>OX335668.1:31562500-33059375 GCA_946894065.1 Acleris literana | reverse complement strand
ACACTTTTTCATTCGATCGAACCAGTTTTCGAAACACTTATTCCATTCCGAAGTCGGGGTCTCCAAAATGGCCGTTTTGTATGCCTCAACCGCTTCTTCAGGCGTCCGGTACCGTTGACCACGAAATCGTTGCTTGATTTTTGGAAAAGTGAAGAAGTCATTAGGGCTTAAGTCTGGACTGTACGGCGGGTGATCCAAATTTTCGACGTTTTGTTCTTTTAAAAACGCAATTATCTGCCGGGCGGTGTGCGAGCTAGCATTATCGCGGTGCAGTACTATACGACGTCTTGGGTTATTTTTTCGGAACTCGCCGATAACTTCTGATAAACAAACAGTGGTATACGAGTCAGCATTAACTGTTTTACGATCTTCGAGCACGATGGTCGCAACGTGGCCACTTTTCGCTACAAACGTGGCGACCATTTTTTTCGAAGTGCTCCGTGAGCGTATTACTTTGGTCGGTTTTGGCTCATTTTGAAACACCCAAACAGTCGACTGCTGTTTAGAATCCGGATCGTAGGCATATATCCAAGATTCGTCACCACTGATAATGTCATAAACGTGTTCGTGTGTGAGTCTCCTCGGTTGAATTGCCGCAGAGTTTTGCGGCACCATCTAACGCGAGCCGTTTTTTGGTCTTCACTAAGTAAATGTGGTATCCAGCGTGAGATCAATTTTTTTACACCTAAGTGATCATGCAATATATTTTGAACACTGGTCCCTGAAATGCTTAATGAAGCTTCTATCTCGCGGTATGTCGCATGGCGATCTTCGACGATCAGTTGCCGTACAGCATCAATGTTTTCCTGGGTTACAGCTGTTTTTGGTCGGCCTTAACGATGCCTATCACTAAGACTAGAGCAACCACGTTGAAATTCCAAATACCAACGTTCCACAGTCCGGATGCATGGTGCTTCATTTTTAAAAACCGTAGTCAGCTCTTCAAAGCACTGAAGACGCGTTAAACCCCTTTTAAAGTTGTAAAATATTATCGCACGTAAATTTTCCTTCGAAATTTCCATTTTCACAACCGACTTGTCAACTTTGAACCGACGCTGTACTAAAACGAATCGGCTGATCTCGAGACATTCTTTTGTTTTTGAATTCTAAATTCAAATATTTTAAGATGATACTAGATTTTTTTTTAATAATCACGGGAGTTTTGCAAACGACAGAACTTAAAAGGCAGCCCTCGTACCAACACATTTTCACTTTTTGAAGAAAATTGCCCATCTTTGACTTGCTGTTTCTCCGCAACCAATAAACATAATGTGCTCAAATTACGCTGAAATTGTAGCAAATTTAGTTATCGAAAATACTTGAAAAATAATTCCTTACCGAAGTTTTTTCGCAAAAACTTAACCAAGTGCCAAAAATTCGCAGTTTTTCGAGCACCATGGAGTAGCACAGGGTTTTCGGGGTTGCAAACTCGGATTTTAAACACTCTCAACGGACCCAACGGGCTCTACCCAAAAATAAGGGAAAAAAAAGATTTTAGATTAGTGTAAGATTTTACTTCAGATATATATCACGAATAATATAAATCACGAGCATAATTTACATATTTACTTTAATTTAATGTTTTATTTTAATATGAGTATAGTCCTATATTTACCATTAAACGTTCAACATTTAAGCGCCGATGGTCACAGCACATTGCTCGTAGAACTTATACCCGTACCTACTTAAAAATGCAGCAACACGTCTATACGTTTACAATGCATACAATGATAGTCTTAAGTTAATATATACGAGCAAATATTTTAAAATTACCCCGAAAGTTTGGAAATCTTTGGTTGACGGATATGACGTAGTACGTGTCCGTTCACATGACCACTGCTTCTCGTAAGAGAATACCAGGCGTTGTATATTATTGTACCATGTATTTTTACTATTTTTTATCCCAAAAACAAAACTTACCTGCTTTCATCAGATAATCCGTCATATATCTTCTAAAATAACTAAGAAGCTTCATCTTCTTACAGAGCTCTGGCGGATATTCGTCCATAGTTAGATATACTTCTTGGCCTTCGCGCGTGATAAAGTGAACGTTTCTGCAAGAAAACAAAGGGTCTGTTACACACACGAAGCGGTCCGTTCGACAGCGGGCCCGTTGCTAGCAAGCTTAATGTAAACCAACTTAATTCGTGGATGTCTATTTGCCTGTATTATATAGATCAGTTCCTGGTACATATTTTCCATGCAACTTGATTATCCGGGAAGTATAAATAATTACCGGTCATAATGAATAATGCCCAAGAGCGTCGGGCAAAGTGATACAAGACATGGCCCGTTTGTGCCCCAACTTGTACAGTCAACAGCATAAATAAGTGATCATTTGGGCCGGGGCCATGTCCTTTATTACTTTGGCCGGTCCATATTAATAATGCCCGACAATCCGCGGTCCATTTAATAAATCAAGGTTTGAGATAGCTTGAATTTATCACTCGGACCGGGCAGTATGAAACTATGAATATTTCCCTACTTCCAGCCGAGCATGTGATTAATTCGGTTGCGCGGTGCGATGTGGGGCACGCGTGGGGCACGCGTGGGGCGAAGGCCGTGCGCGCACGCAGCGATGTGTTAGGTTATTAGCTCAGTAATTGTATGTATTCAATGTATGGGAATATGACTTGTGTGACATGATTCATTTGAGTGTGGTGTTTTAAGTTCACTACCCCCCCCCCCCCCTCAATGTGTACCCCTTTAACGGTCTTTCTTGGGACAACGATAATATATACGAAAAAAATATCAAGGACCAAAATGTTCCTTCGTACTTTTACGCTCGACGGTATTCAAGCTACAGCTACAGTTCCGGCCACTAATATATCACCTCTGTACGTACATCTCATACGATTACCTAAAGAATGACTTACCGAAATTGACAACCAATCAAGAACCAGTTGACCAATTGTATTGCTATTATTCAATTCGTTACCTGATTTAATAAGGTTCAAAATGGTATGTAATTAATGTTTGTAAATATCGTAGTTTTCACGATGGAAGCATTTAAAAACCATCGCTGACGTGTTCATACAAACTAATATGAACGCGTCGGCGATGGGTTTTTAAATGCTTCCTCCGTGAAAACTACGATATGTACAAACATTTATTGTATACCATTTTGAACTTACGGTTATATACGACGTAGCTAAATATGACGTGTGCCGTTCGCCGTTATTTTGAAACAAGCGACGGTGGTCGTTTTTCGTGAACCCTGCGCATCAAATCTGGATTTTGCCGGGCACGTCGCTTGATTATGTTGAAAGGTTGTACAATCCGCAGCCTCATTTCTTCCTCCGTTCTCGACTCCTTTTTTTATAATAACTGCTTCACCTAACCCCAAAAAAAATTAGTCCAGAGGTGTATATCATACAACCCCCCCAGCCCCCGCCTGCTTTTCTAGTGCTGGAGCCAGCCTTTTCTGCAAAATGGTTTAAGATCCTTTCATCCGTTCTGACGTCAATACGAGGACGAGGCCCACCGGTATTACCGGAACCGCTCTTTCATTGTTACGCAGTCTGGTAATCGCCCTTATAATTGACAGTAAAGTGACACCAGTGAAATTGAAATGACTTAAATCTGTCATGACGTAAACATTACACATGGGTGATAATTTCAGTGTTAACTGACTTTGAAAGAGGTAAGATTTTATAATTTTTTCATACAATGATAAACTGAAAAAAATATTCGACACATACTAGCAAATTTAATTTATTTAAATTTTGCTGGAGCTCAAGATTTTTATGTGTTGATTTTACTTGATTACTTAGTACATAAAAGTCTAAACTGAAAATGGGTTTGGTTGAGTATCACGTCAAGGGATCTCGGTTTGGGACGAACCAGTAGTTAGTCGTATTTGTTTCCGTAAACTTTATTTTATAAATGGTGCAAATAACTTAAAACAGAAAGATAGACTTAATACTTTGGGGCATTTTCTACCAGTCAAACTTTTCTCAGTTAGCCTTGAACCTTTTTTAACAATGATATCTTAGTTATTATCCCAGTGAGTCGGCGCGGGCTGACAATCAGCGCTATGTGAAAGCACAGCTCACTACCGAGCCCTTTGCCTTTGTCGTTGGTCAATTTATTTTAATTATTTGTATTTTTATCTAAATTCCTATCAATGGATTAAATCTGCAATACAGTTGAACCGATCCAGATTTTAGTAAGTATTTACGTACGTATATATATATAACACATATATATATACGTACGTACGTATATATATATAGGCAAAACTGACTGACTGACTTAGATATCAACGCACAGCCGAAACTATTGTACATAGAATCTTGAAATTTGGTACAGGGGTTCCTTTCGTGATGTAAGTGAGCAATAAGAAAGGATTTTTAGAAATTCAACCCCTAAGGAGGTGAAATCGGGAGGTGACGTTTATATGAAATTTTCTCATTTCTGGACTTACAAGTATAAAAATAGGTATATACGTTCTCGATTACAATTAAAAATAATCTGTGTAGGTAAAATTGACAAAATTCCCCCCTAAAGGGGTAAAATGGGGGGTAAAGTTTGTATGAAAAATTTCTCAATTCTGGACTTAGCAGTATGAAAAGTGGTATATAGGTCCTGATTACAAATAAATATGATCTGCGTAGGCAAAGGTAAAGAAAGAAGAAGTAGCTTTCTACTTATTAGGGGGGAGTTTCTATGGGACTTTTTATTTCTTGACTTGGACTGGAAAAATATGACTGGTCTCAATTTAAAATGATCCGTATGGCGAAGTTGGCGACTTCAATGGGAAGGAGGTTTTTCATACAAAATGTGGAAATGAAATGGATATTTAAAATGCCGTGTGAAATAAATTTGCTAATAAGTATGCAGTACCTAACTTAAAGATTACTAATCAGGTTGTGCATAATAAAATCAATAATATTAAGGGAGCGTAATTTTTGTGTGATTATCCGTTGTTATTTGTCTTTTACCTAATTTACAAAATATTATGTACAGTGCAATCTAGAATATACCTCGGGTTTTAGAGTTAGATTCGGTTCTCGCCGGAAGCACACGTAATAATTAATTTACTCTCCTGCTTTGCATAAACTTTTCATAAATATTTTGAAATGTTGAGCCAATGTTATACAACTTCCTAAAATAACCCTTAGCTCATTGTATTATAGTCGCTTTATGATCGATTCCATAGGTATAACTTTATGTTACAACGATTGTTCGAAAGTCATTCAATTTAAAAATTATAAAACAGGTACACCGGTGGTTTAATTAATGCATGTTGACAATTACAATATGTAATGTAATGTAACTGACTATAAATATGCCAGCAACTACACAATGATACACAGACTGGGCAATACGCGACAGCTCTACTAAAAATTGGCGAAGATCCGCTTTAATTAAACCGCGAATTCTGTAATATTGTATAAATCCCAGATGATCTTAAAAATAACGTGTACCCCAAAACAATATTATAAAGAATAGATAATGTTGGTGTGAGAGGGCAATATTAGCACCGACAAACGAATACGGTGGATAAAAAAAAAAAAATCTCACGTAGAAGGCGATGTTGTGGAGTAGGTATCTCTTCGGCACACGGTTGGAAATTACGCACCTACCTATGTCGGAATATCGTAAGGGCAATAACTTGGAATTGTCTGGAATTGCTAAAGGAGAAAATGTTTTAATTCCCCGAATTTCCATAATTTGACAAACACTAAATAAAAATAGCCGGTATACATACAGAAGCAAACTGTTTTTCCCATGGGTAACTAATGTAGCATGCTCACGAGTTTCCAGCCCACAAAATTTTTTACGCGAAAGATGGCAAAACAAAAAATAATTTATGCTAAATGTATTTGCCTAAATAATTCAACTTTTTTTTAAACTTTGAGCTCAATATTACATGCGTTTGAAAGATCATTCTGGCCAGGGACTGATGTCCGTCAAACTACAAAGTTACTTAAAACAATACTTTACTTAACTGCGATAAACGAGTTCTACGCGGACGAAGTCGCGGGTAAAGCAAGTTCAGAATATGTTCTTACAGTGTTATACAGGGTGTTGGGTAATGAGTGGATAATCCTTGAATTATGGATAGAGGGCACTTAGGACGTTATGAAAAAGCTAAAATAGGTTAAGTAAAAGTCGCACGGTTCTCGAGATATTTTGACTTTTAGGTTTTTTTGAAAATGAACACCCTTGTTCAATGTTTTGATCATAGCACCATTCTAAGCTAATTTTTTCCAAATTTTATTTTTTCTCAATATTCTTGAAAACTTATGTTATCAGATAGGCATCACCAATAATGTGAGACTACAAAGGATTTTTAAGAAAAAAGTCGCAAAATTATTTTTTTCCTTTTCAATCGTACATTGATCGAACTTTCAGCACCCACGGTGGAAAAAAAATACACTATTTATTAAATTTAGCATATTTTTTAACTTTGGAATAAATGGTATTTAAATAAGTGGCCATTAATGTCATTTTTGAAACAAAAAGTTTTGAATTCTACGCCCGGGATACAAAAAGTAAATCAGGAAAAGTGCGGGTGGGCGTGTATTTTTTTTATTATTTTGGCATTTTGATTTTAAAGTCAAAAGGTAGTTACTATTTTTAAATTGTCAATAAATTGGCATATTTTTAAACTTATGGGCAACTAGACGGTAGTGTATTTTTTTTTCACCATGGGAGCTGAAAGTTCGATCAATGTTCGATTGAAAAGGCGTAAATTAAGTTAGCGATTTTTTTCTTAAAAATCCATTGTAGTCTCACATTAATGGTGATGCCTATCTGATAACATAAGTATTCAAGAATATTGAGAAAAAATAACATTTGGAAAAAAATTGCTTAGAATGGTGCTATGACCAAAACATTGAACAAGGGTTTTCATTTTCGAAAAAAACCTAAAAGTCCAAATATCTCGAAAACAGTGCGACTTTTACGTAACCTATTTTAGCTTTTTTATAACGTCCTAAGTGCCCTCTATCCATAATTCAAGGATTATCCACTCATTACCTAACACCCTGTATTATAACGGAAATTTAATTTTATATATAACGTGAAAAATAGTTAAATTATTTTCCTTGTGTTTTAAGCGTGTGCATATAATTTATCGCTGTAGAACAAGCCATTTATCGATAGTCGATAGAAATCACGTCCACATCCTTACGCACAGAAATCCATACAAACATTAAATATTCATTAAAAAATAGGAATAATGCTTAACAACTAAATTTACCGGAGGTATGCTATGCCCCTTGACTTAAAATTAAGGTTAGGACTTCGATTTGTGAACACTTTCACGCTACAAAAAGTCATTTTACCATTTAAACGGAGCTCGTGTATTGACAGCGATCAGCGGGTGACTAACGGCCAAACCCTATATTCAAACCGCGGATAGATAAGCCTTACTACGGGTTAAAATTTGACATTTGCCCATACAAAATGTGTCAAATTTCAATCCGAAGTAAGCCTATCTATCCGCGGTTTGAATATTGGGTTCCGACATAAGGCAACGCTTGACGCGCCTTGTACCGGTATATCAATTTTGACCATACCGAGGCGTCACCATAAGAATAAATACTATTAGAAGGGTACAGTCCAGGACTACTTAACGCGGCAAACACCAACGGGTTGCCACCATTTGCCACCCGGAATCGGCGCTTGGAGTAAACGTGCAACAATATTTCAAATGAAGCTCTCAAAGGCGCCACTGTCTACGAAAACTGTGGTTTTACCATACGAAATTGTTAGTTCCGTATTTGACCACGTGCTTTACGATAATAATTGTAGGACGATATCAACGAAGTTTGAATCTCTATTTATTATTTGTAACATAAACACATTCAGTAAAGAGCGTTAAAATGAAAGAATTAAATAAAAATACATTATTTACCTATGCACTTTATGTTTTATCCAATATTAATCGTAATTAAGTAAGCCTAAGATAGTATTTCGGTTGTTACGTTATAAAAGAAAGAGTTGCTAAATTAATTAATAAAATGCACAAATAAGTCCTACATACATTAATTAGTTTTATTGGCTTTGCTTGTTCTTAAAACTATATATCTCATTTAATTATAATAAAAGTACTTTAATTTTTACATAGACTAGTTCACACGCATACGTCAGTGGAACTATTGGAAAGTCTTACGGATTTGAAATTTTACGGACATTTTAGTTTCATTAAGTATATTTTATTTTATTATATTTTATTTTACAGGTAAATAAACTAATTCTACGCGAACGAGGTTGCGGGCTCAGTTAGTATTATATACTTGTGACAACCCTAATTTTACGACAGGCGAGAGAGGGGTAAGGCGGGGCGTGGGGCGCTGTAGGTAATTATTTGACGGCTTTGCTGTCAAATCCATACAACGACGCCGAAGATGCCCTTTTAATAGTATTTATTCTTATGGCGTCACGAACCACGCCCCCATAACATATCTGCCTTGTTTCTGTGATCTGCGATTGTTTCTTTCTAAAACGCGTGAGAGAACGACATATTTACTTCACAGTATTTCAATCATTTATGATATTTATTGAAAATTAAATGGTTTTAATAAATCTTTACAATTTTTCAGATAAGACGTTTGCATAAACCGCTATTACCTAAGTACAATTATGCCGTGCCGCGTTCTGCGCGCTGATGCGAAGTCCATGTGTATCTTTTCTTTGGTGCAATCGCTTAATTGTGATTGGAAGACCAACATCCAAATTAGATCACATTAGATATACGTTTAGAGCAGAGGGTCGTAAAAGTCTTGTGTTCGAGTAATGTCGGTTAGATTAGCATAAGAAAGTATGAGAGCGATTGAGAAGTACAAACCCGAAGGACCTTTGGATGGAGGGATATGTTGATTATGAAGAAGGGAGCGGGGAGCGCGGGTAGCGCGAGCACTTACACGCCGTTGGCGAGCATGACGATCTTGGTGGTGTCGTTGAACATTACGCCGACGGACTCGTCGCAGAGCTGGTAGCCGAAGCCGTACTTGTCGCTGTAGTCCACCCACTTGCTGACCCACACGAGCGGCTGCGCCGCAGGGTCGCTCAGCTCGTCCGTCAGCACCTCGCTGCGGCACTTCAGCTGCCGCCGGCACACATCACACATTATTATTATGTAATCGATTATTGCCAATCGTATACTGACTAAAACGGAGGTTGTTTTAAAATAGAGTTCATTTTTAGTACATAATGTCACATTATAATATGTACTTTGTAATACAAGTGACTTTTTGGTTGGTTATTGGATATATTTTTACGACTTGTTGTAATTATTAGAGTAATAATAACAAAGCGACTGAAAACAGAAGAAGGTAGTAATAATAGCGGGCAGTTTACCTTGCAGGAGAGCAGGTTGCGCAGTTGGTCGCGCAGCGAGATGAGGTTCTGGCGGTACGAAGGCGGCTCCACGTGCCCCGCCGGCGCGCCCGACTCCTCGCGCCCCTCTGCGCATCAAATTCATCAGTTTTACAATTAACACATTCAAACGTTGTACTTATGTTCAGCTTCAATCTTAATTTATAATGTTTAAATTAAATACTTGAACCGAACTGCTAAATCCAAGCAAATAACAAGTTATATATAATAACAGGAAGAAGATGGATATTAATAGTTATGTTAAGAGATCGCAAGCTCATACAGACCGTTAGAGTTGATCTCGTGCAGCGGGCGGCGCTGCAGTGCCAGCTTCTCGAGCTGATCGGTACGCGGTGCCGTGGTGAGGCAGGACAGCGGTAGCGCAGCCGGCATGATGCCGGACTTGAAGAACTGGTGCTGCAGCAGCTTCTCCACGGGCGGCCGGCTCGCCGGCTTCTCCTGCAGCTGCATCACGATCATCTCCACCGCCGGTTTGCGCAGCGACGACGGGATCCTGCAACATGCCCTCCGTTATTGACCATTCGACCCTTCGAATGCTCGCGGCCCGCCCGACGCGACGAACCAATACTCGCTCCACTGTTTTACCGTTTTGAGACATGTAGTCTATGCCAATTGAAATTGCCAAAGATGAAAACAAATTAATACTGTTTGACACATAACCTCAAATATTCAGCACGTGTGTTTTTATTTAAAATAACGTACAATTAATAGTTTTAATCTTCAACTAAATTTGAAAGTAAAGAAGTAGAGAAGTAAGAGATCTAAAAAGCAAGTAATTATCGAGTAATAATGGTAAATCGGTTCGTTTGGTTGTTTACATCTTTGCCAATTACAATTGGCACAGAATATAGTGGAAACATTTCATAATTGGCACCCCTACTAACGATTGTTGGGATTATGAGGCATATTTTCAAGATAATGTTATTATAAATCATAATATACATATTTCTACAATACGGTGCCAATAACTGGTATGTTGGATATGAAAACTTAATAACAGAATTGACGAATATAGGTTAACACGGTTAATCTATAAATTAATTGCAGCTGATGGAGTATGAAGCGGTTGACGACAGATGGACAGAACACATGGTAGCGCGAGTGGAGACGACAAGACACACAAGCTAAGCAGAGGCGGCCGGAGCGCCGAGAGAGCACCTGAGCCGCCGCCGGAGCGTATTGTCGGCGACGAGCGCGCCCACGCACCGCGCCGCACACGAGCGCCACGGGCCCGCGCGCATCGCGAGCGCGGCGCGGGTTAGACCCTCGCTATTTGTGGACAATACAATTACCACTGTAAGATATCTCAAAAATCAATTAGACATTTACTTAATCTCAACACCGTATAGGTCTTCTGAAGATCCACCTATATTAAATCTGACATTCTATTTTTATGTATCTCTTGTCGTCTCAGTGGTCTTCGTTGGTTACCACTAACCACCTACTTAGCGACAAGTGACACAGGCACTAAGACGATGTTTCTAGATTGTACTTACACATCGATAAGTAGGTGGATAATTTACGTAATAACACTATTCTATATATAAAATATTCAATAATAAGCGAGATACCGAAAGCACGGGACCTTCTTTGTGCCCCCCCTAGGACTCACCTTCCAGGGGTGGGGACTTTTAGTATGTTTATCTCCTAACTAGTCCAAACAAAATTCCGAAGTCAAACTGTCTGCTTTCGGCCATTCCATCCACAATTTTTCGTTGCCAGGACTACGTTGGCGCTCCTGCAATCGACTACGCAAACTTTGGAAAACTCGCTGACACATGCTGCGAGGGATCGGGGCTATCTCATTCTGAATGTTTTGTTTTAACTGGGCGATTGTCATGCTGACTTTTTAAATATCCCCACAGAAAAAAATCGCAAGGTGTTAGGTCCGGGCTCCTTGGCGGCCATGGGATGTCACCTCTGCGAGAAATCAACTTTTTCGCCAAAAAATCTTTTACTACCGGTAAACTCATGTTATGGGATGTTGCCCCATCTTGTTGCATCCATATTTTGCTGTTGTAACCTTCAAATTCATGCAACTTTGGTGCCAAAAATTCTCGAAACATCTTCACGTATTCCACTGAATCCACCGTTACGTTATTTCCTCGATTATTTTCAAAGAAATACGGACCAATTATGCCTTTTGCTGATATGGCAGCCCAAACTGTACTTAGTATTACCGAAGATAAGAACTCAATTAGGGAAAAAAATGTTTACTTTTGAAGGTGCACAGCTTTATAATAAATTACCGTCTGCTATAAAACGTGCAAGTTCATTTAATGCATTTAAAACTAAATTGTCACAGTATATTTATAATAGCTAATAACATAACTACCTGCCTACAACATTAAAAAAAAAATACATTAAGTGAACAAAAATACAATAATCGGAACGAACGTTTAAGTTTATATAATTACAATAATGTGTTCTCATATAAGCGACTTATGTCTTTTTTGAGAATAAATATCTTTAAACCTTAAACCTTAAACTGTGGTTTTAGTTGAATGAAGTGGCTTTTGTTGTTTAAAGCGAGGAGTTTCTGTGCTCCAAAATCGACAATTGTGTTTATTAACGTGCCCATTGATATGAAAATGGGCCTCATCCGTAAAAAATACGGTATCGTCTTGGGTCGTCCCATTCGCTTTTGTCAAGTTCTTAATTCGTCTCATTCTGATTTCGTCATCCATTCTTCATTCGTCACTTTCGGTGGTAGTCTTTGTCGTCTTTGGTCATATTCGTTGTGTCTTTTTCTTATTCCGGGTCAGTCCGCTATTAGGTCTTCATGTTTTTTTGTCATGATCGGTGTTAGTCCATCTCTTTTTTAGTCTCATTCGTTATTCGTCCTATCGTCTTTGGTCTTATTCTAAGTTTATATTTTTCTTATTTGGCCTCTTTAGAAATTGATCTCATTCTTTATTGGACATATTCACTATTTGTCCCGTTTGATATTCGCAATTTGACTTGTTTTCTTTCAGGCGACTAGAATCACGAAAATCACGAAAAGAGAAATTACGAAAATTATGAAGTATAAAATTTATTTATTTATTGTTTCATTTGGGCTACTATCTTTACAGGGTTACCCTAATACAATAGTGCCTTAAATTAACTTAATCAATCACATATTTTTTACATATAAATAATACATTAGACATTACATAGACAATACGTACAAAGTTACATTTAAAAATTCATTATAATTACAAAAAAAAACCGTTCTATCGGCAACCAGATTCAGCGTATGGATAATGCGGCTGAGGGGTGCCTTGCGAAGCAAGTTGGTTCTGCCGCTCGGCTCCGCTAGCAGCCGCGGCCGCCGCCGCCGCTTCGCGTACTTGTCTGGAACGTTCAGGCTCAATTGCCGCAATATACCCGGGTTGCAGATGTTACCGCGGAGGATTCTGACTATATAGCATGCGAATGCCAAATCCCTACGCGTTTCTAATTTATTGTAGCCTACCGTGCCCAATACGAACAACGTAGGGTACATCAACGGATAGAAAGGGTATACACCATATAGTTTCCAGTATAAGTACCTGATAAACTTATTTTGTATCTTCTCTATCATAAGGTTGTACTTCATCTCATATGGAGTCCATATCGCAGCGTTGTACTCTAGTTGGCTTCTTACTAGTGCATTGTATAGAGCTGAAATAGCTTTTATATTCTTAAAGCTCGCTGCTCGCCTAAGTACAAAGCCCAGTATTCTGTATGTCTTACGACATACGCGTACGATATGTTCCCTGAAAGTCAAGTCCCTACTTAAGAGTACTCCTAGATCCTTTATCGAGTCTACCCTTTTTAACCGCGCCCCATCAGTCACTTCGTAGCTATAGTCTAGTGGCGTTCGAGCTCTGCTATATGTCATTATGGCACATTTGTCCACATTGAATTGCAGCTTGTTTTTCCGACTCCACTCGACCACTCTTTCCACGTCTTGCTGGAGGCCTCTGCAGTCTCCCTCACCATTGATTGCCAAGAGCAACTTGAGATCGTCCGCGAAAAGTAGGCATTTGGCACTTTTAACTACGCCAGGAAGATCATTGATCATAATTATGAATTCCAACGGTCCTAAGTTACTCCCCTGACTTACACCAGTTCTGGTAAATTGTCTACTATGAGTCAGGGGGTTCCACTCCTTTGTACGAGCAATTTCGGCTCCTAGGTAAATAGTGATCTGGGGTTGTAGACAAAACGCTGAGATATCCGTCGTCGAAATTTGTTATAGACAAAATGTATGAAAGTGACATAAGCGTTTGCCGCATTTTTCGAACTATTGTGACAGGCTCAAAGTCCGCCTGCAAAAAGAGGGGTGTTATAAGTTTGACCGCAATATGTGTCTGTCTATCAGTCTGCGTGTCTCTCTGTGGCACCGTAGCTCCTAGGTTGTATAACTAAAGCGGGAATTGAGACGAAAACCGAACATGACGAATTATGAATGGACCTAAAAACGAAAGTGACTTACTGCTAATGGGACCAACAACGAACGTGTCGAAAAAAAATTGTGACGAGTGACGAATGAGACTAAAAAATTAAAATACTAACACCGAACATGTCAAAAGAAGAAGAGACGAACATCGAATGAACCTGAATAAGAACAAGACAAACAACAACTATGACCCAAGATGACTATGACTAACAGCGAAAGTGACGAATTAAGAATGGATGACGAAAGCTGAATGAGACGAATTAAGAACTTGACAAAAAACGAATGGGACGAGCCAAGACGATACCAAAAATACATTCTCAAGGCTAGAGAATCGCTCCAGTATAGTGTCAGCCAATAACTTACGATTAGTGTATTCGTTTGGTTTCATCTCCTGCACAATTTGAAGCTTGTATGGGTGCAGTTCCAGATCCAGATGTAAAATTCGCCGTAGACTAGTTCTTGGTATTGCTAGAGCTGCTGAACGTTTACGCGATGATGATTCTGGATCGTTCTCTACAGAAACCTCAAACTGTCGTATGTTCTCATCATTTCTTGTTGAACGTGGCCGCCCTGTTTGTTTGATATTCAGTGTCGAACCTGTTTGCTCGAACTTTTTGACCCAAGATTTAATTAAACTAACACTTGGACACTCACTTACCCGGCGTAATCCGTATTCAATTCTAAATAGGCGTCGTACAGACCCGTACGAATCGCTGTTTTTATAAAAATGTTTAAAACAAAAACAGTGTTAAACACACTGTTAAACACACTGTTTTTTTTGTGTGTAAATTAAACACTTACGAGCAAAACAATTTGCATCACTTTGCATTTTTTGATATCCACCGATTATCGGTTAATCGACTTTTCTTTCTGAAATATTTAAATGAATTCATGTTTCCTGTAATCTAAGCTTTACAAGAAGTAAACAAACATGGAAATTACCGAAATATTATTTCATATAAATATTTCAGAAAGAAAAGCCGGTTTACAAAGATGACATGAAAAAATTAAAAGTGATGCAATTGTTTTACTCGTAAGTGTAGTTACCTATAGTTTCCCGCCAATTTTCTGCCGCAGACTCTGAGTTTCCGATAAATTCAGTGTTGCTAAATAAATTTATATCTCTCTCTTATTGCATAACCAAATATTAGGGTAACCCTTATAAATAGCGCTTAAAAACCCAATCGAACGGCTTTTTATGAGGGTAACCCTTATAAATATCGCTTAAAAAGCCAATCGAACGGCTTTTTTAAGTTAAAGGGATATTGGTATCACTCAAAATATAGCGCTTTAAAGGCAAAATCGAACAAGACTTATACGAAATTGATTTTGATAGTTAATCCTTTCGAAATACCCATTCCAAACCCTTAGTAAGGGTAACCCTTATATATAGCGCTTTAAAAAGCAAATCCAACGGCTTTCAAGCAATTCGGCTTTTCTAAATAAATCCTTATAAAAACCCATTCGAAACCTCTTGAACGGGATAGCGGGCCGGTCCCTGGTTTTAAATTAGAGTGTTTAAAAAACTTAAAAAAAAAAAGAATAAATAGTGTTATAACTAAATTCAACCGAAATCACAAAGTGAACTTAAAACTTTTGGCCGGTAGTGTACATATGATTAGCACACGATTGGTTCAATTTAACCTCCTTATTATGTATTAGGAAATGCAATTCCAAAGTTGATTTAAAAGGGTTACGTAGGTCTGTAACGAATCTTTACTAATATTATAAATCTTTGTTTGTTCCCACTTCACTGCATACATACATTTTAATGTTATCCTAGAAAATTAAATAATTCCCAAAGAAATAACTTCTACGCGGACTGAGTCCGCCTCACCATGCTTTTAATGGTCACGCGGAAAATCAAGTATCTACCTCTAAATCCTATAACCCCGGAGTTGCTCTCTTTCTATTTCTAATTTAAATTTCCCTTTTTTTTCATGAGACTCCGGTATAGGTTCGCGTTTTTTTTGCAAGATTTTACTTTTCAACTTTGTCGGCGTAATTTGTATAACTATGATAAATTACATTTTTGTAGTACAGTCAACAGCATAAATAAGTGATCATTTATGTACTACCTTGTCGCTTTCAATCGTTTCACAATTTTGTATGACATTTCAAACGCGACGTTAAAGTGACAAGGTACATAAATGATCACTTATTTATGCTGTTGACTGTACCAAGTCTTCGAGTTCAACCGCGGACAGACGGACGGACGGGGGGATAAGTGTTCATTGTTTACTATGGAACCCTAATAACGTGATACTAATCCACCTTTGTAGAAAGTGGCTTAATTAAGTAGCAATGTAGTTGTTTGTAACTTTTTGTTGTTTGTTTTGCATAACTATGTACGTTTTTTTTGCAAAGATTTGATAGTTATTCTTATTGGAAAACAATTGATGCATTTAAAACAAACAAGTAATCGTTTTTGATTTAGGCGACTAATGTCGGTAAGGAAAAATGACGAGGTATAAAAATGTCTAATGACAATAAATAAAAATGACGATATGTAAAAAAGCCAAACAATAAAAAGGTCGGTTAGGAAAAATGTCGAAGTATTATTTAGTCAAAATATAAAAATGTCGAGATATGATTAGACGATATGTAAAAAATCTAAACACAGGTCGGTTAGGAAAAATGACAAAGTATTTTTAAGTCACAGTATAAAAATGTCGAGAAATGATCCTCTATTCGCAGTAGTTCGGTTGTTAGTCCGTTACCTCTTTAAAGTCACTGAAGCACGTCTTTAACTGACTTCAAAAAAAAAAGGAGATTCTCAGTTTGACCTGTATGTATGTATGTAGGTATGTATGTATGTATGTATGTATGTATGTCCGCGATTATCTTGCGTTTGGCTGAACCGATTTTGATGCGGTTTTCAGAAAAGTATTTCTGACACTTAGGAGAAAGTTTTAGTATTTTAACTGACTTAAAAAAGGAGGTTCTCAGTTTGAACTTTTTACAGAGTCGTCCGATTTAAAAAAATCTTTTTTGGTTTGATAGAGTATAGTTTCGAGGTGGTCCCATTGTCACCAAATATAAATCTGATGAGGGGATCCGCGAGGAATTGAGGGAACTCCTCAAATATTATAAGCACACATACAGCGATTTTAGTATTTTTAGTAACAAGTCCAGCATTTGCATTTAGAAAGCATCATTTGGTGAAGTGTAACTGAATTCGGCGACTCGCAATATTTTTACCCAAAAGCCGACTTCAGTTGGACTAACCTATACCTACTTCTTTTAAAATGTTAAAAGAAGTTATTTTTTGCGTTTTTGAGGGCGGTTTCTTGATTTTTATTTTTTCTTCTATTATACAGGGTGTCTGGAAAACCTTTGGAGAAATTTTAACAGTAGATAGGGTGGATGATTTGGATCATCCCTATATTGGTAACTTCTTTTTAAGTTAATATTTGACTGAGTTACAGGCAAATTTATCATCGCCTTTCCTGACGATGCTCTCAGTGTGCCCCATCTTAACTACTTCATTCATAACATGTGTCACAACGTAATATAAATAAACAAGTTGTTCCTTATCAACAATGTTTCTAATCATGGTCAAAAGCTCCATGGTGTTTAGAACACAGACGCATTATTCTGTAATTCGAATGAAAAGACGGTAAGAGTTATCAGAGGATAAGAGCTATTATGTGAAATAATTTAAAAATTAAACTTACGATTACGATTATTAGTTCCAATCTTCTCACACTCACTCCGCTAAAATAGCACTTGTACTCGTACATTAGACTTATTTTACGAGATCATGAATCATGGATTTATTTTATTGATTTGCACTACTATCAAGGAGTAATACGAATAAAAAACACAATAATTAAAACGAATCATTAAGTTTTGATTGTGCTTTGACAGTTTGACATAGTATTTTTTTAAATCTTTTACCATTGAAAACTCTTTATGAAAAGAGGTTTCTTTTGTAAAAATAAAATAGTTCCTACACGTTATGTTTAATCAGAATTACATTTAAAGCTGGCATCATACACGTTGTTGAAAGAGTTTCGTATCCTAGAAGAATGAGAACCGTGTGAGCACAAAACGACAAGTGACTTTTTTACGTCTATGCGAACACCTCTGGTTCCTAGGCGTTGTTGATTCGAGATCGCCCCGCTAACGCAACGCTTTTCTGCACGTCCGTGCGAACGTAGCCTTATTGATTGCTCTAAGTCCGGAATATGGAATGAATGTGTATGTGTTATGTAAGTACCTACTACGTACGTATATCGATTCCATGATTCCATGGCCTGGGAAAGGCCGGTCTTTTTTTTTTCTCTATGACAAGTACGATCATACAAATGTAATCAATTATGCGACGGCCTTTATATTCGGACTGTTAGCTATACCGCGCGACGAATACCATACAGATCAATACGGACAGCAATAACCGGATCGTTCATTTCATGTCCATCCGAACTTTCAGCAGTCTATGATAGTAGCCATTTATCAAAGAATTGAACTTGTTCTAGGATACGAAAATCTTTCAACAACGTGTATGATGCCAGCTTTAAAATTTATGGTTGTCATTAGATGTCAGGTAAATAAAATTTCAGATTTTCTAGTCTGAATAAATAATAATAATAGTCTGAATTAATTTTGCTGTAAAACAATAAATGGGCTATTTTAGAGCAGAAAAAGATAAATGTTTAGATCTCGACATTAATATGAAACAGACGATATGATCAGAGCTCGGCAGTGCGTGTTCCAACAGATCTAGTGAACATTACAAAACCCGCTAAAATGTTCACTTGTAAAAACGAAAATACAGTGAGTTGCATTAAAATTAATCTTTTTCTGTAATTTGATTTTTGTTTACATGGGGCGAATTGTTTACATACCATGTAAACAACGTATGGTCTCAGGTCATTGACCTTGAACTTAGATTTTTGACGTTAGTTACTACGAACGCTTGGATTAGTATAGTATCAACATCAAAATGTCAAGGTCAAGATATCGGCTGCGATACATCAATTAACAAAATGAATATAATTAAATCTTCTTTTTTTTTACATTAACAGAAACAAAAATGAACCATACCCTCGTGATCAGAATCGTGCGAACTATTACCGCGCCAAATATCTCCAAAGGTTTTCCAGACACCCAGAATCAGAATTAACGCTGCCAAAGGATGGTAACGTGACTTGATATTGTATTCTTACACGTGGTACAAGTAACTGGTTGTACCAAGGGGATTATTTTATGCCCCTAGTACAGTCAAGAGCATAAATAAGTGATCATTTATGTACCTTGTCACTTTAACATCGTGTGTGAAATGTCATAAAAATTTGTGAAACGATTGAAAGCGACCAGGTACACAAATGATCACTTATTTATGCTGTTGACTGTACTACTACCCTGTCTGGTAGTACCACTGGAGATTTACATTACATTACCCATTAGCGTATTTTAGGTATATCAAAACAACAACCATAATTACTGGTTAGTTAAAAAAAAGTTTTATTAAAAAGTTATTCGTGATGTTTGAATTTACAAGGTATAGTTGCCTTGTAAAAAATGGATCCTACAAGTTAAAAAAAAATAGTCTGTTTATTTTTCAGAAAGAATAATTTGATACAAACTTTTTCTTAGCTAAAGTAATCTTCACATTTTTAAGATTTTGCTTAGCTAAGGGGTGCGGAGGGGGATGCCCCCTATGACCAGTTCAGCTGGGTTGACTATAAATTACTAACTATATTAACATTTATTGACATTATTAACATTATATTAACATTATATCAACATTAAATACTTATGCAGTGCTATTTATTTACTTCTTATTTGTTTTTTAAACGTCATACAGTATTTTTATTTTTTATTTATTTACGTATACGTGTTTAGTTCTAATACACCGTGCCCGGGACGTACCCGAAGGATTTTAACCATCGATTCTAGACCCTATTTGGAGTATATAATGTCGTATAACATGTAGTCCAATAACGCATAATTTCCGAGATTTTTATTATTTTAAAACAATGCCATTGTTAATTTAATTTGAACTCTGTCACCTTAACCTAAAGCATTAATTACTAAGAAAGATTCATGTTGTAAGTAGCAATATCATCAACGTACAACATAAATTAATTTAATCAATTTCTTAGTAAATAATCCTTAAGGTGACAGAGTTCAAATTAAATTAACTATGGAATTGTTTTTTAAATAATAAAAATCTCGAAAATTATGTGATATTGGACTACATGTTTATTATACCACATTATATACTCCAAATAGAGTCTAGAATCGATGGTTAAAATCCTTCGGGTACGTCCCGGGCACGGTGTATATGTTACCGGTGAGTGGTATGTTAATTTGCAAAAAGTATTTAGTCTCAATAAGTAAAATTAAATGTTGAGCCACTTAATATGTTCGTAATTTAGCCGTGTTTATGCCTCTTCTTAATACAAGTACAGTCGAAGACATAAGTTGATGAACAGATCCAAATTTTCAAAACAGCTGCACAATGTAAAGTTCCATATGTCGCTGAACAAATTGTTGATCAAATCTCTGTGTACATTGAAGAATGTCAAAAGTTAGTAAACAACATTTTATCAAAAGTTGCTGGACATTATAAATCTACATAATTAGATTATCATTGATGGCAACGAAAGTCCATAAACACATGCTTACAAAATACCTGCACACTGTAAAGTTCCATATGTTGCTGAACTGACATTGCCGAGTTGAGTTATTTTTGAATTTTGTACAAAGACAATCACTGAAAAAAGTGCCAATGGTTTCGCTCTTTCGTTCTGGGAATGAAGTCATTGGTGTGCCATTTTTAACAGACTTCAAAAAAGGAGGAGGTTATACGTTACACTGTATGTTTTTTTTAATGTATGTTCACCGAAAACTCCGTCAATTGTGGACCGATTTTAAAAATTCTTTTTTTGTTTGATAGGGTATACTTCCGAGGTGGTCCCATTGTCACCAATCTGAATCTGATGAGGGGATCAGTGAGGAATTGAGGGAACTCCTCAAATATTATAGGCAAACATATAGCGAGATTAGTATTTTTAGTAACAAATCCAGCATTTGCATTCGGAAAGTAACTTTCGGTAAGTGAACCACAGATGGCCACTGGAACTCCTCAACGGTACCTATTTAAAGGGTGGCGACAAGATATCTCGATTAAGATAGTTGAGCGACTACAACGAAGAATATTTACTTGTTGAAATATGACCATGACTTTCCCACGGCGTTGCTTGCGGCGCGCTTGAAATAACTTAAATTTTCATATCAACAAAGAAGTGAGACAGCGTGTCATGATCAATAAAAAGTATAAAATAAAATAAATGTTTTCAAAACAATAAATAAACCGCCTTCAAAAACGCAAAAACATTTTGGCGTTTTTTAAGGCGGTTTTTTGTTGTTTAAAACATTTTTTATCTTATTAGAGACAGGCATTCATACACACATTGTAGTAATGCAATGAATTTGTAAAATAGGTAACATAACATTAACTACCGCACTCAGAGACATCAATTTAATTTAATGCTTGATTAAAGTTACTGCTGTCAATTTCTTTGGTATAGCAATAGAATAAGATAACATGTCACTAAACAGGCGTTAAATTTAATTGACGTCTCTGATTGTGGCAGTAAGTAACATAAAGTGTCGAAATAATGTCTAGCTACTTTTGTACTTCTTCATAGAGTTTTAAAGATCAAGGACTATTAAATTATTTCATCGAGTTTTAGTGTCCAGCTACTTTTGAACTTCTTCATAGAATTTTGGGCGATCAGGGACTATTGGATTATTTCATCGAGTTTTAGTGTCCAGCTACTTTTGGCGTTGGTAGTGTTTAGCGACTTTTGAAACTTCTTGACGAACAAGAAATTTTGAACATACTTTAGTATATTAACATATGACGAGTTCTCGTGTACAGTTAATTTTGTAGGTTTATTTTGTTTTGCGACTTATGTCTTCGACTGTACAACCGACTAAATCCGATTTCCATTACACGGCCAAATAACGAAGAATGGCAAGTGGAGGCTGTTGTACCCCGGACAGATTTTTCTTTCTCGATTTTTATGCAAAAATGTTGTTTAGGTATGATCTAATAACTAGTGTCCGACCGAAACACAATTTTATATTAGGTCAGTCGCGAGTTTGGCTTTTTTACATCTCGACATTTTTATACTCCGTCAATTTTCCTTGCCGACATTAGTCGTAATATTACCTGTATTCACATTCCTTTATCCTCTTGTACGTGTCTTTGAGTGAAGAAGTCTCGAATGGTGGGGTTCCAACAAGTAAGGTGTACATGATGCATCCCAAGCTCCAGATGTCAACTTCTAAAGAGTGACCTTTCCTAGTCAGTATTTCTGGAGCAATATAGTTGGGTGTACCACAAACAGTCTGCTTTCTCTCTCCTGAAATTAAGTAAGTAATTACCCATAAATGGATGGACTCAAAAATAACCGTTATACAATAATAATTTCCAAAACTCCATTAACACCCAACCACCATGTTTTATCAAAAATCTAAAAATCTAAATCAAAATATCTTTATTTGCCAGAAAATGGTAACAGGATAGGATCTTAAGGTTAAGTTTGTTCATGCATATTCAACCTGTATGCAGGTGTGCAAATTATTACAAAATCATAGCTAAATTTTAGTAAAAACATCTAAACTCCATAGACAACCTGTATCAAATAAAATATTAAGCTAACAATCTCCGAGTGGTCAATTTCTAACATTGTCAATATACAGGGCGTCCGACAGCTATGCCAGATGGAAGGAAACTACCTTAAATATTGTAGACGGAACATTTTACTGAAAGAAGACATTATTTGAATTTAAAAAACAATTTAAACTGCATTCATAGATATTTAAATAATTACATGGTTGAACCGGGAATCGAACCCGTTATTATTAATATATATATATATATATATATATATATATATATATATATATAATTAAAATAATTAATAATTATTTATCATACCGATCGAAAGGCTTCATCATAAGGATTATATTTTGATAAATAACATATTGTCAGAAATAAAAGGAAGACCATGAATTTTAACATTTTTAATACAAAATTAATCAATTTATCAATTGCTCAAAATGAGTCCCTTCCTGTTGAATACAAAGTCGCACTCTTTTGATTATTTCGCTCTCTGTCGATTTTTTGATCTTGTTGTGGTGGATATTTAGAATAATACGTCTAAGTTCTGTTTGTAGCTCGTGGACACTTTCATACTGGTTCTTGTAAATAAATTTTTTTACATAAAAAATCTAACGGGGTTAGATCTGGGGATCATAAAAGTGTTAAAATTCATGGTCTTCCTTTTATTTTTGACAATTTGTTATTTAGCAAAGAATAATCCTTATGATGAAGCCTTTCGATCGGTATGATAAAGCTACAGGGTAATTATTTTCTCGTGTAACGGGTTCGATTCCCGGTTCAACCATGTAATTATTTAACCCACCGACAATTAATACACTGAGAAACTTAAGTATAAATAATAAACAGTAGAGATAATAAATTAAAAACAGAAGTCAATTAATACTGAATGGCCTATCATCCATCATCTTGCAAAATCTAAGGCCCTGTTGTTTGATCAGTAGTTAAACTAGCTAATTGTTAAAATACGAAAAAGGAATGGAAAATTTGACACATTTCCTTGAGATTTTAACTATTAGTAACGTTTTTTGACCAGTAGTTAGTTTAACTACCGATCAAACAACAGGCCATTAGACATTCACGACACACAGCTGCCCATCGCCACGCAAACAAATCACATTCAGGTACTGATACCAGAAGCGCATTCAGCTGCGTCAAGACGCGGAGCAAGGGCGGGTTCCCTCGCGACACCGTGCGCGCCGTTGGTGCAGCCAACAGTGGACGCGTACGCGGCCTAAGCGTTATTCGCGATGTTTCAGCGACAAACAGCCTCACGACTCGTCCTACGAGCTCAGGGCAATCCGACTCTCCGCGCAAAATTTGACAGGCAGTGACCAGCAGGTGGTTGTTGCGCCTTACCTCTAGCGAATTACATCCAAGGGAACCAAGTAAAAAATTTGTAGGGTATAAGAATAGATAATATACGTAACTTTTCTTATACATAAACCTAAGGAAGGTCTTCTGGATCTTCTCCAGAATTAAAATATACGTCGATACGTCTATGTCAACTGCCAAATATTACTTTACACTATTAAACATTTATCCTGTAGCCACTTTGTCATCTTATTTTTAAACGAGTTCTTATTTTCTAATATAAGGTCATCAGGCAAGGTGTTATAAACATGTTGTAGCATTTTTTTTTATAAATAACTTTTCGGCATTGATGCTGGTATAACCAATTTCGGTATTGAGCCCTTGTATGTCTGGCACTGGTGTCGTATCGATTGGTGAAGTGACTAGGATTGTCCTTAACAAAGAGACATGCTTCTCTTATATAGAGGCATGGAAACGGGAGTATATTTTTTTTTATTCATTTTCTTCAAAAATTTGAATGGCTTATAAACAAGCTGAAACACAAAACGAAATATAAGATAGTTATTGCAGGGGACTACAATATAGACCTAATTAAGACAACGGAAGGTTCAAATGAACTCACCAGAATTGCTGCTAACAACAATTTTAAATTACACATACTTAGCCCTACACGCAGAGAATCATGTCTTGACCAAATAGTATCAAATATTCCGGAAGCTCAGAATAGTATTCTTGACTGAGGTTTACCCGACCATGAAACTGCGCAGTGTTGACATTTCCGGTGGATTATATAGGAAAACCAACTTTTTGTTTATATCATTATAAAAGAGACTATAGTTTAGAGAACATCCAAAAATTTCACAATTGCCTTGCTATCTTGGTCTGACGTATACGATGAAAATGATGCATCAGTAGCTTTCAATCATTTTTACATGACATTCACTCTTTTTTATAAATTATGCTTACCGATTATCAAGACGAAAAATATTATTAAAACTAAATCAGTGTGGTTTACAAAAGGCATTAAGAAATCTATTACAACCAAGAGGCGTTTGCGTTTTCGTTATTACATGAAATCCAAATACAATACTAGCTATTTAAGCAATAAAATACAATAATTATTCCAAAATTCTGAGACGATGCATACACCGGGCCCAAAATATTGCAAATGTTGACTATGTAAGCAGATCTAAAAATAGAAGTAAGGCAACATGGGAAGTAATTAAGAATGTAACTAATAAAGGAACTTTATCTGATGGCAATTTTGAGCAATTAGTTATCAATAATAATAAAATTCAAAATCCGACTGATATTACTAAATTCATTTTACGACTTTTATATTAATTTAACTAATACAAATACTAATAATGTGCTGTAACCTGGCGCCCGTTTCTCAAATAGTATTAGTTTCATAATATTAGTGTTTTGTCTCGTAAATAAAACTAAAAAATGAGACAAAACACTAATATTATTAGACTAATACTTTTTGAGAAACGGGCCCCTGACCTCTCGCTAATACATACTAGTAACGCTAACCTGTTCCTGACGCCGGCAGATGAAAATGAAATATGCAAAATAATTAATAATCTAAATTCCACTAACTCAACTGGTTACGATGAAATACGAACAAATGTAATTAAAGGATGTAAACAAAATATCGCTGCCGTTTTAAGCCACTTAGTGAATTTATCTTTCGCAAACGGAATATTCCAGAAACCTCTAAAAACATCCTTAATTAAACCGATATTTAAGAAAGGCAACAAGGAATGTGTAGAAAATTACCGACCAATTTCACTTCTTCCCATAATGTCAAAGGTATTTGAGAAAGCATTTCATGCACGTTTAACGTCGTTTCTTAATAAATTTAAAATCATTAAAACTGAACAGTTTGGTTTTCAGAGAGGGAAGTCAACAACATTAGCCGCTTTCACCTTGACTAATAACATTTTGGGTTACAAGAACATGGGCGTGCCTGTAACTGCCATTTTCTACGACATGAGTCGTGCATTTGATTTTGTCTGCCAGGAAACACTTCTGGCCAAATGTGAGAGGTATGGAATAAGAGGGGTAGCAAATGAATGGCTCAGGGTCTACTTACATACCAGGACACAGTTCGTGCAAATAACCGTCGCCGTCAAAATTATACAATTAACAATAAATCAAATCCCAATCCTCTTGGGATTTGATTTATTGTTAATTGTATAATTTTAAACGATAGATTTTATAATTACAAGTATTCTGTGAAAAATTCAACTGGCTATTTATAACGGTTAAAAAGTTATAGCCCTGTAAACTTACTTTTTCATATAAGGGCGCGTACCGCTGTTAAGCGATGACGTCACCCCAGCAAGATGGCCCCCGCGCGCTTTAATATTATTGACCCAAATTTTAAACGTTCATAGAATCAAAACTACCGAGTCTTTTTGAATAAAATAAAAAGTAGTGTGTTTGTTTATTTATAAACTTTACTGCTACAAAGTTTCAAGCGGTTTGGCGTACCTACTGACATTCTTCATTGTCTTTGTAGTTTTTGCGTCGTTCATGAATAAACATTGCAAATTGTAAAACATCGATTTAGAATTCAGCTTGGCAAATTAATATGGCACCATTTCCTGAAATTGGTAGTGGACGACCACTGCATGTTCAAACAAAAAGAGTTCTGTGTAATATGTACAAACATTTCCAAGAGGTTTGCGATAAAGACATAAATTGTTTATCAACACCAAAACAATTCGTCATTAAAATATCTGGTGTACCGAAAAAACTGGTTCTCAACACATTAAAAGAATTTGAAAGTATGCATTTAAATCAAAAATTTAAAACACCCGTAAAGAAATCTAACCGAAAATCACGCATTACTGTTGACGAATTTGATCGAGAAGTGATAAGGAGAACAATTTATAACTTTCATATCACCAATAAAGAGACACCCACGTTAAAACTGGTCCTTGAAAAACTAAAAGATGATATTGATTATCGAGGTAGTATTACTACATTAAGGAAACACGTGTCTTTATTGGGGTTCAAATGGCAGAAAACTGAAGACAACAGGAGACTCCCGATGGAAAAACATGAAACGTATACGTAAATAGCGAACTATTTACGTATAAATTTTCTGTGCAAAATTAACCAATACCGTGCACAAGGGCGGCCGATCGTATTCACTGACGAGACTTACATTGACACATCACACTCTACACAAAAATCATGTTCTGATGGAAGTACTAACGGTATGAAGCAGCCAGTTTCAAAGGGTAAACGTCTCGTAATAGTCCATGCAGGCGGAATGGAGGGATTCGTTCCTAACGCATTATTAATATATGAAGCCCATAAAAAAACCGGTGACTATCATGATAACATGAATTTCGACAATTATTCCAAATGGATTAAAACTCAATTAATACCAAATCTAAAACCAAACAGTGTTGTCGTTTTGGATAATGCATGTTACCATAATTCGCTTCAAAATCCGGCACCGAATTCGAACTCGCGAAAGCAAGTCATGATGGATTGGCTCTCTCAGCGAAATATTGACCATTCCCCTACTATGTATAAGACACAACTATACGATCTCGTACTCAAAAATAAGCAAAGATTCGTGGAATACAAAATTGATACAATTTTAAGTCAACACGGACATACGGCACTTCGCTTACCACCATATCATCCCCAATTCAATCCAATTGAAAACATTTGGGGAATAGTCAAAGGATTTGTGGCCAAAAAAAACGTTTCAATGAATATGGAGTCCATTAAAAATTTAGCAAAAGAAAAAAATAGTAGAATAACTCAGGAAGAATGGAAAAATGTATGCTTTCATACAATGAAGGAAGAGCAAAAGTATCAATGTCAAGAATCACAAATGGATGCAATATCGGAGAGTTTCATTATAAGTGTTTCCTCGGAAGATAATGACAGTGACATTGTTTCTGTACAGTCCACTGATGAAAATGAGGATGACGAAATGGCGAGTGATTGAGATAAAAAATGTACAGTATGTTATTAATATGTACAACTCATATTAAATATTTACATAATTTATTATGCTTATGCGTTTTTTGCAAACTGTACACAACTACATACAACAGGTGACTTTCTTAAGTTTTTCACCTATACCTATTATTGGCGGCACGCGCCGCCGCCGCGCGGCTTCCTTAGAGCATTGGCCGCTCGCTTTGGTTCTAGGCTTGTGCTTTGGGTACTAGGCTTTTTAATAAAAATAACTAAATTTGCTACAATTTGAGCGTAACCTGAGCTCACTATGTCTATTGGTTGCGGAGATACAGCAAGTCGAAGATGGGCAATGTGCGCAGAGCCCGCTCCTCAGACCCTGCTTAAAATGGTGACTTGCAAATGCAAAAAGAGGTTGCTTAGGGTCGTGCACTTGCAGACAGGCTGGGCTCAGGTGCTCTATCCTATGTTCTTTTTGCCACGGGTGAAATTGCAACAATGCCATCCCTATCGTCCTGAACGAGGAGGACGAGGATGTGGACGACCCAACACCATGAGCCGGCCCGCCTCCACTCCAGAAAACATTATCCCTCTTCCCCCTCTCCTCCCCACTGATCTAGACTGGATGCGACCTGGTCTGTTTTTGCTTGACCGTGTAAATAGTATTAAATTATAGTTTAAATATATGTTTGCTGTGTTTTTTATGTTTACGTTTATTTGTTTTGAAACCATAAGTTACATCTAAAATGTCAAATTTACACATTTTGGTTTTCTTTAAGAAATAGGGTCTGTTCATTCTTACTTGTCTTATATAGTAAACAACTTTCTAACCTCAAAATGAAAGTTTTTTTTGGCTAAAACAGGTCTTTTATCGTAAATAAAGTAAACTGAATAAACATTATGGACGTCACTTAGCTAATGTATTGTCTGTGATTGCTTTATCTTGTTTAAAATAGATGTTTTAGCCAAAAAAGGTTCATTTTGAGGTTAGAAAGTCGTTTATTATATAAGACAACTAAGAATGAACAGACCTTACATTCATACATTATTCAGAACAATGTTTATCATTTAACCAAAATCAGACATTTTAATAGTTTTTATATTTTTGAGAAAACTATGAAAGCTAGAGGCACTACTTCGGTATTAAATTGAAGCTAGTTAAATTGTACACTAATTCTTATCTTAACTTTTATTCTAGGACCATTAGTTTAGCCAGTTCGTAACTTGGAAAATGACCTTAACAAGAAATTTTCATTATGTTGAAGAAAAATATCAGTCTTTAACTAGCTGTATCTCCGCAACTAATAGTCTTACAGTACTCAAATTAGGCTTAAAATGTAGCCAATTTAGTAAATTAACTATGGAACTGTTTTTTAAATAATAAAAATCTCGGAAATTATGCGATATTGGACTAAATGTTATACCACATTATATACTCCAAATAGGGTCTAGAATCGATGGTTAAAATCCTTCGGGTACGTCCCGGGCACGGTGTATATAGGAACAAGTGAAATCTCTTTTATTTATTTTTATACCAATTACATATTCAGAAACAAGTGAAGCCTTTTTTAAAATTTTCCGTGCCATTGCTATTTGAGCGCGCCTGCACATATGAAATAGCAATGTGCAACTTAAAACGTTACAATTTAACGTAGGCGTTATATTATATGAGGGTAAAAATAAAAAAGTATCATACATTCTTTCATAATATTTAGTTTATTTTATCGTGTATATCGTGTAACTATCACACGATTTTGATTTCTTTGAATTCCATTAATATTTTAAGCTATAAATTGCAGAGAAAATAGTTTCTTAAACATCCAGTAGAAATATCAAAGCTAAATGGTTTGTGGTTTCGAAATTATATAAAAAATACTAAGAGTCGTAACACATGTCCACACGTTTGTATGAAGCCCGCCTTGGATGTTAAATCCTCTCAACGAACCTAAAACCATATAAACAAATCGTAGTTACATGCGGGTTTGCAATGGTTTTTGTGTTGTTATAGACTGGGCTATGTACCAAATTTCAAGTTTCTAGGTACAGTAGTTTCGGCTGTGCGTTGATATCTAAGTCATTCAGTCAGGTTTGTCTTTTATATATATATAGATAAACTCTAGTTTATGTAATTTGAAATTGTGTATTTCAATTCGAAATTCGAACTCAAGCCGGTCTTCTGGTTAAAGATTATTTTAGTAATTTAAATACACTTCGTTAAGTCGTTCGATGTGCATCGTTTTGCTTGGTTTCTTGTTTTCTTAATGGACTTTGCTATGTCTATTCTGGACTCATGTTTGCCTTGTGATTTGGATTTTGACTTACTACTGAACTTTGCTTTGCGCATCTTGGGACTCATGTTCTGCCTAGTGAATTTTATTTTGATTTAATATGGACTTGGGTTTGTGTACTAAGATCAAGTGTAATTGCTTATTGTATTTATTGTTTATTCAGAGCCAGAGATTATATACACTCGCGAGCAAAAAAATCGACTCAAGCTGCACGCTTGGGTTCTCCGACCAGTATTTCTTGACCCATCCATGATATATTAATAAAAATGGTATCAAACGAAAGGTGATAATGTAACGATTAAAAAAAAGAAAAACCGTGGAAATCCATCCACGATTTTTCAAGTTATGCCTTATTTTCCGATATGTGGGTCATTTACTCGTTCCGAAACGTACGAGTTGTGCCCCCTTTGACCCCTATAAATAAGGGGGTGGAGGGGGAAATGTCATCAGTCACTTATCAGAAGTTGACCGGTACACATCTCTGCTAACGACCCTACTCAGAAGCCTTGGAGAAAATGGATACCACCATGACTGAAGCCGCCCAAGTCGTGGCCTTGCTGGAAGAGGGACACAACCAACGCTTTGTGGCTGACCAGCTGAGTTTAAGCCAGTCAGCAGTATCCCGAGTCTACCGACGGTATCGGGAGACTGGGGCCTTGGTACGAAAACCAGGTTCTAGCCGCCGGAGGTGCACATCTGAGAGGGATGACCGCTTTATGGTCACTACCTCTCTCAGAAATCGGCACCAGACCGGCGTTTCCATCCAGCAGCATCTTCAGGATGTAAGAGGGGTTACTGCCAGCGAGTGGACAGTAAGGCGAAGGCTTAAGGAAGCTAACCTGACCCTGAAACGGCCCGCCACGGGCCCCAGACTGCTCCCACGTCACCGCCAAGCACGCCTGGAATTTGCTCATCAGCACAAAAACTGGACCATTGAGCAATGGACCCCAGTTCTTTTTTGCGATAAGTCCAGGGTGTGCTTGAATGGCTGTGACAGACGGGGGAGGGTCTACAGGAGGTCAGGGGAACGGTACGCACAGTGCTGTTTCAGGGAAACAGTTGCCTATGGAGGGGGTTCCGTCATGGTGTGGGCGGGCATTTCCATGGAAGGGCATACCGAGCTCGTTTTTGTACCTGGTGGGGGCCGTGGCGGTGGTTTGACCGCTGCCAGGTACATCACCGAGATCCTTGAGGACCATGTTGTTCCTTACGCCGGTTTTTATGACGAGGGGTTCGTCCTAATGCAGGATAATGCCCCTTGTCATACCGCAAGGATCACTTGGGCCTACCTTGCCGAGATCGGCATACCCACCATGGACTGGCCAGCTCTCAGCCCGGACCTGAATCCCATTGAGCATGTCTGGGACTACCTGAAAAGACAAGTTCGGAAGAGAGAACCAGCTCCGTCAAATGTTACGGGGCTGAAGGCAGCTCTGCAGGAGGTGTGGGATGTCATCCCCCAGGAGCTTCACAAAAAGCTCATCAGATCGATGAAAAACCGCCTGGATGCTGTGATAAGGGCTAGGGGTGGAAATACAAAATATTAAATTAACAAATAAAATCTTATTTTTCTTAAAATGCCGTTTATTTCACGACTTCCTTTTAATTTTCATAGTATTTTTTTTATTCGTCTTTGCAAAACCTGGCCCCATCAGTTGTGGAACCTGGCATGACTGAAAATTATACATTTTTGAAATCGTTACTTTATCAGCTTTCGTTTGATACCATTTTTTTCAAGATATTTTGGATGGGTCACGAGATACTGGGCGGAGAACCCAAACGTGCAGCTTGAGTCGATTTTTTTGCTCGCGAGTGTAGGTACTCTTCAAGAATATACAAACATACATCTTATCTATAGCGCACCTTGTAAATAACTTCTATAGTTATTGTAGTACCTAAGTATTAGCAAAAAATAGTAGAACAATCAGATCCCGTTATCAGTGGTGAAAATTTAATGAAAATGCTAGGGTTGGTACTGCACATTAATATGATATTCATATTTATAACGTTTAGGTATATTATTTGATGTAAGTACTTATTTTATTCTTCTTCTTCTTCTTCTTCTGCAGCATTTTATTTACATGCCCACTGTTGGGTATATGCCTCTCCAATTCTTTTCCATTTTGCCTTATTTTGAGTTAGTCTGGTCCATAGAGGACCAGCATTCTCTCTAACATCATCGGACCATCGAGCCGGTGGTCTGCCAACACTTCTCCTTCCTACCCATTGCCTCCAGACTGCAACGCATTTACTCCATTTTATTCTTAGGTAAGTATATTTTTAGGCCAACGGGCTTTAAAAAAAGGTTTCATTTGGTTCTTAAACTCCATAATAGGTACTTAATTGTCATTTATTTGTCAAAATTCGCACCTTCAGAACAATAGTGACCTTATTCAGAAATTTTAAATTTCGTGTTAGGTCTCTATAATAATATATTTAAGACTTGAATTTTGAAAGCTGAATTTTTTTATTAGGTCACTATTGTTCTGAGGGCGCGATATGTTTGATGTCAAATAAATACTTCATTTTTAAATCAGTAAAATTATGAACTTCCTGAGTACCTAATCTTGGTGAATTTTGTCAGTTTATTATGGAGCTGATGGCGAAATTGCAAATAAACTGAATGCGACGCGGAAATTGTTCGTAAAACTGTGTAATAGATGGCAATTTGTTCCGAATACATAACCGTATTTGATTATTATAGTTTTGTAATAAATACATTTTGCAATTTTTCAGTTTTCGGAGAAGTAAGTACCTAAATGAAAGAACTTACCTATACTGATCTGTTGTTTAATTATAAGGCGATAAGTATTATAAATAGTTTTCTAACAATAACAATTTATACAAATATATCACATCACATCACATCACATGTACATGAAATAAATATTGTGTGACAACCCTATGATTTCATTTCATTACATTTTCTCCACTGAGAACATGATCTGATAATAATATATAAGTTTCTAGTTGATTCTAGTCTTGATTGTTTTTTTGTCTACTGGTAGAGAATACAATCCGAAGAAGAACGAACCTGCTAGACATTGCCTTGATCGTAGCTCAGAGGAAGTGGAGGTGGGCGGGCCACATAAGTCGTGCTACGAATGACAGGTGGGGTACAGGAGTGCTCGAGTGGAGACCTCGTGCCGGTCGAAGAAACGTTGGGAGGAAACCAATGAGATGGACTGACGATCTCGTTAAATAGGGTGGAAGGACTGGATGAGGAAAGCTCAAGATCAAAAGAGATGGCGTGTATTAGAAGAGACCTACACTCAGCACTCACTCAGCATTGGGTGGCGACAGGTTGAAGAAAAGAGAGAAGAGAGAAGGGAGAAGAGAGAAGAGAGAGAGAGAGAGAGAGAGAGAGAGAGAATACAATAGATATGTCTTTGCAATAAAGATTAAATAAATAAATACACATAATACATTAGTCATCCATTACATTCAAGTAACTAATACGCCCAAAGGCAGTTTTAGTTCGTCGATCGAGAAACCTCTTGACTATTCAAGACTAGTCACTGAGTAGGTACTAAAGGATTATGATAGTGGTACCTATCATTTAAATAAAATGAAGATCACTTAAGCAATACCTACATATGACAAAAGAATCTTCAAAGCCAATTTAGCTCCACCAACCAAATTAGCTTTGCATACATGCTCGCATAGAAATTACAAAGTTCGGCGTGAATGGAAAATTAACACTGTAACATGTGTTTGCCAGATCAACGTTATATGCAGCAGGGAAGGATTGGCATCCTTCCAGTCACTCAAAGCAGCCATTAGGCCTGTAATTCTTCAATAGAATGCAAAGAGGAATTTAATTTTAATTAAAACAAGACCTAAACTGGACCCTTAATTTGGCAAAAATAAATAAAATCGTGAATTAAAACCCTTTTTGACTTTAAATCAGCATCAAAAAATTGCAAAACAAAAACAATAAAGTGAATATTATGGTTTGTTCACTGTGATGAACACTGTCAAAGCAGTTGAGTTAAGGGTTAAAGTACCATTACATACTAGGAAAAAACGTCTTTCAACATTATTATAGTTACTATTTTACTATTTAGTAATACAATTATACCGACCGCAATCATGAATACCTGAGCCATTCTACTTTTCAGTCTACACTTTTGTTATTGTCCGATATAAAGTATACCAAATTATGAATCCGCATATTAATAAATAACATTAGAATGTTTAAGCTTAACGGTTTCCAAAAAACAACTCATAAATTACTCAATTATTTTTGAAGAATCTTGGTAACTCGGTGGTAAATTGCACTTTTTCCATAGAAAAAGCGGGGACATCAACTTCCACTGTGTTACTCACTTTATAGTTATTAGTATTACAAATAACTTTTTATGAATAAGGATAATCTATTATATAAAATGCTAAGCTGATTGTTGATATATCAACGCACAGCCCAGACCACTGGACCTAGAGACTTGAAATTTTGCACATAGATACCTTATATAGTGTAGAGATCCACTAAGGAAGGATTTTTGGAAATTCCACCCCTAAGGGGGTAAATTAGGGGAAAAACATTTGTATGAAAGTCCATCAGTTTTGAAGTTAGACGCTTCAAATTTTGCGTTTAGGTTGGCGATTGAATTTTAACTTATACGTGTCTCAGTGTTTATGATAATTTCAACCCCGAAGGGATGAAAAGGGGTAAAACGGATTGTTGATATATCAACGCACAGCTCAAACCTTAGGACCTAGAGACTTGACATTTTGCACATAGATACCTTATATAGTGCAAAGATCCACTAAGGAAGGATTTTTGGAAATTCCACCCCTAAGGGGATGAAAATTGGTATGAAAGTCCGTCAGTTTTAGTTTAAGTTAGACTATTCAAATTTTGTGTTTAGGTTGAAAATTGAAAATAAATTTATACGTGTTTCAGCGTTTTTGATAATTTCATCCCCGAAGGGATGGAAAGGGGTAAAACTGACTGACTGATCGATTAACGCACAGCCTAAACCGCTGGACCTAGGGACTTGAAATTTGAAGGGAATATTCCTTGTGTACCCTTAGTACACTAAGAAAGGATTTTTGGAAATTCATCCCCTAAAGGGTTAAAATAGGAAGTAGAAATTTGTATAGAAGATTCGTTATTTTTAAAATAAGCAATTTGGAAATTGGTATTTAGGCTACTGTTTATAAATAAAATATACTTCTTTCAGCGATTTAGAAAAAACTACCCCTAAGGGGTGTAAAGGGAGTTTTAGTTTGTTCCTCCTTCACGCTGCAATGGCGCTGGATGGATTTGGGTGAAATTTAGAATGGAGATAGCTTATACCCTGGATTAACACATAGGAAAATCCCATCCCGGAAAATTTAAAGGTTCCCGAGGGAATAACGACAATATCTTTGGTATTTTTTGAAAAAGTCATCATGGGTGTCGTTTTCTTAGGTTGCGTTGACGCAGATTTCGAAAATGATATCAAATCAGGGATTCAAAATGGCCGCCATGATGTTTATTGAAAAAGTCGTCATTGGTATCATTTTCTTACATTTTGGGGACGCAGATTATGAAAATGATGTCAAATTTAGAATTCAATCTAGCGGCAATGGTGTTTTTTGAAAATGTTGTCACGGGTAACATTTTCTTAGTTTTTGGGGACGCATATAATTACTAATATAGAATAAGATTAGTAATTATTTGACAAAATTGCGCAATTAAATAATTTAATTCTCCTATGACTTTTGCCAACCAGTGTGACAACATGAGACAGGCTTTGTACCTACATTCAGTTTTGATAGTCTATATCAAAAGGAGCGGTGTCAGATTGAAGTTGTCAGCGTTGACATATCCAGATTTTAACTTTTTTTTTCCGCTATTTTCAATACTATTCACTATTCACAGCGTATTAATTCTACGGCTGTTATTTAATATTAGGGCGGTTATTATGAACACTTAAAAATAATTACGGACAGGCATTTAATTTTTCGGCGAATTGGTCGGTTATTTAATTCTAAAATGTCATTTCAAATAATACTCAAGGGGTAAAAAAACTATAATCGATAGGTATACATAATATTGCTGTAGAAAGAAAATCCATACTAACATTATAAACGTGAAAGTAATTATGTCTGTCGTCTGTCTGTTTGTTATGCATTCAAGGATAAACCGCGGAACTGAATTAGATTAAATTTGTATCTCGAAAATCACCCCTAAGGGGGTGAGATTTCGGATGGTACTCGTGGTTTGTATGACAATTTGGTCATTTATGTTAATTTTTTTAGTTGGAAACGTGGTAATTGGTGTTAAACTGTTTAATACTGTTTAACATTAAAAAAACTTTCAGTGATTTCGGTACAACTCCCCCTAAGGCGATAAATGGGGAGTAGAAATTTGTATAGGAGATATCGAAATGGCTACATTAGGAAATTGATATTTAGGCTACTTTTTATAAATAAAATATACTGCTTTCAGCGATTTAGAAAAAAATACCCCTTTAGGAGTAAACGGGGGTTTTAGTTAGTTACTCCTTAACGCTGCAACGGCTAGATGGATTAGGATGAAATTTAAAATGGAGGTAGCACCCTGGATTAACACATAGAAAAATCCCATCCCGGAAAATTAAAAAGTTCCCGAGGGAATAACGACAATGTTGGGTGTTTTTTGAAAAACTCAACATGGGTGTCATTTTCGTAGGTTGCGTTGACGCAGATTTCGAAAATGATATCAAATTTGGAATTCAAAATGGCCGTCATGATGTTTATTGAAAAAGTCGTCATTGGTATCATTTTCTTACATTTTGTGGACGCAGATTATGAAAATTATGTCAAATTTAGAATTCAAGATGGAGGCCATGATCTTTTTTAAAAAGTGGACATAATTGTCATTTTCTTAGATTTTATGGACGCAGATTTCGAAAATGATGTGAAAGTATAGGTAGAAATTCAAAATGGTAATTCAATTATGTCTGCCGTCTGTCTGTTTGTTACGCTTTCACGGATTAACCCCGGAACCGAATTAGATTAATTTGGGTAAATTTGTTTGAAGAATATTGTCTTTTTTTTTTCAGCGGCCACGGATGATATTTTGGGAGTTCCGCCATTTATAATGATAGATACCTATATTATAATTAGTATTAAGACTCATAATAATATATATGTAATACTGAACTATGATGGATATTTTAAGAACAACCAAACTATCATGGGAGGGATGGTGCTTTGAGACGGCGAATTTAGACAGATTCTCATTTACCGGGGATAACTAGGGGCACACCAGCGGATAAAATAAATGCATTCCGGCATCTACGATATGGGTATATATTAAAAAAAAACACTACAAATATGCCAGGAACTACGAGTACACAATGATACACAGTCGGGGCAATATATGCGGCAGCTCTACTAAAAATTGGCGAAGATCGTATGGCGAGAGATAGTAACGATTTGAATACATTAAACCGCGAATTCTGTAATATTGTACAAAACACAGATGATCTAAAAAATAACGTGTACCCCGATCTAAAAAACAATATAAAGAATAGAGAATGTTTGTACAAACGAAATTGTCGGGCGGATAAATAAAAAAATATGGCTCACGTAGAAGGCGATGTTGTGGAGTGTCTCTTGGTAGACAATGTCATAGACACAGAGCAAGTCACGTCCTACCCTTAGAGTTCCTGAACTCTTTGGAGGTATCGGGAGTGCCCTCCCGTAAGTTCATGGTTAAAGTTGACCCGGTAAATTTCGAGCTCAATATTACATGTGTTTGAAAGATCATTCTGGCCAGGGAGGGAGTCAAACTATAGAATTACTTAAAACTATTAATTTACTTAACTGTGATAAACGAGTGCTACGCGGACGAAGTCGCGGGCAAAAGCTAGTTCTAAATATAAGCTTATTTACGTCACTTTCGAGTTTCAAATTAAAAAACACAGCACTTTACCATTTTTTGAAATAAAAAGTTTTGTGAGAATGTGTCTAAAAATTATGTACAACTAAAAGTAGAATGGTCCACCAACCTTTAGCATGTAGGTAACAGGTACCCCATCTTCATTATTTATAAATAAATAAAACCAGCTTTTCTTGCAGACTCACAAACAAACTCCCACATTTTTGACAAGAAGTTAATAGCCAAAATTCACGCGTCATACTCGTGAACGGGTGCTGTCTGTGGGGTCCGGTCTGTTCACGCTTGCAAGGACCTTATTTCCAGTTAGTTATTTTAATTATCGTTCCTGACATAGAGACCTCGTCATGTTGTTCTCCTAGACACTATTTTTAATTTAATTTAGCTTACATCTGTAATGATTTTATTTGTGTTAGTTTTAAAATAATTATTTATTACTTTATTACCTTGTAATGTATACTTTTAAGTATAATTGTATTTTATGATTGGAAAAAATTACGTTCTGCTGGAGTTTCTTGCGGTGCTTCTTCTCCGCAATGATGGTCTTGTCCGAAGCGCTAGTAGATTCACTCCATGTTACCGACGTGTAAAAGAGCCTTCATGTGGTCAATTTACTGAATAAATGTTTTGAATTTTGAATTGAAAGAATGAGCTACACCAAGCAGCTAACATTCACACAGAGCTATACTGTTATCGTAATTCCTGCCACAATTGATCGAATTTTAAGTATATTATCGCCTATTTCTTAAATACTTAGGACAGCGGACTGACGGCGGTTGAAACGCCAGTGGAATCACCCAAATGTTAAAAAAATAAAATTATCATCAATTCATACATAAAAGATGCTTTTGATATGAAGTTATAGATAGGGAGGCAACCAACCGTCATATTCAATCCTCGAGGCTAGGCCGAAGTCGCCGATCTTGACGTGCAGCTCGTCGTCCAGGAACAGGTTGCCGAGCTTGAGGTCGCGGTGGATAATGCGCCGGCTATGCAGGTAGTGCACGCCTTCAAGGATCTGGTGCATGAAGAAGCGCGTCTCGGGCTCTGTGATCGCCTTCCGGCGCTTGTGCAGCTCCATCATGGACTGCAAAACAATACATGCTCAATCCACACAGCTATCAACTATTTGTAAGAATCTATATATGGCAAATCTGAAAATAAAAATCTCCCCAAAAACTATAACAATACCATTATTGAAGTGCATGAAGCAATTGATTCAAAGGACCTTAGATTATTCGCTTTGCAGAAAGAAACAACAAATATTGCTATATCGCTTTGCACTACTTGAAGCTTGTATTCAGTATAATATATCATTTATGATGTCACCAAAAAGCTTAAGAATTTTTTGTGGGGGTTTTTGTTACTGTGAGTTATAGTGCCTAATTTGATGTGAACTTTAAGAAATGTTTAAAGAAAATAAGATCTATTCCACTCATATGCCTGATTCAAAATGTTCCTATAGGGAGAATTTTAAAAACATTTTTTTTTACTATTTCACTAACACTAACCGTCATCCCCCTATTAGAAATTCCTGCACTATGTGCAAGTTTTCTACTTTTACGCTATAATTATACCCAAGTCACAGATGAGTAGTAAACTTACTTATCATCGATATGACCTATCTGTGTTCTTGATACACCATCAAACATGGTAACCAAACTACAGCACAGCAAAATCGATCAATGGACCTCATTTTGGCAGTAATTTAACAAGTAATGGTAATTCATCCTTTAATGTGTATTCATCACTAACATTTCCTACTTATTCATAAAAACATATCAGTAATACTAAGAACTATGCGAAAGCAAGTAATTAAGTAAAATAATCAGTAAAAAATACCAAACATCAAATTCATATCTTAAGAAACATTGTGATTTACATTTATTTACATTGTTATTCATACTTATCAATAAATTGTCCCTTAATTAGCACAACTTCAATTCTAAAGATAATATCATTAGCATAAGAGAAGTATTTACTGTTGTTAAAACATTACTTCATAATAATGCTAAACCAACTATCTCGAGCTAGGGCAGTAATTGAGTTTATGTCCCATTTGTTGTTCTAGATCTAGACAGAAATAGGCTAGGCAACTGATACTTACTCTAGGATTTCTTTCTTAATCTGTTGAATGTATCAACTGGCACAATTAAACAATATCAAAAAGCAATAAATTGCCACTTACACGTCTCTTGCAGAGTTCCAGAACTATGTATATGTTGGCAGAATCTTCAAAGAAGCTGTGGAAACCAACTACATGTTTGTGACACAGCGAACGGTGAATGGATATCTCCTGGGCCATCTTTTCTTTGTGACTAGCCTTGGTCATCATTGCCTTTGGCACTATTTTGCCAGCAAACACTTCTTTGGTGGTCGTGTGCTGAATTTCGTAGCATTTTGCAAAGCCTCCCTAAAATTAAGACAGTCATTCATGTAATACTATAACTACTTACTATCCTTAATGGATGAGAGGGCAGGCCAGCCAAAATTTTATATGAAGGGGCTGGTACTAGACCTCAAATGGCAAGACCAGCAAAATCTGTGTACTTGAGAATCTGGTACGTAGAAAAAAAATAGCCAGTTAAGCTACTACTTATACTTGCTTAAGGACACCAAATGCAATGGTAAAACTTAATTGTTTATTTATAAAAAGATTGCTTTTTATTTTAACCGACAGTTAGGCCATAATAAAATATGTTTGTATAACAATATTTGTTAAACTCACCTTTCCGAAGAATCGTAACCTCTGATAGCTGCAGTTCCTCGTCTTATCGATTATAACATCGGGTATATTTTTCTTATCATCTTCTCCTTTAGACGACATTTTAAACTGTGAGATAAACACTAATAAGCAATAGGAAAAGAAACACCTTAAAAACGGATAATTAATAAAGTCGAGGATTCACAAAGAATCATTCAAACGTTTGCCCGTTTAAAGTCGGCCGACAGTTGTGCAGATGATGACTGTTGCAATAAAAATTTAAATTTGAACGGTCTTACGGCTCGTCCAATCACAGCGATACATTTTCTACCATGTTTTGTTACGGCTTTATTCGAGCACGATTGGTCGGACACACACAAGGTCTGCCTTGAATGTTGTTCGATACTCCAATCATACCCTTGCAGTTATTGAGAAGTACCAATCACAGCCTTGCATTTATACTACTCTAAGACGCTATCCTTTAATACATGTTTAATACTAAATTTTATTGCCATATTAAAAAAATAAACGGTAGAAAAGTTTATCCTACATAGAAGAAGTTTCCATTGTTATTGCAACGATAAACGAATTTAAATAAACAGTGAACGTTAAAAATAATAACTTGAAATTTTGTCACGCTGTTTAATTTATAGTCTGCAAAGAATTATATAATTGGATAACCCACTAAACAATTCGCAAAGCTGTCCAGAAACGAAAAACTATCACTATGGTGGTCGTAGACAGATGCGACAAAATGTCGGGTGTTATATAAGTATATAGGTCTACCAGAGGCCCTACTCTGAAAATTGAAGTTCGAAGTTACGTTAGCTCCATCCTTGTTACTCGTCATTCGAGACTAAATCGAGAGAAAGGGATGAAGCTTACGTAACTTCGAACTTTGATTTTTAAAGTAGGGCCTCAGAATCTCATAAAAAATTTAAAAGTAAAAATAAATCGATTTTCATATGGCAATGTTATCCACAGAAGAAGAACTAGCATAGAAGGAGTAATAAAATAAAAAACGATAAAACAATAGCGGTCATCTTTTCTCTTCAGGGAAATTGAATATGCTAAAAAGAGAACACTATATGTCCGAAAAAGTAAGGTTGTACACGGTTTTCTTTTGTTTTTAGAGGAAATTTGACACACTTGTCAAAAGTTCACATTATGTAAACATGGTCTAGACATGGGACTAGGCAATAATATCGATATCTACACTACTCGATTGCGACTTGTATATGAATAAGTATGTTTCGTAGTTCTACCGTTTTTTTTTTAAATATTTGTCAGTTACGTAACCGTATAAAAAGCAGGAGCAGGAGTACAGCAGTAGTTCCAGGTATTCCAATTTGTTTTAACACATTTTAGGTATGTCTTAATCTTGTTAACAATATGATTTATCATTAACAATATGATTACGAAATTGAAGCAATTTGGAATAGATGCCCTGATTTTAGCTTTTTAAGTAAGTACCTACTTAAAAAACCTTCGTTGTTTTACTGAACCTGAAAACTCGAAATAATCAAGTTTGATATCAAGAAAATAAAAATAAAATATTTACACATATCTTTATTGCTAATTAAGTAAGTTGGCATGGCAATTCGTCTGAGTCTACGTTTGGAACTGGCAATTTTAAGGAAGCAGTTGGCTTCAAAAAAAATTTGAACCCACGCGGTAATGTTTTTTCCAGGACCAATTGGCCTGGTTTGGTGTCGAGACACGCAAACGGCCGCAACCCAGTTTTCCCTTAAAAAACTGTCCTCTGGAAATCTAAAATGAAAGGTAAAGAACTTATTAGGCCACCAAGTCAAATTGGGTTCCATCTCTACTAAGATGGATAACTAAATAAAATAAACTTATTTGTAAAACATTCAAAATAATACATGTTACGTTATAATTTACAGATATAGGGTAGAAGTACCGGTTTTGGCCATCTTAAGACCGGTTTTGGCCACTCTAAATTTTAATTACTATGGAAAGCATTATGAAATTACAATAATGTTTTTATATTTTACCTTTATATTAATCTTCAGTCTTAACTATTTATGAATTTTATTATTAATTTTACAGTATTTTTGATGCTCATTTCAACCTTAAGTGGCCAAAAAGTGTACAGTGGCCACAAACGGTACGTCTACCCTATGTACCAATATTCAACTAAATATATAGTTGCTCTGCAATTCTACGCTTTTAAAGGCACAAAATCACTGCAGGAATAACTAAATAATAACAAAATACCGAGTTGCCTGTGAAAGCTTATGTATTCGGATGCATTTTCTTTAAATACCGTGCGCGATTTACATCCTAGGACAGCGCAGGCCATAATGAATTATAATAAAATTGTGGATTATACTTTCGTTTCAGTAATGAAATTTATAATTTGTTGTACCGCGTAGATACAATTGTTTTAAAGCAATGTGACAGTATTACACAACGAAAGACAATTAATACACCGCAGCTTCTTTGGAGGTTGGTCTAATATGTCCATCAGTTGATAATTTTTAAATTAGTCGGGTTTTGACACCACGGTGGCTTCAAATATGACCCCGGTTTGATACGCCGATTTAAGCCGAAATGCGCTGCTAAATACCTCTTTGTCTAACTCAGTGATCCCAAAAGTGGTCTATATCGACCCCCAGGGGTCGACGACGACCTGCAAGGGGTCCATATGAGCGGAAAAATAAACAGGGGTCCAAGAGAAGGAAATGGGGGTCCACGATAGTGACCCCATTTAAACAGGTCGAGACTTTAATTTTGGCTTTCCAGCTATTTTGGCTGTCAGATAGTAGACACCTACTTACTTGCGTAATACTTTTTATAATATCTATCTATATGTACAAATTATGTTTAAATTTTCTCTGCGTGTAAGTTTTTATTTTGTAAAAAATATTTTTCCGCGCTAAATTTTAGTTGTTGCCTTTGTAATTTTTTTGCCGACTAGAACTCCAACGTTATCCAGGGGATCCACCTGAAACCGAAAAATATGCCAAGTGGTCTACGAGCCAAAAAAGTTTGGGGACCTCTGGTGTAGGTACCTAACTCATTATCAATCTAAGTACGTTAAAATGTATGCGATAGATATACTTTTCAAGTGTGCTTCTCATTAAGTCTTTCTATGAGAATCCCATTTCTGCGATGTTAGGTACCTTACGCCTGTCAATTAAAATTTCACCGCTTGTCAGAGTTTGTTATTGTTTGTTGAGTAAATATTGCGTTAGTTATCAGGAAAATGCCCTTATAGCCCTTAGATCTCAGGCCAAAAATATCGTTAATCATGTGTACTGTAAAAATTGTGAGCAAGAAGATGTAAATCAAACACAACAATTGGTTTAGTGTCGTGTTTTTAATAGATTAGTAAATGAAGCCAAATAATATTAACTTCCTTTGTACATTTGCAGGAAAGTTACTTATAACCACGGACAAATTGGACGTAACCTACCTACTAGAGTCTGGCCAAGCTAACTCTGCAATAGAATAACCTGGCAACCGCGTGAAAAACTTTATATAGCAATATTTAGAGGGGGGGGGGGGACATACATTACGCCATCTTAATTTCAGAACAGTAAAAACACCGATTGTTATCATGAGTCTCAGATAGATGTCACTGCATGCATGTTATTCAATAAGAAATATTCTATCATTGAAAATAACCATAAAAGTTACAGTTAAGTTAAGTTTATTTTTAAATAATAATACGAATATATTAATTTTATTCGATCTGGCCGACAGAAATATGATTTTTGGAATGGCAACCCTGCCTCCAGCCATTTCATTTAACATGGCCACGGTTGTATTTGAATGTGAATATTTCTAAGTGTAACATTAAAAGTAATAATTTATAACTGGTGTCGATCGGAAAATCGGATTTTGTCGGTTTTACGAAGTAAAAATAGCTGCACATAAATATTACAACGAACGTAAACATTATAAAAAAATAGAAAATAAAGCTACAAAATAATACTTATTGCCATTTCATTTCATACACCCTCCCTTCCAATTAGTTATTTCCCAGTGTAGGAAGAGAGGAAAATATAGAGAGATCTCTCTCCAGGCGGGTGTTAGGCCTGGGGACCGAAGTCCATTGGGATGAAGTTGGAAGTTGTATATATGTCATCCGTAAGTTGCGCTGTCTGAGGCCCTACTTTGAAAATCGAAGTTCGAAGATACGTTAGCTCCATCCTTTTCTCTCGATTTAGTCTCGAATAACGAGTGATAGAGATAGAGCTAACGTAACTTCGAACTTCGATTTTCAAAGTAGGGCCTCTGACGCTGGTGGCGCTAGCGAGGTAGCGAGTTGGTTGATACAAGTTGCCGTTAGATGTCGCTAGGTCGCCACACTAGCCCCCCTTTGAGACCGGAGGTTGATGGCATGGTGATGACGTGCAGTCTGTGCGTTGAATTTCCACTTGCAAGTGCCAGTAGGGATGTCTCCAGTAGTGCACAGAGCCGCGAGCGTAGCAGGAGAAGAGGAGTGAAGCCGGGTCCGTTGCGCCATGTTATTCGTGTTTTCCTAACATGTTTGCCGCGGGGGATGGTTAACATCCCCCGCGTTCGCCTGCGGGGGGGTGGACCTAACATGTTAGGTGTTAGAAAAACACGATAACATGGCGCAGCGGACTCGGCTTGAGTGGAGTACACAGTGAGTCGTGTACCTGCTCGTGAAGTACTCGTAGTAGGACGCAGTGAGTCGCGTTGTTGAGTGAGAGTACTGTGCACACTGTAGACACCAGGCATAGACATATGACAGAATGCTAGTGGTGCGTGCGGGTTGTCTGCCTTGCTATGAAACTGCGTCATAGTGCTTGAAGGTCGTCAGGTTGCGTAATTGTCCATTGTCGAGGGTCACCAATGTAGTAAGAGAGGACAATAGAGAGATCTCTCTCTAGGCGAGTGTTATGCCTGGGAACCGAAGTCCATTGGGATGAAGTTGGAAGTTGTATATATGTCATCCGACTGGAGAAACTTCGTTAGCGCGTTGTAGAACACTTAAGTTGCGCTGTCTGACGCTGGTGACGCTAGCGAGGTAGCGAGTTGGTTGATACAAGTTGCCGTTAGATGTCGCTAGGTCGCCACACCAGTAACAAACTATTTTGTTCTCGTCTCGTCGTAATTCTGAGATTCAGATTCGTATTAATTGAAATGAATTGTTACTGGGAAGCAGCCATTGAATTTTAAGAATATCTATAGCTGGCTATACGTATATATATCAATGGTACAGTCAACAGCATAAATAAGTGATCATTTATGTACCTTGTCACTTTAACGTCGTGTTTGAAATGTCATACAAAATTGTGAAATGATTGACAAGGTACATAAATGATTACTTATTTATGCTGTTGACTGTACTAGTTCAGAAATCTAAATGGCGCTTCAAATCAGTCTGCATGAATATCCCGTGAGAGGCAATGATATCTATACTAATATTATAAAGAGGAAAGATTTGTATTTTTGTGTGTGTGTATGTTTGTAACGAATAAACTTAAAAACTACTGGACCGATTTCAAAAATTCTTCCACCATTAGTATGCTACATTAACCCTGAGTAACATAGGCTATGTTTTACTATTTTGCGCGTACGGAGTCGCGGGCAACAGCTAGTTACATATAAACAAGAAGTAGATATGCCACTACCGCGCCCGAGTTGGGCATCATAAAAGATCCAATTGTACTATCTCGCTGACAGTTCACGCCAAACATGGCGACGAAACTGACGTGAGCCTAAGTAGTTAAAATGCCGTCGTGTGTGTTTCGGAAGTGCACAAACTACCACAAGAAAGCTAATAAAGCTCAAGGGATCTCATATCACGCGTAAGTTTACTAAATATTTGATTATTACTTCGCATTTAAGTTAATTTTAAAATATCTGTAAAGACAACGCGTGCTCAGTTACGAAAAGAGAAAGCAATTTCAATAAATCGTGTGTATGACAAGGATAGATACATAGATTAAAAGACCAGACGCGACATTGTTGGTATCGATTATATCCGTGCGAATCAAGAGGCAACATATGGTCGGTAGTGTTATCGCTAGAGGATCTTATCGCTACTTCTTATTGTTCGAGAGAGTTCTAGACGCGAATTGTAGGAGTTATTTTTAACCGACTTCAAAAAAGGGGAGGTTTTTCAATTCGGCCGTATATTTTTTTTATGCGTGTTCGCGGATGACTTCGTCGTTTATGAACCGATTTTGATAATTCTTTTTTTGTTGGAAAGGAGATATCTCAAGGGTGATACCATGACAAGGAAACTAGGATCAGAGGGGGTATCAGTGAGGAATTGTGGGTACTCCTCAAATATTGTAGGCAAACATATAGCGATTTTAGTATTTTTAAGTAAGTAACAAATCCAGCATTTGCATTCAGAAATATCGTTTGCTGAAGCGGGACTGATGATGAAGACCAAAGATGGCCACCGGAACTCCTCAACGGTACCGATTTCAAGGGTGGGATAAGATATCTCGATTAAGATAGTTGAGCAACTACAACGAAGAACATTTAATTGTTTAAAAATTACTATGATTTTCTCTAGTTCTAGTTGATCTTAAGGGTTTAAATACATAAACCATATTTTATTTTTTTATGTAAAATAGATTTGGAGTTATTGAGGCGTCAAAAGTGGCTCCAAACGGTTCGTGTAAATAACACACGGCTGAGCTCGCCAGTTCCTTTTGCGTGAACTTGGCTGGGCACGCTGCTCCGTGTCTAGATACCTATTATAAATATTATAGTAACGTAACGATAGGTCAAAAGATCCCGCCCGCCTGTGCCATAATAGTGTAAACAATATTAAGGGGATAATATACTCAAGTATACGAATATATGTAAAATTGGACATGTAAAACCTGTTTTATTTCTATTTGTTACCTACCTACTTTGCTCCTTACCAATGTCCGTTCTGTTCGATTAAAAATCATAATCTCTATCCTCCCGGTGACACTTGAAGCGCAACTGCTTACGTATAGCTATCTCTCTTACTCTTGTATTTTCTGTATCTGTCTATCGTTCATTAGTGAAAGAAGTGAACATATTGTAGCTTGTATAGTTATCTATATGCAACTGCGACCATTTTCAAACGCAATTTACTAGGAACGTAACATATCCTATACTCTGTAATATCATTGGTGAGAGGGGTCTCTTTTCCCAGTACATTACACTACTCTTTGGTAGAAACCGTTCTAAATAAGCAGAAAATACATTTTGGTTCACTTCTTTTTACTTATGGTTTTCATAGTGAGTTGGAAAGAGATGAATCTATAGCTGTTCTTTGGTACATCGTCACAAGTAAAGCCCCCTACGCATTATCCTTCCGTGCCATCCCTCCGGGCACGATGCATGACGCAAAACGATAGTGCGTAGGCTTGCTGGACGTCAATAATAACGGTAATAATAATAATAATTGTCGTCAAGCACTATCGTTTTGCGTCGTGCATCGTGCCCGGAGGGATGGCACGGAAGGATAATGCGTAATGGGCCTAAGGCGTGATTTGGACCTATTATAAGCACCTATAGTATTTGGACCTGTCATAGAGGTAGTAAAACATAGAGGGAGTATAAAAACGGCTAATAGAATAGTACTCTTGGCACCTGTTACAAATGCCCTTCGTTAAAAAGAGTCGTCTATATATGACCGCTTTCGATTGAATTTCAAAGTGGTCCACTTTTTAGGTGTGTTCGTTTGTGTCACTCTGCATTAGTGTGCGTAAGTTTGCAGTCAGTGTTGTGTGGTTTGTCGATAAATTAGTTTAACCTATTAAAATACATACAGTATTTTCAATAATAATTATGATTGATTTCCAATTGATTATTGACCTTATTTCGGAAAGTAAAGTAAAGACAGTTTTTACAGTTTTTAATTGAAAATAAAACGTATATCTTTAATAATGATGAGCCTTATAAAAAGTAATTGGAAGACAGTTTGTGACCCTTTTTTGATGCCGGATTGCATTGCAACTTCTGAAACCACGACGAACCATTTCTGTTGAAAAATGATTTGAACATAGTCGGTGACTTTTTCGGGGTGTCCCATTCTAATCACGCAGACCAATCCAAAAAGAAAACCGCCATTCCTCTCTGACTGGCGAGGCTTTTGGAAATCTGAAACAATACAATTAATTAATATCACACATAGTAGACTCTTTTACCGATCGATAGATATGTAAGTACGGATAAAATAAAATAATAAATTAAAACAACGATGTTAAAATATTGAACATGAATAACGAACTATCCAAATACCTACCATAATTATGCCATGCCTATGTCTAAAAGGCACACAACGCAAAAACCGAACGTTTAGAATAACTAACTTTATGGTTGTAACTTTCGACATTCAAAAACATACCCAACAAATACTTTCGACATTTAAAACATCGACTTTTTAACTGTTCGGCATCGCTATTTTAATTCAAAATGTATTCAGTTTTTGATATTTAAACACATACCCATAGACATAATTGACTCATGTTCTCAATCAAAATGTCGAAAGTTTACCTATCGATATTAATTTTGGAAGCACTATTGTTTACTTCCGAAAGAAAATCAAAAAATGCGTAAAAAATGCACATTTGCTGCACATAGTGCCTTTGTATTCGTTACAAGATGTAATACCATGATAATGTTTCTAGTTATACAAATTGCAAAGCGGGCGCATTATGGCCAAAAATCAACAGATTTATTGTAAAACATCACTCACCTGTGAATGCTTATATTTTGAGCATCATTTTCTTTGTTTCCCATTCGGGATTTGCATCCACGAAACACACAGGCCATTGCACTTAAACTATATTTTAATATTAAACTGTTACCTAGTTCAATTCATATATTTTCGACGTACCTATTATTTTGAAATTCTGACCGATGGGCGAACAGACAGCGAACAACAACAGTAATCCGACTAAATTAAGTGACACTTTTTCTTAATTCTTTATCCGACTAGCCGCTTATTCTATCCATTCGTTTTAATTTAGTAGGGTTCACATGTCGGGTATTGACCAATAAAAATAGTCTACAAAACTGTACACAGAAGAAAAAGGTAGTACGCTTGACAGTTGGCTACACGGGATCCATGTTTTACCTCATCTTTGGGACCTATAGACAAGGAAAGACAAATCCTTCCTATAGGAAGGACAAAGAAGTCCCGTGTAAAATCTTGTGACAATGACAGTTAAAGAAGAAAAAACAGCCTACTTTTTAGTAGTAATCTAAAAAGTAGAGAAAGATAGCTGACGCAAAGTACGTATTATAGTCCGGTTTCTATGCTATATTTATTTATTTATTTATTTATTTATTTAGGAAACCAACCAGCCTTATATTATTACATTGATTATTATAACATAGATTTAATCATAGGGCGAATTATAGGTTAGAGTCTGTCTAATGAAAGCTGAACCTGGATTTTTCTTGGCTGACGAGTCTGGCAACACTATTTAATATGTCGTTTGGACTTTGTTGTTGTTAAAACTTGTCAATTCGAGATCTAAATTGATAAAAATACGGAGTAATCATGCCGTCGACGATAAGAGGCGGTGTCCGGGAGATTCTGTATACTATTATACAGAAGTACAAAGAAAAACAAGAAGAAAGAAAAGCATTATTGATGCAAAAAATTAATTGTTTAGTTACGGTGACCAAATTTATAGGTTAGTACGGCTTTAGTACGGCATGTTCATTTTGATACTTCTTATTTCTCTATGTGCAATCCTAAGTTTAATTTACCTTTTTCTGTCTATTATACGATGAGATTAAGAAATTAAACGAAATTAAATTCGTTTCAGAAAACCTGGACGTGCACGTTGACAAAAGTGTGCTGGAAAACGTAAAGCAGCTGAAAGAGGTTGAGGAAACTGAGTTAGCCTGCCAGACTCAGACGAAATATTTGGAAGAAGTATCTTCAATGACCGGTAATTACTAAAATTATCATTGTCTTTCCCTATATAATAGGTGTAGGTACCTATTGTCTGTCCCTATATCATGTTGAATCTCTTAGCATTCACAATTTTATTAAATTAATTTAATAGACAGATGATTAATGTAACTGACACTCATAGTTTCAATAAAACAATAAGGAGGTGTTTAGTTAAAAGATATCATAAACATATTATTTGATATGTATTTTCTGTGTGCGGAGCAAACAGCATTTTGTTGTTTATGAACCAAATGTACACTGTACAGTCGATTTCATAAATATGTGTACACTTTAGTACCTTATCTATTTATTTAATGTCATTTTTGATCGGCCAGATATAAAAGATGTTCGGGTTATATGAGTCTTCCTTGTTCTTAAACCGTTGCGATTAGAACCTCACCGATGCAATTTCATTTCACCTAAACCCAAATGTTTTTAGGGCTGTCGGACTGTACAATGGGGCTGTACTGCGCAACCACACAATGTATTTCTAAATGGTGTTCTGTTTATTTAACACTTTCTTTCTTCTTACAGATATCAGTGTTTCATCTTTAAAAAGAATAAGTAATGAGGGAAAATTAAACAACGGTGTCTTTAGTACTCCCGGAAAAAAGCGACCTCACAAGGCCACGGTGTTTAATTTGGATAGCTTGTTTTATTAGCCCTCATTAATTATTCTTTTCAAACACATGGTTGAGGAGGCGATGGCTGAGATCAGCGTCATACTCGTGAACGGGTGTTGTCAGTGGGGTCCTGTCTGTTCACGCTTGCAAGAACCTGTTTTCCAGTTAGTTATTTTAGTTATCGTTCCTGACGTAGAGACCTCGTCATGTTGTTCTCCTAGTCACTATTTTTAATTTACTCAATGTTATTGAGCGTACATTTGTAACGACTAAGTTTGTGTTGTTAGAAATAATTATTAATTACTTTACTACCTTGTAATGTTACTTTTAAGAATAATTGTATTTTATGATTGGAAAAAATGATCTGCTGGAGTTTCTTGCGGCGCTTCTTCTCCAAGATATAATTGTCGTTAGATAGAGGTGTAAGGGTGATGAGAATAATGTTACCTCTAATTACTTTATTAAAAAGGTTGAATATAATATTCCTCATCATCATTGTTTTATTATGCTGTGTGCGACACAGACGAAAACCTCTCGTATCAATGAAATCTATCAACAGCACAACTAGCACAAGTTGCTCGTGACTTGTTTGTCGCTCGGATCTCCCTTACTATCTAGTCTGTTACGATAGAGACGCACAGAGCGACAAGCGAGAAAATACAACTTGTGCTACACGTGCAGATCACTATATTTTCATGTCAAATATATTTCGAAAAACCAAATGTGCTCCAGTCACTGTCATCGTATTTTACCTAAAGTGCTTTTCATCAAAATATAGCGCTCGTAATAATATATATGAAAATATAGTACGCGTTTCCTCTTCCTTTGTGCCCACCAAAATAAATAAAATAATAAAAGTATCAATATCGTTTATTCCTTCATTGATCGGTAATACCATATCAAGATTTTTTGAATTTGCCGCTTTTTCCCAGGTTCAGCTTTCATTAGACAGACTCTACCACAGTTTATAAAATTAGGTAGGTATACCTACATTAAGAGCAGAAGATTAAGTTCAGAAGTTATTTATAATCACACTCTTATATATATATATATAAGAGTGCGTGCGTGCGTGCGTGCGTGCGTGCGTGCGTGCGTGCGTGCGTGCGTGCGTGCGTGCGTGCGTGCGTGCGTGCGTGCGTGCGTGTGTGTGTGTGTGTGTGTGCTTGTGTGTGTGTGCGTGTGTATGTTTTAATTCATTGTACGTCCATTTCGAGTATTGAATTTCTTACATTTGTCATAAATGTACCCTTAGTGCCCATAAATGGATCAACACCATTAAAGTGATTGTTATAAGAACGTGCGAGACGTGTAAGCACAGCATTCTGAGCATATCTGGTGCGATGGCTGGACACGCTGAACATGGCGCTGTTGCGAGTGCGAAGCCCGGGCGCACGGAGCGCCAGGCCGGCCAGGAGCGCGGGGCTGTCCACGCGCCCGCGCACAATGTCAAACAACAGCCCCATGTCCAGTAGGGAACGTCGCTCTTCCAGGGTCAACAAGCGGAACTTACGACAATTTTCAATGTAGGTAGCCTCCGCTTTTCTAGATTTATAACAGAGATGCCTTACAAACTTCCTTTGTATTCGCTCCAGACGATCCTTATAGGTTACATACTGCGGGCACCAAATCGGACTAGCGTACTCGAGTAGGCTTCGGACATAAGCAAAGTAAACGATTTTTAGGCAAACAGGATCTGAAAACTGTTTACAAGAGCGCATTACAAACCCGAGGTTCCTAAAAGCCCTGTTTACAGTGTGGTCGATGTGCTCATCGAACAACAGCTTGCTGTCCAAGAGCACTCCAAGATCCCGAACTTTATTAGTTCTGTCTATTACCACGCCATTGAAATTATAGGAGTGTATTAGTGGATACTTTTTACGTGTGAAACTTATACAATGAAATTTTTTTATGTTTACATTAATTTTGTTTAGTTCGCAATACGCGTACAGCTTGTCAAGATCTAGTTGGAGTAACTTAGCGTCAGCTAATGTTTTTATGCGACTAAATATCTTCTTGTCATCTGCGTATAACAGATGTTTGGAGTAACGAAAACAAGTAGATATGTCAAAGATATAAGCGTTGTAAAAAAGAGGGCCCAGATGAGATCCCTGAGGGACGCCGGAGGGAATATTAATGTAATTGGATTTATATCCGCCTATGACTACAGCCTGAGATCGATTAGACAGGTAAGATTTCACCCAGCGCAGGAGGTCACCATGAATACCTAAGTGTTCTAACTTGGTGAGCAGGATTCCGTGATCTACCCGGTCGAATGCTTTCTCAAAATCGGTGTAGATCACGTCAACCTGCCCGCCATTGTCCATTTGCTCTAAAACATAATTAGAGAATTCCGCTAAATTGGTTGTAGTTGAGCGACCATGAAGAAATCCGTGTTGTGTGCTAGGCAAGCCGATTTTAATGATTGGATATATTGCTTCGTAGATCAGTTTCTCAAAGAGTTTGCCGAGCGTATTTAAAATTGAGATTGGCCGTGCTCTTTTCCATTCGGTTGGAAAACAACAATCACGCAGTGATCTATTAAGTAACAACGAGAGAGGTCGCGCTAGAGACTCAGCACATCTAACTAAGAATAACGCAGGGATGCCGTCGCAGCCAGGTCCCTTAGACACGTTTAATGAGCGAAGTGCTTTTAACACTTGTTGCTCAGTGACTGTTATATGAGATATAACACGATCGCCGCAACTCGCATGTGATAAGTCTACAACAGGGTGTGAGGAGGGTTTAGCAAAAACACTTTGGAAAAAAACGCTAAATGCATCGCATATGGCAGCGCCGTCACTCAATGTTTTGTCTCCCATTGTAAATTGTTTCGGATAATTTGAACCTCCACGCATGTTCTTTATATAACGCCAGAAATTTTTGGGGCATTTCTTTATAGACTTTTCGGCATGAGATGTGTATGAGCTATGACAGGCGTCTAAGGCGCGTCGATGTCTAGTGCGCAAAAGAGCAAACTCGTCGTAGTCCCGTGGGTTACCATATTTCTTCCATCTGGCATGGACTTTCATTTTTTCACATGAGATCTTAATTAAGGAGCTACTATACCATGTAGGGTAGGCCCGCCGGTAACCAGGAGACTTAGGTACAAACATATCAAGACATTCGTGAAGAACTTTATAAAAACTTGCAACAGCATTATCCGTAGAATCACTGCTTAGTATAAAATCCCAGGAGACACCTCGTAAGTGTGTATTAATATCTTCGTATTTGCCTCTTGGGAACATGTATCGAACTTGCGATTTTTCTTTAAGGGGAGTGACTTTAATATCTAAGATTTGCAGCTCCAACGAAGGGTGGTATCTATCTTCACTCAGTAAGTAGTTCGTAGACCTCTCGACTAAGACTGGTACGTTACAAAAAATTAAATCCAATATTTTATTGTGTTCGTTTAGGATAAGATTATGTTGAATTAAACCCAAATAGCCGAGATCCTCGATAGCCTTGACTGCTGAGTTTCGTAATTCTATTGAACCATGATTTAAAAGGGTTATTATAATATATATGTTTTTATTCTGTGATACGCACCACCACAATATAGAGAACAGTAGATCGTCTTCAAACAAAGGTACATCGCGCGGCTTGCGGCTGTGGGCGGGGCCTGTGGCGGGGCGAACCAATACGAAACGAGATCTTTGGGGGATTTTGAGGGAACTTTGTCGGGGCCGCGGCGTCATTGCGTTCGGTTACGTTTTGTTTTAGCGCGCGTACTTAGCTATCGAGCGACAATGTCGCTGCCGAAAACGCTTAAATATTGTTCTGGATACGGATGTCTAAACCTAGCTTAGGTAGGTACAACTATATCCAGATTTAATAAAAGGTATTTCGTACCGGCCTGCCTATAGTATACCTAGGTGAAATAAATACGTATTAAGTAGGTAAGGTAGGTTAAGTTATTGAGTGTGACGTGACAGGTAATATGTGACGACGTGGATGGCCTAGGTAGTTGGTAGTGACTAAGTAAGTAGTGACCTTGCTTACGAAGCTAGCGGTCCTGGGTTCGATTCCCGGTCAGGGCAAATATTCGTGTGATGAGTGCGAGTAGGTATTTTTTGTTTCTGAGTCTTGGGCGTTTTATATGTACCTATGTAGTCATATTAAGTATATATTTTCACTATATAATTATGCTTATCGTTGCCTAGTACCCAAAGCACAAGCCTAGAACCAAAGCGAGCGGCCAATGCTCTAAGGAAGCCGCGCGGCGGCGGCGCGTGCCGCCAATAATAGGTACCTAAGTAGTAAAAGGAAGCCGCCTTGCGCGAAAGCTGCATTATCAAAAGGTCGAAAAGGAATTTACATATCACGTCACATACCTATAAACATAATTATTATTTAGTGTCAACAGATAAAAAGTATGTACGTAAAATAATTTAAAATTGGTACTTCAAACATTTTTGGTAAAAATTGGTCGCAAATTTCACGGTGACCAAAATGAGTTACCTCGAATCCACGTCGAGTCGACGTAGAATCAACCTAAATGGGGAAAAAAAGCACGTGCCTGCTACGTCGATTCCACGTAATTTTAGAAATTACGACCAGGTCAACGCATAGGTAATTTTTTCGAGGTGGATTCGACGTCGTCACGACGTGTCGTGTAGTCGCAATGTAGTAATTTGGTAATCTTTACGATACGATGAAATCTAGTGCGCTGAAAATTGTTTTCGTGCATCATGTTAGGTTTACCTACATTCAAAAATAACCAATGGGCTTTTGAAATATTCAAGAGGAGCTATTCGTTTTTCTGTAAATTCAAGGTATATTATTGTAAGTACTTAATAAGTTTTGTAATTTTACCTTAGTGTATGTGAATATATTAACTTGAATAACATTTTTATTTTTTATGTAAGATAATAGAAGTACCTTTGGTTGTTTTATTATTCATGATATTACAACATACCTAAATTACGCAATTTGAAAAAACTCGTCTTAATTATAACCAAACAAAATGTCGGCTCGATTAAAAGATTACATTTTACCTAAAAATACGACCTATTGGTAATGAAGTCAATTTTAGGTTAAATAGACATATTTCTGCGACCTAATGGTGTAGAGAAACTGTTTAAAGTTGCATCAGCGACCAATAGGTAATAATAAGTCGATGCGACTGCGATCGCATTCAGTATTTGACTAGCTATTTGTTTGACAGTGGTCGAACGAGGTGTGTTCCTGTTGTGTTTAAGGATTATAAATTCCGCGCAGAGGTTCAACAATCCTTCCACATGGTCAACTTCATGCAATTTAGAACGGAAACTGATGTCTGTTCTGCGAGACCATTGAAACATCAAATAGCTCATGTGTCTTCCTTTTTTAACCGACTTCAAAAAAGGAAGAGGTTCTATGTTTCACTGTATGTTTTTTTATGTAGTTATGTTCACCGATTTCTCCGTCAATTGTAAACCGATTTCAAACATTCTTTTTTGCTTTGATTGAATAGGTATACGTCCCATTGTCACCAAATATTAATCTGATGACGGGATCCGTGAGGAAATGTGGAGACTCCTCAAATATTATAGGCATACACATAGCGATTTTACTATTTTTAGTAACAAGTCTTCATTCTAAAAGTATCATTTGGTGAAGTGGAACTGATGATGAAGACCACAGATGGCCACCGGAACTCCTGAACGGTACCTACCTATTTCAGGGGTGGCGATGGCGATAAGATATATCTTGATTAAGTGAATATACCGAAGAACATTTAATAGATTAAATATAAGTATGATTTTCCCGCGGCGTTGCTTGCGGACAGCTTGAAATGCCTTAAAGTTTCATATCACCTAAGAAATGGGACTACGTAACAGCTTATTATAATCACTAAAAAGTATAATAGTTATTTATGTAACTGGTTCATAATGAAGCTTCTTAAGGTACGAGTGCCTTAAGAGCTATGTATGTAATGATAATGACAAAAAAATAAACAATCGCTAACTTTTCTTGTATACTTTCCTCGATTTTTCTGCTAGCAAATTACTTGTCAGCAAAGTCATTTTCTTTATTCCTATTGGCGTTAATAATTTGTGAAATTGATTGTTATATGTTTACAAATTTCATGCCAATTTTAATAGTTAATAAAAGAGTTCTAATCTTTTTTATCATAAAAGTTGGAAAGCCAAATGAAACGCCATTTTGTTGGTATCCATATTGAACGTAACCATGGTAACCAAATAACAAATCGGTGGATATTAATCATCTATGTTCAGTAATTTGATAAAAATGTAATTTTAAACTCATAATTAGTCTCAAGGTTTATTTTGTTTTTTAAAGGTACGTCATTTTAATCGGTATTAGAATATTTTTAACGGTTTATTATACAAATAATGATGTCAAGTGTTCACTAAACGCCAAGACTATAACCGGAATGACTGTAACCATGGTAATAACAATGCTATAATAATTATTATAGAACTGTTATTACCATGGCACCGCTCATTATACAATACTTTTCACGTTTCGGTTACGCTATAGGTGGTATTATGGTACCATTAACGATATCAATATTAGCGGTTTATAGTACGCGAGTAGAAAAAATAAAATTAATGTCTAAAAAAATAAGAAACCGCCGTCAAAATCGCAATAAATAACTTCTTTTAAAATGGTAGGTAGGTGCTGAAGTCGGCGACTTTGGTACAATATTTTTAACTAAAAGTCGACTTCACTTGGAATTACTTATTTACCTACCATTTAAAAGAAGTTATTTGTTGCGTTTTTGAAGGCGGTTCTTTGTTTTTTTTATCCAAACTCCTTAAACTCTATATTTTATGCAGCTACTTTTCTATTTATTCAATAGAACTAACAATTCGTTTAGAGTTGCGGAGGGGGTAGAAATGTACAAGTTGCGGAACATTCTCAGAAGATAAGTTACTTTTCGGTATAGTGCTAGGTTTACATACCCTACCTGCTAGGTTTATGCTGTACCTTCCATTTTTTTACGTCTTCCATAACTTTTATTGATTTCATATTAGCCGAGTCTTCATTTCCAACGTCTTCATCTCCAGTCTTTGTTTGCAGAGTTTTCATTGCTATCTATATTTTCAGATATATAGGTTTTTTTTTCTAATTCATCATTACGAAGAAGTCATTCGAAGGCATAAAATCACGATCCTTATTGGTCTGTATCAGTAAATTGACTCAATGTTGTATTTTCACGAAAACTACATGTAGAAGCCAATTCAGACTGTTGCCCTTCTTTTAATATTTCATTTTGAATTTTCATTTCAGTTTTCTTCGTAAAGTTTTCTTCCTATAGTAACTGCTTGAATGTCTGTTTTTTTTTATCTTTGGTCTTTTTTTGCGAAGAATGACTTACTCGTGACTAAAACAACACTTAACCTGAAGTCGCCCCCGCGACCTGCGACTTATTAGTTAAATTTTTGGGTTAGTTTGACTATTAGGTTATCAGAGCACAACCTTATGGTATTGTTAATAACTTATAAGTATTTTTAACTTTATGGTCTCAATTTAGTATCTATCGAAAGTAATATTAACTCAAAAATTGGTAGCAAGTGGCATAAATCGACGACTTAAAGGTCCCCAGTACAAGAAATAATTACGTCGCAAATACATCTAATATGCACATAAAAGTATATATGACCTATTAGTCGGATTTCAAAGTAATTCTACCTAATATTTCGCCTTATTCTCAACCGTTAAGTCTCCTACTTTATGGTGTATTGATGAAGTAAAATTTACGTTTTAATATCCCTATTTTTTGACTCGGGAGTCAGAAAGTAGAATAAGTGAAAATAATTGGTGCGTATGACGTAATTTTTACTTAAATTTGTAATATATTCTTCAGCCTAGGAATAAAAACTTAAAATGTTTGCTGGGGTACCTAACAATATTTATACTTACTTTAGGTTTGTGTAATTTATGAAAATTAACATGATTATAAATCACAGTATGGCCAAGTAGGTGACTAAAATTGAAAGTCATAGTCATATATTTAAACCTAAATATGCTTCGTCATAGTCGCTCAACTATCTTAATCGAAATATCTTGTCGCCACCCTCGAAATATATACCGTTTAGGAGTTCCGGTGGCCATCTGTGGTCTTCATCATCAGTTCCACTTCACCAAATAGTGGTTTACAAGACCAAATACACGAGTTACAATAAAAAATACCAAAATCGCTATAGGTGTGCCTATAAATTTTGAAGAGTTCCGTCGATTCCTCATGGATTCCACCATCAGATCTTCATTTTGAAAAAAATGGGACCAATCTGGAAGCACCAGCTTTCAAATAAAAAAAAAATCTTCAAAATCGGTTCACCCAGTCGAAAGTTCTGAGGTAACAAACATTAAAAAAAAAAAACAGACGAATTGAGAACCTCCTCCTTTTTTTGAAGTCGGTTAAAAAAAATGAAAACAGTAAGATCCTACAAAGCGTATAAAATGTTTGTGCCTAAACAAAAACTAAGGGCCGGTTTTATAAAGGCCCGTAAATAAAAATGTCAGGTCAAATTTTAGTAACTTCATACAAGTTTTGACATTCCTCTCCGAAATTTGATCTAACGGATCTTTATAAAACCCAGCCTAAGTGTGTTTTTGGATGAAAATTTGTGGCCCGAGGGGATTATGTTTCGTCGATTTGTCAATTTGAATTTTAGCGACACAAAAACCCCAAGCAGAGATATGCCAGAGGCTAAAATAGACAAAAAAATTGATATATAATGGCTGTTAAATAGTAACGAGACTAAACTTGTAAGTTTTAACTGTAAATCCGCTGTAAGATCGGTGGACGGAATAAGGGACCTATGCCGGACATCGCACATTATTGCTCTGCAAGAAACGTGGTTGCTGCCTCACGATGCCTCGTACATAGGGACTATTGATGTAAATTTTGTATTTACGAGTAAGTCAGCTGTGGACGTATCGGCGGGCATACTTCGAGGAAGACCTTTCGGCGGTGTCGCGATAATGTGGAGAAAAGGAGTGTTTTCGTCGGTATCTGTCGTGTCGTGCCTAAGTAATAGGCTGGCTGCTGTTCAGGTGCATTGTGGTGCTAAAAGTGCGTTAGTGTTCTCTGTGTACATGCCTGTTGCGGAGTTTACTGAAGTATTAAGTGAAGTTCACGCGATTACCGACACTTGTGACTGTGATTCTGTATTTGTGTTGGGAGATTTTAATGCCCATCCAAATGAATTATTTTATTTAGAACTCATGCAGATTTGTGAAGACCAATGTTGGCGTTGTGCTGATGTGATGAAGTTGGGCACTTTAACGGATGCACATACGTATGTCAGTGACAGCCATGATAACTGCCAGCGGTGGCTTGACCATTGTCTAGTCACGGAGGCTGCTTGGCAATGTGTGTCGTCTGTTCAGGTACGTTACGATGTTTATTGGTCGGATCATTATACCCTAGAAGTAATTTGTGCACTGGGAAACTTACCATCTAAACTCCACATTGAGAATGTATGTAATAGAATTAAGCGGGGAGACAGAGATGTTAATCAAATTGAAAAATTTAAAGAGGTGTGTTCAGCTGGATTAAAGAATATTGACTTTTCAAATGAATTAAGACAATGTGCGGATAATTTTTGTAATAATTTAGAACATAGAATAATTATAGAAAAATTGTATTTTGACATAATAAATTGCTTGAGGGACTCTGCCGAATGTAGCTTTGGACTTAGAAATTCTAGTACTAAAAAACATGTTGTGGGCTGGAATAAACACATTTGAGGCGTCCACCAAGAGGCGCGGCTCGGTTTCCAAATGTGGATGGAAAGTGGGAAACCCTCTGTGGGTCATACGTATGACAGAATGTGTGAGACCAGAAGGCGCTTCAGGTCCAAACTCAAGTGGTGTCAGAATAATGAAAGACAAATAAAAATGGATATGTTGGCAACACACCACAGAGCAAAGGACTTTAAGCGGTTCTGGAGTCAAGCAAAGAAACTTGAAGGAAAGTCAGTTATACCAGCCAACGTCGAGGGGGTAGCCGAGCCGACTCGGATAGCGGAGCTATTTAGAGACCATTTTGTGGTGGAGTCTCCTCTTGGCCCGCCGCGGGAGGTGCTCGATGCTGGGCCGGGGCCGGTACATACGCGAGTATTTTTTCAAGCGAGAGAAGTGGAAAAGGTGATTAAAAGTATGACACGAGGCAAGTCGCTGGGTCATGACGACCTCAGCATCGAGCATCTGCAGAATCCGGATGTTCATCTACCTAGGGCTCCGGCGCTTCTGTTCAATTTATGTTTGGGGCATGCCTATCTTCCTCGGGAACTTTTAAGGACCATCGTTGTGCCAATCTTAAAGAACAAGACGGGTGACGCCTCGGCCAAATCCAACTATAGACCAATATCACTGGCAACTGTAGTAGCAAAGGTGCTGGATGGTTTACTTGACCGCTATATTTGTGACCATTTAAAACTTAATGACGCTCAATTTGGTTTTAAACCGGGACTCTCAACCGAGGCGGCAATACTGCGGCTCAAGCACACCGTCCAGTACTATGTAACAGGAAACACTCCAGTATATGCATGTTTTTTGGATTTGTCCAAGGCGTTTGACCTGGAAAAGAAGAGAGAAGTGAAACCGGCACACCTAAGGAGATAATAGATCTGCTACAATTCTGGTACCTGAACCAAACTAATGCCGTTAGGTGGGCCGGTGTGACTTCTCGGGACTACAAGTTGAGTTGCGGGGTGAGGCAAGGGGGTCTGACGTCGCCGCGACTGTTTAACCTCTATATTAATGGTCTTATCGATGAGTTCAGCAGAGCAGACGTCGACTGTTCTATAGACGGCAAGTTTGCAAACAATATAAGTTACGCCGACGACTTGGTTCTACTGAGCCCATCGGTCAGAGGCCTCGAGGTCTTAATAGGCATATGTGAAGGGTACGCGGTGACACACGGTCTCAGGTACAATACCCAAAAGAGTGAACTACTCGTATTTACAGCGGGGAATAAAAAACCGAAAAAAGTTCCACCGGTTAGATTGGGAGGTGTTCCTCTGAGTAGAGTCACGGAGTTTAAGTACCTTGGACACTGGATCACCGCGGACCTCAAAGATGACCTTGATATGGAGCGGGAGCGGAGAGCCTTAGCGGTAAGAGCCAACATGTTGTCCCGCAGGTTTGCAAGGTGTTCACGGGAAGTCAAAATAACCCTGTTCAAATCATATTGTCAAACATTTTACACATGCAGCCTGTGGGCTAATTATACTCAGAGGTCGCTAAATGACGCGTTCAGGGTGCTGATGGGGCTGCCTCGCTGGTGCAGCGCGTCCGCAATGTTCTTGGAGGCAAGAACGGACTGCTTTAAAGCAATTAGGCACAAACGTGTTGCCTCCATAATACGACGAGTGCGGGACAGCTCCAACAGCCTCCTGAATGTCGTACTTGAGAGAGTTACTTGTCCAGTGGTGCGACACTGGAATCAAATGCTTATGGGGGATCGAGTCGCACTCTTTAGCATTTAGTTAATTATATGAATAATGCGTCAATTTAATTTTAATTTTAATTAATAGTTAATTAATATTAATTTTAATTTTAATTTATGTACTTTTTTAAAAACTGACACATTTACCTAACATAGTTTTAAGACATTAATAACAAAATCTGTATGTGTTATCTATGGACTTACAAGTCTGAATTAAATGTTTTTTTTTAAATCGGAATCTGGAGATCTCTGTGGTCTCCGACAACGAATCCGTTGACAGATTTTGAAAAAGTACCCGCCATCTTGAAATTTTTAGTTATTTAGTTATTTTATTATTCGACTGATTGCTTCCAACATCGATATGTGGGGATCTGTGTGGTCTCCGACAGGGAATCCGTTGACAGAATGGGACAAGTTGCCGCCATCTTGAACTTTCCAGTTTTTGGGCCGAATTCTTTCAAAGTTGATAATTGGGGATCTGCGTGGTCTCCTATAACTCTCGAAATTGACACTTGAATGACAACTTTATACAAGACTTTGTTTGAAAGCTTTTAATGCTTGTATTTTTTTCTACCTGCTCTTACTAAAATTACAATATATGGTATATATTGTTATATTTGTCAGGCGTTCGAAATGACTACGCTTATGTAAAACATTTTGACGCTATGGATATTTTACAGGGAACGCAACGCAAAAAGCTTAAAACGAGTTCATTAATTACCATCTCTCCATCTACCAGATATAAAAAAAGATATACAAACGACCGCCGAAGCTGCGACGTTAAAAGAAATATGTACTTACACAGGCAGAAGAAAATACAGGGTGTTAGGTTGATAGGTGCCAAGCTTTAAGGGAAGTGATAGACGAGGTTTTTTGAACATTTTTAGCTAAAGCTAAAATATGTCTTAAACGAAATTTGGTAGTTTTTTATTGAACATTGAAGGATTTTACAGAAAATATCCAGAATTTGATAGTTACGTGTTAAGAATGCCCTGATAAGCGTTGCCTTGTAAACAAAATGACTTATTTTGGATAGTTTAATTAATGTCTATTGGACCAAATTAAAAAAGCTTTAAGCTTCTTTATTGTATTAAAAACAAAATGGAGGTATTCGAAATTATTAAAAATGTCTCAGATTTTGGATCACTCAGTTGTGTCCCAAAAAAAAAAATCTTTGACAAATTTATTTATTTATTTATTTATTTATATAAAGAAAACCAACAGCTAAAATATACACATTAGAGATATACATACATTCAGAAAGCCAATTACAGGTTCTCGCCGATAGAAATATAGTACCTATCAATAATAATTCACATCGCATAAATCCGACATTGGTGCATCGACAAGAAGGGTAAGTACAAAAGGGTGGGCAAGGTAGGGATTATCAATGGGAAGACTGAGAGAAGGCAATCATAAGGAGAGGGGCACGCTCATTCGAAGTAAATATTTATTAAAGCACGTCTTAGAGTCTGGGTATTGATGTTAAACACATCAATGTCGAACTTTTTTGACAGTTTGTTTATATTCTTACTCGCGCGGACAAGAAAACTGTTCTGCCTGTAGTTAGAGGATGCAAGAGGAACAGAAATGGGGGGGAAATATCTCTTTTGCCTATTGGGAGTGATGAATGAAAGACCACTGAGCAACTCAGAACAATCGATACTGCCGTTACAGATTTTTAACAAAAAAATAGTGTCTGCAATTTCACGACGCTTAAATAATGGCACTAAATGGTGCTTTCTGCAAACTTTTATATAGTTGGTAGAGTTATAAGTGTTATTTAATTTAAAGGAAAGAAATCTTATGAACCTTTTTTGAACACGTTCGATTCTATCAACATAGGTACTATAACATGGGTTCCAAATTTGAGAAGCATATTCAAGTTTACTTCTTACATAGTAACAATAAAGAATCTTGTGAGTTTTAGCCTGTGTAAAGTTGGCGGAATTACGCATTATGAAACCAAGACACTTATTAGCACTTTTAATAATACTGTCAATGTGGACATCGAAAAGTAGTTTAGAATCATGAAAGATACCTAGGTCTCTTAAGGTAGGTGCTCTACATAGAAGTTGGTCCTTAAGTTTGTAGAAAGCATCAATCGGTCTACGCTTCCGTGAGAAGGTAACGATAAAACATTTAGATGGGTTCAGGTCTAACTTATTGGATCGACAGTATGTGTCAAGACGCTCGAGATCAGCCTGTATGAGAACAGAGTCCTGTACAGACCTACTCTGAGCGAAGATCTTCATTCATCAGCGAAGCAAAGCAATCTCGAGAAAGTGAAACATGTGGTGATGTCATCAACAAATACATTAAAAAGGACCAAGCAAAAAAAACATACATACATACATTAAATCACGCCTGTTTCCCAGAGGGGTAGGCAGAGACCACTTCTTTCCACCTGCTACGATCCTGACAAATCTCTTTCGCTTCTTCCACATTCATACATCGAGTCATGCATGCACGTCGGTTTCGGGTACTTAAGATCCGGCCCGTTTCCAGTATTTCTCCGATTTGATTCGAAAAAGTACGCCTAGGGCGGCCCCTTCCGACCCTCCCACTCACTTTTGCTCTGTATATCTCTTTCGTCAATCTTCTTTCATCCATCCTTTCCAAATGACCGAACCATTGAAGCATGCCCTTTTCAATCTTAGTCACTACATCTTCTTTTAGTCCACATTTCTCTCTGACCTTTTCATTCCTTACTCTATCAATCAGTTTCACACCACACATACTACGCAAAGAGCGCATTTCAACTGCGTTTTTACGACTTTCATGCTTGTCCTGCCACACCCAACATTCACTACCATACATCAGAGTAGGGATCAACACTCCATTGTGAACAGCCAGTCGCGCTTTTTGTGAAACGCCCCTTCTGCTCACAAAGGAGTACAGGGCCCCATTAATTTGGTTTCCCGCATTCACCCTCCTCTCGACATCCTTCTCACACTTACCATCTCTTGTAAACATACTTCCCAGGTACACAAATTCATTCACTTGCTCTACTAATTCACCATTTATATTGATCACGCACTCAGTCATCTCCTCGTCCTTCTCTATCACCATGACCTTGGTCTTGGCAACATTTACTTTCATCCCTTTTTGCTTAAATCCTTCATTCATCACTGTCACCATCTCCTGCAACTCAAGTACCGATGGAGCAAGTATAACTTGATCATCGGCATATAAGAGGCATTTGATTAGCAACTCTTCCATACACAAACCCTTATCATACTCTTTCAAATCTTGCATACAACTGTCCATGAATAGATTGAACAGCCATGGTGAGCCAACACAGCCCTGTCTAACACCTCTAGAGATATTAAACCAGGCCGAGTATGCCCCATTGATCCTGACACAGGCTCTGGAGCCCTCATAAAGGGACCTCAAAGCCTGCACCAGGTTGCTGCTCACTCCATACCTAGACAGCACCGTCCACAACTGCTTTCTATCTACCCTATCATAGGCCTTTTCCAGGTCCACAAAAGCACAGAAAACCTTTTGGTTGACAGCCAAAAACTTTTCTGTGATAGACCGTAGTGAAAAGACCTGATCGGTACATCCCATTCCCTTTCGAAATCCCGCTTGTACATCCCAGATTTTGTCATTCGTAACATACAATACCCTTTCAATTAAAATCTTCGCGTATACTTTGCCGACAACACTAAGGAGGCTGATACCGCGGTAGTTTTTGCAGTCTTGCTGTGACCCCTTTCCTTTATACAGAGGGACGATAACGGCCTTGACCCAATCTTCCGGGACTCGGCCGCTACTCCAACATGCATTGAAAAGGCGGTACAACAGACTACCCACAACACCATCTCCTCTCCTCAGCATTTCTATCGACACTCTATCACAACCTGCCGACTTTCCCGCTTTCATACTTTTTAAAGCTTTCACGATTTCACTCATGCTAATCAGACTTCCATCTTCGCTATTTACATCCTTACTCATACTATCTGGCTCAAGGCAAACATCTTCGCATTCAAACAAGCTTTCAAAATAAGTTTTCCATCTATCAAGCATTTTTTCTTCCTGACATATCAAATCTCCACACTCATCCCTCACGGCGCTTAATTTAGTTTTCTCTGATTTCCCCCGAGCCGATTTTATCAAGCTCCAAAAGAGTTTAATATTCGACCGGAAGTTGTCAGAAAAACTCCTATCATACTTTTCATTCAGTAAATCTTTCTTTCTAGCCACAACTTCTTTCACTCTTTTCTTTGATCTATTGTATTCTTCTTTCTTTCTGTCGCTTAGATCTTGTGCTGGCTGTACAGCTACAAAATCCAACCAACACTTTTTCTTCTCTTTCACTATGTCATCTAACTCTGTATCCCACCATTCTGGACGTTCATTCTTGCTCTTTCTTCTCTTTACTACACCGCATACTTCAATGGCCGATTTAACCATGCCATTTTTCATAATCTCCCATACATTATTTATATCATTCTTTACTTCACCGTCATTCATCTTATTAACACATTCAAAACATTCTTTCAGCTTCCTTACGTACTCATCTTTTCTAACTTGGTCATTGAGTTTCTCTACTTTTATCCTCTCTAACGCAGTTGTCGGTACGGGAACACGATGCCGCCAACGTGTGAACAGACCCCTTACTCGTGTTGCAAAAAAAAACACTTTTAAAAATAATCCTGCTTATTGTGCTTTCTTTTAATTAAGGTATCAGTCATTCACATCGCTTGCCAAATCTCTGAGTTAAAACATTGATTTTCATAAGTAACTTTTCTATCAGACTGTTATGGTCCATAGTGCAGTATTATGGAAAATCTAACTTTGCTCAATTTATTTATTAAATGTAAGTTCGGTTTTTACTTCTTAACTTTACTTTTGATTTTCAATAATTTCGAATGCCCCCATTTTGTTTTTATTACAATAAAGACGCTTAAAACTGGTTTAATTTGGTCCAATAGATATTAAAGTATCCAAAATAAATTATGTTGTTTACAAGGCAACGCCTATTGGGGCATTCTTAACACGTAGCTATCAAATTCTGGATATTTTCTGGAAGACCCTTAAATTTTCAATTAAAAAAATCTACCAAAGACGTTTGAGTAAAAGTGTTGTCATTAGTAAAAGTCATACATTTTCAAGGTGAGCAGCCATTCGTAAAAGTGGTAAACTATGATAGAATTATTCAAAATGTGCATCGGAGCCGAGATATTTAAATATTCATACCTGTAGCCCGTTCCACGAAGCTACAAGTTACAAATTACAAGCGGAACTCCCTTTCTAGCAAAAGGAGGTGGAAAGAGACTTCCGCTTGTAATTTGTAACTTGTAGCTTCGTGAAACGGGCCTCTGGGCGTACTTTTAGTATCAAGACTGAAAACTTAAATCTTTAATATCCTCGCTTCGATATTATTTAACGCCATAAATTATATATATCTATGTGAATTTAGAGAAGGTCCTCTAAATAACTATGTGAAAATCCTCCTTGGCCGCAGAAAAAAAAGACAATTTCCTTTATACAAACTTACCAAATGCCCTTTCGTCTAAGACATATACAGCTAAAAATGTTCAAAAATACCTTGTCTATCACCCTCTAAAGCTATGCACCTAGCGACCTAACACCCTGTATAACAGTTTTATCACTGTACACAAACTTCCAGATCTCTTTTATCGGCCTCACCTGTCAACGGATTCGTTGTCGGAAACCACACAAATCCAGAGATATCGATTTTGAAAGCAATCAGTCGAATAAGTCAAAAGTTCAAGATGGCGGCTACTTTTTCTCATTCTGACCACAAAGTACTTGTAACCCTCCCCTTTTATAACACTAATAAAAGTTTACCTAACTCTCAAACTAACGTTAAACTAACCCTAAAGCTAAATAAAAACACTGAAAATTATGTATGACAAAATAATTAATGAAAAACTAACTTCCTGTCTTAAAATATAGAGTAAGAATGCTAGGGTAACTTTTATTGAATTGGCCATATGATCGTCCAGAGTCTAGGAACCTACATTGTGAACCTGTTATAGTTAGTAACCTAAGAACTTTTCATGCATATAAGAATGGTATAGTTAAGTGGATATATATATAACCTATCAGTCTAGTATATTAAATAAGAAGTAAAGAGAAGATTTGTATAAAGTGATTATTAGTTTAATAATTAATATAATTCAGTCTTAAGTCTTGGAACTAGTTAAGGATGTATTGATGAACCTGGAAAGTATGCTTAAGGCATTTTAATTTGCGCCTATGGTCAGAGCCCTGACTCCCCGCTCATAACTGTGGGACTCGTCTACCAGACTGGACATCCCTCCAGCGCCTATCTCTTTATTTTTACTTTCTTTCCAGGGGGGGGGGGGGGGGGGGAAATAATCGATTTTACAGTCTTTGTCAGTTGTTAGTAGTAGTTTAGCCAGTTATAGTCTGTCATCAGTCAACAAGGGACAAGAGGGTTTTCAAACGCCCCATACTCAATGCAAGAGTGAAATATAGAATGATTATCATATGGTATTGTTTGTAAATCATATTAATTTTACTAGGAGCTGAATTAATAATATTTCATAGTCAAACTGTCAGGATGTAGATAGTGATGGTAAGTAGTCATATAAAGCCAAGTTTTTGAAGTTTGAACATGTCTAAGACAAACTGTCAGGATGTAGATAGTAGTGGTAATTATAAAAGACCATAGCATTGGTAAGTAGTCATATAAATTCAAGTTTACGAAGTTGCAGTTAATTATCAATACCCTGCTTTTTCTAAGAAGAGATTTGTTTAGATTATATCAAAGATAATTTCGCATATGATAAAGAATCTTTCTAGTTTCTTGATGCTTTTAAGATTGCTGGTATTCATGATGAATTCAATCATAATTTGTAGACATATGCTGAAGTTTATTCCCGTAGGAATGATAACGTGTTTTCTACTGCTCACTGACTATAAGGCCGGTTTTCCCTTGAGAATAACCAAGCAGGGTGCGTAACCCACAGTGTAAACAGGGAAAACACTCGACGTAAAATATTCAATATAAATAAAATCTAAGATAATCACTCTTATGATAATGAATCCTTCTAGTCAAGATGAATGCTGGTTTTTATGATGATTTCAATCATAATTTGTAGATATTTGCTGAAGTATATTCCCGTAGGAATAGTAAGGTGGTTTCAACTGCTCACTGACTATAAGGCCGATTTTCTCTTGAGAATAACCAAGCAGGGTGCATAACCCATAGCGTAAACAGAGAAATCACATGATATAAAATATTCAATATAAGTTGAGAGAAATCAATCGATTGCATTGGTTCTTTCGTTGTTGAAGTATATTTGGCTAATCTGCCATAGACTAGAAATATTCACGTATCATTAGCTTACTTGCTCAAGCTTTAGATATACTGGTACCTACTGTCGTTTATAATGAACTATCTGTTCATTGATATTTTTTACAAGTTGAAGCTTACTTTGCACAAGCTGTTTTGTTGATATTATAATTTGTCAGTAACAGTAATTGCAGTAGATATTCAATTTATTATGGAAAGGAGAAACCAGTTCACATAGTCTCAATTAAACATTTTTAATGTAGCTTTGAAGTTATAGTAAAGCTTTCCAGTCTTGAAACTATTTGATGTTTTAAGTACATTTACTAGAAGGAGTGACCTCGGTCATTGTAGTGCATGTTTTTATGCATAAATTCCCATGGGAATGGCTGAATGAAATGACTATACAGTGACTAGCCGATGCTCGTAAGCAGTGACGGCCGAGTCGTAACTCAGTATGCATAGCAAATCACCCGCCCAGCAGATCAAATGAGGGAAGACAGTCCAACTCATAAATATGACTATGAAATTTACTATTGAATGCTGATTGTCTGATAAAGACTAGAAATATTTACTTTCTGATTAACTTGCTCAAGCGTTAATGGTTAAGTGAATATACAACTGTTTCACAATAAACTGAGAACTCCTTAGAGTAGAATTGAGTATTATATTTCCCCAAATTTTATTATAGTTATGACGGATATTATAAATTTAAATTAAACTTCCTACAGTAAATGCAGTTTTCCTATATAAATGCGGTATAAGACGTGACGCGGACGAATTTAAAAGATTAATTCAACACGCAAGATTAATTCCTACATACCTACCTAGTTAAGATCCTACTGGTTTAAATGCCTAAATCCCTATTTCCCTATGTTTGAAACTACCCTAATTCTACTGTTAGGCCTACTCTACTAACTACATCCTATGGGCTTACCTCTCCCAGTAATTAGCTAAGTCCCTAAGTAAACTCTAAGGTTCAGCTGAGTCGGCTGATAAAGGCAACCTAACACTCGTGTTCTTGTCTCCCTCCTCACAATGGCCGCAGCCGAGACAGTGAGAATAAGACGCCCTTTTGTGTGGTTTAGTATATATAAATATTAATAAATTTATCGGGACCCATTCTCAACTCCAAAAAGGCTTCCGTGGGTGCGCGCCGGCATGCCAACTATGTGGACCCCACTTGTTCCTCTAAGGCTGACATTGAGAATAAGTAGGCATTATTGTAAATATCTGTGCCGAATAAAAAGATATCTAGGCTTGCCCAAGGCTTCTTTTTGACTCTAATAGTTCCAAATCAGAGGCTCCGTTAGGCTTCCTCGGACTTGTCAGACACTTAATAGTGGTAGTCTGATCACCCGCTCTGATACAATCAAGTGCTAATCTAGCTGAATTCAACACGAATTTCCCCACCTTATTATTAATTACCACTTATACCCCAACAAATTATTGCAATGTATCAGACGCAAGTGATAACTAACCCAAACACTGGCCAATACTAACGTGAAGAAGAACCTTCCGTCACGAAAGCCCCAGCCTCAATGCCCTATCCTTTCCGAACTCTATCTCCCTCTCAATAGCTAAAACTCTCTACCGCTGTCTCCCTTCAGTATTTCAGACCTTTCTTGCCTTTCAAGCCTCCTATGCCTTTTAAACCTTTCAGATCATAACTCTGAAAATAGTTCTTACGCCAATTAACATAAAGTGTATACTAAAATTTCGTGCAAATCCCTTAAGTCATTTTGACATTACAATCTTGTATCGTAAGATTCAAGATTCGAAAAATTCAAATTCAAATTCAAATTTATTGCGCGATTACATAATTGAAATTAATCCTTATGCTACCCATTATACAGTATATTTTTCTTTGCATTCGTTTATATATTTTTAAAATAGTAGCCACCTGAATCTGTATTACGGTCGCATCTTTTACAGCAGATATTGCCATCACTCTCGCACTTATACTGACGCCCTATGTAGTTCCTTCCCACTCCCAATCGCGTTCGTAAATATATGAAAATAAAGCGCACTCATTATGCCAGCAAAAAGGTTGCAAATATTAATTCTAATTTTTTTGATATGACATTTGATTGTAAATAGAATTACTTAGATATAATGTTACTTTATTCAAAACTTAATTTATATATTAATCATCTCTCGTTTGAGCTTAATCTGAATCAAATTATATTTGTGAATTTAACGGGCATTCCTAGACCGTTACATACTCCAGATATTGATTTTGGAAGCAATCAGTCGAATAACTAAAAAGTTCAAGATGGCGGCTACTTTTTCTCATTCTGTCCACGGATTTATTGTCGGAGACCACAAAGTTCCCCAGATATCGATTTTGGAAGCCACCAGTCGAATATCTAAAAAGTTTAAGATGGCGGCTACTTTTTCTGATTCTGTCAACGGATTCGTTGTCGGAGACCACACAGATCCCCATATATCGGTTTTGGAAGCAATCCGTCGTATAACCTAAAAGTTCAAGATGGCGGCTACGTTTTCTTAATCTGTTAACGGATTCGTTGTCGCAGACCACTTAAAATTTTTGTAAAATTGAAAAAAGTTGTTCTTTGTTGTATCTCAGCTAGTTAGAGCAAAATAGATATCTGAGGCCCGTTTCACGAAGCTACGATTTACAAATTACAAGCGGAACTCTCTTTCTAGCAAAAGGAGTTAGAAAGAGACTTTCGCTTGTAATTTGTAACTTGTAGCTTCGTGAAACGAGCCTCGTATATCGATTTTGCTCTAACTAGCTGAGATACAACAAAGAACAACTTTTTCAATTTTACAAAAATTTAAAAGACATCCGTTACGCTCATTTGGAGATTAGGTTTTTATCTCGGAAAGCAGGCCTTGCTTCTTTACTGCTTTAGGTATATAAAGTCTGTTCATCCTTACTTGTCTTATAAGTAAACCACTTTCTAACCTCAAAATAAATCTTTTGTGGCTAAAACAGCTATTTTAAACAAAATAAAGCAATCACAGACAATACATTAGGCAAGTCATGTCCATAATGTTTATTTAGTTTACTTTATTTACGATAAAAGAGCTGTTTTAGTCAGTTTACTGTATAGGACAAGTAAGGATGATAAGTATATATAAGGTCTTTATATACAGGGCGTCCCACGACCTTTTCACGGCGGTTGTTCTTTGAGAATTAAATAGGGTGAGTGGATGATCATTAATTTAGTTTTGTCAGCATTTAACACTATTCCGTTATCGTGAGACCATTTAACTAACGCATTCACATCGGGTTCGGGTTCGGGTTTAACGGGTCCGATTCCCGGTTCAACCATGTAATTATTTAAATATCTATGAATGCAATTTAAATTATTTATTCAATTCAAATAATGTCTTCTTTCAGTAAAATGTTCCATCTACAATATTTCAGGTACTTTCCCCCCATGTGGCATAGCCGTGGGACGCCCTGTATACTGTGGTTTTGAGTTGTTGAGTTTGATTGTTTTCGTTAAAGTTAAGAACTCCAAATATCTAGATATAAGACTACTGCGCACCACTATTGAGTACGTAACTTGTTAATGTTCAAGCAGTCAAGTTAAGCGCTCACAAGCGTAAACGTTTAGAAACATTAATTATTAGAACTAATTTTATTTATTTCACGGATGGCCGAAAATATTGAATTCCCCCGAAAACTCGGGGATATGAAACAATGTTTTACTTGCAACACTGGGCCTATAATAATAACATCAGATATTTTATTAAAGTTTTACTACTTATTAATTATATTAATGTAGATACAGAAACAATATATTAACCTGTGAAAATAATTATTTGTGCCTTAGTCTGTCTTTCAGACTTTGGTGAGCACTGTTTCACCGCGAATTTCCCCATTTTTCGCAGCTTCTTTTACGGTCGGCGTCCGTTTGACAACTAACTTGACAAATGGCCGCTATGAGTCTGCAGGCTCATCTGAAGTGTCACGGGTAATGCGTGGTTACTGCCCCTCTAGTTAATATACCTCAATGGCTGCGCTTCGCCTACTATTTTATCTATAAGACCTTTTGTTAACACCACAATCTCACAATAAATGATTTATGATTTATTTGATTTAAGTAGGTATATTGATAACCGCTTAGTCAGAGAAAAGTTATTACAAACTAATTTTGAAGAGTTAATGAATATCCAGTGTCCTATTCAATTATATAAAGATTTTGCAAATATATTCAATAAAATTTATAGTGAATGTTATAAATTTCAAAGAGTATCTAGATTAAGCAATAGAAATAATAAACACTGGATATATAATAACTTAAAAAGTATGATCTCTAAAAAAGATAGTTTTCACTTCTCATACTCTTAAAATATTAGGTACTTTAGTCTCTGCACATCGGGACTAAAGCTTCTTATTAATCTCTAGGGATTAAAGTATTTTGTTTTTAATTTACTTTGGATACCCCTAAACAGCCAATCACAGTGTTTGTGAATGGAGGATTATTGCCTTTATTGCCATTTTCAGTGACTGCATATGGACCATTTTCAACCTCAAAATGACAACTGTGGAAAGATATTAAAAAAAAGATTTAATTTCGTGAAACACGAATAATAATTACGAATATGAATCTATTTAATTATATTAAGGATGAATTCATTTTATTATGCATGGTGCAATTAGTATTAAAAAAGTTTTCAAGTTTGAACCTGTTGGCTAAATATGCAAGCATTTAAAGCGGCACTGTACAAAAAAAATTAAAAGAAAAGAAAAAACCGCGGAACGAATTAGGAAGAAACTTTCTTATAATCCATATTGTAGTTTTGTAAAGAACGTCGTCAGTGCCGGATTGAGCAAGCACGGGGCCCGTAGCAAATTTTATAAAGAGACCCCGGTTCGCTTTAGGTTACAGGTTGTGGCAGGCTCTTTTCTGCAACTGGGCGACTTAGATATGCGCCTATTTTGTGTGGAGGTTTGTTTTAGGTTATTCTGCTGGATTATTCATCCTATCGTCAACCCTGATGGATTTGAGTACACGCATACTGATGTACGTACCAAAACAGGAGAATAGCGGCCTTTACACGTAAAGATCGGACCGCGGGAAACGCCACGCGCCAATCCAATCTTCGCTCCGAACCGTACATTTTTACTATTTTACTAGTACACGTACGGTTCGGCAAGAAGATTGGAATGGCGCGTGGCGTTTCCCGCGGTCCGAACTCTACGTGTACAGGCCGCTTTTTTAGAGGTTAGAAGTGGGTGCGCGGGGCCACCCAATGCGCGGGGCCCGTAGCATTTGCTACTCTTGCTACGTGGCTAATCCGGCAGTGAACGTCGTTTTTTTTCCTCGCATTCAAAGTGAAAAGTAGAGTGTTTAACACACTCGAACTATAGCCACTCTCGTTCGCTCGCTCGCTAGCGTGGCTAAATATCTCTTGTCATTATGGCTTGTTTTTAGATATTTTTAGATTTAAAAAAAGCATTCGATACTTTTGAGACAGAGACACTCTTAACGGCTATGAGGGTGCGCGGCGTGAGGCAACCGTTAAACGATTGGTTTCGCGACTATCTCACGGCGCGGTCTTTTCGTGTGAAAGTCGGTGAGAGTGTTAGCAACGAACAATGAGTTCGATGCGGCGTGCCCCAGGGTTCAGGATGTGGGTCGGTCTGCTACTTGATGCATGTGAACAGCTTGTGCGGCGCGCTGCGGCACTGCTCGGCGCACATGTTCGCGGACGACCTGTGCGCGCTGCGCGCCGGCACCGACCTCGCGGACACGTGCTCGCTCGTACAGCAAGATGTGAATGCGGTTGTTAAATGGTCTCACGATAACGGAATAGTGTTAAATGCTGATAAAACTAAATTAATGATCATCCACTCACCCTATTTAATTCTCAAAGAACAACCCTTACCTATTTTTACCCATAGTTTTGCCTGTCTGCATAATAATATTGACCCGGTCTCTTGTAAATGTCCACCAATAGAAAGAGTCAATAATGTCACATATATTGGCATGAAAATTGATGAAAACTTCTCCTAGACATCGCATGTAGATTACATTTGTAATAAATTAAGAACACTGTTACGGAAATTTTACCATCTAAGCTTTAGAGTTCCTACTAGTAACCTAAAATGTCTATATATATCTTTGGGAGATTCTATAATTGGTTATGCTCTTGATTGCTATGGTCTCACATTTAAAACCAACTTAGATAAACTAGAGTGATTACAAATAAGATTCTTGAAGCTTCTTGTTACTAAAAAAACCAAAACCAGCTGTAAAAATGACCCTAAAAAATTATTCAAAGTTTGTAAAATCTTACCAGCAGGAACCAAACAAAATTATCTCTTAGCAGTCAATAGCCATGGCAATCAGGAGCACACGCGTCTAGTCACTCATTGTCATAACACGAGAGCAATATCTGCAGTTCCTAGAGTGTCCAATTACTACGAAGACAGGACACTTAAAAACGTCTACCTTATCTCCTGAACAGATTACCAGCCGATATTGTTCTGGAAACTAACAAACGTAGATTTAAAGCTAGGTTATATAGGCATCTCCTGAATTCATTGTGGATACGATGCTCAACTATAATTATATAATTATGGGTGAGCATGAGTAAAATCATATCATTAATACATACTAATATATTAGTGTATATCTAATTAAGTATCGCTTTTATGTTATGTGTAGTGATCAACAAGTTGTTTGTAATTTGGGTCATAGTACATTACGGCACAGACCGGGAAATAGGCCGTTGCTGGACGAGTAGAGTTAGCGTGGCCGAGACCGCAACCGCACTTCCCGGTCGAGGCTTGTATAGTGCTTTTCTCCAACAATGTGAGGAAATTTAACACAAAAAATTATCAACAACAAGACGTCAGTCACGAATGGTCTACGGCTCGTGATAGTTGTATCTGTGATTGTATTGTGTGTGACAAAATGACGTTTTGTACAGTGTAATCCTGCAAAATATAACATAAAAAGTGCAGAAATGGTAAAGATGGGATATTATTTCATCGGTAAATGGAATTACTTTCATGTTAAACTAGGTATTTTAATAAAACAATTATTTCTGTTGTTGCCGTATATTCTCGCACAGGGAGATGCGACGTAACCTTGTAAGAGCGTTCATTTTGACTGTAGGTTTTTTGTGCCCCTAAAATAAGTACTTGCACTCATTGATCCACCGTCTACGTTTAACCATAGATTGCATTTGATGAGAGCCATCGCACAAAAGTATATAAACGTGAAAAAACACCATGAGTCAAAAATGGAAAATAGGAAAAAGTTACTATACCTAGAAAAAATTACTCAGGACCTTGGCCTCTCCAATCAGCATATTGTTTAACATGTCCCTAAGTGCAGGTTGTCTACCATGTTCTTGGAAACGTTCAATCGTGGAACCTATCTACAAAAAAGGAGATGAACATGATATAAAAAAATATCGCGGTGTTTCTAAATTGTCCTCTATTCCAAAATTACTTGAAAAAATCGTTTACGACACACTCTACCATACTGTAAGACCGTTGTTAGTATAAGAGCAGCATGGATTTGTAAACAAACGTTCCACTGAGTCGAACCTTTGCGAATTGCTCGACTTTACTCTCGAGGCAATGGATAGTGTCTTCCAGGTCGACGCTGTCTATACAGACTATTCAAAGGCCTGTGACAAAATTTCGCACTCGTTGCTAATTTTGAAATTGGAATCATTTGGCATCCATGTCAACCAAACCTCATTAGATGGCTCACCTCGTACCTACGCGATAGAACGCAAGCAGTCGCAGTTAAGGGTCACACATCTAGTTTTGTTCCGGTCTCATCTGGGGTCCTCATTTGGGTCCTCTGTTATTTAACATATTTATTAATGACGTTACTGACTGCTTCCATCACTCTCGCGCGTTACTATACGCCGACGATGCTAATAGTACATTGTGTATTAAGGGTGGTAAAGGCAGAATTACAATCGAGAGTCTGTTAGAAGCCCGAAGCCGAAGGCTGAGGCCTTTAATGACTCGAGCTTTGTATTTCCTTTACCACCCGTCTAACATACAATGTTTTTCATCACAATTGCGAGGAAATGAAATAAAATCAGAAAAAAGATCATATTTTTAACTTACGATTCTCACTAATAATTTTAGCCGCGTTGGCGATGTCCGGCGGAGTCGCATTATCCATTTCTTCTGATGACGACATGTTTTTATTTATATATAAATTTTAATATGTGCACAAAGACACCCTTTTAATTATTATTTTGGAATCACACAGTTTATAATCAGTATTTATAAATTTGCGGCAGACTACATCATTGTCTATGACTTACCACAGATAATGTCAAACGTGGTCAGGAGTCCGATTCTAGTGACAGTCGAGATCAATAGTTTATAAGCGAGATTTTTTGAAAATTGTATGCAACTGACATTTCATCTCGAATGAAACTTCATATCAAATGGCACAAGAATTGGGGTCCTGGCGTATTATGATAGTTTGAGTCTACGTATAATTAAAAAAAAAAACACGATTGGGCGTAATGGTAAAAAAAAGGCCGGCGGGTATTATTTTGTATTTACGGTCGATTTTTGTAGCATGTTAGGACACTATTTACGAGCAAGTGTGATGAAAAATATTTAACATCATTAAATCTACAAGCAGACTTAAACCGACTGAGTGAGTATTGCGACAGCAATAAACTTAATTTGAATGTAGGTAAATGTTACAATATATATTTTTCACGCAAACACGACCCCATTGCTTTTATATACTCTCTTGATAATCAAGCTCTTAATAAAGAATCAGAGGTGAAGGACCTGGGCGTGTATATCGACTATGGCTTATAATAATCACATCTAAGGCTTATAGAATACTAGGATTAATATTTCGCCAGAGTCATGATTTTAAAAAGCCCGAAACTTTGGTGATGCTGTATAATTATTTTGTTAGAGATCACTTGGAATACGCGTCTTCAGTTTGGAATCCTCATTATTCGGTATATATTGACGCGTCAGATAAAATACAAAAGAAATTCGTTAGACGAATGAAATTTAAATTGAAATCCTTTTTATGCGAATGGCATTGAGTCTCTTCCGGCGCGACGCGAATTAAGAGAGCAAGTGTTTCTGTTCGTAATCTTAAATTGTTCGTTAGACTCTCAAAATCTGCTCTCTAACATTTCATTACGATGCCCTGATTCGCAGAATGCGTTCTTTAAATGTTTTTGCACAGGTATCCCACATACTTAAAAAGAGTGTCTTAACATATTAATGTTAAGAAACTTTGTTGTTACTGAATAAATAAATTTATTATTATTATTATTATTATTATTTTGCAGTCCCATCTACTCGTACAGTGTATGCAAAGAATAGATTTATTGTAAGAGCATGTACAAATCATAATGTTAAGTTTGTACATAATGACATATACCACATGTCGATAAGCAGATTTATCTCCACCATAAAAAAAAAGCATTGTAGATTAAAAACAAATTAATAGTAAATAGATTACTTAAGAATGCATTTAGTTTAAAAGATTAGGTAGAATAGGAATAAGTGAAAAAAAAATACAATTATATATGTATAATTGTTAATGGTTATACAGTCTCATTGTTATTGAAAGATTTGAGGTTACTCCTTTTTGAGCAACAATAGTACATTACTGCAAAGACCAGTAAGTGAGCCATCCTGGACGAGTAGGAGCTAGAAAGCCTTTTATACTTACGAGCCCAGGATGGCTCTTAATGGTCGACGCATGTATAGTACTTTTCTCAAAAATAGAACAAGTAGAATGATTTAAAAAAAAGTTAATACATAGTTAGTACATAACCCTCAGGGCGTTAGTCCGACTCGCGCTTAGTCGTTTTTTAAATTAATTTAAACGATTCTCTATGTGTTAGACCGGTCGCGATGTACTAGGCGTGCATAAAACGGACATGGTGCGTGTGACGTTCTTGTAAATAAAGAGAAATCGCGCGATGTCCGCTCTGAACGAGAACTGCTTTGGGTTTATGATGCCCTGGTAACTGTTTTTTTTTTAATAATGGTGCTCTTTGCAGAGATCCTAATGGAGTAAAATAGTTTTCACTTTCATATATTTTTTTGTGATGTGACCTTTTCTTGCTTACCTCTGTAGTCTTTTTGAAGGCTGTCCACAGGTCTGTACCGATAATTCCAAATTCAAATAACATGATATGTAATGGAATTTCATACTTACTTACTGGACACTTTTTCATTCTGAATTCAAATCCTCTCTACTTACCGGACACTTTTGATCATTGCCTGGTAATTCTTAACTTTCTGGTGACTTTTTAATGGTGTAATGGCGACTTTACGTATCATTTTTGAGAAAATGTAATTTTCTCAAAAATGCTATGTAATCTTGTCATAACATCATCAAATAGGAGCCAGTAGGTTAAAGTTCCTGGGGCACTCTCAAAAGTGTCCAGTGAGTAGAGTGATTTTGAATTAGGAAACCAAAAAGTGTCCAGTAAGTAAGTATGGAAAATCCATAACATACCATATTATTTTAATTTGGAGCTATCGGTACAGACCTGTGGACAGCCTTCAAAAAAACTACAGAGGTAAGCAAGAAAAGGTCACATCATAAAAAAATATATGAAATTGAAAAATATTTTGACTCCATTAGGATTTCTGCAAAGAGCACCATTATTAAAAAAAAACAATTTAAATTGGTTTTTATTTATACATGAAAAGCTGAATAATCAACTCTAGTTGGCAATTTGATACTAGAAGATAAATAAAAATAAATAAAAAACAATTTCCCCACAAAAGTACCAGGGCATCATAAACCCAAAGCAGCTCTCGTTCAGAGCAGACATCGCGCGATTTCTCTTTATTTACAAGAAAGTCACACACACCATGTCCGTTTTATGCGCGCCTAGTACATCGCGACCCATGTAACATATAGTGAATCGTTTAAATTATTAAAAAAAACGGCTAAGCGCTAGTCTGACTAGCGCTCTGAGGGTTATGTACATGAGGTCATCAATATTTTACAACTTTTTTTTTTAATAGTTCTACTTGTTCTATTTTTGAGAAAAGCACTATACATGCTTCGACCATTAAGAGCCATCCTGGACTGGTATGTATAAAAGGCCTCGCCTAGCGGCTCGGCCTTCTAACTCCTACTCGTCCAGGATGGCTCACTTACTGGTCTTTGCAGTAATTTACTATTAAACCAGTGGTAGAAACTTCTTTGGCCTATGTATATTTTATAATGTACTAGAGGACGTCCGCGACTTCGTACGCGTACAATTAGTTTCCCGCTACTCCCCCTATTTTAACCCCAGAGCGGATGATTTTTCAAAAATCCTTTCTTAGTGCTCACTTACATCATGAAAGGAACCCCTGTACCAAATTTCAAGTTTCTAGGTACAATAGTTTCAGCTGTGCGTTGATATCTAAGTCAGTCAGTCAGTTTTGCCTTTTATATATATAGATTATCTGTACATGTTTTATTTTGTGGTGTTTGATTTCCTTCGATAAATAAATAAATAAATAAATTATAACGTTCGGTGGGATTAACTTCAGGACATTAGAATGAAAAATTTAAAATGAATGGGACTCTATATTTGTTTAAGAAAGTGTGGAATTCTCGAGATTGAAATTGATAACCATTATCCAAAATGATTGATTGAGGTACACCATGAACAAGAAATACTGAATTCTCTAGGATTGTCAAATATTTTGCGAGGTAGCCCGCTTTAAAGCAAAAATTAGGGTATATTTAGAAAAAGTAAATAACCAAAATATGTTGCTTACGACGTCTAGTCATAGGAAGTGGGCCCATGAGATCAAGATATATAGATTGGAAAGGTCTGGAGTAAATTTGGAGTCCACGTTAGACATCAGCCCAAATGGAGCCCCGGCGGAAAGCCTGACTTAGACTGTTAACTTCTTAGAGTTTGGAGAATGACGGGCATATTCAATGTCTTAGTTTAGTTTGTTCACTTCTTGAAGCTGAAGTAAGAATGATCATAAATGCGTAACTTCTGCGCTTTTATAGTTTCCAGGACTACGATGCTAATTTTCTTAATTATTCAATTATAGAAACATTTTCGAGACGATTTCTTGTGTGCTAAAAGAATTTTTAGATCAAACTCTCGAAAGAAAACTTTATGGCTCGACTCTTAGGAAGAAAAAAATTACAATGTCAGACTGTCAAAGATCGTGTCAAAATATATAAAAACTGAAATAATCATGAAGCAGAAGAATTAAACGTGTTAAAATTTATATAAATAGTGAGGAAAAAGTTCACCGCAAGCGTAAAAATTCAGCGTAAGATAAGGCTCTAAAATGTAAGTAAATACTATAAAACAATAGCGTTTTCTAATGATCTCATTTGAAGCATTTCATAATTAAAAGGTATCGCTATTTAAACTAATTTCTTAAATAAAAGTAACCTTAACTCACGGACCTAAAAAAATACGGACGTAACGTTGTACTAAAGAGGTGTGAAGCATGCAAGGTCTGCCATTTCGTTCGTCATACACAATCTACCGTCACACGGACGTGACGGTGGCCGCTGTATTTTGAAAATTGCGAATAATTCGGATTCTTTGAACCCTATATACAATGTGTGTAGGGTATCATATGAACGGGAATTAAACGTTCTATATTGAAATAAACAAAATTAGCTGAGTAGAACAGTTACGTCTGTTACACGATGTTAGTCTGGATAAAGGTAAAATAGTTATTAAGATTTTCCTGGATCTCGCTAAGGCATTTGACACAGTCTCTGTACCCCTGCTTCTGGATAAACTTTATAGATTTGGTGTTAGGGGGACCCAGCTGAGGCTCTTAGTTAATGTAGCGTACAAAGATTCCAAGAAGTTATTAGTGTTCCTTTCCCCTGGTGGGCGATATATAGCAAGGACAGCGGTGACACATTCGGTACAATTAAGAGACTATTTGCGCCGGAAATTGAGGGCTCAGATATGGTATACGAGTGAGTTGTTTTATAATAAACGACTACACCTTCGTTTTGGGTATTGGGATTTGCGGATTTAGCTGAAGCCAGCATTCGGTTAGTATGATAAGGTCCCAATTAACATTCGAGCGCTGGAGTAATGTTTGAAAACTAAACATATTACGATTAAGACTTCTTATATTTTGTTTAATTAGTTTAAGGGTGTCACCTGTTTTGTGTAGAAGTTTACTGCATTCCTCAATATTACAAGTGGAAGATTCCGCCAAAGATATAGTATCCAGCTCGTGGCTGATCTCATCGTTGATATTTAAATTGATTTTTTTATATAAAATCCATAAATGATCAAGACATTTGCAGATGTAAATTTCGAAGAAAAGCGCTTAGGTACAGTGACATAGGTAAAAATTAATGGCGTAAGGATCTTACAAATTTGAGTCGTAAATTGTTGATAACGGGTAATTATTAGCATAATAAAGAAACCTATGGTTGGTGTTTTATCACTCACAGAAAAATTTAAAACATTAAAAACAAATTCATGCATGCAAAATTTAAAACTAAATATAGTGAATAAAAAAGTTGGAAGAAATCTTAATTCCAGTCATATCCTATTTGCAACTTTTTCAAGGTCCTGTTCGGAGTTAATCTATATACGTGTATTGTCTGGGGTTCTCAGAAACACGGTGCCCCTATTAGTCCAGCAGGATAACCCCTTAGTCTTTGCTAATGCGCGTGCTTTAAAGAAAAGATTTGCTGCTTCCTTGGCGAGCGTTTCAGATATGAAAATCGGCTGCTTATCACCCCGGTTCAGGAATCCAGTGCTTAATTTTTCGGTCAGATTTTTTCCCTTATTATATTGTCTAACGCATTCTAATACCTTTTCCTGTTTTGGTACTGAAGAAAATTCCACTATAATAGTGCCCGGTGCTTTATTAGCTGGCTTGGTCCTGAAGATATCCCGAATGTCATGGTCCTGAATATTGGCTGCTATCTCAGTTCCCAGGGCTTTAACTATACAACTCAGGACATTTTTTCTCTCAAATGACTTCCCCTCGGCTGGAATTGACGGGATGCTGCGGATTTCGATACCCGCTACCCGTTCTTTTCTCTCAAGAAAAAGAACCCTGTCCTGGAGAGAGGAGATCATCTTATTGCGTTCTGCATTCTCTTCTTTTATGGACGGACATGTGCAAAAACATTTAAAGAACGCATTCTGCGAATCAGGGCATCGTAATGAAATGTTAGAGAGCAGATTTTGAGAGTCTAACGAACAATTTAAGATTACGAACAGAAACACTTGCTCTCTTAATTCGCGTCGCGCCGGAAGAGACTCAATGCCATTCGCATAAAAAGGATTTCAATTTAAATTTCATTCGTCTAACGAATTTCTTTTGTATTTTATCTAACGCGTCAATATATACCGAATAATGAGGATTCCAAACTGAAGACGCGTATTCCAAGTGATATCTAACAAAATAATTATACAGCATCACCAAAGTTTCGGGCTTTTTAAAATCATGACTCTGGCGAAATATTAATCCTAGTATTCTATAAGCCTTAGATGTGATTATTATAAGCCATAGTCGATATACACGCCCAGGTCCTTCACCTCTGATTCTTTATTAAGAGCTTGATTATCAAGAGAGTATATAAAAGCAATGGGGTCGTGTTTGCGTGAAAAATATATATTGTAACATTTACCTACATTCAAATTAAGTTTATTGCTGTCGCAATACTCACTCAGTCGGTTTAAGTCTGCTTGTAGATTTAATGATGTTAAATATTTTTCATCACACTTGCTCGTAAATAGTGTCCTAACATGCTACAAAAATCGACCGTAAATACAAAATAATACCCGCCGGCCTTTTTTTTACCATTACGCCCTATCGTGTTTTTTTTTTTTAATTATACGTAGACTCAAACTATCATAATACGCCAGGACCCCAATTCTTGTGCCATTTGATATGAAGTTTCATTCGAGATGAAATGTCAGTTGCATACAATTTTCAAAAAATCTCGCTTATAAACTATTGATCTCGACTGTCACTAGAATCGGACTCCTGACCACGTTTGACATTATCTGTTGTAAGTCATAGACAATGATGTAGTCTGCCGCAAATTTATAAATACTGATTATAAACTGTGTGATTCCAAAATAATAATTAAAAGGGTGTCTTTGTGCACATATTAAAATTTATATATAAATAAAAACATGTCGTCATCAGAAGAAATGGATAATGCGACTCCGCCGGACATCGCCAACGCGGCTAAAATTATTAGTGAGAATCGTAAGTTAAAAATATGATCTTTTTTCTGATTTTATTTCATTTCCTCGCAATTGTGATGAAAAACATTGTATGTTAGACGGGTGGTAAAGGAAATACAAAGCTCGAGTCATTAAAGGCCTCAGCCTTCGGCTTCGGGCTTCTAACAGACTCTCGTTTGTAATTCTGCCTTTACCACTCTTAATACACAATGTACTATTAGCATCGTCGGCGTATAGTAACGCGCGAGAATGATGGAAGCAGTCAGTAACGTCATTAATAAATATGTTAAATAACAGAGGACCCAAATGAGGACCCCGGATGAGACCGGAACAAAACTAGATGTGTGACCCTTAACTGCGACTGCTTGCGTTCTATCGCGTAGGTACGAGGTGAGCCACCTAATGAGGTTTGGTTGACATGGATGCCAAATGATTCCAATTTCAAAATTAGCAACGAGTGCGAAATTTTGTCAAAGGCCTTTGAATAGTCTGTATAGACAGCGTCGACCTGGAAGACACTATCCATTGCCTCGAGAGTAAAGTCGAGCAATTCGCAAAGGTTCGACTCAGTGGAACGTTTGTTTACAAATCCATGCTGCTCTTTTACTAACAACGGTCTTACAGTATGGTAGAGTGTGTCGTAAACGATTTTTTCAAGTAATTTTGGAATAGAGGACAATTTAGAAACACCGCGATATTTTTTTATATCATGTTCATCTCCTTTTTTGTAGATAGGTTCCACGATTGAACGTTTCCAAGAACATGGTAGACAACCTGCACTTAGGGACATGTTAAACAACATGCTGATTGGGGAGGCCAAGGTCCTGAGTCATTTTTTCAAGAATGTAGGGTGCACCCCATCAGGGCCGCTACCCTTACATTCCTCAAGATTTTTTAAATATTCCTCGACTATCGATGGCGTTATTCTAACGTTATTAATAAGTATGCCATTGGAACAATTTCTGGAATAAACGCGGTTATTTACCGTATCCTGAATAAAACGGACTGAACTTGACTTATTGAATACCTACGAGTAAGTCTGCAATATCTTGCCCGTTACTGCCGATTTTGTTATCCTGGTAGAGGGTATCAGGAATACCACTATTATTCATTCTAGATTTTATAAATGACCAAAATGATTTTAAATTATGACGTATATTATTTTCCGTTCTTGATATAAATAAGTCTGAGGCTTCCATTCATTTAATTTTAGAACATATATTAGCAAATTTATTATAATCCACTACTTTTTTATATATTTTCCATATTTTATGTACTTTTAACTTTTTTTTAATTAAACAAATCAATGGTGACGAATACCACGAGGGATATTGATTTTTAATCGAATTAATTGTTCTAGATGGAACTAAGTTGTCAATAATATTGTAAATAATTTTATAAAAACCATCGGCCGCACTTTCAATGTTATCTTGAGAGGAAATAAGTTGTTCCCAATCTATTTTTGCCAATTCCGAGTTAATGACGTCATAATCCGCCACGAAAAAGCGGCGTACGACTTGTCAAGCGGGTTTTAAGAAGTAATCAATCGATCCTATATCAGTCTTTACGCAAAAGACTGGGTGATGACCATCAATGGGTACTAGTGGATCTACAGTAGACAAAGTACATTGGTTATTTGATAAAACCAGGTCCAGTTGTCTATTGTTTATGTTGGGGATATTATTATATTGCTGTCAATTGGTAAAACTCATAAAACAGACAATTTGTTTGTCAAAGCATTGTGGTTTGGATTTGTAATTATAAAAATATTTTGACCAGGAGCTGTGGGTAACCAAATGGCTTCACTGATATTAAAATCACCCAAAACAACAAATACGTCATCAGTGGAATCGATATAAATATCTGACAAATATTCAAAAAAGGTGTGTAGTGAGTCGTTTTGGCGTATATTATGCGGGAAATAACAAGAAAACATTCTTATTTTTTTTATAATGGAACCTCGAGAAAGAAGAATGTGGATCCAGGTGATCTTAGCGTCTGGTAAATTGAGCACCGAGCGAATATCCCGTTCGCCTACACCAGAGAGTAGTCTCGGTTGGCGCGGAAACGTAGTAGCGAGAGTCAAATAGTTTGGCATTAAAGATGTTGAGCAAAAACCAAGTCTGGGTAATACAAACAGTGTCGTAATCGAACATCAATAAATTGCGAATAAATTGAGTCGTTTTCGAGCGCAACCCTCGTGCGTTTTGGTAATATATTTTATTCTCTATATTGATGAGACGTTGAAAATAACATAAACTGTATGACTGATGCGCTCGGTAGTGGCGTTCTTAACAAACGCAAAACAATGAGAAATTGAGGGTAATTGAGAGATTTAACTGCCCATCGCAAGGATATGCAAATAATAATCATGCCTGATGAAAAACATAACAAGTAAAATCCGAAATACGTTTGAGCATGATGATTACAATTAAGAAGTGAGTTAGGTACGTTACCGCCGTAAAGGTTGATTATTACATAATAGTTTGAAAATTTGTATATATAAAATATGTACATAATTTGTAGAACGTAAGAACCAACTCCTATGTGATTTTGTTTAAATCATTCTCAGAGCTGATATACAAAACAGGGGACTTTTCATTGCGAAGGAGCATGACCGTACAATTGCGTACCCCGCCGAATCGGTATTGTTTTTTATTGGCTCTCTGTTTCGCTTCCTTCAGAAGGAATTTATTATAAACTGAAAGGTGATCGCTTATATAAATTCTGTTAGGACTATTCGAAAATCCTATATCAGAGGCCTTTCGGTTTTTCAGCTTACGCAATGCTGACATGAAGTCGTCCTTTTTATAACGAGCCTGCATGTTCAGTACAATAGGTTTAGGCTTAGAGTTGTCCACCTCGTTCCTCACCGCCGCCCGCGCGCTGTGGTTCAGCTTGTATGGAGAAAGTGTCAAAATTCGGTTTCTCCAAAAGTACAAGTATATTATATATTATTTAGCTTTATATAGAACTAATTACTTAATGTTGTATTAAAAAACAGAAAATTATATGAATAGAATTTATTTATTTCACCAAAAAAAATAAAAAAACAAAAAATTCAAATTAAACCAAAATTCACTCTATTTCAATCCTTTATAAAAAATACGAATAAAAATGATTAATGAAAAAACCTAACAAAAAAACAAAATTGAATACATATTCATTATTTACAATTTAAAAAAGTAAACCTTTTCTATAAAAATATCTTTAAAAAGTTGCCTCGAAACTTGCTATTTATGGGATACAAAAAATTGCACGTTATGAGTTGTCATCTTAAAAATACTTAAATTAAAATATATAGCACTTAATAATTACTGTGAAATTTACTCTAGACATCTAAAAGACTAAGAACAGAGTTAGACAAAACAGATTTTGTTCTTTCTAGATAGCTATCTTTTTGACTCGTAATTAGTGGGTCTGAGTTTAACAAAAGGTGATTTATGAGATCCGTATTCGTCAAGACGCGTGACATCTTCCTCGTGTTATTTAGTCTAAATGATTTTATATTTTTATTTGTGGCCTCGACAGCTTCTTCTGAAAGCTGTCTTTTAGATAAAAATACGTGGTCGATAACTTCAGACCCATGAATAAGGACTTTATGTACAGAAGCCGGTAAATTGTACCACTAATTTTCATGAACAAGCTGCCGAGCCGTATCTTAAGCATAAATCTTAAACTATCTTAATTTATTTTATAACCAGAGTTAAACATTTCAAAATTGTGCCACACCTATCAATGAGATCCTTTTTGATGCCAGTAATTTCAGCTGAAGGAGCGGAATTATCAAAAACCTACCGGCCATGTTACCATAGTTTGATGTAGCACTTCCGCCACTACGTGGTTTGTCAACGATCAATCCTAACTTGGTTTTAAATTAACGTATAAGTGTCTTCTTTATGTCCACAGTTGCTTGCAAATATATTTAATGCAATTTTGTAGATCCCCAATATCAACGTGTTCAACATCCTCCGGCACAATCGTTTGTAGAAGTAACTGAAGTAAAAGTACGTGGCTTTGATTTCTCAGTTTGCGAACCAGGAGCAAGGAGCCACAACTCAAATATATGCATTCTTGAAAATGTTCATACAATAAAAGTACCTATAAGGAAAAGGGCATGTATTAGGAATGGATGTTAATAGTTCTTTACGTGGGAAGCAATCTCGTAGTACTGCTACGAGTTCCGTAGAAGGCTTCTGGAAAAGGGTCCGGCAAAAACCGGCCAGTACACAATATGAAATAATAAACTAGCTTTTATGAGCATTCCACTAGATAAATAGTCATCTTTAGATTATTTTAGCAACATAGTTAAAACCTTATATGAATAAATACATAGTAGACAAATACTTTGTTTGTAATTAAGCATCACGAAGACCTCAAACAATAAATATTTTTATAAAAACATGGTACAAAATAGTACTGATTATAATAATACATATCTTTGTCTACAACTTTCATAATGATGTAAACGATAGAGACACACACGATCCTGAGATATATTATGTCTTAAATAAACTTTCATTATAAAGACTTACTGACAACGCTAATTACGAGTCCGAAATGTAATGATTATTTCAAATAATTTGCAAACTATTAATAGTTTACGGATGTATGCCTACTTATAAGTAATTAGGCATAGAGAAATTATGGCTGGGCTATACCAACAATCTGGACTTATGGCCTTCTACGGGACACGGGAAAGATTCTCGCCTTTAATTTCCGGGATCCCATTAAACTGGATGTTAGAACGCCTAACCCATTGCTCATTGTTTCGAAAGTCCCGTGTAATATTACAGACAACATTTTTGATCTCGTCCAACTCCGTCCTGCAGCCCTCCAGCGCGCTGACACGAGACTCGATTCTCCCTGCTAACTCATCCAATTTGGAATCTAAGGATCCTCTCATTTCTGCTATATCTGATTTAACTTGATACAAGTCCGATTGGATCGTTTGGATCGACGAGAATTGGGACTGTAAAGCCGTTATCTTTCCCAGAATATTTATCTCTATAAATCTCTAGTATTCGTTAAATGTTTAGGTAATGACAATTCACAATACAAGTAATTCTTAATTTTCAAGATCTTTATTTAATTCATGGTATGTATTGTAAACTATCGCTATGAAAGACCCTTTCGATCTTCATCTTAAAATACGGCATGTTATTTCTGTCATATTTGACCTGTTTGATTCCCGGTAAAGTCAGGCGATTTTTCAAAAATCCATAAATGCGGTATTTATATTTTCTAAAATAAAACTAAGTCTAAGTCCGTGACGGGTGAAAACAAAGTTAAATGGTAATTGCTAGTATTCATGGCCTTCCGTTATTTTGATTGTGTTTGTTATTTAGAGATAAATGGCCATATCGGTAAACCTTTCGATCTGTAACATAAAATAAGGCATGTTATTTTACCGCATTTCACCGACCGGTTCGAGTCCCGGTTGAGCCAGTAAATTTTTCAAAAATCCATAAATGCAGAGTTTATAGTTTTTAAAAATAAAGGAGCGTCTTCTTTAAACAGAATGTGATATTTCCAATATTCAAGGTAGTTGCCTTCCATGTGGCATTCGAACTTTCCACCCTGTATACAATAATTATGCCATGCCTAAGGTCTGTTCTTCCTTACTTGTCTTATCGTGTAAACAAACGTGACGTCATGGGAGATACTAGACAATGACTAGTGATTGGAAATGTCGATTAAATATATTGATTGATTTTGTTATAAACACTTAAGTTTACCAACAATTTTAACACAGTTGAATGTTTTCTTCACATTTCAAACTCAAATGCTGTGGTAAATGCTATTTCATTATCCAATCCTATAGTAGTACTTTAGTACTACCTATGTCATATTTTTATAGAGAGATATAAGAAATAATACAAATATATAAATCTGTATGCACGAATACACCGATAATCAAAAGTAGACTTTAGTAACTCACTCCCTTAAACCGTTGTTACAAAGAATTATCCCACTATAAACTTCAAATACTCAGATGATCGCTGTCACTCTTGTAACCATGAAATCATAATAAACTGTGATGTAGTTCCACTTCTTAGTTGATATGAAACTTGGAGACATTTCAAACTCGCCGCAAGCAACGCCGCGGGAAAGTCATAATCATATTCAAACAATTAAATCTTCATTGTTATAGATGAATTAGCGAGAGCGTGGAATTGCATGTGTAGTGGTTGTACCGTTCGCATGAAAAGGAAAACCATTTAAGTTTTTTTCTAAATTTAATGAGATTACCCTAACGAGTGGAATAAGTATGTCCTTTTTTTTGCTTTTAGTCGCTATCATTAATTTCAATTTTCACATTTAAGGTTCGAAATTGCTCAGGTATGGGGATAGATGAAAATTATATAAATATAGTTCCCCTGATGACTTCTTGATCAAAATCATCTACTGCCGACGGACGAGTAGGTACTTAACTTTTTCTTACTCGGAAAGGGGAATTTTTTCGTTGCTTTGAATTTTTCACTCTTACTCTCATTCATAATTTTATAAATATTCGAGAGAGAAACACCTGTAGCTTTTTCAACTAATTGGGCAGCGGTGTAAGGTGAATTAAAAATTTTCATTAAAATGATTTGTGTACTTTGACTCTCAATCTAACCAAAATTACTGCTACTTTCTGCCATAATTTTTGCAAACTGTGTAACTTACAGTCGTACGTGCCCAGTCAAAATAATTCTGAAAATTGCGAGAATACAATAAAATAAGACGTATATATTAGTGCATTGTAAAAAGTATTTAGAATTTGACGCTTACATTATTTTTGTACTTACTTATTTAATATATAACAATACTCTTTTATGCTGATGGTATGGGAAGTTGAGAAAATTTAAATACAGAATGCCTGTAAACACATATTACCACTACATATGCAATTCCACGCTCTCGGTAATTCATCTAAACAATTGCTCAACTATATTAATCGAGATATCTTATCGCCAACCTTGAAATAGATAACGTTGAGGAGTGATCTGTGGTCTTCATCATCAGTTCTACTTCACCAAATGATACTTTCTGAATGTAAATGCTGGACTTAAAACTAAAAATACTAAAATCGCTGTATAAATGCCAATAATATTTGAGGAGTTCCCTCAATTCCTCACGGATGCCCTCATAAGATTCAGATTTGGTGACAATGGAACCATCTCGGAAGTATACTCTATCAAACCAAAATGTTTTTTTAAAATATGACAACTCTGTAAAAAGTCATACATAAAATTACCGGTGGTAAGTCACACCATTCTTTTTTGAGTCGTTACTATATTATGTCAGCGCTTTCTGATGACACACTTCGGCATCTTACGCCTTCGTCGATCAACAGACGACTAAGGTAAGAAGTGCGCTTAAAGGTAGCCTTCCGAGACGGGCCGCAGACCGCAACCGCAGGCGACACTGTCGACAGGCCGCAGTGTCGCCGCACTAGGAATAAATTTCATAGCGATTAATAGAAACGAGTGGTGTCGCTTGTAGTTTGCTGTTGCAGTTTGCGGTCTGCAGCCCATCTCGGAAGGCTACTTTAAACCGTCATTGAGCACAGTCGTACCGAAGTGTGTATAGAAGGTCAAGGTTTCGCTAAAACTTAACTATTTCTGTTTTATTATAAAACATAAAAATATGTATTGGGAAACGTACCTAGTAACAACACAAACGAACAAATATCCGATCGTATGCAAATCGAAGTCCTTGAAGAATACCTATCACCGTCCAAATCACAAAAGGTATCACAAATCTGTAAGCAAGCCAAGTCGTCAGAAATATCACAAAAAGAGCACCCGTTACGTACCACATCAAGCGAAGTAGCGAAACGAATGACATTTCTAGATTCAACTTTATTTATTTATTTATTATTCTTTCCTCTAGGGGAAAAGAAAAAGGTTGAACACCATACAGGCCACAATTATCCATATCGATAAGTTGTCGTTTCCCATCAATACGATGCGTGGACAATCTAGACATTGCAATGTCAGATATTTTTCGGGTTATTCATTCGTTCCCTCGATTATTGAAGATAATCTTATTAGAAATGATATTTTTCAGCGGTTACTTGGTTCATTTCAATACTTAGTGAATTTCTTTAAGTATACAACAACATTTTAAGTGATGGTTATTGTGTAATCCGAGAGAAAAGTGTGACAGTGTCTTCGAGAAGTGTTTGTTTACATGATAAGACAACTAAGGATGAAGAGACCTTATGTCTAAAAGGCACAACGCAAAAAACCGAACGTGTAGAATAACTAACTTTAAATGTTTTGTAACTTTCGATATTTAAAAACATACCCAACAAATACTTTTGACATTTAAAACATCGACCTTTTAACTGTTCGGCATCGCTATTTTAACTCAATATGTATTATTATAGACATATTGACTCATGTACTCAATCAAAATATCGAAAGTTGACCTATCGATATTAATTTTGGAAGCACTATTGTATACTTCAGAAAGAAAATCAAAAAATGCGTAAAAAATGCACATAGCGCCTTTGTATTCATTACGATGTAATACCATGATAATGTTTCTAGTTATACTTGCAAAGCGGCCGCATTATGACCAAACATCGATTTATTGTAAAACATCACTCACCTGTAAAAGTTTATATTTTGAGCATCATTTTCTTTGTTTCCCATTCGGGTTTTACACCCACGAAACACACAGGCCATTGCACTTAAACTATATTTTAATTTCATTTTAATATAACACTGTTAACTAGTCCAATTCATATATTTTCTGCATATTATTTTGAAATTCTGACCGGTGGGCGAACAGACAGCGAACAAACACAGTAATCCGACTAAATTAAGTGGCATTTTTTCTTAATTATTTATCCGACTAGCCGCTTATTCTATCAATTCGTCTTTAATTTTGTAGGTTTCACATGTCTGGCATTGACCGATGAGCATTGGCTACAAAGCTGTGTAGTACACAGAAGAAAAAGGTGGTACGCTTGAAAGTTGGCTTTGGCTACGTAGCCCAGTCTATAACGTCATAATAGATCGCAAACGCGCACGTAACTACGTTTTTTTTATATGTTGTGTGGTCCCTTGAGAGTAGTTAACACCCAAGTTTGCAACCTTGAAAACCCTGTGCTACCCCCACATGGTGCTCGAAAAACTCCGAAATTTTGGCACTTGTTTCAGTTTTTTTGATAAAAATACCCTATGGAAGCGTTTTTTAAGAATCTTTGGTTATACTTCAATAAAGATAACTAAATTTTCTACAATTTGAGCGTAACCTGACCTCACTATGTCCTTGGGTTGCGGAGATACAGCAATTCGAAGATGGGCAATGTGCCCAGAGCCCGCTCCTCAGACGCTGATTGAAATGGTGACTTGCAAATGCAAAAATAAGTTTCTTAGGGTCGTGCTCTTGCAGACAGGCTAGGCTCAGGTGCTCTATCCTATGTTCCTTTTGCCACGGAAGAAATTGCAACAACTCCATCCCTATCGTCCTGGACGAGGAGGACGAGGATGTGGACGACCCAACACCATGAGCCGACCCGCCTCCACTCCAGAAAACATTATCCCTCGTCCGCCACTCCTCCCCACTGATCTAGACTGGATGAGATCTGGTCCTTCCAAAAGGACGAAAGTCTAAACTGTTTTTGCTTGACCGTGTAAACAGTATTATTTTATAGTTTAAATATATGTATGCTGTGTTTTTTTATGTTTATATTTATTTGTTTTGAAACCATAAGTTACATCTAAATGTCAAATGTACACTTTTTGGTTTTCTTTAAGAAATACATTCATGCATTATTTAGAACAATGTTTTTATCAGATAACCAAAATCAGATATTTTATATTTTTGAGAAAACTATGAAAGCTAGAGGCACTACTTTGGTATTAAATTGAAGCTAGTTAAATTTTACACTAATTTTTATCTCAACTTTTATTCTAGGACCATTTTCCAAGTTACGTAGGCCAGTACGTAACTTGGAAAATGACAATAACACGAAATTTTCATTTTGTTGAAAATAAATGTCTGTCTTTGACTAGCTGTATTTCCGTAACGAATAGTCTTACAGTACTCAAATTAGGCTTAAATTGCCTTAAAAGGAACAAGTGCCTTAAATTTAGCAGTTAACGAAACAACGTGGAAGTATATTAATTTCTTTAGTGTATGTTTATTTGAAGCCATAATTATTCATCTAAAATGGTAAATTCACATTTTCGCTCATTTGTTTTTTAAGAAAATCGTGCCAAAATTATTCAGTACAATGTTTTAGTTATTTAGCCAAAATCCGATATTTTACAATATTTTTTTTGGATGAAACTATGAGACCTAGAAATACCATTTTGGTATTAAATTGAGGCTAATTAAATTCTCTACAAATTCTTTTTACATGACTTTTACCTGGGAGCATATGTTCAGCCGGTATGTATCTTCGAAATAACCCTACCAATACATTTTCACTTTTTGAAGAAAATTGCCCATCTTTGACTTGCTGTTTCTCCGCAACCAATAAACATAATGTGCTCAAATTACGCTCAAATTGTAGCAAATTTAGTTATCTATATTAAAATATACGAAGATACTTGAAAAATACTCGCTTAGAGAAGTTTTGAGTTCCATGGGGGTAGCACAGCGTTTTCGGGGTTACAAACTTGGATGTTAAATACTCTCAACGGACCTAACAACAAATAAAAAAATGGTAGTTACATGCGGGTTTGTGATGTTTGCCTTTTTTGTGTTGTTATAGACTGGGCTAACGTGGGCTACACGAAATCTATGTTTTCATATAACTATGGTATTACTAGTAACAGACGTTCCGATTTGGCGGGTGCCTCTACCAGAGGCCCTACTTTGAAAATCGAAGTTCAATGTTACATTTTGCCCTCTACGCACTATCCATCTTGCAAGGACAGCCGGCACGACCATCAGGCCCGATGGTGCTGTACGCACTATCGTGCAAAGTATCCATCATGCTAGACTGTGCCACAGATTCCTTCACTCATTTCGTTTCGTTCAGTCTATAATATGTTATTTTTTATTACACATAATTCTAAAATCCAGTGTAATTTTTGGGAAAAACAGTAGAGCAGTAGACACACCCCAAAACCAGTAGCTCTCCTGGTAAAAACTCTTAAAGATGTAATGAATAACATTAATAATACACAGGGAATATGTTAGTTCACCATTTTTTAATTCTGATAGAAGAAAGAAGAAACGACGACGTTTTAGAACAATGTTTTTCCTAATGACAATGACAATCCATACATACCATAAATATAATACTGTAGTGATAAAACCTCAACACCCCCCGTCAAGTATAACTTGCCTCAGCATTAACTTAGCATTATCACGAAACAACATATTACGTTATTAATTACTACTAATAAACAAAACCACATCATTATTGAGAATATACAGATAGTAATAGAATTACAAAACTTTAAGTTTATTTACAAAAAAATATGTTTAATAGCACCCAGGGGTTTCGTGAATATGTCAGCAACATTTTCGTTTGAAGGCACATATGAAATGTCGAACATTTTCTTATAAAAACAGTCTTTTATGAAGTGAAACTTTATGTCTATATGTTTGGTGCGTTTACTATTTTCGTTGCACTCAATCATACATATGGCACTTTGATTGTCTACAAGTAGGCGTGTTTTAATGTTACGAGTAGTAATACCAAAATTTGAGATTATACCTTTCAAATAGACGAGTTCTGTTGTAGCCATCGCGGCTGCTACGTACTCCGCCTCTGCTGAAGTTAAAGCAACTGTCTGCTGCTTCTTCGTGAACCATGATACTAAGTTATTATTGTGAAAAATAGCACATCCATTCACGCTTTTTCGGTCCTCCTTGTCGCTGGCCCGATCTGCATCGGTGTAGCACAGCCACTGTTTTTCTTGTGTCTTCGTGTATGTTAAGCATTTGTTGGATGTAAGTTTCAAATATCTTAAAACCCTTTTTGCTGATGTCCACAGATTATTTGTGGGCTTGTCCAAGTATCTGCTTAAATATGATGTTGCATATACGTAAGTGATGTCTGGACGTGAGATTGTAGAAATGTATATAAGACATCCAATAAGCTCTCGGTAAGGCACATCATCTACTTTTCCTTCCGAAGTTGATACTCCCTGTTCCACAGGGGTCTGTGCTCCCTTGCATTCTTCCATTTCAAATTTTTCTAAAACTCGTTCTATCAATTTTCTTTGACTTATCTTTAATTTTTCACCTTCTCTCGATATTTCCATGCCTAAATATTCTTTAACTTCCCCTAAATCTCGTACTTTAAATTCTTCTTTAAGTTGATCCATCGTTTTGATTATTCCTGTTTGTTTTCCTGTCAGTAATATATCATCAGCCCAAATTAATAGACATACATTTTCTCTCACATATAAGCAAAAATCATGTTTGGATTGTTCAAATCCTTTTGTTGTAATGTAATTATGGAGCCTCTCGTTCCAACACTTAGGTGCTTCTCTTAATCCATAAAGAGATCTATTGAGCTTTAAAACTTTACCCTGTGTTGCTTTTACGCCTTCTGGGGGTTTGATATACACTTCTGTGTTAAGGTATCCATTTAAAAACGCAGTTTGTACATCTAATTGTTTCATAGGAAAAATTTCTTGTACTGCTTGACTAAACATCATTCTAATTGTTGATACTCTTGCGACTGGTGAATAAACATTGTATATGTTATCAGTTTGAAATCCTTTTGCTACTAGTCTCGCTTTTTTCCTTCCATCTTGCTTGGTTTTAAATATCCATTTGGTATCAATGGCTTTCTTTCCATTAGGTAACTCTGTTTCTGTCCACGTATTCAATTCTTGTAGTGATTGAATTTCGCTATTTATAGCTTTCTCCCAATCTTCACCTTTATTAATAGCTTCGCTATATGTACGAGGATCAGTATCTGACATTAAACAAAATGCTATGTTTGCGTCATGAAACTGTTCTTCCAAATAATAATCTTCTAAATAAGTCGGCATTTTTCTTGTTCGTTGTGGTCTACTATCTGAATGCTCTTTTTCTACATTTTCCTCAACTTGTGTTTCTCTCTCTTGACTTATTTCAGTCTGTTCGCTTGTTTGATCAGATTCCTCTGTGTCGTTCTCTTTTCCTCGTTCATTTGACATTTGTTTCTCTATATTATTTTCTGACTCTTCATCTTCTTCGTTTTTGTGTATAAATGCTTCATTCTGTTCTCTTATCTTCGGTTCGAATTTAATGTCGTTCTCATCGAAACGTACATCACGTGACATTATAATTTTGTTTGTTTCAGGATCCCTCTGTCTGTATCCATTTGCAGAATATCCTACCATACGCATTTCTCCTATCAGTATGAATTAACTCACCTTTGTATGAAGATCGTGGTCTGGTGACAGGAACAAATGGTAGTCGGCTCGCTTTACCCATCATGCATGGACCGCACGGTTTTACACTCGTCGGTAAACGCATCCAGTTCAGACTTCGACGATTGAGATGGCCTAGTCGCTGGTGCCCTAAATTGTCGCTATTTGAACTAGTGTTGGCGTTACATGCAACATTGAAACACACCTCAGCCCTAAGTAAAAATATTTTTCCTACACTTACTCCATATACCCGTTTAGAGTTTGAATTTTCTCTATAAATTGCTACGTTTTCTTTGGTAAAAATTACACTGAAATTGTTTTGTACATTGAGGTAGTAAAACATAGCGAGAGTGTAAAAACGGCTAATATAATAGTACTCTTCGCACCTGTTATAAATGCCCTTCGTTAAAAAGAGTCGTCTATATATGAGCGCTTTCGATTGGATTTCAAAAGCGTACCACTTTTTAGGTGTGTTCGTGTGTGTCACTCTGCATTAGTGTGCGTAAGTTTGCAGTCAGTGATGTGTGGTTTATCGATATATTAGGTTTAACCATAATTAACAGGCAAAGGATAAGCCTATTTTCAATAATAATTGCGATTGATTACCAATTGAAAAGTAGCCTTATTTCGAAAAAGTAAACTGAGAAATTAACTTTTTGGCCGTGTAATAAAACTAAAGACAGTTTTTACAGTTTTTATTTAAAAATAAAACGTTTATCTTTAATAATGATGAATAAGCCTTGTAATTGTAAGACAGTAATTGGAAGACAGTTTGTGACCCTTTTTTGATGCCGGATTGCATTGCAACTTCTGAAACAACGACGAACCATTTCTGTCAGAGCATCTCCAACCATTCCTTTTTGAGCATCAAGGTTAATTTGTTTGGGTTGCGTATGAATTGATGTGATTACTGAATATATACTCGTATATATATTTCTTATTAAAATCCGAGCGATACTGCAAATCTGAAACAATACAATTAATTAATATCACATATAGTAGGCTCTTTAACCGATCGATAGATATGTACGTACAGTCAAGGAAATTGATTCCTTGACTATTTTGGACTATTTCAAAGTGACACTGTAAATAAAATCATAAGAAGTCTCTAATTGATTATGTCACTACGACATAGTCCGAAATGGTCTAGGAATCAATTTCCTTTACTGTACTTAAAAAATACATATTAAATTAAAATACCGATTTTAAAATAACGAATGATTCAAATATCTACAATAAGTATTTTATGCCTATGTCTATAAAAGGCACACGCCTGTGCCATTAAACGTTGTAAGTCTCGACATTTAAAACAAAATGTATTCACTTTTTGATATTTAAACACATACTCATGGATATATTTACTCATTTACTCTATGAAAATATCGAAAGTTTACTTATCGATATTAATTTTGGAAGCACTATTGTTTACTTCCGAAAGAAAATCTAAAAATGTGTTAAAATTGCACATTTACTGCACATAGTGGCTTTGTATTAATTACAAGACGTAATACCATGATAATGTTCCTAGTTATACTTGCAAAACGGCCGGATTATGGCCGAAAATCAACAGTTTTATTGTAAAACATCACTCACCTGTGAAAGCTTATATTTTGTGGATCATTTTCTTTATTTCCCATTCGGGATTTACACCCACGAAATACACACGTCATTTCACTGAACCTATACTTAAATACTTCACTGATAACTTGTCGAAGAAATACATTTTCGGAGAATTATTTTAAAATTCCGACGGATGGGCGCGCAGATCGCGAACAACAACAGTAATCCGACTAAATTAAGTGACACTTTTTCTTAGGTCTTTATCCGACTAGCAGCTTATTCTATCCCATTCGTCTTAATTTAGTAGGTTTCACATGTCGGGTATTGGCCAATAAAAATTGGCTACAAAACTGTGTTGTACATAGTGATGGGCAGCTTGCAAGTTACAAAAGTGAAACTTTCATTTAAATTTCATGTAAGTTACTGGAAGTTTCAAATGGAAAATTTCTGTTAGGTTTCTGTAGTTTTCAGGTGTAAATTATCTGTTTGTGAGTAATTTTATACTCCCCGATAAACAACAACATTCTTATTATATTATCACAGTCACCACTTTAACATAATTCCTTTAATTACTCTATTTGTGGTGTTTTCTATTAAGACAAAGATAACACAATATACCTACTTTTAACATATACAAAACATTTTAAACAATACCATTAGGCATTAAGTCCGCCATTTGTACTTTTTTTGGTGCAATAAAGGTTAAATAAATAAATAAATACAAAAAAAACACGGCACTTCTCTTAACTTGGTCTTGAACTTCCATCCTTTGTATATCAACTGGGAAGTTGGGAACAGACACCCCTAGGCCAAGCGGCCACTGACATATAGTCTCGAATTTTATAATCATAACCCGTTCTACTAACGTCAGAAGTAGCGGATACGTGACGTGAAATTTAAGTGTAATTTATTCGGTAACATTGCTGTCAGAAACGTTTCTTGTCAATTTTGTAATTTTCAAAAGTTGAAATATGTCACAGTTAAGGTAATATGTGAAACGTTTCAGAAATTGCCCATCGCTAGTTGTACACAGAAGGAAAAGGTGGTACGCTTGACAGTTGGCTACACGGGATCTAGTGTTTTCCTTCATCTTTGGTTTTGTACCATTTTTTTGACTGACATAAGGTTGAAAGACAGATTTTTGACAATGAGTGCCACTAAGTTTATTTTAATATTCTGACACTTCATTTCTATGTGTCCTTTTTTATTTGCGATGATGTAGTCTTCGATAGCGACTTAGAGCATATATTACCTGGAGCCACCATTCAGTACATTACCCCTCTGTCGAAAAACCTGCACAAAGTTATACAAAACCTATTTCAAAATCGATTTATGGTCATTCACAAAATCGCCGCTAGCCAGGGAACACTCATTGGAAAAATGCCTGCATGTGCTGTAAGTTCGTGTAAAAAACGATCAACGACTTCAAGCTTCGAAAAAGATTTCATTTGTAAGTAATTTTATAATTTTATATACGTAAAATAATATTTTTATAAAAATATTTTCATCGCACGTCAAATTTAACGATTATATGCAATGATATAATATAGTAAAAAGAGGTAGATATGTTATACGCACTTCGATAGTGGCACCCTAAAACCAAGCCAATTGGCACACCTTTACTTAGTCTTGCGCCGTCAACGGAACCGTGAACTAGTCTGCAGAGCAACATACACTCGTCTCTGTTTCGCTCCCGGAAATTAGCATACCATCCTGCTTTCACTTGTCATTTATGAATTAGTGTGTAATTGCAATATTTACTGATTATGTCTGCGGTCGGGCCGTTTTTACACGCGGATTACCGTATAGGTGACATATCTACCTCTTTTTATATTATCATTGATTATATGCAATCGTTTCCAATTGTTACTTGGATTAGTCCGTACTCCTCACGAGACTCGGTTTTAATGCTTTGTAAGAAATGACTTAACAGTTTTTGAAATAAAGTCGATAATTAAATAATTGTTTTCATCAAAATGATGACGTCGGTGCACTCCCCCCGAGACTCGGTTATAGTGATGAGGATAGTCTTGATGAAATAAATAATTATCGACAATAAGGAAGATTTACTAAAGACCTGGAAATTACCCACTGAATACAATTTATTCTAACCCCCTTACTAATAAACGTTGAGTAACGGTGGTATAGCTATACAATGTTTTGTCCTTATAATAATACTCGCTACTTTATATATGTATTTATTTAGTAAAGTAATTGAAATGTATAAAATTGTTAACAAAGATAAAAAAAAACAGACGAATTGAGAACATCCTCCTTTTTTTGAAGTCGGTTAAAAAACATCCAACTTTTGCGTTATTTTTATTAACTATTTCATTAACCAATAGTATCCTATTACGATGCTCGTAATACTTTATAGGTACTAAAATTGTATGCTTGTGCAAATGTCAGTAAAAATATCGATATTAGCTATCGACCTAACCCTCGCACCGTAGGTTACACTTACATTCGCATTTACGTATTCTTAAACTGCGTTTATACAAAGTCTTTACATGTGTGATATGGTTGTGTGCATTAAAATTTATATGTGTTAGATTTTTGACAAAATATTCGTGTGTAATGACACAGATAGTTTTTGCATTTGTAAGTAATCTTTTGCATGTGTTATTTCTTCACCCCCGCAAATCTCGGCAGACATGATTGTACTCGAATATGACCTATAAGGCGGCTCCAGGTAATATATTCTCTAAGTTCCGCTGGTATCTGCCTCGCGATCGACCTCGTGGGTTCGCTCTGCCGCGCCAGAAGTTAACTCTACAATCTCTGGATATGTGAACCGGCTTGTTGCACTTGAAGCAAGTTATAAAAGCAGTTTCTTGTTTATGTCTTTGTCTTTAAATTTCAGTTCCTCATCCAAAAGTCTTGCCCTTACAAAATCAAGTTTAACAGTAGGTGACATCAGGTCTGTGTTGCACTCGATGGCAGTTATCACAGTGTCGTATTTCGATTGTAAGTCAGTTAAGATATCTTCAGCACATTTCAGGTCTCTCACAATGTCCCATTCGTTTTTTGTCAAGTTCTTAATTCGTCTCATTCTGATTTCGTCATCCATTCTTCAAAAAAGGTGAGATGGAAGATAACCCATTATTACATAGACCCACATTCTAGGCCACATCTAATAACCGTTGCAAAACTGATTTTTCTTTTTAAATCGGTAAGTACCGTGTTCTAGTGTTAGTACACTGGGTCAAAGTTTCAAGGTTGCTATGCTTTGTTCCATTACTAGTATGTACCTACGCGAGAACCCGGGTCGTTAGGGTAAACTTGTTTTAAATCCTATTAAGTAGTATTTAATGAACTTCACTACATTAGTTACTTAAAAGTTATTTGTTTTCGCATTAGTTAATCGCGATGTTGGGATGCGTTGCTCGGCCCACGCCCGCGTTGATAAAGGGTGGGTTATCTCGGCTGCGTCCGCCGCCGCGGCCGTGGGTGGAAACCCGCCCGCAGTTACTTGTAAAGCGTGTCAATCATTGTTTGTAATCAGTGGCAATTAACAAGTAGATAGTTAGCTAGCAGTTGACTGCATTAACCAGTTGTGAATATTTTTCGCAATTTACATCTTGAAAAATATTAAAATGACGGGGTATTTTCGATGTTACTGTACAATAGTTGTGTTATCGTGTGTAAAAGCTGCTGCTTACAGAAACTGGGTAACTACCGACGAACGTAAGCATAAATTCATTATATATATTATTTTTAAACATTAAGTAAGTAATAGTGAATGTGACAGGGCACGTGATTTACAAAGTCGTACGGAAACAGCCGAAATGCGTCAAAAATTAAATTGAAGAAATAATTTACATATAAAGGGGATCCCCTTGAAACATCGTTTTTGTTAATCAAAGACTCTCTCGTTTCCTTAATATGCACAATCTTTTTAATCCCTTCCAATACAATTTTCGCCCCGGGCATAGTAGGTAGGTACTGTCTGCTTTAGTCAAGGTAACCGACGACATTCGCTTAAATATAGAGAATAAACATCTTAGGGCCACTTGCACCAAAAAATCAACACTGGGTTAAGACACTATTCGAGTTAGCAAACGTCAGATTCATACGAAAACGGTCATTTTAACTCGAGTGTGTCTTAACCCAGGTTTCACTTTTTAGTGCAAGTGGCCCTTACTGTTCTGGTTCTGTTGAATTTTAGTATTTCCTACAATACTGTACATTTCAATATTCTTCCCGGCATCGTCAAGAACTTAAATTTTTCTTCGCCAGCCCTTACGTGGTTTGAGTCATACCTCCTCGGCATACGCCAGCGCGTTAGGATGGATGATAATCATTCAAATTGGAACGTTCTTACTGCTGGTGTCCCTCAGGGAGCTGTGCTCTGTCCTCTTTTCTTTTCTATTTTCATAAATGGTATAACGACCTCTCTTCTATCTTCTTACCACTTATACGCTGATGATTTGCAAATAAATGTGCACAGCTAAACTGGTTACCCATTCGTTTTCGCCGAAATATTCACATCGTATGTTTGCTTTCTAAAACTCTTTTTAATCCTCGTTCTCTCTTCTACCTTTCTGAGAGGTTTAGCTTAATGGCCACAGGTTCCCAAAACTAATCGGTGTCCCGTAAATTTGACTCTAACAAAAATTTGCGCTTTAAAGCTTAATATTTCATAAACGGATCTCTCAATCCAAAAAAATTACGAACCCGCAATATTTTTGAAAGACCCATTCAACGACACCCCACTCTATGGGGTAGAATAAAAAAATCAACACATCCCTATTTATTTATTATTACAATTACAATCATAGGCTTACAGTAAGAACCAAGGTGCCTACAATGTTATAGATTTATACACATATAGAGACATTACTTTCACAACATCTCAAAGATTTGACCACCTCGTCTTTAGGGGATGCGGGACAAGCTTTGCTACAGAACGTTACTGCTCTGATTAATCTTATGTTGTCAGGTCGCGTGCATATCGAGATTGTCCCGCTCCTCTATGGCGCCAACCTTGTGGCTCTAGACAAAAAAGATGGTGGTATCCGCCCTATTGCCGTCGGTTGCACCTTCAGGCGTTTGGCGTCGAAACTTTGCTGCTGAAAATTTCGTAATAGACTAAATATCAAACATTTTCAAACCCCGGGAGCTGGGTTTCGGAATCAAGGGAGGTTGTGAGGCAGCTGTCCACGCTGCGCGCTCATTTCTGAGTCGTCCGGACTATGAGGTATTTCTAAAAATTAACGTCAAAAATGCTTTTAATTCGGTCGATCGTGGTGCCCTTCTAGCTGCTATCAAAAAAGAAGTTCCAGAATTATACAGCTATTTGTGGCAATGCTATGGGGCACCATCAAAATTACTTTTCGGTGATAAAATCATATCTTCAGATCTAAATTCTAAATTTAATCTGTGGTACCTTGATGACGGTTCCCTTGGCGGGGACGGACGCCAAAACTGTACTACAAGACCTGCAAACGAACATCACTAAAGGGCATTGGGTAAATTTATTTGAAGAATATTGTCATTTATTTTTTCATCGGCCACGGATGATTTTTACACAGTTATTTAGAGGACCTCTAAATACACATAAATATATATAATTTATGGCGTTATTTAATATGGGAGCGGAGATTTTAAAGATTTAAGTATTCAGTTTTTAGTACGAAAGTACGCCCAAGTATGAATATTTAAATATCTCGGCTCCGATGCACTTAAGAGTATTACATTACATAACAAAATATGTTTACTTTTAAACATTCTATCATAATTTACCACTTTTACGAATGGCCGCTCACTTTGAAAATGTATGAATTTTACAAGTGACAACACTTTTACCCAAACCCCTTTCCAATATAGGCCTCTCATTAAACTTTACCAAATACGAAATTTATATACCTAATCATATTTCTATAGAAACAAAATTGATATCGTCACTAATTTTAATGCAGCTTTACCCAACATTTCGGTCCATTCAAATTCATCTTTAACACTTTTAGGTTCACCAATTTTTGACGAAGGAATCAATCCCATTATAAAATGCAAACAAAAAAAAACTTCTATTTAGCCTTTTGTAGGAAATAAATACCCACATGGCGCTTTTTATTATTCGGTTTTGTCTTTTCACTCCAAAGTTCATGTATTTGCTACGGAGTTGCCAAATTTCAATCAACTGTCTAAATTATTAAACATTAATTTTAGTTTAAGGCCTTGGACTCAGGCGGTACTCCCAATTCGTTTCGGTGGATTTGGTATTCGATGCTCTTTTAGCGTGGCACTACCGGCTTTCCTGTCCTCCGCCTATGGTTCGTTGCCTCTCGTCAGTATTATCTTAAATCTCCCACAGATACTTGAGGTTGAGATTGCGAACCTGGTGGAGACTAGGGATGCTTGGTGTGACTCGTTTCCGGGATTGGATATGCCTGTCAAGAGGCATATCCAGAGAGCATGGGATACACCTCGCCTCATATCAATTCATGCATCTCTTATAGAAAATAGTCCGGACGATTCAGATCGCGCCCGTCTCCTCGCTGTCACAGCAGGCGAATCAGGTCACTGGCTCCACGTTCTTCCTTCCCGCAATATAGGCACAGTCTTGGACACAAGTAGCTTGCGCATAGCAATAAGCTTGCGGCTTGGGGCTAGAATTTGTGAACCTCATACTTGCGCGTGCGGGAAGGAAGTGAGTGAGCTGGGATGACATAGCCTTTCATGCTTCAGAAGTGCCAGCCGTTTGTACCGTCACGGCACAATTAATTATCTGATCTGTCGTTCGCTTGCCACTGCCTCTGCACCAGCTGTCCTGGAACCAGCAGGTTTGCATAGAGACGACGGCAAGCGACCAGACAGAGCTACATTGTTGCCGTGGAAACTAGGTAGGGCACTGGTGTGGGACGCGACGTGTGTTGACACATTCGCCCTTTCCCACATCCAGTCAACCCGTAATCGGGCCGGTGCAGCAGCTGATCAGGCCCAAACCCTCAAGCGCCGCAAATATTCGTCATTATTAAATAATTACGAATTTGTGGCGCTTGCAGTGGAGACCATGGGACCTTGGTCAGCTGATATGAAAAGCTTTATTAAGGCCCTGTCATTCCGGCTCATAGCCTCCTCCGGAGATCCTAGAGCTGATGCTTACCTCTCCCAAAAGATTGGGCTAGCTATCCGGAGAGTGTCATAAGGACCATGCCGCGAGCGGACCTGCTAGACGGGGTTTTCTTTTTATAGTGGTGATTATTATTTATATATTTAATATTTGAGTAGTTTAGTTTAGTGTTTTTCAAACGCGGCTTCACGACCCTTAATGACCATCAAAATTCCTTCGCGACCCCCCAAAACCCAATTTGTACAATTAACCTTAGAACCCAACTCTTATTTAACAGATTTGGAACGCACCCTTCTATCATTCAATCAGTCATGCGTTTTGGAACGTGGCTGCGCCAAAATAATATTTTATTTAATCTTTTTTTTTTTAATAAGACGTTATCTATTCACATCCTATATTTTCAACCCATCTCAAACGCATCCATTAAATACACCTGGCAACACTTTTCCCTTCCCCTTCCCCCGCTACCTCTCTTCAGTAGTCAAAAAGAAGTTCAAAACAACTCACGCGCGCGCGAACGAAAATTACCGAAATACCTAATCAAGAACTCAAATTAACAAAAACTACCAAATCATAATTAATTACACACGAGTGCAATGAAGTGTTGTGATTCAAATGCTGTGTGTAACTGAAAATTAGAGAAGGCCGATTGCCTTGACGAGGTAAGTATGTCCTAGCCCCTGCAGAACGCAACCTATATTTATCACAAGTATGCAGAAGGAGTACTTAGTGTTTCGCAAGCTACCTACCCCTTTTTAAATATTAAAAGGCAGCCAGTCTCTTTTAAGCTGTGCGACTGTTATTTTGGAGACTATTTCGCGACGAAATTGAAAAGTTTCTAACAAGATCATCGATGCCTTCAACGTCTGGATTAACATCTGGAAGTGAGCCTAAAAAGAAGAAAAATAGAAAATATGACGAAAACTATTTAAAATACGGTTTTTCTGTTACGGACGACAAACCAAAATGTGTTATTTGTTGTGAAGTGTTATCTCGTGAAAGTTTGAAGCCATCCAAACTACTGCGGCATCTTACTACTAAGCACGAACATTTTCATTCAACAAAAATTCATTCCATCTAGTCACAAGACTTTCTCAGAGGTGAGCCCCTCGACCCCCCGGGGGGTCGCGACCCACACTTGGAAAAACACTGGTTTAGTTTAATTTTAATTGAAATACGTTTAGTTCTTTTAATTGTTTTAATGTTGAATTCTGTTAATATTATGTTCATTTGAGACATTACAAAACTAGCTTTATAAACAAAAAAAGAAGCAGTGAATTTTACATAGCCATTGTTGCCAGTTGTCTGCAAACACATCGAAATCTTGGATCTGCGAAACAAACTCGTTGAGGAGCATCTGCGCAGCGAGTGTTAGGTGCGTTGCCAGCACGCTGCGTGCGCGAGGCGGCGGCACCGCGAACAACCGGCGGCGGCGCCCCGCACGGGAGTAGCGCTCCGGTACAAATAGCCGGAATTGTTGTTTCTCAATAAGAGACAGTAGTGTATTAGAAGATGCATCTTGCGCCGAGAGGTAAGGGTGTCGAGCCCGACCATACCTGATACGAAAAGGGATGGGTATAAGTATGGATAGTAGCCATATTCCTTTTTATAAAGGTATCTGGCGAACTTACTTACGCTGGACCACGCTCTAACAGAAGTTGGTATTTGACCTCAAGCGGATCCCAGACTATAGAGCAGTATTCTAGTCCGCTGCGTACGAATGCATTGTAGAGTATGGTTGCCACATTCTTACCAGCTAACTGAGATGCCCTCCGCATTATGAATGCAAGTGTTTTGCTAGCCTTTTTTACTATCGAACTGATATGATCGTGAGAGTTTAATTTTGCGTCCAAGTTGAGACCCATGTTTCGAATACTATTTACACGCTCAAGAGATTCGTCCCCTAGCTGATAATTAAATTCTAATATATTTTTCGCTTACTGAATGTAATCACTTTACATTTCTTAACATTAAACGATAATCTGTTCTACTAGCACCAGTTCAATACAGCGTCTATATCAAGCTGCAGTAAATCGCAGTCATAGAACGAATCAACGGAAAATAATAATTTTAAATCATCCGCGAATAGCAGGCAACGGGCATTTTAAATTTCTGAGGGGAGGTCGTTTATCATGACTATAAATTGGGTCAGTTCGAGTGTGCTACCCTGACTGACACCAGATCTGGTGAAGTACTCCTTTAACTGGTACCTATGCAACTGCACAAACTGTCTCCTATCTTTCAGATACCTTGCGAAAAGCTTTAATAATCCCAAAGAGAAACTAGAGAACTTACGTAACAGCAGATCATTGTCAACCAGATCAAATGCCTTTTCGAGATCAAAAAAGGTTGCGTCAACTTTATCCATTTGAAGCAGCGTATAGTCAATGAAATTACAACTGTTCGTGACCGTCGATGTGCCCGCACGTAAGCCATGCTGAACGTCACCCAGTCTTCTTGAGATAAGAGGAGTGAGCCAATTATTAATGATACTTTCAAATATCTTGCCAAATACTGACTTTGGCAATTGGTCTAAAGGTGATTATATCAGACGACGCTCCATTTTTTGTCACTGGCGAAACTCTTGATACTTTCCAGGCAGTTGGATAAACACCTTCATTTCACACCAGATTAAAAACACAAAGTAAAGGCTGCTCGAACACCGACAAACAGTATTTTATTAGGAATGCAGGAATACCGTCGGGGCCTGGCGAGCTAGTCGCCTTTATCTTACGAACTACACGGTGAAGTTCATCCGAGGAAATGTTACTTATACTAATGCATGTAGAGTCGTTACCGATTTCCGCGGCCCGTTCAGCCGCTTCGGCATCAAGGATTGGGAACCCGCGTGGAATACAGAGCTAAAGTGCGCAGCGAAGGCCTCTACCGCATCCTGTTTGGATAAAAAATCGTTATTTCGCGTATAGTTATTTGCCGAGCATTGCGATTATCCTTAATGTGTTTCCAAAAGACTGCAGGGTCCTGACTAATGTCTTGTTCCAGTTTGTTAAGATGTCGTTTATACGCGGCGTCTCTGTGTTCTTTAAGTACCGAAATATTTTTTTATTAAACAATAGCCCATGAGATTTGAATTTCACAAGGTGGAAATGCTTAAAACGAATACATTGTATTGTCTCTGGTGGATACCAATCAGGATATATGTAGCGACCTGAGCTTCCGCCTGAGCGCGTTCTCACGGGGACGCAGCGATCCAGCACATTATTAATGATATCATAGAGCGCGTTTACAGCGCTGTCTACGTTTATGACATTGTACAAGGACGACCAGTCTGTTTTCGCTAAGTCACTGTACAAAATGATTAGATTAGCCTTTTTGAAGTTCCAGCGGAAGCTTCTCGGGACAGATTCATAAGGAGTGGAAGAAGCTTCGACACCCATACGGTTACAGCAAGAAAATGTTAGGTTTACCAGAAGTGAAGGGTGGTAGGCATCCATGGGCACAAAGGCCTCGTTCCATTCCTCAACTTTAACACTATGCACTCATATTTGTCAACACAAGATCCAAGACGCCGCCATGTACATTAGTAACATGATTGCATTGGCGTAGTTTACAAAAGAGACTGAATGAATCGAATTGATTTCGTACGTGGTTATTGAAGGAGTAGAGATTAAAGTCGCCTACAATTACAGTGTCTAAACTGTTAAATATACATATAGCGTTATCCATAACCTGCATATACCGTTGCCCACTGTAACTTGGTGGAGGATATACAACACATAATATACACTTCACATTTTTTCCAGACAAAGGTACGAATAATAACTCATCACCATTCTAACAGTCCGCCTATATCGTCTATAACTTTTACAACGTAAGAGCTTTTTATGGCTAGTAGCACGCCGCCCCACCCGAAATCACTGACGCGGTCCTTGCGTACAACAACGTAATGGTGGAAATATCTCGCCGTTGATAACGGAGCTGTTTAGGAAGGTTTCAGTTAGTGCTATCACGTCCGGGTGATAAGTTTCTACGTTTTTCCGAAACGCCGCTGTTTTAGAACGAAGGCCCCTCACGTTCTGGTAGTAGGGGCGAAGAAGAAGAGGTTTTGTACGCTTCATTTTCTGTTTGGGAGCGAAAATTCCGCAAACGATTATTTTGGTGCCACGGTTTTATGCATATATCTTTGGCCCAGTTATTAGGATCCATCACCAGCCCAACTAAATTCGAAGGGACACCCAATTTAAAAGAAGCGTTCTCCCCTCTGGCCCTCAGGCTCTCCACAGTAAAGTTATTGTGCCGGTAGGCACGTTTCGTAATTGTTATCAATTCACGTAATGATGAATTGCATTTAGATTAGATATTATCTGTACGTGTATCTAGTGCACATTAGTGAGTACTGTAGTAAGTTAACATTGTATATATACGCATGTGTAATTGTAATTAAATTAGATTGAAACTGACTGACAAAGTGGTTACTCTCTCACCCCCCATCAACATGATACTTCCGGTAAAGTGGTGACCCCGACAAAGAACACTATCCCGTCTGAACAATGATCGCCGCTACCCTGCCTGACGACCCACCAATAGGGGGTAACCACCGGTAGGTACAGTGGTAACCCCGAAGAAGAACACCATCCCGACAAGTAACATTAACGCCGTTGTCCTGCCGCAAGAAGAAGAAATCAATACAAGAAGCAGGAGGAAAATTAAGCCAGCAAGTTAGAAGGTATCAAGGAGCGCAAATTATTAATTTACTGCAATGTCGCCCCCGAAGACTGTCGCAGGTACGAGTACAGGTTCGTTGGAGCGTTGGATATCAGCTGTAAACAGTCAACAAAACAAAACAGATGATTTTACAAGCTGCTTGGCTAGCGTCGCGTCACAACTCGCAAGAATGCAATTTGACATAAATGAGCTACGGCACGAGCGCCGGCGCAGCGGTATGCAGAATGTGACTAGTAGGCGTTCTTCGTAAATCAAGGTCAAGTTCGAGAGGAAACTAGCAATTAGAACATAGTATGGTAATTATTATTTTGTTTTTGTAAATATTTATTCGGTTGACTTTGTAATATTTTCGATTTCAGAAGTTTTTGTTTTACCTTCATGCAATGCCGTGAAGATGTTTAATATCTCAAATGACAGTTTATTCTTAGGTTATCGGTCAATGAGCCAAGAATGTCGCCAACTGAGAAAGGTTTGTGCTTTCATGTAGGGGCCATGAAGATGTTTAATATCTCCAATACGAATTAATTCTTAGGTTATCGTTAAATGAGCCAAGAATTTCGTAGAAATTGAAAAGAAGTATTGTGCCTTCATGCAACGGTCATGAAGAAGTATGTTTACCTCTAACTAATGCGAATTGATTTCTTAGGTTATCAGACAATGAGCCACGAAATCCGCTAACTGAGGAAACACTTGCTACCCCACGCCAATTACCGACAAAGATTCGATGAATTTTTGGTGTAAATTATTATTTTAATGAAACATATTGCCCATAACGGCACACTTTACACAGTCATACCATCGAAAATATTTCAGTAGGAACTTATTGTACTGGAGAATATACTTTTAATTTGTATTTATTTTCTCTTGGGGGGAGTACTGTGCCGGTAGGCACGTTTCGTAATTGTTATCAATTCACGTATTGATGAATTGCATTTAGATAAGATATTATCTGTACGTGTATCTAGTGCACATTAGTGAGTACTGTAGTAAGTTAACATTGTATATATACGCATGTGTAATTGTAATTAAATTAGATTGAAACTGACTGACAAAGTGGTTACTCTCTCACCCCCCATCAACATGGATTCCTCCGGTAAAGTTATCATTGCTCAAAAGAGATCCAACATGTTCTCGAATTTGATCATCCGTTGTTCCTATTTTTACGTAAATAATAAACATGGATATACTCGTACTGCCGCCTGACTGCCGCTTCGAGTCGTGTAGCGCAAGGAGCCGCGGTTCCGCGGGCTACTTGTGGCAATTTCCGCTTAGGCTTTTGGACTAGGGTAAAATCGTTTTCAGCAGGATCGGCCCGAGATTCAACTCCATGTAATATGTATGGGTCAATTTTCAAACGATCGTTTTTTGCGGTCCCAGTGCTGTTATTCCAAGTACATTAAACATAGAGTATATTTATTACACATATATTTGCATTTTGTGCATTTTAATCTACTTGAATTATATAAAACAGTGTACTAAATATTAATGGATTTCGAAAGAATCGAATTTGAAATCCTAAAAAGGGCGTAATTTACCGCTTTTTTGCGTGTCCCACTTGCGGTTTTGCTCAAACAAAATTTCATAACTTTGGACGTAGACAACGTATTAATACACAACATATACCGTTGTAAAGCGCTTTTATTACCGCATTAATTAAAATATTTAAAAAATCAATACATTAATTATTAAAACCTGGAAAGTATTTTTGTAGCTGTCCCGCGTGCGACCGTTTTTTTAATGATTCAAGGAAACCCCGTTGAATCGGGTTGATCTATTGGCCTACCGTCATATTTAAGTTAGGATAGCAAAGCATGTTAGTTTGGGTTTCGACCGCCAAAAGATGTGGGCGCAGAGCCGGTATTTTTGATGGAGGAAACAGGGTAGTCTCTTTTTGATGTATTTTGGTACCGTAAAATGGGGTGAATAGGGTGGTTTTTAGACTTTGGTGACGTATTTCAATCACTTAAAGACCAAAATTGTAAAATCCAACTGCATAGTGCTTTGTCCGGATACTCATTCTTCTGAACGATCATAGACAATTTTTACGTTTTCTTTATAAAATAACAAGAAAACTGCAAAAATGTTACGAAACCCGAGTCACCCCGAGGATGGGGTCAATAGAATCAAACCTGGGGTGAAACGGGTTTTCGGTCAGGGTTGTCAAAAATACTGCCATAATATTTATATATTTATTAACCAACAAAATTAGCCATAAGTAGTTGTGACAAGTTGAAAGGTACCTAGTAGGTAATCAATATAGGTAATTAAAACTGTTACATTTGTATTTTGTTACATATGTTTAAATTGCGGATGATATTTTCTTCAGCTTCAGGTGTTAAAGCTGTTTGTCCACCCTGCGATTTCATAATTTTCTGATTATGACGCTGCAAAACCGAGAAAGGTATACCATGCTTTTCTGCAACAGATGCTATAAATGGAGGAGCTGTTGAGGTATTCGGGTGCCTTAAATCTTGTAGGGCTTGCTGTATAACGACATCATCATATTTTCTATAGGTCTTTGAACCAGGTTTGGGCTTGTAAGTCCGGGGCATCTTGTAATCAAATAGGTACCTGAAGAAACAAACAGTTCAAAAACAAACATAGGCACCTAATTGAAAGAAAAAATGGGAACTTTCAGCAAGGAGTAATAAAACAAAATTCAAAGACACACACACACACACACACACACACACACACACACACACACACACACACACACGCACTTAAACGAACAAACAAACAAACAAACCGACAGACGGACGGCGGACAAACAAACAAACAAACAAACAAACAAACAAATTAACAAACAAACAAACAAACAAACCGACAGACTGACAAACAAACAAACAAACAAACAAACAAACAAACAAACAAACAAACAAACCGACAGACAGACGGACGGACGGACAAACAAACAAACAAACACATACACATGTCAGGTACCTACCCCTTAACCGTATTATGGCTAAATGACGAAATATTCGCAAAATATACTTTTGGCAGCCCTAACAATTCACCCCTATACTGATTCTAATGACCCCTGCCATGACTCTATTGCCCCCATTCGTTACCTTATTCACCTCATGGTCTTACCTTATTGACCCCTCAGGTAACCCGAATAACCCCAAAAGTATGAAAAAAACAAGCACATAAACTATTTCAACATTACACCCTTAAAAACACAATATTTCTACTTACTTTTTGTCTCTTCGTGTTCTTCATGAAATTCCTGGTACATCACAACAACTAAAAACACATATACCCTCATAAATAAACCGATTTCTTGAAGTTTATTGACCACTATAAACATGACAGTTTGAATGGTTGCGTTTAAATGACTTTTTCTTTTAAATTGTCTATGGTTTCACCTTGTTTGAGTGGCCAGTCTAAAAATTAATTTATCGAAAACAGAAAACGTAAATGCAACCTTGGGCATCAAAAACAATAATCATAGTTTTTGGTAGTTTAAAGAAAATACTCAGGATCACCCTATTCACCCCTGGGATTCTATTCACCCCATTTTACGGTACGGTTATCACGAAATTTGTATGGGCGTTTCTTTATTGATTACGAATGGAATAAAAATATGTGTTTCATAATAATTGTAAGCAATATGGGGTAAGTAAGAATTTCGTGTTAGTCAATGAGTAAAACGAGTAAGTATGTAAGAAAGATCGGCGAAAAACCGTTTTGTCTACGTTTGTATGGCGACATTTGTACGGTTATTTTGTCCATACAAATGTCGAATTTGGCATACAAATGTGGGTTAAAATCAAAATCTGAATGAAATAGGAAATATTATTTCCATATATATTAATATCAACTTTTTTATGTTTTTTTGAACAAAAATAAATTACTTAAAAGCGAAGGTTTCATATTTTTAAGTAACTAGTGACCCACTCCGTGCTTCGCATGAATTACGGCACACAGGGAGAGACTATACATATAAATTATAATACTAAACCCACCCCTAAAAAAACTAGCTAAAGGTTAGTGAAAACCGCATCAAAATTGGCCCATAAGTAGGTTAAGTAAGACATTTTTATGACACTATATCGACATTTTGTATGGCGCTGCCGACATTTATACCTATATGGCACTATTTTTTTTAGCGTCAATATCTAGCAAACTATTAGAAACAGAGTGGTGCCTCATACACCATATTTTTTCTTGTTAAGAACCCAACCGGATGACGTCGCTAAAAAGCTATTTTAGTCAAAAAAAAAAATTACCACACAAATGTCGAAAAAACATGCGTTTCAAAAATTTACCCGTTTATTCATGCCAAATTACAGCTTTCTAGTTCTAAGAGTCTCTGAGCTAGGCTGCGGACGGACGGACATGGCGAAACCATAAGGGTTCCTAGGTTGACTACGGAACCCTAAAAAAGGAGCGGAGAATTAGGTTATACTTAATGTGGAAAAAATACGGCCTGACCCATATATCAATGATATTTACGTTGATATATATATCAATGGATATTTATTTTTAAAAGCAGTTTTTTTCTATCAGATAGCAACACTAGTGTAAAATGTTTTACTTCAATTTCTGTTTCCAAACTCAAGTTTCGGGGAATCGCCTAGTTTCTTTCGTATGCTAGCTTCTTATTGAATTCCAAATGTTATCGCGGAGAGAAGATTCAATAAACAGGTAGGTATTGAAATTCGTGTTTCATTTAAATTATCTACACTAATATTATAAAGAGGAAAGATTTGATTTTTCGTTTGTTTGTTTGTTTGAATTGAATAGGCTCCGAAACTACTGGACCGATTTGAAAAATTCTTTCACCATTAGAATCCTGTATTATCCCTGATGAACATAGGCTATAGTATATTTTCAAAAATGTTAGGGTTCCGTATGAAAACTTCGACAATGTAACCCAAGGTGTGAAAAAAATACTAAAAAAAATCCTTATATCGCGTACGCTGCGGAAACTATTGACAATAGAGCAAAGTAATGTACTACAGTTTTATAGAGGACATCAATTTATACAAAAAAGTCCGCAATACCTTATATCTAACTATCACAGTTATGTCACAATAACTACTTTTTTCATGTTAAAATATGCAATTGTAACGCCAGTACTAACTAGGCCCCATTATTCGTACCTAGGTATTAATCCTTATCCAAATAAATCACTTCGTTTTCAAGGCTATATAACTACCTGTAAATTACTTTTTGAATTATTCAAATCGGACATTCCATTCAAAAGTAATCATGGGTGTAATAATTATCAAAATTGAAATTTAAGAAACAGCCCTCTAAGTGACTTTAATTGGTTTTATCTACAACAGAGAATAGATAGATATACACGTAAAATTTGGCTAATGGCTCCTGTATATTGTGTAAATAAGTGTAACATCACGCCTATATCCCTCAGCAGAGCATCAAAGAGTGTATGTACATACAATATACATACATACATAGGTACATTAAATCACGCCTGTTTCACAGATGGGTAGGACCACTCCTTTTTTTTCACTTTCAAGAGTGTATGTGATGATGAGAAATCTTTTACTTAAGTATCTAAACATCTAATTAAACTTAACCGAAACCATGCATCTCTTCTCTAATCTCTTCTGTAAATTAAAGTCGCTTCGCGCCTTTCTGCCTGTTTCTCCGCTAACTCCTTCTAAACCACGCAACGGATTATGATACGGTTTTCACTGTCATTTAGACAATTTATTCTAGATGGTTTATGTGTACATTTTATTCTAATTAAGTTTTAATATAGTTGAGAAACCTCAATGTTTTCCTACCAAGTCGTCAAAAATCGTTTTTCGTGCCCTTGCATAGCTTACGCCTGGCTAAACCTTAAGAAATGTGTCAAAATAATGTACCCACTGAAGAATTGTAGTTCTTTAAAAAATCTAGAGAAAAGTCCGCCATGGCATATGTCTTTCTCCTAAGATTGACTCACAGTAACCATTTTTATGCTTATGATTTTATTTTAATATATTAGGTTATTAGCTATTTTGTACGATTCAGTATTTAACCATAACCAGATAAATACGTTGGTTACCTTGGGCATTTAATGTAGATTAATATTGTCCCGTAAAATATATTTTTTAAATAAATGCTTAGAAGATATGGCAGATTCAAAATTACGCGCAACATAGATTAGAACTCAAAACAAATATGAGAGTTTCGTTGTCTGCACGTATGAAAACCGGCTCTTTGCAGAGATGTTGCTCAAAATAGGAAATGGACAGATGCCGACAATGACAGGTGATAGGTGAAATTTCAGTGTAGATAGCGCAGCTTATATGAAACCCCGTCATGTATCAGCGTGTTAACTTTGCAATGTATACCGAATTGTCACCCGTCACGGGTCATTGTGAAGATGGTGAAATAGAGGGCTGAGCGTTGCGTGTTTTTCCCATGGACGTATGTAGCTCTTTCGCGCGTCACTTCCAGGCATAATTTGTTTGTATTGTGCAATGAAAAGTCCGCTGTAAACATTTGTATACTATAGAGAGATTCTGTGATAACTGGCAGTCATGATTTGAATTGAATTTAAAATCTACACTGAAAAAAATAATTGGTCGCTTGTAACAAGATTGTGATTGTTGTGCATAAGCGTCTTGGTCCCATACGAGCCTGACAAGACGATAGATACATCAACTAAGACGATAGATACATCAACTAAGATGTTAGTTGAATGACTAAAGAAATTGCTGTAGTTAACTATCAGCTTTGGTTAATATAACTGATATCTTAACTATTGTAATCATTTTTTGTCAACTAAGTGAAAATCTCTCTTTGTTGGCTCTCATTTTTTTGAGTGTAACGGCATCAAAAACTCAATTCCGCAAAAAGTGTCAGATAGGACGTCTTTCTAAATTCGTCATAAAATAAAACCTCTATGCATATGCGCCTATCTATAATTTGAAAAGTATATTATTCCAGATGAACTTGGATTATTTTAACTTATATTAACCGAAGCGAAGCGAGGGCGGGTCGCTAGTGCATGATATTTATCTGATGTACGAGTATATCGGATATACCGTGGTGCTCGCATAATTAGGAACACTTGCATTTTTCCAATTATGACTTTTCAATTTTCAAATCAAAAAGTTCTTAACGAATTTTATTTTTAGTTACACTTATCGTTATAATAAACTAAGGTTTAAATGTACAGTTTATCTCTGTAGAAAACGGACCTTTAATTTTATAAGGATTTGAAATTTGTTGTTCATACAAAGTTGTAAAACTATACTCGTATATATAATAAAAATATTATGCATTGATATTTATCCGATATAATATATATCGGACATATATCAAATATCAAATAATCTGATATTAATAATAAATATCCGATTTTTCGAACTCTGCCAACCTCACATGAATTAAAAACAGCATTATTATTTCATTAAATGTGCTGAGTATATTACAGGAGAGCGTATAACGATGTATACCGCAAAAAAATCACCCCCGCGCATTCTTTTTTAATTAAGAAAATACTTTTATCAATTTATCTCGGTAGAAAAAAATATTATTAACAGCATGTTTGTAAGGAGTATTTGTAGAAGAGATAAACTTTTACCGGTAGGTTAGGAAATTATACATTTTTCGTCCGCGCAACAATGTTTATAGTCCATTCGCTTACATAGTGTCGCTACACTCACAACGTAGTTGCGGTTATTGTCACAAAATACGAATATAAGGTAAATGTCCCATACTTCCGCATGTTAAGGCTCTGACGACTTTAAGATTTTTTATTTATTTTTCCACTCAGAATATCAGTTTAGCAGCTTTGGTTTATTTAAGATTGGTATTTCTAGAGTATGTTGATGTATTAATTATATTCTTTTGGTTTAAATTCTTTTTTTTATCAGTTTTTTTACAGACCTCTCATTTGAACGCAATTTCGTGACAAAATTTGGCTCTGTTTTTAAATTCGTGAGTTCATGCTTCCTATTTCGGGTTAAGTTTATAAATGTACTAGCTTTTGCCCGCGACTTCGTCCGCGTAGAACTCGTTTATCGCAGTTAAGTAAATTAAAAGTATTAAGTAATTCTATAGTTTGACGTCCTCCCTGGCCAGAATGATCTTTCAAACACATTATGTAATATTGAGCTCGAAATTTACCGGGACACCAACTTTAACCATGAACTTACGGGAGGGCACTCCCGATACATCCAAAGAGTTCAGGAACTCTATGGGTAGGCCGTGACTTGCTCTGTGTCTATGACATTGTCTACCAAGAGATACTCCACAACATCGCCTTCTACATGAGACATATTTTTTTATATATCCGCCCGACAATTTCTTTTGTCGGTGCTAATATTGCCCTCTCGCACAAACATTCTCTATTCTTTATATTGTATTTTTAGATCGGGGTACACGTTATTTTTTAGATCATCTGTGTTTTGTACAATATTACAGAATTCGCGGTTTAATGTATTCAAATCGTTACTATCTCTCGCCATACGATCTTCGCCAATTTTTAGTAGAGCTGCCGCATATATTGCCCCGACTGTGTATCATTGTGTACTCGTAGTTCCTGGCATATTTGTAGTTATTTTTTTTTCATTTAAACCCATATCGTAGATGTCGAAATGCATTTATTTTATCCGCTGGTGGGCCCCTAGCTATCACCGGTAGATGAGAATCTGTCTAAATTCGCCGTCTCAAAGCACCATCCCACCTATGATAGTTTGGTTGCTCTTAAAATATCCATCATAGTTCAATATTACATATATTATATTATGAGTCTTAATACCAATTTTAATGTATCTATCATTATAAATGGCCGAACTCCGAAACATGAATGACGGAATTCTCATAAAAACTACCATTAGGGGTGATTTTCTAGATAATAAGTATAAATTCAATCTAATTCGGTTCCGCGGTTAATCCGTGAAAGCGTAACAAAACAGACAGACGACAGACAGAATTACTGTCACATTTATAATATAAGTATGGATTTTCATTCTACAGCAATATTATATGCAGGTATTGTATTGTATTATTTTTTTGTGATCATAATAACCGCCCTAATATTAAATAATAGCCGAAGAATAAGTGAAAAATAAGTGAAAGGCGGAGTAAGTAAACGGCGGAAAAAAAAGTTAAAATCTGGATATGTCAACGCTGTCAACGTCAATCTGACACCGCTCCTTTTGATATAGACTAACAAAACTGAATGTACAAAGCCTGTCCCATGTTGTCACACTGGGTGGCAGAAGTCATTGAATAAATAAATTAATCAATTTCACAATTTTGTCAAATAATTACTACTTAATCTTATTAGTCTATATTAGTAATTATTTATCTAAATATGATACCATTTTCAAAATCCGCGTCCTCGAAAAACTAAGAAAATTTTACACATGACAACTTTTTCAATAAACATCATGGCGGCCATTTTTAATTCCAAATTTGATATCATTTTCGAAATCTGCGTCAACGCAACCTAAGAAAATGACACGCAAGATGACTTTTTCAAAAAACACCAATCTTTTAAATTTTCCGGGACGGGATTTTCCTATGTGTTAATCCAGGGTATAAGCTAACTCCATTCTAAATTTCATCCAAATCCATCTAGCCGTTGCAGCCTGAAGGAGTAACAGAATAAAACCCCTTTTACCCCCTTAGGGGTAGTTTTTTCTAAATCGTTGAAAGCAGTATTTTTTATTTATAAACAGTAGCCTAAATATCAATTTCCAAATGTAGTCATTTGGATATCTCGCAAACAAATTTCTACTCCCCATTTATCGCCTTAGGGGCAGTTTTTCCATAATCACTGAAAGTTTTTTTAATATAATTTATAAACAGTAGCTTAAATACCAATTACCACGTTTCCAACTAAAAAAAAATACATAAATGACCTAATTCTCATACAAACTACCATCCCAAATCTCACCCCCTTAGGGCTGATTTTCGAGATACAAAGTATAAATTTAATCTAATTCGGTTCCGGGGTTTATCCTTGAATGCATAACAAACACACAGACGACAGACATAATTACTTTCACGTTTATAATAGTATGGATTTTCTTTCTACAGCAATATTATGTGTACCTATCGATGTATAGATTTTATTGAGTATTGTTTGAACTGACATTTTAGAATTAAATAACCGACAAATTTCCGCCGAAAAATAAAATGACCGTCCGTAATTATTTTCAAGGGATCATAATAACCGCCCTAATATTAAATAATAGCCGTAGAATTAATACGCCGTGAATAAGTATTGAAAATAGCGGAAAAACATGTTAAAATCTGGATATGTGCAGCTGACAACGCCAATCTGACACCGCTCCTTTTGATATAGACTAACGAAACTGAATGTACAAGGACTGCCTCATGTTGTCACACTGGGTAGCAGAAGCCATGGGAGAAATAAATTATACAATTACACAATTTTGTCAAATAATTACTAATCTTATTCTATATTAGTAATTATTTGCGTCCCCAAAAACTAAGAAAATGATACCAATGACAACTTTTTCAAAAAACATCATTGCCGTCAGCTTGAATTCTAAATTTGACATCATTTTCATAATCTGCGTGCCCAAAATGTAAGAAAATGATACCAATGACGACTTTTTCAATAAACATCATGGCGGCCATATTTAATTCCAAATTTGATGTCATTTTCGAAATCTGCGTCAACGCCACCTAAGAAAACGACACCCATGATGAATTTTTCAAAAAACACCAAACATATTGTCATTATTCCCTCCGGAACTTTTCAATTTTCCGGGATGGGATTTTCCTATGTGTTAATCCAGGGTATAAGCTATCTCCATTCTAAATTTCATCCAAATCCATCCAGCGCCATTGCAGCGTAAAGGAGGAACAAACTAAAACTCCCTTTTAGGGGTAGTTTTTTCTAAATCGCTGAAAGTAGTATTTTTTATTTATAAACAGTAGCCTAAATACCAATTTCTAAATTGCTTATTTTAAAAATATTTAATCTCCTACACAAATTTCTACCCCCTTCTTTTCTTCCTTTTTTAGGGGATGAGTTTCCAAAAATCTTAGTGCACCCCTAGGGTACCCAAGGAATATTCCCTTCAAATTTCAAGTCCCTAGGTCCAGCGATTTAGGCTGTGCGTTGATCGATCAGTCAGTCAGTTTTACCCCTTTCCATCCCTTCGCGGATGAAATTATCAAAAACGCTGAGACACGTATAAATTAATTTTCAATTTTCAACCTAAACACAAAATTTGAATAATCTAACTTAACGTAAATTGACGGACTTTCATACAAAGTTTCATCCCCTTAGGGGTGGAATTTCCAAAAATCCTTCCTTAGTGGATCTTTGCACTATATAAGGTATCTATGTGCAAAATTTCAAGTTTCTAGGTCCAGCGGTTTGGGCAGTGCGTTGATATATCAACAATCAGTTTTACCACTTTTTATCCCTTCGGGGTTGAAATTATCAAAAACGCTGAGACACGTATAAGTTAAAATTCAATCGCTAACCTAAACGCAATATTTGAAGCGTATAACTTCAAAACTGACGGATTTTCAAACAAATGTTTATCACCTATTTTACCCCCTTAGGGGTGGAATTTCCAAAAATCCTTCCTTAGTGGATCTTTACACTATATAAGGTATCTATGTGCAAAATTTCAAGTCTCTGGGTCCAGCGGTTTGGGCTGTGCGTTGATATATCAACAATCAGTTTAGCATTTTATATAATAGATTATGTACCTTATCACTTACTTTGAAATAATAATATTTTAAATAGGATTTATAATTAATAGGAATACAAAAACATATAATTTTTCTACTAACTCGTATTGTATGAATTTTAGCGGAAAAAGGGTATACCGAATTTAGGTCATAAGAAACTACATTTCAAACATTATTTGATTTTTAAATCACATTTGAAATATTTGATATTTTTATAGTCATTAACACGAAACAGAAAAGTCCCTGAAAGCCGCTATTTCCACGAAACAGGGGGGACAAGCGAAAAATAAACTGAACCTTATTTCGTGAATCAGTTAATCGCGATTTTTATCAATTCTATGCTTAACAGTAACTGGAAATATAACATATATTTGAAGTTTCAGGATTGCAGTTTTGAGATTGTAGTCTTGAGATTTCAAATGTCTACGAAACTATAAGGGTTCCTTTTTTGCCATTTTGGCTACGGAATTTGGAATGAAGATAGCTTATTATTCTGTATTATCGCATAGGCTACTTATATTCCCGGAAAATTAAAAAAATCCCGAGTGAATAACGATTATCGAAATCTACGCAGACGAAATTGCGGGCAGAAGCTAGTATTCAATAAGTTTGTCAAAAAATTACTATAAAAAATATATAATTCATTATTCAATTACTATGTTATTTTTGTATTAAACCATCCACGTCAAATGTTGAAATACTTGTCCGTGTTCAAGTAAAAATTATGGAAAAAAAAACACAAAAAAAATTCTCGTGTCAGAGACCTTGTAACTAGAGCATGCAATATCGCAAGGTTTTCAATCCCGGTATTGAGTTTCGATATTGAAATCCCAATACCGGAATACCGGTATTAATTCCGGGATTGGGTTTTTTATTATTTGAGGTTATAAAATGCCACACGCATGCTGATTTTGAATAGGTAAATAAAAAAAAACAATATTTGCTATTCCTGTTTTTAATTACAAATAAAAAATAGGCTTTTAATCACAGTTTCAATCACTCCTTGTTTTCTTATATGATACGAGTTGTCTTACAATTAAATAATTTAATAATAAGACAATTTAAAAATTATTACAATCCAAAATTGCTGGGATAGTGCTTTATTACGACATAAAAACTTACGTTTAAGACCAAATTGAACAAAATGTGCGAACTGCTTATCGTTTTTTTCATCCTTTAATAAATATTTATAGTACACACTACACGTGCGTCGTGCACTAACACTCCCGATACCTACCGATATTTGAGCGACTGCGCAGGGTTGCAGGGTGAACCTGTGAGTTTGCATACCTTATCCGAGCGTAAAGACAGGCATAGCCGGACAATACAGAGAGAAAGAGAGAGGTAAATACAGGAAGGTTCTCGGGTACAACACATTCCTTTGTCTAACAACTAATTTACTACCTGCTCGAGGTCTCAAATGGCAATTATGGCAACTCAAAAGCTTATTTTAAATAAAACAAAGATACATTTTTGTCTTCAATCAATCCCGGAATTACGATATTGAAACGATCAATCCCGCAATTGAAATATCGGAAAAAATCGTCCGAGATCCCGGAATTACGAGATTCCGGAATACCGGGATGCATGCCCTACTTGTAACCAATTGCAGAGTTTCGTCTTCCAGACGGTATAAAACCTTACTGACTGTCTACTCAAACGTTATATCAATTTCTGTCATAAATGACTTCAAACCTTAACGCAATTAATATTAAGTTGATTATCTAAACCACTCGATACATAAGTCCTTTTCATTTTAAAAAGTGGGTGTTTTCGTGCGGATTTGGCAGTCGGTTTAGTTTAAGATTACCTTTCCTTACTTAGGGCCGAGTTCACCAACAATTTAACGGACGAATAGCGGTTTAAAGGGTGTCAAATTTAATGATTAACAGCTGATTAAGTCTTAATCGTCCGTTTAATTGTTGGTGAACTCAGCCCTTGGGTTTTATAATGATCCGTTAGATCAAATTTCCGTCAGGAATGTCAAAACTTGTATGAATTTACTAAAATTTGATCTGACATATTTACTAACGGGCCTTTATAAAACCGGGCCTTATTGTATTTCGATGGATAAACCATAGATGTGGCTTTCATTTTTGATATAATAATGAAGTTTCACAACATCAGCTTATCTTTTTTGTTTCAACACACAATATTTTAAAATATATGTACAATATCATATTTACACATATAGTTTTACTTTATACCATTTAATTAAGACGTGAAGAATAAACAAATATACCCGGCAGCGCAAAACCCTTAATTTGGCAATGTATGTCACAGTCAACATACCGTAATGTTCATTTTTAATGTTGGGAATGTGTTTTTATTTTTTTGCTGATTCAATATCAAAAAGGGTTTGAATTCCCGACTTTTTTTATTTTTGCGTAATTAAGGGTTAAGACAGCGGGCGGAACTAACCGAGACGAGAACTCGCCCTGCAGCATTGACATTTATCTACCACCTCGAGTGTGGTGTCATTTTAATATATATATATTTTTTGTTAAATCGGGCACGTGGAATTTATTTTTGAGACATTTAATATACAGTTTTCTAGAAAAAAGAGTAAAATATTGACGTAAATATCAAAATTGGTTTTCCATTTTTTTAAATTAAATTGTCAGTATTTATGAAAATATTTAAGCGTTTGCAAAGAAAAAAATAACGTCTTAAAGGACATTTATTCAGTTTGAAATAAAATTATTTTATTTGCAGTTATTCACACAACACTTATCTGAAAAAAAAACGAACTCCCAAGTCAATATTTTAAAATTTTAAGTAACATTTTGTACATCTCACACTACCTGTTGGTCTCAAGCAACCCTCCCGGTAAAGTGCGGTAGGCTTGGCATTTGGGCTACTAGTGACCTGGCACTCCCAGCTTTCCTCTCTTCGATCCACAACACAATCACCCTCACCAGTGAGATTCTGAACTTTTCTAACCCTATTGATGTTCTGGTGTCGTGAGTAGTAGGGATTCGCCGATTCTGGCCCCACCGCTACTCCCCCAAAAAAGGTGCTCTGGCGGGCGAGAGGCGGGGCTTCGCTACTAAAAAAAAAAGTATTTTTGTCGGTGTCCCATTTAGAGCGTTTGGGTCGGGTCCCGAGACTCCCAGACCTATTTCCCATACCTTGCAATAGTGTATGTACTCAATACAAAAGGTTATCAACTAACTGAGTATCCATTTGTCCGAGAACGGGTGGATGCAATTGTGTGCGCGAGGGCCAACGTCCTTTGTTCTCAGCGCGCCCAAAACCATTGTCTTACGGCAATCGACGCGTTCCTAGTTCCTACCCTTTTTATATTAGCTGATTATGTGCTATTAACGGTTGTAGTGTGACTTTTAATTTACCTATGTTTTCTGATATCATTTAATTAAGTAATCATAGTTGTTTTCTTAACATACTGTTTTTAAGGATCATAGTTCTAACCTAACCTAACCTACCTTGCTGAAGTTAACCTAACATCGTGAAACCTATCCTAGCTTAACATACCTATTGTTTTTAAGGCTCAGTTCTAATCCAACCTATCCTACCTTGCTGAAGTTAACCTAACATAATACAACCTACCCTAGTTTTAACATACCTACTGTTTTTTAAGGGTCATAGTTCTAACCCAACCTAGCCTGCCTTGCTAACCTAACATCATACAACCTACTTTAACCTAACATACGTATCCACTGTTTTTAATACTTTCAAGAAAATAAAGATGAATCAACCAACAAAGAAGCTACGATTGCTTTTAAATTTAAACAGCCCATGCTCAACTGTTATTAAGAATCGCCTAACTTTACATTAGCTTAACCTAAGCTAAGACCTAATTTAATTCTAGCTTAAGACCTAAGGTTAACTTAATTCAATTTACCTAAGTTAATGTTAGTAAATATAGCTAAGTGTAGTATTATCTTACGCTGTGGTTACTTAGAGGCTATTCTAATCACCTAACACAACCATATATTGCATATATTTCTAAATAAACCTACACTTATATTGTATATAGTGGTTAAATGCAATGTAACCTACGTACGAGTATTTTATCTACGAGCATGTATCTACAGCTGACATTAGCTATAACATTATCTATCTAGTACGTATGTAGTATTTGTCCCATCAACGAAGCAGGTAGTTAATTTTGTGGATTTGGGTTAATAGGTATTTGTTTTTTTTTAAAGGAGAAATCTCAAAATATGGCGCGAAGAAGACCTTCTAATATAGATCGTAGAATTAGGGATAATAGTTAATAGAAACAATTTACGTCTTAATGATGAAATCAAAGAAGAAAGGGAAATCAGGCTGTGTAATAGAAGAGAAAGTAATTCTTTGCGAAAAAATAGGGAATCGTCTATTGAACGTGACGTTCTTCTTATAAATAAATAAATAAATAAATATCAAGGGACGATCTCACACAAATTGACCTAGTCCCAAACTAAGCTCTAGGCTTGTACTATGGGTACTAGACAACGATATAAATATTTATATAGAGAAATATATACTTAAATACATAGAAAACATCCACGACTCGGGAACAAATACTCGTGCTCATCACAAATATCTGCCCTTACTGGGATTTGAACCCAGGACCGCTAGCTTCGTAGGCAGGGTCACTACCAACTAGGCTAGCACGTCGTCGTTATAGTTGATAGGGATAGACATAGATCTTAGCGAGCCAGGGAATCTTCCACTGAACGTGACGTTCGGCTTATAGGCGACAGAGATAGATATCTATCTCAGAGAGCCAGTGAATCTTCTACTGAACATGAACGTAAGTCCACAAGTACTTCTAATTTATGGCCAAACAATGTGAATTCTGCATTCCTCTGCAAACTTCTATGCAAATGCACCTATCTAAAAATTATTTCAAAAGTATATTATTTCAGATGAACTTAGGATATTTCTCTACTTATACTTATTAACCGAAGCGAAGCAAGGACGGGTCGCTAGTAAATTCATAAATTAAAACTTTATGTTTTTTAAATCTGCATAAATTGGGCTTTTCAACCGTATTTTTTGTAAATATGATGTTGTACATATATTATAAAATATTGCGTCTTAAAACAAAAAAGGTAAGCTGATGCCGTGAAACTTCTTTAAGTATGTTAATAAATTTATATGAAGGAGTATAATTATTATATAAAAAAGGAAAGCCACATCTATGGTTTAGTGATAGGTAAACTGAAGCCGATATAATTTTTTATCTGAAGCGCGGCGGCGTGTAACTTTGAATACCCCCCCTCCCTACGTCCCAGGAGGCGGCTGATGGCTTCCGGGCTAAATCAGCTTAGTTTGTTCTAGTATACATGTGCCAAATGAATTCATCCGATAGCAAAATTTTGACCTATGGTCGTTACCGCCCGTACTACAGAGCTCTCAGTTAAGTTGTACGCCTATAATAACAAGCCTTAGCAAAGAGTTTTGCGATATAACTAATCACGAGATCCGTACTACAGAGCTCTCAGTTAAGTTGTACGCCTATAATAACAAGCCTTAGCAAAGAGTTTTGCGATGTAACTAATCACGAGATCCTTGTCGCAATCTGGTTTAGGTAGCTCGGTAGGTACTTTGGTAACATTTACTTTTTGCTAACAGTGGAGAATCATATAAATCCTGACGATCTACGTGAATTTTTGAAGATGTACAACTCCAGCTCATCTTCGACCGCGCAACCCGATCGTGTTTACATATCGGCCGATGTAAGTAATTACATTACCTATTTATTTATAATACTCGTAAAAAACACGGCTTTATGTTACATTAAAATATGATAGTGCTGCCTACCTAGGTACATACTCATTGCATCTACATATAATTATACGTATATATACATATTATAGGTCTAACGCATAACTGAGTCTGTTCCTTAGGTATGGGAGCGGCGAGGAGGGGTGTGTTTACGGAACGTCAAACGACGCATAACTTCAGTCGGGCGCATAGAGTAACTTTTTATATACTGAGATAGAGACATCACTCAAGGTTTCTTACTAGTAGCGACATCTCTTGGTCTGTGCGAGTCAACTTTTCGAGGACTAGCGGCGCGCCAGTAGTTAGTAATTATATACAAGAACTTCTAAGTCTTATCGTATTTTATTAAATTGTGGACTTCTATAAAACCACATTGCAATTTATGCGGTATGATAGAAACCGTCAATTTATTAAAATACGATCGTAAACAAGTACAGGTTTTACGGAATAATACACAGAATTACTGTTTACACATTTATTTACGCCTTTACCTACTATAATCGACAGCCATTCGTTGTACACCATCTTCAATATCATAAACAGTTTTTGAGTCACTTAGTAATTTAAGGGATGAAAGTAAATGTTGCCAAGACCAAGGTCATGGTGAAAGAGAACGACGAGGAGATGACTGAGTGCGTGATAAATATAAATGGTGAATTAGTAGTAGTAGTAGTAGTATCAAGTGAATGAATTTGTGTACCTGGGAAGTATGTTTACAAGAGATGGTAAGTGTGAGAAGGATGTCGAGAGGAGGGTGAATGCGGGAAACTAATTTAATGGGGCCCTATACCACAGTATAGAGAACAGTAGATCGTCTTCAAACAAAGGTACATCGCGCGGCTTGCGGCTGTGGGCGGAGCCTGTGGCGGGGCGAACCAATACGAAACGAGATCTCAAGAACTTTCAAGGGAACTTAGTCGGGGCCGCGGCGACATTGCGTTCGGTTACGTTTTGTTTTAGCGCGCGTACTTAGCTATCGAGCGACAATGTCGCTGCCGAAAACGCTTAAATATTGTTCTGTATACGGATGTCTAAACCTAGCTTAGGTAGGTACAACTATATCCAGATTTAATAAAAGGTATGTCGTACTGGCCTGCCTATAGTATACCTAGGTGAAATAAATACGTATTAAGTAGGTAAGGTAGGTTAAGTTATTGAGTGTGACGTGACAGGTAACATGTGACGACGTGGATGGCCTAGGTAGTTGGTAGTGACTAAGTAAGTAGTGACCTTGCTTACGAAGCTAGTGGTCCTGGGTTCGATTCCCGGTCAGGGCAAATATTCGTGTGATGAGTGCGAGTAGGTATTTTTTGTTTCTGAGTCTTGGGCGTTTTATATGTACCTACCTATGTAGTCATATTAAGTATGTATTTTTCACTACATAAGTATGCTTATCGTTGCCTAGTACCCAAAGCACAAGCCTAGAACTAAAGCGAGCGACCAATGCTCTAAGGAATCCGCGCGGCGGCGGCGCGTGCCGCCAATAATAGGTACCTAAGTAGTAAAAGGAAGCCGCCTTGCGCGAAAGCGGCATTATCAAAAGGTCGAAAAGGAATTTACATATCACGTCACATACCTATAAACATAATTATTATTTAGTGTCAACAGATAAAAAGTATGTAAGTAAAATAATTTAAATTTGGTACTTAAGGACCTAACAATATTTACCTATACTTACTTTAGGTTTGTGCAATTTATGAAAATTAACATGATTATAAATCACAGTATGGCCAAGTAGGTGACTAAAATTGAAAAAAATGTTTGGACGACCCTGACGCCCGAGCGGCAATAGGTATCAGAATCTCCTAAAGGGCCGGAGCCTGTATTCCTTTCTGAGCAGAAGGGACGTTTCACAAAAAGCGCGACTGGCTGTTCACAATGGAGTGTTGACCCCTACTCTGATGTATGGTAGTGAATGTTGGGTGTGGCAGGACAAGCATGAAAGTCGTATAAACGCAGTTGAAATGCGCTCTTTGCGTAGTATGTGTGGTGTGAAACTGATTGATAGAGTAAGGAATAAAAGGTCAGAGAGAAATGTGGACTAAAAGAAGATGTAGTGACTAATATTGAAAAGGGCATGCTTCAATGGTTCGGTCATTTGGAAAGGATGGATGAAAGAAGATTGACGAAAGAGATATACAGAGCAAAAGTGAGTGGGAGGGTCGGAAGGGGCCGCCCTAGGCGTACTTTTTCGAATCAAAACGGAGAAAAACTGGAAAAGGGCCGGATCTTAAGTACCCGAAACCGACGTGCATGCATGACTCGATGTATGAATGTGGAAGAAGCGTAAGAGATTTGTCAGGATCGTAGCAGGTGGAAAGAAGTGGTATCTGCCTACCCCTCTGGGAAACAGGCGTGATTTAATGTATGTATGTAGTAATTTATTCAAATCTTTACACCGATTAACAACACAACGAACACACCGAAAAACACAAACGAAGAAGCACATCCACCAAGCACAAAAACAATATAAGTCAAAGACTGCCAAATGTCATTTTCAAGGCGACTATCACGTTCCACTCGTTCGTTATATTTCACTTTCATTTAAGTACACTTTTTTAGACACCGTATTAACACTTGTATTTTAACTTAAATATTTAAGCATAAATTTACATTTTATTTTACACACAAATTTGAGATAAATTTTAGTAGACTAAAACAAACAATTTACTGCGTGTAACGAAGCGCATTGACGTTTAGATGTGCTGGTGCTACCGCCCTAAAAATGTTCTTGTGATATCTGAATTAGAAATAATATTATAAAAAATCGTGTTAAATATGGTGAATATATTACCTAATGTTCTTATTCAAATAAAATAATGTAAGTCATATTTATAAACAAATACATTAGTTAGTTATTTAAAATATTGTGAACACCGCCATCTGTGTACGAGCAAGCTTTTTATGAAGTAAACAGACCAATTTGGTTACATCAAGGTATGCACTAACATTGATAGTCGGGACACCTTTTTAAATCAGTCGGTTTCATGAGGGTTCAATTTGTTCGGAGTGAAAAGACTGTGGTCGGGCGTCAGTCAGCCTTGCTGTCGTCAATACGTGTTAATTGAACAGGTCGCTTCAAGTAAAACGCACACGGGATTTGCAACCAAAGATGAGTCCTCCAATAAGGGCTCAAACTAAACAAACTGCTTATAAAGAGTAAGAATATTTTAAAATAAAAAAAATAGATCCCAATTCTGCTGAGCATGAAGATGACATTAATATACATAAAACTGTTGCCATGGCTACAGGATTGTCAGAAAGAAGTGTACAACGCATTGTCAGTGAGGGAAAAAGTGTGGAATGTAATGTAAAGTTTTCTTCACCAAGAAGGCCTAAACAGACGAGAAAAAAGAAAATTGAAATTGGCGATTTCGTTAAAGGTGTTATAAGAAGAAAGATTACAGAATTCTACACAGTAAGAAAGGAAATTCCCACGTTCAATAAACTAAGACAAGTTTTAGCGGAAGATGGAGTTATTAAGTCTGGTTATACATACTTGAGACTTATGTCTGTATGTGTATGTCTCAAAAACTATTCTAAAATGAAATTAGAGTTATCGGTTATGAAAAATAGGGTGCAAAAATGCAATAATAAATTAGATTTAGATAGGACTGAACATGATTTAAATGTTCACAAATTAAATGCAGAGATTAGTAGATTAAGAAAAAAACTTGAGGACATGTCAATAAAATACTTAACGGCTCAAAGTGAACTCAAGGAGCACATGCTGGCATTCGCACAATTGCTGGAGAGTAGTAAATATAATGAGGACCGTTTTAATTCTTTAATTAATAATGGCATTGGTGATTGTAACTGTATAGGAACTGTACCAACAGCTGTGGTTCAGCCAGATGTGGCTCTTGATCTTACTAAGCTAAGTGCCCCAAAAATAGTTTTAGATGAGTCCCCTAGACAAATTAGCAATAATAAAACTATTATTTATTCGGATCAGATAGGGTCTGGAATGGGTTCCATGTTAAGAAACAAATTGACACAAAATGTAACAAATTTTTGTTATCATAATGCAAATCTTATGCAATTATGTCATTTAATATCAAAGGGAAGTTATGACAGTTCTACTACTCTAGTGATTCTAGTAGGAAACAGTCTTGTTATAGATAAGTCTAGTGTAGGTAGATTATTGTCAACATTAAACCTTATTGAAGAGGCAGGCATAGGTAAAATTATACTTTGTGCATTACCATATTCACAAAATATGCCATACAATTATAATAATAAAATAGCATACTTAAATTCTTTAATGTATAATGCTATATGTCATAATAGTAAATATCATTTCTTCGACTTAAATAAATTTATTAAGCACCTCACGCTATCATCTGAAAAAATTCATTTGCCAAAGAAATATATTTTGACTTTGGTAGAACTTTTGGCTTTTAATATAGAACCAAATAGATATAACAGTGGTACAAATTCCATTCCTAATCATTTAAACTAAAGTATAGGACAGCGGAATCACCTTTGAGTATAAATATAGTTCATCAAAATATTCAAGGGTTTTCCAGCAAAGAATTAGAAGTAGGATTATTTTTAGATACTGAGAATGTACACATTATGTGTATTACTGAACATTGGCTTAGACCAGATCAATTAATTTTTGATTTCGTTCATTTTAAATTAGTTAGTTTTTTTGCCAGAAAATCCGCCATTCATGGTGGTTCGTTAATAATTGTTAAAAGTACCGTTAAATCCAAAGAAAGGAAAGATATTGTTAGGTTATCCATAGAGAGGCTTGTAGAAATCTCATGCATAGAATTAGAAAATTACATAATTATCTGTGTTTACAGACCACCGTCGGCTGATTTTAGCACATTTGAATCCAGTATGGAAAATGTGTTAAAATTAGTATGTAGAACCCAAAAGCATGTTATTGTCTGTGGAGATTTTAATGTTAATTTACTGGAATCTTCAAATAATACTATTAAGATCTTAAGTTTATTTAAATCTTAACTTAGGTAATTTGTTCTTTGAACCTACACGGATAGGTGTTTCAAGTGCTACCTGTTTAGACAATATTTATTGTAATTGCGAGTGTTTGAATAAGGAAATATTTAATTGCTTTAATTCTGATCATAGTGGCCAGAAGGCTTCTTTTTTAAAAGATTTTCATCAAGAACCGCAGGCAATAACATACAGACCCATAACTAGCAATCGTTTAGAATTATTCAAAAATAAAGTTGAGAGCAATCTCTGTGGGTTATCCTTTTCAAATAATGATTCTAATAGTATTTATAAAGATTTGTTTGATGTAATTCTTCATCTATTTAACAACAATTTTAAGATGAAAACTGTTTCTGGGTCAAAAACTAAGTTTAGTGAATGGGCTACTGTAGGCATCCATAGAAGTAGAAATAGGCTTTATGAACTATATAGAGAGAGGGAGGAGAACAAGAATGCTGACTTCTTAGTTTACGTTAAGAATTATTGGAGGACCTTCAAGCGAGTTTGCTTAACTGCTAAGTCAAACTTTTTAAGTCTTAAACTCAAAGCTTCTGATAATAAGGTAAAAACGGCGTGGAAAATTATAAATAGAGAAACGGGTAAATCTAAAACTCGTGATAATCAAGTCACCCTAAACAAGGGTGACAAACAAATCACGTCAAACAAAGACGTGGCCTTAGCGTTCGAAGATTATTTCTCCACTATAGCTATTAATACAACGAAATGTCTTCAATCATCTGCGATTGTAGCTCAAAAACTACTTAGTGCTAATGTTACTAAATGTAATGTAACCTTTGATTTTAGCCATGTAGATTCAATTTCTATTGTTAAGGTATTTAAATCGCTCAGTTTAAAAAAAACTGAGGATTTATGGGGAGCGTCAGTTCAGATCCATCATGTCATAGATATAATTGCACCTCACTTAGCTTTAATCTACAATAATTGCATTTCAGAGGGGGTTTTTCCTAATCTTATGAAATATAGTAAAGTCATACCACTTTTTAAATCGGGCGACATGAGTGATTTAACGAATTTCCGTCCCATTTCTATTCTACCGGTTTTAAGTAAAGTTTTTGAGAAGTTAATGTTAAAAGATATGTTAGGTCACTTCAATAGAAATAAACTGCTTAACAGTAATCAGTTCGGCTTCACCAGAGGACTATCCACAACTGATGCAGCATCTGTACTCATTAAATATATATACAATATTTGGGAGAAATCCTGTGATGCAATAGGAATTTTTTGTGACCTTTCCAAAGCTTTCGATTGCGTAGATCATGCGACTCTTATATTAAAATTAGAACATTATGGTCTGTCAAATAATTCTCTAAATCTTATGTCTTCATATCTTAGTGATAGAACACAAACGGTTGTTGTAAACAAACACAGTCCATTGGAGCAACTGTAAAATTAGGTGTGCCTCAGGGCTCTATATTAGGTCCTTTCTTATTTCTGGTCTATATAAATGACTTACCACCCACGGTAGATAACTTTTGTGATATTGTGCTATTTGCTGATGATACTTCATTAATTTTCAAGGTGGACCGAAAATCCGTCGATTACAGTAGGATAAACGCCACGCTGGTTAAAGTACTTAATTGGTTTACTATTAACAATTTGCTACCTAACGCTAAGAAAACTAAATGTGTTAGGTTCGTTTTGCCTAATGTTAGACCGGTAGAATCTAGTATATTTCTAAATGATGAGTGTTTGGAGATGGTGGACAAGGCGCTTTTCTTAGGGATAACTATAGACAAAAACTTGCAATGGAGTCCCCATATAGCAGTACTAGCAGGTAAATTAAGTTCGGCAGCTTATGCTGTTAGGAAAATCAGGCAACTTACCAATGTTGAGACAGCTCGCTTAGTTTATTATAGTTAGTTAGTTATTTTCATAGTGTTATGTCGTACGGTATTCTGGTTTGGGGAAAAGCTGCTGACATACAGACTATATTCGTGTTACAAAAAAGAGCCATTCGTTCCATATATAACCTAAACTCCCGTGATTCCTTAAGATTACTATTTAAAGAAATTAGTATTTTGACAGTAGCGTCACAATTTATTTATGAGAATATTATTTATGTCATTAAAAATCAAGACTCTTTTGTTAAGAATTGTGATATACATCATTTGAATACAAGAAATAAAAATAAAATTGCTATTAAAAAAATTCGTGTCCGTAAGGTATATAAATCATTTGTTGGTCAATGCATTCATTTCTATAATAAATTACCTGACGAAGTTTTAAAGTTATCATTTCCAGCACTTAAAAATTACTTGAAAAAGTCGTTGATGTCGAAAGCTTATTATAGGGTCGAGGACTATCTAACAGATAAAAATGCTTGACCTAAATTAAAAACCTAAATAACTTAGTAATAGCTTAGTCAGGAAAATATCTAAACATTGTAGGTATAATTATTGTCTAGGGGACACGGTTTCTGTAGGAGAATGTATCAAAACTATGTGGTTGTTTTGCACCGTCATGGGTAAGTATATGTGTATATATATATATATATATATAATTATTATTATTACTATTTAAGAGTTCATCTGAACATACTGAGTTTTGACACATTTTCCTGCTCAACTACGCATGATATATATATTTTAATGTTAAATTCATTGTTTTATATAATGCTAGGTTAAGTTCTATAATTGTATAAGTAATTTTGCCCGTGCGGCCTACTTACATAAACATCTTTTATCTTTTTTATCTTTTTTATCTTTTATATTACGTGAATTAGGATTCCGATACAGAAAATGCCAATCAAAGAGAAAATTTTTGATAGAACGCCATTCAGGCAAATATATTACGGCAATAAATAAGAAAATTTAGATCACAAGCCAGACCAATATTTTTTCAAGATGAAACTAACGTAAATGAATCCCATAATGTGTCAGCGTGTTGGCAATCAGACTCTGAAAGAGGTGCATTGTCTTCTATTGGTAAAGGAAATAGATTGGTCATCGTGCATGCTGGTGGAAGTTCAGGATTTGTCGATAACGCTTTAACCATTTTCAAACCAAATACAAAGACAGAACAAAGACAGACTATCATGGAAATATGAATTCCAACAATTTCGAAAAGTGGGTTCGCGAAAAACTTTTTCTTGGTCTTCCGCCTAATTCAGTAATAGTTATGGATAACGCGAAATACCATTGCAACGAGGTGGATAAACCACCCACGATGTGTTCATTGAAAAAGCAAATGCAGGATTGGTTAAAACGCCATAATGTTAAATACACTGAAGCGATGAAATAGAGGGTTTTGCTAGAATTAATAAAACGAAATAAACCAGAAAAACAATTCAAAATTGATGTCATATTGGAAGAAAAGGGCCATACAGTACTTTATTTGCCACCGTATCATCCGGATTTAAACCCTATCGAATTAGTATGGGGAAATATCAAGGGTGAACCAGCACGAAATTATATCAATTTAAATTTAACTGAGAAGAAACGAGCTCTGGCAGAGCTATTTTCTAAGTATTCAGTGGAGAAATGGCAAAAATGTGTCAGTCATGTAAATAAACTGGAGGAAGAGTATTATAAAAATGACCATCTTAGTGACGAGATCATGGATCAACTTATTATAAATTTACGAGATGGGGAATCAGATAATGAAAGTGATTCGAGCCATACATACCAGTGTATGTATATACGGGTACAGACAGCGATATGGATTCAGATTAATTTAATTTGGAATTTCAGTTGTGAATAATAATATTAAAAAAAATATAACCATGTGTTATTTATTTATTTTCTATTTATTTATTAATCAATAAGCTCGGAAAAGACTCGATTCCGGAACTATTTATAATATGAACCTAAAAAATTGTGCGGAACCCTCGGTGAACGAGTCCGACTCGCACTTGTCCGGTTTTTTATTTTTATTGCCACACGCCAAAATATTCATCAATATGAGTTAGGTACACGCTCTTAAATATCATAAGCATATCGTTAGATATATCTTCATTATAATTTATCGTGTATAGCGAGATAGTTAGGACACGCCCTGTCACGTGACTTGTCACCCCTCCCGTGCCGCTCCCATACCTAAGGAACGGACTCAGTTACGCGTTAGACCTGTAGTAAGCGTCAGAACCCCTGGACCAATGGAGACACTGTCATTTGATGTTTAGAAAATATCAAAATGCAGTACCTTTTCGGTACTATTTGATACCTAACTTCAAATAACCTATACCTCGATTGACAGCGAATGACGTCAGAATGTCTGGCCACTTTTTTTACTCGTTTTTTCGCTGTCAATCAGGGTACTAATTATTTGAAGTTAGGTATCAAATAGTACCAAAAAGGTACTGCATTTTGGTATTTTCTAAACATCAAATATCTCCATTGGTCCAGGGGTTCTGACGCTTACTTATGTAGTATAGAGGTCTTGATTTTGTTAGTGCCCGAGTTACTTTTCCCTATTCCATGGTTATATTCTGATTTGAATTCGATTTTGAATTGATTCGGCGCGAGCCCGATTCACACTTGACCATTTATTAGTATTTGTTGTTTTTCTTCTTTATTATACCGTTTTTACGATAGAACACAAATAAAAATACGTTGCTAAAAAAGTTTCTTGTATTTGTTTATTATTTCACATTCTTCCAAAAAGAAAATTTTAGTAAATTCGCCGCCATATCTATTACCTTTCAAAATATACAACTCTTTAAAGTTAGGTCGGACAGGCGGACGGACTGACGGACCGCGTAGGCTTAGTAATATAGGAACCCTGAGAAGGGGCAGAACTAACTAAGTCCCGCTTCGACTCTGATTGACGGTACGAATGTGTGGAGTCTGTTTATGGTGAGGCCGGGCGTGTCGCAGGACGAGGCGGCGGCGGCGCGGCCCGCGGTGCCGGACTCCGTGGACTGCTTCGGGCTGGGCTCGCTCGCCAACCGGCTGCCGTGGCTCTTCAACATGCACCCTGATCCCTCCGACGCCGTCAACACGCACTTCTTCTTCTACTCCCGCCTGCAGCCCAATAGAACTCAAGTGCGTATAGGTAAAAAACTTAATTAAAGCTCCTCTTGCATGTAGTTGTGTACAAAACTTATTAGAGCTTTACTTAAGTTTTTTACCATACCTACTTAGCTGGTTTAGAGTATCATTAAAGTAAAGTTCTTAAATTCTTGAATATATTTTTATCATATTTGACTTTCTAGGTTTTACTAGGGGAGCAATTCGGCCTGGAGTGGGTAGAATTCAAAGCAACGAGGAGGACAATCATGATAATCCACGGGTTCATGAGTCACAGCAATGCATCCTGGGTGAACAATATGGCTAGAGCGTTCTTAGATTGGGTATGCTTAACCCGTAAAAAAATACCTTTTTTTTTCTTAGATTAAGCTGGACAGTGCCGAAACATTGTGCACGCCATGCTTGTCTAAATTGCATTTAGATTAATTTGGCATTGCATTGTTAATTGTACAATTTACGTTACGTCAGTTAGGGCGACGCGAATCTTCATGACACCACATAACATAGTACGGTACATCAGCAGGTGTACGGGTACGGGAGGACCAGGCTCGTTTTTGAAACGACTTTGAGCGAACTTCAACTTGGATTTACGAAAGCGTCCAAAATACTTATACAAAAACCCAACAGTAACATGTCACAAAATGAAAAACCAGTTAGCAGGTCCCGCTCCTAGCGAGAATAGGGAATATTCATGACTTTTGTCGCAGCTTCAATAAGAGCTGATTCATGTAACAAACAGTTGACAAAAAACATTTTTTGAATAGCAATAGAAATAACCAAGATATAAGACAACAAATATTTGTTCCTATCTCTTTCTAGCAAAACAGATTTTAATATGGAATTTTGTAGGAAGGGTTTAAGTTTGTATGGGACTTAGATATTTTTAAATAATTAAATAATTAAACTTTGAATCTTAAACTTCTGACTTTAAAGATTGTATGTATTGGAAATTGAGGAATTTCCATAGTTATATACTACTTATACATACTTACATGATATAAAAGTGGGTATTGAGTGCTTAATTACAAAAAGAAAATAACCAGCTTTGGTGTTTTTCGAAAACCTACTCCTAAGTAAGTGGGTAAATTGGAAGTGGATGTCTGTATGGAAATTATGTAATTAGAAGACCAATTTTAAAAAGAAAAAAAACTAGGATTTATTAAAAAAACGGAATGGTGAAAGAAAGGCAATAAATATGTTTTGTATGTTGTTTTAAAGGTTAAGATCTTGAAACGAAATTTGATTATGACTCTCCGCGGACCAAGTCGCGGGCGGAAAGCTAGTCTACACTGATATTATAAAGAGGAAAGATTTGATTGTTTGTTTGCATTGAATAGGCTTCAAAACTACTGGATCTTCTTCCACCTTTAGAATCCTACATTATTCCTGCTAATAGGGGATCCGTATAGGAGACGACCTTCACCCAGCTGTTTATCCGATAAAAAGTATTTACAGGGTGTTAGCTAATGAGTGGATAATCCTTGTATTAAGGATAGAGAGCACTTAGGACGTTATGAAAAAGCTAAAATAGGTTAGGTAAAAGTAGCACGGTTTTCGAGATATTTGGACTTTTAGGCTTTTTCGAAAATGAACACCCTTGTTCAATGTTTTGATCATAGCACCATTCTAAGCTAATTTTTTCCAAATTTTATTTTTTCTCAATATTCTTGAATACTTATGTTATCAGATAATCATCACCATTAATGTGAGATTACAATGGTTTCTTTTTTTAAATCAGAAACTTATTTTTTGCGTTTTCAATCGTACATTTATCGAACTTTCAGCACCCATGGTGAAAAAATTACACTACCGTCTAGTTGCCCATAAGCTTAAAAACATGCCAATTTATTGACAATTTAAAAATAGTAATTACCTTTTGAATTTAAAATCTAAATGCAAAAATAATGATTAAAAATACACGCCCACCCACACTTTTCCTGATTTACTCTTTGTATTCCGGGCGTAGAATTCAAAACTTTTTGTTGCAAAAATGACATTACTGGCCACTAATTTAAATGCCATTTACTCCAAATTGAAAAAATATGCCGACTGCTTTTTGTTTTTTTTTTCGAATTCGATTTTGAATTTCGCTATTATTGCGTAATTATCGGTGAATTGTGTGTTTAGATTGTTGTGTTGGTTTTTTTTGTTTAATAATTATTCGAACAAAATACACACCGACAGAATATGCTCAAATACATTAAATTTATGGTGAGTGCCAAGGCAACGCTAGTGCTGCTGCAATTTTGTACGCTGAACGCTACCCAAACAGACGCCATCCCGATTACCGGATTTTTCCTCGAATCCATAACGCGTACAGTGAAGAGAGAGTTCTAGGCAATAGGACCTTCACACGTTGGAAATGAAAAGGGTGAAATCCGTGTGTTTTTAGAGTTGCATGCACTTTCCACGTTGTCAGTCCGAAGCTATTTGCTATTCCCGTACGGACAAAGAAGATTTGCCGCTATTAAATCCAGAACATTTTCATCATCTCGCTCCCTCGGTCTGCCCTCGATATTTTCTGCTACACCATGGCCAAAAACTGCCTTCATGAAGGCGTTATGGATTCAAGGAAAAATCCGGTATTCGAGCATATTCTATCGGTGTGTATTTAATTGTGTTCGAATAATTATTAAACAAAAAAAATTCAACGCAACAATCTAAACACACATTTCACCATTCATTACGCTATAATAGCGAAATTCAAAATCGAATTCGAAAAAAAAACAGAAAGCTGTCGACATTTTTTTTAAATTTGGAATATTTGCAATTTAAATTAGTGACCAGTAATGACATTTTTGAAACAAATAGTTTTGAATTTTACGCCCGGGATACAAAAAATAAATCAGGAAAAGTGTAGGTGGGCGTGTATTTTTTATTATTTTGGCATTTTGATTTTAAAGTCAAAAGGTAATTACTATTTTTAAATTGTCAATAAATTGGCATGTTTTTAAGATAATGGGCAACTAGGCGGTAGTGTATTTTTTTTTCACCATGGGAGCCGAAAGTTCGGTCAATGTACGATTGAAAACGCAAAAATAAAGTTCGCGTTTTTTTCTTAAAAATCCATTGTAGTCTCACATTAATGGTGATGCCTACCTGATAACATAAGTAAAAAATTTGCTTAGAATGGTGCTATGATCAAAACATTGAACAAGGGTGATCATTTTCGAAAAAAACCTAAATGTCCAAATATCTCGAAAACCGTGCGACTTTTATCTAACCTATTTTAGCTTTTTTATAACGTCCTAAGTGCTTTCTATCCATAGTTCAAGGATTATCCACTCAGTACCTAACACCCTGTATATTCAATTTAATATGGTAAGTAATATATATGGCGAATAGGTTGGCTGAAAAAATTCAGTCCAGTATATAATTAATTAAAAAATTAAAAATCTACTTTATAGCAAAAAATTGCCATTGCTTGTTTAATAGAGAAATTACCTACAATTCTACATACCAATCTAAAGTATGAAGCCTATAGAATATGCAAACGTTAGGTTCTCTTTTTTCCTATCATGACTATTGGGTAGGTAGGTAGGTATAAACAGGTAAATCGGTACTAATAATTTGCACTAAACCTAACGTTTGCATATTCTATAGGCTTCATACTTTCGATTAGTATGTAATTTATCTATTAAGCAAGCAATTGTAATTTTAAAAGAACATTTTTTTTATTGTATAAATAAATTAATGGACTGAAATGTTTCAGCCTACACTCGCCATATATTACTTACTATATTAAATTAGATATAAATACTTTTTATCGGATAAACAGCTGGTCGAAGGTAGCTATTCGGATTTTAGACCGTGATGAACATAGGCTGTTTTATTTTTCTGCCGGACGGAGTCGTGGGAAACAGCTAGTATGTTATAAACTTGGATCGACTGACAAAGTGGTTTCATCTTACCTACTGACATCTGACATACTTATTACCTACATAGTTATCGGGTTAACCGCCGGTAAAAAGCAATCGACTTCATGCCTGTATTTTTTATTATTTTTAGGGAGACGTAAATGTTATAACCGTCGATTGGAGTGGGGGAGGAAATACTTGGAAATATTGGCGGGCCGTGGCCAACACCCGCCGCGTCGGGGCCGACGTCGTGCAGTCAGTAGTGCTCATTCCCCTTCCTTGCATGACATTCATGCGAGTAGCGTACGGAGACTCGACTAAAACTTATGCAATCATTATTTCAGATTCATGACGAGACTCACGGCAGAAACCGGAGCCCGTGTAAAGGATTTTCACTTCGTTGGGCATAGTTTAGGCGCTCATATATGTTCGTTTGTTTCTTTTCATTTAGGAGGAGTGGCACGAATAACCGGTTAGTCGGTAAAATTATAAATAATAATTTATTACGGCTGCCATATGTTATATACCAAATCATGAACTATCGATTATAATCCGCAGGTTTGGACCCCGCTCAGCCCTGTTTTCGAACTTCTAATAATTCGGAGCGTCTGGATAAATCGGATGCTGATTTCGTTGATATTATTCATACAAACGGGAGGCTTCTAAAAAAGATCGGATTTGGACTCCCGGAGCCCGCAGGTGCTGCTACAATAATCTACTACTTAGGGATATTTTTTTATATAGCTTTGAATCTATTTACTTAATCTACATCCTAAATTCCAGGACACGCGGATTTTTACCCAAACGGTGGTATGAAGCAGCCAGGGTGTCACAATCGAACAAACTCCCTGTGGTCCAGATTTTGGCCTTTTTCACCGAATCGTGCGTTAAATCACTAATCTTCATAAATATGCAGCAGTATTTCTGAACGTCAGTATAAATAAAATAGTTTGTTTACGCTTCAGGGTTGCAACAAGCGATATGCAGTCACGGCCGAGCCTATCTCCTCTTCACCGAGTCTCTCGTCAACAAGAACTGTTCCTTTAGGGCCTATCGCTGGGATTTAACTTACGAAGGGTACAGATGATTGTTTATTGCACTACCTCATTATATCTAGGGTATTACTGCACGGCTTCTGAGCTTGTGCTCAGAATACATGAATAGGATTAATATTAAACAAATTAGCATTAAATAATATTCATTAAATCGCAACTCATGTAATACTTCATAATTATTGAGTAGGTAGTTCCGGTGAATCTGTAATCTTCATTCATCATCATGGTCAGTTCTACTTCACCAAATAGTGCTTTTCAAGAGCAAATGCACGAGTTACTATATGCTGTACAAAATACCCAAATCGCTATATGTGTACCTAAAATATTTGAAGATTGTTTTGCAGTCAGTAGCGAGTGAAATAAAACAGCAGACAGCTTCGGCTTGATGTAGTTTGTAATTCTATATTACTAAACGTACACAAAACTTCGTTAATACAATAATTATTATCGATTAAGAAATATAAAGAATGTAAGCTTATTTTCAGTACATCTAACATGCCGTAGGTTCCATAGAGAAGAGGGGAGAGACAGACGAAGCCACAGATAGCACAAGTATACGATGACAGACGTTTCGTTATTCATTACACTAACTATTTAACACTTCCCCTTAGGGTAATAATAAGCTAAACAGCAAACACAAACTTCACATGCTAAATTTAGCCTTATATAAAAACAAAATATTAGTACTTATTAGTCTCTATAATAAAAATCATGCTAATAATAAATACATGAACATGCTAACAATGACTTATTTTAAACACAACTGATTAACAAATTGTTTGTGCTTTATAGCACCTAGAGACTTTGTAAGTACGTCTGCCACCATCTCTCCAGTAGGCATATATTTTACAGTAAGAAATCCTTTATTTACAAGATCCTTGATATAGTGATAACGTAAATCAATGCGCTTAGTACGCTTGTGGCAAAATTCTTTTGAATCTAGAAGTTTGTGAGCACTCTGATTATCATTATACACCGTGATCATAATATCCTTATTTAAAATTTCTGTAAGGAAACTTTTTATAAAACAAAGGTCCTTACACACATCACCAATGGACAAATACTCGGCCTCCGTACTGGATAACGCAACGCATCGCTGCTTTCGCGATTCCCAATTAATGATGTTTTTACCAAGTTTAACCACAAATCCTGTATAGGATTTACGATCGACAATGTCGTTAGCCCAGTCCGCATCAGAGTATGCAGTTAAATCTAAATTACCAGACCTATAAAGGTATAGGCTATAATTTAGTGTACCCGACAAATACCTTAAGACGCGTTTTGCTGCCTGCCAATGTATCTTATCAAAAGCATGGTTAAACTGGCTCAGCTGACTACAAGTGTAAGCTATGTCTGGCCTAGTACAGACGGACAAATACATGAGACACCTTAAAAGCTCTCTACACCTATAAGTATCATCATCCAGACATACAGACTCGGCCTTTTGTAACTTACAATTAGTAGCCATAGGCGTAGAGGCCGGTTTGCAATTTTGCATACCAAATTTAACTAACAATCCCTTAATGTATTCAGATTGATCAAGTTTAATAAAATGTTTATTTCTATCTCTACTTATATTTAAACCTAAGCAACTTGTTAGAGTTCCTAGGTTTTTAACATTGAAATTGTTGTCAAGCAATGATAGTAGCTCTATGCGATCATTATTACTAAATATATAAAAATCATCAACGTAGAGCGCTAGTTAGTTAAGGCTCTGTCGGACTTCTTACTATAATAAACACATGGCTCACAATCACTTTGCTTGAAACCATTATTACATAACAATTCATGTACTTTCATGTTCCAAATTCTACTAGCCTGCTTAAGGCCATAGATGCCTTTCAGTAAGACACAGACTCTATTATTATTATTGTTATCATAAAAGCCTGGAGGCTGCTCCATATAAATTGTTTCTTGCAGCTCTCCATGCAAGAATGCAGTTGCAACATCAACATGATTTATATTTAATTTTAACTCTGCTGCCAATGCAAATAATATTCTTAATGTAGAATGTCTAACAACAGGAGAAAAAGTATCATTATAATGAATTCCATAAACTTGAGTGAAACCCCTGGCCACCAGTCTAGCTTTGTATTTAGTAAACTTACCAGAAGCATCAAATTTTCGTTTGAACACCCATTTACATTTTACAATATTTTCATTATTAGGACGGTTGACTAATCTCCATACCTTGTTTGCAATAAGAGAATCATATTCGCTTTGCATGGCTGCTTTCCATTCTTGGCAGTCAGGCCTTGATATGGCATCCTCATATGAAAGAGGATCCACATGCAATGCAGTACCACCTTGTGTCAGGAGCGAAAAATCAACATCATAACTTTCATACCTTGTTGGCAATTTATTACGAGTGCTACGAATAGGACGACGTGAAGGCAACGGTGACTCGGGGCTGACTTTTCGGCTTCCCCTCGACAAATCACCTCCCTCGACGGTGGCGTCACGGCGACGGCGGAAGGCGATGAGGTGAAGTCGTCTTCATGCTCACTGCCAGTGCAGTACAGCTCGTCGTCTCCTGAGAACACAGGCGATAAAAATAAATTTTAATTTTAATTATTATCTACTTCAATAATAGAATGGCTAGAACTCGGCTCATTAATTGTTAGGCTAGAGTTCAGCTCATTATTACATTGAGTAGAATTATTTATTATATTATTATTTGATTGACTAGAATTGATATCACTATCTGGATTAAATTCATTATGTAAAAATTCATAAAATACATAATTATCATTCAATTCATTATCAATAAAATCCTGTGACATGATCTTTGTATAAAATTGATTTTCAATAAATACTACATTTCTCTGTAGAAATGTAGTATCATGACATTTTTGGGATTTGATGGGTCTGCAAGCCTATAACCTTTAGAGCTTTCACTATATCCAGCAAAAATTGCTTTCTTACTTTTAGCATCTAATTTTGACCTTTTATCTTTAGGCAATAAAGAATATGCTATGCATCCAAAAGTATGTAAGTGACTAAGATTTGGTTTTAATCCAGTCCACTTCTCTTCTGGAGTATGGCCAGATAGCGCAGAGGTGGGGGATCGATTCTTTAAATAGATAGCCGTCATCACTGCCTCACCCCAAAAGCGTTTATCCAGGCCAGATTGTAAAAGCATACATCTTGCTTTATCTAAGAGTGTTCTATTAAGACGTTCAGAACAGCCATTTTTTTGTGGACAGTAAGCAACGGTAGTTTGATGTACTATCCCATGTTTCTTCAAATAATTAGAAAACTCATGGCTGCAGTACTCTCCACCATTGTCAGATCTTAAAATTTTAATAGGCAATTCTAGTTGTTTCTCTACTAATGCTTTAAAGTGAATAAAAGTCATAAGTACCTCGCTTTTCTTTTTAAGAAGGTATCCATATGTCTTCCTGGTGAAGTCATCGGTAAACGTCAGCATGTACTTTGCGCCACCCCAACTCTTCACTCACAGGGAAGAGTCCGCATACATCTGAATGAATGAGTTGCAGAGGCTGGCTGGCACGCGCACCAGCCAAAGGAAATGGCTTTGCTGCCATTTTTCCTTCAAGGCATGGTACACAGCCTTGCAGGCTATCTCCGGAAGATTCCTGAAACCGAACACCACATGCCATCCCATTCTTAAGTGCTAACATGCTAGACATACCTAAATGGCCTAGCCTCCTGTGCCAAATATAAGCTGGCACCTCGGCTATGTTAGCTCTCTGTGCATCTTGCATTGGCAAGATAGCTGAAGAGTGCACCACTGGGCATGAGTCATCAGATTGAGATAACCTATAAATACCATTGAAACAAGAGGCCCTACAGACTGGTTTGCCTAAAATTTCACACATTTTGGAACCATATAAGTGACACATTTGATCAGTAAAAACTACAGTGTAACCCTCAGAAACAAGACAACTGACAGATAATAGATTGGCTGAGAGTTCAGGACTAGTAAAACATTATGAATTTCAATAAAAACATTACTTAATTTTAATTTAACAGTTCCTGACCCGATACATTTTAATTTACTGCTGTTGGCAATCATCACATCACTGGATAGTTTATTTAAATTTAGAAACAAACTTACGTATTTACACATGTGTTGGCTACAGCCGCTATCCACCAGCCAGTCGCTGTTGGATGCGAGGAAAGCAGTAGCAAGATAACCTGCAGAGTTTCCCTGTTCTTCCTTCTTCTTCCTTTTAAGTTTGAAGCAGCGGTTTTTTGTGTGGCTAACTTTACCACAGAATGTACATGTGAATTTATTTGAAAGTGGTTTAAACATAAATGCTGTGACTTCTTCAGTGTTCTTCACTATACTGTTAAGTCTTCGTGATTCTTCTTGTAATAAGCGAGTGCGCACTAGTTCGCTTGATAATGTAGATGTGATGCATATAGTTTCAAGGTTTGTTACAAGCGTTTCATACTTCGAGGGAAGTCCGGATAAAAGAATTTCAGCTACTTCTCCATCATCAATAGTTTTCCCTATATCAGCAAGTTGTTGAACCAACATCATGGTGTTTTGTATGTATTCTGACATAGAATTAAATGTGAGAAGCTCTATTCTATGTAGCTTTCTCAGTAGCATAACCTTTCGCGTCAATCCGGAGTTCTCGATAACTTTCGCTAGGCTTTCCCAAGCCTGCTTGCTAGTTTTAGCGTTAAGTACGTACTGATGACACGTTGATTTGACCGCCAGGCAGATCCGTGCCAGCGCGCGCTCGTCACGCGCAGCGTTGGTGTCCTCACCTAACATTTCATTAGCATTTCCACAAGCCATCAATTATAAGCAAATTCTTTATATGAAATTTCCAAGCGCTGTAGTTGCCATGCCCGTCAAGCCTTTCCACTTGATATCCACTAATCGAGCAAGTCGGCTGATTATTACCTTGTTGAGGCGGCGACTGCTCAGACGGCGGCGGCAGCATAGCAGCATGCTGTTGTGGCTCATCCATTTTGGTCACTGCCGATATTCCGCATTAACATTTAATGTGGCCGAAATGCGACTGGGCACAAAACCTGTTTTGCAGTCAGTAGCGAGTGAAATAAAACAGCAGACAGCTTCGGCTTGATGTAGTTTGTAATTCTATATTACTAAACGTACACAAAACTTCGTTAATACAATAATTATTATCGATTAAGAAATATAAAGAATCTAAGCTTATTTTCAGTACATCTAACATGCCGTAGGTTCCATAGAGAAGAGGGGAGAGACAGACGAAGCCACAGATAGCACAAGTATACGATTACAGACGTTTCGTTATTCATTACACTAACTATTTAACAAAGATTTCCCTAAAATTTCTCCAGGACAGATCATCAGATTCTGACCTGGTGACAGTGGGACCACTCCGGAAGTATGCCCTATCAAACCAAAAAAAGAATTTTCCAAATCGGTTAATAAATGACGGAGTTCTGAGGTAACTAGCATAAATAATAATAATAATGCTCCTTACATCCATTTTGAGCACAAAATTAAATGCAAATTTTATTGCAAATAATTTTTGGTCTCTGCTCAAAATGGATGTAAGGTTGGGTCCCGCGGTACTAAGCAGCTCCTCCTCATAGACATGGCCATCGGTGCGGTCATGCATGTTCAACGAGGTAAAGTTGTAAATTCATCGAATTTGCAGCTTTCTGAGACAATGACTCTCAGATCTCTCTCCGAAGCAGAAACCTACAAATATCTTGGTACGTCACAGTATTGGGTATTGTGGACGGCGATGTCAAGCAGTCAGTAAAGGAGCGCTTCTTCTGCCGCTTGACGAAAGTTCTTAACAGTCTTTTGTCGGGGGGCAATAAGGTGCGCGCCTTCAATGGCTGGGTGATGCCGCTGCTCACATACTCCTTTGGCATACTAAGGTGGACTCAGACTGAGCTGGACGCTCTGGATAGGAGGGTCCGTCTACTGCCTAAATCACATCGCATGTTGCACCCACGCTCATCTGTTATGATATTGTACATCCCGAGGAAATGTGTAGGTCGAGGCATGTTAAATGCTAAGAATCTCCACAAGCGCGAGGTGTGCAATCTCAGGGATTATTTCCTGAGCAATGAGTGTGGGATGCATCGTGATGTGGTTGCAGTAGACAAGAGCCTCACGCCTCTTTCCTTGGCAAACGAGAACTGGCGCAAACCAACGGTGTTGAGCACTGAAGATCGCAAGAACGTATGGAAGAGCAAGGAGCTACGCGGACGCTTCTACCGGGCCCTAATAAGGCCCGACGTAGACTTTTTAGCGTCCGTGAACTGGCTACGATTTGATGACCTCTTTGGGGAAACCGAAGGTTTTGTCTGTGCAATTGCTGACGAGGTCATAATGACGAACAATTACCAGAAATATATTCTGAGGGATGGCACGGTCGACATTTGTCGAGCATGCCGTTGCCCCGGCGAGTCCCTCAGACATATAATTTCCGGTTGTTCGCATTTGGCCAACGGCGAGTACTTGCACAGACATAACCTCGTAGCCAGGATCATCCATCAGCAACTTGCTCTTCAATATGGTCTGGTTGACTCTGAAGTGCCGTATTATAAGTACGCACCGGCGCCAGTTCTCGAAAATGGTCGTGCTACACTCTATTGGGATCGATCTGTCATCACGGACAGTAGTCCTGTCCGTTGTTGTTGTTGCCAATAAGCCTGATATCGTGTTAACAGATCGATCTCAACGCCGGGCAGTGCTCGTCGACGTCACCATACCGCATGACGAGAATCTCGTGAAAGCCGAGAAGGACAAGCTCAGCAAGTACCTTGACTTGGCTTGACCGCCATGTGGGATGTTGACTCGACGATCATTGTCCCGATAGTTGTTTCGGCAAACGGTCTTATAGCGAAGAGTCTCGACCAACGCCTCAAGAGACTCTCGCTAGATGGCTGGATCAAGGGCCAGATACAGAAGGCAGTACTCCTCGACACGGCACGCATTGTGAGGAGGTTCCTTTCTCTGCAGCCCTAACCACCGGTAGCTTGAGCCCTGCCCCGCTGCCAGCGGCACTCGTAGGTTAGGTTTTTTATAATGTTTATTTTTTGTATAAGTATTGTTATTTTACTTTTATATTTAAATCTTTATTGTAAATAACCTAATTTAAAGAAATTTAAATAAATATCGGGAGTTTTATTATTATAATAAAACTTAAAAGAACACTGTTTTCTGATTTTTTTATTTGTATACACACAATTACCCATCTTGATGCCAAATTTCACCTTTCTAGGACACCTGGAAGTGGGTTAGGTTTTTGATGATTAATCAATCAGTCAGTCAGTCAGTGGTAAAAATGCCGATTTTTAAACGTTGATATCTCAATAACCGTTTCTCCTTTCTTTATGTAATTTAAGGTTCTAGTTGAGTTAAGGGGTTTTAACACATAAACCAAATTTCTTGTTTTTATGACAAATGTATTTGGAGTAACTCAAGCGTCAAAAGTGGCTCCAAACGGTTCGTGTAAATAACACACGGCTGCGCTCGCCAGTTCCTTTTGCGTGAACTTGGCTGGACACGCTGCCGCGTATCTAGACATAACATATTATAACGACGGTCCCCGCGAATAAACGTGTATTATCAAAACACCAACTTTACAGGAAAAATAAAATACGGAAAAACTTGAATATCTCTTCACCTGATGGATTTAGTTTAAAACAATGTAGAGAGAAAACAATGGAAATTAATAATCCAATATATTTATGACATAAATAAAATTTTAAGTCTATGGATTTTCAAGAAAATGTGTGAAAATCATGTAATTTTTTTATTCGTGTGAAAATTCATTTGTAACCTAAATATCAAAAACCTTTACACTGTTATTCCTGTTTAAACGCTAAGCGATCGACTAGGTATGTCAACAATATACTAATGAATAAGTGAGAAATTCGTTTTGATATTTATATTTAATAAACGTTTGCATGGGTGTTCTTGTGTATTTTAAGTAACATCTGTTATGTTATTGATTGTTGCGATTTTGTTATGGGAATTTGTATGACATATTAATTAGTATTGTGTTTTAGTGAGTTTGTTGTACATCGGGATAAAGTATTTTTTATTCCTGGTTCATATTTTTACATGCTAAAAATAAACGTAAGTATGGTTTTTAAAATTATTTATTACATATACACTTACTAAATTTAACTTGAACCATTATTTAGCATAAAATACTTAAAAATATCAAATAATACTAGTTGTAACACCGATTTAATCCGTGTTGAAGGCCTATATCAGTCTACTTCTGAACGTAGGCCTCCCCTAAAGTGCGCCATTTTACCCTGTCCTTGGCCTGTCGCAACCAACATGCCAGCAGCGTTCCGCAAGTCATCACTCCATCTTGCTGGAGGGCGTCCTACACTTTTTTTGTTTGCCAAGTCGCGGTCTGCACTCAAGAACACGTCTACCGCAACGGTTATCTGTTCTTCTACAGATATGGCCAGCCCACTGCCATTACTGTTTGTTAATTCTCTGTGCTATGTCGGTTACTTAGGTTCTCTGTCGGATACATCGTTACGGATGTATATAACAATTTTATTTATATATATTATATATATTTTATTTTAAGCACAATATAACAATTTGAAGGCCTTGAAAAAATCTTTGACTGTCAACTCTGCTATTATCCATATCGATTTTTCGGAAAATTATGCCTTGAAAGCCTCCAACGAAGTTCAGTCACTACATTTTGGTGGGAGCCACAAAGAACTTTGTCTCCATACTGCCGTCGTTTATGCTTTTGATTTTCAAATCAGTGATTTAAAGCCAACATCAGTCTGATCCGTTAGCGAATGTTTAAAACACGGCGCTACAGCGGTTTGGGCACACCTTATACCACTCATAAACAAAGCCACCGAAATGAATCTTAACCATATTACATTTTCAATCTGACTCACCCACATCCCAATACCGAAATAAATATATGTTATATATAATGTCACAATTGTCCAAAGATTATCCACAAATTACCGAACTAACGTGGAACTACACTGAATCTGGGCATGGTAAGGGCGCTGCCGATGGAGTTGGCGCAGTGATTAAACGGACGTCTGATGCGGCAGTTAATCATGGCACAGATATAACATCTATTGAAAAAAATTCGAGTGTCGTACAAGCTCGCACCAATATCGCAATTGTTGCTGTTAGTGAAACTGATGTCGAAAAGAGAGTAAAGATGATTCCTAACATACTTGAAACATTCAAAGGTACTCTAAAGGTACACCAAGTTCTGTGGGTGCAAAACTGTAACAGGTTGACTCTAAGGACTTCAAGCTGTTTCAAATGCACTTATGGGCAGATATGCGTACATGGAAAGCATTTAGGTTTCATGCCAATTTCGACTTCAGGTGGCAAAACCAAGAGCCGGGCTAAAGATAAAGATAATGTCACAACCTCAGCGTTGTGTCGATTGCTTTGTAGCTACAAAGCAATCGACTCACCATCAAAATTTACCATCCACTTACCGTGATACAAACTTCCTTAGCTAAGCCCTCAGATATAAAAATACTGTCAAACAAGTTAATCACTCTCAAAAAAATTAAAAAATAATTAATTATATGCTAAAATTGGGAACATGATATGAGACTGATTAATCAATAATTTAGTATGTTTAAGTGATGATAAATACACAGTTTAGAATATGACCAAGTATAATTGTTCCTGATGAAAACGAATAAAAACGCAAAAGTGAAAAAATAAGCTAATGAAGAAGAAGAAAAAAGTACAAATATTGATGCCATAATATTAGTATAGTTTAAATAAGACTGATTCATAGAAGAAGAGAAAGAAAAAGGATCAAGAAGTATTTAGCAATAATATGATTAAGTGATGATGAAAAGACAGTTTATACTATGACTAAGTATAATTGTACCCGATGAAGACGAATAAAAACGCAAAAGTGAAAAAGATAAGCTAATGAAGAAGAAGAAAAAAGTATAAATATTGATGCCATAATATTAGTATAGTTTAAATAAGACTGATTCATAGAAGAAGAGAAAGAAAAAGGATCAAGAAGTATTTAGCAATGATTAAGTGATGATGAAAAGACAGTTTATAATTTGACTAATTATAATTGTACCTGATGAAGACGAATAAAAATGCAAAAGTGAAAAAATAAGTTAATGAAGAAGAAAAAAGTATAAAAATTGGTGCCATAATATTACTTTAAATAGTTTCAATAAGACTGATTTATAGAAGAGAAAGAAAAAGGAGCAAGAAGTGATAATGATAAATACAAAAAGTTACTTAATGTAATTTAGTTATATACTAACAAATGTCAAGAATATAATACTGATTCAATGTAAATATATAGTTATTTAATTATGTTATGGATGCCTAAGACATGCACAAAGATTATTATACGAGTATGAAGACAGATGAAAAGAGATTAAAAAAGTGAAAGATAGAAAAAAGCGGTTTGTTATTTACTTTTCAAATAAAAAATATGTTGATTTTGTTTATGAATTGTTTATTTTACATCTTTATACCAATAAATGGTCATTACCATACACATGATATCATCACCGTCGATTAAAAAATCATTGCCATACCATAGTCGTCATCACCATCTCACGTTTTAATTTTACGAAGGTTATAACTTCGAATGTACACATCCAATGCCTGGCTAAAAATAACTAAATTACTCAATAAACATCCCTCAATCATTTAGGATAGTCTTTCTCGCATTTTCATGAATTAAAAAAAAAAATGTTTTTTGTATGGTGAAAATTTTCTCGATGAAATCCACCCTGAGCGACTTTAAAGTAGTGGACCAGCCGCACTGTTAGTGTCCACGTCTCCGCACCGTAACGTTCGTTTTCATACATTGCGGGATGGGTGAAGAGAACACCTGACGTAGTTTTCCAAATGCTGCCCAGCTCAACTGTACCCTTCTCTTGGCCTCCTTCTCAAAGCACAGAAGCACGACACTACTGAGCTCTTACACATATTTTTTTTGCATAATAACGTTATTATACCTATAACGCACCTCCTAGATTTTTTTCAAGCAAAAATAATGATTAATTACCTGTTTTAAGGTAACTTCAATGTTTTTTCTAGGGAAAATACAATTATAGAATACGCAGCAAAATAATAATAAACCACTGTGAAGCACAGATCTCGTCTGTTTTAAACAATAAGAAATGTGTATCATCGGACGGACCACTTTGTAGCTCGTGTAAACTGCTTTGCACGTTTATTCGTGTTATTTATTTCATCGTACGTTTTCGTATTGTCTAATGCAATATGCAAGCAAATCAGTTTGCTTGTTTAATAGCCTATGTTGATCACTCTTGTAAAGTTTTAGTGTGTAAAAACTTTTGCCCCTGTATAGTTGTATGCTAGTGCATGAATATAAATTATAATGGGTAATACATTTATTACAGCAAATAGCTTTAATCTGCAAGCATGCAGTATCTGTTTTTAAAACTGTATTTTCAGCGTCTACTAGCTACTTGGGTATTGCCCTAAAATACACGATTTGATGTGCAGGAATTTCTCGTTTTGCTGTAATACCTATTATTGCGTCAGTTACGCGTAAGCAATCTGTTTACAACAACGTGTTGTGTTCTTGTGACGTAGTTTTAACGCGTATTAATTAAAACTACGCGTAAGTATATTACTGAAACCATGAATCGATCAAGGTGTTAAGTGCGGATGAAGAAGATAATACAGAAAATAAAGGTAAGGTGGTGCCCATAATTTATGTCTACCTATCTTACCCTTGAATTTTATTAACCATAACCTTCAATTCAAAAACGAACACGGTGGTCGATTAAGTGTGACCGAAAGCGAAACATTAAACTTAACTTAGGTAAGTATACGTGTACCTACATAACCATTGTATTCCATGGCAGTTAGCGGCGTAGGTATAATAATATAATAGGTATATCGTGCTGAACTCATCAGAGGTACCCGTAGTGTTCGGAGTGACCTCCGGAGCTCTAACACACGCCTATTTGAGCAGGCGATATAGCAAAACCGAGGGTCCAAAGTATTTACTCAGCAGCTTGGAAAGAGCAACCTGAAGAAGCTCACAACAAATGAGGGCAGGGCCGTGTTGTCAAATGGAGATTTTTGCCGAAATCGAGGACTTGTATGGGCGACTTTACGCCGCACATATCCCTCAGCCGCAGCGTGACACGCCACTATACCGACGAACTGCCAGAAATCAAGACTCACTCACGAGAATGAGATCGTGCTGGCATAAGGCAGCTTAAAAATGGAAAACCCCCGGTGAAGATGGAATTACGTCAGAGCTTCTGAAGGCAGGAAGAGTCCCTGTTGTCAAGGAGCTTCGAAACCTATTTTATTCCATCATACATTGTGGGAAACCTCCAAAGGCGTGGCATGGGGCAAAAGTGGTAGTGTTCTTTAAGAAGGGAGACAAAACCCTTCTTATAAACTACAGACTTATTTCTCTCCTAAGCTATGTCTATAAGCTGGTCTCCAGGGTAATCACGAATTGTCTTGCCAGAAGACTTGACGAGTTCCAGCCTCCAGAGCAGTCCGGGTTTCGCACGGAGTATAGCACCGTATGGACCACATTCACACAGTAAGGAGGATTATACAGAAGTCCGAAGAGTATAATCGGCCACTGTGCTTGGCGTTTGTGGACTATGAGAAGGACTATCGACTATCGGATATATCGTCGTTATATCGCAGTGTTGAGATTCTTGTACTGTAGGTAGATTGATGAGCATCTATGCATGGGGGTAGATTTCGGAATATAAGTCAGTCGTTATTCAAGCCTGTTGTTTTATTGACGTGTCCCTAGTATTTAACATGGCGCAGTGATAAGACAGCGAAAGATCTATCTCAGTTAATACCGGGTCAGAAAATAAAGGTCAGGGTAAATAAAGAATGGGTCAGCGGGTCAATTTTAAGCCTTAAAGGCATACGGTCATATGTGGTTCAAATACAACGAGGAGGTATTTTGATACGAAACAGACGTCATCTCATACCAGATTCCCAACAAAGACCAGAAATTCGTAACTCCAATTCCACTGTGTGCTCCCAGCCTTACGATGATATCATTGTCCGAAGTGATAACGCGATAGCCAACGGCGCTCAGTCGCCCGAGCGCAGCGGCGCCGGCGCACGCGCAGCCCCAGCGTCTCACCATGCCAATAATGATAACAACTATATCACTCGCTCCGGCAGGTTGGTGATTGCTCCTGATCGGTGGGGCTATTGAACACTTCTACGGACGCGCCGATGCACCTTCGTGTTCCGATTAAACACAACTTATAAATAAGTATTTAACAAGTAAATACATTACAATTTATAATGCAATTATGTATGTTGAATATTTAATTGTAAATAGGTAGGGATAAAACACTGCTATTTTCATCGATTTTGTAATTAAAATTTTGCATGAAAAGTAAACAAATAATAAAATAGTAATACATTCTGTATAGCAGTTTCGATTTTATTGAAAATTAACTTTAATATATAGTTATGCATGATAGGTAATTTACGTTGTGCCAATTTCGATAACCATAAAAAATAATGTTTACCTACTTTCCTAATTTATTTCCGCATAAATTTTAAGAAATGTAATAATGTAATATGAAGGGCTGGTCATTAGTACTTTCAACTAAAATCAGTGAAAAAATGTAAGAAGGTAGTAGGATAAGTACCTAAATGTTTACTTTGGATACTGTGTAATTTTTAGTGAAGAGAATGTGACCTACTTATTGATTTATTATTATTAAAAATATGTTTATGTTTTATATTATTAGATTGCAAGCTCGTAAACGATATGCCAATTTAATTAGTTAGCATAAGTATTTGCATGAGTCATAGAATAAAAAGGGGGGTTGTAGGTAGATTGATGAGCATCTATGCATGGGGGTAGATTTAGGAATATAAGTCAGTCGTTATTCAAGCCTGTTGTTTTATTGACGTGTCCCTAGTATTTAACATGTACGAATCTGCGTTTATGCGTGTACAGGACAAACAGTCGGAACCAATCCCATTGCGCAGAGGGATGAGACAAGGAGACGTTAATTATCTCCGAAACTGTTCACAAGAGCATTTGAAGATTTGTTTAAGACGTTGGACTGGAAAGGTAAGGGCATTATCATAAACGGCGATTTCATCTCGCACTTGCAATTCGCAGACGAAATAACTAGTCTTCATGGCGGAGTCGCTGGAGGAGCTGCAATAAATGCTCGACAACCTAGCATCCGCGTCAGAAAGCGTAGGTTCAGCATGAATTTGGATTAAACTAAAGTCATGTTCAATAACCACATTGATCAGAGACCTATTGCTGTGATTGGTCATCTTCTTGAAGTTGTTTCTGAGTATAGCGGCTGGTCCACCAGTTTAAAGTCGCTCAGCGAGCAATGGAGGATAAAATCCGTAGCGATCCGTGGCAGTGTGCTGGCCATATCTGTAGAAGAACCGATAACCGTTGCGTTAGACGTGTTCTTTACTGCAGACCGCGACTCGGCAAACAAAAAAAGTGTAGGACGCCCTCCAGCAAGATGGAGTGATGACTTGCGGAACGCTGCTGGCATGTTGGTTGCGACAGGCCAAGGACAGGGTAAAATGGCGCACTTTAGGGGAGGCCTACGTTCAGCAGTAGACTGATATAGGCCTTCAATACGGATTAAATTGATGTTACAACTAGTATTATTTGATATTTTAAAGTATTTTATGCTAAATAATGGTTCAAGTTAAATTTAGTAAGTATATATGTTATAAATAATTTTAAAAACTATACTTAAATTTATATTTAGCATGTAAAAATATGAACCAGAAATAAAAAATGTTTTATCCCGATGTACAACAAACTCACTAAAACACAATACTAAATTAATATGTCATACAAATTCCCATAAAAAAATCGCAACAATCAAATAACGTAACAGATGTTACTTAAAATACAGAAGAACACCCATGCAAACGTTTATTAAATATAAATATCAAAACTAATTTCTCACTTATACATTACTAGTATATTGTTGACATACCTAGTCGATCGCTTAGCGTTTAAACACGAATAACAGTGTAAAGGTTTTTGATATTTAGGTTACAAATGAATTTTTTACACGAATAAAAAAATAACATGATTTTCACACATTTTCTTGAAAACCCATAGACTAAAATTTTTATTTATGTCATAAATATATTGGATTATTAATTTCCATCGTTTTCTCTCTACATTGTTTTAAACTAAATCCATCAGGTGAAGAGATATTCAAGTTTTTCCGTATTTTATTTTTCCTGTAAAGTTGGTGTTTTGATAATACACGTTTATTCGCGGGGACCGTCGTTATAATATGTTATGTCTAGATACGCGGCAGCGTGTCCAGCCAAGTTCACGCAAAAGGAACTGGCGAGCGCAGCCGTGTGTTATTTACACGAACCGTTTGGAGCCACTTTTGACGCTTGAGTTACTCCAAATATATTTATGATAAAAACATGAAATTTGGTTTATGTATTAAAACCCCTTAAATCAACTAGAACCTTAAATTACATAAAAAAAGGAGAAACGGTTATTGAGATATTAACGTCTAAAAATCGGCATTTTTTCACTGACTGACTGATTAATCATCAAAAACCTAACCCACTTCCAGGTGACCTAGAAAGGTGTTTGGCATCAAGATAGGTAATTGTGTGTATACAAATAAGAAAACAGTGTTCTTTTAAGTTTTATTATTATTATTATTATTTATGCTAGTTACCTCAGAACTCCGTCATTTATTAACCGATTTGGAAAATTATATTTTTGGTTTGATAGGGTATACTTCCGGAGTGGTCCCACTGTCACCAGGTCAGAATCTGATGATGGGATCCTGGAGAAATTTTAGGGAAATCTTCAAATATTTTAGGTACACCTATAGCGATTTGGGTATTTTGTACAGTAACTCGTGCATTTGCTCTTGAAAAGCACTTGACGACGCGCTGGCCTAGTTGGTAGTGACCCTGCCTACGAAGCCAGCGGTCCTGGGTTCAAATCCCGGTAAGGGCAGATATTTGTGTGATGAGCACGAATATTTGTTTCTGAGTCATGGATGTTTTCTATGTATTTAAGTATATATTTCTCTATATAAGTATTTATATCGTTGTCTAGTACCCATAGTACAAGCCTAGAGCTTAGTTTGGGACTAGGTCAATTGGTGTGTAATTGTCCCGTTTTTTTTTTTTTTTTACTATTTGTTGAAGTAGAACTGACGATGATGATGAATGAAGATCACAGATTCACCGGAACTACCTATTCAATAATTATTAGGTATTACATGGGTTGCGATTTAATGAATATTATTTAATGCTAATTTGTTTAATATTAATCCTATTTATTTATTTTAGGAAACGCATACCTAGGTACTTATTTGACAAAAATGAATGATATCCCATCAAAAACATAAATGTGAAAATGGGAGCCAAGTTCAATATTTTAAGAATATGCGATGCATGGTTATCGACTTCGCCGACAAGAGAATTGAGATCTAAATGGGTGCCAAGTTCCGTAGGTAATCCTGATATTTATTTATTAAGAACATACGACATTCTAAAATAAATAAAATCACAATATTTTTTTGCTACAAAATTGTATTGTAGTCTTTTCTACTTTATTCATTATTTTTGTCAGGAAGCGCGCTTTTTTTGTTCAAAAAATAGATTGCTTGTCCTTGATTTATCTGAAAATGATATATCGCATGCCATAATATGTATAGTTTTAGAGAAATGTTGCTTCAATTAAAACGCGTCAAACTTCCCCCCCCCCCCTCCCCTCTCCCCCTACTAAATGCGCCATGGCTTTCGTTGGCTCCCGGTCTGAATCTACTCAAGACCAGCTAAGAATCAACTGTGCCAAGTTTCAGCGCATTGTCACAAAGTGCAAGGTTCCCATACAACGGATTGCACTATCAAACCAGCTATTACAATAAGTTCGATAATTTAACTACTAAATAGGTTATGTTTTTGCAGGGTGAATGGTAGTCTAAGAACGACCTGTGACAGAAGTGCATCGGGATCGTGCTGTGAAATGGGAATACAATCCATCGGCGGGCAAGCGTTCCCTCGGGCGAGAGGTCCCTACTTCGTTCTAACTACGGAGAAGGTGCCGTACTGTCGTAAGTAAAGTAGGTACTCGCAGCTCCTTAATGGCTTTCGTTTAGCTGTTGCTATCACACTTGCACTCGCAACTGACAATTTATTTGTCACACAATGACATGGTTCATAGAAAAACGAAGATTGCCGATCGCTATTAAGAAACTGGTGGTACTTTTTTATACGTAGGTACCTACTGGTTTTTGATGCCATAGTAATTAGTACCCGCGGGCGTCCAAGAGTCATTCAGGTTACGTACGATCCAAAAACCCGTCGAACTCATAAGTAGGTAAGTACCTACAATATAACAAACTAAACTATTTGAAAAACAAAAAACCAAATAACATATCGCACTGCTACGAGTAGATCAAAACAGGAGCAACTCAAAATCCTTGCTAGTTTTGTTTCTAGTTCATAGGAGTTGTATTAAAGTTGATTTTAAAGTACAGTTGTAAGTATTTTGAGTTACTACTGTTTTGATCTAGCAGTGCGATATTACAGTGATAAAGTTCAAATTATGGTGGGAATTATAAAATTATTTCCGCTGCCAGTTAAACGCTTAGTTAAGTATTATATATTTGCACTCGAGCACTCATAGGTTCCGGACACGTAAGCATTGCGCATTGGCACATTGAATAATAAATCAAGCGCAATTCTACAATAGGCTTTGTTTTTCTCTTTTGAGTTGAATTTTTAAACATTAATAATATTGACGACAGTTTTTGCTGTCTTGTTTTCGGTTTTTTTAATATTTTCGTTTTATTTTACTACAAACACTATTAAATTATTTTAAAGTACCTTCAGCATAGCAATTTTCAAGAAAAAAATCTATCCCCATATATGGTTCAATTACAAGTATTACAACACGACAGCGAGAGCCCCCAGCGGCCAGCAGCGCAAATTGAAGTACTTAGTTCGGTTCTGCGGCACAAACAGCGCTAGTTGAACCGGCTTCACCGCATAATGATACAATCCAACATTTGTGCACCACGATTTCAACAAGTATTAAATATTTTTTTCAAGTTTCATAATATTATTTCTTTTGTAAATGCCCAATAGTTTGAGTCTTGACATTTTGGAGGTAAAAGTAGAATGGTTCAATCAAAAGATTCATTTAATTTTCCTTACGAATTACATTTAAAAATATGAGTTGTGTAGGTATATTTTTTTTGTAATCATCTCATCTTTTAATATAATTCCGCCATTTTATTGACGCCACCTCGCCTATCCTAGGAGACTTGGGTTTCGAGACAAATCCTACGATACTTTAATTTTAGAAATCTGCCCAACCGTTTGGATGATTCGAGGTAATAAAGATTATTTCATACATGCAGAATTCCTACATACGCGCTAAAAACGTAACCCTATCGTGGCTATTCTACGCAGTCGGGTCGGGTAATAAGAATGGTTGACAAGGTAAATTCATGCACAAAAACAATGCGTCCAATCATATACCTATTTGGTGTCGTTGCAGCGACGGAAACAGAGCGTCAAAGTCCAGTGCAGCACCTGTTGAAAGACTTGCGAGAGGGCTTCCAGCTGCACCGGCCGGCCGCGTCTTCCACCACGCGCTTGCCTGACTACGCCGACCCCGAGGCGCGCCGCGACGCCGCCGCTACCACAAAAGCCAGCTGGTTCAGCTGGTGGAAACCATAACCTCATATTGTACACTCATCAACGACACCGTTTTCTTTGCGTATCTCTGATCTCGTTTCACGAATTAAACCACCTATAGTGGACGGTCGACGTCGAAGATATGTTTTATTTTACCTTATTTCATTAAAATCAGGGGCCCTAACATGGTTGCGTAAGGCATTCGTCACCTTTTGACACGTAAATAATTATCCACATTTAACACGCGATATAGACGCAGCCGTATATACTAGGCCCACTGGTGCAAAAATGTGAAGGTTAAGTGGCCACGGTCGCCGCTGTGGATGGCGGGTATTTCGATAAATAATCTATACCATCATTAATTACTGCAGTTGTTATTTACCACCTGCTTTTTTCACTCACTTTAAAGCGGCTGCATTTTATTATTTTTTGTTCGTATGTGCAATTACTCAACGAACTCATTAAATATGTACATTCGTATAATATTCATTCAGTTGCAGTAGCAATACGGTCAGTGTATACACGCGGAATAACTACATAGAGGAATGAAAGCGGGGTCGTCGCTGCGACTGCCGCTCTCTATGGGGCCCAGCCAAAACCTATCTAATATTAGTGCTACTTTTAAAAAGAGATTCTTTTCGTTTGCTGAAAACAGCAATATTCATGGTTTGGGACATGTCGTGAAGAGTCAAAATATCTTGTCCAGGTAAGATTTGAAATAGGGAAGTCTGTTATCAATGGATTACCGAATCGCCCCTGCCTCTAAATTATATGACTCTGTTACCTACCCCATCGAGTAACAGAAAAATACAGCCTTCCGCGAAAGGAACATCTAAAATAGGTAAGAAAAATGTGGTCTTCCGGGGCTCAGCTTGGGGGTTATACGCAATAAAAAGATATATGGTCCGCTTCTGAATAATTTTACCTCATTTAGTTACCAAACGAAAACTTCTCTTTGTTTTAGACACGATAAATAGAGTCTAAAAAAACATATCTGCCGGGCCTAGTCTTGGAGGGTTCCGCAGTCCAACCATTTTTAGCGGCCAGATGGGAGGCCAATTTTACCCCATCGAGTTACAGAATGAAACCCAGTGCTCGTAGTACCTAAAATTATGTTCTTTAAATATTAATTGGTCTGCCAGCTCGCAACTTGGTAGTTTTTACAGTCCAACCAATCTATATATATAAAATGCTAAACTGATTGTTGATATATCAACGCACAGCCCAAACCGCTGGACCTAGAGACTTGAAATTTTGCACATAGATACTTTATATACTCGTAGTGTAGAGATCCACCAGGGAATCATATAGCCTTTCAAAAATTGCCCCCAAAGCCTTCAGTTTCGAACTGTTATGAGATGATGCCCCGTGAGGAGAAAATACTTCATACAAATGTTTAACCGTCTACTGCCCCCTGGAACCTCACGCCATCCATTTAACCCTAAAACTTTTTTACTTTTTTTCTCAAAAAGTATGAAACGGACAAATATCCAATTTTATACAAATATTATTGTTACCAATGGAAACTATTAAAAAAAAATACCAGCCTTCTACTTACTTCTTTTCCCCGAAAAAAAAAAAAAATAAAAAAAAAACAGCCTGTATAACAATTCAGGCTCGTCGTACTAACATCATTTTTTTGTCTAAATATGAACCAACAACCAATCTACATAAAATGTAAGTTTCATTAAAATTAGCTGAGGTGGAATAAATCGATACCTTGGTGCACAATCGTACTAAATGATTTATTTTTGCCAGTGAAGTTACGAATTTATTATTTGTGCACAAACATACTAATTACAATAACTTTTCAAATGTAATTAGTACAACTAAGGTATCGAAACCTACTTGTGAACTAAGGTAACGAAATGTAAATGTACTGTTTAGTACTTACTATGTACGTGTAACGCGGGCGGCATTATTAGGTAGGATGAGTAAAGACAGCGGCCCGCAGCCGGGAAGCCGCCCGTGGTCGATTTATCAATTTGCAAAGGCGGTGTTAAATAAACACAATATGAATGAAACTCATTATTACTTATTCGAGCAAGTGTTTCTGTTTTTATTCTATTTTGTTTCGCTTGCAGGGCTTGAGAACTTACAAAAAAATACTAAGTAACGTAAGTAGTAAGTAGTACCTACTAAACAGTAGATTTACATTTATTCCACAGTGTTGCTAATTATATGAAACTTACATATTATGTTGATAAGTTTTTGGTTCTCATTTAGAAAAAAAAATGGTCTATGTTAAATTCCAGTAAAACGCATTAAAATCTATACAGCCATCACCTCGAATAGTATAGTATACAAAAACCTAGTTTAGTAGGTACTACTTACTGTTTATGTTTATTTAACACCGCCTTTGCAAATTGATAAATCGACCACGGGCGGCTTCCCGGCTGCGGGCCGCTGTCTTTACTCATCCTACCTAATAATGCCGCCCGCGTTACACGTACATAGTAAGTAAGTACTAAACAGTACATTTACATTTATTCCAGTGTTCCACCTTTGCTAATTTTATGAAACTCACATGTTTTGCAGATAAGTTGGTGGTTCATATTTAGAAAAAAAATGGTGTTAGTACGACGAGGCTGAATTGTTATACAGGGTGTTTTCTTTTTTATTAACCGACTTCAGAAAAGGAGGAGGTTATACGTTCCACTGTATGTATTTTTTTTTTATGTATGTTCACCGATTACTCCGTCAATTGTCGACCGATTTCAAAATTTTTTTTTTGGTTTGACAGGGTATACTTTCGAGGTGCTCCCATTGTCACCAAATCTGAATCTGATGAGAGGATCCGTGAGGAATTGAGGGAACTCCTCAAGTATTGTAGGCAAACATATAGCGATTTTAGTATTTTTAGTAACAAATCCAGCATTTGCATTCAGAAAGTATCATTTGGTGAAGTGGAACTAATGATGAAGACCACAGATGGCCACCGGAACTCCTTAACGGTACCGATTTCAAGGTTGGCGATAAGATATCTCGATTAAGATAGTTGAGCGACTACAACGAAGAATATTTACTTGTTAACCGACTTCAAAAAAGGAGGTTTTTGAAATATGAGTATGACTTTCCCGCGGCGTTGCTTGCGGCGCGCTTGAAATAACTTAAAGTTTCATTTCAACTAAGAAGTGGGACTACGTAACAGCGTATTATAATCACTAAAAACTATAAAATAAAATAAATGTTTAAAAAAAACAAAAACCGTCGGGTTTTTTATTTTATACTTTTTAGTGATCATAATTATGCTGTTATTCTCCCATTTCTCAAGAAACAATAGAACATTTCAATCTCGCCGCAAGCAACGCCGTGGGAAAGTCATAGTCATATATTTAAACCTAAATATGCTTCGTCATAGTCGCTCAACTATCTTAATCGAAATATCTTGTCGCCACCCTCGAAATATATACCGTTTAGGAGTTCCGGTGGCTATCTGTGGTCTTCATCATCAGTTCCACTTCACCAAATAGTGGTTTCCAAGATCAAATACACGAGTTACAATGAAAAATACCAAAATCGCTATAGGTGTGCCTATAAATTTTGAAGATTTCCGTCGATTCCTCATGGATCCCACCATCAGATCTTCATTTTGAAAAAAATGGGACCAATCTGGAAGCACCAGCTTTCAAATAAAAAAAGAATCTTCATAATCGGTTCACCAAGTCGAAAGTTCTGAGGTAACAAACATTAAAAAAAAAAACAGACGAATCCTTTTTTTGAAGTCGGTTAATAATCATCAAACTGTAATATATTCAAAGTTGAAAAAATAAGGGCTGTGTATGACAATGACAAAATAAGCCTACAATGATGTACTTCATAGACGACAATGATTCAATGTGACCGACAATGACGAATATTTTAATCAATAACATAAAAAGTCTTAATGTAACAACTAAGCACTACCAGCATCAGTCATTTTCAATCAACTTCCAAAAACGGAATGGGGGTTATATACGGGGGATGTAGTCTTCCTTTTACTTTATATTTTTTCTATTGTTTTTCTGTGTGCGTTGAATAAAGATTTTCTATTCTATTGTATTGTTCTATTCTATATGTTTCGTATGGGGTTGTATGTTAATACAATCTTTTGTAATGTTCAGCTATAATTTTTTGCCACGTCACTTTGACAGACTTCTCAGAGTCTTTTGTTTTTAATTGCATTTATTTAAATGAAATTAAACTAAGTGATAATAATATTGTGCTTGTGTGGTTATAATAAGTTCCTGTCAAAAAAAAAACAATTTTACGACAAGCCGACTTCATTTTATATTCAATATCTCATTTAAACAATTCTAGCGAACCTACTTGACGGGGTTGCGACCTTTCATTACCTAAGTTTGTTGGGGTAACACCGGAAGCGGGGGAAGACCGTATGAATCAAATTTCCGCCGAATTTGGCTGGCTTTATTTCTCAATGTTGGCAACAAAGTGCAAGACGCCATTTCATTACGCCTAGACCCCGGCTGCCAGTCTCCGCTAGCTGCTCCGTGATTTTTCATCTATCCGTTCATACCCCTGTAACTTATTTTGTGTATTGTAATGAAATTGTTGTTTTTTTTTTAGATGGTTTTGTTGGAATACTTCGCTTTGAAGGTTTATAATTAAATAAAACGATCTTCTCTCTTGCAGGCAAAGATCGGAAGGAGACAATCCGATCTTTACCCATTTAAAATAAGGCAGTGACTGTCAAACTTTAAATTTTCATAATTGTGAATGTTCTCTATAATTTAAATTTATTGTTTTTGATAATCACACTTTCGTTCCGTTATTTTAACTAAACCGACCACGGCAAAGCCAAAAGGAAGGGTTATGATTCTAGCATTCTAGTTATTTGGGTGGATATCAGTTTTGGGCCAAAAAACACTATTTACAATTGGGCATATTTTTCAATGTTTTCACTTTAATAAATAACATAACTTATTAAGGCCTAAAAACGACGTAAATATGTGTAATTCTGCCTTATTTCGCTCATATTTTATTTTTATTTTTTGCATTTGAAAAAATCATTGCCCAAGAAATTAGGTTTTATTTCTCTACTGCTTAATCGCATTATTTATTTCGTCGATTCTTATATACTGTTGAATAGTTATAATAAATAATATATTTCTTACGAAATTACTTAGTGTAAACCTTACGTTCGATTTTTCACGTTTACATAGCAAATTCTTTCTAGGCACATATCAAAGTTTGAGAATCACAGATTCACCAAATTTTTGCATCAGGGGCAAGATCGGATACAAAAATACGAAAAAAAACGTTCGATGAGAACATTTAACTTTCTAGTTATTGATGGCTCCAAATTATATAATATGTGCCAGAACGGATGAAATCGGTAAAATCCTTTTTCTCTGAGCATTAGAAGCGGCTTTAAATCTCCATCCGGTATTACCCCTTGATGTCAATTTATTCGCCACGTTCTAAAAAAGAATATGTTACCTTTGGGGTTTTTAGATTGCACAGGCCTGAAGGACGTTAAATTTTTAACCATTTGCGCCATATTTCAAGAATCTGACGCGTACTGATATCGAGATAAAAGTTTTTAGCGCAGTCTCTCAGCTAGTTCAAAATCCATCCGGTATAACCCCAACAAACCTTACATGATATTTTAGAGCCAATATTTTATTGCCCACTGTACTGTGACTCTAATAAGCCTCAACATGTTCTATGATGTGATGTGACTTATAAAAATAGTAATGATTATAATTCAAATGATATGACCGACAATGACTATAGTAAAAAAAACGTGTCGAAACAGGTTTCTGTTTGAAGATGAAAAAAAAACCTTTTTCGCCAAAACAAAACCTATGTTTACTTCAATGCAAATACAAACTTAATAATTTATAACACATAATTATCGAGAAATAGCTACGAATGACAATGACGACAAAATTGTCAAAAGTTGGAAGAAGATTTTTGACCACTTATCTAGCGGTAGCGCATCAAGTGTTCGTCCTGAGACGCCTGCTAGGCACTTGAGCGGCGTGGGACGGTCGCAGGAGGCCATGTTTTGTATTGTTCATTGCGTTCAGTTTTCCGAAATTCGACATTCAATGGCCGTGGCCACTAATGACGATATTTTTTGACAGGGTTTTCGATTTGAATTTTAACCAATTAGCACTAATTTTCTTGACAAATTTTTTATACAAAAGTAAAGAATATTTGGTCCTTAATATGATTGTGTAGGTTTTATTTCATAACTATTTTCAGTTAAAGTTTTATTCAAATAGTAAGAAGGTTAACTAGTTTGGCCCCTAGTAAAAAACGGCAAATTTTACTCATTTTCCCAGAACAACTATTTTGTAGTAGGTTTAAACCGAAAATGGTTCAGGTAGCTTTTTATTGTTTCATTGAGCACCTAAAAAGGGGTTTTTGGTGGCAGTATAATTTACCCAGTAAATGTTATCAGCGGGAACGTAAAAGTTGGGCGTTCCGGAGATTCGCCCGGCTACATACAGCAACGAAGAATACGAAATGTAGCTGAGACGCTGAGAATCAGCATTTGAAAGTGTGGTCGGTTTTAAGAAGGGAAGAAAAACATGCTTTCCACTTCATTCCAGTGCAAGGTATTGTTCTTCTTGGTTTTTCTTTTTATTATGCATTTATGCTAAGTTTAAACAGTGTACTTTAGATAGGCTTAGATTTTAATTAGCTTTTTAGATTTAGCAATAAGTATACAACAAATATCAACCAAAAAAAAATACAAATGCATTTAATTTTCACCATCAATTTTTAGGCACTGATGTTTTTAATTTGTTTTTAGGTCTTCAAGATGATGATTATGCCAGATGTGTGCAGTTTGGTCGTTTTTTACTTCAATACGTTCCTCAACAGCAACGTGTTCTTCGTTGCTGTATGTAGCCATGTCAATTAATGTCGATAACAACAATAAAATTAAAATAATGCCTATCTCTGTTTATTTAAATGTTTCCCCGCGTATTTAACTTTTGGATTTTCTTTTTTAAGTGTATTTTTAATTAAGTAGTTACCCATGCAATAAACTCAAGAATAAAATAAATTGCGTTGTTTTTGGTCGTACCTTGCGTACCTATCGGATACTTAGTTATTAAAATAAATTAATAATATTATTAGTTTTTTAATCATTTTTGACGACTATTTTACGCTTTTTTATCATTAGTAAAAAAAAAGTCTCAATTCATTTATCTGATCGAATCTTACTTTCAAGTAAGTGGGTAGTTTCAAAGAAGTACTGGGTAATGTAAACCACCATTTTAGATTGAAACCATATTTTGCCGAAAAACTGAACGTGATTCTAGACACTTGGTATACCGTAAGAATAGTCAGGAGCTGAAGAAGTTTTTATGATGTTGGAAGATCTGAGGAGCTGGTAATTTTTTTTTTATCGTGCCGTAAAGTTGACCGTGAGGATTTTTATTTTCTGTCCTTTACACTTTGTCGGCTAATATTTTTTTATTTGTTTACTATATGAATAAAAGTTACATTTCATTAGAATACGCATACATTAAAGATAAAAAAAATATAAATACTTTTGTGCTATCACATTTCAAAAAAAAGATATGTAAACAAAATTGTTAACTTTTGGAAGATACCGAGATTTTTTTCAAAAAAAATATTTAAAAAACTCCGTGGGTAGGATGTGTGTTAATTGGCTCAAAACGTGTTGCAAGTGACCCTAGCTATCCACCCTATTCATTTGGCACACTACTTGCAAATACACCCTGTATATCGCAAGGATCTTATCGCTGCTTCTGATAGGTCGAGACAGTTTTGGACACGAAATACACCAAAAAAAATAACTACTTGATTTTACATTTCTAAGAATAAAAGAAAACTCTCGAAAAAATAGCCTTTTCTAAGGATCTAATTTGAAGCATTTCATGATAAAAAGTGTTATTGTTATTTCAAATAATTTCTTAAATACAAGGTAACCTCGCCTACTTCCTACTACAAAATGCCGGAGCTACTTAGAAAACTGAGTATACTTCGTCTTAGATTTAGAAAGACGATTTTTTTACTATGTGTGATCTCAGCTCGTTTTGAAACTTCGCTATCTTTTTCTTGCTTTATCATCTTATACAAACTTGGTTTCAACAATTGTGGTACTTGCATAAATATTTCCTCTTCTAAGTAACCATTTAAATATGCTGTATTTATATCTATATGGTGTATCTCTATGTCCAGTTCAACTGAAAGAGCTGCTAAAAGCCTGACTGTTTCTAATCTTGCTACCGGAGCAAACGAATCTTGATATTAGATTCCGTAGCCTTGACTACCCTTTTGCCACTAGTCGAGCCTTTTTCTTCTCGCTCTTGTCAACATTTAGCTTCGTCGTTAACACGTAACGACAACCGACTACATCGCGTCCTTTTGGCTTCTTCACAATATCCCATGTATCGTTCTTTATCAAGCTTCTTATTTCAGATAAAATCGCTTCTTCCCATCCATAATTTTCATTGCTGGTTAAAGCATCTTTTAGACTTATTTCTGCCGCTGCAAGAAATTCATGAGTATCAAAAAATTCGTCCGATTTCGTCTGAAGATTCTGTCTCTGCTTGCTGCCCAATCGGTACATCTTGAGGTTCCGTTGCTGGCTCTAAAACTATCTCAACCATACGATATATTTTCTTCGGACGACCTACATGACCCTTTTCTAGTCATGGTCTACCAGCAGCTCTTTTACGCCAATATTTTCCGTAGGTTTCTTGTCAATCTCTATTTCTATAATCTTTGGCTTTTGTAAGTCGGCTTTAACTTTATTTTCTATTGCAAACGGATCGTTGTTTGTGCTTTCTTCTTTGCACTCATTTTTAACTTTTCATTTTTCATGAAATTTTACGTCTCTTGCCTCAACGACTTTTCTTTCTTGAGGTAACCATATTCTATAACCTTTTGTATTTCTTGGATATCCTACGAAGACTCCTTCAATGCTTCGAGCTGCAAACTTATCTGTCCCCTGTTGCTTTTCCAACACATGTACTTTACATCCAAATGTTTGCAAATAACTCATCTTAACCGGCATCTCATACCACCTTTCAAATGGTATTTCTCCTTCAAGGCTACTAGTTGGACATCGGTTAACATGACATGCTGTCACTACAGCATCAGCCAAATAACCCGAAGATAATCTTGAGATGCAAGAGGCATGCACCTTGCCACCTCGATGAGAGTCCTGTTCATCCTATCTGCCACTCCGTTCATCTGTGGAGTATGAGGTATCGTAAGCCTTGTCGCCTTACCCTCCTCTTGTAAAAATAAATCAAACTCCCGGTTACAATATTCTCCTCCGTTATCGGTTTGTAGGTATTTAATTTTCTTACCCGTTAATTCTCCACGTAATTTTTATAGATCTTGTAAAACAGTAAGAACCTCGCTCTTCTTAATCAATAAGTAAACATCACACCACCGCGTACTACAGTCAATAAATGTCACAAAGTACTTCGCACCACCTATCGCTGTACTTTGCATAGGCCCAACGATATCTGAATAAACGATTGTAAGTATCTCGTCACACGGTCCGCTAGATTTTGAAAAAGGAACTGCAGTAATTTTCCTCTTCGCACAAACATCGCAATTATACAAACCGCTCATATCTGATAATTTTATCTGGTAAATACCAGAATGTTTTAGAATGTTCAAAAGATCTTTCGCATTCAGATGACCTAAATGAAGCCATGAATTCAATTTACCGTTCGGAAGTAACAAAGTGTCAACGAATTTACGTGCATCATGACATAAATGAGATGTACATCCGCTGTCAATGATCCAATCGGCATTCTCTTTGCAAGCAGCATTACATTCATCCGAAAAACAATTAAATGTAATAAAATTGCTATCAAAACTCTCTACATCATTATTTTCATGTACACACTTTACAGTTTCTTGACATTTTTTCTTAACCTGGGTACATTCAGATGCTTTGGGACCCAATATTTGAATTTAAACTGCGACTTATTATCCGTGTTCACGTTATTTTTCCAATAAGGTTTTCCTTTTACCAGCAGGACCTCAGATTTAGACCGGGGTCTAGAATTGTACTCTTCTAAGAACTTGAATACATCTGGATCAGGTAATTCATCTCTCGATTCGATCGCACAACGAAAATTCTCGAATCTCGCTGGAAGACTGTACAACAACATGATCGAAAGCAAATCCTTGTGAATTTCCACTTCCATCTCATTCAGTTTGTCTTTAGCTTCAAAGAATTTCTTTAGATGCTCTCCGACATCATCAGATTCGCTCATCTTTTGTAACGTCAACCAGTTTTCCAGCAATGCTTCCACCTGCAGTCGCTAGATAGAGAAAGATTCGATACGTACGGAACTCATGTTCATTACTTTTCATGGTATCTACGCCTTTTTCTACGTAAAGCACTTATTACACAGAATCTAAACTAAATCAATTTTTGTTTACTGGGTCCATAACCATTGTTATGGATCACATAAAATGATTAACACAGTATAAGCCAATAATAAAATATATTGAGATGTACAAACAGATTGACGGTCATAACAAAGATGATGACTGTGACGTTCTCTACGTAAAGGGACCTTACGGATGGAACAGTTTCCGAGATATTAAATCAAATCAAATCAAATCAAATTCATTTATATTAAGACTTTTGTGGAATAGATTTTTTTTTATTTTAGGAAATTAAAGTTTGGAAACGGAAGTTTAGTTTAGATTTTTATATAATTAAAAAAAAACGTTTTTTTAGTGAGATATCGTCCTTCAAAGTTTAGTGATAAAGGGACCTTATGGATTATTGGTCAAAGATGTGGTTGTATACATACGAAACAGTCCATGATTTTGGCAATGAGATGTAACGCAAGGCATTTTGGGGAGTGGTGGGGGAAGGGGAAGACCCCCCCACTCGAAAAATGGGCAACATTTCTCGAGTACGTAACCGCGTGCGTGCTCTTCAATACGGTGATTGAATTCGATTAAAAATAATGATGTCGAATTTTAAAGATAAAGGTACGTTTTTATGGTTCCTTACCCAAAGGGTATAAACGGGACCCTATTACTAAGATTCCATTGTCCCGTCTGTCTGGTCGTCTGCCTGTCAACAGGCTGTATCTCATGAACCGGTATAGCTAGACGGTTGAAATTTTCACAGATAATGTATTTCTGTTGCCGCTATAAAAAAATTACTTAAAACAGAATAAAATAAATATTTCAGGGGGACTCCCATTCAACAAACGTGATTTTATTGGCGTTTTTTGGTCGATATTAATAACGCAACAGGTAGACGCTTGAAATATTCACAGCATATTTAGTAGTGTGATCACTTTCAAAAAATATATATATATTAAAATAAAATAAATATTTAAAGTGCGGACCCTTCGTGCGCGAGTCCGACTCGCACTTTGCCGGTTTTTTTAATGATATTTATCCGATTTCAAATCCAATTTTTGTATTCCTTTTTGCGAGTTTTCCGGATGTTATCTTTACGAAAGTTTACACTTAGCGATCGTAGTTTAATTCAAATTGGACCCATTATTACTTTGTTATTATTTATTAAATTGGAGCGCAGGCAAGTTTCAAGCGTCACGGCCCACGCTAAAGTTAATTACCTCCCTACTGCGAAGACTACTTCATTATTTTTAGGTATTTGACTGACGGTCTCGCTGCAGGCAAGGTTAGGTTCCGTTAGTAGTAACTTACCCCATAGTACTTGACTAGGTACCTATAGTAACTAAAATAAAACAAAAATAATCCGGAGGGCCAGCTTAAATAGTAGAGGAAGAGCAGTGCGAACCAGAAGAAGTATCGCAAGACATTTGTTTGTGATGAGCCGTACCCAGACAATAGGAGGAAGTAAGTACATAGATTAATTTTATTTATTAGAAATATAGGAGAGCAATTCGGTAGTTTATGGTATTGGCTTAAAAAAAATCCATGTTCAGGTTTACCAGCCAAAATATCTGTTGCACCTTAAACCGTGATAAATTAGACCGTACGTCTTGGACCCGACGAACCGATAGCAGCGTATACAATAACTAAAGTCTATTTCTCACTTTATCATGCATTCTAGCGAAAAACATCTAATGACATCTTTTATTTGTATAATTAAGAACTATTAATAGCAATTTTTTAATATTTGAATATATTATTAAAATACTAGATTTTTTAAATAACGGCACAGTACTCCATTACTTAGGTCCCTTTTTAGAACTTTGTATGTATTTAACCCCCTTCACTAAACTTTGATTGTAATGTTTAGCTGAAAACACGTACTGAAGCCTAGTGGTTTAGATTACAGATTATTTAAAACTGATCTCTGTTAGCATATTTGTTACAAAGTTATAAGTTGACGTCCTTCCCCGGTAAAAAGACTAACATTCAACTAACTTTACAGGGGAACGTTTTAAAGTATTTTTTTGACGAAAAAAAATTATAACTCTTTTTCTAATAAACATATTATAGAATTTCCGAACGTGTTTTAAACATAATTCTGCCTACTATGTTCTGAAATTAATAGTTTTAATCTAAACTCGATAGTTTACGAGATAAGTGGCGCTTTAGTCATTTGTCCTCAACTCGTTGGCAAAATACAATAAGGCCAAAAAAGATTTAACGTAAGAAGTTGCATCACACACCATAAGCCTCAATTGACTTATGTGAGTAATATTTTTAAATGAACCTCTGAACTATTTAATAAACGGACATAATTTATTTCTTATCAGACAGTCTTAAGTACTGAATTACCAAATCTCTGGCAAATATTTGTCACAAAATGCTTAGGGATACATTATGTATGTATTCATTATAAAATCATATCACTCATATCAAATGGTAGATAAGGCAATTTTCTTAGGCATAACATTAGATAAATATTTGCAATGGAGTCCCCATATAGCTGTACTGGCAGGTAAACTAAGTTCGGCAGCTTACGCCGTTAGGAAAATTAGACAACTAACCAATGTTGAGACAGCTCGCTTAGTCTATTATAGTTATTTTCATAGTGTCATGTCGTACGGTATTCTGGTTTTGTGTTACAAAAAAGAGCCATTCCTTCTATTTACAATTTAAATTCCCGTGACTCATTAAGATAACTTTTTAAAGAAATTAATATCTTGACTGTAGCGTTTCAATTTATTTATGAGAATATTATTTACGTTATTAGAAATTTAGATTCTTTCACCAAAAATTCTGATATACATAATTTAAATACCAGAAATAAAAATAAAATCGCTATCCGAAAATTCCGCGTCCGTAAAGTATATAAATCATTTGTTGGTCAATGCATTCATTTTTATAATAAATTACCTGACGAAGTTTTAAAGTTACCCTTTCCAGCACTTAAAAATTACTTGAAAAGGTCGTTAATGTCTAAAGCGTATTATAGGATCGAGGACTATCTAACAGACAAAAATGCATGGCCTAAACCCGAAACTTAGTCAATAATAATTTATTCAAATCCAAAATCTTTATCTTGTCTAGGGGACACCGTTGATGTAGGAAAACATATCGAAACTTTTATGTGGTCGTCTCGCACCATCTTATATACACATAAGTATGTGGTTTTTTTTTCTCTCTATCTCTCCCGTAAGATTCTTAATTGGCATGTTTTCCTGCTGAACTACGCATGTTATTTGATACTATATTTAATTTAATATTTATACCTTTATATAATGCTAGACTAAGTAGTACCATTGTAATAAGAAATATGTTAAAAAATGACTGACTGCTGAGTTTCTTGCGGCGTTTCTTCTCAGCAGTGGTCTTCTCTTGGGAAGCGTTGGTAGATTCTTGACGTGTAAAAGTGCCCGTGCGGCCTACTTACTGAATAAATTTCTTTTATCTTTTATCTTTTATCTTTTAATGTTACTTGTACTTACTGGACTTATGGGTGAAATGTTTTGAAATTAATGTACACTAAAGGTAGACATTTGTTAAAGTTTGTTGATAAGTAATCACTAATGAACCATCTGAGTTGGATGTCTATGTTTGTAAACTCGTTGTTAATACGAGTATTAAACTAATGATTGATTGATGATTAAGAAGTCAGCCGCTTTTCCCCACAAAAAAAATCCATACCTTATAACAATATAAGACAATACAATAAGATAACACTTAAAATATTTATATTTTTGTGCAATAAAGAGTTTGCATACATACGTACTATGGAAATAACTATAGTACATAGTGAAATGTTACCACCAACAATGTCCCTTGCCTAACCCGCCGGGTAACCGCAACGAGCAACTGAACTGGTGGAGCCCGGAAATGGATAGACTCAAGAAAAAGACGAGGCGAAAATTAAACTGAGCGATGTAAACAGGCGCAGACCAAGACTCGGACAACTCCAAAGCGTCTAAACTAACAGGGTAATGAAAGTTCTCTCCAACCAGACATCCCACACCATGGGCTCCTTACGCAACCCAGAAAACACCCTAACCAGCTCGCCAGAGGAAGCAAAACATGTCCTCATACAAACTCACTTCACTGGATGCGTAATATCGATACCAGTACCTTTGACACATGAGGAGGTCATCCCCACAAAAACAGACTGAGAATATGCAGGCGAGGTAACCAACCTCATGAAAATTAAATGGGCCATCAATAGCTTCAACTCCTTCAAATCACAAGGGCTGGATGGGATATTTTCCTCGCTACTAAAGTTGGGTGGTGAAAACCTAACACAGTTATAGATGAATGGATCCATTGACAGGATCCGTTAATGGGGTTAAGTGGACTTTTTGTACATTAAAATCCATTAATAGAGTCGAGTGGGCTTTAATGTACGCTTAAATCCATTTGGAGTCTATTACACTTTTTAAGACGCTGGGATCCATCAATGGATTTAAATATACTATGAAGTCTACAAAGATCCATCAATGGATTCTATTGAATTACCGAGAGCGTGGAATTGCACATGTAGTGGTAATATGTGTTTACAGACATTCTATATTTAAATTTCCTCTATACCATCAGCATAAAAAGAGTTTTGTTATATATTAAAGAGTAAGTACAAAAATAATGCCAGTGTCAAATTCTAAATACTTTTTACAATGCACTAAAATATACGTCTTGTTAATCTTGTTATATTCTCGCAATTTTCAGAATTATTTTGACTGGGCATGTACGACTGTAAGTTACACAGTTTGCAGAAATTATGGCAGAAAGTAACAATAATTTTGGTCCGATTGAGAGTCAAAGTAAACAAGTAATGTCATAAACATTTTGAACCCGAAATAATGAAAAAAAAAAACGCCTTACACCACTGCCCAATTCGTTGAAAAAACTACAGGTGTTTCTCTAATTAGACTATTTATAAAATTATGACTGAGAGTAAGAGTGACAAATTCAAAGCAACGAAAAAATTCCCCTCTCCGAGTAAGAAAAAGTTGCGTAACTACTTGTCCTTCGGCAGTACATGATTTTGATCAAGAAGTCATCAGGAGAACTTTATATAATTTTCACTTCTCATGCTCAAAAAGTGTGTCATATTAGACTTATCAAGCGAGACTCAAGTAGTACATGTAAACCCTAGAGAATACATTATATTCATATTTCCCCTAGGGAAAATAGAATAATTTATTTGTACAAAACATTTTAATTTGACAAATCAAAATACTTCACCAAATTAAATCCACCAATCAAAATACTTTACGAAATTAAATCAACCTATCACAATACACATCGACTGTCAATCGGAACGTTAGGTTCTTTTTGGTACGCATACTCTTTAACTATATTAACTCTTTAAAAAAATTGTATTTGGTATGAACCAACCAGAATACAGCTATATTAAAATCGACCAATCAGGCAACAGAATTAATTTCTCAAAACATTAGGTGTTTTTTAGTCCCTATTTTACAATCGTTAAAATATGATTAAATCGATTGTGCAACGCTTTGAAGCGCTAAATACTCACACGGTCAGTGGCGTTTATTTGCGGTATCTATATTTTGTATCTGTGTTAAATTAAAACAATATTTTCGCCGTAGAATAGGTATGTGGTGCTATTTTTGCTAATTTTTTAACTTTGTATAGGTAATGTTTTTATTTTCTCGCAATCTAAGTGAAAAGTAGAGTGTATTACTCGGGTCTAAAAGCCATATTAGGTAGGCCCTTGCTTTGCTCGGGAAAATAACCATCACGTGGTACTAAGTATGGCTTATTTTAGACCCTAGTTGTACAATCTACTATTTCATCTGTCCCATAAGCAAATAGCATAATATACCATAAGCAATAACCTTAAAGTTGAATATTTAAAGAAATGATAGCAACGCGAAGCAAAAAAGGACATACTTATTCCACTTGTTTAGGGTAATCTCATTAAATTAAGAAAAAACCTACATGGTTTTCCTTTTCATGCGAACGGTACAACCACTACATATGCAATTCCACGCTCTCGGTAATTCATCTATACTCACGATGATCTTAGCAGCCTACCTTGCGCACAGATACGTGCCATGGCGGTAGAGGGACGTCAAAGTTTACTCAAAACTCTGGAGAGACTATATGACAGGCACCTGCGTGAAAAAGACCTAGTTAACACATCAATACACCAGAATCCACATGCCTATAGTCAAGGTAAATCCGTCTCCAGACTTGAGGAAGCCATCAAAAATAAAGCACCGTGTCTAGGTGTCTTCATCGACATAAAGGGAGTCTTCGACAAAACCAACTACAAAAGCATAACAGTAGTACTGAAAAGGCACGGGGTAAATGCCCCAGTTATGACCCAGTGGACAGGTAATAAAATAATAATCAAGCTTGAAGCGGATAAGACCCAGCAACCACTCGTAGCGAAAGGATGTCCCCAGGGAGGCGTTCTCTCACCGCTGCTGTGGCACCTGGTCATGAACGAGCTGATCACAAAACTGAACGACTGTCACTACTGCACGGTAGGTTACGCCAACGATATAGCGGTGCTCACGAGTGGTAACGTCACTGGTACAGTATATTACATCAGCCACTCATCCCTGCATATCATGGAACGCTGGTGCATGCAGAATGAACTATCCGTCAACCCAAAAAAGACGGAGATGGTAATGTTGGCAATTACAAACTCCCCAAGATATTCGAAGCAGAGCTCCAGCTCTCGACTGAGATACAGTGTCTCGGAATAATACTCGACACAAATTTAAATGAAGCAATCACCTGAACAGCGAATTCGACCAAGCCACGATGGTATTCTGGCGAGGTTCACTGTTGGGTCGCATCATTTTTGACGCATTATGTATCTTTACGCATAAAATCGTTTGACCGTAAACGGATTTTACAATAGAAACGGTTTTATTTTAATACATACATACATTTACATTAAATCACGCCTGTTTCCCAGATATAGTGATCAATTATTATAAAAACTAACCTACTCTAACCTAACCTAACCTTTCCTATAAAATAGACGTTTATTAAATTCTGCATTATCAGCTTAAAAGGGTGTTATGCGAAAATTAAAAAAAATTATGCTTTCCAAAAGGATCTCTTTTGGCAATGCCGCAGAATAGTAGGTAAAAACAGAGCGCCCTCGACAGCTGATCGTCTCAAAAAAGTACAAAATACAGCTCTACGAAGACTCCTAGGAGGGCCTGAACCCTAGGGAAGTGAGAATCTTCACAGATGGATCCAATACAAGGTTAGGGTCCGGCTCCGACACATTCTCGGAGGACTTAAACACACATCTCAACACCATAGGGGTCCATAGCATAGTCTTCTAGGCAGAATGCATGGGCATCATAATGGCTATAACAGCAATCGAGGCAAGAAAGGTAAATTAACTCCTCATCTAAATACTCTTCGACAACCGATCAGTGCTCCAGGTCCTACACAGACACACCGTTACCTCAGGCTTGGTACTCGAGTGTCACAATGCCCTGACAAAGGCGAAGGTAAGCAACAACAGCCCCATCACACTACAGTGGCTCCTTATCCACTGATAATAAATTGATATCCAGTGGTAATACAGCAACTCACGTGATACAGCAACTGACGCGGCCGACGAGCTAGTGAGAAAGGGCTCAGAGATGGTAGCAGTGGGTCCTGACCTGAGCCTATCTTGCCTCTCCCGTTCGTATGGCTGCGTAATAAACTGCGATGAATGACCAAGGCTTTTTTTTATAAGAGTGGGAGGAAGACGAGCATGTAGGTTACCTGATGGGAAGTAATCTCCACCGCCCATAAATACCAGCAACTCAAGAAGAGTTGTCGGTCCATTGCCGGCCAATTAGGGAAATGTAAGCTTTTTTCTTGAAGGCACCCATGTCATAACTGGTGGGAAATATCGCCGAAGAGAGTTCGTTCCACAGTTTCACTGTACGAGGCAAAAAATGCCTAGTGAAACTCACGGTGGAAGATACGCTATTCATCAAGGTGATGTTGATGGAACCTGACTTTACATCGAGTAGTTCGATGGTGGAACTCAGCGGCAGGTAAAAGTTCGAATAATTCTTCAGAATCCTCGCCGTTGTAAAGCCAATACAGCATGCAAAGTGAACTGATGTCCCTTCGGGTAGAGAGGGAATCCAATCGGACAGAGATCGCTGGGTCGTTGACGATTCGAATCGCTCTGCGTTGTATCCGGTCCGGTGAGGTGGAGGTGGGTGCCCGAGCCCAGAGATGAGAACAGTACTGCATATGCGGCCGGACCTGAGCCTTATAGAGTTGGAGGCAGTGGTCAGCTGTGAAGTACCGTCTTGCTTTTCTGAGCATGCCAAGCCTCCTGGAAGCCAATTTGGTTTATCTTCCAAATGACTACGGAATTGAATATCATGCGGTATGTCAACGCCTAGGATTCCGATATTGGGCTTGATGGCGAGGGAAGTGCCTTCTAGGTATCAGCCTACGCACACTTGTGTCTTAGTGGGGTTAAATTGGACCATGTTGAATCTGTCCCACTTTGAGACCGCCTCCAGCGATGACTCAGTTTCAGACACAAGCTTTGCTCGGCAGTCTTTGATGTCAGCTCGAAAGGGTTTGCTCCAGCCAAAGTAACGTGCGTAACCTGTGCTGTCATTTAAATAGGTAGCAATGTATGTTACTAATCTGCAACATATCGGCGATACGCACATACATGAGTCTGGTAGACCAGAATTCACGGGCATGAGTTTCGAGCCGTCGACTGTTATTTTGATACCCCGCCCTGCAAATAAACTAGGTGCCCATTTGCAAAAACTCTCTGGGAGCCCATAAGAAGGCAGCTTTTACAAAAGTGTTTTGTACCAAACCCGATCAAAGGCCATCGCTACATCTAAACTAATGGCCAATGCCTCGCCCTTGCTCTCCACGGACTTACCCCAGCAATGAAGTGAGGTAAACTAGAAGATCACCAGCTGAACGCCCACGGCGGAAGCCATATTGGTGCTCAATTAACAGCTGATGATCCTCCAGATACCCCAGCAGCAGACGATTAATAATATTTTCCATTACCTTGGAAAAGAAGGATGTTATAGCAATAGGCCTATAATTTGATGGATCTGAGCGAGTACCCCTTTTCGGGATCGGGTGAACCAAAGCTATCTTCCATGGGTTCGGGACTACACCGAGAGAGTAAGATAGCCGGACCAGACGTGTTCAAACAATGGTGGAATACCATCAGGCCCAGAAGACTTTTGAACATCCAGGGAACAAAGGATTCTGCAAACATCCCGCTGAATAAAGCAGATTTTAGGTATAGTTCTGCCACACCGTCGGCGGTATGTTTCCCTGGTCATCCAATGTCGAATTTGATGCAAAGAGAAAGCCCAAGAGATCGGCTTTCTCTTTAGCAGTGTGAGCTTGTGTATTATCCACCCGTTTCAATGCGGGGAACGATGACTGGCAAAAGTTGTTTTGAACAGCTTTGGAAAGAGACCAAAATGCACGTGAGCCAGAAGTCAGGCGTGCAAATCTATTACAAATTCTGTTGATGAATTTGAAATTCCTCCTGGCTCTTCTTGAATGACCTCGAAGCAGTATACTTCTTTTTCAATACGCCAGCGTTTAGATCACCAGTAGCCAAAACTTCCGACCAAGCTCTATAAGAGTCCTGCTTTCGGCAGGACGCCGCCCTGCAAGACCCATCGAACCATGGTCGGGACCTGCTGCCAACGGGGACCACTGAGTTTGGAATAAATAATTCCATTCCATGAGGTACCAAGTCAGCGACCGAGTCAGCACAGGCGCTGGGATCATCAAGCTAGAAGCACACTACTCTACTAGTATAGAGGCATTCCATCTTAGTCCTCAGGGTTGGCAATGCATTTGGAGTCTTAGGATTGCAGTTTTGAGGTTATGTCTTGAGTTTTCAAATGTCTATGGGTCAGGTCGCACTTAGCATCAGGTGGCCTGAGTGCTCGTGTGCCTTCTCCTTGCCATAAAAAATAAATTTAAAAAAAACCTGCTAACATGTAGTGCCAGACACGACGACATCTTTGCCCTCAGGCGCTCCCACTGACCGAACGAAACGCAAAAGTATTATTATTACTTCACGCCGATATTCTGTGGGAGGGTGGTACTACCCCGGACAAGCCGCCCCATTCGTACTGCATTCAATAAAAAGTTACAGTGCGGCTCTACCACCTACAGAACACCAGCGGTACTTGAGAAACCTAAGCACCTGTAGGCAGACCAAAGAAGCCCTCCCAACCCGTACCCGGGCAATAATTGGCCATGACTTATTTAACAAATACTTGATGATGATGATGAGTGGAGACGCCGCCGAGGCAGGCGGGCGGTCGAGTGGCTCTCCTTTCATTCTGCCCAGTTCCCTTTGATAACAAATACTTACACACTTTATGTTTAACAGACAGCCCCCTGTGCAGAGCCTGCGTGACGGCAGAGAAGCCTTCCGCTCACGTCATCATGGAATATTCAGAGGTGGCAACTACCGGGCGCGACACCTTGGACTAGAACCGAGATCGCTACTAACTAGAAGTCGTCCGCAACATTATGGGTTTGCTAGGCTTCCTGGTGGAACTGGGGTGGCATGAGTAGTGCCACCAACCCCCACGCAAAATAGACGCATAAGTCGTCGAGTTGTGGAAAAGAGCCCGAGTACCTATAACAATAGTAAACAAGTCTTGCCGTCTCGACGTCAGTAAGTTGCTGGATTCGCTTTATCGCATAAGACGCCGAACTTAGTTTACCTGCAAGCAGCCATTGCTGTTTTAATAACAGGTGAACATTGTTATTTGTTTTAACACAATATCACATAGAGAAAATTCTACGCTGCAACCGTTATTACACAATTTGAGTATTATTTATTAAATGGCAAACAGTTGTTACTATAACTTTTATAGCGACTTAATACGGCTAGAAGCAATACTCTTAACACATTCACTGCCACCGACGCATATATGCGTTCACTGTCATTCAAGTTTGTTCCTAGGCCACGCCCACTGGTAGTGAATGCGTTAAAACTTGTATAGCCCATAACACAAAAAGCGTGCATCAGAATAATACAGAAATATAAATTTTAGTAAAGTTTTTTAGATAAGCAACAAAGCAACCAAGAAAATCCAATTTTGACTAAACCCTGTATAGTATGTCCGGTAAGTCGCAACTCACAGTGAAATCGAAGGTAGATCAGTCTTAAAGTGATTATCCACCGGCGAGGCGAGCCTAGACGATGCGGGACAATAATTGAAATTTGTATTGAAAAATCGCGCACCTCCAATCCCGCGCGGGCGGTGGAAATGGGTATTTCAATACAAATAAAAATTCTCGCGCCACCTCGTCTCGTCTCGCCTCGCCTCGCCTCGCCGAAGGAATTAAGCACCTTAAGACGCACCGGACCAGGCTAAAATGCATCAGTAAAAGTTAAACGTTCAAGTTTTTTGCCAATGGAAATACCATGCGATTTGTACTGAGGTCATGTTAGGTTGGTTCGGTGTGGGGATGATGGTTATAGCCTTTCCACTACGTGGAAAAAAAGCTGACAATGCTGGTTCGGTATGTCTTAGGCTGGTCTACCTCCGGTGTCAGTGTCTGTACCCTGCAGACTGTAGAATATTATTTTAGCCAAATATTGTAAAATCGGTTGGACTGTAAAAACTACCAAGTTGCGAGCTGGCAGACCAATTCATATTTAAAGAGCATAATTTTAGGTACTACGAGCACTGAGTTTCATTCTGTAACTCGATGGGGTAAATTGACCTCCCCATCTGGCCGCTGAAAATGGTTGGACTGCGGATTCCTCCAACACTAGGCTCGGCAGACATGTTTTTTTAGACTCTATTAATCGTGTCTAAAACCAACGAAAAGTTTTCGTTTGGTAACTAAATGAGGTAAAATTATGGTCAGCAGCGCACCATATATCTTTTCATTGCGTATTACCCCCCAAGCTGAGCCTCGGAAGACCACATTTTTTCTTCCCTATTTAGGTGTTCTTTTACAAATAATTATAGTTTTGAGGTTTCAAAAATATTAAAGATGATTGTTTTTGGCATATAGTAGGTAGGTAGTTTCCGGACCATTTGCGCAATCTAATGCATAAGTTTGTGAAACTTAGATATTTCTCTTTTTTTAACAGTATCGGATGAAAATAAAATTCGAGATGAAAATTTATCTTTCAAGTAGTAACTAAGTAGGTATATATGCATTGTGTGTCATCTTCATCCACTGGGATATTGATATTTAATATATACCTAACCACGCCACCCTAATGCCCTAATAGCTCTGAAAGAGTGTTACAATCGGTTAAATAGGTGTTACGCGTTTCAGATCACTAGTATCAGCAGTTAATCAAACGAATTTGTGTCAAATTCATCGGTGTCATTAAAAGCTTGTTTTTTTTCTTTCAACTCGTGTAAATAACACACAAGAAAATTCAAGTTATTAGAGTTAACGTCTACATTCGTTATTAATTACTATGGTGTAACGAAACACTGCCTATTCATATTTTTTGTCGTTTTGCTCTATGATATCCTCGTGGTTATTATCAAACCGCGATTAGAATGGGACACAGGAATGAAATTCGAAAGTACCGTTAACAGTACTTATAATTAATAAATATAATAATAAGTCAATCTATGATTTCTTCATAAGTACTTTAAGTGCAGACATTTATTAGTTATTTGTTATACAAGGGGGGAAAGTTGTATTTTACCTGCGAGTGTTCATTTGAAACACGTGCTAGCGAAAGGATCCTATGATTGACCACGAGCGAAGCGAGTGATTCAAAAAAAGAATCATGAGCGTAGCGAGTGTTTCAACACACGAGACGAAAAATAACTTTTCACCCGTGTATAACACAAAACTTTTCACCTCACTACAGCGAGGAAAATAAGAAAAAAAATATACGCGTCGACTTGAGAACCTCCTCCGTTTTTTTTTCGTCGGTTTCAAACGACTTCGACTTACTTGGACTGTCAGAACATTTTATCCGTTTTTACAACAAGAATGAAGGTTAATGTTGAATGCTGATATTTATGAATTAAAATAAAGTTGTAAGACTGTATTTAGTGTTTTTTACTCGATGCAATTCATTATTGTGATGTTAAAAATTCAGCCCTTTTAACGTTTTACGTTTAGTTACCTGTCAAATATCACTTAAGCTGCCTTCAAATGTCAAAACTCTTTCTTCACATGTTGATAAAAAGCGATTTTCTCAATACATATCAAACAAACAAAAAGTGCTTTCCGAGCTAGTGAGATGAAAAGATAATAGTTTTACAAAGTAAGCTTTACTATAAACATTCACTACATATTTCAACGCTATTCTTGGTAAATTTTGTAATTTTTTATACTTATAAAAAATATTAATATCATATTTGACAAATCTGACATTATTTTTCTCTTAACTTTCACGTTATCGAATCGCTGTATCAGGCATAAGATGTAGGAAAACATAGATCCCGTGTAGCCAACTTTCAAGCGTACCACCTTTTTCTTCTGTGTACAACACAGCTTTGTAGCCAATACTCCATGGTCAATGCCATGACAATGCCGGACATGTGAACCCTACTAAATTAAATACGAATTGATAGAATAAGCGGCTAGTCATGGGCTAGTCGGATAAAGAATTAAGAAAAAGTGTCATTTAATTTAGTTGTTCGCTATCTGGGGGCTGATTTTTGACTTTCGAGCGCTCGAAAGTTTGACTCGAAAGTGAGTAAAATCAGTGAAACCTTTTTTGAAATACGAGCGGTAGAATTAAAAACGAATGGTGTGGACCACTCGTCTTTAAACTTTCTATTGCTCGTAATTTCAAAAATACGGTTTTACCGATTTTCCTCACTTTCCAACCAAAATTTCGAGCGCTCGAAAGTCAAAAATCGGCGCCCTGTTCGTCCATCGGTCGGAATTTTCAAAATAATACGCAGAAAATATATTAATTGGACTAGTTAACAGTGTTATATTAAAATATAGTTTTCCTACTCCTGTAATTTTATCTGTCATTGATATAGTCACGAACACTAATACAAGAACATACATAATATGTCCGCAGAATAATCCGTAGAAAAGTCTATGTAGTCTATTTCCCAAAACAGCACTTGTGTTTTTTTGAGCCAAAACGATACGCTTAGCCGCCACCAAGCTGCCACAGACTACTATTAAACCTACAACAATGACATTTTCGTTTAGAAATAAAAGGTGCAACATAGTATAAAACTGATTTTTACCATTAAATAAGATCACATATTTAAATAAAATTAATCTAAATTTAATAAATTCGGAATATGAATAATTCCTTTATACCGCTTTTAAGGTAATTTGCCATTTTTATTGGTTATGAACGCAAAATGTTTAAAATAGTAAAACTATTTGAGAAACTTAAAACCGCTGTAAACGCCGTGTAGTCTATAACATTTAAAAAAGTAAAATGACACTTGGGAGAACTTTGTACGAGCATTTGGGTGTTTCGAGCTGGTTTCCCTCGTCCAAACATGAGTTAAAAAAAAACTATTAATTTAACTTATTTTTAATGTCATCACATGGCAAGTGGACATCAATTAAAAAAAAAGTTAACCATAGACATATGTTTTGTTAAAGATGGAAACACATTATCGGACGCAGCTGACGGCCGCGACTTAAAGGTATCTAGATGATGAATATACACTGAATTGTGCAAACCAAAGAGTAGTGTAATATATTGGGAAAAGGGAGCCCTATCACGGGATATTCATGCAGACTGATTTGAAGCGCCATCTAGATTTCTGAACTATATTGATATATATACGTATAGCCAGCTATAGATATTCTTAAAATTCAATGGCTACTTCCCAGTAACAAACTATTTTGCTCTCATCTTGTCGTAATTCGATTCAATTAATACGAATCTGAATCTCAGAATTACGACGAGACGAGATCAAAATAGTTTGTTACTGGGAAATAACTAATTGGAAGGGAGGGTGTATGAAATGAAATGACAATAAGTATTATTTCGTAGCTTTATTTTCTATTTTTTTATAATGTTTACGTTCGTTGTAATATTTTTTTGCAGTTATTTTTACTTCGTCATCCCCATCACATATTAACTTACCGGACAAAATCCCATTTTCCGATCGACACCCGCTATAAATTATAACTTTTAATGTTACACTTAGGAATATTCACATTCAAATACAACCGTGGCTATGTTAAATGAAATGACTGGAGGCAGGGTTGCCATGCCAAAAATCATATTTCAGTCGGCCAGATCGAATAAAATAAAATTATTCGTATTATTATTTCAAAATAAACTTAACTGTAACTTTTATGGTCATTTTCAATGATAGGATTATATTTAATAATAACATGCATGCAGTGACATCTATCTGAGACTCATGATAACAATCGGTGTTTTTACTGTACAGAAATTAAAATGGCGTAACTGTCTATGTAACCTAGCACGATACAAGAGACTGTCCCCCCTCTGGTGCAAACTATCGGAGGTAAGCCGTGGACGTAACCTTGAGCTAACCTTGAGCGTTCGGACATCCGACAGAAATCTGGCGCGCTGGATGTTTTTGTCAGCCGCAAGCCACGTCCCGTTCGACTGTGCACACTTATCGGTCGTGGCCGTCAGCCGCGTCCGATAATTTGTTTCCAGCTTAATAATTGTAATTTTCATGTTTCCCGCTCATTTATTGTTTCATCTAGTGTTAGAAAAAGTATTGTATGCAACGGTGTATAACTAAGTCAAAAACGCTCGTGGCGTCTTTCTCTTTACGATGTTAGCCTTCAGCTCACATCGTAACCCACGCCACTCGCCTTTTTTGACCTCACTTATACAACTGTTGCTGTTAGGAACAGAATTTTGCTAGACAGAAAATAATAGGGTAGACAGTACCTTTAGTCAGTCAGGTGTTTTTGTATTACTTGCCCGGGCATCCCACGTTGAGCGGCGCCGCTATACTTGTAACACAGTGGTTTCTTGGTGATTTTGAACACCTAGTCCGTATGATTGTCACACTTAGGGGAGTCACAAATTATGCAGAAGGCAGACGGGGACTGTACGTGTAGTTTTTACATTCTTTTAGACTATTATTAGCGCGAGCGCATGTTATGGCGGCTAAGAGTTTTAGAGTAAGTGAATGACAGCCAGGACTGACCGAATGAAATCAAAAAGGGATATCGGATTGGACTTAAGAAAGAACGTCTTGAATGTCACCAGCTAAAATACGATAATTCCTAAACATACTGCTGGGGGAAGAAATCTTTAGGATTTCTTAGAATACATACAAAGAAAGAAAAAATACTTAACTCGTCTACTATTGTACATGAACTAAACTCATACTAATGTTAATGTAAGCGACATTAAGTTAGTGCTGATGTGGAAGTGGGCATAATTTAGATACAGGTCGAACGAGTTGGTTACCGGTACCCGTCTTCAACGTAGCAACACGAACTACACCATCTCGTCCAGGTGACAACGAAACGGTGCGAGCCAGTTTCCAATAATACAGCGTTGTATTTTCATTAATGATGAGCACAACCATTTGTTGCGACTTTGCAAATGATGTAAATATTCTAAATTCTAACGACGCCAAAATGTTGGGAAATGTTCTGGAGAAGTTACCAGCGAGACAAGCTGTTTAAATTCTCCATTCGCAAGTCATGTTCAGGAAGGGACACCATGTTATCCCCTACAAGAAAGTGAGCCGGTATTAAAACATCGACGTCATCTAAGTCGTCTGATATGGGGCATACAGGTTTAGAATTTAAAATTGACTCTACCTTCGTAAAATAACGTGCTCAACTCTTCGAATGTAAGAACAGTTTCCCCTACCGTTCGTTTCAGAATGGTTTTAGCAGACTTTACAGCCGATTCCCACAAACCTCCCATGCTTGGGGCAGACGGTGGATTGAAATGCCATTTAATTTGGTGTTTAAGAAAATAGTTTTGCACGTCAGAGTGACTAGTGCAGTCCTTGAGGAAGGTGTAAAATCCCTTTAGATGATTGTTTGCCCCAACGAAATTGGTGCCACAGTCAGAGTAAATATCTGAGCACCAGCCACGTCTACTAATAAAATGGATAAGACATGCTAAAAAACAGTCTGTTGAAAGATCCGACACAAGCTCAAGGTGAGAAGCTTTGGTGACCATGCAAACAAAAACACATAGATATGCCTTCGCAAAAGGTGCACGTCTCAATTTAGAAGTCTTGATAAGGAAAGGACCTGCATAATCTTTGCCAACTCGTGAAAAGGGTCTACATAGTGTGACTCTTGATGGAGTCAAGTCTGCCATGAAATAGTCGGCAGGTTTGGGATTAGGCCTGAAACACTTTTAGCATTTCCTAATGTGCTGTTTGATGACTGTCCGAGCTTAAATGATCCAAAATTGTTTGCGCAACTAAGAAAGTAGCAGTGGCGCACCTGCATGTAGATACAAGTTGTGATAGTAATTAATCAGCAAAACAGATAGAGGATGTGATTTAGGAAGCATAACAGGATGTTTACGTTGGTCAGACAATTTGGTATACCTTAGTCTCCCTAGTACTCGCAGAAGACCTTCATCATCGACAAATGGAGATAAATTTCGAAGTTTAGTTTGGTGCGGTAAACCTTGTTGAACCAATTTTATTGCATTTGCGAATTCGGAACCTTGAACTAATTTTATTAGCGAGTATAAGGCATTTCGCCACTCAGAACATGTCAATGGACCACTGGTACGCTTCGACTTTGGATGTTTTACGTTATGAACAAAAAGCGTGTTAAGCGTACTGTATTTAGATATAAAATCGGTAACATCTGTTTTACAGGATACCTGGTTCACGTGAACAGTTACCTTCGTTCTGATCGTCAGGGATGGGCATTTTAGAAGTGACAGACCCATTAATTGGCCAAGTGTCAGGTGACAACTTAAACCATGATGGAGACCACCAAAGTGGATGCGAGGCGAGCTCTGAAGACATCAATCCTCGAGACGCAGCATCTGCAGGATTCATTAATGATGTCTTTAATTAAATGGAGCAGTATTTGCCAAAATTTGGGAAACTCTATTGCCTTCAAACATTTTAAGCTGATGGACAGGAGTGCGTATCCATGATAGTGCAATGCTAGAATCACACCAGGTTATAATTTCATGGGAAACATTGTTCAAAGCAACTTTAGACTTAGACAATACCAGGTGGACGTCCACCTCACCATTGGGTCTCTCAACGCGAAGATAGACCACAGCTGCATACCCTTTGAGAGACGCGTCGAAAAAGCTATGCAATTGGAAGTCAATGCCGTCAACGGGCTGAATAAACCGGTTTAATTTTATATCCGATAAATTAGTGAACTCTTTGATGAAGACGAGCCACTGCTTGTTCATCTTCCGGCAATGGATCATCCCAGCCAATGCCGAGAAGCCACAGACGTTGCATGAACGCCTTTGCAGTAAATATGCCTGGCATCACCCACCCACATGGGTCTTATATGCATGCGATTTTAGCGAGACAGCGCGTTTTGTCAATCCAGTATTAAGAATCTTGAAATCTCTCTTATGATACTTGAACGCATCAGATACAGCGTTCCATTTGACGCCGAGTACCTTGACAGACCCCTCATTTTGAGGTTCAAATGACAGCGACCCTTCGCAGACGTTGTCAGGCAAGTCCGATAAAAATTCACGATTGTAAAGGTCTTCGCACATTATAACAACTCAACGGCGCCTCGATTCTATGCCAAATATTGAAATTTAAGCCCTATGTTATATTTTCTAGGTTTAATTTCAAAAAAATATATTAAAGTAGTGTACGACGTGTGGTCTACACGTCGTACACTAAGGTCAACTCCGACACGTTTGTCACGCGTTGACCACACGTCGTCCCCGCGGCGACTATGCGCTTGCGACTGACGCGTGACGGGCGATCATTTGCCACCGTTGACACCACTCCACTCGTTGAAACCGCGTTGTCCATTAGTGACCATTGGGTGGATCAACTAGTTGACTACTCATCGAAAGTGTGAGTAGAGTTGCTGCCGCAGTGGCGTGGAGTTGATATAGTGTGCGAAGACCTTTAGTCGATCATTTTCGAAATTCGAAACAACCTTGATTGAGAAGGTCCACCAACGCAGCTCTATACTTCCCCGAGCAGTGTCGAGGTTAGGACCCCCCCGGTCACTACGTCATCCACAAAAATTTGATTGGTTAAGATTTGACTAGCGTCAGGATGTGATGCCTTTCCTTCTGCCAATTGTAAAATGCAGCGCATGGCCAGAAATGGGGACGACGGACTCCAAAAGTGACAGTCCGCAAACGGAATTTATAAAATTCATCCAGTCTGTAATTCTCCCTGAGAATGTAGGCAGTGAAATACGCGGTAAATCAGACACCTGACTTTGTGAAACATTGTTCGCAACACTCTCTGGCAATATCTCCTGACTTGAAAACAGTTTGTAATAAATCACACTTACGTGGTTTAATGTCGTGTCATATTCCGGAAAATCCTTTAAATGTTGATCGGCATCGAACCCGGCTCTTTTACTAGCCTCAACAGTCTTATATTTATAAGACTCGATAAATTCACTTTTCATTTGGTCGAAACTACGATAACGAATTTGGAATTCTGCACGTTTAGACTCGTCCTCTACCGCACTGTTTGCAGCATTCCAAATCATGTCTCTTTGCAATTTAACCACTCTATATCGAATATCAACCGCAATTTTCACTAAAAACACTATGTCATGGAAAGTTAACTGCGAAAATTACAATAACAATAACAAATGAAATGACAACCTTCCCTTTGACAACTTAACTCATTCTTCAATTCGCTCACTACGTTTCGCTATCACCACAGACAATGTTATTTGTCTTGCTGACCGAAGGACACGTTCGAAATATATGAATGAACCGTAAATTGGAGTTCAATGTGAATGATTACTTGACTTGACTTCACACACAGCACTGACGAAACGCAATATTGTAGGTGAAATCTACCTACCTACCTCGAACGAAAGTACTTATTGGCGAATTTATTTGACGAAATATTATTTCACTTCTGGAAATACAATTATGCAAATTGCACGACAAAATTGTTTATGCACAATAGCAGATAATAGAAAGTATGAAATTGTTACGTTCCAAACTTGAAATGCACTGGCAGGCAGACAGGTTACGACTTTATGCACGAGGTGCAGACAAATTATTTAATACTAGAGGACGCCCGCGACTTCGTACGCGTAGAATTAGTTTCCCGCTACTCCCCTATTTTAACCCCTTAGGGGGTGAATTTTCAAACATCGTTTCTTAGTGCTCACTTACATCATGAAAGGAACCCCTGTACCAAATTTCAAGTTTCTAGGTACAGTAGTTTCGGCTGTGCGTTGATATCGAAGTCAGTGAGTCAGGTTTGCCTTTTATATATATAGATGAATTAAATAAGACAAATGCAATCTTGCAGACAATTGACAATTTAATGCATAGGGTGCACATTATTAAAGTAAATTAATAAGGCATTATGCAAACTTGCAGACAGTTGACGATAAATAATTGGAAAAACTAAAAAACATGGCGGACAATGTATACGTGAAATTTTGCTTTAAACTTGAATCTCTGTGAACTAATCCGGTCGAAGAAACGACTTTTATGTTAGGAACAGAATTTTGCTAGACAGAAAATAATAGGATAGACAGTACCTTTATTCAGTCAGGTGTTTTTGTATTACTTGCCCGGGCATCCCACGTTGAGCGGCGCCGTTATACTTGTAACACAGTGGTTTCTTGGTGATTTTGAACACCTAGTCCGTATGATTGTCACACTTAGGGGAGTCACAAATTATGCAGAAGGCAGACGGGGACTGTACGTGTAGTTTTTACATTCTTTTAGACTATTATTAGCGCGAGCGCACGCTATGGCGGCTAAGAGTTTTAGAAGAAGTGAATGACAGCCAGGACTGACCGAATGAAATAAAAAAGGGATATCGGATTGAACTTAAGGAAGAATGTCTTGAATGTTACCAGCTAAAATACTATAATTCCTAAACATTTGCATAAACTACTATTAAGTGCAATGGCCTGTGTATTTCGTGGGTGCAAATCCCGAATGGGAAACAAAGAAAATGATTCCTAAAATATAAGCTTTCACAGGTGAGTGATTTTTACAATAAATTTGTTGATTTTGTAGGTATAACTAACTAGAAACATTATCATGGTATTACATCTTGTAATGAATACAAAGGCACTATGTACAGCAAATTTGCATTTTTTTACATTTGGTTTGATTTTCTTTCGGTGCGTATATAATTATATCGATAAGTAAACTTTCGATATTTTGATTTGAGTATATGAGTATATGTGTATGGGTATGTGTTCAAATATCAAATAATGAATACATTTTGAGTTAAATAGCGAAGCCGAATAGTTAAAAGACCGATGTTTTAAATGTCGAAAGTATTTGTTGGGTATGTATTTGAATGTCGAAAGGTAAAAGTTTGTTATTTTTAATGTTCAGTTTTTTTCGTTGCGTGCGTTTTAGACATAGGCATGACATTTATTGTAGATATTTGGATCGTTCGTTATTTGAATGTTCAATATTTAAACATCACTGTTTTTTTATGTATTTTTTTTATTAATAAGTGCTTACATATTTATCGATCGGTAAAAGAGCCTACTATGTTCGATATTAATTAATTGTAATGTTTCAGATTTCCAAAAGCCTCGCCAGAAAGAGAGGAATGGGTAAAATTTGTTGGGAGCGGTCTGCGAGACTGGAATTGGACACTCCGAAAAAGTCACAGACTATGCTCTAAACATTATTCAGCAGACTCATTCATATTGAAGGCTGATAAACGATTTTTTTAAAGAAACATGCTCTAACCGAAATGTTTCGTCGTGGTTTCAGAACTTGCAATGCAATCCGGCATCAAAAAAGGGTCACAAACTGTCTTCCAATTACTTTTAGTAAGACTTATTCATCATTATTAAAGATTAACATTTTATTTTCAAATAAAAACTGTAAAAACTGTCTTTATTTTTATTACACGACAATAAAGTTAATTACTCCGTTTACTTTCCGAAATAAGGTCAATAATCAATTGGTAATCAATCGCAATTATTATTGAAAATACTGTATGCCTTTTATTAAGTTAAGCAAATTTATCGATAAATCGCACATCACTGACGGCAAACTTACGCACGCGAATGCAGAGTGACACTCACTAACTCATCTAAAAAGTGTTGCCCAGTCTATGACAACATCATAGATCGCAAACGCGCATGTAACTACGATTTTTTTATATGTTGTTAGGTCCCTTGAGAGTAACCCAAGTTTGCAACCTTGAAAACCCTGTGCTACCATATCATTGGTGCTACCCCCACGGTGCTCGAAAAGCTGCGAAATTTTGGAACTTGTTTCAGTTTTTTCGAAAAAATTACCCTAAGGAAGAGTTTTTCAAGAATCTTTGGTTATACTTTAAAAAGATAACTAAAGGACAATGGGCATTTTGGTACCCGCTCCAATAGCAATAATGGTAGTGTCATTGCATAGGTCATACCAATAGGAACATCATTTACTATGGTGGTTTGTCTCAAATCCCTGTCCATTCGGAGATATTCATATACGAACGTGACACCTTATGCGAAATAAAATCTGCTGCCGGCATCTTTATTTCCTTAAAAATACAACTTAAGCAACAGTGAATAGGCTGCTACTGCACCAGAGAGCTCCATCTTCAGCCTCATGGACAGTTAGGTATTTGTAAAAAAAAACGAATGTCACAAAAATCACCTCATGTTGTCACTTTTCTAATGAGAAAAAAATCCATTTTATTTTTGAACCGGAAACACTGAAGTGTACCCTTGACTAGTAATGTAGGCACCTAATAGTAAGTAGTATAAATATAGTGCCCGGCCGATAAGAAGTTAGATATTTCTTGTTATGTAGTACATGATTTCTTTTCTTTCATAATGGTATCCCTAAAGGAAATTGATTGATAACAACGTATATTCAAAATAAAATAACTCAGTTCCGACAGCAAATAGAGATAAGCGATATGGTTATCTTTGCCCAATATAAAAATAGCTTTCCAATGATATATACATCATGTCCATTGGCGCGGGTACCACGTTCCATACATTTTTGCCCATTTTCCTTTGCTACAATTTAAGCGTAACTTGAGCTCACTATGTCCATTGGTTGCGGAGATACAGCAAGTCGAAGATGGGCAATGTGCGCAGAGCCCGCTCCTCAGACCCTGCTTAAAATGGTGACTTGCAAATGCAAAAAGAGGTTGCTTAGGGTCGTGCACTTGCAGACAGGCTGGGCTCAGGTGCTTTATCCTATGTTCCTTTTGCCACGGGTGAAATTGCAACAACGCCATCCCTATCGTCCTGGACGAGGAGGACGAGGATTTGGACGACCCAACACCATGAGCCGGTCCGCCTCCACACCAGAAAACATTATCCCTCTTCCCCCACTCCTCCCCACTGATCTAGACTAGATGAGACCTGGTCCTTCCAAAAGGACGAAAGTCTAAACTGTTTTTGCTTGACCGTGTAAATAGTATTATTTTATAGTTTAAATATATGTTATTTGTTTTGAAACCATATGTTACATCTAAAATGTCAAATTTAAACTTTTTGGTTTTCTTTAAGAAATACATTCATACATTATTCAGAACAATGTTTTTATCATTTAACCAAAATCAGACATTTCAATAGTTTTTATATTTTTGAGAAAACTAGGTATAAAAGCTACTTTGGTATTAAATTAAAGCTGGCTCAATTTTTATTCTAGGACCACGAAATTAAAAAAAAAATAGCACGAAATTTTCATTTGGTTGAAAAAAATGACAGTCTTTGACTAGCTGTATCTCCGCAACTAATACTACAGTACTCAAAGTAGGCTTAAGTAATAGCCAATTTAGTACGCTTTGTTAAAGTATGGAACAAAGATACTCGAGAAACGCTTCCTTTATATAATTATTTCGAAAAAACTGAAACAAGTGCCTTAAATTTTCGCAGTTAACGAAATAACGTAGAAGTATGTTCATTTCTTTAGTGTATGTTTATTTGAAGCCATAATTATACATCTAAAATGGTAAATTCACATTTTTGCATATTTTCTTTTCAAGAAAATCGTGTCAAAATTATTCAGTACATTGTTTTTATTATTAAGCCAAAATCCGATATTTTTGCCCATCTTTGACTTGCTGTTTCTCCGCAACCAATGATTATTAAGTGCTCAAATTACGCACAAATTGTAGCCAATTTAGTTATCATTAATAACTTTTAAACAAAGATACTTGGAAAATACTTCCTTAGAGAAGTTTTTTCGAAAAAACTAAAACAAGTGCCAAAAATTCGTAATTTTTCGAGCACCATGGGGTTTTCGGGGCACAGGGTTTTCGGGGTTGCAAACTTGGATGTTAAATACTCACAACGGACCTAAAAACATTTAAGCAAATCGTATTTACATGCGGGTTTGCGATGTTTGCCTTTTTTTGTGTTGTTATACACTGGGCTAGTGGTACACTTTTGAAATTTAATAGAAAGCGGTCATAATTATATAGACGACTCTTTTTAACGAGGGGCATTTGTAACATGTGCGAAGAGTCCTATTCTATTAGCCGTTTTTATGCTTTCTTACCTTTAATCCCTCAAGGTATCAGGCAATAATACAGACAGCTCTGATAACGATGGTTTTGTGAGCGAATAATTTTTTGAATCATATTTCTGAATGTAGTTACAACATTTATATTTTATTTAAGTAATATAGTTTGATATTTTTTTCCAAGCTTTAAAACTTCATTGTACTACAATAAGTATTTTCACATACCTGCAAACTCTACTATTGACAATGTCATTTCATGTATTAATTCAAAAAAGACAAATGCGCTCAATCCCATTCTAATAGCGGTTTGATAATACATACATACTGGTGCTATGTCAGTTTGCACTGGACTGGACGAAGATGAAACAAAATCGGTTTGCATAATACGCAAGTTATCCTAGATAGGATCCTGATATATTTTTTAACTTTAATAATATTTTGAATTTTGTAATTTGAAATGAAAAAAATGCCAAAAACATCGAGTTTCTGAAAATGCAATGGCAAGAGGTGACACAAAACGCAATATAAGCTTTACAAGTATACACTCAACTGTATCTGCATGCAAAAAATAAGCGACTTTAGACTTTTTTGTAACTTATGACCTCAAAATATGCCAGCGCCGCCGAACTATTAGTAGCTAATCTACGTTGGAAAAATTGCTGCCTGACTGTTTACATGCCGATCAAAAAGTATTTACTTAGATAATATCGCAAGCTGGGTAGAACGAAGGTACAATGTACATAAATGACACAAAGCGCAATATTGTGCCCCTGTCCTACCAAAGGAGCGATATAGTCTTGTTCTAAATCGTATACTTACTTGCATTTTTGAGAGTTTAATAGAAGCTAAGCTGGCACCGTGACATATTTCATTAAATATTATTTAAGAAAAGAAAAATTTGAGTCACGGTTTATTTTTTTAAACATTTTCATGTGACCCATGATAAACGTATGGTTGGCGGGCGGCGCGGGCGCAGGTGGGTGTGGGCGGGCGTGCTGCTGGCGTCGGCGGGTGCGCTGGCGCTGCTGCTGGCGCCGGCAGCGCGGCGCGGCGCGGCTCTCTCCTATACGCCCGACACGCGCCGCCTGCACTGGCTCACACCCTTCCCCGCCGTCACCATCTGCGAGTCCTTCGTGCCTACCGCTACCCAAAGAAAGTTCACCCAACTTCACCGTAAGCTAGTTAAGGAACTTGTCTTCGCTATTGATACGAGTACATACTAAACTCGAACCACTTTTAATTTAATACGTTATTGATGCGACAAGATACTATAATGATACTATGAGATCGACATTGATATATTACCTGTGCGAAGCATTATACGAGGAGAGGTCCAATAATACACGGAATGAAATGTTTATCTATTCATTAAACAGAATAACTAAATATTCGATACATTATTTAGATCTAGAAATTAAAACCGACAAAAAATTCTTCTTTGCCCTAAAAATTCATCGAAATTGCCTTTTTCATCGGCACGAATTTTACTCCCTCTTGGTTCTTTTTTTAAATCCAAACAAATACTAATCGCTAGGAGCCAGGTCCGGGCTTTGGGCGGGTAGACCAGCGATTTGAAACCACACCAGTGAATAGCTAGCAGCGGTCGCGATATTGCTCTTGCGTACCTCTTCTCAACATTCCTCGCCTTTTCTCCTTAATGGCTTCTCGCATTTTTTCCAACAACATTGCGTAGTTGAAACCCTTCTTCTTGTAATCAAAATCCCTCTGGAATCCCAAAAAATCGTAGCCATTACTTTTCCGGCTGATTCTGACACCTTAAATATGTTAGGAGGTGGTTCACCCTTCTTATGCCGTTGCATCAACTCCTGTTTGGGTTTGGACTCAGGTTCAAAGTGATGAACCCAAGTTTCATCTGTCTAAAAAATCACCACACAGGTCTAAAAAGTGGTTGGACGCTTCAACTCTTTGTTCCATTTGCAGCGGTTTAAGCATTCTCGGGACTCACCTTGCGCTGACTTTCGTCATTCCAAGATGATCGCGTAGGATCCTCAAAATAGTAGTATCTGATACGCGAAAGAAAGCAGATAAATGTTTCTTTTTAAGATGAGCACATTATTGTACAAGTTTTTCGACATTTTCTACCATCTCTGAAGTTAAATAAAACCAGAAATATCCCAAATATCACTTAACTTCAAACCCTCATACATTTAGTAGAGGCTTTAGTTTAAAAGGCCTAGTCATTTCACCATTATCATATGATTGATTAATTGTTTTATTAGGCTTCCGTTCCAAAATGGTAAAAAAGGAACCCTTATGTTGAGACTTCGGCGTCTGTCTGTCTGTATGTCTGGCTGTATGTCGACACAGCAGTTTTCCTCAGAAACTATCAACTAAAATAAGCTATCAACTTGAAATTTGGAGTAGTTGTATAACTTGCTTGCCCGGTTCAGATTTTAGTAAAAAAAAATGAAGCAATTTTTCTCGATATTTGAAAAGGGGTCTAGAATGGGAGGTTGAAAAATGAAAGTGATCCGATTATAGCAAACGGGGTGTAATATGAAAGGGTTTAGTCTGCAAATATTTAAAGAATTGTTTTATAATTTTCCGTGACGTACTTTTTGATTTATAGCCAAAAATGTATAAAGAATGTCCTTCCCCCCTTTATCTCTGAAGTTTATGGACCAAAAACTCTGAAAAAATCCTGATTTAAAAGTTACCTATATTTTACGCGAAAAGTAAAATGAAGTTGTGAAACTATACAGTTTTGGAAGATATACCATAAAACATTAAAAATCTGTATTAAAATTTTCGCTGGTCAAAATGGACCTTGTTGCATAGATTATAAAGTTTATAACAAAGTGAGCATTTTCTTTTGCGTTTTCCAAAAATATTATCTTAAATACGGAACCATCGGTGAGCGAGTACGACTCGCACTTGACCGGTTTTTATTTATCATAGTTTATTCGTGTAAATTATAAATTATAAATTATGAACAGCTTTAAATCTTACGGTAGGCAAATTACAGCCTCAAGGAACGTGTCGTACTAAATGTATGGGAGCGTTTAAACCTAACATTTTTAATATTACTACTTTTATTCAAAAAGTTATTAGTGTGATTTTACTCATTGGGTAACGTACTTTCGATATCAGTTTAAAGTTTTGTGATATCTGTTATATTTACGGAATAATTACGATTACACCTTGTATAATAAATAACCCAAAAAAAAAATGCCTGGGATCTGCTAGTTTGTTATAAAGGTAATATCTCAAAAACAAATGACAACCTGGGTTTTAAAGTTAACATAGGTACTATATCTAAAGAGTTCATTACAACCATGCAAAGAGGTTTTACAGAATTATCTCATCTTCTGCTTAATTCCGCGAATTATCGGACCTCCCCTCGGGTTACTTATTATATTATTTACTAATTCCACATTCTGAGATACCATTACAAATTTTGAAATTGCGGAATTGTCTATTTTGACTCTATGAACCCTGTACATATACATGTGTAGAGTATCAAATGAACGGGAATTAAATGTTCTATAATGCTATAATACACAACATTAGGTGAGTAGTACAGATACGGAAATATTTTAAATTATGGGTCATACACAGATTTAGGTTACCGTCTTTCCTGTGGACATACCCGAAGTTAACGTTTTTAAGGCCTAATTTTCTGGCTGAACCTATATCCGCATACCTAAACGGCGTCAGGTCTACTTTAATCCTATCAGATAAAAACATAATTTACATGCACACACGCCTTTAACTATTGACCACAGGAAAGACAACTTTTGTTTCTTCGAGTGTGTATGACTCTTATATAATAAAATAATCTATAAAAACTCACTATTTTCGTTAACTTACAGCCTCGGAAGTATACACTACATACTAAAATTAATTATGTATGGCAGACATAACGAAACATTTATCAACTATCTAATAAAATAAACCGGAACTCGATCGGATAAAAAATATCTTCACACGGGTGTAGGGTGTTAGTTTCAAGTAGTTTCAATTAACTTCCAGCGAGAAAGGAGACGGGTGAATCGCAAAATTTTAATTTGTCCGAAACTTCTATCCCCCCCATTTTACCACCTTTGGGGTAATTTTTCCTAAATCATTTTTTTTTTATAAAATCAGTCTCACCGCATTTCTCCCTTCAAATATGTCCAAAATGCCATCAAACTTCTACCGCCAATTTGTCCCTAAGTTTTTCCATTATCGCTAAAAGCAATATAATGTATTTAATTTATATCCTACACAACCCACACAACATTTTCCACGTTTCTCAATTCAAAAATATGTACATACCATACAATTTTCTACCCCCACCTCCACCACCTCAGAGGTAGTTTTTTCTGAATCGCCGAAAGTAATATTTTTTATATGTATATTGCCTTTTATGTTATATTTGCATTGAAGAGAATTTGTACCAAATTTCAAGTAAAATCTATTATATAAAATTGAAAAACCAGAACGGGATCAAAAACAAAGGAAGAACCGAGATGACGCCTTACAAAATTTAAGAACTTTGTTGACACGTTTCTCGAATACATTGCACGTACCGTCAAATGGGGGAAAATAAGACTGGTGTGTTAAATAGGACAAAATGTAGGGTAACCTTTGATCACTTGTCATGGCTACATTGTTAGAGATATTCACGTCAGTTTGCTGTCAACTCAACCGCAATAACATCACGTTCACACAGTTAAGGCAAAAAAGATGTTATTTCTATCACAAGTTCTCTAAAAATGCGATCTTGCACGTGCTTCCAAACTGATGATTTTTGTGGTCTGTAAAACAGTGTCTGCCACGACTTCCATAATAAATGTTTCACAATAAAAGTCCCATGTCCCAGTAGTCTAACCTCACTTTATCGCCGATCGTTTGAAATTGACATTACTCCAGTAATGCCATGCATCGCGAAAAAAACACAGAAAAGTAAAGGTGCGTTCACATTTGGGAAAATTGGGACAAAGAAAGCTCTGGAGAAAAAAATATATAGGAAAAGTTATAAAAGACCTGGAAGAGGAGGAGTGTATTTTTGTGAAATTTATGAGGATGACGAGCAGTTAGTGCAAACAAAAGATGTTATCTTTACAGTGCGTCCGCTCAAAGTGTCTAGAGGGAGACACACCTTCCCGAAATTTATAAAGGATTATTCGGGTTCGTAAATTGTTGATTATTTTTGAAATATTTTTCTGTAATTCTATGCCTATTATTGATTTTTTAGGTATATTTTTCAATATAAATAGGTTAAGATTGAGATTTCCTAGTTCATAAGAAAAAATTATTATTTGATATCAATAGTTAAATTCATTAAATTGGGACTTAGGAAGTAAAATTTTCTAATTCTGAACTTGTCTTTGAAAAGTTGACTAATGGAGGCCTTAATCAACGTGCAGGAGGACTTGGCTTCTCGAATAGAGAAAGCTTTAGTTAATTACAAGAAATCTCCTAAGGAACGGCTTAGCTCAGTGCAGTATTTGAGTACCAGATTGGAACTACTAGAGACATTATGGACACAATTCGAGTCAACACATACTAAATTGGTACGGGAATCTAATAGCGCCCTATTGGCTGAGACTTCGTATATGAACAATGATGTTTATGAAGGTACAGAAGAAACGTTCATAGAGTACAAAACGGCGTTGAAATTGCAGTTAGGTATATTAACGGAGTCACAGTCACGTAGTCCAACTGATCTGGTACAGCAGCCCAGTAACAGCAACTCTTGTCAACAAGTTCGATTACCGAAAATATCAATTCCGTCATTTACTGGTCAATATTCGGAGTGGATTAGCTTCCGGGATCTCTTCGTACCGTAAAATGGGGTGAATAGGGTGGTTTTTAGACTTTGGTGACGTATTTCAATCACTTAAAGACCAAAATTGTAAAATCCAACTGCATAGTGCTTTGTCCGGATACTCATTCTTCTGAACGATCATAGACAATTTTTACGTTTTCTTTATAAAATAACAAGAAAACTGCAAAAATGTTACGAAACCCGAGTCACCCCGAGGATGGGGTCAATAGAATCAAACCTGGGGTGAAACGGGTTTTCGGTCAGGGTTGTCAAAAATACTGCCATAATATTTATATATTTATTAACCAACAAAATTAGCCATAAGTAGTTGTGACAAGTTGAAAGGTACCTAGTAGGTAATCAATATAGGTAATTAAAACTGTTACATTTGTATTTTGTTACATATGTTTAAATTGCGGATGATATTTTCTTCAGCTTCAGGTGTTAAAGCTGTTTGTCCACCCTGCGATTTCATAATTTTCTGATTATGACGCTGCAAAACCGAGAAAGGTATACCATGCTTTTCTGCAACAGATGCTATAAATGGAGGAGCTGTTGAGGTATTCGGGTGCCTTAAATCTTGTAGGGCTTGCTGTATAACGACATCATCATATTTTCTATAGGTCTTTGAACCAGGTTTGGGCTTGTAAGTCCGGGGCATCTTGTAATCAAATAGGTACCTGAAGAAACAAACAGTTCAAAAACAAACATAGGCACCTAATTGAAAGAAAAAATGGGAACTTTCAGCAAGGAGTAATAAAACAAAATTCAAAGACACACACACACACACACACACACACACACACACACACACACACACGCACTTAAACGAACAAACAAACAAACAAACCGACAGACGGACGGCGGACAAACAAACAAACAAACAAACAAACAAACAAATTAACAAACAAACAAACAAACAAACAAACAAACCGACAGACTGACAAACAAACAAACAAACAAACAAACAAACAAACAAACAAACAAACAAACCGACAGACAGACGGACGGACGGACAAACAAACAAACAAACACATACACATGTCAGGTACCTACCCCTTAACCGTATTATGGCTAAATGACGAAATATTCGCAAAATATACTTTTGGCAGCCCTAACAATTCACCCCTATACTGATTCTAATGACCCCTGCCATGACTCTATTGCCCCCATTCGTTACCTTATTCACCTCATGGTCTTACCTTATTGACCCCTCAGGTAACCCGAATAACCCCAAAAGTATGAAAAAAACAAGCACATAAACTATTTCAACATTACACCCTTAAAAACACAATATTTCTACTTACTTTTTGTCTCTTCGTGTTCTTCATGAAATTCCTGGTACATCACAACAACTAAAAACACATATACCCTCATAAATAAACCGATTTCTTGAAGTTTATTGACCACTATAAACATGACAGTTTGAATGGTTGCGTTTAAATGACTTTTTCTTTTAAATTGTCTATGGTTTCACCTTGTTTGAGTGGCCAGTCTAAAAATTAATTTATCGAAAACAGAAAACGTAAATGCAACCTTGGGCATCAAAAACAATAATCATAGTTTTTGGTAGTTTAAAGAAAATACTCAGGATCACCCTATTCACCCCTGGGATTCTATTCACCCCATTTTACGGTATCTCTCGTCCACAATAACAAATTACTGGATAATGTGCAGAAGCTCCACTATCTGAAAGGACATCTCACTGGGGAAGCGGAACAACTATTGCGACACATTCCGATCACTCAAGATAATTACTTTATATGTTGAGACAATCTAGAAAAGAGATATAATAACAAGAAATAACTATCAAATTGTATTTTGAAGCGTTTCAACGGAATATCAGCACAGAATCGGCAGTAGCACTTAAGGAACTGCTGGATACATCCAATGAATGTCTGCATGCAATGAATAATATAGGCGTAAATGTAAGTGGTTGGGATATCAATGTGATCCATATTCTTTGCCTGAAATTGGATAGTGAAACAAGAAAACAGTGGGAGTTAAAAGTAAGCGAGTCCTCGGATGATCTTCCCACGTTTAACCAATTTCAGGAGTTTCTGGAAACTAAATTCAGAGCGCTTGAATTCATAGACCCAAGGCTTGTAAAAAATAATGTAATTGTCGAAAGCGGTCACAATCATGCCTCATACCCAAATAGTCATAAGGTACATTATGTTGCAACGCCGCCATCATGAGTGTATTGTTCCGAAAGTCACAAAATAGCATTTTGTAAAATGGTCACTAAGCTAGACACTGACAATCGACGTGGCTACGTCCAATCCAATAATTTATGTTTTAATTGCTTAAATCAAGGTCACTCCGTATTGTCGTGCCGTCAAACTTCTAGGTGTCGCATATGTAAGAAGAAACACCACTCATTACTGCATCCAAAAAATCACACGGTTTCAACTGAGTCTAATGTCGGGTCAAATCACTCAGTTGAAAAAGGTGTTGCTGCTCATACAACACAGCCATCATCAACTCTCGATGAAGCTAGTAACAACATTACAGCCAGTTTTTCGACCAGTCGTAGTCAAGTTTTGCTGGTTACGGCTTTAGTAAAGGCTCAATCTTAATCAGGCGCGGGCGTAACAGTAAGATGTTTGCTCGACCAAGGCTCACAGGCTTCGTTTATTATGGAGTCTGTCGTCCAACTACTTGGAATGAAAAAGGTGCCACACACAAGCATCATTTCGGGTATAGGAAGTGACCAAGGTGCTTCACTAGCGTCTAAGTCGATGGTTAATGTAAATATTCAGTCACTTCAAGATCCCAACTTCTGCATGAGTGTACAAGCATTTGTGCTCGGCAAATTCACGTCAATTCTACCCGAAAGGAGAGTTGTAGTTGAGCTCTATTCAGAGTTTGCCAACCTCGAATTAGCAGATCCAACCTTTGACTCTCCGAATAAAATCGACATGCTCCTCGGGGCTGATGTTTACGGTCAAGTCCTTTTAGACGGAATGGTCAAAGGTCCATTAGGAACACCTTGAAAATGATAGTTTCGCTGAGAACACCAAGAAACATTAGACTGAAGAGGAAACGAAGTGTGAAGAGATATATGCAGCAACTACAAGGCGAGACAGCTCTGGACATATACATCGTAACGTTTCCATTCCGCGATTCAAATCCAGCATGCGCTAAAGGAGATTCTGATGTTATAGCTGCGAAACGCTTTTCATATTTAGAAAAAAGACTGGAAAAGAACTCCGAATTAAAAGAAAGATATACAGAGGTTGTAAAAGAATACCTTCAGCTAGGTCACCTAGCAGAAGTAACAGATCCTAAGCAAAATGTACACAAGTCCACGTATTTGCCCCATCACGCAGTCATTCGAGAAGATAAAAGCACCACAAAAGTGAGGGTGGTCTTTGACGCATCATGCAAAAACAATAAAGCAGTATCCTTGAATGATTCGCTGATGATAGGACCAAGGTTGCAGCCCGACCTGCGGCATTTAATATTACATTGGCGAAAATTTCGCATCTGTCTTGTGGCTGACATCGTTAAAATGTATCGGCAGGTACTAGTTGATGAAAGGGACACAGATTATCAACGGATTCTGTGGCGCGATAATTCAAATGAAATCCTGAAACATTACAAACTATTACGTGTCACATTTGGAACCGCCGCTGCACCATACCTTGCAGTACGTACGTTACAACAGGTAGCTTACGATGAAGGTAAGCATTTTCCCGTAGCTGAAGAAATAGTCCTTAAACAATTTTATGTGGACGATGTTTTAACGGGTTGCGAAACGGTAGAGGAAGGAAAAAGGGTCTACACGGAGTTAAATGGACTATTGGGAAAAGGAGGATTTGAACTGCAAAAATGGAGTAGCAACTGCGATCAGTTGTTGCAGCAAGTAACGAAAGGAAAACGGGAATTGGAAGGAACAGTAGAATTCAAGCTTGATGATGTAATGAAGATATTAAGCCTCACTTGGAACAGAAGTAGCGACGAATTCGAATATTCAAATCAACTGCCACCGGTGTGGTTGCCTGTAACAAAATGAAATGTAATCTCGGACATATCTAGACTTTTCGCTCCGTTAGGTTGGCTAACGCCAGTAATCATCTCAGCATAGATTTTTATTCAAAAGTTATGGCTTTCAAGAATGGAGTGGGATGACGAGGTATCACCTCAATTATTAAAAGAATGGCTGAACTACAGAAGTAAGTTAAGTCAACTTACGCAATTTAAGCTACCAAGATGGATACGTACCCGTAAAAATGATGAGACTCTGGAATTGCAGGGATTCTGCGACGCTTCCGATAACGCATATGCAGCTGTCGTATATGCACGCGTAGTAGACTGTCAAGGAAGGGTACACGTATCGTTGATTGATGGAATTGGACGCCTGCAGTTTTAATTAGCAACACTTCTAAAGGTGAACTTGCCATCGACTTTCTCTCTCTCTCTCGCGTCTACCATAGTGTGCACCATACATGTCTAATTTGTAACTTAATTATAATAAATCATTTAGAGTCATTGTTCTGCAGTTATTTATTTCCATCAGGTTATGGGCCGCCCCACGCCTGCCGTGTAGCGTTATCTTTGTAAAAGTAACAGTATTTAGTGAGAAAATAGAAAAAGTAAAAACACCGCGTGTATAACCTCACTTTTGTTAGGGACCGCGCCGCGAGTGATTTCTTTTCAGCTATTTCAGAGCGAATACTATTTGCAAACATGGCTAATAACAATTCCATGATGTCAATTGCCAAGCTAACGGGTCGAGACAATTGGGCAAGTTGGAGTTTTGCAGTGAAAGCATACTTGCAACATGAGGATTTATATGAGTGCATTCTAAATGCCCCTGTCTCCACTGACACGAAATCAGTCAGACAAGACATTAAAGCCAAGTCCAAGTTAATATTATTAATAGACCCGATACTGTATGTTCATGTACAAGAAGCAAATAATGCAATGGAAGTCTGGCAAAATTTAACTCGAGCATTTGAAGACAGTGGATTATGTCGTAAAGTGGGATTGTTAAGAGAACTTATAAACACTAACTTGGAAAATAGTACATCAGTTGAAGACTATGTAAACAGAATAATGACAGCGGCACACAAATTAAGAAACATAAATTTCAATGTAGACGACGAGTGGCTAGGTACTCTGATGCTGGCAGGCTTGCCGGACATGTACAAGCCTATGATAATGGGTTTACAAAGTTCCGGTATAAAGATTAGTGCTGATTTAGTAAAGAATAAATTATTACAAGAAATAAAATCTACAGATTCAGACACTACTGCACTTTATACAAAAAATTATCAGCCCAAAAACAGCCAGCAAAGTCCTAAAAAAGGCCCAAGATGTTTTAACTGCAATAAGTATGGGCATCTCAGTAAAAACTGTTGGCACAAAAAAGGGAATACAAAACCAGGCAATAAAACTGGTTATCTAGCAGCTTTTTCAGCATCCACAATGAGTGACTCCGTGAACTGGTATGTGGACTCCGGCGCCTCCATGCATATGACCATGCACCGGGATTGGCTTAGCGATGTTCAGGCTCCACCTGTAAAGGCCATAAGAATAGCAGATGACAAGAGTTTGACAGTTGAATGCTGTGGCAATGTGACAATAAATATAATTGCAAAGGATGGCAGCACAGAAGCAATACAAGTGAAAAATGTATTATATGTACCAGAGCTCAAAACAAATTTATTATCCGTTGGTAAAATAATAAAGAGTGGTTGCAAAGTTACCTTTGATGAGACGGGCTGTCAGATTTATAATGAAAGTAACAAATTAGTGACCAAAGCAAATCTCATAAATGATACATATCAGTTGAGTGTTTGTAAAAATAAAGAAATTCATGCTATGACAGCAAACACTGTTGATGATGCTTACTTATGGCATCAAAGGATGGGTCACTTGAATTTCACAGATGTCAATAAAATACCTAATTGTGCTGAAGGTGTTAAGTTGTCACCGAAAATGATGAATTGTGTATGTGTTACCTGCCTTGAGGGTAAACAAACCAGGAAACCATTCCCTAATGATGGCTCCCGTGCAACCAACTTGCTAGAGCTTATACACAGTGATGTATGTGGACCAATGAAACATGTTTCCATTGGAGGTGCCAGGTATTTGGTTACATTTGTTGATGATTATTCACGAAGAGTACAAGTATACTTTATGAAAAGTAAAAGTGAAGTTTATGAAAAATTTGTGGAATTTAAAAATAGAGCTGAAAATGAGTTGGGAAAAAAAATCAAAATTTTGAGAACAGATAATGGGACTGAATATAAAAACAACAAATTTTCTCTATTTCTAAAAACACATGGAATATTGCACCAAACGTCCAATCCATACTCCCCGGAACAAAATGGCCTCAGCGAGAGAATGAATCGTACGTTGATAGAGCGTGCTAAATGTATGCTATTAAATGCTAAATTACAGGATACATTCTGGGCAGAAGCAGTTGCCACAAGTGCATACATCGTGAACCGCTCGCCCACACGTGCTCTATCTGACATCACGCCATATGAGGTATGGACAGGAAAGAGACCCAATTTGAGTCATATGAGGATTTTTGGATGCAGTGCGATGGTACATATTCCAAAGGAAAACAGGACAAAACTTGATGCTAAGTCACGAAAGTTAATTTTTGTAGGCTACAGTGACTCTACTAAGGGCTACCGTTTTATAGACCCTGTAATAGAAAAAGCAACTTTAAGTAGAGATGTAGTATTTCTGGAGGCCACAATTCCAAGGAATAAAGTTGATAAGGTACCTGAAAAAGAAATAGAAATTAATAAAAATGAAAAAGAAATTTGTAATGAAAACTGTGAAAAGGAAGGTAAAGAATTAATGAAGAAAACAGTATACTTACCATTACGTGAAGAAAATCAGGAACCTGAAAAAGAAAATGAAAATCATGAAAAAGAAAATACCCAGGACACTGTATGTAGCGATTCTGGTTCAAATGATTCTGTAGAATTTGTAGATATTCATGATGAAACATACTTACCAGAGGAATCACTGAGCTCTCCATCTGAATTTAACATAAATTTGAGACCACGTTCGCGCCGAGTGCCATTGTGTGACACTGATCAATCTCCCACATCACTGATATGTATGAATGGTGAGTCGACAATGAGCTTACTCTACAGTGATCCACAAAGTCTCAAGGAAGCTCTTAACAGTGACAAGGCTGATGAATGGAAAAGTGCAATGACTGACGAATACCAGTCTTTGATAAAAAACAACACATGGACACTAGTTACATTACCAAAAGGAAAAATAGCTATTCCCTGCAAATGGGTGTATAAGACAAAGACGGATGAAAATGGATCCATAACGCGCTATGAAGCTAGACTAGTAATAAAAGGATATAAACAAGTCAAGGGCATTGACTATAATGAGATATATGCACCTGTAATTCGCTACAGTTCAATGCGATATTTGATAAGCCTAGCTGCAAAATACGAACTTAAAATACATCAAATGGATGCCGTAACAGCTTTTTTGCAGGGTGAAATTGATGAAGAGATATATATGACTTTGCCACCTGGCTATGAAGAGAAGGACAAAGTGTGTAAACTGAACAAGTCTATATATGGCTTAAAACAAGCGAGTAGACAGTGGAATAAGAAATTGAACACAGCACTGTTAGAAATTGGAATGACTCGCTGTAAGGTTGATCCTTGTGTATATTACCGTATATCAAATGAAAAGGACATACTTTTTATTGCAGTATATGTGGATGATTTATTATACTTCTTTAATAATGAAGAAACATCCCACATGATAAAAACAAAATTAAAGGAAAAATTTTGTATGAAAGATTTGGGAACGGCTAAACATTGTATTGGATTTAGAATAACCCAGAAACATAATGAGATTTCTATAGATCAATCTTTATACATTGAAATGATACTCAACCGTTTTGAAATGCAAAACTGCAAGCCAGTATGGGCGCCTTGTGATGCAAATATAAAACTAAAAAAGGCAGAAAATGAAGATGAAATTATAAAAGATATACCATACCAAGAAGTAATTGGTTGCTTACTGTACTTGTCACAAGGCACTAGGCCGGATATAACCTATATAGTAAATACTTTAAGTAGATATAACAATCAACCAACAAATGAACATTGGACAGCTGTAAAAAGAGTGTTAAGATACCTAAAGGCTACAATGTATATGAAACTTACCTATAAGAAAAACATGAATGAAAACCTGTTTGGGTACTGTGATGCAGACTGGGCAAATGATGTTGAAGATAGCAGGTCTTGCACAGGATACATATTTTTGTTTCAGGGCGCAGCTATAAGCTGGAATTCAAAGAAACAACAGACCATAGCGTTATCCAGTACTGAGGCTGAATATATGTCACTATCCTCTGCAATACAGGAAGCACTTTGGCTGAAACAGCTGGAAGAAGAGTTCTGGCCTAAATGTAAAGGTATACCTATCATTGTATATTGTGATAATCAGAGTGCCATTAGTCTTTCCGGAAACTCCATGTATCACGCAAGAAGTAAGCACATAGACGTGCGCTACCATTTCGTGCGAGAGAAGATTGCTGCAAATCAAATTGCTGTACGGTACCGATGCACTCGAGATATGGTTGCCGACATTTTAACGAAGGGTCTTCACAAACCAAAGCACGAGAGCTTCACCGCATCAATGGGCTTAAAGCGTTTGCGTCCAGGAGAGGATGATGGAATTGGACGCCTGCAGTTTTAATTAGCAACACTTCTAAAGGTGAACTTGCCATCGACTTTCTCTCTCTCTCTCGCGTCTACCATAGTGTGCACCATACATGTCTAATTTGTAACTTAATTATAATAAATCATTTAGAGTCATTGTTCTGCAGTTATTTATTTCCATCATTGATAACGTCGAAAACCAAGGTGGCTCCAATAAAGACAGTGTCAATACCGCGACTAGAGCTATGCGGGGCAGTATTGCTTGCCAAACTTTTGGTAGAAGTTGCAAAAGTTATGAAGCAAGATGAACATCCACGCATGGACAGACTCATCTGTCGTCTTATCATGGCTTGATAGTCGACCAAGTCGTTGGAAAACCTTTGTTGCGAACAGGGTCACTGAAATTATTAACTTGCTGGAACCTCATCAATGGGCACATATTTCCTCCAAAGATAACCCAGCAGACTGTGCCTCCAGAGGAATAGACGAGTTTAAAGATAAAAAGTTGTGGAAGGAAGGTCCGGCATGGCTGAAACAGAACAACATTAAGTATAAAAGGGTAATCAGAGAAGAAACACGTTTAGAGGAAAAAACAAATAAAGTATGTTTACTCAATACCTGCAAGAATGTGGCAGACATAGAAGAAAACATAATGACCAGATTTTCCACGCTGAGAAAACTCATTCGTGTAATTGCATATTGCAAACGATTTATCAAACATGGACGAAAGGATAAGGTTGAAAATTGGCTTACCAGTGAAGAGCTACGCGATAGTCTGCGGAGCTGTATAAAAATAACTCAAGAAAAACACTTTCAGGAATAATTAGATGACCTGAAAGAACATAAAATTATAAAGAAAAAGAATAGCAAACTTACCACGTTAAGTCCTCTTATTGATGATCTTCGGGGTCTTGAAGGTTGGTGGCAGATTACAATACGCGGGAATTAGCGAAGAAATGAAACACCCAGTAATTTTACCACATCGGTCACACCTTACTAGTCTAATTATCGCTGACGCTCACGAAAAAACACTGCAACTGGTGGTGGTGGACCGCAACTTATGCTCAATTATCTGAGAACAAAATATTGGGTAGTAGGAGCGAAGGATTTGGTAAGAATTTTTGTACGTAAATGTATACGTTGCATCCGTTATGCCGCGTTGTCCAATCACCCTCTCATGGGACGATTGCCTTCTACTAGAGCAACTGCCAACCGCTCTTTTCAGAAAAGTGGAGTGGACTACGCAGGTCCTTTTAATGAGAACCTCTCAAGGTAGAGGACATCGTGCCTATAAAGGTTACATCTGTCTGTTCATATGCATGGTAACCAGAGCAATTCACCTGGAAGCAGTCAGCGATCTAATAGCTCAAGGCTTCCTAGCTGCATTCAAGCGTTTTGTTGCAAGACGTGGTCATTGTGCCGAGCTATTTAGCGACAACGGAACCAATTTTGTGGGCGCTGCGCGTGAATTAAAGGTATTCTTCGCTGATGGGTGATCAAACACTACTAGGGATATTGCAGAACGTCTTGCTAGTGAAGGTACTTCCTGGCATTTTATTCCACCGCACTCCCCAAATTTCGGCGGGCTCTGGGAAGCCGGCATAAAGTCGACAAAACATCACCTTAGGAGAGTGATCGGTGACACAACACTCACATTCGAAGAAATGACGACTGTGTTATCTCAAATTGAAGCGTGCCTAAACTCTAGGCCTATATCTCAGATTACGAAAAACCGAGACGATCCAATCCCACTAACACCAGGTCATTTCCTAGTAGGAGAACCTCTTACGTGTTAATTCCTGAAGGTGACTACATGAACTCATCCTTGAGTAATTTAAAGCGTTTGCAACTCACGCAGAGAATGGTACGCGGGAATATCTAACCCAGTTCCATCACCGTTACAAGTGGGTGCATCAAACCCCAGAACCTTCAGTTGGAAACGTAGTGCTCGTGAAGGAAGATAACCTTCCCCCATGTAGTTGGTTGTACGGACTGATAGTAGAGAAACATCCTGGATTGGACGGGGTTACCCGAGTTGTCAGTCTCAAAAGCAAGGGCAAAATTTTCAAGCGACCTGTAAGTAAACTGTGCTTTTTACCCATATAACGCTAAACAACAACAATATGTTTTACACAACACTGCTCGGAAATATGGCCATAGATGTTCTTGTTTGGGTTCACAAAACGTCACTTATAAGGACAGACCAAGAATGTTTTTGTCGGCGTGTTTGCTGATTGGTTGACAACATTGTTGTCCAACTTTAAGAACCAATGACAATCCATCAATCAATTTTTGTGTCATAGCTCCTTAAAATGAACAATTGAAATCGAACAATCAGAACACACCATTTTGTGTCGTAAAATATTAGGTGTATTTTCGCTAAAAGATACACAGACTAAAAACTATGCCGCTGCTTTTTTTTTAAATGTAATTCAAACTGGGCCCCTAATCTAGAAACACTAGAGATGAAATTACATGGGAGCTATAGCGAAACAAATACAATTTTATATGGAGTTGACACATCTCGCATGTTATTTTATTAATCTCGAGTGCCACGAGAATAGGGGTCCAGATTTAAAAAAGTTATCTATGGTAAAATTGGCGGTGATGTCATATTAACATGATTGAAAATTTGAGTTTTGAATATGAATTTTTATTTTATTTCCTCTCAGTAGTTGTGAAAAGCACTATGTCTGCCTCGGTAGAAAGTGCAATTTATGGATTCGCACACTAGAGGGCCTCAACTACGTTTCGGCCCTCTATATGACTCGTCCAAAAATCGCGTACTTTCTATCCTCTGCAACAATGTACTATAGTTTAATTATTTTATTTTCTCAGTTTGTTTCATTAAAGCTAAGGTTATTGCATTATTATTATTATTATTATTATATTATTATAGCCATTTAATCCAATAGAAAATAAATAAATTGATTTAACAAATTTTAAATACATGCAACATTAAAAATATAATTTCTTATTCTATTGGGTTGTCCATTTGTGGACATAGGCCTCCTCCATCTTGTGCCATGCGCCTCTGTCTGCGGCGAGCCTCGTCCAAGCGATGCCGGCCACGGCCACTAGGTCGTCGCGCCAGCGGCGGCGCGGGCGGCCGCGCGCCCGGGGCCCGCCCCGCGGGTACCAGTGCATCACATGCTCGCTCCAGCGACCGTCTTTAGTCCGCGCTGTGTGTCCTGCCCATCTCCACTTCAGTCGGCAGATTAGCTCTACCGCATCTAGGATTTTAGTCTTATTACGGATGTCTGTACTCTTTATTTTATCTAGCAGTTTAATACCAAGCATACTTCGTTCGGCTGCTCTTTGGAAAACTTGTACTTTATTTATTAGTTGTTTTGTTAGAGCCCAAGTTTGACATCCGTAAATTAGAGTGGGTGTGACGATAGAGTCCATTGCTTTCTTTTTAAGCTTTAAATCGAGATTAGATTTAAATACTTGCTTCAAGGACCAGTACGCACTCCAAGCCTTTTTTATGCGTCTTTCAACTTCGTTGATCTGTTGTTTTTTGAGGGAAATGTTCTGGCCGAGATATAAGTATTCGTCAACGTATTCGATGGTTTCTGATTGTAGCGTGATGGGCTTTGGGTCGTTGTTCGTCATTATACGAGTTTTATCGGGGTTCATTTTCAATCCACATTCTCTACTTTCGTTATCTAGGCTTTGAAGCATATACTGGAGCTCCTCGTGGCTTTCCGTCATCACAACAACATCATCAGCGAAGCTTAAGTGGTTAAGTAGCTTACCATTAATATTGATACCGCACTTTTGCCAATTTACTTGCCTGAAAATATGTTCTAGCAAAGCTGTAAATAGGTTCGGTGAAATTGGATCGCCTTGTTTTACTCCCCGCTTGATCTCAAATGTATTTCCATTTCTTTCCAATTTGATCATAGCCTTGCTATTTGCGTATATTTTTTCCAGTATGTTTATATACTTAGTCTGGATACCTTGTTCCTTTAGTGCATTCCATAGAGTCTGGTGGGAGATAGAGTCGAAGGCTTTCGAGTAATCTACGAACGCTAAGTACAACTTTCTGTCGTATTCTCTATATTTTTCGATAACCTGCTGCAATGTGAAGATATGATCTATGGTAGAGAAATTACGTCTGAAGCCTGCTTGTTCAGTCGGCTGTTCGGACTCTAGAGTTTGTTTAATTCTGTTGAGGATGATATTTGTAAATAGTTTATATATTGATTGCAAAAGGCTTATAGGGCGATAGTTGGTGATGTTTAGTGAATCGCCTTTCTTGTACAGTAGAGTAATCACAGAAGTTTCCCATTCTTGCGGGATGTATTCTTCTTTTATAATTCTATTAAATAAGTCTGTCAGTATTGGCGTTATTGGCACTTGAACGGCTTTAACGACGTCGTTTGTAATGCCGTCCTGCCCTGGGCTTTTCATGGATTTTAAAGACTTAATAGCGTAGCTTACTTCGCTTTGTAGGAGGGTGGGTACGTCATCGGGTTTTTCAATTTCTCTATTCGGCGTAGTATTCGATTGAGATTCATAGAGCTTCTTATAGAAGTTTGTAGCTATTTTTAAAATTTCCTTTCTGTTCGTACTTTTTTGTCCTGTGGATTTTGTTAGAGATGGTATCCAATTTTTAAATTGTTTTAGTCTTGTATTAGCTCTTTTTGCTGAACCGCGTTTTTCTAATTCTTCCTTGATAATATTCGTTCTATAGCGTAGTTTATTTCTTTTAATGTTATTCCTAATTTTTGCGTAAAGTGATTTCAGTCTTTTCTTTTCCATTTCAGTTTTTAATTTTTTTTTGTCTTTTAAGGTAGTTCGCTCTAAGATTAGATTCTTAATTTTAGTTGTAATTATAGAGTCCATTTTTTCGTCTTCCTTTTTTATAGGTAACTTTCTTATGGAATTGTTGATGGTTTTTGTTAAACTCGTGTAGGTTTTTTGAACTGTAGAGCCGTTTAGTGTCAATATCTCTTTAGCAAAGATGTTTTTGATAGACTCTTGTTCCAAGGGGTTAAGACTTTGATTGTTTTTAATATTGAATGCTTTTCTAGATTTCTTGTTGCTCTGCTCCAATATACACGTCGCTCGGACTAGTCTATGATCGGTCGGGTGGGTAGTGTTCAGTACTTCTACATTTTCAAAATATTTTACCTTATTTTTTTTTGTTATTATGAAGTCTATTTCGTTGAGTACTTTTCCGTCCGGCGACTTCCACGTCCATTTCTGTTTTGGTTTTTTCTTGAAGTGGGTGTTAAGTACGTAGAGTTCGTTTTCCAAACAAAAATTGGTAAGAGTTTTTCCTCTTTTGTTTGTTTTACCGTAACCCCACGGTCCGATACATGCTGTGTCTTCCGGCGTGGAGTTCCCAATTTTGGCGTTGAAGTCACCCATTAGTATTGTATTAGAGCTCGTGTTTTCCATAGCAGAGCGTACGTCGTTATAGAACGTCTCCACATCTTCTTCAGGGGCTTTTTCAGTTGGTGCGTAAATCTGAATTACACTGATTCTGGTATTTTCAAAACGTAGGTCTAGTCTGGCGACTCTATCGGATATTGGTTTAAAATCAAGTATATTTGGTTTCAACTCTCCTTTCACCATAAAGCCCACTCCATTTCTTCCGCTTTTCTTGCCTATATACATGAATATGTATTTTTCATGTTCTAAAATCTGTGTACCTTCTTTTTTTATCTCAGACATTCCTAATATGTCCCATTTTATATTCTTTAGAGAGTGTTCTAGTTCTTCTTGGCGGCCAATACCAACCAATGACCTTACGTTAAGTGTTCCTATGTATAGTATTATTTTTGAATTGATGGAGGGTTTTGGTCTAATACTCCCACGGAGACCACCCGTACTGGGAGATAGTGTCGTGGTTTTTATAAGCTTTGTATTCTGTTTTACTTCAGGCAATGATTGAGGGGCCACTAATTGCTATTTGTCAACATTAGTTATATCGCTGTTATTTGTTAAGTAATTTTTATTTTTGCTTGTTACGAAATTCTTCATGCTCATGTTAGTTTTATTTTTTTTTGCAGCTTGGGTTGTCGGTGCAATACCTTGCTCTTCGGGATTTGGCGCGTTGGATTCTGGAGATAATGATAAGCTCCTTTTGTTGTTTTTCTGGGATTCACTATGGTTTTTTAGAGTTATCAATTTATCGTATTTTAAGACTACTCGTTTTCCTTTGCTACGCTCTTGTAATAAGGTTTCTTGAAGCTCCTTCCGTCTTAGGAGGACTTGGGGGGGGAAATCTTCTTTTATGTAGATTGGCGAATTTTCAAGTGTCTTTTTATTTTTTAGAATATCGATCTTGATTCCCATTGTTGACAGGGTTACTACTATCGGTCTGATTTTGTTCGATTTTCTTCCCATTCTTCTTATTGTATCTAGTTCTAAACGCCCAAGTGATAGATTCATTTTATTATTAGTAATATCCAATATGATCTTTTCCAAGTCCTGGTAGTTTCTCTCCGTCTCTTCTACTCCAAAAAATATCAAGTTTTTTCTTCTTGCGTTCCGTTCCAAAGTGTCTAAAGTAGTTTGTTGTTGTTCTATTTTTTCTTCTAATTTGTTGGTCTTTTCTTCTATGAGAGAAAATTTTTCATCAATATTTTTATTAATTGCTTCTTTAATATTTTCCTGCATATCTTTCATTTCTCGCTTTTGATTTTCCAGTTCGCCTTGAATGTGTTGCAAAACTTTAATTATTTCTTCCATGTTTACTAATGCTGCCCTCTATCGTCGAAGGAGATAACTATGTTGTATTTACTACTCGTCGGTAGATGTCGCTGTTCTTAACACTTGAACTCTAGTAAGATTGAAGTTGGTAGGTTATCTACTCGTCGGTAGATGGCGCTGTTGGCAACACTTGAACTTTATTAAAAGTGGATCTGGCAGGTAGTTGTTTATTTATAGCCAATTATTATTTAAGGTTATTTTCTTAGTCGGGTGAAGATTAGTGCGTTTAATCGTTTACTCACTTTTTTACAGTCCTTTGTATTCTTTGGTGGTGCAGAACTAAAGTTTGGTGTAACCTTTTTACTTTCACTGTTCACTTAAACTCGCGAGTGACTGTTGCGACAGTGTTTTGTTTTCTTCGTTTTGGTGTTTATGGTCAGCTGTTCGACGAGGGAAAACGCTTCCGTAGGTGAGATGTAGCAATTTTCACGGAAGTAAACACTCTTCTTCGGCGTTCTTCGCCAATAAATAATTTTAATTTGATAAATAGCACGGAGTAGACTTTGACAGGAGCTTAGTGGCGCCCTCTTTTAATTTTACCTTTTAAGGTTATTGCATGGTGGGCGGAATTAAGGACATCGATCCTCATTTTGTCCTTGGTGGGCGGAATGTCTAACCGTACACATTGCTTACTTAAGAAGTTAGTTTAATGCAAGTTAGAATTATATATGTATATGAAGTTTTAGCTACTCGCCAGCAGATGGCAGTAGTAATCGTTAATTTTGAATGTTATTTTCCATATAAGGAAACATTAGAGTTGAGATAATTTATTGAACCGAATTCTCGATTGATGTCGTTATTATTTGACTTGTACATCGCGCTGTTAAGATTTCCCCAGCAAACAACATAAGGTTCGGGGACTTTCTGTTGTACTAACCTATTTCACTAACTCATACATATTTGGATTACTATTAAACGTGTCGTGTCAAAATGTTGTGCTGTGTGTTTTTTTGGACCCCTTGTTCAGTTGTTGTCTTAAATTACCCCACCTTACAGGCTAACTTGGGACAGCCATAAAAAAAATATATAAATAAAACTATTCATATACCTGTTAATATTATATGAAAAACAGAAAATATAAGTACAGGCTGTAAGCTGAGACCAGCAAAGAGATTGCTAACCCTATTATAACTATGTTTTTTTGCCCGGGAATTTGAAAATTGTCTCATTTTCCCTCGTTTGACCTAAGAATAAACTATTGAAATCTATTTTCTAGACATGAGAATAGAACAAGAGCATAAAATTTACCGGTTTCGCTGCGTATTTTTTCTACAATCGCGTACTGTAGCGGCATCGAGTGATGGCACTTTAGACGTTAGCTCGCTCATGAAGTTCCCTAAATATTGACAGTAAGTATAAAGGAACCAATGACAAACTTCATTGTTGCAGGTACCGGAATAGTGATGTGCCTACTACTGGGGCTAATTTACCGAAACGCATTTCGTAACTAGCTTCATCTTGAGGTTGTTTTTATTTGCTCGCACTCTAATAGCGTTTATCATATTAACTAACAAAAAATATCTCAAAAATACAATTCGCGTGATGGTAACAAAGGACCGCTGACTGGTACAACAACGTATGAGAATGAAGTCACTGCACTTTCACGTCACCGCCGCTGGCAAACTCGCGTACTAGCTCTGAGTTAACTTGGTTTTATGATTATTTATTCACTCATTTATCAATCATTTCACATTTTGTATTTTTTGACTCATGATTTCAAATTTCTGACAATATCGTCTTCTTCTAGCCACACAGTTTATTGCGAGAGTTTGATCTACAATTTATGGCCTTTTATTTTTATGCGTTATTTCTTTAATAAACTTTTTGAAAATATACTTCTCGCACTTGACTGAAATTTTTACGGTAATAAAATGGAGTTTTTCACGGCACTAATAATTTATTGTCAGCTATCAAAAGTGCCATCACTCGATGCCGCTACTGTAATGAAATCTCGATAACATTGTTAAGAGCCCACCCCTGCTGCCCGGCGCGGGCGATTTCGTACCCCACCACCCCGCGGCGCCTTTGAATACATCGCGGAGCGCGGTTCGTCCGAGCGCCGCGCGGCGAGGCGCTCCCGCCATTTTGCCGTACCCGCGCGGCGTTCGAACATAGAAATAGTTGACACGTCTTGTATATTTTTAAACATAAGATTTTTCAACAGCGTCATAATAAAAAATGATATCTCTTAAATGATCGGCGTGTCGTATATGTATACTATATTGAGTAATAAAATAGAATAAGATTATTTGTACAAAGGTCTTATAATGTTTGAAATAAGTATAAAAAATCAGAATTTGCAAATTAAAAAACCTACCAGAGCCGGGAATCGTACCTACTATAAAATACAAAATATGAATATTCCTTTTTTTATTGTATCAATGAAAAGGGTCAATGATAATGCTAAAAACTTTGTATTTAATAATCAAATAATTCAAAACATAAGTTTAACATCTTTACTAGGTTGAATACCTGGTCCAGGCTATCAAAAAAACTTTAAACAATAAAAGAATGTCTCCTTTGAGTTAAATTTGCTATCTTAAGTATTCAAGACTGCGCCGAGTGTTCAGTAGCGCCCTCATTACTATTATTCTGTTTTCTAATAATAGGCTGATAAAAATAGCGGAACCTGGACATAATGAAGAATGTCAGTAGGTACGCCAAATCGCTTGAAACTTTGTAGCAGTAAAGTTTATAAATAAACAAACATACTACTTTTGATTTTATTCAAAAAGACTCAGTAGTTTGATTCTATGAACGTTTAAAATTTGGGTCAATAATAGCGCGCGGGGGCCATCTTGCTGGGGTGACGTCATCGCTTAACAGGGCTATAACTTTTTAACCGTTATAAGTAGCCAGTTGAATTTTAGTTACGATTTTTAGCTACTGAGAAATATATTATTACTAGAGAACGCCCGCGACTTCGTACGCGTAGAATTAGTTTCCCGCTACTCCCCCTATTTTAACCCCTTAAGGGATGAATTTTCAAAAATCCTTTCTTAGTGCTCACTTACATCATGAAAGGAACACCTGTACCAAATTTCAAGTTTCTAGGTACCTACAGTAGTTTCGGCTGTGCGTTGATATCTAAGTCAGTCAGTCAGGTTTGCCTTTTAATTTTTGTCTTAAATGTCTAAAAAGACGTAATAAAGCTTAAACAGATATAAACATCGAAGTTGCCATTTTTGCTTATCTAGATATTGAGATCAGATGAAAACTGTAAAAAAAAACGTACATGCGAATTTGGTTTCAGTTTAATTTTGCTATTAAGTGATCGCATTTCAATGCACCTCAAAATTATACTAACAAGGTATTTGATTATCTATTTTGCTTTTAGAAAAAAGTCAGGTATTACTATATTTCATGATTTTTATAAGATACGGTTACGACCGCCGATTTTTAATGAATATACCTTACGCTCTATTGATGCGCCTAGACAAATCGTACATTATGTAAGAAATATTTCTGTATAAACACTTACCACAAATTGTTTTGTTATTAGCTGAGCTAATGGAACCATTGAACTACAACTATCGGAGGTATTTGACTAACTTGCTGTATGGGCTAGGCGTTTGCACCAAGGAAGTCTGCGTACCTTGCGGCCTCACGGTACCTTGCGACGTACCATGGAGATCAATAGTGGAAAATGTAAGATTTTCTGTCTTTTTTTTTTTAAACTTAGTACAGTTCGTACCTACTGCTTAATCTGTTTGAATTTTTACCTTTAAACATAACGTATGTACTAGTACCTGCTACCAGTTTCTTAATAGCGATCGGTAGTCTTCGTTTTAAGTGCTAAAGTAAGTCCGTACTAAGTAAATACAGAAAAACGTAACCCCTATAGAATAAATTTGACCCCTTTTCTCCAAAAGGGCTCAAATTAACGATCTGAAATTTGATATATATATATTTATTAATTAGTGGTCCAAACAAAGCCTCATAATAACAATTTTTAATTTTTAATTGTTTATTTTGCCGGCAGAAAAAAACCTATGTCGGCCGAAAAAAATGGATGTCCAATTTAACTTAAGAGCTTTCAAATGAAATATATGACACGATAGATTAAAACATTTCGTGTAATATATTTCATTTGAAAGCTCTTAAGTTAAATTGGATAGCCTTTTTTTTCTAGATTTATAAAAATGATGATTTAACGTGAAACGCAAAAAGAAATACACTGCTCTTTGTTTAAGAAAATACAGAAGATATTTTTTTTAATGATTACTTGGTCTAGGAAATAATCTACTTTAATAATCAACGTTTTTTTTCTATGAAACATGAGTGAGAAATATATCTTCTGTCAGCTGCGAGGGCCAAGTTTGCCAGCGGTAGCCAGCCTGTCGCTATTAAGAGTCTGGGAGAACTGGCATATACTTACCAGGATTTTAGGGTCTATTCCCACTAGTTCCATTGACAGTTCCATCGATGGAACTACTGGGAATCCGAAGTCCAATACTTCGGATAAAATAACTAGTTCGAATGTTTTTTCCCAGTAGTTATATTTCATTAAAAAATAATTCAGTCTCATTAAAACCGTTAATGAAAAAATTGCATTCAATAATAATATAATATAAAATATTCGTCATAATAAAATAAATATTTCGTCATTCGTCATTTAATTTTATTTTTTAATAAAGTAGAACTACTGGGAAAAAAATTCCCACTAGTTCCATAGTCTGAAGTCCTGTAAATAATGGAACTAGTGGGAGTAAAATTTCCCACTAGTTCCATCAATGGAGCTGTCAATGGAACTAGTGGGAATAGACCCATTTTAGACGTAAGTACACTTGACAACAGGATTTTTTCCTGGTGATCTGATAAAAATCATGCTTATAGAGGTTTGTCTCATAAGCATACTTTTTATCATTATTTACAGAAAAAAAACAGTGTTTGCTATGCCCGCTTTAGACTAGTGGTCGGTATGATGTCGTTTTGTTTTATTAAGTTTAGCACTCGCTGTGACTTACAAAAACCATGTGGCGTTTAAGCTCTTTAGCCATAAGGACCTTGGCTTAAAACACTTTAAAAAAAAAGCCTGAGAAAAGACCTGTTTTATATCATGAGATTTAAATTCAGCATTTTATTACTTACCTACACATTTACATTAGCGTCATCGAGTGATGGCACTTTTGACGTTTGCTCGCTCATGAAATTCCATAAATATTGACATCAAGTATAAAGGAACAAATGTCAAACTTCATTGTTGCAAGTACCGGAATAGTGATGTACCTACTGCTGGGGCCGTAATTTACCGAAATGCATTTCGTAACTAGCTTCATCTTGAGGTTGTTTTTATTTATTCGTACTCTAGCGTTCATCGTTTTAATCAACTAACAAAAAACATCTCAAAAAAACAATTCGCGTGATGGTAACAATGGACCGCTGACTTGTACAACAACGTATGACAATAGCGGACTTTACACAGGCGTTCTATCGCGCGTGAATCAGGTAATCGTGTGAGAAAGAATGCGCGTGTAAAGATGTCGGAAGGGGAAGGGATAGACCGCGCGATTAACTCAGCAGTAGCGCGCGCAATCGCGTGGTTCGAGGTTGCCTTTACACGTAAAATTCTTTCGCGCACGCCTAGTAAAACTGCGTTGCCTCATTAAAACTGTGTCACGCTGCGGACTTTGCACAGGCGTTCTATCGCGCGTGAAATAGGTAATCGTGTGCGAAAGAATTCGCGTGTAAAGATGTCGGAAGGGGAAGGGATAGACCGCGCGATGAGCTCAGCAGCCGTGCGCGCAATCGCGTGGTTCAAGGTTGCCTTTACACGTAAAATTCTTTCCCGCACGCCACACGCTACAACAAGATGGCTGACATACGCACGTGGAATAAAGAATTAATTAATAGAGTAACTAGCAATGTCCAAGTCTTTTCCGTGCCCCTGGAAAATAAGGTAGGAAGACTATAAAAACAAAAACACCTATCCATTTTTCACGCCACACTACTAGCCATTATTACATTATTGCCTAGGCGCGGAAAGTAAGAGATTTCCTGACGAGGTGGTTAGTAGGCCGAGCAATTAGCGAGGCCTGCTAAAATACGAGTCAGGAAATCCTCGTTTCAGCCGAGGCATATACATATGATGCTTTTCTCAAACAATGTAAGGAAATGATACAATTACAGTTGTAACTAGAAAGTAATTTATTTAATATTAAAAGTGATGTTTGTCATATTAGGACAATTTGTAAGCGAAAACGTTATGGGTTTTACGGGAAAATTTATGTTTATCTGTTGAACTGGAGATGTTGATATTTCAGTGACACAAAATGTTGACGGCTTCTTGTTCTTAGATTGCTCACTAAGCTGAAATATGCTAAAAACAAATCTTCAGAACAGCTATTCACATTCTTGCTTGACCTCCATGGCATAACATGGGCTGTAAGATCTATCATATTTTTCTCTTGATTTAGCAGGAAGTAGGTTTTGCCTAGCCGAGGCGACTTCACTTATCAAAATAGGTGGTGTGGTATCTATTTCCTCGCTACTTTCATCACTCGCGCTCATTATTAGGGTTCCGTACCCAAAGGGTAAAAACGGGACCCTATTATTAAAGACTCCGCTGTCCGTCTGTCTGTCACCAGGCTGTATCTCATGAATCGTGATAGCTAGACAGTTGAAATTTTCACAAAATATGTATTTCTGTTGCCGCTATAACAACAAATACTAGAAACCGAATAAAAAATATACATACGCAAATTATTCTTGAAACCGTCCGGATAATTTTCTCCTAATTCTTGATTCAGTGGCATATGACAACATTGCTGTCTGTATTTCTTAACCCACACGGATCGTTTCTTCTTCTTTTTGAGTAAACTAACAGCAACAAACATGATAACTTGCGCCATGATATTTCTTCTATCCATTTTTCACGTTAAACTGCGTTGCCTCAGTAAAACTGTGTGAAATGCACACACTCCAACACGCGCCACGTTCGCGAGTCTATCACGCACGATTAGCCTTTACACGTACGCTCTTTCCGTTTTAACAAAACTGATACGAGTAATCGCTCGCGGAAGAACGTTCGCTTTAACAACTTCAAAAGCATAATCGCGCACTTAATCGGCTTACCGGCACGCAAGCCTGTACGCTCCTGAGAATAGCGATAGAACGCCTGTGTAAAGTCCGCTAATGAAGTCACTGCACTTTCACGTCATCGCCGCTGGCAAACTCGCGCCCTAGCTCTGAGTTAACGTGGTTTTATGATTATTTATTCACTCATTTATCAATAATTTTACATTCTGTATTTTTTGCCTCAATATTTCAAATTTCTGACAATGTCGTCTTATTCTAGCCACACAGTTTATTTCGACAGTTTGATCTACAATTTATGGCCTTTTATTTTTATGCGTTATTTCTTTAATAAACTTTTTTAAAATATACTTCTCGCTAATAAAATGGAGTGTTTCACGACACTAATTGTCAGCTATCAAAAGTGCCATCACTCGATGCCGCTACTGTAGGGAACTTATACGAAAAATAGAGCCATGTATTAAGATACTTTGTAAATGAGACATTTTGCGAGTAACGTGTTGTAACGATTATTTCTAAATATTTTTTTAGACTAGTTCTTCAGAAAAGCTAATACCACAGCATTGTTTTAAATATTTTTCTAGACCAAATAAACCCAATTCTATAATTATTCGTCACAATTTTATCTTAAGCCAAAGCTTCTATGGAGACCTGGCATTGTCCTTTGTTCATTTATTTTCTCAGTAACTAAGTAATTAACAAAAGAATAGTATGCTTTTGAGACCAACCTCTATACCTAAGCATAAGAATAAACAATAACTACACGTAGAAGCGAAACTCCCGGCTCCGGACGCGCGCTCGGCGCGTTAAATACCTACCGCCTGGCGACACCTGAGGTGTCTAGTCAGTCAGGGGCGTCACACACGGACTACATATTATTATTGACCAATATATTGTTGTTGTGTCTTGAATTGGTTTTCGTATTTGTGTTGATTTTAATGTTTATGGTTGAACTAAGATAGTGTTTCAAAAAGTGAACGACTATTTACGGCAAATTAATTAGAAATAATTGATTGAATGAAGGAGTTTTATTTGTTAATGAGTACATCCCCTAGATGTTGAAGAAAAAAACCGGAAACCTTAAAAACTAATTTATAGACAAGAATAGTATACTGTAATGAAGCTATTACAACTTAATAATAAAAAAAAAAATCGTCCGGATAGGGACGTAAAAAGTAACTCCGGATCCCAAACTATAAAACTATTGAGCTTAAAAGGTTGTTTATTTATAGATTCGTTTCTGTGTTTTATAGATGATTAATACCCACATAAGCCATTTCATTGTCTGGAGATAATCTTAAAATCATCAAAAATTATTATTAGGTACCTAATTTAACGTAAATGTAAAAACTCTTTTTGCAACAATGTTTCCACGTTGAAGAAAAACATAAATAACATTTCGTGACTAAATTTTTATAACACACCCATAAACCGATTAAAATATTTCACAACTGACAGCCCTGACTAAGACAGAGGGGCGTAGCGGGGTGAAGGGGAAGTAGGTATTTAAAGCGCGCTTAAGGGGCCTTGGTAAAGGAGATTCGCTTCTAGGTGTAGTTATTGTTTATTCTTATGACCTAAGCTTGATTTACCTAGAACAGTTTTAATAAAGATCATTTTGTCAATTAAAGTCTATTGCTACGTTATGAGAAATGTTTGCTCAGTAAGGCTCTCACACGCCGAAAGCAGGTCAGGAGTGGCGCAGACAGATCGCCGGCGGTTAATAATACTACATAGTAGGTACGATTGGTATAACGGGACGATTACGAACCCTTATACAAGGTGTCTGCATACGTAACGTGATTTTATACGGACGGGACGGGACGAGGAATTTTTAAAATATCGTTTCATAGAAAATGTATCGGCATGTGTATACGTAACGATTACACGGACAGAACGGGAACGTGACGGGAAAAAAAATGTACCGTTCCCCGTCCCGTCCACGTCCTGATTACGTTACGTATGCAGAGACCTTAACCTTACATGAACGAACACGTAGGTCCTTTACAGTATTGTTAATATCTTATTCTGTCTATGACAGGCGTCATTTGGCAAATTTAGTGATGCTGCTAATCAAAACCGCATTATTTTTTTTCGATTATCGATAAGGTTTATAAAGGAAATGTAATCGATTCATATTCTGTGATATATTTGTTAACTTAATTTAATTTCCCTTCCTACTATAAGATAAGGTACCTACCGATCATAAATCGTCATACATCGCTACGTCATACGCTAGAACTATTGTCATCGTATAGTAAAGTCTAGATAGGTGTTTTTATGTGGTAAAATGAAACTCAAAGATATTAAGTGATTAAAATCGTATCGGCGAATCGATTTCGTCGAAGAACGAGGTTATTGTCAAACACGGTCCGTGTCGCATGCAGGAAGTAAGAGTAGTTTAATAATTTTGTTTTTAGTTCCATGAAATATGGCCCTAGTTTTCATAATTTGTTTTTAAAAATTCGTAACCCTATTTTTTTTTTAAAGGGGTTTACGATGTGTATTTACGAAGATAAGTATTTCTAAAAATAATTTACTGCTCAATCGTTTAGAACAACGTTCGCATGAACGGAGGCCCATTGGTGAAACCTATTAGTCGAATAATATTGGTGTTTTGTCTCGTAAATAAAACTACGAAATGAGACACAACACTACTTTTTGAGAAACGGGCTTTTTGGGAAATGTATATTTTTATTTTTACCCAATTTTAATTTTGATACTGTTATCATCCAGTTTTATTTATTATGATCTAATTATATATTTTTCTTTATCTAAGCTATATTATTGTTTGTAACGATGTTATCCAGTTTTACTATAAATTAAATATTTTTATAGTATTGTTTATAGGTCCCTTGTTCTAGACATGTGTATATAGTTAAATTTTTAAGTTATTTATTATATTTAATTACTAGCTTTCCGCCCGCGACTTCGTCTGCGGAGAGTCAGAACTCATGTTAAAAGTACAGACATAGTTTATATCACCTTCAAAGAGTTTTTTTATGAAAAATGTCCTGAACGTGAATTTTAAGTAAGCGGTTCACAAACACCTTTCATTTTATGACTTAGAGTCATAAAATGAAAGGTGTTTGTGAACAAAAGAGAACGAAAGAGAAGAGTCAACAAAATTGCCATACAAAATAAATTCACTGCCCCTTTTTCACCATTAGGTTTTTTTTTTATCAACCCTAGATTTAATAGATTGATAATTTAGTCATCTCATCTATTTACTAAATTTCTATACAAACAATTATTTAACCCACTTAGCAGAAGATTTTCGAAAAACACCAAAGCTGGATATTTTCTTTATGTTACAGTATTTAGTCGCAATACCCGTTTTCATATCTTGTAGGTATATACGTTTGAAAGTAACTTTATTTCCATACAAACTTTACAGTCAGTATCAGTAGTCTAAGATCCCAAGTTTTTCCCTTTAGTTTTTTTTATTGATGATGGGTTTGTTCTTGACAATTTTCTTTTCGTTAAGGGGCAAGTGTTTAAAATAAACTGAAGCTTGCACTTTTTTAGATGCTAACATTCATGTAACTGGAAAAAAAAACAACTTAAATACCTCAAAACTAACACCCCGCTTTTCACACTGTTAAGGGCTTATTTTAAAACCTGTTTTTTTATTTAATTAATACCTCACTTTAATATTGACCAAAGTCCGAAACTTCTACCCCCCCCCATTTTATATTTTCTCCCTTCAAACATGTCTAAAATCCCATACAAACTTCTACCGCCAATTTATTCGCTAAAAGCAGTATATTTAATTCATATTCATTAGCCACGTTTCTCACTTCAAACTGTATATCTTCAATACAATTTTCTACCCCTCATTTTACCACCTAAGAGGTAGTATTTTCTGAATCACCGAAAGTAATATTTTCTATATATATATTGCATTTGTAGGTAGATTATATTTGCATTGAAGAGCATTTCTACCAAGTTTCAAGTAAAATTTACCATAAAAGTAATCCCCACAAAAACGTTGCAACTACTTTCCATCCCCCCAGAGGTTGAATTTTAGTAATCGCTGAAATACGTATCTCAAAATATTATTTGAAGAGCATTTCTATCAAGTTTTAAGTAAATTTGATCATAAAAATATTTTTTCTATACAAACTTTGCAACCCCCTTTCATCCCTCTAGGGGTTGAAATTTTAGTTATAGCTGAAATACGTGTCTCATTATTTTCACTGAAGAGCATTATTTTCTACCAAGTTTCAAGTAAATTTGACCATGAAAATATTTTTTGCCACACAAACTTTGCAACCCCCTTTCATCCCTCTAGGGATTAAATCTTAGTAATCGCTGAAATACATGTCTTATTATTTGCATTGAAGAGCATTTCTACCAAGTTTCAAGTAAATTGGACCATAAAAATATTTTTTCCCATACAAACTTTGCAACCCCCTTTCATCCCTTTAGGGGCTGAATTTCAAAAAATCCCTTCTTAGTGGATCTTTACATCACAAAACACTGTCCAAGTTTCATATTTCTAGCATTTGTAGTTTTGGCTGGGCGATGATGAGTCACCCGGGACATTGCCTTTTATATATATAGATTCTATAGATTACACGTTATATTTGGTAAGCTATATGTTACTAAGTATATGAAACTTGAGATATTTCTTAAAAGTTAACATAGATTTACAGTCTTTAATATCGGTTGGTAATTTCTTACATAATGCTGCACCTTCAAAAAGTAAGTTCCTTTTGCCATACCCGGTTCTCGGGGGACGTAAAACTAAGTGAGCAGCATTGCGTAATTAATTTTTTTGGACTTTGTGTTTTTTAGTGAAAGCTACCTTTGTATGAATGTCTTTTTGTAAAATTTTGCGTATTAGTAAACAAGTATAATATTGATATGTTTGTGCTATGGTCATAATTTTTGTTTCCAGATAATTTGTTTTCGTGCTGGTTAGATATTTATAGTTAAATAGGCATTTAATAACTTTGTTTTGGGCAATTTGTAAGGATTTTAGATTTGTTTTAGCTGCAGTGCCCCAAATTTCCATCAGATAGTGGAAATGTGATTTTACCAGTGAATTATAAATTAAGTATTTAACTTTCCGTGGCAAACAACGAGAGATACTGCGCAGTGCACCTGTAAGAGATGTCAGTTTAGATTGAAGTTTTTCTATGTGTAGTTTCCACGACAGTTGTTCGTCTAGTACCAGTCCTACATATTTTTCATGTGTTTTCCTTTGAATAACTTGGTTATCAATACCTATAGTTAGTTCTTTAAAATCATTATTTTTTTTGTTTTTAGGTTTGAATATTATATGACTAGTTTTTGAGATGTTTATGGTTAAGAGGTTACTTTTAAACCACGCATTTAGAATATCTAGGTCCAATTGTGCATTTGCGATTATACCTTCAATGGACTTACCATAGTAGAATAAACTAGTGTCATCGGCGTATAGGGCTAGCTCCCCCTTTAGTCCTAGATGTTGTATGTCGTTAATGTAAATTAAAAATAAGAGAGGGCCCAATATTGATCCTTGTGGAACGCCGCAGGTTACCCGTTTAGGACTGCTTTGTTGTTCATTAATTTTAACAATTTGTTCCCGATTTGAGAGGTAGGACTTCAAAATTTGATACGCTTTGTCTGTTCTTCCTACGTTAGTAAATTTTTTTGTCGAAAGCTTTTTTAAGGTCTATGAATAGGCCTAAAACAATATTTTTTCATCTATTTTTAGTCTAATTTCCGTAACAGTGTCTATTGTTGCAGCAAGAGTATTAGATTTTGACCTAAACCCGTATTGCTTCAGAGATAAAAAAAAATTGGATTGTAAAAAAAAAACCAGACGCAAATAAATAACTTTTTCAAAAACTTTCGACACGACTGGAAGAACCGAGATTGGCCGATAGTTTCCTGGATCACATTTGCTCCCTGACTTATAAATCGGCGTGACTTTAGCTATTTTTAAGTTATTAGGAAATGTCCCTTGTTCTAGACATGTGTTGATACATTGCGTAAGTTCATCCATAATGACAGGTTTAGCACATTTTATTACTTTAGCTGTGATTCCGTCTATTCCAGAACTGGTATCAGTCAATTTTAGTTGATTAATATTAATATTGTTACTGTTTGTTTGATATTCCGTATTATTTTCGTAATTTACTTGTGTAATTTTAGTAGCAAGAGACGGCCCTATTGTGGAAAAGTAAATGTTAAATTGTTCACAAATGTCTTTTATGTCCGTTACAGTTCCTATATCTGTTTGTAGAGAACCTGGGGGTGCAGCGTCTTTCACTCTATTATTGGATAGCTCGTGTATTAACTTCCACATCTTTATAGGTTTGTGGGCGCACGATTTAAAAGCCTCGATATTCTTAGTGTTTTGAATGCTTTCTGATGTTCTTTTCCTTTCTTCACAAAGTGCTGCCTTAAGGTTCTCGATCATACTATTAATCTTATAGTTTTGCCATAGTATATGAGTATTTTAATGATAAAGCAATTCAAATTGTTATTTTTATATAGTGGTGCTTCTTGCAAAAATCCTAATGGATTCAATGTGGTTTTCTATTTATTTATTTAAGTACATATTTTTTTATATAAGTATTTATATCATTGTCTAGTACCATACTACTACGACTAGGTCAATTGGTGTCACATTGTCCCCCCTGATACTTATTTATTTAAGTATTTAAAATAGTTTTCACTTTCATAATTTTTCTGTGTCATGTGACCTTTTCTTGCTTACCTCTGTAGCCTTTTCGAAGGCTGTCACAGGTCTGTACCGATAGTTCCAAATTCAAATAATACCTATAATATGTTATAAACACTTTTCATACTTACTTACTGGACACTTATTGATTCCAAATTCGAAATTCCTCAACTTTACTGGACACTTTGGATAGTCGTCCAGGGACTTCAACCTACTGGCTCCTATTTGACTTGTGTTATGGCAAGATAACAAAGCATTTTTGAGAAAAAATAATAAATGAAATAGTTACACGTATCGTAATGTTTAAAACTGAATAAATACTGTAGTACACGTACTTAATAAACAAATTCTGATTATGGTAAATTGTAAATCATCGTAATTTCGGTTGAATTTTATTCGCCGAAATTACTAATAACGCTTTAGTTTTTCTAAAATGCTCTGAACATTTGGGATTTCGGGTGTAAAGAACTTATTTCTTATTGTATTTTTAATAATGATTGCGATGGCCGGAAACCCCAAGTTAAAGCGCACTTTTGGATTTTCGGATTAATTAAATCTATCTAATTAATCCGAAAATCCAAAATTGCACTTTAACATTGGGTTTCCGGCCACCTACTACACCTACTTTTTTACTTGTTTTAGGTACCTATTACTTTATCGAAACACCTTTCAACGAACGATCAGGCAGAAGCTGAAACTGAAGCTCAAAGTCTGACTCCGCTAGTTTTTACCAGCAAGATATGACCACACAATATAAATACAGTAACTCGCGTAAAACATAATGTAGATAAGTTGATTAGCCAAATGTAACATAACTTGTATGTGAAAACTAGCCAAGTCAAATTTTAAGCTTCGGTTTATCCTAAGTTATCTGCTTTGTGTAAATAATTCGAGTGTTCAAATTTAAGTAGTTATACTTTTTAATAGCAAACATTGTTGTTGCAGAAAAATAATAAATTGAGTTTTTAATTTATTTTAGAATGTCGTATGTTCTTAATAAATAAATATCAGGTTTATCTACGGAACTTGGCACCCATTTAGATCTCAATTCTTTTGACGAAGACGAGTTTTTTTTTTCTTTTCTTTTTTGGCGAAGTCGATAACCATGCATCGCATATTCTTAAAATATTGAACTTAGCTCCCATTTTCACATTGTTTTTTTGATGTTATATCATCCTTTTTTGGTCCAATAAGTAGGTATGCGTTCCCTTAAATAAATAAATAGGATTAATATCAAATAAATTAGCATTAACCAACTACTAATAATTATTGAGTAGGTAGTTCCGGTGAATCTGTGATCTTCATTCATCATCATCATAAGTTCTACTTTACCTAATGGTGGTTTTCAAGAGCAAATGCACGAGTAACTATATATGCTATACAAAATACCGAAATATAGGTGTACCTAAAATATTTGAAGACTTCCCTAAAATGTATCCAGCGTCGCTATTGCCTAACGTACTCGCAATCGCAATCCGTTTCAAAGCGGAACAATCGGTTTCATTTTGTATGCAGACAACCCTTCGATTTTCAAAATGAAAACGATTGCGATTGCGATTGCGTTAGGCAATAGCCCCTCTGGACCCCATCATCAGATTCTGACCTAATGACAGTGGGACCACTCCGGAAGTATGCCCTATCAAACCACAAAAAGAATTTTCCAAATCGGTTAATAAATGACGGAGTTCTGAGGTAACTAGCATAAATAATAATAATAATAGTAATAAAAAAAGGAATATACCAGGGTGACTCCTTGAGCCCGTTGTGGTTCTGTCTTGCACTCAACCCAGTATCCCACATGCTACGTGAACGCCAGGCCGGATATCGCCTGAAACATGATAATAAAGAAACATGCATATCCCACTTAATCTACATGGATGATATAAAGTTGTACGCAAAATCAGACAAGGAAATGAAAACATTTTGATAGACACTATTACAGAATTTAGTAACGATATTAATATGCAGTTTGAATTTGATAAGTGTAAAACCATCCATATTGTTAAAGGCAAGATCCGACCCGGCGATTACTCAGTAGACGACACAGGCACAATATCAGCAATGAAACCGAATGAGCTATACAAATACTTAGGATACCAGCAATCGAGGGGACTAGATCACACTAAAATTAAAAAAAAACACTCACGGTCTTGCACAAACACACGTTGATCCGATACCTTCAAACAGGTGGCTGACCCTCGGACCAGACCAAATCATTAACACCAAAAATTACAGAAAACATATAATTAAAGACTAAACTTTCAGATGATAGATGCCGTAAATGCCACCTCCACCCAGAAACTATTCTACATATCACTGGAGCATGCCCTAATCTTACACAAACAGACTACACACACAGACAATCAGATAGCTAATATGATACATCAAAAGCTAGCATTCAAACATAGACTCATACCAAACACTAAGACACCATACTAAAAATATACACCCAGTCCTGTACTAGAAAACAACACTCACAAACTGTACTTTGACCGCGCCATACTTACTGACAGGACTACACACTACAACCGACCAGACATAACCCTCACAGACAAGATAAACAAAACCACTTACCTTATTGATATTGCCGTCCCCAACACTCACAACCTGCAAAAAACCATAACCTAATTATATTATATATAAATAAATTAAGACGAAGTCACCAGAATCTGAAACAAGAAAACACATAAGAAAAACGATTATCTTAAAAAAATGTGCAAATATGTGAATTTACCATTTTAGATGTATAATTAAAGCTTTACTTTAATAAAGCTAAAGCTAAATTGGCTACCATTTAAGTCTAATTTGAGTACTGTAAGGCTATTAGTTGCGGAGATACAGCTAGTCAAAGACTGACACTTTTTTTCAACAAAATGAAAATTTCGTGTTATGGTCATTTTCCAAGTTACTTACTGGCTAAACTAATGCTCCTAGAATAAAAATTGAGATAAGAATTAGTGTACAATTTAACTAGCTTTAATGTAATACCAAAGTAATGCCTCTAGCTCTCATAGTTTTCTCAAAAATATAAAACTATTAAAATATCTGATTTTGGTTAAATGATAAAAACATTGTTCTGAATAATGTATGAATGTACTTCTTAAAGAAAACCAAAAAGATAAAATTTGACATTTTAGATGTAACATATGGTTTTAAAACAAATAGACGTAAGGATAAAAAAACACAGCAAACATATATCTAAACCATAAAATAATAAATAGTATTTACACGGTCAAGCAAAAACAGTTTACACTTTCGTCCTTTTGGAAGAACCAGGTCTCATCCAGTCTAGATCAGTGGGGAGGAGTGGGGGAAGAGGGATAATGTTTTCTGGAGTGCAGGCGAGCCGGCTCATGGTGTTAGGTCGTCCACAACCTCGTCCTCATCGTCCAGAACGATACGGATGTCGTTGTTGCAATTTCACCCGTGGCAAAAGGAACATAGGATAGAGCACTTGACCCCAGCCTGTCTGCAAGTGCACGACCCTAAGTAACCTCTTTTTGCATTTGCAAGTCCCCATTTTAAGCAGGGTCTGAGGAGCGGGCTCTGCGCACATTGCCCATCTTCGACTTGCTGTATCTCCGCAACCAATGGACATAGTGATTTCAGGTTACGCTCAAATTGTAGCAAATTCCAAACCAAAAATTTTTGAAAAACGCTTCCTTATGGTATTTTTTTCGAATAAACTGAAACAAGTGCCAAAATTTCGCAGTTTATCGAGCACCATGGGGATAGCACAGGGTTTTCAGGGTTGCAAACTTGGGTGTTAACTACTCTCAAGGGACCTAACAACATGTAAAAAATCGTAGTTACATGCGCGTTTGCGATCTATGATGTCGTTATAGACAGAGGGCCCTGCAAAGATGCACTACGCTAACCAACGTTTCTATTCGATTCGTTTTTAAACCAATCGCGTCACTGGTAGACCACGTGACTTTTCGTATCACGTCATCTTCCAGTGACGCGATTGGTTTAAAAACGAATCGAATAGAAACGTTAGTTAGCGTAGTGCGTCTTTGCAGGGCCCTCAGCACGGCTAGCACATGTTGTCCGCGACTTGTTTGTCGCTCGGATCTCCCTTTCTATCTAGTCTGTAACGATAGAGACGCACTGAGCGACAAGCGAGAAAATACAACTTGTGCTACCCGTGCTGGGCTATAAGAGAACACCGCTCTTCCGTAGACGGTAACTAGCTATACAAACAAGGTTTGAGGTTTAAATATTTGGAAATTAGAAGTTACGTTAATTAAAGTTAAGGGTGAGGTGCAATTGTAGAGATTACGAGTATACAATAAACCTTATAAGCTAGTGTGTGTGCGTGTGTGTGTGCGTGCGTGCGTGTGCGTGTGTGTGTGCGTGTGTGTGTGTGTGTGCGTGTATGCGTGTCTCTGTGTGTGTGTGTGTGTGTCTGTGCATGGTGTGTGTGAGTGTGAATGCGTTAGCATGTTTGTATCTTTATTTTTTATAATAGATTAAATAGTCGATGTAATTCGTTTTTTTTTTATCAATATGTTGTATAGAAGTAGTTTTTCTGTATCACTATAGTTTTAGTTTTTCAGCTACTTTGTTAGCATTGATTTACATTCCCGGTAAGAGTGGGGTAGATATCAATGTATTTGTTAATTAGGTTATAAAGCCTGGCAGATTGTGCGAAATACTGTCTCCTCGCATAGCCTGTCTTTGTCATCGGGGTGGGGATAATAGTAGGCTTTCTTCTTCTTCCACTAGTACTGGGCTTGTATGCCGTTGTTTTGTGTCTCCTAAAGACCATATTTAATGTATAGAGCTTCCTAACAGATAACTGGTCCCAGATATCATAAAGATCACTGGTAGGAAATGTATATGGGTTGGAGTACATTACCTTTAGTAAAGCTCTCTGTGCTCTTTCCGGTTCGAGGAATTTGGTCTTGGTAGCCCCGCCTCAGACTGGTATACAGTATGTAAGGACCGATTCAGCCGATTCAGAAGGTGCTGCGTTTCTTAAACTTTTGAAGATCCAGGTCAGTTTACGGGTTCTGGACTTCTGGTCATTATAAGCTCAGAGTGGACATGCCACGCCAAGCGTTGATCGAGCATGACTCCTAAATATTTGGTGATCACCACCTTATTAAAGGAGGAACAGGAACAGTTTGGTTGAGCAAAATTGAGGCAGGTGTGTATCCTGATGCAAAAATCAGAGTTAGGTTGTGTATGATTGTATTTTGTAAAACAAATGTAATTGGTTTTGCTGATATTTAATGTATGTAGCTTATCCTATAGCCACCTAGAGACTTTAATTAAACCACGTTCCGTTGTTTTCCGAACCTCCTCCCAACTGTCACCCGCATAAACAATAGCCGTATTATCAGCGTAAGCGAAAATAGTACCATTATCAATTTGCATCTCACACAAATGATTGATGTACGTCAAAAATAGGGTCGGGCCCAGGACACTTCCCTGGGGAACCCCGTAGGTGACAGCACATTCATCACTTATGCAGTTCCCTATTTTTACTTTTTGCTTTCTATTTTGAAGATAACTGGTGATTAATAAAAGCGGAGTCCCTCTAATGCCCATGCCTTCCAAAGTATTTAGAAGGGTGGGAACAGACACTGTATCAAAGGCCTTTTTGAGATCTAGAAAAATTGGGGGGCAATTTTTATTTGAATCTACTGTTTTGACTATTAATTGTGAGAGGGCAGTCACTGCGTCTTCGGTTCAGCGGCCATGTCTGAATCCGTATAGAGCGGATGATAAAATTTTGAATTTATTAAGGTGGTTTTGATTCTGGTGTTTTTCTAATATTTTATAAATTGTGGGCAAAACTGATATGGGTCTATAATCTGATACATTGTCTTTCTTCCCACCGAAGAACACAGGGGTAATTATAGCTAGCTTCAGAAGATCCGGAAAGACATCCTGTTCAGAGCACAAGATAACTAGGCATGTAATAACAGGCACCAGTAAGCCACTAGCCATGATTTTTTAAATTCGATTGGGATGTTATCTACTCCGGGGGCACTAGTAGATTTCAGAGTGGACAAAAGTACAAAAACTTCGTTTGGGTCAGTTTCAAAGAGGGTAAAAGAGGATTCATAGGAGCATGCCCAGCCACTGAAAGCATTAACCCGGATTAGTTGCAAGTTGTTGACAAAATGTCTACGGCTAGTGTTTTGCCAAAACTTGAAACATATTGGGTTACTGCGATAACAGCTTCAGGCGGTGAGTTCCTAATGTCTAATAACTCTAAATTTCCAGATTTATTTAGTTTCCGATTGGTTATGTTGTTGACTGCTTTCCAGAGAGCCTTAGAATTGCCAGCAGCATTAGTGAGATTATCTTTATCATATTTATATTTTAATTTTTTTATTAGTGTATTGCAGAAATTTCGGTACCTTCTGTATGTGATTTTCAACGATGTATATGTATGCATGTATATGTATGAGTATTTTCCGATCTGAGTTTTTTCTGCATATGGTTCCTGTTTTTGATACAGCCACACACCACAGCCACAGCCAGCCACAGCTGTTTCTGATGCAGAGATACCTTGGTATAAAGGTAGTGATGGTGTTTTCTATGAGACAACTTTTGATTTTATTTATTAAAATTTCTGTAAAACTATTTGGATCAGTAATATTAAATAACTCCGATAGGTTATCGATTGATAAATAGTTTAAGGCGTTTTCAAAATTAATTTTATATTTAGTTTTTTGAGGGGATTTCGCTGTAGTACTTTTATCTACTTTTAATGATATCATCGACTGATCCGTGATTGTCGTATCTAATACTACTATGTTAGCCCTAGTGCTGTTAATATCCAGTTTGAGCATGAAGTGATCAAGACAGGCTTTTTCCCTAGTAGGAAAAAGATGTCCTGGAAGCACTCCATGCATAGCCAGCATGTTTAAATAATTTAATCTATTTGTGTCCTCATAGCTTTCGTTATTTTTTTGAGCAACGTTTATGTTGATATCACCAGTTTTTTTTTTATATGATTTTAAAGATGCAAGGTGTAAGTTTAGGGTAGTTCTATAAAATTTTCAGCATGATTAACTGACGGTGACCTATATATACCGAGTACTTATGACTTTGTTTGGAATTTTAATTTCCAGGCAAGACCCGTATGTCAGTTTAATTTCACGGACTTTGACTTTGGGTATATTACTAACATATACTACAACACCATCATTTTGGTTAAGATGGTTAGAGGTTAAAAATGTTGAGAAATTATCTAGGGGGACTAGTTTATCAGGATGCAATCTACATTCACTCAAACTATATCGAATGAAAATTGAGTCAGTGTAAGAACAAGGTCATTTAAGTTGCTGTAGACGCTTCTTATGTTTTGAGAGATAATAGTGTAGTTAGATTGATCGAAGCTAAGGTGACTTTTGATATCAACACTTTTGCATTCAATAGATTAGCAACAAGCAGTTTATCAATTTGATTTAACGCCGACAGAGCACTAGCCATTACGACTAGCTTAAGAAACTGATAGGGTACAAAAAGGGTGCATATTCAATTTTATAATAGTTTTAATAAAGGAACGGTTATTAATGTTATTATAATGGAACTGAAAGGTATTTTATCTACAGACATATCATAAGTCCTCTATTATGCGTTCAAAACCCGTAGAAAATGACCAGCATTACCTGTGGTAGTAGGTGCCAGCGATGACAGCTGTTAATTTTCGAAGATTTTCCAAATTTGGATCTCATTACCTTACAATATTCGATAACGTAATTTCAAAATTACGTTACAGTTGTCATCGCTGTCACCTAGTACCACAGATGCTGGTCATTTGCCTTTCGGCTTCTGAACCCATCTTAGAGTACTTATAACATGTGTGTAGATAAAGTACTGTACGTGATTCTGCGTAATTAGCATTACGCAACCGTCACGTAAACTACTATTTCGATGACATATATAATTTAAAGTTGCAATACATTACATACAGTACATATATACGAATTATCTGTGTGTTAGTTGTATTGAGAGTGAATTAGAGAAGTATGTTTGTGAGTTTATGATTGAAGAGATTTGAGTATTTGCAGACAGGAATGTGTTTGTGTATATATGTGTAAGAATGAGATGATGGAGTGTGGCATTACAGTATTTAACTATTATTTGCTTATGCATAGTAACCATACCACTACTGATTGTGAGTGGCAAGCTGGAATAATTATAACTGAGAAATATATACAGAGTAGAGAATGGTATTGATACTCAGGCCTCCTGGAACAACTTCTGCACCTGCAATTCACTCTTGATGTGAATTATGCGTGATGTTGCATTCTTCCTCAGAAAGACCCGTCCGAAGCTAGACCAGCAATACACGTACCCCTTAGACCTTGCAAGGTCCCGTGCTAAAAAGCGGAGGCGGGCCGCTTTTTCAGTTAGCTGTTCTGAGACGTAAGTATATAGGCGTGTCCTCGTGATTTCTGTGTCCAAGATGTTTGGCACAGAGTTCATCACTGGGACTGCAAACGTTATGTTCCTTGCATTTTTGAAGAAAGTCCATTTTTTTATAGCAGACACCAGCTCCACAATTATCGGGGTGTCCTGGTTGTCTTCTTGCTTAGGCCGCATCCTGTGTATATCCACTATGGCAAGAGGTGTGATCTCGCAGTCAATCGATGTCGATAGGTGCACAACCATATTCACTCTTGTCTCTTTCTCACTTTTTGGTACGTTTTTAATTTCTATATTTTTCTTTCTGTTGTCCCTTTGTAGGTCCTCAATTATTTCCTCAAGTATATATATATATATATATATATATATATATATTCTCTATCTTTTTGTTTTTCTGTTCTGTTCCAGATTTTCCACTTTCTTCTTAAGTTCTTCGGTTTGGGCTGCGAGGAATGTAATAGAATTCTCAATATTGCTATTAGACTCTTTTATTTGTAGGAGAGTGGGGGTGATAATTTTCAGCTCGTTTTCCTGAGACACCATGAGACTACTGATCATTTGTCTCATTTCCTCCTTAAAGTTATCAAGGTCTGTCCCATAGCTGTCCCTAGGTTTCTTGGTACGCTGATTGGCAACGTTGTGCGGCGTATGCTGCTCCCTGCCTTCTGACACTTCCGAGTCCGTATCCAGTGTAGTTTCTTAGGTGGCGTGCACTTGAGCGACATCTTTATCGCTGAGTACTTTTCTACACAAGAAAAGTACCAGGAGCGTATCAAAATCGAGCGATATACAATAGCGGGCGCCGAGCAGCGGTGACGCGCAGAGATAACGCAAGCGATGACGCGAAGCGCTGAGGGCCCTGCCAAGATGCATTGCGCTAACAAGCGTTTCTATTCGTTCCATTTTTAAACCAATCGCGTCACTGATAGGTCACGTGACTTTTCATATCACGTCATCTACCAGTGACGCGATTGGTTTAAAAACGAGTTGAATAGAAACGTTAGTTAGCGCAATGCATCTTGGCAGGGCCCTCTGACGTGTAGCAAACCCACACACGCGCAGCACGGCGGGTGCACACAACACAGCGCGTATAAGCCACAGACACGGCACACACAAGCGCACTGCACTGAGCGTTAAGCTCCTAGCGATTTATATGTTCCTAATTTTTAGAAACTATTTAAAATTGACATTAAATTGAAATTTTTAACAAAATTGGAATAAATGGAGGTCCGGGGGGAAGAGGGGAATAGCTTCATGGCCGTTACTATGGATCGGTAATAGAAACAATCGACTTACCCACTTTATTAATTATTTTTCAAAATAAAATACTTTATTTTGAAGCATTTATCATCGTAAATATAAACCCAATATACATATATTACCATATAAAAATTACAAAAATACTGTAACGACTACTAATATTATTCGCTCCCTCGCCTCGCTATTGCTCGGCCTGCTAACCACCTCGTCAGGAAATCCAAGGTCTCATGTGTCGGTGCCACATGCATGTATCATTGAATTTCTAATTAACCTATTTCACCGACATCGGAGTAAATAAATTGCTTAACGAAAATGACAAATAATCAAAGTGTAGCGCATTTAGTATCGCTAACTCTTTTATAAAACGACGGTTTAAAACCCAAAAATTTAGTATAATATAATTATGTACCTATATTAATAGCAGCCTAATGGGAAATATTCTATTATATTTCCAAAAATGGTGGATCCATATCCATACGCCACCCTTCGCACTCATTGAGTCGTGCACATTTAATGGATCATACCCTGAATACACGTTCTTTTTTTGCAGCTAACCAACAGCAACAGGAATAATACCTTTTCACAGAGTCCATACCTATCTTAAAGTCCACTGCCGCGAACCTGGGGGGTTACCATGGCATACCTACTAAAGCAGTTCAGTTTTGGTCGAGAAACCTATAGCGGTTATACAGCTCTGTCCCTTTCGCTCAACCAAAACTGAACTGCTCTAGTATGTCATGGTAACCTCCCTGCTTTCTAGACGCGATCGGACGCGGATCTCAACAACGAGGGCCCGCGTTAAAATTGTCGTGTGCGTTTGCTTCGCGTTGCTTCTGACCTACCTTTCGTGTACCTAGGTACCTACCTAACTTTCGTCGAAGTCTTAAAATAAACTTTACATTAATCACGTAATGTCCAAATCCAAAAGTTTATCGTGTTCACTTGTAAAAGCCGTGTCGCTGGTCCACACTAGATTCACAAGAGCTGCGAGGAGCTGATCGCGGGGTGCCGGTTCAACGGCGAGGCCTTTCCATGCTGCGGCCGTTTCCGCGCCGCGGACGCAGAGCACGGGCCCTGCTACTCCTTCAACTCGCTACAGACCAAGTGACTCGTTTGTTCTTCGTAACTACTCGTACATGACCCCGATAAGCGACTGATAACACCACTTTACGCTTTTGAGCTATGGCTAAATTAACTAGATAAACATTCGCTTTATTTAGCTCCCTAGCGATAACGGATCAACGGGTGGTTACCTTTGTTTTTTTTATTACCTTTCAGGGATTCCATGCCAGATTCTCTATTCGTAGTGAATAGAAGTACTGGACCAGGTCTCTTGTCGTTTCACCTCCTTGCTGATGCTCATGTGAGTAAAAATAAGAAAAACCTGTTTCGCTACTGAAAATGACGTTATCAATTTATCACAATCATACGTGGCACGGAAAGGTATACCTACAATAGTTTTTTCTCACGAAAGCGGGTTTGCCTTGCTAGTTGTAATGCGTAGGTAACGTACCTATGCTGAGTGAAATTTGGACAAAGTTCAAAACAATATTTTAGGAGACTGCCGTTTGGCAAAAATATGTTTGCCGAATGTATCGTTTCCCAACTTTTTCATTTGCCAACCCAATGTTATATTTTTTTCAGGATTTATTTCAGTACCGTCGTGTAGAACGCTATAGATTAGGTTAGGTTAGTTTTTATAAAATCCAGAAATATTTACGGTTACAGAAATCAAAGCGGGTTGGCAAATGAAACGGTTCGGAAACAAGATGCATTTGGCAAACATATTTCGCCGAAACAAAAGTAATCCCAATATTTAATGTAGGTAATAAAAAAACTGTTTTATTAAAATCTTTATAATAAAAAATAGTATAACTTAGGTACTAAAAAAAATTAATGCAAAATAGTTGATTGTACAACAAGTTCATAACCCGAGCCGGTACGGCGAGGTTGGATAGTCACGTCGAAGGTAAAATGGGTTTTATGCTCGAGTTATACACTGCTTTCACTTCGATTACGAGGAAATAAAACAGTGATAATGTAAAAAAACTTACATGAATGAGAATGTATTGACTTGTTTTCCGCTTCTCCAGGCTTGAAATTTGCATACGTTCAAAGTAAATTTTCTTTGATTTAGGCGGCAATTTCTGTTTAATAAGTTCTTTTGCATTTTTTTCTATTAGTGTGTTAAGTGTGAACATTATTTCCCCTTCACACTAAATTCCATAAAACCACAACACAAGTTTTGCAAAGAAAACGACTACCTAATGAATAGTCCAAAACTGTGGTCCAAAACTATATACAAAAACCTCTTTCCCGCCAGTGTATTTCGTTTTTATTTTAATTTTTTTAATTTTCTGCATCAGGTTTTTAACTTAGGTCGAACGCAATACTGCCAAGTCATACGTTGATTTTGTAATGTTTTTATTAATAATGCTTGTTTTTAATACTTTTAAATTTCTTTTTTGTTAGATGCAACATAGAAGGCAAATAAATTAAAGTAAATGTATTCAAATAACAAGTTTATTTAATGCAGTCACCTCGTCTGTCTGGCTGTAGGGCTTAAAATTATCTTGGTCTAGATGACGACAACACTTTATGCACTAGTGCATAAAATGCGATTTTATGCAGCCTATACCCAGCATAAAGAAGGACTTTACGAGCATGAGAAGTGAAAAATAATTTACTCCTTTGCGAGCTGCTTTGCGAAAGTTCCGTGGTCCATGGCTGATGTAAACACAGATGTCAGCATTGTATTTAATTCTAATTTCATCTTTTGAATTTAACTTTGAATATTTATTCGGCGACAATTATTAGATTCGCCGTTTCAGATTTTCCCAAAAAATCTTCGATTGGGCGAAGTTCTGGGGCGTTACGTGGTTTTTCTATTTAATTTGGGGATGTATGGGATTTTTAGCTCGTCCATTTTGCCAACTTTATGAGTAGTGACTGCAAGTCAAATCTGGGCAATAACCACATTAGCTCCTTTATGGTCCGAGTTTATAAAAATCACACACAATTGGCAAACATCGCTCCACGTATCGGTCGGCATTAACGTCTAACCCAGATTCAAAAACAACCTAAGACATACCGCGAGGGCTGATCGCAAGCCACAGTAAAACTTTTTTGGGAACCTTCTTAGGCTCCACATACTTATTACACGTTTTCTTCAATTGGGTCATTGGTGTTTTTGAAATAATAATTCGCTTGCCATTAATTATAAATCTAATATGAAATATGACGTCGTTTTTAGCGTGGGATGTATTTATGACCAAATTACGTAGCCGGATTTTGAGTAAAATTTTGATTTTCAGACATAGTCGTCTTAAAGTAACTTTTGTTGATTGTTTTTCAATACCCATGTCTTTAAGATACTTTTAAATGAATTTGCCGTCGCATTTGGATTTTTTCATTGGCTGTAATTTCTTTAAACAACTCCTCTCAGAAGACTGGCTTAAGTTGGGTAGTCTTCCAAAACCGAGCTTTTTTGTATTCGTTTTTCTGAGTGAGTAGGACGTGGAAATACTACTTATGAACTGTGCTTTGACTCTAAACCTTTTGTGTAAAATACTCCACGATCTTCGCAGTCCACCAGAGGAGATGTGTATCGAAGAAATTACGAACAGCTTCGCGACGCATTTTTTCTCGATTTGCTATAACTTAATTATTGTAAAAAAAAAACCTACGTTCATGAAATTGGTCGTAATTATTTAAAGATGAGTTGTTAAACAAAAGAGAACTCACTTTTGTACTTTTTTAAGGAATTTAATATTTTAATCAGAGGTTCAAACTTTTTCCAGATTTCACTCCGCATAAGTACTATAGGTACACGCGCTCTTGTGTGCGTAACACCTGTATTTATAGTCAAGAAAAGTAATTAGGTCCCTGAGTAAAAGTAATGACTAAGACTAAAGTAACGATTATTATATGACTTTTGACATTAATAATACTCAAGTAATTACTTTTCTTGACTATAAATACGGGTGTAAGTGCTTGTAGCTTTAGCAAGCTTATCGTTAATGAACAAAATAATATAAGTTTCATAATTATTCGATTTTATTAGAACCATTTTTTTATTTAAGTGGTTTTAATCGTAAGTCCATCAATGTCTACTTTATTTCCTGTCCTTCTTCGGTTTTTCATCGGATATTTCAATTTTGTAGATGTGCTAGCAACATCTCTTTCTTTTAAATATTTCTCTTTCTTGCTTTAATCTTTTTTCACTGTTCTTTCACTAACTCCCGTCGCTTCTGGTGAGCTTTGTTCCTCCCATACAAATACACGCAACTATAGAAATAAAAGAAAAAAAAAAACATTTTTTGAGTTCAATATTTCATTAACGGTTCCCTAAATGCCTGATCTTTATTATTATTATATCCGTTATGATTATAATTCCTGATCGCTTTTAATGACCTGTTGTATTAGTTCAAGTAGGTACAAATGTCTCGCGTACGCTGATGACATCAAAATGTATACACGTGGTACCAACGCTGAAGATTGTGAATGTCTTCAACATGATCTTGATGTATTAGAAAAGTGGTGTAACGATAACCGGATGATGCTTAATGTTACAAAATGTCAATGTATATCCTTTACAAAAAAAAACTTCACAGAATTCGAATACAACATTTTTGGCCACGGAATTGGGCTGAGTATTTTATATTAAAGACCTGGGAATAACGTTTGACAGTTAAATGACATTCGTCCCACATATTATTATAAGTAGTTTGCATAATTTTAAAAGCAAACAAACTGGGCGTTTTCCAAAAAAAGTGTTCATGAACTTTTTTTCCCAGTTTTTTTTTTGTTTTTCTTACTCAGAATCGTTGATACTATCGATCGAGAAGAAAAGTGTCCCAGATTTTGCTTTGTAATTTTTTTCTTCCAGTGCGTCACGACCATTTAAATAAAAAAAGACTGCATACAAAAATGTGACTATCTGGAATGGAATATTTGGGACACTTTTTTTCTTGTATGAGGATCCATAGTATCAACGATTCTGAGTAAGAAAAATAAGAAAAAAAACGAATTCTGGAAAAAAAAGTTCATGTACACTTTTTTTGGAAAACGCCCAACTACTTATCTTTATTCTGCGCACCACCAAGCCCTTTAAAAAGGCTGAAAGTTTTAAAAAACTATTTTTTAGCCTGGTTAGGAGTGTTTTGGAATATCTGTCTACCAGACGGTCACCTCATTATTCCACGCACATCGACAGGATTGAGTCAGTGCAACACAACGACAGTCGTTGGTCGAGTACGCAAACAGATTAAAATATTTGAAAATGCATACCCTCGAGTTGGGTTATCAATGGTTCAGTTAATACGCCCATCATTCCCTTTTTGCCAATTCAAGACACCAGAGACTCTTCGCATTGTCCGTGGGAAATAATCTGGTAGGTCCGATTACCGTAAAATGGGGTGAATAGAATCCCAGGGGTGAATAGGGTGATCCTGAGTATTTTCTTTAAACTACCAAAAACTATGATTATTGTTTTTGATGCCCAAGGTTGCATTTACGTTTTCTGTTTTCGATAAATTAATTTTTAGACTGGCCACTCAAACAAGGTGAAACCATAGACAATTTAAAAGAAAAAGTCATTTAAACGCAACCATTCAAACTGTCATGTTTATAGTGGTCAATAAACTTCAAGAAATCGGTTTATTTATGAGGGTATATGTGTTTTTAGTTGTTGTGATGTACCAGGAATTTCATGAAGAACACGAAGAGACAAAAAGTAAGTAGAAATATTGTGTTTTTAAGGGTGTAATGTTGAAATAGTTTATGTGCTTGTTTTTTTCATACTTTTGGGGTTATTCGGGTTACCTGAGGGGTCAATAAGGTAAGACCATGAGGTGAATAAGGTAACGAATGGGGGCAATAGAGTCATGGCAGGGGTCATTAGAATCAGTATAGGGGTGAATTGTTAGGGCTGCCAAAAGTATATTTTGCGAATATTTCGTCATTTAGCCATAATACGGTTAAGGGGTAGGTACCTGACATGTGTATGTGTTTGTTTGTTTGTTTGTCCGTCCGTCCGTCTGTCTGTCGGTTTGTTTGTTTGTTTGTTTGTTTGTTTGTTTGTTTGTTTGTTTGTCAGTCTGTCGGTTTGTTTGTTTGTTTGTTTGTTTGTTTGTTAATTTGTTTGTTTGTTTGTTTGTTTGTTTGTTTGTTTGTTTGTCCGCCGTCCGTCTGTCGGTTTGTTTGTTTGTTTGTTCGTTTAAGTGCGTGTGTGTGTGTGTGTGTGTGTGTGTGTGTGTGTGTGTGTGTGTGTCTTTGAATTTTGTTTTATTACTCCTTGCTGAAAGTTCCCATTTTTTCTTTCAATTAGGTGCCTATGTTTGTTTTTGAACTGTTTGTTTCTTCAGGTACCTATTTGATTACAAGATGCCCCGGACTTACAAGCCCAAACCTGGTTCAAAGACCTATAGAAAATATGATGATGTCGTTATACAGCAAGCCCTACAAGATTTAAGGCACCCGAATACCTCAACAGCTCCTCCATTTATAGCATCTGTTGCAGAAAAGCATGGTATACCTTTCTCGGTTTTGCAGCGTCATAATCAGAAAATTATGAAATCGCAGGGTGGACAAACAGCTTTAACACCTGAAGCTGAAGAAAATATCATCCGCAATTTAAACATATGTAACAAAATACAAATGTAACAGTTTTAATTACCTATATTGATTACCTACTAGGTACCTTTCAACTTGTCACAACTACTTATGGCTAATTTTGTTGGTTAATAAATATATAAATATTATGGCAGTATTTTTGACAACCCTGACCGAAAACCCGTTTCACCCCAGGTTTGATTCTATTGACCCCATCCTCGGGGTGACTCGGGTTTCGTAACATTTTTGCAGTTTTCTTGTTATTTTATAAAGAAAACGTAAAAATTGTCTATGATCGTTCAGAAGAATGAGTATCCGGACAAAGCACTATGCAGTTGGATTTTACAATTTTGGTCTTTAAGTGATTGAAATACGTCACCAAAGTCTAAAAACCACCCTATTCACCCCATTTTACGGTATTGTTTTTTGACATTTTATAAACAGGGATCGGATATTCGGATAGATATTTACCTAAACTTTGGGGGCGGCGTTGTTGTTCAGTTGTATGGAAGCGGACGCAATTTTAGTTTATTAAAAGATTTCCGGGATTCACTTATTAATAAACAAATTACGCCAACATAAATTCATATTTAAGTATTTCCATTAACAATTTGAAGTTATTTTCCATATATGTTCAAGAGCTAATTGACGTAAAGTTTAATCCTAAGTGTAAAATTATAAATTAAACGTTTTATACAACACACGAATCCCGTAACTTATATTATTAAAGTAATATTTTTAAGAAGCCGACGTCATATTTGCTTAACATTTTCCGGGATTTTGCCAACTTTAGGTAAATATCTATCCGATCCCTGGTTATAAAGGACCACATAGTCATGATGACCCACATTTTTCATCGCTACAGCTCTATTTCTTTTTCCGCCATCTTGGAAAAACTGACACCTTTTTCTCTTTTTTGTCTTTACTGTCGTTAAAGTATGATGCTAGTCATTGTTCAGCAATATTACAATATTATATAATATTGCTGAACAATGACTAGCACCAGAATGAACCTTAACGACAGAGATTTCTTTCCATCCTACAGAATCGAAAAAAATCTAAAAGTTTTGGGTTCCACGATTTTTACCAGGACACCTAAGGACGAAGATATGGAATCGTCTATGGGAAGCTAGCGTTAAAAATTGCTACTTTTTCTACTTTGCTTCCCATATTTACATTTTATTGCATTTTAGCGCAAACCGTAGTTAGGCAGTATTATAGATCAGAAAATTTGCTGTAACTTTTGGATTGAAATATCTTTTCCAAAACCTCCAGGAAAGAAGATACTCGTATGGCATCATCTATGGAGTGCTACCATCGAAAATTGCTTCCTTTTCCAGTTTTCTTCCCTATTTACATTGTAGTGCATTGTAACGCAAATCGTAGTTTTACAATCTTTTAGAAGACAGATTTATCAACAAATTGAAAGTTTCTACGATACCTAGTAATAGTAATACGGAATGGTCAAGCGTGGCTTAGCTCGTATAATTTGTGACTTTCAAACCCTCGCATCTTAGAACATGGAGTTCAAATTCAAACATTGCCGAGAACGGTGGCGCAACTGGGTGCATGTCAATGCATTCCTCATGCACGAGCATATTATTAAAAATATTAAATAATGTTATTATAATTTCTTGTAATTGTTGATCTCGAGACTTAACAATGTACTCGCTACACAAACACCACGTGATATTCTGCCAGGTGGGCACCACGTGTCGTTTTGCCAGTAAGCACCAGGTGTTCTCCTACCGAAAAACAACAGGTGTTCTTCTTTACTGGTAAAAACCACGTGTTGTTTGTCGAGCTGAGCTACGGAGCGAGATAGTGGGGATGCTTTATAAAAGCAGGTCGGTTGTCAAGATGGGCAGTTGGAGTTAAGACTTCGCCGTGGACAGAACTATGGTCCAGTCCTGAGCTAGAGTGCCCTTTGTATACGAAACGGTCGCTGATTGAGCTAAGTACTTAATATTTCATTTGTTGTTATTATGCTTAAATTAAGGTTAAATTAAGTATGTTAGTATTATGATTATAGTTGTTGCTGTTGTATAGTTATTGCTATATATATATATATATATATATATATATATATATATATATACAGATATATAAGCTTAGTTTCATACACATATGCTTTACGATTCATACATGGTAGTTATTGCTTAATTAATAAATAAAAGGTTCAATAAAAAGTAACATTGCCTTATTCTTTAACTAACGTTACTTGTTGTTTATTCCTGCAGCTTCTATCTATTCAATCCTTGCTGTGAGCTATAATATCATTACTTGTGTGTTAAAATATATAACACTTTTTGACTTTTTGGACTCATTTTAGTTTATAATATTTTATAAAATAATTATTGAAACCAAAATACCCAAGTCTTCTATTACCGTGGTAATGGACAGGCTGTGATTCTATTACCGCGAATTCAGCTTCAATTACCGAGGGTATAAAAAACATACATTTTCTACCATCGTTAATAGGATCCTGACTTCCGATTCGGAACTTATTACCGAGGGTTAAAAAAATAATATTGGCTTTGGTTCTGTATATTTTTTTTGTACATTAAGTTTTTTTAAGGAAATACGTAGGATTTATATTTCGTTTATGAAAGTTCTCACAATTACAAATAATTAAATTAGTTAATACTGGGTAGTAAAATTATAAAATGTATAAAACGCATATTTTAGAAATGGTTTTGCTGTAATCAACTCCTTTCACTGCATATATGAAGATGAGAAACATATTTAAATAATACGTTTCAGTATGTACAACCAATGAAAACTACATATACATAAAAGTCTCAATTTTATCAAAGAAATCTGTAGTTACGGTACCCTAAATATGATTAATTTTAATAGGAGACTAAAATATCACTCGGTAATAGATATATTGAATACGCTTAATTTGGAGTGTTGTTAAATCTAATTCCGACCCATAAAAACGAATGGATACAGTTGTATTTTCATTACAAACCAAAAAAATATAACTGGTAAGTAAATATACGGTTTTATCTCAATATTTAAACAACTTGACAAAATAAGGGTTTCTATAGAAACTAAAAATTCAGTACTGAAGTTTTCGTTAAATATTAAGGGTTTGTTGAATACTTTCCATACCACGGAAAAGGTTCTTAAATAGCGTGAATAGATCAAGATTGGAATAACCGTAAGAAAATATATGTATAACCGATCCGATCACATATACTAAAAATTAAGCATAAAGCCAAAATCACTAATAACTATTACCGTGGTATACCACGGTGTTAGTATTCACAGCTTAAAATGGCGCCTTTCACCGCGGTATTTTATTTTCCATTTTAAAAGTATTTTCATGCCAAAAAATATATAAAGAGTACTCAGAAGTCATGCAGAAAACAATAAACAACCATTTAAATATCATAACATTAGTTAAATTGCCATAATTATTACGTAAAATACTAAATAAGATTCGAGTTCCCTTACATGTGGCTTCACGCGTTAGTATGGCAGGATCTCTTACTGCGCTGCCGTCGCGGAAACTTTTGAAAATCGATCGGTTTGCTTATAAAATGTATATTTGAAAATGCCAAGGTTGTACGCGCCGATTTTGATACCCCCGGTAATAGGCGCCGTTACCTTGGTACGTACAATTGAAGGATACAATATTCATGTAGGCTTTGGAGACGGGCTCGAGGGTCATAAGAATGGGAATATATTGGTTTTGATGATGTCTCCACCCATATGACTCAGGTTCCATCACCACCGGATGGGCATGATTAGAATTTTCCCATTCGTTGAAGATTTTTTAATAAATATTCAGTACCGCAAAAGTATTTGATTTTACACTAGCACTCCATAGATGATGTCATCGTTTCCAGAGGTCGTGGAAACATATTTAAATCCAAATAAGTAAATTTCGTAATCTATAATATTGTCTAACTACAATGTGCGCTAAAACGCACTAAAACGTAAATATGGAAGAAATACTAGAAATAACTCTATGAAAAGTAAGCTTCAAAAACCCGACTGCATTTTTTATACTGTCGTCGATATACTTACATATGTTAATAATTGTCATTTGGCCATTGTTGTTATTTCAATTTTAACAGTTTAGGTATCCTATGACACGCGTTGCGAAGAAGAATCGAATGATACCTCATTTGTCAAAATCGTCCAAGCCGTTTTTGCTGTAGCGGGGAACATAGAACTGGACGTGAACTGACGGTGAAAAACATAACCCTCCGCCGCAGTCGGGTAAAAAGTAGCAATTTTTAACGCTTGCTCCCCATAGACGATTTCATATCTTCGTCCCTAGGGGTCCTGGGAAAAATCTTTGAACTCAAAAGTTTTAGAAAATATTGCATTATGGTTATGGTTCTGCAATATTGTAGATTGCAGAACCATGATTAGCACTAAAATGTTTTTCCAAGAAGAGCTGGAGGGATGAAACATTTGGGTTACCATTTGGTCCTTTACAACATATCAAAAAAACATAACAATTGGACCTTTTTTGGGGTACCGGAACAACGATTTACTAAATGTATGACGAAAAGTTTTGTATGGGCTGCACCTTTTCCGGGATACCGTACTTTCGGTTCAAATTTCGGAATGGCGACAGGCAGATCCGTATTCTGCAGTGTCAAAACCCTCTGATAACGTTGTCACCGCACCTGTTAGAGATATATGATTTGCCGCTTCCATTCTTCTTTTTCAAGAGTTATCCTAGCCGTTATCTAAAGGTACTTAGATAAGTGAATTAATTGTTTATGCTTCAGTAATTGTTTTTTTGAAATTTTCTTGTTTGTTGTATTTTTTGACGTATTGATTAACGTCTTATAAATCGATGAACGCCGGCTGCACGCTCGAAAAAACATGACTCACTACACTAACGTTCTGCCTCATTGTTACGTTCCACCTGAAATTAACTAATGAGGTGATAATGCCTTTCAATAAAAGTAAAATTCTGCGAAATTATAATAATATGTTTGTTGAAATGGTTTTCTGTAAAATACCCATACTTATATTACTTATTATCTAAGTTGCAATAAAAATACTAACAAAAAACAACAAATGCGGGCAAATAGTTTTAAGGCTAGAGTGAATAGGCTCATTACTTCCCATTTCCAAATGATCCGTTTTGCAAAACCTCCCATTCGATAAAAGGCCCTTTTGTTTATAGAGTCCCCAGACTTACGTAATTTTAGGAAAGATGAGATTTTTAGGATCGTTAGTATAACATAAACTTAAAAAGGAATGGATACTCGCTAAGCTGAAAGCGGGGCCGTTTTACAGGCAACAGGTATCAAAGGTGGAAAAAAACCATGCTAACGTACGTCAAAGTAGGAAGGCTGGTTTTAACATATATTGTCGTGTTACGTGGTCTTCCGATAATTCGGAAGACCAGGTACCAGACGTTAATGAAAGATCAGAGAAAAAGAGAGGTAGATTAGAGAGAAAAGGACAGCAATAGTAAGTCAGGGTCTGGGTATTTATTTAACACTTAGGCTTTCTTCACACAGATAAAATAATTATGACACATAAATTAAAAAAAAAAAAAAAAAATTAGTCCCTAATATCACCAGGGTAAAGTTAGAGATTTAGTGGTGAAGGTGAAGGTAGTTCCTCCGGGACTTCTTTTAGTACGCGTCCCGGAGTCGTCGGACCAGGAACACCGCTGGCGCTGTAATGAGGGGCGCTAGAGGCAGCGGCCCTGGTGGTACACGAAGGTAGGTGGGCCCGAGGTGGGACCCGTCAGAGTGAGTAGCGGTTCCCGAGGAAAGCAGGAACCTCGTAGATGAAGGACTCTTGAAGCGTAGGGCCCGACTTGGCCACACACAAAGTCGACTTTTGGTATGAGGGAGATAGAGGCTTCTAGGGGTCCGACTTGACCCTATCTTCAGAGTTTCTAGTCACCACTTAAGAGGCTGAGGGAGAACTGATCGCTCTAGTCCGAGCCGCCGTTTATATACCCTGGTGATCTAGCTTTTTTAATTTACAAATTCTAAATTCATAAAATTTCAAAGTTATACATGCCAGATATTAATTCCATGGTTAACCGTAGTTTTAACTCCATGGTTCAGTATAAACCTAAGATATCGTCTCTGCCCGTTGTCTAGACAACAAAGATAACAAACGCTGTCAGATGGAAAAATATAAACAAAAAGTGAATATTTTCGGCTACAAAAGTAATATCGTTAAAAAGAATAGCAATTATTCAAAGGAAAAAGGTACGCAAGAGCCATGGAAAACCAATACACCGTACAGCTTCAAAAAATCAAGAATTATACGTCTCTAAAGTTAGTCGGTCCAACCGACATGTGAACCGCGCCCGCGAGATAGTCAAGAGGAACGGGACAGGAAACCCAGGAACGCAGGTACAATATTACAATATCATGTATGATATTGTTATAAACAAACATATACAGTTGCCAGACACATCCTGTGGGCCATAACTTTTGACAGACACTTCAAAAGTCGTAAAAAAAATGGGGGAACTTACGTCATTTTAAAAAGGTTGAATTTTATATTTAAGTATAATATTTTAAAGTATTTGCAAAAGAGCCAGACAAATCTGACGGGCCAAACATCCTGCCAGACTCTCTAAACATTCCGGTGTTCGAAGAAGCGCGAGAGCATTATTCAAGCGCATAAGTATCTCTCTTATAACTCGTGGCTACTCTTGATTCGAGACTCCGGCACACCAAACGCGTGTCAGGAGGGACGCGCTTTAAACGCGGGCACGCGCGAGCTCTTTACGTACCTATGTATCTATAGTACATTGTGTATTAAGGGTGATAAAATGTTTTTCATCACAATTGCGAAGAAATGAAATAAAATCAGACAAAAGATCATATTTTTAACTTACGATTCTCGGCGATGTCCGGCGGAGTCGCATTATCCATTTCTTCTGATGACGACATGTTTTTATTGATATATAAATTTTAATATGCGCACAAAGACACCCTTTTAATTATTATTATATATTACGGGTTTGGGTAAAAGTGTTGTCATTTGTAAAATTCATACAATTTCAAGGTGAGCGGCCATTCGTAAAAGTGGCAAATTATGATAGAATTATTAAAAATAAAGATATTTTATTATGTAATGTAATACTCTTAAGTGCATCGGAGCCGAGATATTTAAATATTTGTCGCGGCCTCCTACTTTATATAAATGTATCATTGATTGTTATGATTAGATTATGTTCTATAGATCTATAATGGTTTGACTCAATATAATAAGTTACAGGCCACGAAGGTAAAATGTATTGAGTCTAGAGTCCTACCTTGATTCCGGCCATACTGGTGATGTAGAGTTGAATGTTCTGCTTCGCATAATATACGTACGGCACCGCATATAGGTCCGGAGGCAGAGCGCCATTGCCCTGTACGGCACCATCCCACGTTAGATCCGCTGGCCAGCCTAGGATACTCATGACTCCACACACAGTGTCAATAACATAGTGGGTCAAACACCCCAATTCACATATGTGTCATATCTTAGTCATACTCTCGAGTCATAAGTATCAACGTCAGGGTTTAGTCAATATGATAACTCTTCACGACTAATAGATCAGGATATACGAACGATCATCAATTACTTGCAATATGTTTGGGACCATTAATAGTTAGATAAATATGTGGAAAACTGTATCGATAGTGAAATCACTCGTTGTCTACTTAGATATCCACTTAGCTTTATATCCTGGAGCTCCAAATCAGGAACCTGGCACTTAGTAACATTGACCACCATTTTTTCATTACATTGCTTCCCGCCTTTACGGAATGAAACTTAAAGTGACAGATACAAATTTACTTACCATAGATGAATTATCCATTATCAATATTGCCAGTATAATCATCATACATAAAGGTATCGCGACACGATTCGTCGCGACAATATTCATACTTGGGCGTACTTTTGTACTAAAAACTGAACACTTAAATCTTTAAAATCTCCGCTCCGATATTATTTAACGCCATAAATTATATATGTATTTAGAGGTCCTCTAAATAACTATGTAAGAATCATCCGTGGCCGCTGAAAAAAAAAATGACAATATTCTTCAAACAAATTTACCCAATGCCCTTTGCGGCAGACTACATCATTATCTATGACTTACCACAGATAATGTCAAACGTGGTCAGGAGTCCGATTCTAGTGACAGTCGAGATCAATAGTTTATATGCGAGATTTTTAGAAAATTGTATGCAATTGACATTTCATCTCGAATAAAACTTCATATCGAATGGCACAAGAATTGGGGTCGTGGCGTATTATGATAGTTTGAGTCTACGAATAATATTTTAAAAAAAAAACTTTTACGCACGATAGGGCGTAATGGTAAAAAAAAAGGCCCGCGGGTATTATTTTGTATTTACGGTCGATTTTTCTAGCATGTTAGGACACTATTTAGGAGCAAGTGTGATGAAAAATACATTACGAACGGGAAAATAACAAACATAGACAGAAACACAAAAAGTTTGTACTAAGGCGAACTTATCCCTTTAATGATCTCTGCCACCTTTGAGCGATTGAATTTGAACTGTAAATGTTTGTTTATAACAATATCATATATCGATACCTTAGTTCACAATTGTACTAATTACATTTGAAAAGTTATTGTAATTAGCATGTTTGTGCACAAATAATAAGTTCGAAACTTTACTGGCAAAAGAAAATCATTTAGTACGATTGTGCGCTAAGGTATCGATATGACATTTATGTAAAAACCAGCCTTCCTACTCTGACGTAAGTTAGCATGGTTTTTTCCACCTTTGATACCGTTTTCTGACCTGGAGCGAAATGTCACAAGGACACTTGAAACGTTGTCTGACTGGTTCAACGCTAACGGGTTTGCAATTAACTTGTCAAAAACGTTTATTCTGCACTTCTGGCTTAGAGGAGGAGGTGGCTGTCTCTACTCGCCCCCATACTATCGCAGGAGAATCTCCGCATGGCTTACTATGCGTATGTAAATTCCATTCTATTGTACGGAATTGATTTCTGGGGTCTTGCAGCTGATAGGGACAGAGTGTTTGTATTGCAGAAGAGGACCGTGAGAATTTTAGCTAAAATGCTAAGGCCAACGGGGAGGTTCGTCTCTGCTTACACAGCCGTGGACTTAATGGCGTTTCAAAAACCCTTACCCTTTGCCCTACATCAACTATATTATTGATAACTTACGCGATGCTAAGTATTTCACTTCCTTCGATTTGAGTGCCGCGTACCACCAAATTCCTTTGCATCCTGACTCAAAGGAAAAAAATGCTTTCACGATGCCAGGCCATTGCCTATTCCATTATAATCGCATGTGTTTCGGTATGGTGGGAGCGAGTGCTACGATGCAACGACTCATGGACAGTTTGTTCGCCGAAGAATTTGATAACAAGGTGTTTGCGTACATAGACGACATCGTCGTTTGCACCTCGACCTTTGAGGAGCGTGTGGATATTCTCCGTCGCGTCAGTATAAAACAAAAGACGCTACACATGCAGAAATCGCAATTCTGCCGCAGCGAGCTGAAATATTAAGGTTTCATGGTGGACCGCTTTGGTTTACGTGCCGATCCGAAGGTGGAGGTGATAATCAATTTTCCTATCCCTGGCGAGGTAAAAGAACTCAAGCGTTTCCTGGGCATGGCTACCTGGTATCGTAGATTTATTAAAAATTTATCTCAGGTCGCTCGTCCTCTGACTCGGTTAACGAGTAAGAAATGTAAGTTCGAATGGACACCGGAGGCTAACGAGGCGTTCAACACTCTGAAGTCTGCCCTCATCACTGCTCTTATTCTGAAGTGCCCCGACTTTAGCATTCCTTTCTACATCCATACGGATGGTAGCTCCTTCGCCATTGGCGGGATTATGAAATATACACGATTGAATCTTTGTACTCCTCTTCTGAAAACCAGACATCTTGCAGATAGGCCTTTGTTCTATTAACCCATCGATTTTAGAGTTGTTGGTTATTCTGTAGTTCTGCCTACTCCACTCTGGGAATGAAGGCGTGAGTTTATTTATGTGTATCATTTTCCTGAAAGTTATTTTTTTCAAGTTTGTAATCTTTACTTTAATTTTTACTGCTGTTCACTCACGATTTATATATTTTTTCCTTACGGAGTGATGTGCTAGCCTGTAAAATGTATGCATGCGTACTTATTTCTCTTCCTCTTTTATATAAATGTATTTCTGCCTATTTAAAATATAGATTAAATAACCTATAACTTGATAACAACAACAAACTGAAAAACGTTCCTTTTCCGCTCTTGTCACTTTTAGTAGGTACGTGTAGGTATCGTATACTTTTATGGAATAATATAACGTTAAAACTATATTATTTATGAGTGGTAATAAGTATACCCCGTTATCAAGCGGGCGGTTTGGTGGCAAACTAACATTAGTAATGTGTAGACCCCGGACTTTATTCGCAATGACGTCACAAAAGGGTAGTTTGGGGACTAAATGGAACGGTGTTAATTAACACGACAACCTAGTCTATTGGTGTTTAGAATTATTTTTTTATAATCATCGGGCATTCACGATATAAATTACATATAAGTCAATTGTCAATTGATTAAGTTATCGACATTGTTCTTTCTTTAACTAACTCTCCGTAACAGGTCAAAAGTGGTTTTAAGTATGTCTTCTAGCAGAATATATCCACTTCAAAAAGGAAAAGTTTTTTCCACTTCGACAGATGTTATAGGCGCATATTTGAGAAGCTTGCGGCTATCAAAGCAGGATTTGTAACGGTTGCTTGGATTTATTTATATTTCTTAACCTGTATTAAGATAATTAATGTAACGCAAAGTGGCAAATCCGTCTTTTGTTTTTCAATACAAATCTCTTCTTTTCATATATTTTTCGTCCTCTTTTTTGCAGAAGTAATTTTGATAGCTCGCTCTGTATGTTATAAACAATTAAAATAATTTCTGAGAAGCACAGGCAAATAACAGCACTGTTCACAATATTTAAGTATCTCCACTCCCCACTCATATCATTGAAAAACTCATCTAATGAGTAATAAGCTTTCATTTTTCCTTATTAGGTATGTTAGTGAAGAAGTGGATTTATTCTGCTAGAAGACGTAGCCTAACCGCAAGTCATTTAGAACAACTTCTGATCTGTTACGGAGAGTCAGTTAACAAAATAACAAAGTCGATAAATTAATCAATGGACAATTGACTTATAGGTAATTTATATCGTAAATGCCTGATTATAAAAAAATAATTCCGCTGAACACGAATAGACTAGGTTGTCGTATTAATTAACACCGTTCCATATACTCCCCAAACTACCCTATAGTGACGTCATTGCGACTAAAGTCCGGGTTCTACACATCACTAATGTTATTTTTCTCAAAAATGTCGGGAAATGATGACATTCCTATCTAAATATTGAGACGCGAAACATATAGTTTACTGACAGTTCTCAAATTTAAAAAAAAAAAATTGCGTGCTCGCTACACAAGCCCGCAATGTTGCATACAAATTCCATTACTATCTAGCTTGTAACTTTTTAAAAAGTGAAAAGGGCCATAATAAAATGAGGGCACAAGTCTTATACATCCAAATTTTACTCAAAACATAACTTTTTTATTTGTGCCTGGAATAGCTTATGTTTTTTTTTAAAACAACAATTGCGTTTCTCCTTGTCATAAACAAAAAGGCGGTAAGGAGTGATGTTTTTTTCACATGAAGTTTCTGTTTGTATGCATTTCAAAAAATGAGTTCAAGCGATGAAGATTTGACTCCAACACAAATTTTTTCTTGCGATTTTTGAGAAATGCACTATATTTGCCTCGGCGGGAACAGCAATTGCGGGCTTCGTATTTTTAAACGGACTCGCAAGCTCGTCCGTTTAATCCAATACTCGGCCCGCAATTGCCTACTTCCATGCCTAGGCAATAATGTACTATTGCCACCAAACTGCCCACTTGATAACGGGGTCTAGTTATAAGTAAATCATTTTCTGATTAAGATAAAAGGAATGTGATTTTATGGGTGTCCCCTTGTTTTACAGACAGAAAAATTACAGAATTTTGTTTCACAGAAAATGTTTCATATACTATTTGGTCCTTGTATTTTTGCTTCGAATATTATTATTTTTTAAACTATTCACTTGAAAGAAACACATTCCACAGAAAATCAATTCAATTAATTTTATAATTTTATTTTTTCATTACACAAACTTATCAAACAAAATATTTGTTTTTTAGCGAATAGCGACCAAGACCTCTCTGGGCAGAACCGACTTGAATAGGTTAGGTTAGAAGGCTATGGCGGGAGCGAAGCGAAGCAAGCTCCCGCCTTAGTCTTCGAGGTTATTTTTTTTATATTTTAAATAAATAATATTAGAACAAAGAATATTTAATTTGCTATTCTATGATATGAAAAAAGAAACATTGATTTTTATTTGAAATAAAAAACGATGATTTAAATGTCTTCAAAGTAATTATTCTACATATTGATTATTCTATGAAATGATAATACGAGAAAAAATTTATATGAAATGAAATTCTAAACAAATTCAGTCTGTAAAATAACGTACAACCGATTTTATGTGATAGATTTACTGACTTTTTTTTTAAACAAAGTGGAATGATAAAAAAATATTTTCTCACAAACGTAAACATGCAAGCGTCAAATTTGATATGATTATAATGAAAGCCCTGGAAAAAAAGTGGTCAGGTGTGACTTGGGCTCGTGCTAATTCGATTCAAAATCGAATTCAAATCGGAATATAAGTAATAATACCTACCTACAGTGCGGCAGTACGGAACCGTCGGTGCGCGAGTCCGACTCGCACTTGACCGGTTTTTTATGTACGTACGGTGTAGTCACGGAATTAAAAGGTTTGTCACTTATCAGTGCTATTAAGATCCAAAAGTGGATAAACCTACGCTCCGCGGCTATACCTACAACAATTCAGGTAGTACTTATATATTTGAAAACGTCCACAGATATCGGTCCACAGCCGCGAGGAGTTGTCGACGAACAATCTGGATAACAAGTTCAAGTTTCAAGTCAAAGTTCGGGACGCGAGCTGGCTAGAGTATCTCTTTTCAATTTTGGAGATGGAAAACGATCCTTTACTGAAGTTTGAAGACATAGATGTCAGGGGTTGTCGGTATCACCAGGAAGTTCCCGACACTCCTCTTTACGTCTATCCTGTAATTCACTAAGTACTTAACTTGGAATATTTTTAACGCTATAATAAATAAATAAATAATTGCACTACGAGCAAATATCTAAAGTTTCTCATTATTATTAAGGTTCAGTTATTTTGGTCGGGGTTCGTCTCACGCGCCGTAATTGAATTTAACCCAGGACCGTGTAGTCCGTGTACCCGCCCGGGTCTCGAGCGCCCTCCGAACCTACCATCCAGCCAGCAAGGAGATAACATCGCACCAGCGTCACAAGCTTTCACCTTCATTAATAATTATATAATTAAAAGCTATAACAAGTAAGTTCGGTTAAAAGGAAAGATTTTTTTTTAACTTGCAGGTATATTCTTACGGAGCTTGCAAGTTAGCAGAAAGTACCGAGGGTTCATTTGCTAAATGCGGCTGCTTACACCCTGCGCGAGACCTCGCTTGTAAGTAACGTCATTCACTCTTGTCGAGGTCGTGTTCATATATCTAGTACTAACGATGAAACGCTAAACCTGACGTGGGGTGTGATGTATTTCAGATCGAGATATGTATTGCAATTATACGGGTCTGAACTGTTTGGTGACCTTCGAAGGTAAGCGGCCGGAATTATCAATAAGAATTTTGTGCTACTCGTACTCGTACGTACCTATTATTATCAAGATCTTTCATTTACTTACACAACCTTTACAGGGTTCCGTTGCCAAAATGGAAAAATAAATAATGTACTAATAAAAAATGTGTCAAAATATTCAAAATCTCAAAAAAAAAGCGTCCCAATAATATTACTTAATAAAACTTTCAAGACAAACAGAAGCGGCACAACAAATAAAATAACGACTATAATGGCAAAACAAACCTGTGTCACGCACGATTATGAATGTTTTTTTAAGTCAGACAAACTAATAAAGTCCCTATTTTCATGTCGTTCGAGATTAGATGACGGGCGATATATATATATGTATATACAGGGTGTCTGGAAAACCTTTGGAGAAATTTTAACAGTAGATAGGGTGGATGATTTGGATCATCCCTAAATTGGTAACTTTTTTTTAAGTTAATATTTGACTGAGTTACAGGCTAATTTATCATCGCCTTTCCTGACGATGCTCTCAGTGTGCCCCGTCTTAACTACTTCATTCATAACATGTGTCACAACGTAATGTAAATAAACAAGTTGTTCCTTATCAACAATGTTTCTAATCATGGTCAAAAGCTCAATGGTGTTAAGAACACAGACACATTATTCTGTAATGTGAATGAAAAGACTGTCGCTGATAAGAGCGATTATGTGAAATAATTTAAAAATTAAACTTACGATTACGATACGACGAATAATTAAAACGAATCATTAAGTTGTGATTGTGCTTTGACAATTTGACATAGTATTTTTTTAAATCTATAACCATTGAAAACTCCTTATGAAAAGAGGTTTCTTTTGTAAAAATAAAATCGTTCCTACACGTTATGTTTAATCAGAATTACATTTAAAGCTGGCATCATACACGTTGTTGAAAGAGTTTCGTATCCTAGAAGAATGAGAACCGTGTGAGCACAAAACGACAAGTGACTATTTTACGTCTATGCGAACACCTCTGGTTCCTAGGTGTTGACGATGCGAGATCGCCCCGCTAACGCAACGCCTTTCTGCACGTCCATGCGAACGTAGCCTTTATTGAATGCTCTAAGTCCGGAACATGGAATGAATATGTATGTGTTATGTAAGTACCAACTACGTACGTATATCGATTCCATGATGCCATGGCCTGGGAAAGGCCGGTCTTTTTTTTTCTCTATGACTAGTGCGATCATACAAATTTAATCAATTATGCGACGGCCTTTATATTCAGACTGTTAGAGCTCGTTCCCACTATGTCGTATGTCGGATTCCGATTTTAATCGGGTGTCGGCGCCTCTGTTCACACTATGTCCGATGTCGGATCCGATTTTAATCGGGTGTCGGCGCCTCTGTTCACACTAGTCGGCTGTCAGCCACTATGGCAGCCACGGGTGGGCGAAACAAGGGGTGCGGGCGGGGCGGGGTCGGCCCCGACATCCGACCAATGTGAACAGCGTCATACTTACTCAAAGGCGAGCGAGTTCCGACACGATTTTTATCCGGACGAGAGGGCTGGCAAAACACACGATATTTTTTGTCGGATCCGACACAAAATCGTTGTCGGATGAGTGTGAATAGCTTCATATAAAACGTTCTGCCACTGGAACGACCGATTAAAATCCGGACAAACATACAACACAGTGGGAACGAGCTCTTAGCTATACCGCGCGAGGAATACCATACAGATCAACACGGACAGCAATAATCGGATCGTTCATTTCATGTCCATCCGAACTTTCAGCAGTCTATGACGTAGCCATTTATCAAAGAGTTGACCTTGTTCTAGGATACGAAAATCTTTCAACAACGTGTATGATGCCAGCTTTAAAATTTATGGTTGTCATTAGATGTCAGGTAAATTAAATTTCATATTTTCTAGTCTGAATAAATAATAATAAAAGTCTGAATTAATTTTGCCGTGAAACAATAAATGGGCTATTTTAGAGCAGAAAAAAGGTAAATGTTTAGATCTCGTCATTAATATGAAACAGACGATACGATCAGAGCTCGGCAGTGCGTGTTCCAACAGATCTAGGGAACATTACAAAACCCGCTATAATGTTCAATTGCAAATTAGTACAGTGAGTTGCAATAAAATTAATCTTTTTTTTGTAATTTGATTTCGGTTTACATGGGGCGAACTGTTTACATGGAGCGAACTGTTTACATACCATGTAAACAACGTATGGTCTCAGGTCATTGACCTTGAACTTAGACTTTTGACGTTAGTTACTACGAACATTTGGATTAGTATAGTATCAACATCAGAATGTCAAGGTCAAGATATCGGCTGCGATACATCAAGTAACAAAATGAATATAATTAAATCTTCTTTTTTTTTTTACATTAACAGAAACAAAAATGAACCATACCCCCGTGATCAGAATCGTGCGAACTATTACCGCGCCAAATATCTCCAAAGGTTTTCCAGACACCCTGTATATTATTATATAGGCAGGTACTGACTAAAACATACCGAGTTGACGTTTCGTATCAAATTGATTGAGTACATATTAATTTTAATTAATACTAGAATGGGGGCACATTTAAATGGCGTTGTTTTTGGAAAATGTTCCAAAAAGTCATAACTTTATCATATAAATAATTTTTCATCACACTTGCTAGGAAAGGGTGTTATAACACGTAGGTGTATAGGGCAGTTTATTGGGTAAAACTGGGATAGTTGCCCCATGAGGATAGATGCCCCGATTTGAAATCAAGAGTTACAAACATTACACAGGCACAGGGATTAGCGGACTTTACACAGGCGTTCTATCTCGCGTGAATCAGGTAATCGTGTGAGAAAGAATGCGCGTGTAAAGATGTCGGAAGGGGAAGGGATAGACGGCGCGATTAACTCAGCAGTAGCGCGCGCAATCGCGTGGTTCGAGGTTGCCTTTACACGTTAAATTCTTTCGCGCACGCCTAGTAAAACTGCGTTGCCTCAGTAAAACTGTGTGACACTGCGGACTTTACACAGGCGTTCTATCGCGCGTGAAATAGGTAATCGTGTGCGAAAGAATCCGCGTGTAAAGATGTCGGAAGGGGATGGGATAGACCGCGCGATGAGCTCAGCAGCCGTGCGCGCAATCGCGTGGTTCAAGGTTGCCTTTACACGTAAAATTCTTTCCCGCACGCTACAACAAGATGGCTGACATACGCACGTGGAATAAAGAATTAATTAGTAGAGTAACTAGCAATGTCCAAGTCTTTTCCGTGCCCCTGGAAAATAAGGTAGGAAGACTATAAAAACAAAAACACCTATCCATTTTTCACGCCACACTACTTGCCATTATTACATTATTGCCTAGGCGCGGAAAGTAAGAGATTTCCTGACGAGGTGGTTAGTAGGCCGAGCAATTAGCGAGGCCTGCTAAAATACGAGTCAGGAAATCCTCGTTTCAGCCGAGGCATATACATATGATGCTTTTCTCAAACAATGTAAGGAAATGATACAATTACAGTTGTAACTAGAAAGTAATTTATTTAATATTAAAAGTGATGTTTGTCATATTAGGACAATTTGTAAGCGAAAACGTTATGAGTTTTACGGGAAAATTTATGTTTATCTGTTGAACTGGAGATGTTGATATTTCAGTGACACAAAATGTTGACGGCTTCTTGTTCTTAGATTGCTCACTAAGCTGAAATATGCTAAAAACAAATCTTCAGAACAGCTATTCACATTCTTGCTTGACCTCCATGGCATAAAATGGGCTGTAAGATCTATCATATTTTTCTCTTGATTTAGCAGGAAGTAGGTTTAGCCTAGCCCAGGCGACTTCACTTTTCAAAATAGGTGGTGTGGTATCTATTTCATCACTCGCGCTCATTTTTAGGGTTCCGTACCCAAAGGGTAAAAACGGGACCCTATTACTAAGACTCCGCTGTCCGTCTGTCTGTCACCAGGCTGTATCTCATGAACCGTGATAGCTAGACAGTTGAAATTTTCACAAAAGATGTATTTCTGTTGCCGCTATAACAACAAATACTAGTAACCGAGTAAAAATTATACATACGCAAATTATTCTTGAAACCGTCCGGATAATAATTCTTGATTCAGTGGCATATGACAATATTGCTGTCTGTATTTCTTAACCCACACGGATCGTTTCTTCTTCTTTTTGAGTAAACTAACAGCAACAAACATGATAACTTGCGCCATGATATTTCTTCTATCCATTTTCCACGTTAAACTGCGTTGCCTCAGTAAAACTGTGTGAAATGCACACACTCCAACACGCGCCACGTTCGCGAGTCTATCACGCACGATTAGCCTTTACACGCTCTTTCCGTTTTAACAAAAACTGATACGAGTAATCGCGCGCGGAAGAACGTTCGCTTTAACAACTTCAAAAGCATAATCGCGCACGATTGTGCGCACAGGCTTACCGGCACGCAAGCCTGTACGCTCCTGAGAATAGCGATAGAACGCCTGTGTAAAGTCCGCTATTATGTTCAAGTAAAAGTCGCCCCCCCTAGCAGTCAATATGAAAGTGGCAGCCGCGTGCGAAGGATGTGTCGTGGGTAAAAAAAGCTCGATGATGTCGCACACGGACACGGCGAATTACGAAATTATCAGATTTCTGGAAGCGTGTAATTTTTAATTTTAAGATGTAAATTGATTTTTCCATTGTTATTTGCTAGTATAAGGTTCGAATATTACCTATAAGTAAAGGTTTTAAAATTGTAAGAACAACATTTGTATTATACAGGACAGCGATAAATAAAAATGCACATTCTATTCTAAATTATAGTATAGTAAATTATAGTATTTTTATAAACACGCACAGTTATGGCAAAGGCTGAAGGCCATAAATAGCCTAGTCTCATATTACACATCCCCCTTCTTTAACATTCATAATCAACCAAATAGGAAGGAGGTTGAACACACCGTCCACTACGAGTAACATACGAACAGGGTTCTCCACAAGCATCTCTCAACACTCTGCTGACTGGACTTAGAGCTTTCTGTACGTGAGTACAGAAAGCTCACCACCTCTCCACCATTTGAGTCATGCACCGGATTTACATTAATTGGCACATCAAACTCAACCTCCTGCCTTTGATTAAACTTATTTCTACTCGGTAAAATATTTTTTAAATACATATTTTTCGGAAAGGATAGATGCCTCGATGCCTTGTGAGTATAGATGCCCTTAAGGCTTAAGACCAAATTAACTGATGATTAAATACAATGTATCATGTGCAAGCATTGGTTACATGAGGATTATAGGTACATTGGTGCCAATTGCAACAAAATGTGGTCATACAAATCGTATAAATTTAAGGAAACTTAATTTAAACTTGATTGTAAGTTATAGTGATAAAAACCAAAGTACTGTGTAATGTAATGGGCTATTGATAATTTAAAAAGTGACTTTATTGTCATAACTTTAACCAAAAACGTATGTGCCATTGAAAGAGATCAAAATAAACATATTAATTATACTTGGCCTTAATTAATCCCAAAGGGCACCTATCCTCATAGTGTTAAATGCATCGGGCATCTCACCCCTACAACAGGCATCTATCCTCATAACTAGTACTCTGGAAATAATTATTTTTTAATATGAATGTTACATTTTCACTCAATTGCTATTTACCATGTGGTAACCTAACAAATAATAATCCGTGGATTTATTATTATATTTTCGGAAATAATTGACATTTTCAAAATGTGGGGCAACAAACCCACTTTTACGCTAGATTTAGTTACCGGGGAGTTATGGATTTTTATAACTTCCTAAGGAGTTATGAGTTTAGTTTTAATTCATCATTTCATCATTTCAGACTAAGGAGGTGTAAAATCAGCCAAGGTTTATTTCCTTTATTCAAAACTTGGCTACTAACCAATTTTACTGTATAATTAAACTTGTACAGTACATTTATATGCATTATATTTATATTTCACCATTATTTCCGAGACATGTGCAATTATTTTATGAAAGGACACCGCACGGAAAGTATGGAAAAAAAATCTCGATGAATTTTGATAAAAAAATATATGTTACGTGTCTTGGTCAATATATAAAAATACTTGGTGGGCAATAAAATCCTAAGACTAGTTTTTGAGAAATAAAACATTTAGGTAAAAAATGATATATTATTGATATTGGTCCCATAGGAAAATGTATGAAAGATAAAAAAAAGTTGCCAGTTTTGAACAAAAAAATATATGTTTAGGGGCCCATGTAATTAATCAACTTCATCAAAAGAACTAATATAAAAAAGTGTTTAGTTTTTAAGTTGTAGCGTTTCATAAGTAAAATTGTTAAAATTGGTCTGCATTTTTTTTATATAATCGTGATATTTCCGTTTTCTGCAATAGTAAAAGTAACTAGAGAAATACTTTGTGCATATTTTTATTAATATAAGTTTGGTGTCACAGCTAGGGTTGCCAACTATTTCTTGGGCGAATGTAGTATTTTCCAACAAAAGGTATAAAAATATAGTACACCGAAAGAAAATATAGTATCTACCGAGAAGAAAGACTTTTTAAATTGATTCATAAAATATAATACACAATATTTAGTACTTACTAACATTCTGCCTGCTATTCGGGCAACTATCTGAGCTGAAAAAAGCATTTCCCCACTCCAAATACATTGGTGCTTAAAATCAGGTTGAAATGGCCAACCCAAACCACATATGTATAAGGACTGACCGAAATAGAGTACTTTTGCGTACTATATATTTCTTCAACAGTATATAGTACACAGAGTCAAAATATAGTACAATACTATATATTATAGTACGGTTGGCAACCCTAGTCACAGCCCCCTATTCTTCAGTATTTAGATTAGAAATGAATTTTAACGAAAAATACTTGGTTTTTCATGGTTTTTTTTTTAATTAATCGGTGAAATGTTGTGGATTTTAAATATATCATAACTTGTTTTATTGTTAACATAAATGATTCAAATTGAAACATATTCTATGGTGAGTTTAAAAAATATTTTCGTTCTAAACAGGCCACTTTTTTCCTCCATACATTTTATTATGGAAGCAATATCCACATATTTTTTCACAAAATTTTCTTTTCTCATAAACAAGTCATAGGATTTAATTGCGCACCGAGTATTTTCATATATTGACCAAGACACGTAACATATATTTTTTTTATCAATGTTCACCTAAGTTTCTTTCCGTGCGGTGTCCTTTCATTTTGAAAATCGAACAGTGATTCGCGTAGAACAAGCTAGCAAGACAAAAATATTTTTTTTGCATTTCTCACTTAATTTGTTTTTATTATGGTTTATTACATGTATGAATATTTATATTTATACAATAAACTGGTTTTAAGTGGAAAAAATAAAAATCGTCATAAAATATGTATGAAAACAGGTGAAATATGACAAGGAAAAAATAATAATTTAGTAGCTATAACTAATTAGTCTAATCCTAATACAAATTATGTTACATTTGGCTAATCAACTTATGTATTTATATTATGTGGTCATCTTACTCTTCTAAACAATTGTCTTGCTGGTAAAAACTAGCGGAGTCAAATTTTGAGCTTCAGTTTATCCTAAGTTATCTGCTTTGTTTAAATAATTCGAGTGTTCAAATTTAAGAAGCTATACTTTTAAATAGCTAACATTATTGTAGCAGAAAAAATAAGAAATTGTGTTTTTAATTTATTTTAGAATGTCGTATGTTCTTAATAAATAAATATCAGGTTTATCTACGGAACTTGGCACCCATTTAGATCTCAATTCTTTTGTCGGTGAACTCGATAATCATGCATCGCATATTCTTAAAATATTGAACTTGGCTCCCATTTTCACATTTATGTTTTTGATGGGATATATATCAAAGCATTTGGCCTCTATTCAAAAATGTCTTTTAGTGTGAATTGATAACTCAAATATATGGATGACGCTTTGTAAAAAAAAAAGTTCTAAGAGAGACCTATTGACAAGTAGCGGTGCAAATTTTTTGAGAAATACCCTTTTATCAATAAAACTTACCCTAATATTACTGGTTATACGAGTTCTCATTTATATTTTTATGAAATAATGTTAAAATAACGAAATAATCAAGATGGGAACTGTCAGATTTTGGTCTTTAATTAGATTTTCGAGTATAGATAGATGGCTGCCCGCTTGTCGTAGTTCTGGTGTAATAATTTGATTATTTTTCTGTTTACAAGCTAATCAATATAAATTGGGGATGGCCGAGCCAGTGAACGGCGCACAATGTGTGCCGTCTTGCACAGAAAGCGAACTTACCACAATTCATCTTTCCAAGTAAGATACCTACCTACAATAAAATTACGCATACTTCATCAACGCATTATCAATCAGTTCCAGAGTCGCTTTATGTTATTGGAATTCTTATAATAAAACGTAAGTATGTTTTGCTTGTTCAAATGCTGCAGTTGTTCGAAATAATTCTGGCCGATTAACTCTGTGCCTCAAGTTAATATTAATAATTAAAAATAAATAAACAACATTACCAATCGTCTTGGGAAAGCCTCATGTGCCGCGAACTCTGATTTACGAACTCATTTTCATAAATCTTAATTCTTACCGGTAAATCTGAAGATTAAAATGAGACAAAGGAGAATAAAGGACTAGAAATCGTTTTAGTAAAGTGTTATCTTTGTGGCACGGACCTAAAAAAAATACGGACGTAACCTAGTCTAATCATGAGTGAAGCAGACAAAATGGCCGTCCGTTTACGAGTGTGCGTGCTTTGAGGGTTGCCATATAAATCGTCAATTTGCCCATTTTAAGGCCTTTTACCCACTGTAAAGGCCCATTTAGATTATGCAAGTTTCTTGAACAAGAATCGCAATCATCATCATCAACATGTCAGCCGAAAGACGTCCACTGCTGGACATAGGCCTCCCCCAAGGCTCTCCACTCAGACCGGTCTTGTGCTTTTCGCACCCACCGCGTTCCCGCGATCTTTACAAGGTCGTCACTCCATCTTCCATTGGAGGATGCTTTTAAGGTTCTGGACTGGAAAGGACGAGGCATCAACATAAATGGCGAGTACATCATTCACCTTCGATTCGCTGACGATATCGTAGTCATGGCTGAGACCATGGAGGACCTCAGTGCAATGCTCGCTGACCTCAGTGGAGTTTCCGACCGAGTTGGCTTGAGGATGAACATGGACAAGACGAAAGTCATGTCCAACGTCCATGCCGCGCCAACTCCCGTGATAGTCGGAGGCTCTGCGCTCGAAGTTGTTGACGACTATATTTACCTGGGACAAACGGTCCAGTTAGGTAGGTCCAACTTTGAGAAAGAGGTCACTCGTCGAATCCGACTCGGCTGGGCAGCGTTCGGGAAGCTTAGTAGCACCTTTTCGTCCAAATTACCGCAGTGTCTGAAGTCAAAAGTCTTTGACCAGTGTGTGTTGCCAGTGATGACCTACGGATCTGAGACGTGGGCGCTAACAATGGGCCTTATAAGGAAGCTCAAAGTCACTCAGAGGGCTATGGAGAGAGCTATGCTCGGGGTTTCTCTGCGTGATAGAATCAGAAATGATGATATCCGCAGTAGAACGAAGGTTACCGACATAGCCCGAAGAATAGCCAAACTTAAGTGGTAGTGGGCGGGGCACATTGCTCGCAGGACTGATGGCCGATGGGGTCAGAAGGTTCTTGGGTGGCGTCCGCGGACTGGGAGACGAGCTGTAGGTAGGCCTCCAACAAGATGGAGTGACGACCTTGTAAAGAATCGGCAATAATTGTATGGAATTATTTTGTTGCAATAATAGCGTTTAAGAATTGTACCAAACGTAAGGTTTAGACTGAGCAATTTTTTATTTCCTCAATTTGATTGTATGGAATGTGCAAGAAAGTATATAATTATATTGTCATCGCAATTACATAAGTATGCATATTTTCAAGAGAATCTGACAAATTAGAAGTAACTAAGTTAAAACAGAGATCCGAGACTTAATTACATTCTAAGTTTCTTAGATTGTTTGTGACTTGTAAAAAAACCGATCAAAATCAAGTCTGACTCGCATAAGCACGGTTCCGTACCATTACTAACGGCGTTAAAGATTCCCCCACTTTTAGGCAGAAAAATCCGTGAAAAAACTGGCAACACTCATTGTCATTTTTGTTTGTAATTTGCGTTAAAGTAAATAAACACATATTTATAAAAAATAACACGAATAAACATAACTTACAGGTGATAAGTGATTCCGTGTGGCTTTTTATATTTACTAATGTAGTTTTTACACGTTTTTACTACACAATGCGGCATTTTCTTCGGTGTAAAGTGATATGTCACTCGGGCTGAGGCTGGACATGTGCATTTGTGAGACGGTAGATTGTGTATGACGGAACGAAATAACAGGCCTTGCTTGCTTCGCACCTTTTGAGTGTAACGTTACGTCCGTATTTTTTTTATGTCCGTGCTTTGTGGATTGTCATTTCCAACGCCGGGCGATGCTCGGTCTTTCCGTTGCTGGTAGAATTATGTTCACTATACACAACACAATGTCACATAAGGATTTATAAGTTCCATGGGGCCCCGTCTCTGGACTCGTCTAGATATGTGTGTACCTGGGTGAATCAACTTTAACGTTACTAATTTTTTTCTTTTGTGTTATTAAAACATGTCATGCTCCCTGGACACCCCACTGTCGGTTTTGTAATATTTTAAAGCATAACGTTAATGTACACAATATGTACCGAATTTGTACATACTTAAAAAGAAATGTACCTCAATAGATCGAGAGTACAACCCAATATGTACTAAATTAGTACGCACTTTATTCTAAATGTACCTCCATAGATCGAGAGTACAAATGATCTAAACTAGGGGTTGCCGTGGAGCATCTCGCCAGCAACCCCAAACATTGAATTTAAGAAATTGTTATTATAACCAACATGGAAAAAGTCGATTTTATTCTGTCGACATGTTGAGCAAAAGCTTTATTCTCTTTATAAAGTACAACATACGCTTGCAAATCAGAATCAAATGCGAAAGTGTTTCAGTTCATTTGTACTCTCGATCTATGGAGGAGCATTTAAAAAAAAGTATGTACTAATTCAGTACATATTGAGTACAACAGCGTAATGTTTTAATAAATAATAATTTCTTAAATTCAATGTTTGGGGTTGCTGGGGACATTCTCCACATACCCCAGTAAATTTAGACGAAATTTTGACTAAATTTTTACATTTAAAATTACTAAACGGGACCTTTTGGACTATGTTTGGACACCTTCTGGGATGACGCTCACGAAAGTCCCAGGCTTTCCCTAGTGGGATAGCTGGGATATCCTGGAAAACCTGGAATGTCAAGAAAATTTCTGGAGCGGTCTTAAAATCGTTATAAATAACGCATTTTTTTTTCATTCGGTCACATTTGTTAACATACAAGACATCTGAAATTTTAAATTTATTAACCAGTACATTCCAGTTTCAAAAAACCTGGGAAGCCTGGAATTTTCCTGGAACTGGGAGGAAAAAGCTAGGACTGGTTTAGAGCAATGGCAGGACGCCGGTTTTTTTAATACTAAACGACTAAGATATTTTTCTTAATGATGTTGACGTTAAATATTTTAAGTTCCAGGATTCCAGGGCACCTGGAATTTACCTTGGAGCGAGCGTAAAATAGTTAAAAAATGAGCTACTTTGATAATTTAATCTTATGATTTTTTTGCGCTCTACGCAACCATTGCTTCTATACTACTCAGATTCAGGCCCATGCTTATTGCAGTACAGGATTCCTGGAAATCCTAGTTTGTCATGTTCCCCCTCGAACAGGTTCTCGCCTTGTCGTGGCGGGGGGGCTCAGTAGCCGTCGATTGGTGACTCACGGTGAAGCCAAGAGGAATACCTGCTGAGGGGTCGCGGAGGAAGAGGCGTTTGTCTCGTGGCCGCTCGCCCGGTCCTCCGCGATCCTGCGAGGCCGCAGATCGTATGCCTTCCTGCCAGGTGGAGACTTTAGAAATAATACGGAGCATTCGTGAGTATGCTGTCAAAAGAAATGACCAGTGGGGTGAGCAGGTCACCACAAATTTAAGCACGGTTTCAGACTTATTGGCAGCTGCGGGTAGATACCATACTCCCTATGGTACAATTATTTCAAGCGTGTTGGATCTTCCCTCCCAGGCGCATCTAGTGTAAAGGGCAAAAAAAAGCGATGCACTGAAAAGTGCAGCTTTCGATAAATTATGCCAAGATCTTGAAGAGGATTGTAATGACAGCCAGTATACTCTTGCAGAGCTAATATTAAAATTAAAGGAGTATGATCCAACCCACGATACTTACAGTAAAAATCATCTTAGGAGAAAACTAAAAGAAAAGTTCGGGGAGGGAGTTGTGTTCACTGAAGGACAGGGACATATTTCTTTTGTATGTTTCACGGGCGTTGCTCATAAGATTTTAAGTGAGAACTGGTACAGTAACAGAAATGCGGACGCTCAAAGTGAGAGGCTGAGAGTCACCCAGACAGCAGCTCGCCTTCTTCGTCAGGACATACTCTCTAAACCATATGACACTTCTTGTTATCTATCTGCTTCAGACATGTCAGGAGGGGGACAGGACTTAGTCGCCGACTCTCTTCAATTATTTCTAGACGAGCTCTTGCAAACTAAAAGCAACAAAGTGCAAGCAGATAAACAGAGAAAGGCAGTAGCCATTGGCCAAGTGATAGTTTCTGCTCTTCGGCCGCGCTCTTTTCTTTCTCCGCTCTTATTTGGACTTGGCGTAACTTTGCACAGACTATTTGGTTCGAAAATACTCATTGACATGCTTCACAATTTAGGTTTTTGTTCTTCGTACAATGAAGCAGGGAAGTATGAGGATTCAGTGGCTAAAAGCGCTCCCGCTACTATCGACCAAAGTGCATATGTCCAAACTGTCTTTGATAATGCAGACCACAATGTAAGAACCCTTGATGGCCACGGCACATGGCATACCATGAGTGGTATCTTGTGCGCAACGCCGAAGTCTGCTCTACATGCAGACAAACCTGTAAGGCGACCGTCTTCTGGCAGCCGAGTTACTTCTGCAGAAAATGAATCAAACGGCTATCTTCCTATACAACATTACATCACCCCAGATCAAGACGGATATTCTAAGCTACTTACTGTGGATATGACAAATGTAGATATAGACTGCAACACGCAAGAGTTGGCACGTTCTCTTGACTTCCTGTGGGCCTCTGGACTGTGGAGTGGAGCTTCGCCTCATCCAGGTTGGAGTGGATACATGTTGATCGCTCACCAATCTCAGCCCTATCAAGTGTCAGCTGTGATTCCGATGCCCTTCATTAACCTCAACCCCTCCAACAACTCCACCATATTCACCGCTCTCTCTTATGCAGCTAACATATGTGTGAAGCAAAATCAGACCTTCATTATGGTGAGTATATTCACTTCTTCATTCTCCATGAAAGTAACATAGTTTTGTATTAAATACGTCTATTCTTTTGTCGTAGGTTACTTTTGATCAGCAACTCTACTGTAAGGCGGTTGCAATGGTCTGAGCAAAACCCTTCGACAGTCCTCTCAACCGTGTCATCGTTAGACTTGGCGGTTTTCACTTGTTGAAATCATTCTTGGGAGCCATTGGCAATATCATGGCTGGTAGTGGTCTCGAAGAATGCTTGTCGACGGTCTGTGCGAAGAATACTGTTGAGCAGATGACCTCAGGAGATGCGATTGCCAGGGCTGTTCGGGGCCACTTCTTGTTGCAATTGGCAATTTTCACCTTGTTATTAGAGACCATGCCAAATCCACACATTCAGGGAAGTTTGCGGGATCTCTCAAATCAACTTATGACCAGACAAATCTCTGCAGAAGAGGTTCAAACGAATAGAATTAGGTGGATTTACTTACTTGAAATAAAATATCATATCATTACATTCCTCACTCATTTCAGACGAATATTAAGTATCCTGTAATATGAAAAGTTAATGAACATGACAAACAAGGATTCCCAGGAATCCTATACTGCAATAAGCATGGGCCTGAATCTGAGTAGTATAGAAGCAATGGTTGCGTAGAGCGCAAAAAATTCATAAGAAATTATCAAAGTAGCTCATGTTTAACTATTTTACGCTCGCTCCAAGGTAAAGTCCAGGTGCCCTGGAATCCTGAAACTTAAAACATTTAACGTCAACATCATTAAGAAAAATAGATAGTCGTTTAGTATTAAAATAAACCGGCGTCCTGCCATTGCTCTAAACCAATCCTAGCTTTTTCCTCCCAGTTCCAGGAAAATTCCAGGTTTTCCAGGTTTTTTGACACTGGAATATACTGGATAATAAATTTAAAATTTCAGATGTCTTGTATGTAAAAAAATGTGACCAAATGAAAAAATTAAATGCGTTATTTATAACGATTTTAAGCCCGCTCCAGACATTTTCTTGAAATTCCAGGTTTTCCAGGATATCCCAGCTATCCCACTAGGGAAAGCCTGGGACTTTCGTGAGCGTCATCCCAGAAGGTGTCCAAACATATTCCAAAAGGTCCCGTTTAGTAATTTTAAATATACAAGTTAAAACCTAATTTGACCGTTCTAACAGCAACCCCAAATTCAGATCATTTGTACTCTCGACCTATGGAGGTACATTAAAAAAAATATTGCGTACTAATTCAGTACATATGGGGTAAAACAGCGTTAAATGACAAATTCTTAAATTAATCTTAGGGGTTGCTGGGGAGATGCTCCACAGCAACCCCAAACTCATATAATTTGTACTCTCGATCCATTGAGGTACATTTCTTTTTAAGTATGTACAAATTGGGTACATATTGTGTACATTAGGGTTATGCTTTAAAACATTACAAAACAGACAGTGGGGTGCCCAGGGAGCATGACATATTAAAACTTGCCTGGTGACTTATCGTTAAAATGAATATATGAATATTAAAATCACACCATCAAAACAGACTTCAAACATTAAATACCACAAGTATTTTTTAACCATCGAAAAAAAGTGTTAACTCTGGGGAAAATGCATATTTTTCGTATAAAACCTGGGGACAACATCGTCCCCTGTGATACCAACTATATTATTATTCAAAACTGTACTAATTTAAATCAAAATTTTAAATATTACACTATCTATCTGATTTAATAAACATGCAAGCCACGGTGGCTTGGAAAAGGAGAATAAAAGACTAGAAATCGTTTTAGTAAAGTGTTATCTTTGTGGAATGTAATTTCCGACTCCGGGCGATGCCCGGTCTTTCCGTTGCTGGTAGAATTATGTTCACTATACACAACACAATGTTGTAACACTTTATTTTCGCCCGCGGCATGAGACTTGGGTCGTGTGTCGCTTGGCTCGAGGGCCAATCGCTAGAGTTTGGGCGCCGTAGGAAGAACGACCGGCCACAAACAGGATCGATGGTGGTGTTGTTAAAAAGGATAAACTTTTCTTATTGAGTGTTGTTTAATATCCACTTCTCCACAAGTACAATAAAATTAGGTTTTTATATAATTAAGACTAAGCATAGTCAGAACAGAAGGCGTCCCCCCCCTGCTTGGTACTTAAATGTTAATTAACCACGCCTTTAGGCTCACAGCGGTTGTGGTTACTAAAATAGTTACCAGTGGGTAAGTAAAGAGAGGTCCGGGTTACCTACGAAATTAGCATCAGTAAACCCGTGATAAACTCATCTCCTAATAAGACAAAAGAGGCGCTTGTTACCTACGCGGTCTACGGATGGCTAAAGTAGCATAAGAGGTTCAATTAGAAAAGTTAAAAAGAAAATAAGGAAAACAGGTCAACGTCACGCGTCATCCAGGAAGGTGTAGCATCAGGAAACCATGGGAGTTGAGCGCATGCTGCTCAGCCACTCCCTCATGCTCGGACACGACGCGTCACCCACGTGCATGTAGAACGCAGGACGATAACCTCCGTCTTGAGATTTCCAGGGTAACCTTGAAGCCCTGAAATGTACAATAAGTATAAGACCTCAGAAAAGAAACAAACTCAGACGCCTCACTTGACAACTCTTCACTTTTAATGAATAAAGTTTACCTTTTCGGGCATGAAATTAGACGTAATTGGCTTTTATACTCAGAGACCGCGGAGTTTGTGTCGCTATAACACTATAACACCATCGGCACCGTATTAAACATCTGAAACAAAGCGGACGCATTACAGAAACAGAACGAGGTGAATACGTAACACAATTATGACGCAACACTTTCAACATGGAAATTTACCTTAAAGATGCGTGACAGTGCTCGTTAAAGCTTTAGACATAGGCACAGTAGTTATTCCTGATGCGAAAGAGGCATCCTGACCTGAAACAAACCGACATCAGTCTTTACTTAAAAGCCGGCGTCGACGCGGTCGCGTGAACCTGATACGCGATTGGTATAACGTACTCACCATTAAAGCCAACGGCGAGAGTAAAGGAAACGCCTAGGCGTAATTTCCACTGATATTATGTGCTTGGCCACTGCATTCTCGGCTATTTACTTGAAGTCACAGCAAAAGACACGAAGCCTCTCTCAATGAAACACTCCGCTAACCAAAGGACGCCGTAGTGATGTTCCTCTGCCGCATTCCAATGCATTTTCCGGCCTTGCAACACTATCGCTTCAAATCGAAGAGTTAACTCCTACCACTTCCGAACTCTCCCATTAAAGAAAGACTTTTTATTAGCTGAGAATAAATAAATAAACCATCTGTAACGAGTAAATTAGATTTTAAGGTGGAAATCGGTAATCGACCAAGCTCAAAACGCAGACGGGCGACCGCCCTTAGCCTTTTGCCAAACGTCAAGTTGACGTTTCATACAATAACAACATTTGCCGTCACAAAGACTTCGGTTCGTCTTTGCATTGAAAATAAAGAGGAATTACCTAGATATATTGATTAAATATGAGTTTAGAATGTGGACACCGGAACTAAGTTTAGGACACACGCGCTCCGTGTGGAAATGCGTGAGATAAAGTGAGCATCTAAGAGTGAATCGAACGGCCCAGTGTCGACGGCTGATGGTCCCAGATGAGAGAGTAATTTAGAAGTTATTAGAAGTACCTCGGTTCCCACGAGTATACAGCGTGAAGCTCGTTAGCTCATTAAACAGCCGCCACGGAACTCAGCCAGGAACCAGCAAGGTAAGCTTCCAAACACAAGAAGGAATGAACAAAATGATCCGGTATCGTATCGACAGTCCTTGTTGAATACTAGTCTGTAAGTAGTCAACGGTAGGCGCCTAAATAGAACTGCTAGCGTGCCAGGCGGCCACCTTCACCGTTTTGACACCAATTAACAAAAAAAATGACATTCCACTTTTGGGATGTTACAATGTCACATAAGGATTTATAAGTTCGATGGGGCCCCGTCTCTGGACTCGTCTAGATATGTGAGTACCTGGGTGAATCAACTTTAAAGTTGCTCATTTTTTTCTTTTGCGTTATTAAAACTTGCCTGGTGACTTATCCTTAAAATGAATGTATGAATATTAAGATCAGACCATCAAAACAGACTTCAAACATTAAACACCACAAGTAATTTTTAATAATCGAAAAAAAGTGTTAACTCGGGGGAAAATGCATATTTTTCGTACAAAACCTGGGGACAACATCGTCCCCTGTGATGCCAACTATATTATTATTCAAAACCGTACTATTTTAAATCAAAATTTTAAATGTTAGACTATCTATCTGATTTAATAACATGCGCAAGCCACCGTGGCTTAATATATAGTTTTTCTATAAACATGTACTTTGTAAAACGTGTCGAAAAATGGGGAGTACCTTAAAAGTTGATTTACCCACCTACGTCTACTATTTACCAAATAGAAAACTAATTTTCAACAATTACTTACCGCGTCTTTAAGTTAAATTTAGATTTATCCTTAGTGTAAAGGCTGGTAAAAAAGCAAAATAGGAAGAACCCTTCGGACATTTACTACTCAGAATTGGTACCTAAACCATCTTTATGGTCGGTATTTTTAATTGGTTTTACTTATGGTGAAAAGGTATACAAATTAAGTACTTACTTTATTAATTATTATACCTACACACTTACTTAATTAGGTACTTATTTGCATGGTTAGGAAGAGGACTCGGACCAACATGGACGGCGAGGGAACTGCCGTGAACATACGCATGGCATCGCTGCCGTCGCTGCGCTACGAGAGGAACTTGCTGCGGACCAGTTTAGATTTAGTTGGTAAGCTAGCTATCACTTTCATGAGCTCTTTCAGCACTCAGTTGCAGTAGGTAGCACTCACTTGTAGGTAGTATTTGCAGTTGTATCTGTGCTAATTACTTTTAATACCGTAAAATGCTGCCAATTTGCCTGGATTTTGACGTTTTTTCGTATATCTGTGAAACTATTTTTCTTGTGGCGTTTAATGAGTATTAGTTGGAAAACAGACCCTATGCCTTACCAGATAGGACTCAAATCTCATTAGGTAATCAGGCAGTATTAAAAGCAATCAAAGTGGCAGGCAAAATTGTAGGCCCAAGATGTAACTTTGCCTAGACGGATATCTCAATAAATAATGTGTTGCTATTTGTAATAATATTTACTCGTGTACATGAGACATTGAGCTGGTTACTACCAAAAGGTAAAAAACAAGAAAAAACTAACCAAATACGAGATATCGTAATTGAAACGAAATAGGCAAGTATGAGCTTAAATGGCAAAATTGCAGCATTTTACGGTACAGATTTATAAGCAAAAGTTGGTATCGCAAAGGAAGATTTGTGTGTTTTTTGTAAAGGTATAGTGGTATAAAATAAGTAAGGTAGTTACCTACTCGTACTTATTCCACTTATAAGTAAATTCATATAAATGATTTGAAATCCTTTTACCTGTTTCAGTATCTATCGGCGGCACTGTAGGACTGTTCTTTGGAGCTTCGCTTCTGAGTTTGGCTGAAATATTTTACCTGCTATTCAGAAGACGGGATTAATAATGAAATTGTTGAACTTACGGGTCGAACTTCTCGTAATTAAGCGCTGCGTGTAAGAGTGTTATTTCTGCGCCGCGTTGGGGCAGTGACGAGGGCTTCCTTTTAAACATCTTCTCTTTCTTTTAAACATATTTAGGTAATATTGTACTCGAAATATAATAAGAAGTAGAACAGAATAACGTCATCTAGGTTAATACATTTTAGTATAAAATATTTTTTGTTTTGCTATCTTGAACATGCTACATACAGTTGCCCATGGGAAAAACAGTCCAGTCATAATTAGGTATTGCCCTTACGATACTCCGACCTAATTTGCAATCGTGTGCCATTACATAATTAAGATTACGCATCAGGAGTACCGGGATACCACCTTTAAGCATGAACTTATGGGAGGGTACTCCCGATAGCTCCAAAGAGTTCGGGAACTCTAAAGGGCCGGTTAGACGAGCAACATTTTCACAGCAATTTGTGGCCGGCAACTATATGCAGCTTGCTCTAACATACGAAATAAGAATAAGACAGCAATAGTTTCCAGCCACACATTGCCGTAAAAAGTTGACCGTGTACCAGAACCTGAAGGGTAGGACGCGACTTGCTCAGCGTCTATGATATGACATTGTCTACTTATGATACTCCACAACATCGCCTTCTACTTCTTTGGAACCGTCGAAAAAGTATGGCATGGTGATTTTCGTGAACAGCTCGACGATGATGAGCTGTGCTAAAATTAGCCTGGTACAAATGGTTGGATTGTTTTTTTTAATAAACGTGTTTTCGTCGGTATCGCGGTATGTAAGCCACACCGGAGAAGTATGGCATTACGCTATCGCCTTCTTCTTTTTTCATCGTCTATCGGAAAGCACAAGAATTTTAGTGGTACAAATCGTTCGACTTTCGTAATTTATCCGACACGTTCGATTAACGACCACGCGTTTGGGCCGCCGGTACCAGCGCTATGACCATCATTTTCCTTTTCGTCATTACGTAATTAGACCCTTGAAGGGTCGCCATACTGGTACAAATGACCGGAAATTTTGTGTCAGTATCTCCCGGTTTAAATATCATAGTGTGCACTTAACAGTCTAAAACAGCAATGTAGATCACCTGCCAAAACGTTTTTTTTTACAGTAGACCTCTGAATAACACATATGTGGCTTGATTTAATTATTGCATCACATCACTAAAAACACAAATATTAGTAAATTTAAATTGCAGATAATATCATTCCAAGCAAATTCCTTTAATTTTGAAAGAATATTAGGATAATTTTAGAATATTCATTTAGTTTCTATACTTAGGTTGAGGTTTTATTATTAACTATACTAAATAGATTTGAATACTTTATGTATTATATGGAGTAAATTCTAGAATTTTATATACTCTATATAAAAACACGACCGATTACGATTAAAACCGAGATGTAACGAGTGTCAAAGTGGAAGTAATCGTACCGTACCATTAGAATTAAAACACCTTGACATGCCTACCTTTAAATCCAACCTTTTATTTGTAGTACGGGCGTAACGACCATAGGTCAAAATTTTGGTATCGGATGAATTTATTTGGTTCAGTTGTATCCTATGTCAAACTGAGCAGATTTAGCCCTGTAACCATCAGCCACCCCCTGGAGGTAGGGAGGGGGTATTCAAAGTTACACGCCGCCGCGCTTCAGATAAAAAAATATATCGGCTTCAGTTTACCTACCATAAACCAACCATAGATGTGGCTTTCCTTTTTTGCATAATACGTAATTATACTCCTACATATAAATTTATTATACATAAAGAAGTTTCACAACATCAGCTTATCTTTTTTGTTTCAACATGCAATATTCTATAATATATGTACAACATCATATTGACAAAAATTAAGACAGCGGGCGGAACTAACTCAGACGGAACTCGCAGCGAAGCCTGCTGCACTATACTATTGATATCACAAAATACTCGTAGGTACATATTATTTCGTAATTAACAAATTAAACTTAAGGTAAATTCATAATAGGTACGTAGTTATTTTACGACCGACATCTAAAGAATATTCCGCCTACGCATGCCAGTTTCCAGCAGCATCTCCTAAGAGCTGTTTACCAGGGTGTGCACGTATGGGGCGAAGCGAAGGTGCCGATTCTTCTTCTGTAGGATTGGGGATAGGAAATACAATCGAATCACAATTGGGAACCATTTTCGACTACTGCACCCGTTGCTGCTACAACTTGTCTGGAACTAATTCGGTGCAAGTGCAAGTCACAGTGCAGTGTTAGATGCAACTGTCGAAAAAAACTGTTAAAATGTACCGGATTATGCCACTGTGTTGGAAAATGTAACTATGGCATAAACACAGTAATATCTTAATAAAAATACTTAATGTAACAATAGTTTACATTTCTAAGATACATTTTTATGCATAGGTCCTTATGGTTCATATCGTAGTTTATGGCATTTTTGGCACTTTAGACTACGTGGAAGGATGTATAATCCACCTGGTCGGCCTGAGATCTAATATTTGACGGTCACGAGTGATGCGCCGTTGCCAATTTCCCAAATTCCCAGAAAACTGCCACCGGCAATATTGCCGGCAACAAAGGGAAGTTTCCGGCAATGGCGGCAATATTGCCAAGGCCTTTTTAAGGATCCGTACCTCAAAAGGAAAATAGGAACCCTTATGAGATCTCAAAAATATTTTTAGGGTTCCGTACCCAAAGGGTAAACGGAACCCTATTACTAAGACTCCGCTGTCCGTCTGTCCCCACGCTATATGTATCTCATGAACCGTGATAGCTAGACAGTTGAAATTTTCACAGAAGATCTATTTCTATTGCCGCTATAACAACAAATACAAAAACCGAATAAAATTAATAATTAAAGGGGCTCCCATTCAACAAACGTGATATTTTTGCCGTTTTTTGCTCGATATTAATAACGGCAACAGGTAGACGCTTGAAATATTCACAGAATGTTTAATTGTATATTCACTTTAAAATAAATAATTCAATTAAAATAAAATAAATTGTTAAGGGCCCCCATACAATAGACGTGATTTTTTTGCCGTTTTTTTGCTAATGTTGTATAGATAATGGTACGGGACCCTTCGTGCGCGAGTCCGACTCGCACTTGACCGGTTTTTTTATAGTTTTAAGGTCACAGCTCATTAGAACTACCCGGCACCCGACCCGCACTGACTTTCCTCGAGCGGTTAGTATTCTTTATATGGATTTGTATGGGCATGCGCTCACTACGCCGGTTGGTTCTACGATCGTAGTTGATGTAGTGAATGTATGCCCATACATTCACTACATCAACTACGTAAGAATTGTAGTGTTGGTCCTTAAAAAGTCTATATAAACTTAAACGCAGAATAATAGATTTAATAAAACACAGTTTTGTATTGTATTGATATTTACTAAGTGAAACTATTTTAAGCATAAAACAACATAATTAGGAACATTTTCATTCATTAGCTCTTGGGCCTTATTAAGTCTTTAGAAATCACATTTATGGCGGTGGGCCTTATTTGGAAACAAACAGGTGGTGCTTGTTAGGCACTTCGCCATCCCGGAGAAAACCAATCAAAATTGACAAAAAAAATAGTTCTTTCAATAACCTTGCCTTCACAATCCACTCATAAATGTTACTTATTCCTTTTCATGTGTAAAGTTCTCGCCGAAACGAAACAGAAACACTTAAATTAATCATATAACACCAACAAATTTTATAAACGACCTACGCGTCGTGACGTGAACAGCATCGACATCCATGCCGGCAAAATGGCGGCGTAGGTCATTCTCTCATTTCGTGCAAATCGGCTTTAAGCGAATATTCACAAAAATGTTCTTGATTTTGCGAAATTGTATTGATGCAATCTTGTTATTTCACATGTAAGGTATACTTATTTCAAATAATCAATACTGAAAATTATGTAGTTTTTGTGTTATTTAAAAAAAAGTACCACTTTTCTCATTCATCTCTACGGCTAATTAATGTTGATGTGATTTTGATAATATTTTGAGCAAAACCTGCTAACATCAGATCTTTCGTTTAGCATTTAATAACATACTTGTTTTATAACGATTCGAAATGAAACATATAAGCGGTTATAATCCAACCATAATGAAAATACAGCTATCTAAATGTTTGGTATCAGCAATCCGATCATTACCCGCGCGAGAAATGTATCACGTATATTTCGATTGTTATACTTATGATTCGAGCGCTACCTCCGCCTAAAAACATCGTTCATTGGTCGGTCGACCGTGAGCTGCCGCAAGAATCGCGCGTACGCCACTGCTGGTAAAAATACCTTCGTTCTCTCATGACTGAAAGGAGTTTGTCACGTTAGAGTCTTCACCACCATCCTGCGATACAATCAGTAAGTACTTAAGTGTAATTACTATGTTTTTTCTTTTTTGTTGTGTTTTAAAACTCTCTCTCTGTCGAGTGATTTTTTGAATTCAAGGTTATTTATTTTACGAATTATTTAAATAAAACTCATGATATTTCATTCATATCCTTTTCATTACCTGCTTTTCCTTCCAAATTTTAAAAGGATGGTAATGAACTATTAAAGAAGGTAATGAGTAGTTACAAATTAAGGAATCCCGAACGGTCTTGAACTTCGCGCTTTACTTCGCTCCAGGTCATTCCTATCGCCTTCGCTTCTGCAGTGGTCGTTCACCGCCAGGATTGCTTAGGGCGGCCTCATTTCCGCATTCCTTGGGGGTTTCAACCTAGAGGGCTTGCCTCGGTATGTGATCGAGGTCCCCTCAATAGGCGTAGTACACATCTTCCAAGACGTTGGACAGTCCCCATTCTATGCCGCGGCGCTTGCTTTTGGTAGTCTTATTCATGATGCCACCGAGGATGACAGGGAAGAGGAGATGAGAAAGAAGGCACCCCTGGCATACACCTGCATGGACCGATATGTCCTCCGAGACGAGGCCTTCGTGAGTCACACTACAAGAATACTTCCCGTACACGGCGTTAATCATGTTCATGATCTTCTCGGGGACTCCAATTTCACGTAGCCGATTCCAGCCCAGATACAGCTCTATCTCAGCATGTCGAAGGCTTTTTCGAATCCACAAAGATCAAGTACATTTCCCTCTGCCATTCTGATATTTCTAATGCTTGTTCGAGAAATGCGCATGGTGTTGATCTGGATGGTACGCAATCGGTTTGGTCGGAAGACAGCCAGCTCTTTGCGAAGAAGAGGTTCGATGGCCCTTGACAGTCTGTCTAGGATGATCTTGCAGAGAACCTTAGAAGGAATCGAGACCAAGGTGATGCCTCTCCAATTGGTACATTCACTGAAGTCTCAATTCTTGGGTACGGTGATGACAAGGCCTTTGTTTCAGTCGTCCGGTAACTCTTCGGCTGACCAGATGTTCCGCAAAATGGGTGTCAGCGCATTTGCAGCGGAAGGGATGTCGGCTTTCAGCATTTTCACCGTGATGAGGTCAACTTCTGGGGCTTTTCCGCTCTTCAGTGATCGGATGGCCTTCACTACTTCCCCTTGTGTAGGGGGAGTCACGTCAATGTCCAGGCTTTGTGCGGGCAGGCTGGTAGCAGTTGTGGCTGTAGTAACGGGGTCATTCGGTACTTGGAAGATCGCCTCAAAGTACTCCCGCCAGCGTAGAAGCTGTCCCTCCGATGTCACAATCAACTGGCCTCTCTTGTCTTTTAAGGGATTCTTCTTCCTCTGGTTCCGGTTCCCGGCCAAGGTCTTCGTCGTCTTGTATATGTCCCTGAGATTGCCGGAGTTAGCAGTGCGTTGGGCACAATCCGCAACACCATCAGCCCTTACTCGCCGGTCATGACGGGTACTGTGGTAGATTTTTCTGCGAGTCTGTCTGTATTGTAGACTCAGGTCTTCGCGCACTGCCACATAACTAGTAGCTAGGAGTCGAAGATGGAGCTCGCGCCTTTCTTTAATGAGGTTCCAGGTTCTCTGTGCCATCCAGTCTTCACATGTACATGTTTTGTGTCCAAGAACGACGGAACTGGTCTCTGTGTAGGCCATTTTGATGTGATTCCACTCCGCGTCGTCAGTAGTAGTAGAGTCCGTTTCGAGGACGGTGAAGCGACTTCGCAGCTCCAGCCTAAAGGTGTCGTCTACGTCTGGGTCCTGCAGCTTGTTGACCTCAAATCGTTTGCCTATCCTGGTGGTCGCGCTGGCAGCTCGAGCTACAGCTACTTTGAGCCGCACCTCGGCTACGACTAGGTGGTGATCACTGTCGATATCCGCGCCAAGACGGTTGCGAACGCCGAGTAGTGACGAGCGCCATTTTGAAGTAATGGTAAGGTGGTCGATTTGGTTCTTGGTGATTCCATCGGGTGAGTTCCATGTGTACTTATGGTGGTCTCCATGAATGAATGATGTGCCTCCGATGGTGAGGTCGTTGTCCTGGCAGAACTCTAAGAATCTCTTCCCGTTCTCGTTCCGGACTCTCAGTCCCAGCCCGTGTGTGCCCGATGTTCCCATGTGTCTTTGACAGCCGTCGTTGTCTGTGCCAACCTTTGCGTTCAAGTCCCTCATAACGATAACTATGTCCTGCTTGCGGATGATCTTTAAATTCAGATTGAGTGCAATATGTGGACGCGTAGCATTGAACGACGGTTATCTTGCGAGCTTAGCTGTCAAACCGAGCTGCAATGATTCGCTCTGAGATGGGTTTCCAGTCTAGCAGGCTCTTTTTCGCAGCGTCAAAAAGGAGGAATCCCACGACGTTTTCACGCACTGCGTTTAGCTAACGTGATTTGAAGTAAAGCACTGATTGAAGTCCGTTAACGATTACTCATAGATAACTAAATTATTAAGTGTCAAAAACATACGTATTAAGCCAGTTTCAAAAATACGTATATTCACAGAATTAAAAAAATCACTATTTTGAAACTGGCTATATGAAACGTTTTTGACATATTAATAACTAGTTAATACATGAATAATTGAGTTTTTTTTAATATTGTACCTAGTTAGAACTAATTAATTAAAAATAATGTTGTATTGTATTGTTTTTATATGACTTTATATATTACGTTTTACTCATCAGCAAATCGTTACTAAGCTGGATAAAGTGATCTCATTAACTTATTATACTTTTGTTTTGATGTCATATTTTAATAGATGTATCACGTTCATGAACTATGACATAAGTAAAAATAAGTACATGATTGTTATTTTCTTTTAATGAAGTATGTTCATTGTTTAATTAAATAATTGTTTCATTACCATCCTGTGCTAAAATTACCGTCCGAGGCTGATTTCATTCCTTCCATTGGCAAGTCATTACCATCTTAGTTAATTTCATTACCGGCGCGTACTTCATTACCGGCAGTCCTATTTCATAAAAAGTAAAAAAACAGTCAAGGTGCCTTTCGCACAGAAATATTTATAAACGAGTTCCAAATCACATAAAACCCTAAAAGTAAAACATTTCAAGAAAAAAGAACAACTCGAGAGAACACCACCGATTTGCACGAAATGAGAGAATGACCTTAAATCCCTAGTAATGCCAATGCTCTTCAATGCTTGGTTAATGAGGAGCGTCAGCGCGAGCCTTGATTTCAGTTTAGTATCGGGAGCGTGATTTTTGATATGGTGGCTCTTATTAGGAACCGGTTCTTATTAGGCGAACATACCTTATTTGAATTTAGCCGATCGGCCATCTCAGCGGTTGTAAACCTACGTTCAGCAGTCTCATCCTCGGTACGACCGCAGAGACGCCCGATCGCCTGCTATTTGCTATCGCAGCAGCTGTAATCCTACGGTCGGCTCTCGCGTGCCCCGTATTGCCGTCGAGACGCCCTCTATGTAAACGTAAGGGTCTCCCCACACCTATCGACGCTGAAACGGTTGTCGCCAGTTTTAAACGGCTCTCATTGTAGGTAATCGGCCGTGGTCGGAACTGTTCAGCCCTCGCCAGCGCCGATCGGTTGTACTCGGCGATGTAACAATGCGAATGCGTGTGGTTGGCTGCTAACAGCGTCGTACGGATGCGAACAGAACGAAGAATTTCCGGTCGATAGACGTCGTTTCCTGTCGGTCGAGCCGATTGACGTTTGTTTCGCTCTTATTGCGTAGACATAAAGAGTTTTTTAATTAGCTAACGCCGATTCCGCGTCGATAGGTGTGGGGAGACCCTAAGGTTGAATGTCAAATAACGTCACTAAAAAGTGCAATAGCAATAACAAAGGTTTTGACTCTTATTGTCATTGTGACAAGAGTGAAAAAGTACGCGAATACAATCATTTTCTTGACCGTACTTACGAAATTAAAAATAACTAAGTATGTTTGGCCTTGGGAGGACGCAAAGGAAAGCTATCGTAATCGAGTTTGGATTCATTTAAGTACTGAGAGTAAGCAAATAGTGAAAAATATGTACAATGGGGCCCATAGCATCCATACAAGGGCCGCAGGTTTAAGGCTGTTTGTCCACCTCCGCCGGCAACGACACGAAAACGTACGATATGATGGCGCCAAAGTAGCGACACATACATTTACTAAAACGGGCCGATCTACCGGCAATACAAAACACGTTTGAATTTGTCCACCTACACCTTCGTCCTGACGTCGCACCGCGCTGGTTTTTGACAGCTACACTACAACAAACTGACTGAACGATCGTCGTCACGACATCTTGATGCGGTGGACAAACGGCCTATCGTTTTAATCAATCATGATTTATGACTCTATTTATAAATACGATTGATAAACGATACATCAATCGTAAATCGAGTAAGTACACCGATTCCGAGTACCGGAAGCGCTCACAGACCATACCACTCATTCCCTAATTTGCTGGAAATATTACTGGGAATATTGCCAGCAATAAGCCAGCAGCGTTTCTCGGGCAATATTACTGGCAATATTGCCGGCAAAATTGGGAATGTTAATGAAGATATTGCAATAGGTTGATTATTTAATAGTGTATAGATGTAAAATACATAATAAAGAATGTTTCAAAATGTAACTGTGAGAATATATGATTATATGTTAACGATTCCCACTACGAACAATATTGCCGGGAACACGTTCGGCAATATTCCCACGCTGGGCAATGTTCCCGGGCACGGCAAATCACTGAACGACGTCCTTTTGTGAATTGATCAATTTGAGATCAAGTCTGTCTGTTTTGACTTGAAGACCGTTTTTTTTTCAGACAGACGTTAAATGATAAATGAAACTAGGTATGTGTAAAGAGAAAAAAAAATTTATAATTTAACCACGGCACAAACTTTATTTCTAATAACAATCAGTTAAAAAAACCAATTTAATAAAAGTAATTGATAAAATGGTGAGCCAATGCGGTTTCCGGCTTAGAATAGTACCACTCCATGTCTTCCCGTCGAGCTCGTAACAGGCGACTAAGGGAACAAAGGCTTGTAGTACTTATTGTTGGGCGAAGGGCTTGCAACCTGTCACTAATTTATACTGGTAAACATCTTAGCCTGTTTGTGCAAAATGTTTGTGGTTACATAATTAACAACAAGTTTTTAGAATTGATGGTAATTTTGAAGCTCTGCCTACCCCACTCTGCGAATGAAGGCGTGAGGGTATGTATGAATGTATGTATAAAATGTTGTACTACAGCTGCCTTAAAGAAAAGCCCTCCATTGCACCGACTTGCGGCATCGTGCCGAGGACACTCGCAGCGTTACTCCGCTGCACTGCGATGCTCAGTCTCGGGGCAAAAAAGGAGCCTTGCCTGTGGTCGCCAGTGACGCTGATTAATTTATTTGACACTTCTTTTGTAAACTTCTCTGCATCAGATGGCCACGGCCCAAAAGTTTCTATAGCAAGTGCAGCAACTACGTAATTTGGCTTTAAAAAAGCGTATTTGCGGCAATTGATGGTTTGGGCGTGGTCTGCGGCGGTCCCTGGCTTGCGAGCAGAACCTTGGAAATGAGACTGTGCTAGCGTATCCACGCAAGGGACGTCCCACGCCAAGGGACGACCAAGATGCCACGGTACTAAAGTGCATTCGTCGGGTCTCTTTTCATCTGAGGTAGACAGGCCAGTGGGCTCAAGTGAATGGGGAATGAAATTGTGCTATAAAGCCTGACGGATCAAATAGGTTATCGATGTATATCTTTAAACTCGACCAGCACTGGATTAGTAACACAGACCGAGGTGTCCTAGGTCGTCGACTGCATTTCGACAACGGCGACAAGGATGCGGCTCTTAGACTTTAAGACCGTGACGGAGGCACACTGCTAACCTTAAAGTATTAGGATCTAAAAGAGACCCTCCTAGGGTTTGTGAAGGGAGCAACGGGCCTTCTCGGATGAATTTAGACTATTTTCAATAAGGTTGCGATGGCAAATAAGGTCAGGTTTGCGGTGACAAATTCTAACCCAGACACGCCAAGCATCCTCTGCATCAGACAACCACGACACCAGAACGTCAGTAGGATTGGAAAAGTTCAGAATCTCACTGGTAAGGGGGATTGTGTTGTGGATCGAAGAGAGGAAAGCTGGGAGTGCAGGTCACTAGGAGCCCAAATGCCTACCGTACTTTACCGGGAGGGTTGCTTGTGACCAACAGGTAGTGTGAGATGTTCAAAATTTTACTTAAAATTTAAAAATATTGACTTGGAAGTTAGTTTTTTTTCAGATAGAAGTTGTATGATAACTACATATAATATTTTTTTTTAAACTTAATAAATGTCCTTTTAAATTTTCTTATTTTCTTTGCAAAAACTTAAATATTTTCAAAGATAGGTACGGACTATTTAATAAAAAAATCAGAAAACCAATTTTGATATTTTCGTCAGTGTTTTACTCTTTTTTTCTAGAAAAGTGTTTTACTATTTTTTTCTAGAAAACTGTATATTAAATATCTCAAAAATGAATTCCTCGTGCCCGATTTATCAAAAAAATGACACCACACTCGAGGTGGTAGATAAATTTCAATACTTTGTATACCTGCCCACATTTAGCAAATAAATATTTGATTTGATTTGACATTTTAGAATTAAATAACCGACCATTTTTCTTTATATTACTGTTCATGTTTTACTGGTACACTTATTAACCAACCGCCGAAACATAAATGACTGCCAGTCAAAATTTTCAAGTGATCATAATAACCGCGCTAATATCAAATAACCGCCGTAGAAATAATACACTTTTCACAACACTGCTCGGAAATATGGCCATAGATGGTCTTGTTTGGGGTCACAAAACGTCACTTATAAGGACAGACCAAGAATGTTTTTGTCGGCGTGTTTGCTGATTGGTCGAGAACATTGTTGTCCAACTTTAAGAACCAATGAAAATCAATCAATCAATTTTTGTGTCATAGCTCCTTAAAATGAAAAATTGAAATCGACCAATCACAACACACCATTTTGTGTCGTAAAATATTAGGTGTATTTTTGCTAAAAGATACACAGACTAAAAACTATGTCACTGCTTTTTTTTTAATGTAATTCATACTTCGCCCCTAATCTCGAACCACTAGAGATGAAGTTACATGGGAGGTATGGCGAAACAAATACAATTTTATATGGAGTTGACATCTTCATCTCGCATGTTAATTTATTAATCTCGAGTACCACGAGAATAGGGGTCCAGATTTAAAAAAAAGTTATCTATGGTAAAATTGGCGGTGATGTCATATTAACATGAATTAAAATTTGAGTTTTGAATATGAATGTTTATTTTATTTCCTCTCAGTCGTTGTGAAAAGCACTATGTCTGCCTCGGTAGAAAGTGCAATTTATGGACTCGTACACTAGAGGGCCTCAACTACGTTTCAGCCCTCTACAGGGTGTCTGGAAAACCTTTGGAGAAATTTTAACAGTAGATAGGGTGGATGATTTGGATCATCCCTATATTGGTAACTTTTTTTTAAGTTAATATTTGACTGAGTTACAGGCTAATTTATCATCGCCTTTCCTGACGATGCTCTCAGTGTGCCCCATCTTAACTACTTCATTCATAACATGTGTCACAACGTAATGTAAATAAACAAGTTGTTCCTTATCAACATTGTCTCTAATCATGGTCAAAAGCTCGGTGTTTAGAACACACGGTCATTCTCCAGAATTGTGTTCTCAGTCTAATTAACACCGCCCTTTTTTTCCACTTGGTTTTTGATAAAATTTATGCAAAATGTAGTAACATATCGACCATTCAAACTTTAATATTTATTGGGCACTTAATTATTATTAGCGGTTAATTAACTCGAAGGATTTTAATATTTGCGTGACGCGCGAATTAGAAAAGCGATGCGTTAATTAGGTTTACTTGCTTGCGAATTAAAACAACTACGCGTTTATTAGATAAATGTTCATGCCAATTATATATTTTTTAGGAAATAAGACAAAAACTGTCAGACTGTCTATTAATTTTATTTTATTTATTATATTGCTACGTTGAAACTATTAGGAACATAAAATATCCATCACGATATACATACATAATAAGCTAACTAATATTTCACTGAAATAATCGTTCTATAACTTAAATAAACTATACAAATTAAAATTACTTTATATTATACCTTGGGTATTATGAACAAACGATAACAAATAAATTGCCGTATCTGCTATATCTCTCTTTAAAAAAAGTAATTTAAAATTTAAAAACCCGATGAACTAAAAGGATATAAATAAACTAGTTAATTTTATTGAATCTAAGGACGCCTCATAATTCATAATGCTAAAATCCGTCGAGCCGTTTAAGCTTTACATACATAAGTTATGTAACATAACATACAGACATTCAATTTTAAGTATGTAGTTTAATTATTGCGGGTGGTTTTAATACATAATTTATACAAATATGAAGAATGGTGCCGGGTCCCTAGGATTTTCCTTACATGATTAGAATTACAGTTGTCACTTAATCCGGGAATTACATTTTTGTAAAAAAAATATTCCTGTAAATTAATTTAAACTGGTTTAGCTTAAGCGAGCAATTAGAAAAAAAATACTTTGATGTACCAAAAACCTTTTTTTACTACTCTTAAACTAATTAACGCGTTCATTTTTGGCCCGTCAATTAGACGTGTGTATTAGGGATTCTTGATAAAAAAAATATAACTTCTTTTAGGTACATGTGATAAACTACATAATCCAGTAACTGTTAAATACTAAGGTTCTTAATGTATAAAATAATTTACAGAGCTATAGAGTTATTGGCTGATTTTAAAAACGTGAACGTGTTAATTAGAATTTACGAGAACCAAAACATGCGAATTAGATACTTACATTTGTAATGTGCGATCCACACAACATTAACACGTCTTTCTCTCAAGAGGGTCTTGACATGAGTGTCTGCTCACGCAAAATGCATTACAGACGTCTGTCTATTTCTTCAATGGCCTTGCACGGACAAGAATGAAAGCGGCGCGTGAATTAGTACACGTATCGGGACAAAGTTTCTTTATTTTATATCTTAGTGATATATTACTAAATAAATTTGGTATTTTTTTTGTAATTTGGATATCTTATCTTTCATTAAATAAAAATACTTTCATTCATCTTTCCTCTTGTATATGATCGGGGAAAATAGTTATATTAGTGATTTCGGAAGTGGGACGCGCGGTGTTAATTAGGAGAATGGGGTATTGTTTTTTTTTTTCTCCTAGAAACGTATTGAATATTTACTTGAAAATTCATGTACACCTCAATACGAGTACCTTCTAGGAACAAAAAATATAAATTATACCAAATTCAATAGTTTTATATTTTTCAAGCCCGAGGACATACAGAAATTGCTGTCTGGAGAATGACCGAGACACATTATTCTGTAATGTGAATGAAAAGACGGTCTCTGATAAGAGCTATTATGTGAAATAATTTAAAAATTAAACTTACGATTACGATTATTACTCACACTCTTCCCACACTCACTCAGCTAAAATAGCACTTGTACTCGTACATTAGACTTATTTTACGAGATCATGAATCATGGATTTATTTTATTGATTTGCACTACTATCAAGGAGTAATACGAATAAAAAACAATAATTAAAACGAATCATTAAGTTGTGATTGTGCTTTGACAGTTTGACATAGTATTTTTTTAAATCTTTTACCATTGAAAACTCTTTATGAAAAGAGGTTTCTTTTGTAAAAATAAAATCGTTTCTACACGTTATGTTTAATCAGAATTACATTTAAAGCTGGCATCATACACGTTGTTGAAAGAGTTTCGTATCCTAGAAGAATGAGAACCGTGTGAGCACAAAGCGACAAGTGACTTTTTTACGTCTATGCGAACACCTCTGGTTCCTAGGCGTTGACGATGCGAGATCGCCCCGCTAACGAAACGCTTTTCTGCACGTCCGAGCAAACGTAGCCTTATTGAATGCTCTAAGTCCGGAACATGGAATGAATATGTATGTGTTATGTAAGTACCTACTACGTACGTATATCGATTCCATGATTCCATGGCCTGGGAAAGGCCGGTCTTTTTATTTTCTCTATGACAAGTGCGATCATACAAATTTAATCAATTATGCGACGGCCTTTATATTCGGACTGTTAGCTATACCGCGCGACGAATACCATACAGATCAATACGGACAGCAATTACCGGATCGTTCATTTCATGTCCATCCGAACTTTCAGCAGTCTATGACAGTAGCCATTTATCAAAGAATTGAACTTGTTCTAGGATACGAAAATCTTTCAACAACATGTATGATGCCAGCTTTAAAATTTATGGTTGTCATTAGATGTCAGGTAAATTAAATTTCAGATTTTCTAGTCTGTATAAATAATAATAATAGTCTGAATTAATCTTGCTGTAAAACAATAAATGGGCTATTTTAGAGCAGAAAAAAGGTTAATGTTTAGATCTCGACATTAACATGAAACGGACGATACGATCAGAGCTCGGCAGTGCGTGTTCCAACAGATCTAGTGAACATTACAAAACCCGCTTAAATGTTCAATTGTAAAAATGAAAATACAGTGAGTTGCATTAAAATTAATATTTTTTTTGTAATTTGATTTTTGTTTATATGGGGTGAACTGTTTACATGGAGCGAACTGTTTACATACCATGTAAACAACGTATGGTCCTAGGTCATTGACCTTGAACTTAGACTTTTGACGTTAGTTACTACGAACGTTTGGATTAGTATAGTATCAACATCAAAATGTCAAGGTCAAGATATCGGCTGCGATACATCAAGTTACAATATGAATATAATTAAATCTTCTTTTTTTTTACATTAACAGAAACAAAAATGAACCATATCCCCGTGATCAGAATCGTGCGAACTATTACCGCGCCAAATATCTCCAAAGGTTTTCCAATATGACTCGTCCAAAAATCGCGTACTTTCTATCCTCTGCAACAATGTACTATTGAATAAGTCTTGAATCAATCAATCTTTTTTAGTTTACTAATATCCGCTGCAGCGCTGAAAGCCGTCTAACCATACTGTATAAACACGCTGCGCTTGATCGGTGCTAGGATAATTTACTCGCAACTAAAAGGTCGGAAGCGCCGTGATTTTCATAGCGCTTTTTCCATTTTCGTTCAACGTACTGTGACAACCACGTTACGTGACAACCGATAGCCGATATCTTGACCTTGACATTTTGATGTTGATACTATACTACTCCAAACGTTCGTAGTAACTAACGTCAAAAGTCTAAGTTCAAGGTCAATGACCGGAGACCATACGTTGTTTACATGGTATGTAAACAGTTCGCTCCATGTAAACAGTTCGCCCCATGTAAACAAAAATCAAATTACAAAAAAAAGATTAATTTTAATGCAACTCACTGTATTTTCGTTTTTACAGTTGAACATTTTAGCGGGTTTTGTAATGTTCACTAGTTCTGTTGGAACACGCACTGCCGAGCTCTGATCATATCGACTGTTTCATATTAATGTCGAGATCTAAACATTTACCTTTTTCCTGCTCTAAAATAGCCCATTTATTGTTTTACAGCTAAATTAATTCAGACTATTATTTTATCCAGACTAGAAAATCTGAAATTTAATTTACCTGACATCTAATGACAAACATAAATTTTAAAGCTGGCATCATACACGTTGTTGAAAGATTTTCGTATCCTAGAACAAGTTCAATGCTTTGATAAATTGCTACTGTCATAGACTGCTGAAAGTTCGGATGGACATGAAATGAACGATCCGGTTATTGCTGTCCGTATTGATCTGTATGGTATTCGTCGCGCGGTATAGCTAACAGTCCGAATATAAAGGCCGTCGCATAATTGATTAAATTTGTATGATCGCACTTGTCATAGAGAAAAAAAAAAAGATCGGTCTTTCCCAGGCCATGGAATCATGGAATCGATATACGTACGTAGTAGGTACTTATATAACACATATATATCGACGGTTCTGTGACTCCACCTCGTATATTGAATTTTGTCTAGTATAAACTGACACGCACTAAGTATGCACTCGCGTACTTAGTGAGTGTCAGTTTATACTGCATAATATTCTATATACGAGGTTGAGTCACAGAACCGTCGATATTCATTCCTTGTTCCGGACTTAAAGCATTCAATAAGGCTACGTTCGCACGGAAAAGCGTTGCGTTAGCGGGGCGATCTCGCATTGTCAACGCCTACAAACCAGAGGTGTTCGCATAGACGTAAAAAAGTCACGTTTCGTTTTGTGCTCACACGGTTCTCATTCTTCTAGGATACGAAACTCTTTCAACAACGTGTATGATGCCAGCTTTAAATGTAATTCTGATTAAACATAACGTGTAGGAACGATTTTATTTTTACAAAAGAAACCTCTTTTCATAAAGAGTTTTCAATGGTAAAAGATTTAAAAAAATACTATGTCAAACTGTCAAAGCACAATCACAACTTAATGATTCGTTTTAATTATTGTTTTTTATTCGTATTACTCCTTGATAGTAGTGCAAATCAATAAAATAAATCCATGATTCAAGATCTCGTAAAATAAGTCTAATGTACGAGTACAAGTGCTATTTTAGCGGAGTGAGTGTGAGAAGAGTGTGAGTAATAATCGTAATCGTAAGTTTATTTTTTAAATTATTTCAAATAATAGCTCTTATCAGAGACCGTCTTTTCATTCACATTACAGAATAATGTGTCTGTGTTCTAAACACCATTGAGCATTTTTATAAGGAACTTTTTTATTTACATTACGTTTTGACACATGTTATGAATGAAGTAGTTAAGATGGGGCACACTGAGAGCATCGTCAGGAAAGGCGATGATAAATTAGCCTGTAACTCACTCAAATATTAACTTAAAAAAAAGTTACCAATATAGGGATGATCCAAATCATCCACCCTATCTACTATTAAAATTTCTCCAAAGGTTTTCCAGACACCCTGTATAACTATGGCGGGATGGTAACCAGGCATCTTCACTGAGGTTGTTTTGCACAAATTTTATCAATTTTTCTCTCGTTTCTCGACTCGAACGTGGAAACCTTAAATAGGCAAAATGCCACAATTTGCAGTAGGTAATTATTTTATTACAACATTCCAGCTTTTCGTCCGCGGCTTCGCCCGCGTGTACTACACATTATCGCGTGCATGCCCAGCAGTGGGATGAAAGGGTAGACTATATACATCGTCAGGGTTCAAACTATCACCATACTTAATTTCATCAAAATCAGTTGATCCGTTTTGACGTGAAAGAAGGACAAACAAACAAACAGACAAACAAATGAACACTTTCACATTTATAATATTAGTATGGATAAAATTACACGAACTTAGAAAATATATTATTTTCCGCTAGGTATAGGTACAGGAACTTCAGCTAATGCTACGTACCTATACTTCACGTATGAATGGGTTACTCTATGTCGATTGACATATCATGGCGTCTGATAAATATTTGGTCGTATTTAATTTTAAAACGATTTTATCTAGTTACTTAGCGGTGAAAAGTTATTCTTTTGCATTTCGCCGTATTCCTTGTATTATTAGTACAATATCTCAAGACACACCACGGCATATTTAAAGTGTTTTAAAATATGTTCGATTAAAACAATTACAATCTATTAGGCGCTAGATAGCTAGCAAGATTGACAAGCGACTGAGTGAAGTGCGGCGCGATCGCCGCAATTAAACGGAACACAGTGGTGATGAGTGGTGTCTCCTCTAGCATACATATACCTCAATGAGGAGAAATAAATTAATCATTGTACCTACTATTTTGTAAAATAATTATTATATTATACAATAGATTTAATGTTACTAACAATGTATGGAACTCTATGATCCTGAAATAAATACATTCAAAAAAGTATTAGTGTTAGTTTATTCAGTAAGTTTTTTTTACCACTCGCGATTATTTAAATTTATTTAATAATCTGATCGATAATTATTTTTTTAACCCTATTTGGGTGTCCCACTGCTGGGCAAAGGCCTTCCGCCATTCGTCCTGATTGAGTGCATGCTCTCGCCATCCGCTTTGAAACGCGTCTAAGTCATCCCGCCATCTCCTTTTTGGTCTGCCTTTGCTCGGGTGGCCATCTTAACTTAAGCTTAAGCTTAGCAGTCTTGGCACCCACATCCGCAATACCAGTTTTGGAACGCAGTTCGGTGTTTTTGATCTTGTCAGTTCTACGAACACCGAGTGTGCTGCGCTCTATTGCTCGCTGCCAAATCTTGAGTCGGGATTTTTGGGATTCAGTCAATGACCAAGTTTGGGCACCGTAGGAAAGGATGGGAAGAATACAAACGTCGACGAGTTTGCGCTTCAGTGAAAGTGGAAGGTTGCCCTTCATTAGCGCCTTCATGGACCGGAAGCCCTTCCAATCGTTTTGGATCCGTCGATCAATTTGTTGTTGAAGGATACTATCTTGCCCAAGTAGATATACTCGTCAACGTATTGTATATCTTGCCCATCTACCGTGACCCTACGTTTCGTGCCATTGGTCATCAGCTGGGTCTTCATCGTATTTATTTTGAGGCCGACTTCAAGACTTGCCGTGCTCAGTTCTTGGAGCATATCCTGCTACAAGATAAACAACGCCCAAAAAATTTAGGTATTTGTGATATATGTTATACATGGACATGGACAAAATTGTAAGGTTCCTCTTTTTACTGTAATGCTGGGGAACCCAGGGTCTAAGATCCGAATAGGAGACGACCTTCACCGGGCTGTTTATTCGATAAAAAGAATTTTATATCAAATGGTGTAGCAGGATAGCCCTTTAAAAATTACCCCCAAAGCTTATCCTGCTACACCCTTTAATATGGTAAGTAATATATGGCGAATAGGTAGGCTGAAAAAACTTCAATCCAGTAAGTAATTATATACTTTAAAAAAAATATTGAAAATGTATTTTTTTTTAATTGCAATTGCGTCTTTAATAGAAAATTATATACTAATCGAAAGTATTTTTTTTAATTTATTGAGGAAAACGAACAATCACATCATAGAACAATACTAACATTTTTAACAATAATGTTAGTAAATGTGTGGTCAACATCGTTTACCACAGATTAAAGTATGTACAACTTTTAGGAGCGTCTTGAGCGATTACAAAATAGTACACAATACAATTTCATGTAAGAGGTAAACCCAACACACACACACACGCACACACACACACACACACACACACACATACACACACACACACACACAGTTAAAAATCAAAGAGTAGGTAATAGTTTATGTTTCTGTTTTCTGCCTTTCAGCAAGTGTTAGCACTATACGACTTAGCACTGTGAGCAAAAATGTGTATCTCATTAAATAAATTGTCATAATTGTCGACGGGTCTTCGCAAGGGAGCGCGCTCACCGGCGGGAGTGCGGCAGCGATCTGTCACGAACAGTCGGTGACGACGCACGGTGCGTTGTCTGTTTCTGGGGATTCTATAACACAGCATGTTGTTTAGTGCTATACAGTCGAACTGGCCGTTGCAGAGACCGTACAGCACCATTGACTGCAGTAATGAGCGTCTAGAGTTAAGTTCTAACAGGTTATACTTAACCAGGAGCTGACGGTACGGTAAGCGGTTGTGAAAACATCTGTATTGCATGGTACGAATAAACTTTTTCTGAACACACTCGAGAGCATCTGAATATTTGTTATAGTAGGGGTTCCAGATAGTTACAGCATATTCCAACTGAGACCGCGAGTTTTATACAGATAAAGGAATGTGTTAGGGCGCTCAAATTCCGAAGTAGATCGCATGACAAATCCATACATTCTATATGCACTACGAATAGCATTATCTATATGTATATCTTGGTGAAGTTTGGAATCTAGCGTTACGCCGAGATCCCTTATAGACTCAACTGTATCTAATGCCGAGTGACAAAGTGTATATGAATAGTTTAGGGATGTTCTTTTCTTAGTGAATTTGATAATTTTACATTTGTCTAGATTAAGTTTAAGTTTATTATTATTACGATAAGATGTAAAAAGATCTAAATCATTTTGAAGTATAACACAGTCACTGATGTCACCAACAGTGTGGTAAATTTTAAGATCATCGGCGTAAAGCAAGATCTTGCAAAAGTTGAAACAGTGATTAATGTCATTGATAAATAAAGTAAATAGTAACGGTCCCAGGATAGAACCCTGTGGGACTCCAGAAGTAACAGTAAAAACACGAGACTCAAAGCCATTTATTACTACCTTTTGTGTCCGGTTTGTTATGTATGATTTTAACCATCTCCAAAGATTACCTCTGATACCATTGTATGCGATTTTATAAAGTAATATCCTATGATCTACCCTGTCGAATGCCTTACGAAAATCTGTATAAATGGTGTCAATTTGTTTATTCTGATCTATATTCTTAAATAAGTAAGTTGTGTAAGTGAGTAGGTTAGTGATAGTCGAGCGATGTTGAACAAATCCATGTTGTTGAGGTATTATGATGTTATGTAGACTAGGATAGATTTGATTATGTATCAGTTTTTCAAAGACCTTCGACAGGACAGACAGGATAGATAGGTCTGTGGTTTTCAACCTTTTTCTTCGAAGCACCCTTATGGACGGGGACAATATTAGCGCATTTCCAAATAGCTGGACAAACTCCTTCCTTTAAACATTTATTATAAAGAATTGTTAAGGGAGCGGTGATACTCTCTGTAGTATTCCTTATAAAAAGAGGTGGAATGTTATCTGGCGCAGGTCCTTTAGACAGATCGAGCTTGCGTAATTCCTGTGTGATGTTTATTTCATCTAAAATGATATTGTGGATATGGGTGTCAGAACTCGAAGAAATTTCAGTTATGTCGTAATCAACCGGCACTGTAGAGGGTTCGTAAACGGATTGGAAAAAAATTGAAAACATATTGCATGACGCCTAATGCAAATTATTAGTACCGACTTACCTGATTATACCTACCTACCTAGGCCTACCCAATAGTTATGATGGGAAAAAATAGTCAACCTAACGTTTGCATATTCTATAGGTTTCATACTTTCCATTGGTATGTAATTTGTCTATTAAACAAGCAATTGCATTTTTTTTGTATAAGTTGATTTTTATTTTTTTAATTAATTATACAGGGATATTTGTAAAATAGTAAATACCTCTCAGGTTTTAATTATTCACATGAAAAGCAACAACTTTTTCGTTCTGTGACTTTTAATGATTCATCATATTTTACATTCATACAAAAAAAATGAAAATTGAATTGATCGCTCTAAATGTTAGTAACTCTACGGTAACCAAAGAATACCGCTAGACAAATAAACAAATGCAGTGCGAAACACAGTGAAAGGGGTAGGTAGGGAGACAAGACGACCTTTACCTAATTATCTGCGCAGACTTTCGCTTTGAATCGCCGGCGCCGGTGCGCACCGTGTGTCTCTTTTTCCGATAATGCGGGTAGTTATATAGTTCACGATGGCGGACCAGTATTCGAATGTTGAGTACACGGAAATAGTGCGAATGCTTGCTAGGTGTGATGACAACATATCGAATGCCTGCCTGATGTAAGTACGTACACTGAGCCATAGGAAAATGTTTGCCGCCACACAGCGATTACGAGATCACGGTCAAATCCAGCCTCCAACGATCGTGGTCGTCCACCGCGGCGCACAGTACGTGAACAGGAAAACATACTGGAGTTCTTTGACACCAATCCAGCAGCGAGCACCAATGATGCAGTGATGTAGTATGGATATTAGTTTATTTTGAATTAAAGCCAGTCCTAAGCCTGGTAAAGTATGAAGGGATTGTGGATTCAGTATATGGTCGAAGTCATAACGTTTACATTCTAGTACCTAGGCGCCTTAATGTCTTGTTTGAACTGCCACACAAAATTGTCAGAGGAGTTAAAGCGACAAAATACTAAAATGTAAGCAATGATTTTGTTTAAGAAATGGGTAATGGAAACAAGTTACATTTATCAATAACAAGAAATGTGGCCGTCGAATGAATGAATGTAGCGAGCGCAAAGTATCTAAAAATTATTACTTAGTTATCTACTACAAAGATCTATAAAGTGTCAGATACTTCAACAAAAACTTGAAAGTAATTTTTTGGGAAATCTATTACGTTTTGTAAAAAGTCTTCGAACAAAAGTTGTTGTTTATGATGTTAATGATTTAACCCTGAGAGGTTATTAGTATATTAGAAATAACCCTGTATACCGGACTGAACATTTTCAGACTAGGTACCTATTCGCCATATATTACCTACTTACTTACCATATTAAATTTGATATAATATATTTTTTATCGAATACAAAGCTAAGTGAAGGTCGTCCCCTATTCGGATCAAAGTAGAAAATAATTAATTAGTGCGTTCTGTTAGGGTCACAAAAGGCCGGAATAGTTCACTTTGTGATACCAGCACCTAATTTTTGTATGTTGTTAAATATGTTATTCTATCTTAAAAACTGTCGGGATCCCACCTGTAATGTACTTGGATCCGGAGATATGACGTTATCAAAATGGCGAATAATTCGGATTCTATGAAACCCTGTATACATGCGTATCAAATAAAAGGTAATTAAGTGTTCTATATTGCTAAAATACACAACATTAGCTGAGTTGAACAGTTACGGAAATATATTTAATTATATAAAAATTGAATCTATAAAAACTCAATATTTTCGTTTACAGCCTTGGAAGTATACACTATATACTAAAATAATGTTTGTCAGACATAACGAAAAATGTATCAGCTATCTAATAAAAAAAATCCCTAACTCGATCGAATGCAAAATCTCTTAGTTACGCCGTTATTAGCAAGGCGCTCCACTAGTCCACACGGGTGTAGGGTTTTAGTTTCAAGTACCTAGTTTCAAGCGAGAAAGGAGACGGGTGAATCACATAATTGTGACTATCACGCTCACGCTATTGCTAGGTTTATTATTATTGTACGGACAAAAATCATTTGCTGTAAAGTCTAGCTATAGCTATCATATTTTGAAAATAATGTAATAAGGAAAATTGGTATATTTTTGCAGGTTAGGACCATAGTTATATGGTTTTACAGTATTTTAAGTTAACACTAAAGGGAGCTTATATTTATTGAGTAATTTCACATTAAATAATTTAACGAAATCCGGCGCGGGCTGAAAATCAGCGCAGTGTGCAAGCGCAGCTCAATGCTGAGCCCGAGCCCTTTGCCTTTGTGTTGTGTTTGTGCTGTTGTAAATTTAAATTAATAATAATAATATTTTTTAGTGTTAGTTTAGTTTTATCTTAACTGTGTTTTTCCTCTAAATTTAATTGCTCGAATGGTTGGACGATTGGATGTACTAAAGAATGTGAGATTTGATGTATGTCAGGGTTTATAATATCTGGATATTTTTAAGTCTTTGTGTAAATGTATCTTCTCCTCTTCTCTTGTATGTGTATCTGTGTAAGGCAATAATTTTTTTTTTTGTTTTTTTAATATACATAAAAAAATCTGTTTACTTCTTACACAAAAACAAATACATTATTAATTTATCTTAAATTCATCAAAGATTTTATCAGTTCATTCACATGAGTTCTACGGTTTGTTAAAAATACATTTTATTTATTAAGATTGTAAAATCATATTTTTTTTAAGTAAGTCACGTTTTATTAAGTAATTTAAATTAATCATCTCTTTCTCTTTCTTCTAGCACGATCCCTCACTAGCACAAAGGAGGGTGCAGCTTAAATCTTTTTTCATGTACCGACATCTTGTGCACAATTCTTTACATTTACAAGTTTCTTAGCTTGCAACTGTTGCTGGCGTCAGGAATAGTTTTCCATCAGGAGTGTACAGCAGCCCGTCCGCGTTCCTTTTATCGTTATTTTAATATATTTAGGTATATACGATATTTATCAGCTGGGTTCACGGGTCTCACTCAGAGATAAATTTAAAGAAATTAATATTCTTACTGTCGCGTCGCAGTATATCTTTGAAAATATCATGTATGTTCGTAAACACATACATGACTTCAGGCATAACAGTGACGTTCACAAGTTCAACACGCGAAATAAAGATAAACTCGTAGTCCCAGGTCACCGTCTTCGTAAAGTAAGCACATCGTTCGTGGGGAACTGTATACGTTTCTACAATAAGATACCTATTGATATTGTCATAATGCCGTCCAATAAATTTAAGTCACGCATTAAGTGCTGCTTGCTGGGTAAGGCATATTATACTGTAAATGACTTCCTAGATGATAAAGACGTTTTTAAGTAGTGTGAGCTATTACTGATATTACGGTTGTTTTTAAAAAACTTTTTTTTTGAATAGTTATAATAGCTGAGCGCTGAGCAGCGCTTATTGCAAAATGCCTTTAAGCCAATAATGTAGACACTTTAAATTTAAGTATACCTAATGTTTTTTTTTACTTTTTAATCGTATTGGTTCTTGTGCACAAGTCACTTTAGAAGTGAGAACACATTGTGATGTTTCTCGCCGGACAACTACATTTTATTGATATATTTTGTCCGGCAGCATGAGCATGTCATGCTCACTTAAAGGTCTTTGCTTACGGCGGCGTCGTTGATCGGGTCGCCACCTTCCCGAACAGATGGTTGAGGGAGGCGATGGCTGAGATACGCGTCATACTCGTGAACGGGTGCTGTCTGTGGGGTCCGGTCTGTTCACGCTTGCAAGGACGTGTTTTCCAGTTAGTTATTTTAATTATCGTTCCTGACGTAGAGACCTCGTCATGTTGTTCTCCTAGTCACTATTTTTAATTTAAGTAATGTAGCTTACATTTGTAATGATTTTATTTGTGTTAGTTTTAAAATAATGATTTATTACTGTATTACCTTGTAATGTTACTTTTAAGTATTATTGTATTTTACGATTGGAAAAAATGACCTTCTGCTGGAGTTTCTTGCGGCGCTTCTTCTCCGCAATGATGGTCTTGTCCGAAGCGCTAGTAGATTCACTCCATGTTACCGACGTGTAAAAGAGCCCTCATGTGGCCAATTTACTGAATAAATATTTTTAATTTGATTTTTTTTGAATCTTTTACTTTCCCAACCCCAGATGCAAGGGTCTATTTTTAGCCGTGTGGGAGTCAATTGGTCCATTAGTCTGTAAAATTGCTCTTTTCAGGTGTCGTAGAATGCATCTTGCGTCGGCGGCATATTTTCTATATTTCTGTACCTTTTTGTGAAAGGACTCTTTTTATTGCGATTACGCTGGCAGAGTCACCGGTGGGTTTGTACATGTGAACTACAAACTTTTCGATCATTCTGAATTCTTCGCTATTTTGAGACGGTTTGTCTCCATGAGAGTAACTTTCAAAAACGCACGTTTCCCATGCACTTTTCTTTCAAAAACAAGACTGATTACTATACCTAGTACGCGCATGATTCGGGTGCATATGGGTATAAGATAAAGCAATTAAGCGCCTTTTGATAGATCGTTACTGCAACACTCTTTGTATGCTAGGCGCGCTACATCGTAAAGCCATAGTCTGGATTCCTACATAAAGTAAGCGAAAACAGTACCTAGTGTTGAACGCTAAGGTCCAATGCCTTTGCAGGGGAGACAGGAATGCACTTTTTGATCTGCGATGGCATCGAATAGAGAAGGACGCTAAGACGGCTCACTCAAAGGACCTGTTTCAAAGAGTCAAACTCCTTAAAAAGGAGGACAAAGAAATATCGTGGACGATTGACGACGAAAAAGGGACAACCCTACTAGACTAACAGCAAGTCCTAGAGCGATAGAGAGCGTACTGCCAGCAGGCGTTCATTGCAAATGAAGACACAAAAACGGATGAAAGTCTAGATATTCCTGAGAGTGAGCCTGATATCCGTCTCCATGAGGTGGAGTTTTCTAAAGGCAAACTCAAAGTAAAGACTAGCGGTGGTGATGGTGTTACAGCGCAACTCATCAGGAGCCTAGGCCCAGAAGGCAACAAAGCTCTACAGGTTATAGGTGCCAAAGTTTGGATGACTGGCCAGTGGCCCGATGACTGGACGAAATCCATAATAGTTCCCTTGCGCAAAAGGTTCCACGCGTGAACGTAAGAAATACGGACCATTTCTCTCATATCACAAGCGAGTAAAGTCCTGCTACACATTATTAACAAGAGGCTTGAATATCATATTAGCGGTTAAATAGCTAGAGATCAGGCCGGTTTTGGGAAGGGAAGGGGCACTCGTGAGCAGATATTCAATATGAGGCAGCAAATATGAGAAACCCGTGAATACAACAAGCCAATGGTCCTATGTGTCATTGATTACGCCAAAGCATTCGATTGTATTAACTGGCCCACTATGTTTCGAGTTATGAGAGACATGGGTTTACTTGATCCGATTTTTCTTGTGCAGAACCTCTATGCTTGTGCTCAGACTAAAATTTGACTCCGAAGATGCGTTATCTTACCCGTTCAAAACAGAACGAGGTGTGAGGCAAGGATGCATAAGCTCTCACAACTTTTCAACCTAATATGCGCAGCACTGGAAAACTGGGGGGATAGTATTTGATGGGAATCACATACTGACTTAACAATCTGCGGTTTGCTGATGACACTTCTATCATTGGTGGAAATGAGAGTGAAATAGCAGAGCTGCTGCAAAAAATGTAGGCCGTCAGAGTGGAGTACGGATTGACGATTAATAGGAGAAAGACCAAAGTGCTAGAACATCTCTGGGACGGGACTGAACGTCGCACAAAGGAGTAAATCCTAAGCCAACTGAATTTTCGGATCGGACTAGGGTTGCCAACAATTACAGTTTCAAATTCCAGTCCAAGGTATAAAAAATACAGCACACAGAAAGAAAATATATAATACATTGAAGACAAACTTTTTAAAAAGTTTGTAAATTTATTCATTAAATATAATGCACAATATTTACTACTTAACATTCTGCCTGGTATTGGGGCCACTATCTGAGCTTAAAAAAGCCTATTTCTCCACTCCACTAGGGTGATGGAACCAGTAATGGACAATGCACCAATAATGAACACTTGATTCTTATTTTACAGAAGATAAGGGTTATTCATTTGCAGGGAGCGAAACTTTGGTGCCGGTGACGTCATTATGACGCAAATTCACGTACAGGATGCTTTTATATAAACAATATTGCGACACCCCACTTATTCTTAATAATGCTATACTGATAATGTAAATATTAAAATAATGACAAAGACGATATGAATAAAATATTTTGTTGGGTCATGTAATTCTAACGAAAAATATTCTTTCCACAAGTAAATGAAAAACATTACTTAAATGAAATTTCGTTGTATTTCGAAGTTTGCAAAAGGCTTAATTCAAACATAACATCCCATGTGCTTGGTTGTTTTCAAATGTTTTTCTAAATTCCTTACTTGTGCTGTTAAAACATTAACAAAAAATGTAAAATAAATTTGTTATTTTCTCCAACAATTTTCTTTTTAATATAACTATGACAGTCATTTACCTTATTTATAAGTACCGTTTGTCGTCTCAACTCAAGTGTCAAAAGGCCAAAAGTTGTTATTAGTGATGATGTAAAATCTGGATAAAACACTCTGTATGTAGCTTGACGTCATACGCCTGTCATCGGCACCAATGCTTCGCTCCCTGTTCATTTGTTTTGCAACAAATGAATAACAATCAATTTTGGTCCGTATACAATAAATGATTTAATTAACATGTGTGGCTTGACTGTTAATGTTAATTATACGATCAATAAATAAATAAATAAATAAATAAATAACAATTTGAATTAAGAGTGAAGTGGTGCCATTACTGGTGCCTGTCAGCTAAAAGTGCACATCATTGGTGCCGTCAGCCTTGCTTAAAATCAAGTTGAAATGGCCAATCCAAACCGCGTATGTATAAGGACTGACCGAAATATATAGTATTTTGGCGTACTATATATTTCTTCAATAGTATATAGTACACAGAGTCAAAATATAGTACAATACTAAATATTATAGTACGGTTGGCAACCCTAGATCGCACCCACTCGGTATTATGGAGAACTCTTTCCTTCTTCGGCCACGTGGCGCGTCGGAAGCCCAAGAACTTTGAGAAACATACTAGTTGGCCGCGTGCAGGGAACAAGAAACAGAGGGAGGGCACCAACCCGCTGGACTGCTTCCTTACTGGAATATACCTATCTGCAACACCCAAGAACTTGCGGTGGTCCGAAGCGACCAAGAAGAAGAAAAAACTAGGAGTCTTATGTGAATTTACTCAATAAACATAAACTCCCTTTTGTGCTTACTTAAAATACTTACTTTTATTGACGTCCTAGACATAATAATGTAGAGCCAGCTATCGATGATGCCAACTGTCTTGCTTTAAATATCCATGACAAGACTTTTGTTTTGGGCATTTACAGGTCCCCGTCTGTTACTAACATTAATACTTTTTTGAACTCCTTAGACACAATACTAAGTGAAGTGAGTCACAATCAAATAGTAATCGCCGGGGATATAAATATTGATATTGCCAACGAGACGTGCTCTAGCGGTCAACACTCCGACTACCGGTGTCTGATGTCTGCGTACGGTCTCCTACCGGCAATTACCAAACCCACTAGGAAAGATGCTTGCCTGGACCATATATTTATTAAAACCAACGCAGATTCAGTGGGCATTGTTTGTAAATGCTCGGTTACGGACCATGACGTTGCCATGGCTGGTATACTGTGCCCCAAATCCAAAGTTCAAAAACGGAATCGCTGGGTATCCAAAACTGATTACAAAGAAGTGGCTCGAGAGTTGATGATGGTTGACTGGGGCCCAGTATCGGAAAGCTGCGACATTAACATTGCAACTAACAATTTTAACGAGATCCTATCTTCAGCGGTTGAAAATAACACAAAAAAGGTGAAAATCAGCAAGACGAAATTTAATATTAAACCTTGGATAACTCCTGGCTTACTTAGGTGTATTAGGCACAAAGACAAACTTCACAGCGAATTGAGAGCGTCTCCCGATGATCAAGTTCTGCATAAGATATTTACAAGATATAGAAACTTTTGTAATAATCTTTTGTACAACTTAAAGAATGATTACCAAAACAAACAAATAAACAACAATAAAGAAAAACCAAAATAACTGTGGAATACTATAAAAAACATTTGTCAGTGGCCGAGCAATAACAATGATTCCACCCAACTATTAAAATCCAGCAGCTCGGCCCAGGAGTCTCTTGATAACTGCAATCTGCACTTTACAACTGCTGGCGCTAAATTGGCTGATCGCATACTGACCAGGCTGTGGGAAACGCAAACTTCGCTAACCGATAAATTTGTCCCCAGCCAAACTTTACTGAACTCCTTCTTTATGACACCGACCGATGTTTATGAGGTGGACAAGATTATCAGCCAAATAAGGCCAGATAGTGCACCTGGACATGACGGTTATAAGCCAGCTTTACTTAAAGAGATTAAGGACGCTATTCTGTAGCCTCTTACCTACGTCTGTAATTTGAGTCTAGAAAGAGGATGCTTTCCCGACTGTTGGAAGCAGGCGGTTGTATCCCCGATCTACAAAAGCGGCTCTAGGGACTTGCCGACGAACTATAGACCCATCTCACTTCTAAGCGTTTTCTCTAAAATCTTAGAGAAGCTGGTAAATAATAGACTAGTAAACTTTTTAGAAAAAAACTCACTAGTTTCGGAGCGTCAATTTGGGTTTAGGTCTGGTAAGTCGACGGAGGATGCAGCTCTGGCTCTCACAAACTTAATAGCCGAGAACTTAGACGCTGGAAAACGCTGTCTAGGTGTCTTCTTGGACCTTGCAAAGGCCTTCGAGACAGTTTCAGTTAGCATCCTGCTTAGAAAATTGCAGGCACTGGGTGTTCGTGAACCTGCTTACGACTGGTTCACAAGTTATCTGACAGAGAGACAGCAAGTTGCGAAAATTGGAGAGTCATTCAGCAGTCAGTCTCCTATCCACTACGGTGTGCCGCAGGGCAGTATTCTTGGACCCACGCTTTTCATTATTTATATGAACGATCTCCTTCAGCGGTCCATTCCAAATTCCGAGACTATCTGTTACGCTGATGACACCGTGGTTCTGTTTAAAGGCGATAACTGGGACGAAACTTACCTTTTAGCAGAAAAAGGACTGTCGATGGTATCAGACTGGCTTGATGCCAATCTCCTAACTTTAAATGTGGATAAGAGCAGGCACGTAGCTTTTTCAAAAACTGTAGTATCAAGTGCCCCAGCCACCCATAATCTCGTTATGCATACCTGCGGATTTGTCAGTCCAAGCTGCTCCTGTGGCACTGTAAAGCGAGCCGACTCGGTGAAATACTTGGGTCTCATTGTGGACGAACATCTCTCCTTCAAAAAGCATATCGGTTCCCTCTCAAAGAGTGTTAGGAAAGTGATCTACATCGTAAAACGGCTTCGAGATTGCTCGCTCCCGGAGGTACTGCGCGTGGTTTATCATTCGCTGTGCCAATCTCTTGTACAATATTGTATCGCGGTGTGGGGCAGTGCGGGTAAGACGACTCTGCTCGAGTTAGAACTAGCGCAACGTGCAGTTATCAAGGTGATGCTGAAAAGGCCCTTCCGCTTCCCAACAGACACGCTCTACAAGGAATCAGGTTTCCTTAGGGTTAGGCAGCTATTTCTCATCAATGCAGTTATAAGAGTTCACAGAGATTTTGCCAAGTCGCCATTAAAAGATAGCATTATGAGTAGACGAATATATAGGGTACCAGTTCCGTCGGTTAGATCTGTCTATGCCAAACGTTTTGCATTTTTCGTTCATCCGTTTGTCTACAATATTGTTTGCAAAGCCTGCGATCTTAAGAAATTCACTACCCACAAAGTCAAGGAATCTGTGAAAAAGTGGTTTGCCACACTCTCATATACTGAAACAGAGGACATTCTGCGCGTGTGTCCCTGGGGGCTTCGGGTGTCGGGACACACACACACACACACACACACACACACACACACACACACACACACACACGCACACACACACACACATACACACACACACACACACACACACACACACGCTAGCTTTTTCCGTTATGTCTGAAATATTTTATTTTAGTATATAGTGTATACTTCCAAGACTGTAAACGAAAATAGTGAGTTTTTATAGATTATATTTTTATATAATTAAATATATTTCCGTAACTGTTCAACTCAGCTAATGTTGTGTATAATAGCAATATGTAACATTTAATTCTCGTTTATTTGATACCCTACACATGTATATACGGCTCATAGAATCAGAATTATTCGCAATTTTCAAAATACAGCGGCCGTCATTTTGATGACATCATATCTCCGGATCCAGGTACTTTACAGATGGGATCCCGACGGTTTTTAAGATAGAATAACATGTTTAATAAAATAACATACTAAAATTTGGTGCTGGTATCACAAAGTGAACTATGTTTCCCCTAACAGAACGCACTAAATGATCAAAATTGTAAAACCCAAGCTTATATGCATTTTGAGCCCTTGTCAGTTTTCTTACCGTTACATAATATTATATTATAAGGTATTGTACTTATAGAATATTGTAGTTCCCCTAGCCATATTACATAATTATACATATGGCCATTTGCATATGGGCCATTTTGGTGAGCATTAGTCAAAGGACGTAATTAAAAATCGACCTTATGACGGTACATGACAAATAGGCGCCCGTTGGTTCAGAACCTAAAAACGACTTCTCGCGTGAAACAGTGAATAAGAGACAGTAAAAGAGAAATAGCACGAGTAGAAGCATTCCATAATTAGAGCAAGAGCCAGCGATGGGAGGACCTTAATTATTTTATAAAAGCTGAAAGTTTCCAGCGCATGTCCCCACCACAGGTAGGAACGATCAGCGAATGTGAAGATTGGGTCTTCGTGGCATTGCCAGAAAACAGATCCTGTATTGACAACATTTCAAAAAAATAAGTATTTTAGTTTTTTCGCGTTAATAGGTAAAAAAATAAAGCTGGTTAAAAATTAGACTACCCGTGTTTCTCGGTTTTTCTTTATTTAACTTAAATTCTTCGTTAATAATTTATTAAAGAAATAGTAATTAAAAAGACCGTATATACAAAGTTAGGAATACTGATGTCGTGATCTTACCATGATATAAAATTTAAAAAAAAGTGTCTTTAAACAGAAACAGAACTGACTGTCATGTCACGTCACTTGTCAACAATAACAACTGTAGACTTTGGGCAGATTGCGGCTATCCGCTTTCACAAATCCGTTAGTCACTTTCATTTTAAATAGCGTATATCAAAACAATAGTATTACGAGAATCGAAAGCGTGTCGTTAGAATCAAGTAATCCGTCAGACAGATAAAAAATTGACATGACAGCTGTATATTTTTTTCAATTCCTATGGTAATAAATGGACTAAGGGCACTATAAGTGTATTATTAACATTCACAATCCAACTTTTTTTACTGTTTTTCCTAAATACAAAAAAAACTACTGCATACAAAAATCCAAAACTATTTTTACTGTTATCAGTAGTGTAAAATCTACAAACGGTATTTTAATTTACTACCTTAGCACATATGAATTATTGTCAATTGTTCCCCAAATTCGAGAAAGTATAAAGCGTAATCCTACTAATACTCGTATTATAAATGCTAAGGTTCGCGTGTCCGTGGCCGCCCTCCACCGCGACGACGGTGCACGGGCTCGGATTACGTCGGAAATAGAGATATAGCTTACCTTGGATTTATACATAGGCTACTTTTCATCCCGGTGAATTTAAAAGTTCCCAAGGGATTAGCGATAATTGAAATCGCGGGCAGAAGCTAGTTTTTTTTTAATATTTTCATCGTGTAGTATTGATAATCACCTCATCCATTGCCAGACAGTACATTTCGTGGCAAAACCCTGCCACACGCCCTTAAACTTTTACAAATTATAATTATACTTTCGTTATCTTATAAAAGCTGAATTTGATGCCATTCATATGTCACAGTCACTTTTTGTTAGACCGAGGGAAAAGCTGCGGACGAGGGGGGCGAGGGGGCGCAGTCCCCGCCAGACAAAAACGGACCAAACCTAATAATTTATAAGATAGTTAGGTTTGCTAGTTTTATTATGTTACTATGAACTACAACTATGAACATATGTTTCCTTACTTGCCACCTTGACAGAAAGTTTGGACTGCGAGTAATATATTATGTTAACATAATATCTAAGTTTATGCGAGTGAGATCGTTTTTAGAGCTCCGAAGTCAAATTAGGAACCCAAAAAAAAACTACTTACTTGTCTTGGGGTCACGCGCTGAGAAACTTTCAGGTTTTATAAAATAACGAAGGTCTGGCCATCGCTGGATCTTGGACTATAATCGTTTTCTTTTAAAATACATGTATATGGACGAGTACCTATACCTAAATTAATGCCGAGATATTAATTGCCAATCGCCATGAGCAATCAATAGGCAGTACAAAAACCCATCACTTTCCATTCACTTTCCTTAATTTATTAACCTTTCAAACAAACTGTCAGGGTAAAACTGAAAAATAATGGTAATTTGGTGTTAATCCTTTTTTGTTTTAATAAGTAGATACATAGAATCAGCACAAACTTGCTTTACATACATATATGCACGAGTATACCAACCAAACTATAGGCGTTTTACAAGTATTTTCCTAGAGTGACCTTAGCGATCGCTATAGCAACGAGAGGCTTGATCGATACAGCAGCTCACGGCGGAGCTCGTTCGGCACGCTCCTCACAGCACCCGTCGCGCCGGGTTCGGCCGCAGATGCGCCTCGCCAGACATGGGCAACACGGAGAGTAACGTCACCAGCGGCGTTAAGAAGCAAGCTGGAACATCTACTCAGAAACTTTATAAATTCGTCGATGTGAAGGGTAAGGACTCTTAAATAAATGAAATAGGGTACTGTATAACTGAGAAGTATAGTATATTTCAGTACCTTGTGGCAGAAGGTTGCAACGTATTACATTGAAAGTGATTAAATTGAGTAGGTATCTATACAGGCGGCAGCGTGTCCAGCCAAGTTCACGCAAAAGGAACTGGCGAGCGCAGCCGTGTGTTATTTACACGAACCGTTTGGAGCCACTTTTGAGCTTCAATAACTCCAAATCTATTTTACATAAAAACATGAAATTTGGTTTATGTATTTGAACCCTTTAGATCAACTAGAACCCTAAATTTCATAATTAAAGGTGTTTTTCAACTGACTGACTGACTGATTGACTTACTGACTGACTGACTAATCATCAAAAACCTACTCCACTTCCTGGTGACCTAGAAAGATGAAATTTGGCATACAGATGCGTAATTGTGTGTATACAAATAAAAAAATCAGAAAGCAGTGATTTTAAGTTTTATTTTTATTATTAATATTTACATGTGCTAGTTACGTAAGAACTCCCGTCATTTATTAACTGATTTGAAAATTCTTTTTTTGTTTGAATGGGCATGGGTACTCCCGGAGTGGTCTCACTTAATCAAGTCAGAATCTGATGATGGCGTCCTGGAGAAATTGAGGGAACTCTTCAAATATGTTAGGTACACTTATAGCGATTTGGGTATTTTATATTGCAATAGCACTCGTAAATTTGCTCTTGAAAAGGACCATTTGGTGAAGTAGAACTAATGATGATGAACGAAGATCACACATTCACCGGAACTACTCAATAATTATGATTAGGTATTTCATGGGTTACTATTCGATTAAACGACTACTTTAATTAATAAATATGGTTGCACAGCAATATATAGGTACTTTTTAATTATTCATCATCATCATCATCATGTCAGCCGAAAGACGTCCACTGCTGGACATAGGCCTCCCCCAAGGCTCTCCACTTAGACCGGTCTTGTGCTTTTCGCATCCACCGCGTTCCCAACCGAATCGAAGCGTTCGAATTATTATTAGTAGCTAATTATGCAAAAGAGTGGTTATGCACAACTTCTTTTATTCGAATAAAATGTATATGTTTTAAGAGTCAGCAGGAAGCTCGGTTCTCCATACAAACGTATTTTCCCTCTCATTGTAAAACGACTTGCTAGATTGCTATTTAAGCAGACATAGATACTTATACAAAGTTTCATGACAATCCAACGCGTAGGTAGGTAAGTTATTTGACAAAAAATAATGATATCCCATCAAAAACATAAATGTAAAAATGGGAGCCAAGTTCAATATTAAGTAACGACAAAAGAATTGAGATCTAAATGGGTGCCAAGTTCCGTAGATAATCCTGATATTTATTTATTAAGAACAAATAAATTCAAAACACAATTTCTTATTTTTCTGCAAAAACAATGTTTGATATTGAAAAGTATAACTTCTTAAATTTGAACACTCGAATTATTTACACAAAGCAGATAACTTAGGATAAACTGAAGCTTAAAATTTGACTTGGCTTGTTTTCACATACAAGTTTTGTTACATTTAGCTAATCAACTTATCTACTTTATGTTTTACGTAAGTTACTGTATTTATATTGTGTGGTCATATCTTACTCTTCCAAACAATTGTCTTGCTGGTAAAAACTAGCAGAGTCAGATTTTGAGCTTCAGTTTATCCTAAGTTATCTGCTTTGTGTAAATAATTCGAATGTTCAAATTTAAGAATACTTAATAATACTTTTTAATAGCAAACATTGTTGTTGCAGAAAAATAAGAAATTGTGTTTTTAATTTATTTTAGAATGTCGTATGTTCTTAATAAATAAATATCAGGATTATCTACGGAACTTGGCACCCATTTAGATCTCAATTCTCTTGTCGGCGAAGTCGATAACCATGCATCGCATATTCTTAAAATATTGAACTTGGCTCCCATTTAGATCTCAATTCTTTTGTCGGTGAAGTCGATAACCATGCATCGCATATTCTTAAAATATTGAACTTGGCACCCATTTAGATCTCAATTCTTTTGTCGGCGAAGTCGATAACCATGCATCGCATATTCTTAAAATATTGAACTTGGCACCCATTTAGATCTCAATTCTTTTGTCGGTGAAGTCGATAACCATGCATCGCATATTCTTAAAATATTGAACTTGGCACCCATTTAGATCTCAATTCTTTTGTCGGTGAAGTCGATAACCATGCATCGCATATTCTTAAAATATTGAACTTGGCACCCATTTAGATCTCAATTCTTTTGTCGGTGAAGTCGATAACCATGCATCGCATATTCTTAAAATATTGAACTTGGCACCCATTTAGATCTCAATTCTTTTGTCGGTGAACTCGATAACCATGCATCGCATATTCTTAAAATATTGAACTTGACTCCCATTTTCACATTTATGTTTTTGATGGGATATCTCTTACTCTTTGAAACAATTAGATTGCTGGTAAAAACTAGCCGAGTCAAATTTTGAGCTTCTATTCATCCTAAGTTATCTGCTACAGTGAGGCCCTTTCGGATCACACTTAGTTTTCCTCTTACTCATCTGTTCGAATGTACCTACAGGTTTTCTCGCGATATTTTTCGTTTACCGTGAGAGTATCAGATGTAGTGCTCAAGTTAGAAAAAACTATCACGAGTCGACTTCCTCAGCCACTAGGGCACGGACGTTTTCCTGGGGCAAGGTACTAAAATGTACAGGGTTCTAAATTTGACCTTGCATCAACTGAGCTCACGGGGCAGGATCACCCACGTACAATACCTAAATAGTAATGAAATTAAGCCTGGGGAATTGTAACGTGACCATAAGTTTAAATAATAACTACACGACATGACCTCAGTGAACAGCGAGGCGAAAAACGGTTCTGTCTGTTATCTTGTGTAAACGTGTTCGGGGCAGGCGGGGGGCTGCTCGTAGACATGATGAAGCGCGCCGTGCAGAACAAGCAGTACGCGGAGATCGACCACGCCATCAAGACCAAGGTGGAGCCGTTCCTGTACAACAAAGGACGGGGCCGCTACATCCCCATCTCGCACCTGGTGCTGCTGCGCAACAAGGAGCGCCCCCGCCACAAGCTGGTACTGATCCTCACTACTCGTACAGCCAATCTTTATCGCATTTTCCCTTTTGCTTGTGCATAAAAAGGTACATATCGTCGGTCTAGATGTGACAACTCGTATATGCAAAGTGAGAAACTTTTCAGGAGAGACCAAAAACTGCTTTTTAGTTACGAGGTCCCACCTTAACAAAGTTGTTCCGTGATAATATTACCAAGGTTTCACGTAGATCTTACGAGGTTACACGAGTTGAATGCTTGTTACGAGGTGTCACTTCTAGTCGTTTTTTTCCGTCAAAATCAATTATAACGCAGGAGACATTTACGAGTTAACACCGGAAATACTATTTGAAACTTTCTGCATCAAAATCTCATTTTACCAAAAAAAAGTAGTTACGAGGTGTCACATCTAGACCGACGATATACGAACTACTTAATAGTCTATAGAAATTCGTAATGGCCAACTACTAGGTAGTTGACACTCGCATTTAGCCGGTTTGACAGAATGATCGCTATGTTGGCAGAATTCATTTTCATTTCCGGTAGTTGTTAAACATTGTAAGATTTTATTTCTAAATTCACATTTGCATATCTGCCGCGTACAATAAATGTGCTTAATATTAATTTATCATTATTTAACAAATTATTTTATGTAAATTATTGTTTTTAAACAGAATATTTTTAAAAACATAAAACATGTACTAAATTAGTTCTGCTACTGGACACCAGATGGCGCTAAGAGTTATGAAATGCAATGAGACACAACAACTTGCAATCTTTGAAATTACTTTCCAAAGCATTATTCAGCCTTCTTGGACTTATATTACAATTACCCAAGCAAATTGCTCATTATCTCAGCACCTCTACCATGTCGCCATCTTCATAGAATGATGTACCAAACATCTCTATTATGCAGGATAAACCAAACATCATATTCTGAATTATTATGAAGGGCGAAAACCTTTATCACTACATATTATAAAACAAAGTCGCTTCCCGCTGTCTGTCTGTACTTATGTATGCTTAGATCTTTGAAATTATGCATCGGATTTTGGTGCATTTTTTTTTTAAATACATAGAGTGATTCAAGAGGGAAGTTTATATGTATAATACATGCATAATATTGTAGAGTTACACTGATAATTTTAGAGGTTTCTAATGTGATGTCGTAAATAAACACTTTTTTTTTGTGCTTACATTGAAAACCTTAAGAGATATATCAAAATAATGTAGGTACTGAAGAATTGTAGTTCTTCAAAAAACTAAAGAAAAGTCCGCGATGGCATATGTTTATTTCCTAAGATTGAGTCACAGTAACTATTTTTATCTTTAAAATTTTATTAACAAATAATAGGTTATTTGCGAAGCTATTTTCTCCAATTCAGTATTAATTCTTATCCAGATAAATACGTTAGTTACCTTGGGCATTTAATGTAGATTAAAACTGTCCTTTACACATAGATTCAAAATTACCCCCAATAGATACCGCTTACAAGGCAGCCGATGTTCACCACTCGTATAAAAAAGGTACTCTGTGACTCGTATGCGAAATTTAGTTTATGTACGGTGTAGCGCCGATGACCGCTGTCAGTGTCAACCATGTTGAGACCTATGCGTACGCCTCCCGTTTGAGTTAGAAACATGTCATAAAAATTATACAGAATTCGAGAAATTACTCAAAATGCCTTCATGTTCCGTGAAATGGTGTGGAAATTCATCAAGAACATAAAACTTTAAAAAATATGGTATTACATTCACCGATAAGCACATTTTATATTTGACCAACAATCAAGTTATAATGGCCTTTTTCGTAACCTCTGTTTTACTCATTAGGGCAATCCCAATATATTGTCCTTTTCTGATTTCGTGGTGATGTCCGGCGATGTTTCTAGATACAATATTTGGTCGATAATTTTTCCGATATCGAAGATATTTGTGAAGTACTACAGTAACGTTTAAACAACAGTCGCTATGGTGATATTTATTTTAGGTAGGTATAGGTGAAAAACTTAAGAAAGTCACCTGTTGTATGTAGTTGTGTACAGTTTGCAAAAAAACGCATAAGCATAGTAAATTATGTAAATATTTAATATGAGTTGTACATATTAATAACATACTGTACATTTTTTATCTCAATCACTCGCCATTTCGTCATCCTCATTTTCATCAGTGGACTGTACAGAAACAATGTCACTGTCATTATCTTCCGAGGAAACACTTATAATGAAACTCTCCGATATTGCATCCATTTGTGATTCTTGACATTGATACTTTTGCTCTTCCTTCATTGTATGAAAGCATACATTTTTCCATTCTTCCTGAGTTATTCTACTAATTTTTTCTTTTGCTAAATTTTTAATGGACTCCATATTCATTGAAACGTTTTTTTTGGCCACAAATCCTTTGACTATTCCCCAAATGTTTTCAATTGGATTGAATTGGGGATGATATGGTGGTAAGCGAAGTGCCGTATGTCCGTGTTGACTTAAAATTGTATCAATTTTGTATTCCACGAATCTTTGCTTATTTTTGAGTACGAGATCGTATAGTTGTGTCTTATACATAGTAGGGGAATGGTCAATATTTCGCTGAGAGAGCCAATCCATCATGACTTGCTTTCGCGAGTTCGAATTCGGTGCCGGATTTTGAAGCGAATTATGGTAACATGCATTATCCAAAACGACAACACTGTTTGGTTTTAGATTTGGTATTAATTGAGTTTTAATCCATTTGGAATAATTGTCGAAATTCATGTTATCATGATAGTCACCGGTTTTTTTTTGGGCTTCATATATTAATAATGCGTTAGGAACGAATCCCTCCATTCCGCCTGCATGGACTATTACGAGACGTTTACCCTTTGAAACTGGCTGCTTCATACCGTTAGTACTTCCATCAGAACATGATTTTTGTGTAGAGTGTGATGTGTCAATGTATGTCTCGTCAGTGAATACGATCGGCCGCCCTTGTGCACGGTATTGGTTAATTTTGCACAGAAAATTTATACGTAAATAGCGAATTTCATGTTTTTCCATCAGGAGTCTCCTGTTGTCTTCAGTTTTCTGCCATTTGAACCCCAATAAAGACACGTGTTTCCTTAATGTAGTAATACTACCTCGATAATCAATATCATCTTTTAGTTTTTCAAGGGCCAGTTTTAACGTGGGTGTCTCTTTATTGGTGATATGAAAGTTATAAATTGTTCTCCTTATCACTTCTCGATCAAATTCGTCAACAGTAATGCGTGATTTTCGGTTAGATTTCTTTACGGGTGTTTTAAATTTTTGATTTAAATGCATACTTTCAAATTCTTTTAATGTGTTGAGAACCAGTTTTTTCGGTACACCAGATATTTTAATGACGAATTGTTTTGGTGTTGATAAACAATTTATGTCTTTATCGCAAACCTCTTGGAAATGTTTGTACATATTACACAGAACTCTTTTTGTTTGAACATGCAGTGGTCGTCCACTACCAATTTCAGGAAATGGTGCCATATTAATTTGCCAAGCTGAATTCTAAATCGATGTTTTACAATTTGCAATGTTTATTCATGAACGACGCAAAAACTACAAAGACAATTACTTGATATTGACAACTATTTATATCTTATTGTGACAATAGAATCATAAGTGGACAGGAATAATCAAACTTGAAAGATAATCAAATAATGAGTTTGCAAACCATACGATATATTACAAATTTCAAAAATAGAATGTCTATTCGCACATATTACTCACACATACAACAGGTGACTTTCTTAAGTTTTTCACCTATAAGAAGTTTCACTATTTTGCCGTGATCGAACTTTTTAGTTCTGTGCGCGATTTCTGAATGAGGAAAAATAGGTTACCTATCTGAACTCCGAAAAATGTTTGACCGAATTTTGGTTCGATAAATATTATTCGACAACTATGGTTTGGGTTTTTTACGTTTGCCCGAAAGATCACTTCGAATATTTTCATTTAGTCATTACTTGTTTAGGTTTTTTACCGATTTGACAAATTATCTATTCTGTAATACTGGTTTCGGCGTACAAACTGTTGTCTAATGTAATTAATGGATTGTCAATTTATCTATTTTCCATTTCTGATTTTACCTTAGTATCATTTGCCCAATGTAACGGCTCGGTTTATACCTACCATATTGAGGTAATAGCTTAACTATTCGTTTCCGAAATTGGAAAGAGATTGAAGCTTAACCTCAATAAAATAGTAATTATTAACAAATATATTGTTAAACTAGAGACCGGGTTACCTTAACAGTCAAACGCATTAAATTTAACTATGTTATACAGTTTTGACCACTTATATTATATTTTATAATTATAATAACTGAAAAACGTGTATAAATTAATGGTGTTATTTGTTTGACCTCATATTTAAAATAATTATTTATTGTCACAAAATAGTATAAACACGAAAAAAAGGCGACAACAATGTTTAATTTTGCATTCAATACTTACGTTAACCTGATCTCCAGTTATCCACTCGCATCACTTATATACTAAACTTCAACACCTAGTGTAACTCTTACAGAGATTGGAACCACGAATACTACCACAAATGTGTGTAATAGAAAAACGATGATTGCCTAACTACATTAAGAAAATAGAAGCACTGTACAAACATACATACATAGACTGCTATAATCTTAACCCTCATTTTTGTTGTTATATTGTTTACTTATGGAAAGAAAACCTAATTAACCTTTTTACCCAACTAAGCAAAACAGCAAAGCAAAAGGGAGGGTTATGTATGATTATAGCAGTCTATGTATGTTAGTGAGTATGTTTGTATGTTCATGTATTCCATCGTAGCTCCAAGTCTAAGCATATTTTTTTTATTTATTACCGCTGTACTGTTCCACAAGCTCCCGCCCCTCAGGAGCATGGAGAACCCCGACGAGGAGTTCGACGTGGAGAAGGACTGGCCCGCGGTCTCGCAGGCCGAGTACGACGCCAACCCCGCCGGCTACCGAGAGCTCTGCTGGGACCTCAAGGTAATGCTGCAAGAGCGCCCGCAGCGGCCATAACAGGCCAGGCAATCAAGTCTACTTACAACGAAAGGTACCCCACTTTCCGACTCCGATTTGGTTTATTTTGATGTATGTTAGAGAGTAGTCTAAAATAACAGACACGTATTTTTTTTAGTTTAGTTTAGTTTAGTTTATTAATTAATCACTGTAATATTACAATATAAGTTGCATTGCAAGTCAAAAATTATGAAATTACATTGAGATCGTCAAAACATAAATACTAATAAACAAAGAATACAAAAATAATTAATTAAAACAACAACAATTAAACATCAAATAAATGGTCACTCGTCCGATGTCAATATACAAGGATTAATAACTGTCAACACAATAATAATCAATTTACAATTTTAGCTCCATATCGACAGTGGAAAGGTAAAAACGCTTAAGCGCCATATTGGAAACTTTACAGAAATGAGGCTTAAAGTTTTTTTTTTGAGAAAAAAAATCATATCTCAAAAAGTTTTACGACTATTTCCATGAAAATCAAAATGTATAAGTTAGAATATGCCAGCTATTTATTTATGAAACAAGTTCTGACCTAGTCCTTCTAGTTACAGAGATAGATGTCGCTTAAGCAATAATTGTGTAGCTAGTTCCAAAAATGTCAGTCAGGTAAAAATGCTTAAATCGCAACTAACTATAAACCAAAATGACTAACGGTACATATTTTTTATGTCTAGAAAATACAAAATTTACTTATATTACTTCATCTTTCTAGAAACTGGTAAAGTAAAAAATCTAACGAATGATAATTACTGTTATCATGGATGGTGAATTTACTTAAAGTCACTAATTATTTATTATTTATAAATTATATATCACTTAACTGCCTAATTTTACTCATTATTCAAGTATAAAATGGTTTAAAGCAAGCATTTTTGTTTCTACACGGACTACTAAAAGCTTAAATTCTAACTAATACATTAATACTTAGTGACTTTGACGTCATTTAAGAAAGAGAAATACCAAAATGTGTTTTAACGGGTACGTATCATAATATATAAAGTTCAATAATAATGGGATTCATAATGGTTCATAATATAAAATGGTGTTTTATCTGAAATCGTAAACTTTTCGGGATTGTTATAACATAAACCTAACCTAACATAATGGGTTCTATACAATGACCTTTTAAAGAATCCTGAAAAGTTTATAGCTGCATAAATAAAACCATTATTATTGGTAGAAGTTTTAGATACTTGCAAAATTTTAGTGAGAAAGAATAGTCGATTGACCCAGATACGTGTCGAATTTTTGGAGTCGGTTGAAAAATAACCTTTTCATAATTTTTTTTGCAGATTGCAATTAAAACATCATCAAAAATCTATTGAATCGATAGAATTCCTTCTGCTAACTATAAGAATAATTATTAACAGTTCACTAGGTATCTAAGTTATACCAGCCTGAATTACCAGTCTACCTGGAACCATTCAAAATAGGATCTAACATATTTGCTATAAATTCAAATGACATAGAATTATATTCTAAATAGTCATATGTTTTTAAATCACTTGCTATAATTTTTGTTACAAAAGCCTTGTTCTAAAACTTTTAGAAATTATAATTTTAATATGTCTAATATTGATAATACAATACAATTACAACCTTTATCATTATTTTTATAATATTCACAATGTTTAATCGTTTAAACCTAAAACTCAAACAAATGCCAATTTTCACACTATAATGAATACGGTTAAAAGTGATAATATGAAACCTCACTCATATATTTATTATTTTCTTTATATATTTTTGTTTGACGAGGCCCTTTTGGCTTTCAACTCCTATTTCATGCTCTGAAGAACAAAATAATATTAAAAAACCTACCTACCTCACAAAAAAAATTGGTAAGGTTCATTTTTCACGGCGAGCCTTGCCCTTCTATATCCGTTTCAATGCGGGGATTGCCCTCCACCTTCCACAACCACTCGCTATGTTGGTTCCATTATAGCAAGTACAAATTCCAGATTTGAAGGTAATATAGGTACTAAATAAATCTTATGGCTGATGACGAATGATGGTAGACGAAATGACTTTGATATAAAATTTATGCTAAGCGAAGATTTTAGAAATTAACTTTTATAACATTTGAATTTACAGCAAATTAATTAATAGGAAATGTAATTGTAGTGTTTGATTTTATAGCAAATAAGGGGATACGTTCACAAAAAAGTTGATTTACTTCGAAAGATAGGAACTGAATTCCGTTTTTTTAATTTAACATAATAAAATTTAAAAATTACATACGTAGGTATGTATTGGAAGGAAAACTTTGCAAGGCGTACATGGAGCGGAAGCCAACATGCAGAAGCCCTTTAGTCAACATTAATTTAGTAAAGTGATGGGACAGTAACTGGCATTTGTCCCCGAGTTCATACTATAGATGTATGCTCCCACGGGCAGACACCGGTTAGTGTAAGACTAAATGAGATGGACTGGTGAACTAGGCTATTGATAAACCTATGACGCCAATGCTAATTACTTTGCTTGAAATGACAGACAGTGACTCGCCAAGTCAATGGAATGGGTCTCCTAAAATAGCCTTAATACGTAGTACCAGACAGGCAATAGTTCCAGAGGGGTTGATAAGGTCCAAAAGGTGCATCTGGACTTTAAACGACGATAAGTTGCCCACTCACCACTTATGCAACATCCGCCTTTCGAGCATATATAGCTCTTGCGACTCCAATTTGACCGGCTAATAAAAGATAGCCAGAGGTGAGAGTCTATTCCTCGTCATCGTACACTCCAGCGGGCCGGTGAAGGCAAGCGTGAGGTGAGGAACAGGACCTTCCCTCGGAACCAAAAGCTCGCTACTAGCTGCTGCTGTAGCGTGACGTATTATTATTATCACACAAGATGCTTGACATCGCAAAGTTCACAAGATATGCACTTACTTATTATATACATCATCACTGTCGCGCTCGTCGTCACCATGGACTGAGTGTCCCGATTCAACAGGTTTTATGCGATAAACGGGAGCTTACACTCGAGCGAAGTTTGTATTCTCTTAAATGTTTTCGAGTTTTTTCTTACTAGTAATGAACACCCATATTTTTATAAGAAACTGAATCCGAAATAAGACTTAAGCAGTGTAACAGTCTAAAATGAAATATGTCTACTTTCACTAAATCAAAGTAAATAGTATTTTTTTTGATTTTATATTCTACTAACATCCTAATTCTACAGATTGAGATGACCTAGATTGTGCTTAAACACATTTTTCTTTAAAAACGTGGAATAGCATTTTTGCTTAAGCGCCAAATAGTAAATTATTGCATGGAGATAAAAATTCTAATACGAAAAAAAAATATGTATCACAATAATTTGAAATTGCTAAAAAAAGTGCTCCGATCGACGTGGGTCCTAGACAGATCGACGCAGAAAAAAAAAATGAAATTAAACTGTATATATAACTCATTTTCGGCCAAAGTGGCGCTTAAGCATTTTTACCTTTCCACTGTCGATATATTCATCCACAGAGTATAATACACACAGAGACACAGAGTATAGCTGCCCGATCTCAACCTGTTGGGATAAATTGACCTCCAAAGTACTGAAAAGTGACTAAACCCTCCAACTCCTATAGAGAATTTAAAAAAAAGCTATTTTCCTACTTTTTTGATGACATGTTTAACAACATGAAAAAAAATGAGCACGTGTTTTGTTATATCGGCAAAAACTCATACCTCCTAAGACCCACCATATAATGAAATATGTCTATGGAATATGAATCAATTATGAATGAAATAATAGTAGATTGTTCAACGAGGGACTAAAACAAGCCATAATGACAAGAGGTATTTAGCCACGCGAGCGAGCGAGCGAGCGAGAGTGGCTATAGTTCGAGTGTCATTATGGTTGTTTAGTCTCGTGTTAAACACTCTACTTTTCACTTTGAATGCGAGGAAAAAAAACGACGTTCACTGCCGGATTAGCCACGTAGCAAGAGTAGCAAATGCTATGGGCCCCGCGCATTGGGTGGCCCCGAGCACCCACGTCTAACCTCTAAAAAAGCGGCCTGTACGCGTAGAGTTCGGACCGCGGGAAACGCCACGCGCCATTCCAATCTTCTTGCCGAACCGTACGTGTAAATGCAACTGTAATAGTAAAATAGTAAAAATGTACGGTTCGGAGCGAAGATTGGAATGGCGCGTGGCGTTTCCCGCGGTCCGATCTTTACGTATAAAGGCCGCTATTCTCCTGTTTTGGTACTTACATCAGTATGCGTATACTCATATCCATCAGGGTTGACGATAGGATGAATAATCCAGTCGATATTCTCCAGCAGAATAACCTAAAACAAACCCCCACTCAAAATAGGCGCATATCTAAGTCGCCCAGTTGCAGAAAAGAGCACGCCACAACCTGTAACCTAAAGCGAAGCGGGGTCTCTTTATAGAATTTGCTACGGACCCCGTACTTGCTCAATCCGGCACTGACGACATTCTTTACAAAACTACAATATTGATTATAAGAAAGTTTCTTACTAATTCGTTCCGCGGTTTTTTCTTTTCTTTTAATATTTTTTTGTACAGTGCCTTTAAATGCTTGCATATTTAGCCAACAGGTTCAAAATTGAAAACTATTTTAATACTAATTGCACCATGCATAATAAAATGAATTCATCCTTAATATAATTAAATATATTCATATTCGTATTTCACGAAATTAAATTGTTTTTTCAAATATTTTTGCACAGTTGTCATTTTGACGTTATTTCCATAGCCTAAAAATGGTCCATACACAATCACTGAAAATGGCAATAAAGGCAATAATCCTCCATTCACAAACACTGTGATTGGCTGTTTAGGGGTACCCAAAGTAAATTAAAAACAAATTACTTTAATCCCTAGAGATTAATAAGAAGCTTTAGTCCCGATGTGCAGAGACTAAAATAATATTTTAAGAGCATGAGAAGTGAAAAGTAAATTTTCTTATTTGATCATTAGTCATAAAAACAAAAGAAATTCCAATTTACTTTCTTTGCGCTAGATCTTTATTTGAATGGCCGTATTTTGTACTATTATTAGTACAAGGAACCTCAGGAGGTTAAAAAAAATACCTTTTCAAGTTATATGTATACTTCTCATCGAAGATACACTTTTTTTGTTTTTTTTTTTTAAATAAGAGTTTTAGCCGATATTACAAAACACGTGTTCATTATTTTTTCATGTTCTTAACCATACATATAATCAAAAAAGGAGGTATATATTTTTTTATCTATAGAAGTTCGAGGGTATACTCAGTTTTCAGTCCTTTGAAGGCCAATTTCTCCCAACAGATTTAGATTGGGCAGCTAAAAAAATGCGTATCTTTTATTTTAGACTACTCTCTAACATATATCAAAATCAACAAAATCGGAGCCGGACAGTTGGGTACCTTTCCTTGTTAGTCGTGGTAGATAGTTTTTCTTTAAAAATAGTTATATGTGCTTTCATTTTAGATATTTTTAGATTTTCATTACGTGTAGTTTTGCCTGTAGAGACACACAAACACACACACACAATTAATATTTCTTAAACGAAGTCCCAGATCTATAAATTTGATAATAATATGTACACAGTGTTTTTTAAGAGTTATCTAATGATACCTCACTCGTAGTTATAATATAAAAATACCTTTGCTTGATATACCTAAATAAAGTCATTCTCAAGTTCCCTCGAGACTAACACACGGCAATTGATTTCCATGAGGTGGGTACTGTAATAATGGGGCCTGGGGGTTGTAGCAATTAAACACAGGTATAGCTGTAGTATTCTTCTTTTTATTTGCTTTCCAGATTTTACGAATACAATAGTTGTGTCCTAAGCGGTATCACAGCGGCGTCTCTCCATTTTTTCCAATCAAACAAAGCACCGTTGTTCCTTCGAACCAATTTGATTTCAAATCTATAAATTTAAAACCAAATTGGACACTTCGTACAAATAGTTTAATGAGATAAGGTCCGCCTTCAGTAGCAGGACCTTACCTCATTACAGTACCTACTCGAAAAAAATATTTTTCAAGATTTAGCTTTACAACTTTGTCGGCTTAATTAAAATGTATACTTACTCGTAACTAGACCCCAGTCTATAGGGGTTTCTGCTTTCTAAGAGGTGAATCATAGAAGCACATATACATATACATATATATATATATATATATATATAAGGTCTTTTTAAAGTCCCTACAGACTGAACTACTATGACAAATTACCGCTTTGAGTACCATGAGTCTCTGAGCAAAACCACGGATAGACGGACCAACGGCCCGGTCCGGTAACCCCTTCAAGGGGTTTTGAAAGGGTTACAAAGGGTTAAACCCTTTCAAAAACCCCTTGAAGGGGTTACCGGACCGGTCCCTGAGACGGACATGGTGAAACTACGTAAGGATACCTTGTTATCTACGGAATCCTAAAAACTAAGTATGTAGGTATCTCCAAAAACTAAAAGTAACTATGAGCTATTAATCTATTTAAAGTTATCTTCGATGATTTTTAATAAGTAACATTAACATTTTAGCCGACCAAAACTTCGACCTTGTTTTAAAATTCGTTGTTAAAAGGATTGTGAAGCGCCGCTCAAATCGCGTAGCTAGCTGTCAAAAAAAATCCAATAAACATTTATAGCCCAGTCTACTACGATTTTTTTATATGTTGTTAGGTCCCTTGAGAGTAATTAATACACAAGTTTGCAACCTTGAAAACGCTGTGCTACCCCCATGGTGTTCGAATAGATGCAAATTACGCTAAGGAAGCGTTTTACAAGAATCTTTGGTTCTACTTTAATAAAGATAACTAAATTTGCTACAATTTGAGATTTGCAGAGATACAGCAAGTCGAAGATGGGCAATGTGCGCAGAGCCCGCTCCTCAGACCCTGCTTAAAATGGTGACTTGCAAATGCAAAAAGAGGTTGCTTAGGGTCGTGCACTTGCAAACAGGCTGGGCTCAGGTGCTCTATCCTATGTTCCTTTTGCCACGGGTGAAATTGCAACAAATCCACCCCTATCGTCCTGGACGAGGAGGACGAGGATGTGGACGACCCAACACCATGAGCCAGCCCGCCTCCACTCCAGAATACATTATCCCTCTTCCCCCACTCCAACCCACTGATCTAGACTAGATGAGACCTGGTACTTCCAAAAGGACGAAAGTTCAAACTGTTTTTGCTTGACCGTGTAAATAGTATTATTTTATAGTTGAAATAATTATGTTTGCTTTGCTTTTTTATGTTTACGTTTATTTGTTTTGAAACCATATGTTACATCTAAAATGACAAATTTACACTTTTTGGTTTTCTTTAAGAAATACATTCATACATTATTCAGAACAACGTTTTTATCATTTAACCAAAAACAGATATTTTAATAGTTATATATTTTTGAGAAAACTATGAAAGCCGGCAAGGCACTACTTTGGTATTAAATTGAAGTTAGTTAAATTGTACACTAATTCTTATCTCAACTTTTATTCCAGGATCATTCGTTTAGCCAGTACGTAACTTGGAAAATGACCAAAACACGAAATTTTCATTTTGTTGAAAAAATATGTCAGTCCTTGACTAGCTGTATCTCCGCAACTAATAGTCTTACAGTACTCGAATTAAGCTTAAATTGTAGCCAATTTAAAACGCTTTATTAAAGTATAGCACAAAGATACTCGAAAAATGCTTCCTTTATATAATTATTTCGAAAAAACTGAAACAAGTGCTTTAAATTTTCGCAGTTAACGAAACAACGTGGAAGTATGTTCATTTCTTTAGTGTATGTTTATTTGAAGCCATAATTATACATCTTAAATGGTAAATTCACATATTAGCCCTTTTTTTTAAAGAAAATCATCCTAAAATTATTCAGTACTATGTTTATATTATTTACCCAAAATCTGATATTTTACTATTTTTTTATTTTGGATGAAACTATGAGGCCTAGAGGCACATTTTGGTATTAAATTGAGGCTAATTTAATTTTCTACAAAAAAAAAGAACATGACTTTTACCTAGGAGCATTATTTCAGCCGGTATGTATCTTCGAAATAACCCTACCAACACATTTTCACTTTTTGAAGAAAATTGCCCATCTTTGACTTGCTGTTTCTCCGCAACCAATAAACATAATGTGCTCAAATTACGTCAAATTGTAGCAAATTTAATTATCTTTATTAAAGTATAAACAAAGATACTTGGAAAATACTTCCTTAGAGAAGTTTTTACGAATAAACTGAAACTAGTGCCAGAAATTCAAAGTTTTTCGAGCACCATTGGGGTAGCACAGGATTTTCGGGGTTACAAACTTGGATGTTAAATACTCACAACGGACATAAAAACATATAAGCAAATCGTAGTTACATGCGGGTTTGCGATATTTGCCTTTTTTGTGTTGTGTTGTTGCGATAACGTTTCTGACCCCCTAAATCAAGTCCGATTTCTACGATTTTTGAATGTTGTAGTTATTGTAAATTTAAGATATGATATAGGTGTGTTACAAGCATATCTTATGTTCTTTCCTTGATTTACTTGCTCATTCATTTTAAGTAGATAGATCCCAATATTTTATTATAATGGCAGCACTATTTTTAAGAAGCAACGGTTATAAGGATGATATAAAACAGGCGGTGGTCCGACTCAGAGAGAGCAGTGATTGTCATAAGTTCAATGAGGAATTGGTTGAAGAGGAACGCTAATTTTTACTTGTACTGAAAAGGTTACTGAAAAGTGAGCATATAATTGAACGAAATATCTAAAGCAGATGTTTCTCTGTGCTTGTTTTCCTGATGGTTTCAGTTGTAATTTGTAAGCCATACGATAAATAAATAAATTATACAGAACTAGGTCGTTTCTGTTTAATGTTTTTATTTATTTTTATTTCCAAGAAAATATTTTTTGGAAAGGAAAACATACAGACATAGTTTTTCATGATAGATATCTGCAATATATTCAAAAATCGTAAAAATCAGACCTGTTTGGTAGAGAAACATTATTGGATTTTTTATGGATTTTTTTAGCTTCACAATCCTCTTAATGTATTTATTGCTAAAATTAATATATTTTATACAGAAAATAAATAATATCATAAGAAAAATTATTTGTTAAAGGTATTTCAACTAAGATATTTTAAGCCCAACCGATCTACAGTCACACTTAACGTTACACTAGTGTAGTCGGGGTCCTATTGAGTATCGTTGTGTTGTCGTTGTGAGCAATGCCACTTGGCATGGACGTTATATGGACCAAACTGAGCCCAAAAAGCCTTTTAGCCACACACGACTCCGCGTCAGGGGGGTGGGGGAGGGGGTCAAAATACCAAACACCCGGTATTCGAAAAAAATAATCTGGTGTCCACATTTTAGATACAAAGCCGAGTCTGGTGTCGTTTTCGGATAAATCCATGATGGCCGATTCATTGGGCATAACATTTTTGTAGGTATTAATAGAGAAAAGTTACGAAACGCCTTAAATTAAAAACAACGAATGTTAAGAAATTACAAACAGATACATATATTATCAGATTTTTATATTGAAGATGGTTAAACAAAAATGGTTACTAAAAGCCTATTTAATGTTGATTATAAAAATATAAACATCAAATGACTTATTAACTATAATTAATGTAAAAAAAGATATGAACGTACTCGCGGCCTAAACTGTGGCGCGTGAACGTGAGCGCGGGCGGCGGCGGCGGCGGCGAGCGTCAAGATATACAAATACAAAAATCCCGAAAGGATGGGTACATTTTCTCAGGGAATAAGCAAACATAAAAGAACTGTATGACCTGCTATCAACCCACTGCTATTCGAGTATGGCCATTCCAACTGGTAAAAGAGTTCGTTATCACCGATTCCTCTGAATAAGCTCTCAAGTAAAACTGTGAAAATATTGCACAAGGAGGCCGACACGGGAATGATGCTCCACCTAACCTAGCTGACGCGATTTCAAAAGGACATTAAAAAAAAAGTACATTGGTGAGAACCGTAGATACAGATGTAGTAGTTTTAGCAGTGCCATGTGTTCCAAAAATACAAGGACTGGAGGAACTGTGGGTGCAAATTTTCACCAGGAAATCACACCAATATATCTGGCCTGCCACACAATAGCTGTGAGTTTAGGTAATTAATGTAAAATCAATTGATTTCTGCCAAGTTATTTATAAATGGGTATTTTAAGGAATTCTCTTTTATCATTTTACGTCCTGAAAAAACACGATCTGCCGTTATTCCATTATCTTACTGGGTGCGATACAACATCATCGTTTAACGGGGTAACTTTTCGAAGGATGCAGATGATTTTGATTCCACCCTATATAGGGCTGCCTTTTAAGTCTTGTTGTTTACAAATCTCCCGCAATTATAATAGTTATTTATGTAACTGGTACATAATGAAGGTTCTTAAGGTACGAGCGCCGAGGTTAGGTTACATTCTAATTACAGGCACGAGAACCTTGATGATGATGATGATGATGATGATGATGATGATGATGATGATGATGATGATGATGATGAGTGGGGACGCCGCCGAGGCAGGCGGGCGGTCGAGTGGCTCTCCATTCATTCCGCCCTGTTCCCCTTGATCCAGTCTCAGGTTACTGGCTTTGCGGCGCTCCCATCCAGCACTGATCCCATCTTCTTGTTTCATTCGATATTGTTTTCATTCGATAGAGCTACCTTTGCTGCAATAGAGAAATGCTTAGGGAGAGACGACATAGACCCAGCAGTTAGAAAGTGGATAATGGCCATGTTAACAGGAAGAGCGATCACGGCACAACTAGGGGGAGACTCGATAAGGATAAAGACGAGCAGGGGCTTCCCGCAAGGGGGCTGTCTGTCACCACTCCTGTGGTGTCTCCTACTAGACTCGCTCATTAGAGAAACAAACAGAGGGGGTATACATATGCAAGCGTACTCGGATGATGGGGTACTCCTAGTAAGGGGTAAAACCCTCAGCGTAATGAGAGAAGTCATGATTAGAGGGATAAAGCAGGTACTAAACTGGTGTCAAAACAGAGGGCTAGACCTGAACCCGACCAAGACGAAAATAGTACTCTTCACCAATAAAAGGAAGCTGCCAACTTTGACACCCATCAAAATCAAAGGTGAAGAGATAGAAACACTCAACGAAATAAAATACCTGGGTGTAGAACTAGACAGCAAACTGCTATACAAGACACATGTAAAGGAGCAATGTAGAAAAGCAATAATAGCCCTATGGCAATGCAGGAAAGCCATAGGAAGAAGATGGGGTCTAAAACCACTGATAACACAATGGATCTACAAAGCAGTGGTCTTACCCAGACTGCTGTATGGAGCCATAGTGTGGTGGCATAGAGCGAAAATAAAAGACATAGACAAGGAGCTGACGAAGGTCCAGAGACTAGCATGCCTAATGACAACCGGGGCAATGAGGACAGCACGAGAACCTTAAGAGCTACTTATGTACCGTTGCATACATGACTTTTTCTATAAGGTTAAAATGATAATGACAAAAATAAACAATCGCTAACTTTTCTTGTATACGTTCCTCGATTTTTCTGCTAACAAATTACTTGTGGACAAAGTAATTTTCATTATTTCGATTGGCGTTAATAGTGTGTGAATGTTATTGTTAAATATTTACAAATTTCATGCAAATTTTAATAGTTACTAAAAAGGTTCTGACAATTTATCATACAAGTTGGAATACCAAACGAACCGCCATTTTGTTGACATCCATATTGAACGTAACCATGGTAACCAAATAACAAATCGATGGATATTAATCATCTACTTTTAGTAATTTAATAAAAATGTAATTTTAAATACATATTTAATCCAAAAACTAATTTTGTTTTAAAAGCACGTAATTTCAGTTGCTATTAAAATATTTTAAACGGTTTATTCAAGTGTTTTAGTTCAAGTGTTCACTAAACGCCAAGACTGATATCCGGAATGACCGTAACCATGGTAATAACAATGCTATAATTATTATTATAGAACTGTTATTACCATGGCAACGCTTATTATAGAATTGTTTTTACGCATCGGTTACGCTATAGGTGGTATTCTGATACCATTAACGATATCAATATTAGCGGTTTATAGTACGCGAGTAGAAAAATATATAAAGTAATTTTGACGTGGTTCGAACCGTTTGTCCGTAGCGTCGTGTCAAAGTAAACGAGTCTCTTGTGAAAATGGAAATCTCTAAGGAAAATTTGCGTGCTATAATTTTCTATAACTTTCAAAGAGGGTTAACGCGAATTCAGTGCTTAAAGGAGCTGAATACTTTATTTAGTACCAAAGCACCATGCCTTAGGACTGTAGAACGCTGGTATTTAGAATTTCAACGTGGACACTGCAATCTCAGCGACAAACAACGTGAAGGTTGTACAAAATCCGCCGCAAGCCAAGAGAACATCGACACTGTGCGACAGGTGACCGTCGAAGATCGTCACGTGACATACCGTGGAATAGAGACACTGGTGGGCATTTCAAGGACAATTAGAAAAATAACACAGACAAAGTTAATCTCGCGAAAATTGTGCTGAAAGATCGTAAAACGGTTAATGCTGACTAGTATACGACAGTTTGCTTGCCACAAGTTATCGCAGAGTTCCGAAAAAACAAATCGAAACGCCGCATGATACTGCACCACGACAATGCAAGCTCTTACACTTCCCGAGTGACAAAACCGTTTTTAAGCAAGGAAAACGTCGAAATTCTAGATTTCCCGCCACACAGCCCTGACTTAAGCCCTAACGATTTTTTTACGTTTCCAAAAATTAAACGGTCTTCGTGATCAACGTTTTCACCCGCCCGAAAAAGGGGTGGACGCATACAAATCGGCCATTTTGACAACCCTAACTTGAGTGGAATAAGTGTTTTCAAAACTGATTCAAGAGCATGGTAAAGTTTATCAAATATCGTGGTTAATTCTCGACAAACAATAAATTATAATACACTTTCCAAATTGTCTATGGTTATTTCAAACGACACAACTTAAAAGGCCACCCTCGTATGTACCTATCCATATGAAAGGACACACTCAAAATGGGTATTTGCCATATTTTAGCTCTTTTTCGTACTATGGGACCGAACCCCGCCATACGTATAATAATTTTTTTTAATTATTTATGTGTACTAAGTTATTTAATGTTAATGTTTTTGCAATTTAATCTTAAAGGGCTTTTTGTTGAGTATTTTTGTTTACCATCTCCCATCTACAAATCTGGAAATATTAAGGATCGTTTATATTTTTTTACCACTTGGAGTACACAATTGTAGATATATATTTTTTCTATGAGAACATTCAAAAATGAGATGGCCAATGAATTGGCCGTCTTTGATTTATCCGAAAAGAACACCGAACTTGACTATCTACCTCAATTGCATCCATTAGATTTTTTTTTCCAAACGCCGGCAGTTCGGTACTTTAACCCCCTCCCACTCCCCCCAGTCGCCGAGTCAAGGTTGGCTAACGGCCTTTTTCAGCTCCGTTTGACCTGTATAATAATCATGCCAAGTGGCATTACTCGACGCAATATTGTAACACTTTTGCTCAATAGGACCCCAGCTAGTGTGACATTGGGTACCTAATTTTATTCATGAGTAGTCATCACACCAACAGACCCGTGACCCAATTTGCGTCTTTTCCTTAGTGACTTCCCCACGGCACTACTACGCGGCACCTTTCGTTGCCCGTTGTCCTTTTGCGTTTCTATTGATCAATGATTTCATAACCAGAGTCGACGGAGATCCGCTCTCGCGGAGCTCGTATTTCTGAGTGTTTAAGCCCTTCGGGCCAGCTGAATCACTAACATAACCTGAGCCTACCTCGTTTCTATGATGTGTTGGTGTGACTACGGATCGGGTAAAATTATTCGTAGTTATGTACAGTCGTGTTTACGGTGTTCGTAGTGTGGAAGCACTGTGGACCTGGGCGAGCAGATAGTAATAGGTACGATTAGAAGCAGTGCGAACGTGTGTAATGTCGCCCGAGCTGAATGTGCGCACGTGTGTGTGGCTCGGCAGGAGCGCGGCGCCGTGGGCGAGACTATCCTGCACCTCTGCCTGCTGAACGCCACCTCGCTGCTGGCCGACCTGGCCAAGCGGCTGCTGCGCTTCTATCCCAAGCTCATCAACGACATCTATATGAGTGACGAGTACTACGGTAACAAGCTCCAGGCACTTGTTACACCGCCGGCGAGGAAGTGATTAGCAATGTTCGGGGTTTTGGATGCAATTTGCGGGATTTCGAGTCGTAATCATAGTATGGATGTGAGTCATAATCATAATCCCGCGTTATTTTGATAGATATTGATATCAATACAAATTACATATCAAACGTCGATATGTAATTTCTAATGATATCATGTAAAATACAATACAATAATTATCCTCCAACATCAATACAAATCCCGGGATCCCGGGCGCGCATATCCATTATTAGCATAATGTATAATCACGATCACCCCAAAATGCTAAAAATATATTACAGAAATCCAATGTAAAATGCGACTTGGATTATATAAATTATATTCTCGTAAATGAATATTTTTGCATAATTGAGATCGCCTCAGTCGAACTACAGGAACGAGATACGACAATCATGGATGTCATAGAAATCTTTGATGAAGTCCGGACAGTTATAAGTTGGAGTAAAGCCGAATTTACATTACGAAACTAGTGGCGTGTAAGTAGTTCCGTGACATTAATTTCATCAACAAATTCACGTGTAAACGTCAAGTTTTACAATGCAAACCAACGTTGGACAGCTGATAAAAATATAAAATTTATCAATGAATACAATAACATCTGTATGACGGCATGTTCGGCTTTATGAGTTTTAGAATTAGATGTCAAACGAAATAGGTTAACATTAAATTTAGAGAACATGAAAAAAAAAAGGTATGTTATTTTAATTTTATACAGACCAAAAGTATTAAAAAAATACAATGCTAAATATTCGAAGTAAATGATTTTATTAAAATGTTGGTATATTATATTTTTTTCTGTGAAAAAATGACTTATTTTGTTTTTTATCATATACCCGTTATATATACCCGTATTTATTTAAAACATTTACCCGTAATTAATATCATTTGATTGATAATCAATATGTAATCTAATAAAATGACAAAAAACCGTCCTTTATCAAACCACACGAAGCCCGGAATCTCGCGACATATCCATACTAGCATAATGATTAAGGTCATTCACCCCGACTCGCATCCAAAACCTCGATCACTAGTGATTAGCTATACACTTATACATCCCGTGTATAAAAGAGACACAAATATTAATAGTTGATCGCTGGCGGAGAGAGTTGTTTGCACTGCCGGCGATAAATCTCTCTCCAACAAAAGATGTTTATCCCGTGTCAGTAAAAGGGACGCATATAATTGATCGCTGGCTCTACTCGCTTCTCGCTCGCTCGGCGGTGGGACAGGCGCCTCAACTGTCTCAGTTGTATTTAAGTATATGCTAATATATCGTTTTCATGATTTGTTACGTTGGTAACGTACCAAAAACTGAAAAACAGAACTCAAGATTACTTTGTTGTAGGTCTGTAAGTCAAGGCCCTTTTTCTTTGAAAGTGCTGAAGTTAATATCGTGCTGAAATTTGGAATGGATAGATGCTGTTAAGCTATGGAGGATGATGTTTTTTTACCCAACTAACCCAGAAGGAGGGTAATGTTTTTCACGCGTATGTATGTATCTATTTATTATGTCCGTTCCATTGTGACCCTGTATCCTAAACGGCTTCAATGATTTTGAAAAGTCAGGTGTCGTTAGATTCGTCTTGGTTGTGGGACTGACATAGGCTATAATTTTAATTAAAGTAATGAGGATAAACATAATAATGACATTTAAAAAAAAACCATAATGTTGACGACTATATTTAAAAAATACAGTTGTTTTATTTATTATGATTTTTGAGATATTGCGGTTATCAGCTCCGAGATAACTAGAGACCGGTAAAAACATAAGCCAATATTCGAACAGATTTTAATTAAAATGAGCGCTGCGCCACTTTTGCCCTTGGCCACAACAGGCACGTAAGTAGTGGTAGCGCCCGCCGCCGACAAATCGCTCATTAGATAGAGCACCTGATAAACCCTTCAATAACCCTAACCCACACTACCGGTACTCAATCACGGGTGTTAATCTTAACAGGTGATCTAACTACTATCTGCCTACTTACCTTTATTAAAATTTTAATTTGGCGCGGCTACAATCCCGGTTGTCGGCGCGGCGTTCATGTCATTGTAATAGATAATATATGACTATGAATTAATGTAGTCACAGAGAGATAGGTCATTCAGTATAGTAGGATTAATTTCAATAAATATCTTGTGATTTACTATCATAAAAGTACCTGAATAAGTCTCTCACAAATATGCACTTCGAAAAGGTTATCTTCAACGACCTCCAATATACTTTAAATATCGTCCCTTTACTTTCCCAACCTTGTATCTGATCGAATAGTTAGATAGGAAAAGCACTCATGTTCCCTAAAGAATAAAGACTACTTTCCTATCTAACTATTCGATCAGTTACGAGGTTGAGAAAGTAAATAAAATATGGTAGCATTTAAACGGTTGGCACGATATTGTCGTTTTGATCAGCAGAAAAATCCTAAATATAGCTAAACTAAACACTTTTTTTGTACATAATCACACATATTATATTTTTCTTTTCATTCTTAGAAATAAATATAACAACACTGTATAGTTAAGTTTTGTGCTGGTTGTGAAATGCCCGTATTTATTCACTAACTAAACGACATATTACAAGAATAATCAACCGCTTAATATAGCTGGTTTGATCGTGCAATCCGTTGTATGGGAACCTTGCACTTTGTGACTATGCGCTGAAACTTGGCTGCCGCGCTTTAATTGAAGCAACATTTCTCTAAAACTGTACATATTAGGGCATGCAATATATCATTTTCAGATAAATTAAGGATGAGTAATCTATTTTTCGAACAAAAAATGCATTTCCTAACAACAACAAAAAAATTGAAAAGACTAAAATACATAATTTGTAATTTTTTTATAATTACCTATTGCGCTTAAAAATAATAACAGAAATCTCAAAACAAAAATGTAGTCGTAAAGTTACACTTATGCAGTTTTCAAAAATATATAGTTATGATAAACTATATATTTTATATCTGTTAACACATGGGAGAGAAAAAATAATATTAAGCGTAGGTCAGGGTGATCTCAATGCATGATCATCCGTGAAAGTGGGGTTTACGAGGGGTGATCAATAAGTTTTTAGAATCGGTATGAACCATCATCATAATCTTATTATTTTAATGTGGACTATACCACGGCACTAATCAACGTTAAATTAGCGTTTTTTTTTTAACAATATTCATTTGTTTTTCTGTTATAGCTAAACAAAAAACATCTGTATGAACAATTTTACAAGACGGCCAAAATAAGAGTTAGTTTTGTAATTATTTGGAGCGGTGTGGAGAAAGTCCTGATGCCCTAATAATTTTTTTTTTATTGAAAATGAAACCTTGGTTTATCATTATGATTTTAAGGATAAACAAGTTATCTTCGCAGTTGACTTTTTTATTTCCAGCTCGGTCACCAACATTTAGGGTGACTTTTTCGGCCTTTTCCGGGATTATTGAGGCCTACAAATAAATACTGTGATATTAGCTTTTAGCAATTATCAAATAACCTAGGAGAGTTATATAACATTATTCTGCCGTATAGTTAAGGAAAAAAAAAAGTGATCAAAAAATTTACGTATTTTCGGCAGGAATTATGCTTCAGAGCCATCTAATTCACAAGGATGCTGCTCCCCGACCTAAGTTTAGAACTGATAACCGCTCCCTCCGTTATTTAGCCCTAACTTTTGACTACTACTTCTCAATCACCAATGTTCAAAAACAACTGCATAAAAATCACAAGCTGATGATGACTTAGTGAAGGTACACAATTAGACCTCCAAAAGTAAATATATTTTTATAGGGGTAAAATAAACCATTTCAATGACGTTAATAAATGTTTCTAAATATAGAAAGTGTGCATATTCCAATTAAAATATAACGATTTACATATCTCCCATTTTTATACCGATTCTAAAAACTTATTGATCAACCCTCGTACGTACCGTTCTAACACAGTCATTAAAGGTAACGCAATGCAAATTCATTGTATATATTACAAGATCCTCTGCACAGATAGGGGTCTGAACATTTAAGCTCCCTTTTTTTTACAATTGCACCAGCCACGGTACTGTTTTTTGCATTTGCACCTGACAATTTCTAGACATGCTTCTGCAGCAACAGGCAAGTCCGTCCATGTAGGCTCCTAGTTGCTTTTGACCTTCGTCCAACCTCAAGTAGACAGACAGAGCAGATTTTGAGCTGGTGCTAACTCTGCTAACAGGCCCAAATATGCACCCATTCATATATGCCGCTTAAAAAGTGTTGATATAAAGCAGCTTTAGTCGGTGCCCTACTGCGCTATCTGCAAAGAAAAGCACTTTCAGTGGAAAAAATCGGCCTGAGTCCAAATTGTGCAGCGTTACTTGTCCAGTGCTTTTCTATAATTACCGATCAAACAAACAGTCCAGTACCTTAGCGATTACAGAGGCGAGTGGGATTGGTCTGTAGTTGGCTAGTTGGACAAGTCTTAGGAGTCTCTGGTCTTATCCTGAATAACTGACTTACTAAGAGATTCAGGCTTAGTTACGCCACTCATTTACTGAAGTACGCGAAGCTGATCTGAAATAATAATAATGATATTATGCAATATTCTGGTTTAAGCTTTGAGATCCTATTATATCTGTTCAAAAAGGCAGAAAATCTGACCTATTATATAATGCTACGACGTATTTTTCGATGAAAGCTATTGCCTCCTCAAATCCTCAATGCGCCCCTCGATCGCTGACTCGAAACCTATAGTTATGTCAGGAAAGGCTTCCCAAGCTTCAAAAGCACTTCTCTTACCTGTATCATTGAACGAAGTTTAGTTAAAGTTGGCATGTGAAAGGATACACTAGAAACGTCTCTATCCAGTACCCTTACCATGAGTTACAATTACCGTAGTCGCTAGCGAGTCGAATGTAATGTACGGTAATTGTAACTCATAGTAATGGTAAGGGTGCAGAATGGAGTGTTAGTAAAGTTTTATTGTACTTACTTACGTCTATTTGTTATTTTCGCGAATTAAAAATAAGTCTGGCTGTGCAAAGGGGGAACGCGGCCAGCATTTTAGGGACCATGCCTCAAGCGGGTGAACTGCAAGGGTTATTTTATTTATAGTTAGTATGTTAAGAGTTTTTGTATTATCTTACAATGATGTTTATTAAATGATTATTTATATTTATACGTAAGTATGTTGGGGATTAAATATTTATTAGAAAATTATGAAACATACAATAATTACAATATTTTAACTACCAAGGATGCGTACTTATAATATGTTATGTTTACGTTTACGCGAATTAGTTCTATGCCCATCTTCATATATTTTTGAAAAAAAGATAGCTGTGGCTTTTTACGTACATATATTTTTATTTTTAACACTAGCTTCTGCCCTCTACTTCGTCTGTGTGGACTTCAGAATTTGATCTTACCAGGATAAATAATATGAGTTTGTCCTATCCGAACAGAGAACGAAATATAGCGCTGTATAGGGATAAATCGCTTAACCACCCAGTGATTTTGACAACACCAAGGCAACACTTCGATGCAGAGTTTTAAATCAGAGCTAGCACCATCTAGTTCGTAAATAGAGAACTAAAAGTGTCTTTCTTTAGTAACTTTTGTGTACGCACACATCAATGAATACAAATGAGAGGATACGAGATGACAAACGTAAACAAAAATAAAAACACACACCACACATGGCTAGATGAGATTTCACCTTTTTAATTTTGTTACTCGCGCATAAAAAGTGGCGTCGCCTTGTGAGCAAATTCACAGCTTTTAACGATTAATTTGATTTCCCGTAGGAATGAGATGTTTTTTCGAAATAAAAACTACCCTGACCTATTCCAGGACCTAAGCTATTATAGGTACGTTCTAAACTATTTTCTTATTTTCTTTTCTTTTTCGTCTGTGCAAACACAATACCCATGACGACTTTTTCGAAAACCATCACGGCCACCACCTTAAATTCCAAATTTGATATCATTTTCGTAATTGCCATTCCCGAAAATAGTTTTAGAGAAATGTTGCTTCAATGGAAACGTAGTAGCGTCAAACTCCTGGACTGTTTGTTTGACCGGTAAATGGATAAGCACTTGACAAGTAACGATGCACAATTTGGTCTTAGGCCGTTTTTTTCCACGGAAAGTGCTCTTCCTTGCAGAGAGTGCAGTAGGGCACCGACTAAAGCTGCTTTATATCAACATTTTTTAAGAGGCATATATGAAGGGGTGCATGTTTGGGGCTTGTTAGTAGTGTTAGCACCAGCTCAAAATCTGCTCTATCTGTCTACTTGGGTTTGGACGAAGGTCTAAAGCAACTGGAAGCCTACATGGACGGACTTGCCTGTTGCTGCAGAAGCATGTCTAGAAATCGTCAGGTGCAATGCAAAAAACAGTGCAGTGGCTGGTGCAGTTTTAAAAAAAAGGCAGCTTAAATGTTCAGATCTCTGTCTGTGCAGTGGATCTTGTTATATAAAAAAATGAATTTGCATTGCGTTACCTTTCATGTGTTAAAACAGTACCTAAACCCTACTTTCACGGATGATCATGCATTGAGATCACCCTGACCCACGCTTAATATTATTTTTTCGCTCCCATGTATTAACAGATATATATGATAAACTATAAGTATATTTGCAAAAACTACATAAGTGTAGCTTTACGACTTCAGTTTTGTTCTGAGATTTCTCTTATTATTTTTAAGCACGATAGGTAATAATAAAAAAATAACAAATTATGTATTTTAGGCTTTTCTACTTTATTCATTTTTTTTGTTAGGAAGTGCATTTTTTTTATTCGAAAAATAGATACTCGTCCTTAATTTATCTGAAAATGATATATCGCATGCCATATTATGTATAGTTTTAGAGAAATGTTGCTTCAATTAAAGCGCGGCAGCGTCGAACTTCTGCCACCAGCGCCCCCTATTAAATGCGCCATGGCTCTCGATGGCTCCCGGTCTGAATCTATTCAATACCAGCTAAGAATCAACTGTGCCAAGTTTCAGCGCATAGTTACAAAGTGCAGGGTGTCGTGCAGTAATACCCTAGCTAAAAAGAGGACATCTAAGTTCTCACTCATTCTTCAGCTGTACGAAGTGGGCAGTCTAAGTTCGCCTATCCGCTGAGGCGAAGTTTGGCTATAAATTGACGTGGGCTCCAGGCCTCGTTTGTACCGGAAGTGAGCCAGCCTTCTATCCTTCTATCTCTACCTTCCTGCCGAAAGAGACTCAACCCCTTTCCTTTCCACGTACACGGCGTCCGGTCTACTACCGCTATAACTCACCAGATCCCCTCTTCTCAGGCTCCTCCCCGAGGTGTCGCCGCTGGCCCGGCGCGCCACCTTCACTGCACAGACTGCTCCTCGTACACCGCATTCTCATCTTCACATCACCTTCTTCAACTTCACCCTTTTTTATATCTTCTTTTTACAATTAAAACATTTATAAATACACAGTAGGTAGGTATTTACAAATCTATATAATTATATACTATATCTGTACTAATATTACAAAGAGGTAAAGTTTGTGACGTTGTAGGGGTAATCTCTGGATCTACTGAACCGAGTTTGTAAATTCTTTTATCAATAGAAAGCCACGTTTATTGCCCAACAAAGTGGGCACGGGAACAGCTAGTGTTTTATAAACAGATCAATTTTCTAATAAAATAACTTTAATTTACTTTTCTTATTCTAAAAGATAAATTATTGCTACACATTAAAACATTACTTTGTTTAATAAATATATTATAGCAAATTATTTCAGCTCATTTTATTTAATATAATATAAATTCATTCTTTGGGCCGGCGCACATGCAGCGCGCAGAGACTTTTTCACTGCCAAAGCATTAACCCTCTCTCTGTAGCGCCGTGTAACATTTCTGTCACAGGCCGATTATCCGCCTACTAAAATTCAAGTATTCTTTCAAACCCATTTTGCGTCAATGTAACTTATCTATAACGAACTAATGTATCGACATAGTTTATCACAAAAAATGTAGATGGCGTTAGTGCCACGTGTCGGCCACTTTTCGTCGACTGATCGGATTTAAGTACCTACGAGATTTAAAATAACCAGAGGTCGGAATAGGTAGTGCTTATTAACCTAAACTTGACTCACGTTCATTCATGCGTGAGTGAGATGGGGATACGTTATTGAATGAAAATGCAACAAGTTTAGGTTAATAAGCACTACCTATTCCGACCTCTGATAATAACTCTATGAAAAGCAAGCTTTATAAACCCGACTGCATTTTTTATACTGTCGTCGATATACCTACATATTATGTTAATAATTGTCATTTGGCCATTGTTGTTATTTCAATTTTAACAGTTTATATGTATCCTATGACACTCGCTGCGAAGACGAATCCAATGATACCTCATTTGTCAAAATCGTCCAAGCCGTTTTTGCTGTAGCGGGGAACATAGAACTGGACATACATGACGGTGAAAAACAATTCCCCCCGCCGCAGTCGGGTAAAAATCAGTCAAAAATTGAAAAACGTTAAATATTGTGTTATTGGCAAATTTACAAGGTAAGTACATGAATATTGTGGTGTAGTGTAAGCTTTTATATAATTCAATGCCTTCGATGAGTTTGACTTTTTGTCGTGTTTGTACCAGTTATGTCACATTGCCTAACGTGGGTAACTTTTTTCTTTATGAAGAAGCTGATAACTTGATACATTTGTTTTCCTTTTTAGAATGACTAATCAACCTCTTGGGGATGGTGACATAGCCAATATATTAAATACATACGAAAACAAGCGAAGACAGTGAAGATGGCATGGGAAATGACGATGACCGTGTTGCAGATCCAGACAAGAGTTTCAGACAATTTCACCTAAGTTAAGCTACACTTTTGATGCAGTGTGACATCTCTGTCACACTCCCTTAAACCCGGTTTTTTCGAATAAATAAAATAATAAGATTTTTCCAGAAATAGGTGTATTTTTATTTCATTTGATTAACATGTTTCAGTACTTATTTTAAAATTTTAGTACGGGCGGTAGTGTCACCCACTGTATGGGGAGGTGAAAATTTGGTATCGGATGAATTCACTTGGCACAGATGTATCCTAGGACAAACTGAGCTGATTTAGCCCGGTAGCCATCGACCACCCCTGGGGAGTAGGGAGAGGGGTATTCAAAGTTATAAGCCGCCGCGCTTCGGATAAAAATTTATATCAGCTTCAGTTTACCTATCACCTCAAGTGTGGTATAATTTTCATATAAACCATAGATGTGGGTTTCATTTTTAATAAAATAATTACACTCTTTCATACAAATTTATTAAAGTACATAAGGAAGTTTCACAACATCGGCCTATCTTTTTTGTTTCAACACACAATATTTTATAATATGTGTAAAACATTATATCCACAAAAAATGGTTGAAAAGCCCAATTTATGCAGATTTAAAAAACATATAGCTTAATTTATACCATTTATTTGAGAGGAGTAGAATAAATTGATACACCCGCGCGGCGGCGCGAATTAAGACATGGGGCGGAACTAACTGAGACGCAAACTCGCCACGAAGCATTGAAATTTTACCTAACACCTCGAGTGTGGTCTCATGTTTTGATAAACTGGGGATAAGGGATTCATTTTTACATATAGTTTTCTAGAAGATAAGTCGTAAAATATTGACGAAAATATCAAAACTGGTTTATAGTTATTTTATTAAATAGTCAGTATCTTGGAAAATACTGATATTTGCAAAGAAAAACATAATATCTTAAAGAACGTTTATTCAGCTTTAAAAAATATATATATTTTATAATATAGTTATCATACAACACCTATACTCGTATGAAAAAATCAATATGAAAAAATCGAACTTCCAAATCAATATTTTAAAATTAACTTCTTGCAAAAAAGTTAACATATCACACTCACCTGTTGGTCTCAAGCAACCCTCCCCGTAAAGTACGGTGGGCTTGGCATTTGGGCTATTGGTTGTGCTTGTCCGATACAGAGGATCCTTGGCGTGTCTGTAACCCGGGGGAGAATTTGCCAGTCGAAAAAGCTAGCCAAGCAGCATGGGACCGTACTTCGGTAAAAATTTGCCATAGCAAACTTTTGGAAAATAGTTAAAATTCACCCAAGAAGGCCCGTTGCTCCCTTCACGAACCCTAGGAGGGGTCTTTTTTAGATCCTAATACTTTCAGGACAGCAGTGTGCCTCTCCCACGGTCTTAAAGTCTACGAGCCGCATCCTTGTTGCCGTTGTGGAAATGCAGTCGACGACCTAGGACACCACGGCCTGTGTTACCAATCCAGTGCTTGTCGAGTTTACAGACATGCATCGATAACCTATTTAATCCGTCGGGCTTTCGCACAATTTCATTCCCGGCTTCGCTTGAGCCCACTGGCCTGTCTGCCTCAGATGAAGACCCTACGAATGCACTTTAGTACCGTGGCATACTTGCATGCCGTGGCATAATCTTGGTGGTCTCTTGGCGTGGGACGTCACTTGCGTTGATACGCTAGTACAGTCTCATCCAGTTCTGCTCGCAATCCAGGGACCGCCGCAAACCACGCCCAAATTATCAATTGCCGCAAATACGCTTTTTTAAAGCCAAATTACTTATTTGCTTCCTATAGAAACTTTTGGGCCGTGGCCATCTGACACAGAGAAATGTATAAAAGAAGTGTCAGATAAATTAATCAGCGTCTCTGGGACCGCAGACAAGGCTCCTTTTTTGCTCCAAGACTTAGCATCGCAGTGCAGCGGACGCTGCGAGTGTCCTCGGCTGCCAAGCGGAGTTATTAAATTGGTTTTTTAACTGATTTTATTAAAAATAAAGTTTATGTTGTAGTTAAAATATAAAATTCTTAATCCCTTTACACAGTTTCATTTATCATACAACGTCTCTCTGAAAACAAAAATCGGTCTTCAAGTTAAAACAGACAGAGTTGATCTCAAAATGATCAAATCAGAAAAGGACGTCGTGACCGTCAAATATTAGATCTCAGGCCGACCAGAAAATACGAAAATACGTCCTTCCATATAGCCTAGTGAAAAAAAATGCCATAAATTACAATATGATCCTGAGGTGGGCATACAAATTTATCTTGGAAATTTAAACAGCAGCAACGGGTGCAGCAGTCGAAATTGGTTTTCAATTGAGATTCGATTGTATTTCCCATCCCTAATCCTAGCTGGGAAAAAGAATCGGCACCATCGCCTGGCCCCGTACGTGCACCCCCTGGCAAACAGCTCTTAGGAGATGGTGCTGGAAACTGGCATGCGTCGGCGGAATATTCTTTAGCTGTCGGTCGTAAAATCACTCCGTATTATGCCTACTCACCTTAAGTTTAATTTGTTAATTACGAAAATAATATGTAATTTGTGACATCAATAGTACAGTGCAGCAGGCTGCGCGGCCAGTCCTCGTCTGAGTTAGTTTCGCCCGCCGTCTTAATTCGCGCTGCCTCGCGGGTATATTTATTTATATCACACGTCTCAAATAAAGGATATTAATTGAAACTTTATGTTTTTTAAATCTGCATAAATCGGGCTTTTCAACCGTATTTTTTGTGAATATGATGTTGTACATATATTATAAAATAATGTGTGTTAAACAATAAAGATAAACTATTGTTGTGAAACTTCTTTATGTATCTCAATAAATTTATATTAAGGAGTGTAATTATTATATGAAAAATGAAAGCCACATCTATGGTTTATCAGAAAATGATATCACACTCGAGGTGATAGGTAAACTAAAGCCGGTAAAAAAAAAAATTTGAAGCGCGGCGGCGTGTAACTTTTAATACCCCCCTCCCTACCTCCCAGGGGGTGGCTGATGGCTACCGGGCTAAATCAGCTCAGTTTGACATAGGATACAACTGTGCCAAGTGAATTCATCCGATACCAACATTTTGACCTATGGTCGTTACCGCCCGTACTATTTTAACATCTTGCGCTACAGAGGGTTGATCATCAACGATGATATCGTTTTCTTATACATTAATTTATTTAACCGCAACTGTTACTTTGCAATTTGCACATCCAATTGAGCTTAATCCTATACGAGTGCAAATATTATGTATACATATAGGGTGCCCTTTATTTAGAAATCCAAAATTCTGGGGTCCTAGTGAAAAAAGGTACAAGTCGACTTAACTCGTAATAAAAAAGGGTATACACATGAACAGAGTATACTAGACTTAAACCCTTTTTCACTTGATCTTCAGAAGACTTACCCTTTTTCACTAGGACCCCAGGGCCCGTATTATGGTCACCTTTATCGCGGTGGATAAAGCTTCCGTCACTCTCGCACTTACATACTGGTCAGAAAGTGACGGATGTTTTATTTACGCTTATCTACGTCGATAACCACGACCATAATCGGCCCGCAGAATTAATCTGTATGTAGACGAGCTTTTGCATTATTTATACGTGTGTCTTCCATACGAACATCTATATTTTAAGGGCTGAAAGTATAGGTCCAGTAAAAGGTTTCGAGATAAACGTAGGTAATTAACTAAAATTTCGATGTTTCGCATCTTGATGCAGTTCTTATGCTATTTCTACAATTTAAAGAGGTACAGTCGAGTTCATAAATATGTCTAGGTACACTTTAGTACCTTGTCACTTTAATCGCTGTGACAATTCATATATGGCGGTTCAAACTTGACATAAAATAGACAAGGTACTAAAGTGTACACATATTTATGAATTCGACTGTAACTCATTTTGTGCATTTTTAAACGATGTATTTCTGACTAGGTGATGAGTATCACAATAATTATCATATCAAACGTAGGTATTGTAGTTTTCTCTAGAATCAATGTTAAAGTCGAAATCTTGGACTTTCAACAAACTTACCGACGTGTAAAAGAGCCCGTATGTGGCCAATTTACTGAATAAATATTTTGATGTTTTTTGATCTTGGTCGGACTTTGAAGCGGTATGGTCAAAAAAAAATATGGGGACGTCGTGGGAGTATGATTGAATATTTGGAATGTTATTGTAAACAAAATGTGGTGAGAGTTTAGATTATGTAAGTTGTGTGGTGTCACACCGGCAGGGGAGAGCGTGCTGCACATGACGATCACGAACGAGGACCCGACGATGGTGAAGTTCCTGCTGGACGCGGGCGCCGACTACCACGAGCGCTGCTACGGCAACTTCATGTGCCCCGAGGACCAGAAGGCCTCGCGCTCCGACTCGCTCGACCACGAGTGGGTCAACGTGCAAACCAACACCAACTACGACGGGTAACACCCCTCCTGCCTTGTGAGACCATGCACATTAAATGATTTTGACACGACCCTTTTGACCGGACGTTAGGTTTAAAGATATTTATTCCCATAAGAATTTTACATAATTCACTTAAATGAGAACTTAATTATTTTAATAACATTATGACGTTCCAAAGGGGACTACCGTTATGCATAAATTCCATCATACATTTGAAATGTAGTGTTTTTAAATCAACCTGCCCTCTCACAATCTGTGGACAGTACTGGTACTTAGGATGAATTTGTGTTTTTTTTCAACCGAACAAACACATTTTGATAACGATGAAGAAAGCTCGTTCAGTGGTCGAACAGTTATTAAAATTATCGTAATTGTGGTGCGCTCATTAATAATATTGTGTATTAGATTATAACTACTAAAAACGTTTAATCACCCCACACCAACTTTAAATAAAAAGTTCGTTCATACTTGTTGTGTTTCGAGATACTATTTTGTGTTAGTAGTAACGACGTCGGAATCTTAGGGTGGATTTAGACCAAGCGAACGAACAAGAATTCTATGGCATTATCTCTTACGTTTTCTTTGTAAAAATAAAGACAAAACATATTCTAGAGCACTCGCTCGTTTGGTCTAAACCCACCCTTACACTGGGCATGGCCTGACATGCTTTTGCTCGGTTTTTTTGTTGTGCTCGTCAGGACAAAGTTTGAATGAAAAAAAATCTCCAGGCAACGCAGGGCACGAACAGCAAGTACCTACGCTTCGAGAATATATCGTCATTGCTTTGAAAAAACCTCGTATCTCATATTTCGTAACGTGCGATTTTAAACTTAAACTTGAAGAGAATTCAGTTCAAACTCATACATCTAGAAATATCAGATACAAGTTTTTTCCAAAGTAATAACGATATGTATGTATATTTCTTAAAATCATAAACGGACGATTTGTACTACATACAAACGATTAATAATTTGTAATGTACTATCAGCCCAATGGAACCCTCACTCACTGTACACGGTGTCACAGTAGTAACATTATACCTAAAACAATTTATTTGGCACTCCTTACGACTGAACTTCGAACTTGAATCATAACGTCAATGTGACACAGTTCTATGATGGGTCACGGTTCCATGGGGCTGATAGTACATGACATGATGACATTCCTGTTTAAGTTACTGGCTAACATGTATAGGTACGTGTACTGGGGCGAGTACCCGCTGAGCTTCGCGGCGTGCCTGGGGCAGGAGGAGTGCTACCGGCTGATATTGGCGCGCGGCGCCGACCCCGACCGCCAGGACACCAACGGGAACACCGTCATGCACCTGCTCGTCATCTACGAGAAGATGGTAACCGCTGTCTCTGCAAATCAACCATCGGATAACAAATAAAAATACTGATTTTATAATTTTGTGAAAAAACTACACCGAGGCATAAGAATAAATAATAACTACACGTAGAAGCGAATCTCCTTTGACCAGGCCCCAAATGCCGCACTTTAAATACCTACTTCCCCCTTCGCCCCGCAACGCCCCTCTGTCTTCCGCGCCCAAAGTTAGGGCTGTCACTTGCGAAATATTTTAATCGGTCTATGGATGTGGTATAGAAGTTTAGTCACGAATTATTATTAATGTTTTACTTCAACGTGGAAACAACAAAATGAGTTTTTTACATTTACATTAAATTAGGTGATAATACTTTTAGATGATATTAAGATTATCTCATATCAATTATTTCTAATTATTTTGCCGTAAATAGTCGTTCACTTTTTAAAACACACATCTTAGTTCAAACATATACCTACACTAAAATCAACACAAATACGAAACCCAATTCAAGACACGATATCAATATCTTGGTTAATATATATTCCGTGTGTGACGCCCCTGACTGACTAGACACCTCAGGTGTCGCCAGGCGGTAGGTATCTAACGCGCCGAGCACGCGTCCGGAGCCGGGAGTTTCGCTACTACGTGTAGCTATTGTTTATTCTTATGACCGCGGCTTGAGACGGAGATAAGTTGCTAGGCCCGTTGATAGGTGTGGTGCCGATGCATCGAGAATGGAGATGCTCAGCCGGAGCGGACGGTCCGCTCTTTCATTGCTAAAGTCGGATTTTTATTCCCACAGAATATATGTAAACAGGTGTTGCCGTTAACGAAAAACATTTGCAGTACCTATTGACAATATTTATACTACATTTATAAGTAATCACCTTTCTATAAAAAAAAAACTATATATTATAATAAACGTGAAAGAATTTAATTTCTTAATGGCAAATTTTATTTTGATAGGTATGAACTCTTCGTTGTATTCATTTAAAAAGGAGAATACGGTTTTTGTATGCATAATTTATTTATTGCACGCACTGGTATCATTGGCTCGCTACACCCGTTTCAACAAGCTGAGGGCGGCTTGATTGGCGTGAGACGTCACTTCACTCGCTTCGCTTCACATTCCTGCTCCCGTCGTAATCGCTTTCCAGTGACACATTTGTGCGATTTTAATTTCATTTATTTCTAAAATTTATTTTTAATATCACGGTTCGAGCGAAATGATAACTTAATATTATATTTGTTGCTGGCTCAAACTTTGAGATCCCCTGAAATGTCACTTTGACAGTGACGTAACTTCGTTTACATTTTATCTGTGGGAATAAAAATCCGACCTTAGGTGTCGTGTGTGCTACAGTGGCGCTACATAAGTGCGATACTTAAATGAATTTAACGCGATTTCTCGTTCCAGTTGTCTGGTATATGTATTACCTGGACTAGTCATTATTTGAGAAGGCGTCAAAGCCTGAATTAGAGATCGGCCTTTGATGATACACACGGTAACTGAGTGGTTACATTTCTTTGACACTACATTATTATTATGTTACTTTAAGCTCATCGCACTTCGATCAAGAATATTCAACTAGATAACCAGTCCCATACAAAATTAAAGCTAAATTCTGTCCGCGTGAATCTATACGTCAGTTGCATTTGTTCACTAAGGAACCGAGACAAACGTTTTAAAACAGTTTTAAGTCCAACCTAATAACGACCATGGTACTTAGTAATGAAATTACAAATCTTCAAAATTCGATCTTATACCTACGACTATTCGTCTCATAACATGAACACTTCAATAAATGACATCACTACTTACAAACGAAAAAACGTATGTTAAATAAAATCTATTTTATAATAAATTTTATCGTGCAAAAATTAAAGTACTTTTCCCCGTTGTTACCCTGCGAGTTAAATCGTTTTTTATCTATTCACTTTGCTTTTTCGAATTTGACTAGCAGAGGTATGGAGTCGCATTGAATTTAAAATTAATATGTACAGTCAACAGCATAAATAAGTGATCATTTATTTACCTTGTCGCTTTCAATCGTTTCACAATTTTGTATGACATTTCAAACACGACGTTAAAGTGACAAGATACATAAATGATCACTTATTTATGCTGTTGACTGTACGTAAGAGTTTTGTTGTTTAGTTAAGATTACTTATGTTCAACTACAGCTAAGAATCATCCAGGTGAAAAGTACTTATACAAAAAAAAGTTAATCAAAATCGGTCAAGCCGTTTTGAAGAAGAACAACGCACACCAGAATTATACTACATATTTTTTTAAAGTAAAATTCCGGTAGATAATTCTCGAATACGAAAAGAAACTGGGCAAAAGCATGTCAGATCATGCGCAGTGTAGGGTTCCGTCGCCGTTACTACATACACAAATAACTATTTCGCAGAACAACAAGTGACATCACACAGTGTCGTTTAGTAAATAAAATACTTACACCCTTGCTTTACAATATACCGGATCGTTTTTTTATTTTTATTCCATAATAGTCCGGGGTATAAATATCTATATCGACGCTGGAAAATATTATTGACTAACGGGACATTTTGGGGCATATTGACTTATATAGTATATCGTTAGAATCAGCGATTTTTTTCTGCGTCTAACGAACTGGGTTATAAGGCGATCGGATCACTTTTTTTTGGACGTTTTAATGTTGAAGCTTTTTAAAAAACGCAGTGTCTTAAAGACCAATATTTCAACGTACCTATTTTTTATAAAATGACCGTTAATCAATCGTTGATATGACTTTTTCCTTTTAGACGTCATTCCTGTCTCAAGTTATAAACCTAACGGTTTGTTAGCAATTTTTACTACTGCCCAAAATACCTTGAAAGGCACGTTAGAAGTTTTTTCTGGTGGGGGTCCGTAAACATTTTCAAGTTAGACATTTCTACTCACTGGCAAAATAAACAAATTGCACGTCAGTCTTTTATCCAAATCTCTTTATTTGCCTCTTTCTCATTACACTAGGATTGTGAGTGAGAGGTGAACACAGTACCGACGTCAACTTTCATGCCATTACCTATACCTGCTTGTAATTACCTACTTGTGATGTTGTGATTGTGTTAAAAAGGTATAGTAAACCAAGAAATTCCTTTCTCGTGTAGCACACTTTAATTATACAGGGCGTCCCACGGCTATGCCACATGGAAGGAAAGTACCTTGAATATTGTAGATGGAACATTTTACTGAAAGAATACATTATTTGAATTTAAAAAACAATTTAAACTGCATTCATAGATATTTAAATAATTACATGGTTGAACCGGGAATCGAACCCGTTACACGAGAAAAATAATTACCCTGTAGCTTTATCATACCGATCGAAAGGCTTCGTCATAAGGATTATTTTTTGCTAAATAACATAGTGTCAGGAATAAAAGGAAGACCATGAATTTAAACTTTTTTAATACAAAATTAAACAATTTATCAAATGCTCAAAAGGAGTCCCTTACTGTTGAATACAAAGTCGCACTCTTTTGATTGTTTTGCTCCCTGACGATTTTTTGATCGTATTTTTCTCGTGTAACGGCTTCGATTCCCGGTTCAACCATGTAATTATTTAAATATCTATGAATGCAGTTTAAATTGTTTTTTAAATTCAAATAATGTCTTCTTTCAGTAAAATGTTCCATCTACAATATTCAAGGTACTTTCCTTCCATGTGGCATAGCCGTGGGACGACCTGTATAGGGTACCTATTTATCTGTATTAAACCTAACACAATCTCGGTGATCTTAGCTGCCTGCCTCGTGAACAGATACGTGCCATGGCGCCGGAGGGTGGTCAAAGTTATATTCATACCCAAGCTAGGTAAAGGTGACTACTCGGACCCCAAATCATACAGACCTATCAGCCTCACCTTGTTTTGAATTAAAACTCTGGAGGGACTATGCGACAGGCACCTGCTTGAAGGGGATCTAGTCAAGACACCAAAACATCAGAATCAACATGCCCTGCATGCCGTGGTCTCCAGGTTGAGGAAGCCATCAAGAACAAATCACTGTGTTTGGGTGTCTTCATCGACATGGAGGGAGGATTCGACAAGACCAACTTCAGTAGCATAACAGCAACACTGGAAGGCACGGGGTAAACGCAGTTATGACCCAGAGGATAGGTAACATGCTCAGCTAAAGAATTATCAGGCTAGAAGCGGATAAGACCCAGCAAGCACTCGTAGCGAAAGGATGTCCCCAAGGATGCTATGGATCCTGGTCGTGAACTTGATGATCACCAAACTGAACGACTGTCACTACTACACAGTAGGTTACGCTGACGACACAGTAATCCTCACGAGTGGTAACATTACCGGTATAGTATGTATCATCACCCGTTCAGCCCTGCAAATCGTGGAACGCTGGTGCATGCATAACGAACAATTCGTCAACCCAAAAAAGACGGAGATGGTAATGTTCACAAGCAAACGCAACCTAGGCAATTACAAACTCCCCAAGATATTCAACACAGTGCTGTAGCTCTCGACTGAGGTAAAGTTTCTCGGAGTAATACTGGACAACAAATTGAACTGGAGCTATCACCTGAATAGCAACATTTACAAAGCCACGATAGCGTTCTGGAAATGCCGCAGAATGGTAGGTAAAACCTGGGGACTAACCCCTCCGATTACTCTATGGCTGTACGCGTCAGTTATAAGACCCATCGTAAACTACGGCGTGGTGATCTGGTCACGCACCAAACTATCGACCGTCGAGGCCAAACTGCAAAGACTACAGAGGTTGGCCGGCATGGCAGCTACGGGGTGCATGCGGACAACACCCACAGCATCGCTGGAAGTCATACTCGATCTGCCGCCCTTACACCTCTTTATCAAACAGGAGGCGGCCTCGACCGCTGTACGTCTCAAAAAACTAAACCTCTGGAAAACTACCAAGGTGCCGCACACCGAAATCCTATGTAAGTTGGTTGGTAACTAACCACCAATAGAAGCGGTTACCGATAGAGTGCCGAAGACATTTGTCTTAGACAAGAAATACAAAATTCAGCCCCACGAAGACCCCTGGGAGGATCTGAACCCCAGGGAAGTCAGAATCTTCACAGATGGATCCAAAACAAGGTTAGGGTCCAGCTCCAGCACATTCTCGGAGGACTTAAACATACACATCTCAACACCATTAGGGGCCCAGAGCACAGTCTTCCAGGCAGAATGCATGAGCATCATAATGGCTACGACAGCAATCGAGGCACGGAAGGTAAAAGATCTCCCGGTACGGATATTCTCTGACAGCTGATCAGTGCTCCAAGCCCTACAGCGCCACACCGTAACCTCAGGGCTGGTACTCGAGTACCACAATGTCCTGAAGAAGGTAAGCAACAACAACCTCGTCACAATACAGTGGATAACGGGACACACAACACACGTGGTAATGACGTGACCGACCAGCTGGCGAGAAATGAGAGATGGTAGCAGTGGGTCCTGAGCCTATCTTGCCTCTCCCGTTCGGTTGGTTGCGTAACAAACTGTGACGAATGACCAAGGTAGAACACCAGCGGTACTGGAGAAACCTAAGCAACTGCAGGCAGGCCAAAGAAGCCCTCCCGACGATCAATCCCGTACTGTCACGGAAGCTACGATAGTAAAAAAGGACCCAACTTAGACTCGTACTCGTAACTGGGGCAATAACTGGCCATGCCTTATTTAATAAATACTTACACACTTTAGGTGTTATAGACAGCCCCCAGTGCAGAGCCTGCATGACAGCAGAAAAAACTGCGGCCCACGTCATCATGGAATGTCCTGCGGTGGCAACATACAGGGCGCGATACCTGGATTGGAAGGATCTGCTAGGCTTCCGGGTGGAACTGGGTTGGCAGGAGTAATGTCACCAACCCCTCACGTAGAATAGGCGCACATTTGAGTCGTCGAGTTACAGAAAAGAGCCCGCCTCAACCAATAACCTACCCCTACGTATTTTACCATCTAACTAATATGTATGTGGTTCCGCTCGATGCTTAGGCTTGATGTTGTTTTCTTTTGTTTGTTTATTTTAATATTATTGTTGTTGTGTTTATGACGGATACACTACCTAATTCCGAAGAGTCATAATTCTGAATTGGTCAAAATTCCGAATTTTTATAATTCCGAACGCAATTTTTTGATATAAGCCTACTTTTTGTTATCGCTTATAAATCAATCATAGCCTAATCTACGTATGACAATTGAATTATGCATTTAATCTAAAACAGCTCCAGCGTAACATAGCTTTCGGAAATATGAAAATTCGGACGAATGAAAATTCGGACGAATGAATATTCGGAAAAAAAGTAATTCGGAATTTTAAGGTATTTCCGTTTATGACACATGCTTAACACACAATAAATAGTAACTAATCTTCTACAAATGTTAATAGTACTCCCGTTCTCGGCTTTCGTTGTGTTTCATGGAAATGATATTAGGTATTGTACCAATTCCATTTAATAACTTATTTTTTAATATAATTAATATAATTTTATGTAACAAACAATACTTTGTTTTTTTTTTGTTAACAGGTACCTATACAGTTTTTTTTAATACGGGAACCACTTCGTAATTTTACATCGTTAGCTTTTTTTCCGGTTTTTTGAAAATTAAAAGCAATCGAGTAATGCAATTTACCTGGTTTTGACTTAGTTGTTGACACATGTAAAGCATTTTATCGGATTCATTAAGTACTATTGAAGGTTTGTTAGTTATTTAGTCATACAAAAAATATTTCTAAAGCCGGTCAAAAGTAGCCATTGTCTAACGGGACATTTATTTCGTGAACAAGCACTTTTCAAGTGTAACAATAAAAACCAATTAGTAGATGTAAAAATTATGACCAGGTTTGTAATACAACATATTTCAAAACAAACAATAATAAAAAAAATATGATTTTTTTTCCGAAAAAAAAACTATTAATCGGTCTACTGTAAAGTTTGTCAAATGGACGTTAGTCAATTATCCTTTACAGCGTCGATATGTACACAGAATTTCGATTTTGTAACTTTGATAGTTTCTGAGGAAAAGTGGTGTACAAACAGACAGACAAACGCCACAAACGGACATAGTGGAAATATAGTTTGACTTCGGAACTCTAAAAAGGCCGCTGACGGAAAACGCTCGCTGTTCTGGTAACAAAATACCTACCTACCAGGGCCTCTATTCAACCAAAACCTAATCATCTTGGACCTGTTATCGTATTTCAACGTTTTAATAGCTCTTATTTGCTTGACAGTAATGGCAGCCGAGTTGAAAACAATACCATAACAGGTCAAATACGATTTGGATTTTACTGCCTAGAAAAGAGGCGTAGTAGTGGTACAATAATAAAAAAGCACTAAATGCATCTAATGTTCCGTTAGACAAGTTTGCGCGTATATTGGCCGACCTTGGTCAAACATCCTTAGCTGAGGTTTCAATATTGTTATTTTGTTGGAATTATGGCATTAATTGTTAGTGTAAAGTTTGAAAATAAAATATTCTACATGTACTTACCGAAAGTAAGACTCTACGACCGATACATTTCGTTTTCGATGATTATTTATGCAACATTGTGGCATTTTGATGCGTGTTGACATTCTGCCGTCGTACCAAAGAAGGCGGCAAAGTGACATTCGCGGCTTTTTAATTTTTTGATATAGGCTTTATCAGCAAAAATATCTGCGTCGAACGGTATTGAATATTTTTTTCTAGCACAGTTAAATGACACGTATTTTGCTTTTTGTTAGGATATTATAATCTAAAAAGCCATGTACGGTATTTAATACGCTAAAAAGAAGTTATATATATCATTAGCTGCTTTATATCATTTTTTAAATCTAACACTTTTCTAAGCTATAAAGCGCTTATCGACTATATATACGTTAAAACGTGGTTAAGATCGTGTAACGAAGTTTTAATTAATGATCATAGCCGAAGTTAGAAATTTATTTATAGTCTTAAAGGCGGCATCATATTGAAATAAATTATGCTCTATAATTTCGTTATGAGAGCTTAGCCGCCTTTTTCCCTATAACTCAAAATTGTATTACTTCATATATACTAGTCAATAAAGCGGTGACCGCCTTTTTACTTCAGTATCAAAGGATTGTTTTAAGTTTCAATATTCTTTTTAGGGCAGCTAAGCAGCAATACTAAAGAGCGGCTAGGCTTTGTACAGCGCGTACAGCGCGACCACCGCCCGCAAGTCGCTGGACGACGCCCGGGGTGTTAGTGCGCGCGGCGCTTTGCCAGGCTATCTCCACGCGTTCAAGCCCGCGCGAATAAAATGCCGATCACTAAGTGTCTCCTAGAAGACACAAACGCTAGTTGGCTGCCACGCCTCGCTCCGCACGGACGGCTCTGCCAAAAATGTATGTTTCCCGCGCAAACGACTCTCGCACGCAGCACGCGCGTCACATGTAGGTAATGACAAAAAAAAATGTCGGACGTATTGCCGTTATTTACAGATTGATGCACAAATTACGGCTTTTTTATGTATTAGAAGTAAATATTTGCGTTGGGTACTTTATTAATCTGGTGTAAAAGAAATTAAGACCTCACGCCGCAAGTGAGTCGTTAGTATCCAAGAAGTATTTTTTGCGCTGACCCGTTATCTGGTTGGTAATTGTTGATCGAAGTCATCGCAAATTATAGGTATCAACTTCAACCAAATATATTCTAAGCAAAAATCATTAAGAGTTGAACTTACAATAAAAGTACCTGTCATGTTTACAATGAGGGAACATCCTAAATTCTCGAATTATTTAATTCCGAATTTGAAAATACCGATTCTTATAATCGAAATGTATTATTCTGAATTTTATAATCCCGAATATTCTATATAAAAAAGAAGAAACTGACTAACGCAAAATCCATAAGAATAAACAATAACTACACGTGTAGTTATTGTTTATTATAATGCCAAAACAGTTGCAATTAGGAGGAAGTTGGGTACCCTAGGGGTGCACTAAGAAAGGATTTGCTGAAAATCGTCTCCCTACGGGAAGAAATAGAAGAAATAGAGCATTAGCGGGCGACCTCTAGTAATTTATAATCCGGATCGGTAATATGAAAATTCGGAATTATGGAAATCAGTGTCAGATAATATCCAAGCATACATCGTTCGATTCTGTTCCACTCCATGATTGTGCCACAAATTAGGTGCGATGACGAGCGCGGCGGGAGGAGCATTTAATTGAATTGATATAACAACAGCGCTAGAACAAAACTAAGTATTTATGCTAAAATTAAATGAATAAACTTGGATGCATATGTATAAATTACTTAACGGAATCGGGTGCATAAGAATTCGTGATAGTCGACAATTAACCCATAGTACGTACACGTTCACAGAGCACGTTCGACATGGCGTACGAGGTGGGAGCGTCCTTGCAGCTGCGCAACGTGCAGAATCTGACGCCGCTGACGCTGGCCGCCAAGCTGGCGCGCACGGAGCTGTTCTTCCACATCCTCAACATCGAGCGCGAGATCTACTGGCAGATCGGCGCCACGACCTGCGCCGCGTATCCGCTGGGCGGCGTCGACACCATCCACACCGAAACCGGACACATCAACAAGGACTCCGCGCTGAACCTTGTTGTATTCGGCGTGAGTAAACGATTTTACGTATTTGGGTTGATTTTTGACTGCATGGTTTTTCGTCATACGGTGGTAAATTTTTTCGTAGATTTTTATTATACTTGACGGCGCGTGTGGTTTGAGAGCGAGTAGACATACTATTTAGTTATGTTAAAGTCCTGCTCACTCTGACGTAACTCGGGCACTGGGCCTCTACTTTCATAGTTCGAACACAAGAAATATGTGAAACATCTAGAAAAGGCGTTTGGTTCTCCTTGCCCGACTATCCTCGCCTACACCTAAGTTCAACCATCGTGACGCTCCTTTTATCCAAAGATGAGGAGGAGCTTACATCAGAAGTGGTTACGAAGGGCTTCCTCTTAAGGGGAACCGAGAAAAGCTAGAAAGCGAAATTTGTAACAATCATGCATGCTCGGATCTCGCAGTCAGTGTTGCTGGCGACACCTTTAGCCACACCCATGATATCGAGCGAAAGAGCAGAATGGCTTGACATCGTCATAAAATTTAACCACGATTATGCCAAAGGAGACATGGAAAATTCCAGATTTTCTTTTTGACAGACGACTTGTCATGCGTTTCTTGGGTCTCGTATGCCGCAAGAAGCCTGATAAGATTCCTATTATTTGAAGACGCGGTAGTATGTGCAGACATGTCCGAAGACAAAGCCTAGCGACAGGGCAATATTTTTTTCCCCTACCAATCGTTTTTACCAGTTTACACGAGCCTTCTAGCGAATTTTTCCATCGTCAGTGGTCATATAAAAACGAATTGAACCTGAAGATTAGGTATGCTGATGAGATTCGTGACAAGCCGTGCTTCGGTATTGCACGTGATGTACCGGAAATACAATTTGGTCGAAGAGAGTTACATTTAAATCTCAGTTAAGACGTATTCCAAGCAGTTTCTCACTAAAACGATGCAATAACGGCAGCGATGACAATCCTTGAACGATAAGAGTGCGAAGCAAACAGCAATGATCTCAGGAAGCTTTTAGTGTTGAAGCCACTACTCATACTATATAAGGAACCTACTATATAAGGAACCTCAAGTATCACACTCATGTTGTAAGACAACCCGTGACCATAACACATTAGTTCGTGTAGCTCATTGTTTTAGTCAAAAGAAAACGAGTCGAGCACCCTATGACACTTGAAAATGGCTAAATAGATAACAGAATAGTGCTCTGAGTAACTACGGGTAACCCTGTCATGGCTACATACAGTATTACTTGCCTTAAGATAATACACTGCTGGAAGCGACGCGAGCAGCCCGTCACCCCGCTGAAGACACTTTACAAGACTCAAGAGGATCTCACCAGAATTCGAGCATGACTTGCTTTGTTAACCACCACGAAAAAAAACAACTACAGGAAGAATGGGCCTGCAGCGTCAGCGCTGTCAGAAATGGTGATCGAAGCGCTGACAGTGGCGTTGAGAGAAGTACCTACACACCTGCGAGCTTGAAGGAGTGCACATTTCCGGGTGAGACCGTTCCATTGCCGTTCTTAGTGGGTCAGCTCGACCAGTAGAGGTAGACATGTTTCCGGATACTGTGTATTGCGCTTTAGTCCCATTGAATGCAAAGTAAAAGGCGACGTAGAACCTTTCTTGCAAATTCTAAGCTTATTTCTTATCCAAGGAATGATTAGAAAACCAGTCTGTTCTTAAAGAATGTTTGTTCTTAAAATCCAAATTTCAGTAATTATCATTTGATAGGTAACATATTCAAATAAGAATGTTAAATATATATGAGGCACCGATTTAATGACAATAATTTATTAGCAATTACATTTTGAAAAATAAATACACCACCGAAAATCAATGTGAAATTATATACTACTAAATATATTATAATTATTAGATATGTCATACAAAAACCCACAAAACTTTCGTTTTTTTATAGAATTTATTTATTTATTTATAGTTTCGTGATGATTTTCGAAACAGGGCTATGTCAAGCATTAGACGTGTTTTGGATATGATGTTGACCATGATAACTTTTTTTACAGTGTTAAAATTTTTAACAGTGATAAAAATTTTAACAGCGGTTATAATGCATTTAAGTGCATTTTTTACATATTATAACATCAATCGTCATTTCGGTGAACAGAAATGCCACTTGAAAAATGACGTTTGAGAGAACCAAATACGTCGTGTGAAAGACTTACCTCGATAGAGTCGCAATGCTCATCAACAGCTCGTCCACTCCACTGAATGACCGAAGCAGATCTAATGGTCAACTCAATAGGATCGCAAAGATGGCGGTAGGTACGTCGACTAATTAGATAACAGCAGGTGTTTGAACGTTATGAAATAGTTGCTAATCGTGGGACAAAGACAAAATGGTCAACATACTTTTAAATGAAAAAATATTAGAAATGAGTAATATTTATTTAAACCTGTCGTTTATTTTTCTTTCTAATGATGTATATAACTTATTAATAAGCTGACTATAAGTAAAGTTATAACAATTTCTTTGGAGGAAACCGCGAGTGGGACAGGCCTCACAGACTTACTGCTCCTAGTAATCTGAAATTTTGTATTTTTTTTGCAGCTATGGTATAGAGCAGCAGTGTTTATTATGTTATGCCTCGTTGTATTTTATCCTGTTTAATGTATAAAAAATATGATTCTCGTAGATTGTTCACTGTTTTTTTTAAAGCCTTGGGACATGTAAAAATCTTTTCTAAAAATTCACCCATTTCTTATGAATCGTATGTTGGATGTTAACCTACATCTTACTTAAAGGCTTACGTTTTGCGGATATTTTGTTTGGTAGGAAAAAGACGAGCACTTAGAGCTGTTAGAGGGGATGCTGATAGACCTGCTAAAGACAAAGTGGAACACGTTCGTGAAGTTCCGGTTCTACCGGCAGTTCATCCTGTTCTCGTGCTACTTCCTGGTGTCGCTAGTGTGCTTCACGCTGCGGCCGGGCCCGCCCGCCGAGCACGCGCTCAACGCCACCGCTGGCAATGACACCGACCTCCTCACTGTTATGGGTGAGCCGGAATCGTTTGTTGTAGAATACCTTGTAATACTACTTCCCTGATTATAAGTAAGCATTGTATTTTCAGAAAATTGCACAATACCGTTGAATCCAATCGATATCGATCCAGCGGCAGTAGAATTATTAAACGGAACTAAAAGTAAAGGCAGTCCTTGCGCTCGCTTCAAGAGTCACCCTAAAGAAAAAGACAAACGTAAGCGCTACCCACAGGGTAACACTTAAAATGTTTCTGATGTTTATAAAATATATATCGATAATATTGTCCTGCTATGCTTACAGCAACCGTAGCTCCAAAGGAGACCAACATGGAGGGTTGGTGGGACGACCTTACGGAAGAATGCAGGTTGATGAACTTCGACTCGTGGCAAGCTAAAGTAATAAAGTACACTGAATTGTAAAAAATACCGTCACGAAAATGAATTGATACAGATAATATGTATAATAATCATACGACGTCGTTTTTGGTCGGCAAAGTTCGTTTTATATTGTTTTGTCAGTCATAGTACGACGAGAAAAAGCCGTATTTGACCTTTTTTATGTCGTATAGAAACGCAACTATAAAGCTGATAGTACGGGCGGTAGTGTCACCCAATGTATGGAGAGGTCAAATTTTGGTATCGGATGAATTCACTTGGCACAGATGTATCCTAGGACAAACTGAGCTGATTTAGCCCTGATGTATTCGACTTTGTTTATTGAAGTGACATCAAGACATCATATAGAAAAGAGTCAGTTGTAAAAGAAATATAAACTCAACATTTTGATTAGCCAGTAATACAACATACTCCCCCGTAATCAAAATAAGATTATAAACATAAACCTATCCCTTTTACACAATTCTGATGCTTAATGCGAGCTAAAGGCTTAGTCAGTACATTAGCCCACATCTCTAAAGTAGGGGTATAAACGACACTAATAACATTATTAGCTAATAAATCACGTATAAAATGAAATCTCGTGTCTCAATGTTTGGTTCTACTGTGGTGGACCGGATTCAAAGCCAACTTCTGGGCAGACTGCGAATCATTGTAAATAGGAACAACAGTTGACTCACCAGTTAATTCAAAAATCAACCGCTTCAGAAACACAGCATCCTTAGCTACACTCGCTAGGCTCATATATTCGCTCTCACTCGAAGATAAAGCAATGGTAGTTTACTTCTTACTCTCCCACGATATAGCTCCACCGAGCATAGAGAAGTAGAATCCAGTGTATGAACGACGATCTATAGGACAGTTAGTCCAATCTACGTCCGCATAACCAACTATACGTCCACCGCCTTTCCTGTAAATAATGCCCAAATCGACAGTTCCTTTTAAATACTGTAGTACTCGCTTCGCCGCAATCCAATGAGTCTTGTCAAAACTGTGATTGAATTGACTTAAGTATAATACAGAAAATGCTATAACAGGTCGTGTATTGACGGCGAGAAACATAAGGCAGCCGATAAGCTTCTGATACGGGTAAAAAGAAGGTTCATAATTACCCTTTTCGCACGGCAACAACTTTTTAGTTTCCAGTGGCGTAGGCATAGTCTTACAGTCAGACATTTGAAACTTTTTGAGTAAATCTCGAATATAAGTTTCTTGAGACATTTTAATTTCGTTAGGTTTACAATTAATATTCAAACCTAAATAATAACTTAAAGGGCCGATAACTTCAAGTTCAAGTTCAATTCTTTGATATATGGCTTCTGTCCAGTGGGACAATTCTGCCAGTGTTAAGGTTGGAAGTTACACGTGATCTGTGTAAATGATATCAAAAAAATCATAAGTCGACGTTGTACGGTGGTCCTCTAGCCTCCGTGAAGCGATGTAACTTTACGAAGACCAGATGTTATTTTCTTGGAGCAATCCTTCCAAAGGCGAAACGTGTTCAAACTTGAATTCTTCATTATACTGCACATTTGAATGTTAATTTACTGCATATTAATACATCATTACTATCCATTAAACAACAAAATATGCAAAAAATAAATTACAACTAAGAAAGCGACGCCATCTTGTCGAAAACCCAAAGAAAATCCAGGCCGATAACTTTCAGACTAAAATAATTCTGTAAGTCAGATATGACAGTAACAAACGTTTCATTTTCCTTGTAGAATATGACAATGTGGAAGGCGAGTACATGGCGAGTATTATTAACTCGTTACCAAACTTCTTAGTATAAATACACGCTACGGAAGGAGTTTGGTTGAAACCTATGCAGTGTAAAATTTCGGTTAATTTTTTATACCATGCTCTTGAAGCTTGTTTCAGGCCATAAAGCGAACGCTTTAATAAGCAAACCTTATCTTCTTGACCAGGTTTCGTAAATCCTTCTGGCTCACTCATATACACCTCTTCCTCCAAGTCTCCATTTAAAAATGCCCTATCCACGTCTAAATGGTGCATTTGCATTCCCGTTTCTGCAGCCAACGCAAACAGCATGCGCAGAGAAGAGTTACGGTCAACTGGAGAGAATGTTTCCGAGTAATCAACGCCATAAACTTGATTGAATCCCTTCGCTACAAGTCTAGTTTTATATTTAATTACGTCACCATGCGCATTTTTCTTTAACTTGTATACCCATTTGCAAGGAATGGCCTTCTTATCTGGTCTATTAACGAGAACCCAAGTTTTCTTGTCAAGTAGTGATTGATATTCATTCTGCATTGCTAGATACCAGTTATCTCCATCTTCTGAACACATAGCCTGTGTATAACTTGTAGGTTTCCCATATGCTGAGGGGAACAAGACTGCATACATACACAATTGCTAGCAGACTTGGGTTTTGTGGGTCTCAAATTGTACCCACGTTCTACAACCTGAATTTCAGAGTCAATTTCTTCTGATGAAGGTGTAACACTGGATTCAAACATAAGGGGTATAACTGCTGGTTCAGGTAAATTATCACCAGACTTACAAGTTTCACCTTTATCTTTCAAAGTTGAAAATCATTTTGAAAGAAAGTTATATCTCTGATTTTCACAAATCTTCTGGGATTTTTAGCAGCCCTAAAATAATAACTTCTAGGATCTTCCAAATAGCCGACGAATATGTGCTCAGATGCTTTCATGTCCAATTTCTTCCGACTACATTCGAGAACATGAATAAAAGCTCTACATCCGAAAACACGTAGGTGCGATAAATTTGCTATCTTACCGTACCACTTCTCGTACGCCGTTTTGCCTTCGAGAGCACGATGAGGAGATCTATTCTTGAGATACACAGCTATTTCTGCCGCATCTTGCCAATACGCAGAAGACAGAGAACTGTCAGAAAGCATCGATCTCACTTTCTTTCAGCGACACCGTTCTGGTTTGGACTATAGGGAACCGTAGTTAAGTGTTGGATTCCTTGACATTGTAAGTATCTCGTAAATTCAGCATTAATGTACTCTTTCCCACTGTCGCTTTTCAATGTCTTAATTTTTGCTCCCTTCTCCCGTTCCACTAAGGACTGCAAAATACAAAATTTATTCTTTACTTTAGCTTTTGAAGAAATAAAGAAAACAAAAGTCATACGAGAAATATTGTCTATTAAAAATAAAAGATATTTATTGCCTTGAAATGACATTTCAGGCAGGGGACCACAAACATCTGAATGAATAAGTTCCAGAACTGTAGTTGACCTTTTATTTGAAATTTTCTTAAACGGTTTCCTACTCTGCTTACCTTCAATGCAGGGGATGCATGGTTCCTCGTCGACTTCTGAATAGTCGACGCCTAAGTGACCTAAACGTCGATGCCAAAGCTTGAAGCTAGAAACATCAGCATGTGTCTCAAAGGCGGATAATTGACGCGTTGTTGGTTGGACAGTACAATCTAAGGAATACATTCCACCACATATAGAACCATGTAAAATTACATCACCTTTATAAGAAAAGTCTTTAGAATCAAATAAATTACAGATAGTTTTATCAAAAACTACGCTAAAACCTTTATCTACAGCCTTCTTCACCGAAATAAGATTAGAGTTCAAGTGCGGCACGTGAACTACATCTGTAATGTTCTTAATATCAGACCACAACTGCTAATAGATATATCTATAACACCTTGGCTCGACAACACATCTCTATTCGCAATCGTCACAGTCTCAGTAGGTGAACCTCTCATGTTTTCTATCCAATCAGCTCGTGACGTCATATGCGCGGACGCTCCAGAATCTACATAACAGTTCTCACGCTCTAGTCCATCATTGGCATTCAGAGCACATAGAGAGTTTTTATGATTTACTGATTTGTTTTTCTTCTCCTTTTTATGGGAACAGTCTGGACGTTTATGCCCTGGCTCCATACAGTCATAACATACAATAGGTTTCTTAGTTGAACCAAATTTGGATGTGGATGGTCTGGATTGGTTCATTCTGGTACGAAGAGCAGTATCAGGGTTTTCTAAAGCTGGTTTCTTCAATTCATTCAATAGTTTGGTCTTGATTAGGTCCACGGTAATGTCTATGTTGGAGTTTTCCAAAGCCATTACAAGGGGTGCATACTGGGGGCTCAAACCTCCAGGAAGTATTGCAGCTATTGAAGCATCTTCTATAATTTTGCCTATATCAGCTAGGTCTTGTACAGTTTATATGACAGCGTTTATATTGGATTGGATGTATATATTGGAGTCAAAATCATCAAGGCAGTACCTGTACAGTTTCCGTTCGAGGCTTATACGTCTCCTTAAACCTTTTTCCTTGTAAGCGCACGAAAGGGCATCCCAAGGCTCCTTAGCTGTCCTGCAGGACCTTACATGGGTAACGGCCATACCATCTACTGTGACATATTATCGTACGCACAGCTGTTCGATATCGCATGAAAAATATCTTATGAAAATATGTTCGTGAAATGTAAAATAATAATCACGGATTTTCACAAATGATATATGTACACATTGGAAAAAGTTGCCTATTCACTTTTAATTAACGAAAAATGCAGTTTTACACGTGTAATTCAGTTAAATAAAGATAATCGTGCTGATAACGAATGATGTATAGAATACAGTCAGTTGTAAAAGAAATATAAATTCAAAATTTTGATTTGCCAGTAATAAAACAAGCCCGGTAGCGGTTATTCAAAGTTACACGCCGCCGCGCTTCAGAGAAAAAATTATATCGTCTTCAAATTACCTATCTCTAAACCATAGATATAGCTTTCATTTTTGATATAATAATTATTTATACTCCTTTATATAAAGGAAATTGGGTAAGATTGTATGATGAAATTTGACTTTTTTTTTCAGCGGCCACGGATTATTTTTACATAATTATTTAGAAGACCTCTAAATACACATAGATATATATAATTTATGGCGTTAAATAATATCGGAGCGGAGATATTAAAGATTTAAGTATTCAGTTTTTGGTACAAAAGTACGCCCAAGTATGAATATTTAAATAGCTCGGCTGCGATGCACTTAAGACTATTACATTACATAACAAAATATGTTTATTTTTAATAATTCTATCCTAATATACCACTTTTACGAATGGCCACTCACCTTGATAGTGTATCACTTTTACAAATTACAACACTTTTACCCAAACCTCTTTATTAAGATACATAAAGAAATTTTACAACATCATCTTATCTTTTTTGCTTCAACTCGCAATATTTTATAATATATGTACAACATCATATTTACAAAAAATACGGTTGAAAAGCGCAATTCATGAAGATATAAAAAAAAAAGTTTTAATTTATATCATTTATTTGAGAACTGTAAAATAAATAAATACTTATACCCACATGGCTGCGCGAATTAAGACAGCGGGCGGAACTAACTCAGACGAGAACTCGCCGCGAAGCCTGCTGCACTATACTATTGATATCACAAATTACAAATTATTTCGTAATTATCAAATTAAACTTAAAGTAAATTCATAATACGGAGTTATTTTACGACCCATTGCTAAAGAATATTTCGCCTACGGATGCCAGTTTCCAGCAGCATCTCCTAAGACCTGTTTACCAGGGAGTGCACGTATGGGGCCAGGCGAAGTTGCCGATTCTTCTTCTGTAGGATTGGGGATAGGAAATACAATCGAATCACAATTGAGAACCATTTTCGACAACTGCACCTGTTGCTGCTACAGCTTGTCTGGAACTAATTCGGTGCAAGTGCAAGTCACAGTGCAGTGTTAAGTGCAACTGTCGAAAAAAACTGTTAAAATGTACCGAATTATGCCACTGTGTTGGAAAATGTAACTATGGCATAAACACAGTAATATCTAAATAAAAATACTTAATGTGACAATAGTTTACATTTCTAAGATACATTTTTATGCCTAGGATTATGGTTCATATCGTAGTTTATGGCATTTTTTGCACTTTAGACTACGTGGAAGGACGTATTTCCACCTGGTCGGCCTGAGATCTAATATTTGACGTTCACGACTCCTTTTGTGATTTGATCATTTTGAGATCAAGTCTGTCTGTTTTGACTTGAAGACCGTTTTTTTTTCAGACAGACGTTGTATGATAAATGAAACTATGTGTAAAGAGATTAACAATTTTATAATTTAACCGCAGCATAAACTTTATTTCTAATAACAATCAGTTTAAAAAAACAATTTAATAAAAGTAAATGATAAAATGGTGAGCCCGTGTGGTTGCCGGCTTAGAATAGTATCTACCACTCCATGTCTTCCCGTCGAGGTCGTAACAGGCGACTAAGGGAACAAAGGCTTGTAGTACTTATTGTTAGGCGATGGACTTGCAACCTGATGTTAATTTACACCGGTAAGTAAACATCAGCCTGTTTGAGCAAAATGTGGTTACAGAATTAACAACAAGTATTTAGAATTGTTGGTTATTTTGTAGCTCTGCCTACCCCACTCTGCGAATGATGGCGTGAAGGTATTGTGACACTACGACTTTGCCATAGTCGTCTGTCCCTTTCACAAATAGATAATTTTATTGAGATATAGCATAACGGAGTAGATTTTCAGTTATAGGTAATGTAACGCTTCCATAATATCTAAGTTTTTAATTAGGATTTGGTTGAAGAAGTTTTTTATCTTGGATGGCAAGCAAAACCTTTGCAATAGGTTTAGCTGTGGTTTTTTGTCAGGAGAAAAAAGAAGGGGATTGAAAAGAAAAAAAATGGAAAAATAACATGAAAGAGGAATAAAAAGAATTAGTAAATAAAACGTACACGAATCTATTTCGCGCTACGAAATCGGATAATGTTCGGCAGCATGACATGCGGCAGGGGCAGACATCCTTATGATAAAAGGATAGGATGTGTTACTGAATGTGGCTTCAGGGAAGTATGCATTTGTATCAGTTTTGCTGTACCAGTATAAATAGATTATTCTCGTGCGGATACCGCTAATTTGGTTTATGTTTTTTAATCATTTATTCTCAGCTTTTATAGTAAAGTGCAGAACATCCTTTCAACTTCTGGAACTGTTCATCTTGCAATGAAGTAATTAATGTAATAAAGAAAATCAAACTGATATATTTCTCTGGTGGAAAGTCTCATTGACATGAACGTTCTAGTGTCCAGGATCTCATACATCGATTGATGAATCGAAGTTCAGATGAAGATCAAGGTCTCGCTGAACGCTGTCCCTGAGAAACTGATATAAGAATATGACCATTCAAGTCTAAGGACAATTTACAGTAGTTTAAACTTCCTACGGGAATATAAAAGAGGCGAAAGTAATGCCCAAAGCTTGAATTAATTGCTTGATGTAACTGTTACCCAAGGATATACTACTTAAGTTTCTTTTCCACCTTTCATTCATTAATATATCAAGTCCTTCATTATATCTTCTCTTTGGCTATTTAAAGCACTGCCCTATCAGAGTGTATGTCTTCTAAAATAAAAAGTTAAGAAAAGAAACAAAATCACAAACTACGCACTCTATAGAGGGTTTCCTCTTGACCCCTAGCTTGACAGAGATTACTGATCGACAGACATATAATAAATAGGGAATTCCTTTAGTATCATCTTAGCTTCTTAGAACGCGCTAGAGGGATACCCAGTCTGGTGACGAGTCTCATAGGTCTGGCGATAGCCAGGGGGCACTACCAGCTACAGAGCAGGTGTAGGGCTCTGCCGATAGCGCAAACCTTTAATGCATTCCAAACATGTACTTAGTTTTTAGGTAATATTCACTCTCGTAATCTCATTCCACAATCAGCTCGATAGTTTCCTAAAATCCAAATTGTTTGGGTTGTTTTTTCCTTAGGTTGGTTCAGGATATCCGAACTTGTTTGTTTACTTAGCTTTTGTAGGATTGTTCTCAGTAGCCACTTCTCAAAAGTATTTGGATTATATTTCGGGTTATAACGTAGGGTTCTAGTTCTTTTATCCCTAGACAGATCACTTGGCCATTACAATTCCGTATTTAGGTAGGGTATGACGTCGGTTTTGTTGCTTATTCTTAGTTAGGTAGCTTGGGAGGTTACAGTATGTATGTATGTATGTATGTATGTATAAAATGTTGTACTACTTACAGTTGCCTTAAAGTAAAGCCCTCCATTGCACCGACTTGCGGCTTCGTGCCGAGGACTCTTGCAGCGTTACTCCGCTGCACTGCGATGCTCAGTCTTGGGGCAAAAAAGGAGCCTTGCCTGTGGTCGCCAGTGACGCTGATTAATTTGTCTGACACTTCTTTTATAAACTTCTCTCTGTCAGATGACCATGGCCCAAAAGTTTCTATAGCAAGTGCAACAAGTACTACGTAATTTGGCTTTAAAAAAACTTTTTTGCGGCATTTGATGGTTTGGGCGTGGTCTGCGGCGGTCCCTGGCTTGCGAGCAGAACCTTGGAAATGAGACTGTGCTAGCGTATCCACGCAAGGGACTTCCCACGCCAAGGGACGACCAAGATGCCACGGTACTAAAGTGCATTCGTTTTCCTAGAAAACTGTATAATAATGTCTGAAAAATGAATTGGCATGCCCGATTTATCAAAAAATTACACCACACTCGAGGTGGTAGATAAACAATGCTGCGCGGCGAGTTCTCGTCTCGGTTAGTTCCGCCTGCTGTCTTAATTTGCGCTGCCGCGCGGGTATATTGATTTATTGTACACGTCTTAATTAAATGGTATAAATTAAAACTATATGTTTTTTAAATCTGCATAAATTGGGCTTTTCAACCATTTTTTTGTAAATATGATGTACATGTATTGTAAAATATTGTGTGTTGAAACTTTGAATACCCCCCTCTCTTCCCCCAGGGGATGGATGAAGGCTATCGGACTAAATCAGTATAAATCATGTCTTGATGTCACTTCAATAAACAAAGTCAAATACATCAGGGCTAAATCAGCTCAGTTTGTCCTAGGATACATCTGTGCCAAGTGAATTCATCCGATACCAAAATTGTGACCTCTCCATACATTGAGTGACACTGCCGCCCGTACTATCAACGTTATAGTTGCGTTTCTACACGACATAAAAAGGTCAAATACGGCTTTCTATGAACCAAAGATTTCCCTTGGCAGGATTAATCTTTGGGTTCCTAAGATGTTTTTGAGAAGTGGAGCCTCGCAGATTTTTCATACAGGCGGGGGGCCCCGGCGATGTCTGAGATTAATTTAATAACTGTTTAAAGGTGCAACCTCACCGCTGCTTAACGGAGCGTATATTACGGTGCATCAAAAACGGCGCCATGATGTTACTATGACCCCGTCTGTTGTTTACGCCTAGTAGCTACTAGGCGTAAAGTTAAGCTTAACCGATGTAGATTAACCGAAGTTGACACTCCCCCCCCTTAAAAATTTACATCAAAAATCTTGGTGGCTCCACTTCGAAAATCCATCCTTGGGTAAGGACCAATCCTGACAAAGGAAATCTTTGGTTCACGAAACGCCGTATTTCATCTGCTACAACGGCCACAATTAGTACTCTGTACTCTCCAGTAAGGTAATTGCGAAAGCACGACTATTTCGATGTGGTATGATTAATATGATTATTATTGATTATGCACCACATCTGTATTTACATGTCATTTTGATCGTAGGTTCGCATTTCGGCGGAACTTCTGCTTTGGTTAGGGGCGTTATCATACATTGGAGCAGCGTTAAGAGAAGCAAGATTTCTAGGCTTAAAAATGTTTTTTGAGAACCTAAGTACAGTGCCATCCAGGTAAAACATCTGCTTATGTATTCATCCATAATAATAAGTCGATTTACTTATCTTTTGGAAAAAAATAAGTGGAGGGCAGGGACCGGTCCGGTAACCCTTTCAAGGGGTTTTGAAAGGGTTTCCTCGTCAAAACCCCTTCATTTGGGTTTTTAAGCGGTATTTTAGGGGTAACCCATTGTGGTATAGGAACCCCTTCCATGGGCTTATAAAACTACTTCCAAAAGGGTAACCTGTTGAAGGGGTTATCCTTTCGATGTTTGAGCGATTTCGCATCTTTTTCCCAAAACATAAAAGTCAATATTGCAGAGTGTTACTTTATATTCGCCGTCTAGCGGTAGTCGTAAAGCTAAAACCTTCACTTTGCTATTTGCCTCCGATCAGCGTAGTGTCAACATTTCATCAGTGAAAGTAATTACTTATTTTATTTAATCAGTGGTCTGTATTTTCAGGTTTAGGTTTTAGTGTTTTATTGCATTTATATATTCTTCAAGTGTGCCAAAGCCAATTTACACCGTCCAGAGGGAAAAAAATCCGTAGTATTAAAATAATTTAACTTTTTTTTTCATTACATTACAACTTAACTAAATGGGGCACGTTATCTTTTTTGTTTAAGCTAAGTTGAAATATTTACACCTAAAACATCACTACCCTGGTGCATCCATTCGCCATTTAGTGAACAAACTACCCAGAAAAGAGCAAGTTATGGATTGAAACCAAGTATTGTATTAAGTTGAATCGTTAGAATGTAAGTTATTGATTTGAAAGAAAAAATATGGTTCCTGTGTTTATCGCAGTTTTTTTAGATTGTATATAAAAGGTGTTCGGAACTAAGTTATCATTCCCTTGGTGCCTCAATTAACAACATCTGCACCCCTAATTAAACGTCCTTCGACGCGATACTCCCGCCGTTCCTAACGCTTGTCAGTAACGCTTTCAACGCCGTGGGGAGAAGACACGACTCGTCGTTGGAGCTCTGAGCTTTGTAGACAAATATAATAATATCATTCTCCGGGCTTTGGTTCAATATGATTATCATTACTCTATATTTTCATATTATAAACTAGTTTTAGAGTTACTCGTAATGGTAATTCTTTAGCACTGCCTACCCCACTGTGTGAATGAAGGCGTGTGTATATGTATGTACGTATTTTCATATAAAATTTATTTCCTGCAATTGGCATACAGTGCTTTGTAAAAAATAACTGCAATTTTGACTGCATGTGTTGATTAATTCGTTATTCCTATGCTTTTTGAAGAGAGAGATGATATTTTTTTTACAAATAAAAACAGTTTTCCTTTGATCCGTATTGGAAATGATTAATTAATTAATTTAAAACTTTTTTTTAAACATGGAATACATATTATATATTACGTTCTCCTAAAGTTTTCGTTCTCTTGTCGTTTTTATGATTTTCCTATGATCTTTTCTCATTCCCCTGGTAGCTAAAATTAAGTGGCATATTTATGTATCAAATTGACCCAAAGTGACGCCTATTTGATAAATAATAATATGCTTATAATTTTTTTCAATATACATTTGTTCCAATCTGTGAATCCAACCAAAGAGTTTTCATGTTTTTGATTACCAGTGATCGGAATTAGGTGAGGTAGGATACCTATTCTTCGCAAGAGGACATAATATAGAGTGGTTACAACAGGGTAGAAAAATATTTTTTTTCTTGAATACCGGGTATTCGATATTTACCCGGGTATGTATTTTACACAGTCTAGTTCGAATAGTACAAGTCTTGAGCTTAATGTAGTATGTTTTTTTACAGGTATTTAAGATTATTATTATAAATATGAAAGGGAAATCTTATAAAAAACATACTACATTAAGCTCAAGACTTGTACTATTCGAACTAGACTGTGTAAAATACATACCCGGGTAAATATCGAATACCCGGTATTCAAGAAAAAAAATATTTTTCTACCCTGTTGTAACCACTCTATATTATGTCCTCTTGCGAAGAATAGGTATTTTAGCTCACCTAATTCCGATCACTGTTGATTACCTACGTCATTTAGCATTGAAACTTTACATATAGGTAATATGATTTAAAATATTTAAAGTGCATATATACATACATACACTCATACATACTCACATACAGACATACATACATACATACATACACACATACACACATACATACGTAAATACATATATACACTCATACAAACATACACACATACACACATAGGTACACACATAGGTATACACATGGGTGATTCTTCGAGGTCGCGATTTTTGTCCCCTTCCTCTGTTTTTCTCTATTTGAGTAACAAATATATTCTCCTATGAAAGAAGATTTATTTAGGAACATGAATATGGTTTAGGCACTCATTTTTATGAACTCTTTCAGAAAATAATTAATTGTTCAACTTTTGTGTACAGAGGAATAAGAAATTGACGAATAAGGAGTAAGAATAGGTTCACAAAATTAAAAAAGTGATTTTCTCTAAAATATTTAAATACATTAAAAAGAAACAATGTGGTTAATTGTTTATTGTAATTCTAATCAATAAATTTTCAAAAGCAGCCTTATTTATTAAAAAAATATATAAATATATAGAAACGAACTGTAACTACACAAGTCCGCATAAACCGAATCTGTGTGAAAGTTTTTAAAACTTAAAGTACTTAAAAATAAATAACAACATCGAAAGTGAAAAAAAAAACTGAAATCTAACCATTTTTGTATTCTACTGTCCATAAATCCATAGGAATAAGGGACAGAGGAATAAGAAAGAATTGAAAACATGCTGATGGTTCATAATACGAACATACTGGAGGCTACCATTAATTCTACGGTAAAATAGTACGTAAAGCAGTTAATCAAGAACAACTATTTTTTTTAAAGGTTACCCAAATGTTAAAAAAATTAACAGACTAATAAGAATGTTTTGTAAACCAAGGACAGAGAAATGATATATTTGCCTTCACAACTCCGGAGTGACAGGCATTAGCCGACAGGTCCACCACCTGACACGTTGGGAGCGCGACTAAAAACCGGCCCGCGTGGGAGTTGTGGCTAGTTTCTTAAAAGTCTTTATGAAACAGCTGATTGAAGCCCGCTCCAAAGAAATAAGATTTTTACGGCATACGAATCTTATTTCCTCAGTTATAATAATAATATTGCACGTAGAAATTATTGTTGAATTTTGTTAATGTAAACTGGTCACTCAAAAATTATTGATAAAGTTGACTAAATTTAAGATTTTATTATGATTTCAAGAAAATGGAGAACGGACACGACATAGTAGCAACAATAATAGTTATTTTTTGTAAATGTTTAGAATCAGTTACACATAAATTGACCCATATCCCGGTTGAATACGAATGAATATAAGACAACCCCCAAAAATAAACTTCTAAACTAAATAGTTCATTGAACTAAGCCCCCGGACGTCGAAAATCAGGGCCCCGAAGAATCACCCACATACAAACACGTAGGTACACACATACATACATACATACATTCATACATGCTAATTTATCCAGGTAATATTATAATTCTTCCAAACAGTTTTCATCAAGATGGGTTGAACGAGTATTACCACGTATTACGAACGATCTGTTAGATGAGTATTAAAGTTGATTCACGTTACACCATGCCGAAGCCGGGCCAGCCCGGCACGGCGTAATGTGAATTCACCTTTATGCGTGACCGCTGGCTAAAAGAGATTTTAAGTGTATTTTTTGTTGATATATTTTTTTCTCCGAGAAATACAGAATTAACCAGCCAGTTTATTTACAATTTCGACTGATAAATAACTTAACCTAATTAGGCAGTACTTATTTGTAATTGAGTTTCTTCATTTATAGTCTTTTCTTTTTTTTCTAATAAGAGATAATAATACAGAAAGTTATAACAGAAATGAAATTAGTTAGCAATTATAATAATATTTTTAATACAAAGGTCTGTGTGTGTTAGGGTACGTACACAAATCGTGATTAAACTCACATAAGCTACAAAATTATCTCTAAACAAAAACATTATTCCCGTGGGACCTAGGAATCACTAATTCCACGCGAACAAAGTCTATTAAAAATAAAAAAACAAGTATCGATTAACACTGACCGCTGTCCTGGCAATCAAACACACAATTTCTTAAGCATTTTAGATGGGTAACGCTTTTGAATAAATTTAACTCCGCACTCACCCATTTCGCCTCAATAATCCTGTTAGATAGAATACGGCAAGCAGCGCAAATACAAAATGAAAATAATAAATAATAGGTAAACTAGTAAACAGCAGTGAAGTGAATGTAGGTAGAATATTCTCCTTAAAACGTAAAGGGTAAGCGCTAACCCAATCGGGGTTAACGTTTACCGAACGGCTTGGGTAAGTGGTAACCTCATAAGGGTAACCCTTTCGTAGAGGTAAGTCAAATGAATGGGTTATCAATTGAAAGGGGTAACCAAATTATTTGGGTTATCAAAATGAATTGATTAGTCTTTCAAGGGGTTTTTTCTGGGAATGGGTTGTCGGGTCCCTGGTGGAGGGGAGTAATTGAGCGATACTGAAATTAATGATTTTTAGGGCTCCTTAGCCAAAATGGCAAAAACGGAACCCTTATAGTTTCGTCATGTCCTTCCTTCCGTCCGCATGTCACAGGCATTTTATTCGAGAACTACAAGAGGTACATTGATGAAATTTGGAGTATAGATGTCTTGTAGAAGTACTTAGTTTGGTCGTTCTAAGAGGCCCCATTTGACAGCTGTCAACTCAGTATAAAATATATCCTCAAACACATATTTTGTACTGAGTTGACAGCTGTCAAATCGGGCCGCTAAGAACGACCAAACTGTAGTTTGGTAGTTAAATAACAAAAATAAATGATTTTATAGGGGTACTCCATACATGAAACCACATGAAAAAAAAAACATAAATCATCGTGTGGCACATATTTCGAAATGTCTCTTAAAAACACTTACCGTCAAACCCTCCAACTTTGCCCGCATTTGACACTTTATTTACCGATGGCAAAAAAAAAACTTAGGTATATCATTCAAAATCGCTGCTAATATTAGTTTAGCAAATTCAATTTGGGTTAAAAAGTTATGCTAGAAAACAATATCGTCTTTATACTTTCTCCATAAAGGAAGGATGAAGAGGTGGGCAAAGTTTAGTACCTACAAAAGTGCCCAACTTTGGCTCTCTTCAATTTCCAAGCCGTTTTAAGACTTTTATGTTTGAGGTTTGAAACTAACACACAAAATTGGGTAAAGATGCGAAGGCCATCCTAAAAATCTAATAACTAACTTCGGATCGTCTGCGGATTTATACAAAAATATCTGAGGCCTAGGGCTGCCGCAAATCAAATGAAATAATTTTAATTACTTTTTATGTCTTTATTTATGAAGGTAAATATAGAAAAAAGGTAACATACGTTTCAATCTCAGCTTGACAGCTTGATGGTATCATAATATTGTATTGTCACTAAACTAACATAATTATAGGTACCACATTTGAGCCAAATCGCACGTCAGAAAGTAATTCAGCTTACAAGATTTGACTTGAACACCTACTAACACAAATAAATATTGCAAGTTAAATAAAAGCTTGTAAAAAAAGGATTTTTATTTGGACAAAGTAACCTTTACAGCAGTAATAAAACCTAACATACAAAATGTAACAACCCTAGCGTCTAGGTTTGGATGGGCAATGTGGGGAAGGGTGATACAGCGTTTATCTGCCTAACATTACCCAAGGTCAAAACTCTCATTCTATACATTGAATTTGCTTGGAAATAACTAAATACCTTCTTATTAGTACGCTATTTTCATATGATGTATGCAATACTTACGTATTTCGACTCTTTCGTTACAGTCACGCACAAGTTTTTTCCTTTAACATTTGCTCCACTTTTGTCAGCTCGGGACACGCAAATGTTCTTACGTTCCTACGTCACACTCATTCAGTGTTACCACACTATAAATTAAATTTCTTACCCAATAAAAAATTGCCATCATAGAGTATAAACTTTTTCAGATAAATGTATTTTTGGTTATATTTCCTTTCTGGGCAAAGATTGGACGGAAGTGTAAAGTTGGAGGATTTGACGGTAGGTGAATGTTTTCGGAAATAATCGCTCCGAAAATTGCATAAATTGTGTCCTGTGTCTCTTTATCTTTTAAACCGTCCACAATTATGAAAAATATCACAAAGGTAATACCTACTTTCAACGAAAATTATTTTCAACTTGATCTAATGTAGGTACAGTTTTTGAATGTACCTACATCAGATCATTGTATGTCCGCTTTATAAGATTCGTCTAGTAAATCTTGAGTAATAACTCAAGATTTACTAGACGAATCTTATGAATTTTTTTGTAGGTACAGGTAGATTATAGCATGACCCTGGCCAATATTTAGAGTTACTTTTTACCTGACTACGACTGTGCAAAGAAGGGTTCCGTTTTTTCCGTAGTTTTAGTATATCTTAACAATATTGAGTTGAGTAAAGTAGTTAAAAGTTTTGTCCCGTTCTTTTCTCCATAACACCATTAGTCACAGGATGGGATATGGATGGTAAATGCAAAATGTTTTTATTTTACGTAATTGGGAAGTAACCATTTAGAGTTTTAATATTTTCCGGTAAATACTTAGCGCTATCCCTTGCTGACTCGTGCTGCTAAGGTTATTCTAAGACGCGTTACTTCAGGGAGCACTAATACTACACCAAACACATCGAAAAGTAAATTTTAAACTCCCTATTACCTATAATAACTCAAAAGTGCATTGTTTGTTTATTCTGTTTTCGTTTTAACGCATCTACAGATTGACGTGAAATGTTGAATAATGGGTTATAGCTTAGAGACGGAACAATTGTTGCAGTTCCCGAGGGAATACCGATAAAGGAATTTTACGTGAACGGATTCGCGGGCTCCTGTTAGTCTTCTTACAACCTACTATCTAGTAGCTTATTATTTGAGTTTGTCTAAACTCGGCTCTAGTTCAGAATCCGGTCGCAGGGTGATGTTCCTGTTCTCGTGCCTGCTCATGGCGGCGCTGCCGACGCTGCGGCTGTGGTGCGCCGACGGGGCGGAGGACCACTTAGCTGTCATCATTATGCTGACAACGGCTCCGTATTTCCTGTTCTTCTGCAGGTTTTAAGCAAACAAGAAATACACTCTAGTAATTCACGACATAAAATATAAGCGTTTTGTAAAGTCTAATTCATGGTTTATTTTACAGAGGTTTTAAAACTGTAGGACCGTTCGTAGTGATGATTTACCGAATGGTCATGGGGGACTTGCTTCGGTTCGTTTGCATTTACCTAGTATTTGTAATGGGCTTCTCTCAAGGTAATCTATTCGTGACGATGTAGAATCTAGCTAGTGCACAATCGGTTACGTAGCAAAACATCTAAAATCAAATGTTATAAGTTCGTTTTTTCATATAATCAAAATATATTGCTGCGCACGTGGGGGTAGGTAACTGATAGAAATGCCCGAATACACCGATAATCATAAGTAGACTTTAATAACGCACTAACTTAAACCGTTACAAAACAATTATCGCACAAGAACTTCGAAGACTTCGATGATCGCTCAGGTCGCTCTAGTTCGCACTGTTCGCTTTCCATAAGTAAAGACTGAATCACTCGCAACCGGTCCGCCCTTTTATAGTCCCCGTGTCCGATCATTCCAGAATGCCTTCCGGAATGATCTATGTGCTTTGACCCGCCGATGACGATCGAGACTATTCGTTGCTGGAATGTTCTACGCCTTGCTACCTTGTTCTGTTTACAATCGCGATGTCCTTGACTCACGGGTCTGGATGAGTCTGGAATGTTCCGCTTATTGCTGTCTCATTTCGTGTTATCTCTTTCACACGCTTCTGGAAAGTTCTCAGTATAGGTTTCTTTCTAATCGTGTTATCTCTTTCACACACTTCTGGAAGGTTCTCAGTAGGTATAGCTGTCTCTTTCTAATCATGCTATCTCTGTAACTCTTAGTGGAAAATTGCCATATACTGAAATGTACTTCAAAGGCCCATAAGCCAGGTTATGGCGTAATCCGATAGAGGGTGGCCTGAAACGGAGTGAAAACATGTTTCAGGCGCCTGAAAACAACGGTAAGTTGGTCTAAATTTTGATAATCTGGTATGTGATAGAGCTACCTCATTCGTCATATTTAAATTTGAGGTAGTAGGTCAGCCGGCCCGACGGGCCAAAACAGGAGGTCCGTCAACTCTGTTAAATTTCATGTTGAAATAGAAATCAAACTAAAATTCATAAACATATTTGTGTTTCGAATGTTATAGATTTAGCTAAGGGGGGAGGGGGGGAGGGTGTAGGAAATGTTGTTGTATTGCATTATTAAAGCTGATGAAATTTTCTACAACTTTGATTCTATACATTTTTTACCTATTTTAACCGTTGTCTAGATATGAGCTCCAAAAACGGTCGATTTTCAAAAAACTGTTTTTATCTAGGATATCACTGCACGGCACCTTGCACTTGGGACTATGCGCTGAAACTTGGCACAGTTGACTCTTAGCTGGTCTTTAGTAGATTCAGACCGGGAGCTATCGACAGACACTGCGTATTTAGTGGGGGGAGGGGGAGAAAGCTGCCGCGCTTTAATTGAAGCAACATTCCTCTAAAACTATACATATTAGGGCATGCAATATATCATTTTCGGATAAATTAAGGACGAGGAATCTATTTTTCGAGCAAAAACAATGCACTTTCTAACAAGAAAAATTAATAAAGGTGAAAGGCCTAAAAACTACCCAGGGAGAATGAGTATTCGATGGATATACCAACTATGTAAACTGCATAAAGACAGCTGAACTTGAGCGTAGGTATCGACTTAAGCAGTCTCAGTCAGATATAAATCTCAATTTAGCAACAACGGTCGATCATCGATGTCAAGCAGGAACATTTTATCTCAAACAGCCACAATAAAAGCCACCTGATTGCCATTCTCCGATCTCAACTTAATGGATGACATGATGACAAAAAACGTCAGGTCAAAATAGCTGGTAAAATTCATAAACATATTTGTGTGGCTCTCGATGGCTCCTGGTCTGTATTCACTCGAGACCACCTAAGGATCAACTGTGCCAAGTTTCAGCGCATAGTCAAAAGTGCAAGTTTCCCATACAACGGATTGCACTATCAAACCAGCTAGTTTAGCCTCGTAAGACCCCGCGTACAAAAAAATGTACATAATACGGCCATTGCAATAAAGATCTATTGCAAAGGAGATAAAGTAGAATTTCCCTTGTTTTTATGACTGACCATTGAAATAGAAAATTGACTTTATTGCAATTATGATAGGTTCATTTTCCTTTGGCAAATTTCGTTGTATGGTGGGTCTTAGGAGGTTAGAGCTGGGTACGAGTAGTGTCACGGTTTACCTAGGTCACTTCTTGGGGCTGAGGTAGGAATGCTTATTATTTTGAAAAGTATGCGCTTTGATAGTTTCCGGGATGATGACGGTATAGACAAGTTTATGTCAATTAATCATATTAATTTTGTACTTCGATATTATATTCATTCGAACAGTCGTGTTGTATGTATTTCGAACGTTATAGATTATGAACATATGTCGCATTGCAGTGGGCATTTTGCGGGCACATCATTTGGTAAGGTTCACAAATAAATTAATAAATATTCGAGTTGTCAGAATAAGGTATTTGCAAGTACTTAGTATTTATTACGTAGTATTTGCAATTCCAAGCATAGTAGCTAATGCAGTACGTTAGGTAGGTATCTATGGCTAGCCGAACTAGTCGAGTATACTGACGTCATTTATTTTTAAATAAAACAAGTATTTAAGATTGAATAGCATTTGAATAGTATATTATATTAGAATTCAACCACTTATTTAGGAACAGGCGAATATAAGATTAATATTTTCTCTAAATTCTTCGCAGTCAAGGTTCTTCTCAGCTTGAAAATATAAAAAAAAATATAAAAATATCTCTTACAAATACTAAGTACTCGTAAATTCAGTTTTTTTTTGTAAAGCTGCCCAAATGGCGTGCCCGCAAAATGCCAGCTTTAGTGCGACGTATGATTATGAACATTATTCATTTAGGCTTTCGACATTCTAGCTAGACATATGTGTATCAACTTTATAACATTTGATTTTAGATGTTTTGCTGTAACCGCAAAGTCATACGATACCGTATTTTGTCGGATAAGTTTGGTTTCTTCGTGCTTTCTCAATAAGTTTATTGCATGGTATGAATGCTGACCGAGAAAGCATGACGATACGACCTTCTCCGACCACAAACGATGCCGTACGTCGGTCACTGCGAGTTAAGCACCACCAGACCCTCTGTACTACCTACTGGATAAACACATGTTGCCATTGATATGTTGTCGTTACCGTATTATTATTAACTCGTCCGCCATTACCTACTGTCAAGTAAATAAGAGCTGTTGTATGTTGTCAATGCTATAACATATCAAAAGCAATGTGGTGTTCCGAGTAGAACAGAGCCCCAGTTTCTTCATTGTTATCGGCAACCTTCATTTTTCTATCAAACACGAGTGACAATTGTAACGTGACTTTGTAAGTGCGAGCGTGATAGATAGCGATAGCCAGCAGAACGTTCTTAAGAAGCTGGGAGTACTGTAGGTACCTGATATAGAAACGGTAAGAGGATAACGACGAAGTGTCATACATTTGCTGTTGTTTGACCCTAAGTAATGTTTCCAGCGTACTACATCATCTTCCTGTCGTTTGACAACCCAAACACGCCAGAGGGCGTGGACGATTTGGAGTCGAACCCCATGCCCTCGCCGATGGAGAGCATCATGGCCATGTTCCTCATGTCACTCACGTCCTTCTCCGACTACTACGGAGCCTTCGACCGCACCGATCACGAGATAGAGGCAAAAGTAATTAAACGCCATTATTTTTTTAATTTCTTCTTTCCAGCGGTTATTCGTGTAGTAAGGCGCAGAGATACTCCATTATAAACCCGAAATTAAAGCTCAGACGACGCTGGAGTTAGTGTCAACAACACATAATTGACTAGATTGAGCTAAGGATTACCCCTGTGTAAAAGTCGGGTCGCGGGACATTAAAATTCATGAAAAAGTTTCGAGAATTCTAAAAGTGTTCATTTTCGCTGTGTGGATAGATAAACTGCATTCTCAGCAATTTAATAAAAAATATAAATTTAGAAGCACCGCCGTAGTTTTAGGTTTATTTCGTGTTACGTAATGTGTGGTAATGTATAAAAAGTCCAAATCGTGAATTTTAAGTAAGCGATCCACATAAACAACCTTTCATTTCATCGCTCTAACCTTTAAAACAACAAAATTGCTATATGTACAAAACTCACTGCCCTTTTCACCGTTACGTTTCTTTTTAATCGTAGTTAGATTAAATTTGCTAAGTAGATTATTTAGTCATCTTATTACTGAATTTCTTTACAAACAATTAATAATTTTCTAAAAGCACCAAAGTTGGATATTTTCTTTATATATTTAATAGTATTAGTCTCGACACCCATTTTCATATCTTGTAGATAGGTAGGTAACTTTGAAAAATACTTAATTTCTATATTACGGGTTTGCTTTACCTTTAAGGGGACAACGTTTAGAAACACTGAAGCTTGCACTGTTTTAGATGCTAAAATTAATTTACCTGGCAAATAACAACCAAGCTCACCCGGCTTTTCACACTGTTAAGGCCTTTTTTTTAACAGATTTTTTTATTTACATACATACCTACATACATTAAATCACGCCTGTTTCCCAGAGGGGTAGGCAGAGACCACTTCTTTCCACCTGCTACGATCCTGACAAATCTCTTTCGCTTCTTGCAGATTCATACATCGAGTCATGCATGCACGTCGGTTTCGGGTACTTAAGATCCGGCCCTTTTCCAGTATTTCTCCGATTTTATTCAAAATATTAATCCTAGGGCGGCCCCTTCCAACCCTCCCACTCACTTTTGCTCCGTATATCTCTTTCGTCAATCTTCTTGCATCCATCCTTTCCAAATGACCGAACCATCCAAGCATGCCCTTTTAAATCTTAGTCACTAATACCGCGGTAGTTTTTGCAGTCTTGCTGTGACCCCTTTCCTTTATACAGAGGGACGATAACGGCCTTGACCCAATCTTCCGGGACTCGGCCGCTACTCGAACATGCATTGAAAAGGCGGTACAACAGACTACCCACCTCACCGTCTCCTGTCCTCAGCACTTCTATCGACACTCCATCACAACCTGCCGACTTTCCAGCTTTTATACTTTTTAAAGCTTTCACGATTTCATTCATGCTAATCAGAATTTCATCTTTTTTTATTGAATTTACTCATAATGGTGTCGTTTGAGTTTCATGTGTCTAATTCGTCAGTTATAATTTTTATTTACCTATAGGCACTGGTCCCACCGCCGGCGAGTAAGCGATGAACTATCGGCGATTTTCTTGCCCAAGAAACGAACAAAAGATAATCGCTCCCGTGTAAATAAAAGAGAGAGATACAAAGCGATGAACTATAAATTTGTATCTCTCTCTTTTATTTACACGGGAGCGATTATCTTTTGTTCGTTTCTTGGGCAAGAAAATCGCCGATAGTTCATCGCTTACTCGCCGGCGGTGGGACCAGTGCCATAGGTAAACAGTAACCTTAATACCAATTTCCATACAACACACTTCAAAAATGACCAAATTCCCAAACAAACTCTACCCCCATTTGACCCTCTTTTCCGAAATTGCCTTTTTTATGCATATCCTAAAAAACTATTTTTTCATCACACTTGCTCGTAAATAGTGTCCTAAGATGCTAGAAAAATCGACCGTAAATCTAAAATAATACCTGCGGGCCTTTTTTTACCATTACGCCGTATTTAGCGTAATAGTTTTTTTTTAATAGGTATTTTTTTAAGCATTTGGACTCCTCTAACGCGTCAATTTTTTTTAATACATGTGGAAACTTGACTATTACAATTTTTTGTACCTGTTCTTGTTACCTTGAAAGTCCATAACTTTTTTTTAATACTGTTTGCAAGCAATGGTTTTTTTAGAACAAAATAATATAAAAAAAACTTGTATAAATTGCTTTAAAAAAAGTTATGAGAGTTAGAAGACCAAATTTCGTGATATTTTCAAATAAACCACTTAAAATTAAATTAATTTTTTTTGTCAACTTTAGAATAGTACTTACTAGGGCAAATATGTTCCAATTGATCCCATCTACCTCCCGTTCTGGTTTGTCCAACAACCTACGTGACACCCTGTATATCAATAAAAAACCGGACGTCATCAGAGGGCTCAGACAAGATGCAATACGCTAACTAACGTTTCTAACTATTCGATTCGTTTTTAAACCAATCGCGTCACTGGAAGATGACGTGATACGAAAAGTCACGTGGTCTACCAGTGACGCGATTGGTTTAAAAACGAATCGAATAGAAACGTTAGTTAGCGTAAGTAGTGCATCTTGTCTGAGCCCTCAGAAGAAATGGATAATGCGACTCCGCCGGACATAAACCGCGTTGGCGGCTAAAATTAGAAGTGAGAATCGTAAGTTAAAAATATGATATTTTGTCTGATTTTATTTCATTTTCTCGCAATAGAGAATGTCAGCCAGTTTAGGTCTTTGGCTTACCGTATTCTTCATTTAAAACAAAAATCCAATCCCAAGAGGGGTCCCCGTACAAGAAACATGAAAAAATACCTTTTTTTTAGCATTTTTATACGGTTTGTATTTTTATAATGACTTCCTATTTTGATGCTATTTTAAGCTTAAATAGTAGTCGAACTTTCATAGAATACGACTAAATAGCAATCTCAAGGAAAACTGCTACAAATATGTGGAAAAACTGATTAATTATCAACACGATGTTTTAAGCGGTCACCCATTCTGCTTTAGACTACGCTTGTAGGTGCTTAACTTTAGAAGTCTTAATAATCATACGAATTCGTTTTGATGATACTATGGTAGTTATGGTTATCTTTCGTTTTGTATTATATACAGTTCTACTAAACTAACTGTATGTTGCTGACCGGCTTTTCTGTTTGTAACGTTTGTCGATTAAGTTGGTTAAATAAAATTAGAATAATAATCAAGCACTATTAATTTTGGGTTCACCGTAAGTACCTACTTATTCTGCATAAAAATACCAAAACAATAGTCAAAAAGTATGTGTTAGCTAAAGTGAAACACCTAAAAATTAAAAAAATGTGACGTGCCGATGTACCGGCAATACAAATCACGTTTGAACTTGTACACCCACGCCAGTGTCGTGACGTCGCACCGCGCTGGTTTTTGACATCTACAACAAACTGACCATCACCGAGATCGTCGCGGTGGACAAACGATCGTCGTCACGTTGTCGTGTCGTTGACGGCGTGCGGTGAACAAACGGCCTAACGATTTAATCTTGATTTATGATGCAGACGTTCCATGCTTTTGCAGTCATCACAAGATGCGTCTCAGTACAGGCGGCTCAATAGACAGATCTCTAAGTGCCTGACTCGTGCCTTACGCCGATTCAATACCAATAGTATTGAAGAGGCTATTGAGGGAAACAGGGGCTCTAAAGTATTTAAAAGAGATTTATCTATTAAGCAGAGCCAGCTGATGAGGTTGAAGACCGATCACGGCAGAATCATATCTTTTGGAAGAGATAGAGAAGTTCTAAGGACAGGATTTTTAAACTCCAATAACCATTTTAAAGCAGCATTGTCAGTTCTGATACAAAATTTGCGCCAAAGCAGATATTTACTAAAGTGCTGCAACATCTTGACAACTGCTAGCAATTCTCTTCGTGTGACGCAGTAATTCCTTTCTGGTTTCGATAGTGACTTACTAAAGTAAGCGATTACAACTTCCTGATCTCCTTTCTTTTGTGACATAACTCCTCCGATACGAGTAATACTTGCGTCTGTGTCCACAATAAAATCACTCTCAGGGTCTGGGTATCCCAATATTGGAGTTTCACAAAGCCTTTGTTTGAGATCGGCAAAAGCTGCTGCACATTGATCATTGCAGTCAAATCGTCGTTTTTCTTCCGTAAGTTGGTGCAAGGGCTTCGCTATATCTGAGAAGTTTTTCACGAAACGTCGATAGTACGAGCAAAGTCCCAAAACGGCACGAACTGCGGTCTTGTCCTTCGGTGTAGGCCAATCCTTAACGGCACTTATCTTCTCAGGATCTGTCTGGATACCGTCTGTTGACACCACGTGTCCTAAATAATTCACCTGACGCTTGAAAAGTGAGCATTTTTTCAGACTGAGTTTCAGGTTCGCATATCGCAGCTTAGCCAAAACTTGCTCCAATTTTCTAAGGTGATCGTCAAAGTCTCTACCAACAATTATAATGTCATCCAGATATACCAGGCAAGTATCTCCTAGTAGACCAGCAAGTATTTGTTCCATCAATCTCTCAAAGGTTGCTTGCTGGTGCATTACACAATCCAAACGGCATAACATTGAACTGCCACAGTCCCTTTCCGGTCGAGAAGGCAGTTTTCTCCTTATCGTGGTCCTTGATTTCCACTTGCCAGTAGCCACTTTTTAAATCCAACGTGGAAAACCATTTCATTACATTTAAAGTGTCTAAAGTGTCGTCTATTCGTGGCAGTGGATAACAATCCTTTTTGGTTACATCATTAAGTCGGCGATAGTCGACACAAAATCTCATGGTACCGTCCTTCTTCATTACCAAAACTACCGGTGAACACCAAGGACTTGTTGATGGCTCAATAACTCTGTTCTTCTTCATATGTTCGATCATGTCCTCCACTTTCTCACGCCGAGGGCGTTGTCGGATAGGCATGGTTCCACCAGTGTCGATCTCATGTTGTACAACTCCAGTTCTTCCAATATCACCGTCGTGCGCAGAGAAAACATTGCTGTAACGCAGCAGTACATTACGCGCCTTCAGGAGTTCTTCCTTCGTGAGATTGTATTGGCAACCATCCAATAACCCTGTAATGTCCACTCCTGTACTTGCAGGTTGTCTGCTTCCATTCGATCCCTGGCAACTTCGTATCCAAGAAATTTCTTCGCAAGTCCCGATAGTGCTTTTTGTTAAATAATGAGGAAGAAGGCAAAAATATTCATAAACATTATATTTTCATGGAGTACAAATAAGAATATAATTATATTTTCTAACAATGTATATTCGTACAAAAACAGCATACGTCAAAGACAAATCATAAAGCTGTAACCTGCCAATGTAAATCTAAACAGGTATACAACCTCAACACGCCTCCTTAGATTTATATGGCAATATGTAATCAAGTCAAGATATATTTAACATTTGTTTAAATTTAGCGAATTTGATGTTACCTAAAGATTTAGTGAGAATGTCAGCAACATTATCTTCCAAATTAACTTTAATAATATCAATGGTTCCATTCTTAACATTTTCGTGAACATAATGATAATGCACTTCAATGTGCTTCGAGTTCTTTGTGAAATTACCATACTCGTACTTGGCAATAGCTACAGCACCTGAATTATCTTCGTAAATATTTACAGGAGCATTGAACGTTATAAAAACATCAACAAGTATACTACGCAGTAAGCTTATTTCTGTCACTGCTTCTGACAACGCTATGTATTCAGCAAAAGTGGAAGATTTCGTCACAGAAATTTGTTTCTTTGACTTCCAGTACACAGCGTTACCAAATAATCGAATTACAAAACCAGTAGTTGACTTACGATCTACGACATCTCCAGCCCAATCGGCATCTACGTAACAATCCATTATATTAGCCTTTAAATTATGATAATATGTAAGCTTGTGATTTTTCGTCAAGTATAAATATTTTAAAACACGCAATGCATATTTGAAATGAATTTCACCATAGCAATTCTGAAATCTGCTCAAGTAATTTACACTAAAGGCAATGTCTGGTCGAGTGCCAGAACTAATGTATAACAGAGCTCCCACCAAGTTTCTGTATTTAATATCGTCATTTAATTCACAATTCTCAAGTTTGACATTAATCTCCATAGGTGTTTTAAACAGTTTAGCATTTTCAATTTTATATTTTTTGGCTTACGATTCTATGTATTTTTCCTGACTTAAGGTCAAAGTATTAGCTTTTACATAATCATACTCCACACCGATACCTATGTAGTTTGTAACTTTTCCCATGTCCTTCATTTTGAAGTGATTACTCAATTTATTTTTAATCGTAGTAACCATTTGCTCATCTTTGCAAGCAATCAATAAGTCATCGACATAAACTAAAATATATACAGTTTGGTTATTGTCTGTGTTGACATAAAGACAATAGTCATATTTACTCCTTTGAAAGCCAATAATTGTTACAAAATTATTAAAACATTCGTACCATGCATGTGGGCTTTCTTTTAAACCATAAAGAGATTTGTACAGCCTATACACTTTGTCAGTACCGTCTTCATAACCAAGAGGCTGTTTAACGTAGACTTCTGATAACACTTTACCGTTCAAAAATGCAGTCTCTACATCCATTTGATGTACATGTAAATTAAATTGACAACAATACGATAACAACAATTTCATAGTTTGCATCCTAGCAACAGGTGAATACGTATCATCAACATTAGTGGTTTGTTGGAAACCTCTTACCACTAACCTGGCTTTAAAAAGATCAACAGATTTTTTCTTGTAAACCCATTTTTCATCCAATACCTCTTTTTTCGGTGGTGCATTCACCAAGGTCCAAGTATCATTTTTCACCAGGCTGTTCATCTCACGGTCCATAGCCTCTCTCCACTGTTCAGCCTCGTCACACGTAGTCGCCTCCTGAAAAGTATCTGGAATCATCGCATCACAATAATTAACAGTTATACAATAGTAGCCAAATTCTTCGTCAAATCGCTGTGGTGCTTTAATTTGCCTCTTAGAAGTTCTCCTCTCGTTATTAATTATCTCTTCACCATCTTTATTATTCAATCTGGTCTTCTGTTTCAATTTCATCTAGGCTATCTTCCCATTTTTCTTCATCTTTTTTATTTTCTTCTTCGTTGTCACCAAAAGTAATAAGCTTAACATCTTCCTCAATTATATCCACGTGTCTTGCAACAACTACTCTATTATTGATCAGTACTTTGTATCCAACATCTGTATATCCTAGTAAAATACCCATTTCTGCTTTTTTATCCCATTTTGATCTTCGTCTTTCTTCAGGTATTCTAACATAAACTTTACTACCGTACATTCTCAAGTATTTTGCAGTTGGTTTCTCATGAAAAAATATTTCAAACGGTGACTTTCTTTCTGGGGTATTTGTCATTATACGGTTTTTTAAATAAGTAGCGGTCTTAACAGCTTCGGGCCAATAACGTCTGTCAACCTTTGCTTCAGCTAATAGACATCGTGCCATGTCCATTATCGATCTATTATATACGGTCATTCTCCAGAATTGTGTTCTCAGTCTAATTAACACCGCCCTTTTTGTCCACTTGGTTTTTGATAAAATTTATGCAAAATGTAGTAACATATCGACCATTCAAACTTTAATATTTATTGGGCACTTAATTATTATTAGCGGTTAATTAACTAGAAGGGTTTTAATATTTGCGTGACGCGCGAATTAGAAAAGTGATGCGTTAATTAGGTTTACTTGCTTGCGAATTAAAAAAACTACGCGTTTATTAGATAAATGTTCATGCCAAATATATATTTTTTAGGAAATAAGACAAAAACTGTCAGACTGTCTATTAATTTTATCATATTTATTATATTGCAACGTTGAAACTATTAGGAACATAAAATATCCATCACGATATACATACATAATAAGCTAACTAATATTTCACTGAAATAATCGTTCTATAATCAACAATGAAAACGATAAAAAAAATCAGAATTAATAACTTTATATTATACCTTAGGTATTATGAACAAACGATAACAAATAAATTGCCGTATCTGCTAAAGAAAAAAATAATACTTCTTCCTCCAACTTTTTACATTCCTTATCAATCTTTAAAAAAAGTAATTTAAAATTTAAAAACCCAATGAACTAAAAGGATATAAATAAACTAGTTAATTTTATTGAATCTAAGGACACCTCATAATTCATAATGCTAAAATCCGTCGAGCCGTTTAAGCTTTACATACATAAGTTATGTAAACATAACATACAGACATTCAACTTTAAGTATGTAGTTTAATTATTGCGGGTGGTTTTAATACATAATTTATACAAATATGAAGAATGATGCCGGGTCCCTAGGATTTTCCTTACATGATTAGAATTACAGTTGTCACTTATTGTCAAAATGCAACTTTTTAATGCGGTCAGCAAAATTTTCATGTTTTCCAAGAGAAATATGCTAGGAAAAATAAAATAACCTCTAAAAAACATATTGTCCAAACACTTAAGCACACAGATACGATCATAAGGATGATTTTAAGGTTAGGGCCCCTCTAATAACACCAGTTTGACATAATATATGTCATTCTAATCATGCCATCATTCTTCCGGGAATTACATTTTTGTAAAAAAAATATTCCTGTAAATTAATTTAAACTGGTTTAGCTTAAGCGAGCAATTAGAAATAAAATACTTTTATGTACCAAAAACCTTTTTTACTACTCTTAAACTAATTAACGCGTTCATTTTTGGCCCGTGAATTAGACGTGTGTATTAGGGATTCTTGATAAAAAAATATAACTTCTTTTAGGTACATGTGATAAACTACATAATCCAGTAACTGTTAAATACTGAGGTTCTTAATGTATACAATAATTTAAAGAGCTATAGAGTTATTGGCTGATTTTAAAAACGTGAACGTGTTAATTAGAATTTACGAGAACCAAAACATGCGAATTAGATACTTACATTTGTAGTGTGCGATCCACACAACACACGTCTTTCTCTCAAGAGGGTCTTGACATGAGTGTCTGCTCACGCAAAATGCATTACAGACATCTGTCTCTTTCTTCAACGGCCTTGCACGGACAAGAATGAATGCGGCGCGTGAATTAGTACACGTATCGGGACAAAGTTTCTTTATTTTATATCTCAGTGCTATATTACTAAATAAATTTGGTATTTTTTTTGTAATTTGGATATCTTATCTTTCATTAAATAAAAATACTTTCATTCATCTTTCCTCTTGTATATGATCGGGGAAAATAGTTATATTAGTGATTTCGGAAGTGGGACGCGCGGTGTTAATTAGGAGAATGGGGTATTGTTTTTTTTTTTCTCCTAGAAACGTATTGAATATTTACTTGAAAATTCATGTACACCTCAATACGAGTACCTTCTAGAAACAAAAAATATAAATTATACCAAATTCAATAGTTTTATATTTTTTAAGCCCGAGGACATACAGAAATGGCTGTCTGGAGAATGACCGTATATCTTTCTGCTGTACCATTTAATTCATGAACATATGCTGGGCAAGGCTTGATCATTATTCCCTTTTCTCTGGCGAAATGAAATATTCTGCTATTTATGTATTCCTTTCCATTGTCACATCGTAGTTCTTTGATCATTTTCCCTGTAATATTTTGCATTTGGTTGACGTATTCTATGAAGCATTCATAAACTTGTTCCTTTGATTGAATACAATACACTCTCGCTAACTTGCTGAAATCATCTATGAATGTTAAAAAATATTTTTCTCCTTGATATCCTGTAGTTCTATGTGGTCCGTTAACATCCGTGTGTACAATATCTAATATATCTTCTGCCTTAGTTCTATTGTTGCTAAATGGCAAATTGTGCATTTTATTTTCGATGCTGATTGCACATTTCATGTAATCCATTTCTATTTGGTTAGGCAATCCTTCTAATATTTGGTTTTTACACATCATGTCAAGATAATTGAAGTTTATGTGACCGAATGTTCGGCTTTTCTTTCACTGTCATATTACAATTAGCCGCATTTACACCTATTTCTTTACAGACAAAACTAGTTACTTTGTAAAGTCTCTCATCTTTCTTCGCAATTGCTATCAATTCTCTATTCATGTTATATATCTTCGTTGAATATCCTGTCGAAACTATCGTGTGATTATCTGTGATCTTTGAATAGCTTAATAAGTTAGCTTTCATCTCTTTTACGTAAAATACATTGTCTATTATCACTTTGTTTCTATTCCTATAAACAGGAAATAAGTATGTTGTAATGCTTCCAACCTTTGTTGCTTTCAATATTCTTCCATCGCCAACCTTCACGTTTATAGGTTCTTTTAGTGTCACAAATTTATCGAAATATTCGTCGGTATTTAATATATGGTCTGTACATCCGCTGTCTAAAAGCCAATTTATCTGTCCTGCCTTATTAGGAGCATCTTCATTAATCGTCGAATTGTTCACAATACATGTGTGAAAGCTTTTTTTTTTGGGTATTCCGTGTTATAATAATTTCCTCTGCCTCTATTTGGTCCAAAATTGTAGTGGCCACGTCCACGACTTCGAGCATAATGTCCGCGTCCACGACCGCGGTTTCCGTGCCAACAGTCTCTTTGTATATGCCCGACTTTTCCGCCGGTAAAAAATGTTGGTTTGTTCTCCGATTCCACTTTGAATGCGTTTGACGTACTCGGCATTTCTTCGTTTAAGCTTTTGATATTCTTTATTCTTATTTTACTTTTTAAATATTCTACGGTTCTTTCATCTTCTGGTAACACGTCTATTAAATCTCCAATATAACTGTAACTACCGGGCAATGCTTTAAGTATATAGTTTAATTTTTCACTTTCCGACATCTTGGCTCCAGCCTTTTTTAAATCATTGACACATCGTTCGAATTCGTCGAAGAAAATATTAATATCCGAATATTTTGCTAGCTTTATATTTTCTAAATTGTTTCTGCATACAATTTGCAACGCTGTAGATTGCTTTAAATACATTTCGTCAAATTTCAACATAATTTTGAATGCTGACTCTAGATCGCTAATATATTCCAACTGTTGATTTGTAATCGCGCTGTATATATAATTTGTAGCTTGCACACACATCTCATTCCACTGAACAGCATCATCTTTTGGCGTTATTAGTCTAATAGCTACATCCTTACATTTCTTAAATTTAAGAAATTTCAATATTCGAATTTTCCAATTTGTATAATCTTTTCCGTCAAAAATTGGTATTATGATATTATTACTCATTTTAACTACTTACTTGCTTTTCACTTAACTACGCTCTGCTAGCATGTTAAATAATGAGGAAGAAGGCAAAAATATTCATAAACATTATATTTTCATGAAGCACAAATAACAATATAATTATAATTTCTAACAATGTATATTCTTACAAAAACAGCATACGTCAAAGACAAATCATAAAGCTGTAACCTGCCAATGTAAATCTAAACAGGTATACAACCTCAACACTTCTTTTTACTAAGGGTGTGTTTAGAGTCGCTGAGGTTTAGGACCCTTATAAACGCTGCAGATGACGTTGTCACAACCGTGCGAGCTATTCACGGTTGACTACCATCAATTTTTTCTACTAATACGCAGCGATGAGATCCTCGTCCTGCATAGTGTGGTAATTTCACAGGAACTAGGGCTTGCGATCTCGGTTGAAGAATGGCCCTTCTGGCGCAATAGACTTGTCCACTTACGCCACCTTCCATAGGCACTTCATCAACTCCGAATTTCAGGACTCCGCCTTTCAAGTCGATTTTGCAGCCATGTTTTCTCATTTAATCCAATCCAATTATGCAATCGTCGATGATGTTAGCAACGATGACATTGTGCCAGTAGTTTTTTTCCCCAATTCGCACCTTCGCTTCTTGTTCCCCCTGGACGGAAATGTACTGGTCGATAGCGGTTTGCAGCTGAAGATGCTTGGGTCGTACTAAATGATCTCTGGGTAAATGTTTCAGTAGCCGAGAACTGATCACAATCCGAGAAGCTCCGGTGTCGATAGTAAGGTGACATGGTATTCCTCCAATTTCTCCTTTGACGACAAGACTGTTCCCGTCATTCACCTGTGAAATCATAACTGGGACATTTTGACCACCAGCCAGCACTCATCCCTTAGTCCTGGCTTCTACTCGTTTCCCTGATGTGGCTCTAATGCTTCAGAGCCTGCTGGCCTCTCCGTGGGGCCTGGTGCATCTCGTTGTGATCTATTTCGTTTTGGGCAACTAGATTGTATGTGCCCGCGTTCTCCAGACCAATAACATCTTGGTCCAAATTCACGGCGAGGAGCAGTTGGCTCCCTCGCCGAAACTTCTCGCACCCTAAAAGGCCTCGAATCCTGGCGTACAGTTCGACCTCTAAGGCGTGGGCAACTGCATCCTTCACGCTCCCATGATGTCCTAGTCGCACAGCAGCTCAGGCTTCCAAATCACGGATTCTATCAATAAAAGCCTGTACTAGCATGCTGTCCACAAATGAAGCTGATGCACTTTGGTACGCTTTTCTGACCAACTTTTCAATTTCCAGGGCCCACTGTTGTAATGACTCGTTACGTCCCTGGGCTCGATCCTTAAGCTGAGCTCTGAAGACGTGCTCGAGATGGCTGTCACCATAACGTGCCTCCAAAGCTTCAAGAAGGCGGCCGTATGTCCTGTCTTTTCCCAGAGCTTCCAGCACGGTGAGGGCTTCATCTCGAAGTGCCAAAGTTAGAGCCGTTTTTGCCTGGTCGTTGTTCCAGCCATTCGCCTGGGAAACGGACTCAAATTGGAGTTTATAGGCTGTCCATGACGAAGTCCCATCACACGGTGGCACCTTAAATCTTCCAGCAACCGGGATAGATGTCTTAGGACCACACGTACCATTGACCACTTTTATATCTAGCTTTTTCACTTCGTTTCTTATGATCTGTAGGCGATTTTCGTGGTCCTCAACTTTATCATGAACTCCATGGATACGGTTCTCAAACTTAAGGTCCATTTCAGCAAGTTTCCCTTGAACCTCAGTCATCTCCTTCTTTCATTCCGAAGTGGCCTCTCGTACTTCTAGGAGAATTCGCGACTGTTCCTCTTGGACTCTTGCTTGTTCCTTTTGGGCTCTGGCTTGCTCCTTTTGGGCTCTGGATTGTTCTTCCTCGAGTTTCTTCTGACTCCGTAGTTCATCAGAGATGGCTCTCGATTTTTCCTCTTGTGCTTTTGATTGTTCTTTCAAGAGGATTAAGATTGCATTCAGGTCAAATTCCGGCTTGGCTAACGCTGCTGTAGTAGCCGGTGCAGTAGCGGTGGATGTACCGGCGGCAACTGCAGAGTCATCAGCTGCAGTATGGCTTCGGGTTTTGACCCCCTCCTGCTCTTGATCTCGCGGAGTTACTGGCATTTTCTATCCCACTTCTGACACCAAATGTTACGTACGTCGGGGTAGGTAACTGATAGAAATGCAAGAATACACCGATAATCAAAAGTAGACTTTAATTACGCACTCACTTAAACCGTTACAAAACAATTATCGCACAATAAACTTCGAATACTCAGATGATCGCTCGGGTCGCTCTTATTCGCACTGATCGCTTTCCAAGTAAAGACGCTTTCGAAGTGTCCGATCTTTCCAGAATGCCTTCCGGAAGGTTCGATGGGGCAAAGTATGCCCCGCCAAGGACAATCGAGACTTTTCGTTGCTGGAATGTTCTACGCCTTGCTACCTTGTTATGTTTACAATCGCGATGTCCTTGACTCACGGGTCTGGATGAGTCTGGAATGTTCCGCGTATTGCTGTCTCATTTCGTGTTATCTCTTTCACACGCTTCTGGAAGGTTCTCAATATCTCCGTCTCTTTTTAATCGCGTTATCTCTTTCACACACTTCTCGAAGGTTCTCAGTATTTCTGTCTCTTTCTAGTAGTATTTTCTCTTTCACACACTTCTCGAAGGTTCTCAGTATTGCTGTCTCTTTCTAATCATGCTGTCTCTGTCACTCTTAGTGGAAAATTGCCATATACTGAAATGTACTTCAAAGACCCATAAGGGGTCCTGAAAATGCCTGAAAATGGGATTTCAGGTTATGGCGTCATCTGATAGAGGGTGGCCTGAAACGGACTGAAAACATGTTTCAGGCGCCTGAAAACAGCGGTTAGTTGGTCGAAATTTTGATAATCTACCTGAGCTACCTCTGAAACGGACTGAAACGATATTTCAGCCCGCTAAAAACGCTTCTAAAGCACCAAAATTAACGATAAAAAATGAGATGCCTTATGCCATCGGCGTAATAATAGAAGTACGACGTAGGTGCGGATGCGGATGGGCTAGAGCCCAATCGCACTTTACCGGTTCTTAGGGACATAAAGTCTAAAGTGGTAACGAGTGGGTTTGTAATTTTTTACACACCCTTAAATAACTTTCAAACTAAGTATAGAAAATCGCTGAATATGCATGGGCGTCAAATCTATAATAGGTCTTGGCGTCCTCTATTCGATTGAGGTACACCGTGTATTAGGGTGGTCCAAAAAACAAAAGTGTGTAATATTGTTTCTCCACAAGTTTCTTTTTATTTCAAAATACTCAAAAATCCGCTTTACCAAGTTTTATTACAATTGAATAAACTTTACAGGTCGCCCATAATGTTAATTTTTTTTCATATAAAAATGTATAGAGCGTCACACATCTAATAAAGATATCGAATGAGAAAGACTTTGGACAGATCATGACACTGTATTCCGAGTTGCAGCAGTAGGCAAACAATATTCTACTTCTGTTTTAAATTTTTGCTAAGTTTACTAGATATCGTTTTGTATGAGAATGCGATCTTTTTGGCATAAACTAAACGCTTTGGGCGACCAGTAAACGATCACATAACAAGTTTAAATTTGACACATAAGTAACTAATTTATAGCAAACAAAAATAAGCCTTGTGGAGGAAGGATTTGATATACTTTTTTTTCTTCATACTATTTTGGACCACCCTACCCTGTATATTTTTTTTTTTTTTTTTTTCATTTATTTAAGGTTTACCAACGAATGTTTACACCAATACTTAGATAACGATACTTACAATTACAAAGTTAACCAAGTGTAACACCCACTTAAAGGTAAACACCGCATGCATTTCTTAATTAAGGAGTATTAACATAATATTTTTATTAAACAAATCTATTTAAAATTTAGGAACAAAGACTTACGAAACTATAAGTACCTACATAGAGGTAAATAACATGCGATGCTCGAGATAATTACAGGGATATATTATAATTTAAGTACAATCAGACATGGACTTTTTAAATTGTTTAAAGGAGTCGAAATATATATCGACAACATCACTACAGCTGTTTACTGTTTTACATAAGCGCGGAATAGGAGAATTGCCGCCTAAGACGGTTTTCCTAAAGGGGGGAAAGAGTGGTGTGATCGGTTTGCGAGGAATTCTTGGCGGAGTGCGAAAGCGTATCATACCCAGTAGTTGAGGACAGTCAATTTTATTTCTGACAATTTTGAATAGAAACATTGCGTCGAGTGTCGTTCTTCGCTTAGCCAGGGATACCATGTTGAAATGCTGCAGTCTTCGTTTGTAGGAAACTGATTTCTTGCCCAGCGCTCCCTCACTGAATGCTAAATACCAAAGAAACCTTTTCTGAACGCGTTCCAATCTCAGTGAGTGTGTGGCATAGTGGGGTCTCCAGACTACACTGCAGTACTCCAAGATACTTCGGACCAGGCTCTGATATAAGAGTATTTTGGTTTGATAGCGGCGCAATGTTTTGGTAGTTCTAATAACAAAACCCATCATTTTTGAGGCCTTTTTAGCAATGTGATCCGTATGAGGTACAAACGTTAATTTACTATCAAATAAGACACCTAGGTCACGAATACTATCCACTTCCTGTATTTTCATGTCATTAATAAAATATTCAGATTGTATTAGCTTTTGTTTTCTTGTGAATTTTATGTGGACACATTTTTTGGGATTTAAGTGCATTTGATTATGTTTACACCAGTTAACCAACTCATTCAGGTCACGTTGCAAAAATGCTACATCTTCTGTTGATGTAATAGGTCGTGCAAATTTAAGGTCGTCAGCATACATAAACACGTCTGAATTTCGAAAACAATATGGTATATCATTAACAAAGAGGTTAAAAAGGACTGGACCCAGGTGGGAGCCCTGCGGGACGCCCGAAGTTATAATCCCGAGGTTAGATTGATAACCATTGACTACCACGTAAAATACTCTGTCAGATAAATAAGATTTAAGCCAAGTATGTAAAGTACCAGATACTCCATAGGCACTTAACTTATCCATAAGAATTTTGTGTGAGACGTTGTCAAAGGCCTTACTAAAATCCGTGTATATGACATCAGCCTGACTGCCTTTATCGATTACAGTAGCTAAAAATTCAGTAAAGCTGACCAAGTTTGTGCACGTTGACCTAGACGAAACAAACCCGTGTTGTTGATCACTCAAGTATAGTCTTAAGTGATTCTGAATAAGCGGACAAATTAACGATTCAAAGATTTTAGCGAAAGAGGACAAAATAGAGATAGGTCTGTAATTAGATATAACATCATCACCATCTGATTTGTGAACAGGTATAACCTTTGCCTTTTTCCATTGCGATGGAAAGATACCAGTAGAAAGGGACTTATTATATATAATCCATAATGGATACACAAGAACCGACGCACAATTTACAATAAATACTGGTGGAATCCCATCGGGCCCGGCTCCCTTAGCAATATTTAAACCTTTTAATTTCTTGTATACGGTTTCCCGGTCTATGTTTGGTGTACTTAATAACTGACTATTAGTTTCAAGTGATTTTATGTATTCAGACTTGTATTCATCACTTCGATGAGCGTCAAGACTGTATACTGAGGAGAAATAACTGGCGAACATTTCACAGATTTCAACATTGTCTGATGTAGTTTTAGTTCCATTCGTTAAAGTTGCCGGATAAGCACTTGACCCGCCACGCTTGGCTTTAACATAAGACCAAAAAAATTTGGGATCATTTTTCAAGCTTGTCTCTACGTTTTCTATATATTTCCTATACAGTGTAGTTGCTAAAATTTCACATCTCTTACTAATTAGTTTCAATTCAATGCAATCTAGTGGATTCTTATATTTATTATACTTAACTCTTAGTTTATTCTTTTCATTTAACATTCTCTTAAGTTTTTTATCAAACCATGGAGGAAACTGGCGGCTTTTAGATTTAACAAACGGCACGTATTTGGTGATCGTATTTTTAATAATGTTATTAAGAATAACCACCATGTCACTAACATCTTCAATGTCATTGAAAAGTTCATCCCACTTGCATTTGCTAAGATTTTTACAAATAGGGTCGTATTGTGCCTTGTAGAAATTAGGTCGTTTAGCATCATGATTATATTTCAGTCGACAATCTATTGCTATTGATATTGTAATATTGAGAGGTGGGTGAAGTTGGTCAACGTTAGTGATCGGATAAATACATTCACAAACGTTGGTCATTGTTACAGAGGACAACACTAGGTCAAGTATACGCCCTGATTTATTAAGTACGCAATTAAATTGCTGTAGTTTATTTACGTATGAGAAGTCAATTAAGATGTCACCAAAACCCTGAGCGACACCCGACGTGTCTCCAACCTGGTTCCAGTTAATGTTACTTAAATTAAAGTCTCCGATTATACAAATATGTGAGTTCACTTCTTCGAAAATTGAGTTACAGTGGTCTACAAAGTATTTAAGAGAAGAGCGTCGTACTGGGGTAGGCAGGTATACTGCACAAAGAGTGATTTTATGATTAAAAGCAGGAGATCGCATTGGTAAGTCTATGGTTACCCAGAGGTCTTCGCTATTACATTGCCAATTAATCATACGTCTCGAATAAAAGCTTTTTAGGACAGCTATTAATACTCCACCCCCCTCCTTACCGCATTGCAAACTTGATTGCTCTCTGTCTCTTCTGTAGACGTCATATCGGTCGTCAAAAAGTTCGCTGCTTAGTACCGAACTGTTTAGCCATGTTTCCGTTAATATTATGACGTCATAATCATTACAGCACATATTACGATAGAAGACGTGAGTTTTAGTACGTAGTCCACGACTGTTTTGGTAGTACATTTTAATATCGATTTTTTTTTATTTATTATAAATTAGCATGCTAAAAATGAGAAATATAGATAGAGTTATACAATTTTGCTAAGACTGTCCTTACTGGAAATATATATAAATTCACTGTCGTCATTTTTCCTGACATAGATTCTGCCGCCTCGCACCCAAACATGTTTGTACCCTTTCCCTTTTGCTAGATGTCTGGCCGCAGCATGAAGCGTTTTGTTAGCAGGCGATAGGTGTTCTACGACGAACACAGGCGTTTTGCTACCAGCGAGGCCAATATGCGAGCTGTTAAGCTTGTTCTGCGGGTTGGTTCTATTGAACTTAATTGTGGCTGCCAAAACTTCGTCGCGCAGCCGGGGAGTGGCCAGCTGAACCACAATCGATCTTGGACGCGACGACTCTTGGTTAATTTTAGCAACACGAGTGCAGTGCATGATACTGCTTTGGGCTATTTGACAGCCAACCGCCTGCCCAAGGTGACCGATTATCGCGTATAAGTTTTCTCGCTTGTCTTCTGGCACGCACTGGATCTCCAAATTATTCGACCGTGTATGTTGTTCCAAGTAATTAATCCGTAGAGTCATTTCGTTGATAGTCGTTTTCATTTTCAGATTATCTGCCTGTAATTCTTGTGTTAACTTTTTGGCGGTAGCTTGCTCATCTTCAATTTCATCGAACCTAGCATTCATAAAATTCATTGAGTCTTGAATATCTTTCATACCTTGTTTTAAGGGTTCTAGTTGGTTATTGATAATACTAGCCATATTGGTATTCAATTCCTTTACCATCGCACTAAACTCTTTCTGAAGCAAGTCCTGAACTATAGAACGGACATCGTCACCCGTTACTACAGCTGGCACCGGAGGAGAGTTCAGCGCGGGTCTCTTAGATCTTCGAGTACCCAATGGTTTATTAATAGGGGTTGAATAATTTTTCGGTGATTTTGGGTTACTGCACTCGGGGCATTTCCATTCAGCCGGAATAACAGAATCCTGATTTAGTTCCGTGAGCGCTAAGCAAGCAAAATGGTGTGAGTTGCTACATTTCGTACAGTCTATGTACGGTTCGTTCTCCTCGTTAGGTGTACTGCAGCATCCCCATGATCTTACTTCGGTTAGCAGATTGTTTTGCATCTTACCGCTACCAAGTAACAAAGCGACAGATTAGCGATAGCCCCGAGTGACGTGGTACGGGGGCTATTCACGTGCCGAGCTGCCGAAGTGATGCGTTAGAGATAAGATAAGACCGCAAATCACCGGGTAGGTTCATCAAAAAATAAATAAATGATGTTTGTTACCGTGTTTGTCCTTTTTCTGTTAATTCTCTTTTAAAACAATCACTTCACTGAATATCTAGAGCATCTGAGCTACACACTGATATAAGTCTAGTGCAAATTAACGCGTGATAACTAATTAAATTTATTTACGAAAGCGAAGCAGTTAAGCGGTACGTGTTTTTCTCTCGATGGTAGATATATGAGCCAGGCCTGGTTGGCGAGTGGCTACCAGGTTAAAACGGCATTTTTAGGGTTCCGTAGTCAACCTTAACCCTTCCGTAGGAACCCTTATAGTTTCGCCATGTCCGTCCGTCCGCAGCCTAGCTCAGAGACTATTAGTACTAAAAGGCTGTAATTTGGCATGAATATACATATTAGTCACGCCAACAAAATGGTAAAATAAAATTTTGATAAAAAAAAAAAAACTCAAAAATGTCCGGAAATGTTGACATTCCTATCTACATATTGAGACGCGAAGTACATAGTTTACTGACAGTTCTCAAATTTAAAAAAAAAAACATTGCGTGCTCCCTACACAAGCCCGCAATTTTCCATACAAATTCCATTACTATCTACCTTGTAAATTTTTAAAAAGTGAAAAGGGCCATAATAAATTGAGGGCACAAGTCTTATACATCCAAATTTTACTCGAAACATAACTTTTTTATTTGTGCCTGGCATAGCTTATGATTTTTAAAAACAAGAATTGCGTTTAACTCCTTGTCATAAACAAAAAGGCGGTAAGGAGTGATGGTTTTTTCACATGTTTCTGTTTGCATGCAATTCAAAAAATGAGTTCAAGCGATGAAGATTTGACTCAACACAATTTTTTTCTTGCGATTTTTGAGAAAAACACTATATTTGCCTCGGCAGGAACAGCAATTGCGGGCTTCGTATTTTTAAACGGACTCGCAAGCTCGTCCGTTTAATTCAATACTCGGCCCGCAATTGCCTACTTCCATGCCTAGGCAATAATGTACTATTGTCCTCCCCAACCCGTAACGTGTGGATGTATATTGTTTTTCTCTTATACCCCATATTGTCGTTGGATAGCTCTTTCAAAAATGTTGCGGGTTTGACTGAACAGTTCTTTGATTATGGGATCCGTTTATGAAATATTAAGCTTTAAAGCGCTAATTTTTGTTAGAGTCAGGTGTCCCCCCCTACAGCTACAACGATAATAAAAAACAGAAATAATACATTGTTGCAGAGGATAGAAAGTACCTGATTTTTGGACGAGGCATATAGAGGGCCGAAACCTAGTTGAGGCCCTCTAGTGAACGAGTCCATAAATTGCACTTTCTACCGAGGCAGACATAGTGCTTTCACAACTATTGAGAGGAAATAAAATAAAAATTAATTTTCAAAACTCAATATTTAATTCATGTTAATATGACATCACCTTCAATTTTACCATAGATAACTTTTTAAATCTGGACCCCTATTCTCGTGGCACTCGAGATTAATAAACTAACATGCGAGATGAAGATGTCAACTCCATATAAAATTGTATTTGTTTCGCCATATCTTCCATTTAATTTCATCTCTGGTGGTTCGAGATTAGGGGCCAAGTTTGAATTACATTAAAAAAAAAGCAGTGACATCGTTTTTAGTCTGTGTATCTTTTAGCAAAATAACACCTTATATTTTACGACACAAAATGGTGTGTTCTGGTTGGTCGATTTCAATTTTTCATTTTAAGGAGCTATGACACAAAAATTGATTGATTGATTTTCATTGGTTCTTAAAGTTGGACCATTGTTGTCCAACTTTAAGAACCAATGAAAATCAATCAAACCAAAATCAATTCTCGACCAATCAGCAAACACGCCGACAAAAACATTCTTGGTCTGTCCCTATAAGTGACGTTTTGTGACCCCAAACAAGACCATTTGTGGCCATATTTCCGAGCAGTGTTGTGAAAAATATCTTAGATGAAACCACATATATCGACACGCCCTAAGTTAAAGTCTATCTTCCCAGTACGCGGTTATACTACTAGGGCATTTTCGTAATCTACAGCATCGACTTTACCATATACGCAAAAAAAAACGAGAAAAAAGTAATCAGAACATATTTTTTTCAAATGTGTAACTAACTAAGTATTCGCATCTGTTGCTAATAAATCTCCAAAGAAAATAAGAATAATTAACTACCTCTTATTCAATTCTACACGGTAAAGTGCTAATCCGGAGGAGGAGAATTGGCAGTTCGGCACTTTTACTGGGGACACGACACATTATATGAACACGGTCCGTTAGAATAATAGAAACTGAAATATGGTTGAATCAACAACATTTAATTTAATTAAAACTGAGTTTAGATGCAGTCAATAAAATAAAAAGCTCAGTGAACCACTAGCATTATCTCTCAATCGTCGTGGTAAGCACGGTAAGTTTTTAACCGACTTCAAAAAAAGGAGGAGGTTCTCAATTCGTCTGTATTTTTTTTTATGTTTGTTACCTCAGAACTTTCGACTGGGTGAACCGATTTTGATGATTCTTTTTTTATTTGAAAGCTGGTACTTTCCGATTGGTCCCATTTTTATCAAAATGAAGATCTGATGGTGGAATCCATGAGGAATCGACGGAACTCTTCAAAATTTATAGGCACACCTATAGCGATATTAGTATTTTTCATTGTAACTCGTGTATTTGGTCTTGGAAAGCACTATTTGGTGAAGTGGAACTGACGATGAAGACCACAGATGGCCACCGGAACTCTTAAATATTTCGAGGGTGGCGACAAGATATTTCGATTAAGATAGTTGGGTGACTATGACGAAGCATATTTAGGTTTAAATATATGACTATGACTTTCCCACGGCGTTGCTTGCGGCGAGATTGAAATGTTCTATTGTTTCTTATTACTTGAGAAGTGGGAGAAAAACAGCATAATTATGATCACAAAAAGTATAAAATATTTTTTTTTTAAAAACCCGCCTTCAAAAAGCAAAAAGTAACTTCTTTAAAATGGTAGGTAAATCAAAGTCAAAAGTTTATTTGCCAGAATTGTGGTACATGGTTGGTAGCAATATTACGGAACAGTATAGAACAGCACAATTCACCAATAAGCAGGCATGCAAAATCATTTTTTTGTACACAAGAATACATCATTATACACGAATACATCATTTAAATTAAAAGCAATTCATATATTATTACAATTAGTTTGAAATATAGTCCAGTTTTGTTACAACATTAGCTATAATTATCACGAAGTCATAAATTCATTGACAGTGTAAAAACATTTTTCTTTGAGCGAAATCTTTGAAGAAATGTTCAATCTTATTAAAAATAGTTTACTCTCAATTATGAAGGAATGTTATTATACATTTTTCCTGACATTTTAAAACAATTTCTATTATGTAGTGCTGATTTCGACACAGGTAATTTAACACGGAGCAAGTCTCTCCCACGTAAAATTGGATTCTGAACCGGTTTAGCAAACATCTCCGGGATACTTTTTACAAATTTTGCATGTTCGTATATATAAATGCTAGCCAAAGTCAGGATATTTAGTTCCTTGAATAGTGGTCTACACGAGACCTTCGGACCGACTCCACATAATGCACGAAGACACCTCTTTTGAGTCAAAAATGCTTTGTGAACATTTGTCGAGTTCCCCCAAATTATAATGCCATACCGAAGAAGAGATGCAATGTGACCATGATATGCTAAAAGAGCGGTCGACTTTCCTGCTAAAATTCTTAACCTTTTTAACGCAAAAACAAACCTATTGAGTTTATAGCATATATTATTAATTTGAGCCTTCCAGCTACATGATTTATCAAGAATAATGCCCAAGAATTTAACTTCATCACTGGTAGTTATAGTTTGTCCTTTATAATTAACATTTAATGATGAACGTTGTGTTCTGGTATTAGAGAATTGCACCAGGTTGGTTTTTTCTACATTCAATTTTAAATTATTATTACATATCCATTGACCAATATCATTGATTGCATTATTCACTAAATTTTTTGTGTTATAGACTTATCACCATCTGCTATTATAATCGATAAATAATCAGCAAACATAACGATTTGATGTTTAGTAATATACGGTATATCGTTGATATAATACAAATAACAATGGTCCTAAAACACTTCCTTGGGGTACTCCCCGTGCATTAATTTGAAACGTTGATCTATACTGAGTGAATTCTCTATACTCATTAAGTCTACCGATTTCAACACACTGGCTGCGGTAAGTTAAATAACTTTCAATCCATTTAGATGCTCTACCTCTGATGCCATAGTTTTCACACTTCTTTAGAAGTATTGAGTGATCTACAAGATCGAATGCCTTCGACATATCAAAGAATATTGCAGCTATGGGATTAGACTTATCTATGTTGTCAGTAACACTTCGTATCAGTGTGTATGCAGCATATATTGTTGACCTATCTTTTACAAAACCGTTTTGCTCCTTTGCTATGATATTATGTTTTTCAGCAAAGTTAACGATTCTGCATTTCATAACATTTTGGAAAAAAAATGATAGTACTGGAATTAGAGCTATTGGGTGGTAGTTGTTGAGAAGAGATCGTTAATTTTTTTTGAATAGAGATTTCACAACTGATTGCTTGAGTTTATAGGGAAAGATACCTTGAGAAAGGGATTGATTCACGAGATGAGTCAATACCTTGACAAGCCCTTTTGCAGCACGTTTTATGATGTGAGTAGATATATGATCTATGCTAACAGCATATGTATTTCGCAGTAATTTTATTAACGTTTCTATTTCTTTTTTTTGAAGTCGGCGTCCAACAATATTTTTACCAAAAGCAGACTTCAGTTGGACTGACCTATTTACCTACCATTTTAAAGAAGTTATTTTTTGCTTTTTGAAGGCGGGTTTTTGTTTTTTTATTTTTAAAATTGTTTTATGCTCTAAGTTGATTTCCAAATAATAAGTAGGTAACTATCCACATACACGTTTGTAATGCGGCGTCTAGTAAATGATAGTTTGTAACTGACTAGGAAACTCGGTAATATTTGTTGCATTTACTCACTTGTTCACAGGAAAAATCTATGTATTATATACTCGTACGTAAGTGAATAACTCCGTACAATTGATATTTAAAAAAATATTAGTTATTACAATAAAAATAATAATTTATAACGGTAAATATTCGATATATGCGTTAAATAACCAAGGACTAAAATAACCATGTATAAATGGTTAAATTACGCGTAACTCAGTAAAACGAAGCTCATGATTAGTAGATAGGTGCGTATCATCTATATATATAAAAGCAAAAGCTGACTGACTGATTTATCAACCCACAGCCCAGACCGCTGGACCTAGAGACTTGAAATTTTGCACATAGATAGCTTTTACAGTGTAGAGATCCACTAAGGAAGGATTTAAAAAAAAACACCCCATAGGGGATAAAATACGGGGGTGAAGTTTATATGGAATTTTCTCATTTCTGGACTTAGATGTATGAAAATAGGTGTAAAACAAGTATGAAATAAAAAAAAGTTTAAAAAAACAAAAACCTGCCTTCAAAAAGCAAAAAATAACTTCTTTAAAATGATAGGTAAATAGGTCAGTCCAACTGAAGTCTGCTTTTGGTTAAAATATTGTTGGACGCCGACTTCAGTTGGACTGACCTATTTACCTATCATTTTAAAGAAGTTATTTTTTGCTTTTTGAAGGCGGGTTTTTGTTTTTTTTTAACTTTTTTTTATTTTATACTTTTTAGTGATCATAATTATGCTGTTTTTCTCCCACTTCTCAATTAAGAAACAATAGAAAATTTCAATCTCGCCGCAAGCAACGCCGTGGGAAAGTCATAGTCATATATTTAAACCTAAATATGCTTCGTCACAGTCGCTCAACTATCTTAATCGAAATATCTTGTCGCCACCCTCGAAATATATACCGTTTAGGAGTTCCGGTGGCCATCTGTGGTCTTCATCATCAGTTTCACTTCACCAAATAGTTTTTTCCAAGACCAAATACACGAATTACAATGAAAAATACCAAAATCGCTATAGGTATGCCTATAAATTTTGAAGAGTTCCGTCGATCCCTCATGGATTCCACAATCAGATCTTCATTTTGATAAGAATGGGACCAATCGGGAAGCACCAGCTTTCAAATAAAAAAAGAATCATCAAAATCAGTTCACCCAGTCGAAAGTTCTGAGGTAAACAATATTAAAAAAAATACAGATGAATTGAGAACCTCCTCCTTTTTTTGAAGTCGGTTAAAAATGATCTGTGTTAGTGAAATGGACAAAATTGCCTCCTAAAGGGGGGAAGTTTGTATGGAAATTTTCTCATTTCTGGGTTTAAAAGTATGAAAATAGGTATATATGTTCTCGGTTACAATTAAAAATGATCTGTATAGGTGAAATGGACAAAATTCCTCCCTAAGCGGGTAAAATGGGGGGGTAAAGTTTGTAAGGAAACTACTGAACCAATTTTAAAAATTCTTTCACCATTAGAGGTAGAATGCTACATTATCCCCGAGTAACATAGCCTACTTTTTATCCTTGAAAATTTAAAAGTTCCCGAGGGAATAACGATAATAGAAATCTACGCGGGCGAAGTCGTGGGCAGAAGCTATGAAATTTTGTGTGTATATTTCAATGGGTTCCTGGATGGTTTGAAAACACAATTGGACCCACCCGGTAGGTGGCGCTGCTGTTAGTATGTCACCAACTTCTCCTAAACGGCTGGAGCGATTTGGATGGAATTTTGTGTGTATATTTCATTGGGTTCCTGTATGGTTTGAAAACCTAACTGGCCCGGGTAGGTGGCGCTGCTGTCGGTATGTCACCAATCGCCTAACTTCTAAACGGCTGGACCGATTTGGATGACGTGAAACGATTCGGATTCAAGATGGCGGTCAATGTGTTTTTCGAAAAAGTCGTCATTAGGTATCGCGAAAATGAAATCAAATTTGGCATCTAAGATCACATGTTAAAAACATTTCTTTTATGATTTTAATTTTTTTGATATTATTTATGATGTTTTTCGAAAAAGTCGTCATAGGTATCATGTTTTATGATTTCGGGTATGGCAATTTTGAAAATGATACCGAATTAGGAATTCAAGATGGAGGCCATGATGGTATTCGAGATCCATGTTTTCAAGAAATTTGTCAATGGTATCATGTTTCATGTTTTCGGGGATGGTAATTTGGAAAATGATGTCAGATTCGGAATTCAAGATGACGGCCATGATGGCTTTCGAGAAAGTCGTCATGGGTGTCGTGTTTCATGTTTTCGGAGATGGCAATTTTGAAAATGATGTCAGATTCGGAATTCAACATGGCGACCATGATGTTTTTCGAAAAAGTCATCATAGGTATCGTGTTTCATATTTTCGGGGGTGGCAATTTCGAAAATGATAACAAATTTGGAATTCAAGATGGCGGCCATGATGGTATTCGAGAAAGTCGTCATGGGGTATCGTCTTTCATGTTTTCGGGGATGGCAATTTCGAAAATGATGTCTGATTCGGAATTCAAGATGGCGGCCATGATGTTTTTCGAAAAAGTCGACATGAATGTCGTGTTTTATGTTTTCGCGGATGGTGAATTCGAAAATGATATCAGATTCGGAATGCGAGATGGCTACCATGATGTTTGTCGAAAAAGTTGTCAAGTGTGTTTCATGTTTTCGCGGATGGTGAATTCGAAAATGATACCAGATTCGGAATTCAAGATGGCGGCCATTATGTTTACCGAAAAAGTCGTCATGGGTGTCGTGTTTCATGTTTTCGCGAATGGTGAATTCGAAAATAATGTCAGATTCGGAATTCAAGATGGGGGCCATGATGTTTTTCGAGAAAGTCGTCATGGGTATCGTGTTTCATGTTTTCTGGGATGGAAATTTCGAAAATGATAACAAACTTGGAATTCAAGATGGCGGCCATGATGGCTTTCGACAAAGTCGTCATGGGTGTCATGTTTCATGTTTTCGCGGATGGTGAATTCGAAAATGATGTCAGATTAGTAATTCAAGATGGCGGTCATGATGTTTTTCGAAAAAGTCGTCATGGGTATCGTGTTTCATGTTTTCGGGGATAGCAATTTCGAATTTGATAACAAATTTGGAATTCAAGGCCGCGGCTATGATGGTTTTCGAAAAAATCGTCATGGGTATTGTGTTTTAGGCTTTCGGGGATGGCAATTTCGAAAATGATATCAGATTCGAAATTCAGGATTGCAATATAGCTTAGGTCCTGGATAGTTTTTATTCCGGAAAAACATCTCAGTCCTACGGAAAATCAAATTAATCGTTAAAAGCTGTGAATTGGCTCACAAAGTGGTGCCACTTTTTATGGACGAGTAACAAAATTAAAAAGATGAAATCTCATTTAGCCATGCGTGGGAGTGTGTTTTTATTTCTGTTTACGTTGTCATCCTGTAATCCTTTCAGTTTGTATTCATTGATGTGTGAGTGCACAAAATCTACTACAGAAACACACTTTTAGTTCTCCATATACGAACTAGATGGTCCTCCCAATGAGCCTCCAGACGAATTGGTCTCCGGATGAATCTGGACATGACGAAGGTCATGTTCAATGACCTCGTCGTTCCGGGACCAGTAATCATCGATGGCACGCCTCTCGAAGTTGTCAAGGAATATGTTTACCTCGGGCAACTAATGCAGTTGGGTAAATACAACTTCGAAAAGGAAGCCGATAGGAGGACACAATTGGGCTGGGCAGCGTTTAGGAAGTTGTACCAAATATTTTCGTCGGATATACCTCAGAGCCTGAAGACGAAAGTCTTTGACCAGTGCGTCCTACCTGTAATGACGTACGGCGCCGAGACGTGGACACTGACTGTGGGGCTGGTTCATAAGCTTAAAGTAGCTCAACGTGCTATGGAAAGAGCTATGCTCGGAGTCTCTCTGAAGGACAAAATTCGGAACGAAGTGATCCGTCAGAGAACCAAGATGACCGACATAGCTCTGAAAGTTAGTAAGTTGAAGTGGGAATGGGCTGGTCACGAATTTCGCAGAACGGATAACCGCTGGAGTAAGCGTGTTCTGGAGTGGAGACCGCGTCTTGGCAAACGTAGCGTGGGACGCCCTCTGGCCAGATGGCGGGATGACTTGCATAAGAGGGCCGGCAGTGACTGGATGCATAAAGCATTAGACCGGGCTCTGTGGCGTTCCATGGGAGAGGTCTATGTTCAGCAGTGGACTGCAACGGGCTGATGATGATGAACTAGATGGCGCTAGCTCTGAGCTGACCCTCTGTATCGAAGTGTTGTCTTGGTATGGTCAAAGTCACTGGGAGGGTAAGCAATTTATCCCTAAACAGCGCTATATTTCGTTCTCTATTCGGATAGGACAAACTCATATTATTCATCCTGATAAGATCAAATTCTGAAGTCCACGTAGACGAAGTCACCGGGCGGAAGCTATATAATATTATAAAGAGGTAAAGTTTGTGACGTTATAAGGGGTAATCTCTGGATTTAATGAAACCATTTAAAAAAATCTGTTACTAATGGAATGCCACGTTAAATATTTTCGAGTGTCATAGGCTATTATATTAACCAAAAAAGTTTATTACCCAACAATGTGGGCACGGGTACAGCTAGTAATATATAAAGTTCAAAATACATAATGGGTCATAATACATTATGGTTCATAATATAATCATAGTAAACTTTTCAGGATTGCTATAAAATAAACCAAACCTAATTTAATGGGTGCTTCAGAAATAAAACTATTATATATTATGAACCATTATGTATTATGACCCATAATATATTTTGAACTTTATATATTATGATACGTTTCCTTAGTTAATGCACTCAACTTTGCTTCTAACTTTGAAACCGTTGTAACCGATTTAATTCAGTATAGCCATCTCCTGGCGCACTAACTAAGTAAAAACGTTATTACGTAAACTTTTGTTCGTTTTTTGTCTATTGTGTTCAAAACAAATCTATGTTTTATATTTATTGAAATGTTACTGATTTTTTTTTGAGTGAGATACCGCTCCATGATTCGAAAAAGAAATAATGATTTGCAATAACATTTAGATTAATCTACCAACAAATTGGTATCAAATAAGTGACAACCATTACGTGCCAACAGGCCTTTTGTTTATGTCAGTATTTTGTTCCTTTTTGTTTGTCTGTTTGTCACGAATAAATGATTTCTGTCTTTCGTTCTCTCTTCTACAACAGCAAGATGAAGAAATTACACCTGCCATATATACTACCCATGCTGCGTTGAATCACATTGCTTGCTCTTTAGCTCCCACACATCCTTCTGCTTCTTGTTAAGGGACATTAAATTACAAAGAATCACATTTACTTTCGCCTTCACTACTGGGCATTTTTGTAATATACACTTATTTAAATAATTAATTATATTTCGCTTTGCTTGTTTATCAGCACATGATTAGTCAAGTGAACGTGCACGAGACGAGACATTGCAACGTATGAGTCGCCTAACTACGGTGGAGTCCAGACTAGTCCATCTACTCCAGCTACGTCGGCATTGACTGTTTATTTAAGAGCACCTGAATTTTTCAAGTCAAAATGAACCACGGCTTATCAACACTCTATATCGAGAAAAAACAATAGCAGATACCTACAAGTAAAAAGGAAATTTGTTGAAAGTGAATGATTATCTGTGTAAACAGAAAACAAGAAAAGGGGAAACGTTGGGATAACAAAATTGTAGATTACTATTGAATTTCAGTAACTTGCCCAATTTTATATAAAAATGTTTTGTCGTATATGTGTCTAATTGGCATTTACCGTTGTTTTTCTCTAAGACTTAAGGGAAAAATAACGCTGATCATGTATGTATCTACCACTTACACACTCGAATTAAGGAAACATTATCAGGTATAAGTATGCAACTGGTATAACTTAAAAACTACTAAACATAAAATTTTATACTTGTAGTAATAATAGTTACCGCGCAATTACGATTTTAAATTTATCAAAACTTTAAAACGCTCTCATGTAAGGTTATGTTTTTTGATATACATACTTTAACTTATGTCGTGTCAATATAACGAATTTTAAAGAAAACCTATCACGACTAAGTGGACTTGATAGGATCCTGAGATACAGGCTACTAAAATGTTTATACCTACTAAAATCATCTAAGTCAGCACCAAATAACTTGAAATATAGAATTTGTTGGTTTTTGAGATGGTATTTATGTAGAAACTTCGGCTTTGGCTTCGGAACCCTACACTGAGCATGGTCAGACATGCTCTTGTCCAGTTTTTGACGAAGGGTTCTGTTTCCAGCTACTGTTCGTGGTGTACATGATAATCGTGGCCATTCTGCTGGTGAACATGCTGATCGCCATGATGGGGAACACGTACCAGAAGATCGCGGAGACACGGAACGAGTGGCAGCGGCAGTGGGCGCGCATCGTGCTGGTGGTGGAGCGCGGCGTGCCGCCCGCGCAGCGCCTGCGCCAACTCATGACCTACAGCCAGCCCATGGCCAGCGGCAAGCGCGCGCTGGTGCTGAGGATCAACCAAAAGGTACTATCGGATATGGCCAGAATCCTAATTGCTCTCTAAATCATTAACGGCCAGAACAATTCAGAATCAAAACAAATCCTCGGCCCCTGCAATATTACTAGTATATGATAAAATGTAGGTGTAGGTATATGCAGCATGATTGTCGGAACAGTACGGCTGTCCCAAACCAAAACCTAGTAAGAGCCATTGAGAAAATTTTACAGGAGAAACAAAACAAACGTTTTTATGTCCCTCTTAAAAACTATAAGCCCTAGGTAATTGATTGTTAGTGCTAAATTATGAAAATAAATGACTCTAATAGATGAGTAAACAAAATTGAAAATAACACTGTAAATGCCAGTTTTATGAGATTTACTAGTAGATTTGTCGCTAGAAATGTCTCAAAAACCAAAATCAATAACCTAGCATAGTCTGTTACTGGGAATTTGATCTGATTAGTTGGTCGGTTCGAGCGTTTTTCTCTTATGTAAAAACCTAGTACTTAAGTATGTGTGTTGTGATCATTGAAGTTTAAAATTAAGTGTGCAATATTTTAAGTAAATACTTGTCACATAATTATAATCATAAATAAATTTCACCTCAAATTTACTCAAAAATGTATCTGATTAGATGAAAATGTTGACATTTATAGTCTTATTAAATAATTAGAGGATCTACAACTGAATCGTCATCAAGGCAATCTAAATCAAAATTTTCTAATTCTGGCTCCGTCCAGAAAAAAAAACAACACACGAGAAAAAACTTATTACAAAAAAAAACGGATTAAATAATTTAACTTCACCCTCGTAAGCTGAATGTTAAAAAAGCAAAACCCAATCTCTTTAGTAAATTTAAGTTACCCAGTTGATATACAAAATTTAATTAATTAATTAATTGTATAATTAATCACAAAAAAGTGTACAAAATTTGCACAGTTCTGTGTCTAAGCTTCCACGCAAAAACGAACACAAAATTAAGCCAAGAACCATTCGCTAATACTTTTTTTCATAATTAAATTAACCCAACAAAGCTTATACGTACACAGTTTGTTTTTTATATACGTAGGTTACTCGTAACTAGGGAGCGGATTATTGAAATAGGTACCTACATATTTACCTGTAGCTGGCGAAACGTCGCGAAAGATCATGTAATTATGTAAGTGCGGAATAGGGTTTTTAAAATATATTTATAATATTTTTAATTGTAGTTTCTCAGTATTACGTTTAACCCATAGTTTAAAAAAACAAATCACAACGCAAATCTGAGCAAGTTTTTAAATAGCCAAATAAATAATAATATGTACCGACTCGACACCAAATAGATGGAAATAACAGCAATGAAAAATAATAAAATTTAATATAAAGTCCGCATCCGGCAACTACTACCAACAACACCGCCACGAAACTACCTATGTAAATATGTACCTATCCTTTCCCTACTTAGCTATACTATAAGTACTATAACACAAGAACAAGTTTAAATACACATAATAGGTATGAAGCAGGTATCTGTATCTATTTTATCGTGCATACAAACAAACAACATAAAACAAAGTAAAGCCCATGGGTATCCACATTCATTAGATGCTTATTAGTGTCCAGAAGAAAACTGCAATATAAATAGGAGAGCATAACAATTGTTAACGCATTAATAGTATCTAACTACCTAAAACAACGCAATTTTTATTTCAAATTTTAATTCAGAGAAAAAGTTTAATAGTAAACAATAAGTTAGTACATATCTTGATAATGCGGCTGCAAGAATAAGTTTGCTCCTATAACTATTTCGACCAATGATATAATATAGTAAAAAAAAAATTAAAAAAAAAAACAAAAACCCGCCTTAAAAAAGCATAAAATAACTTCTTTAAAATGGTAGGTAAATAGGTCAGTCCAACTGAAGTCTGCTTTTGGTTAAAATGTTGTTGGACGCCGACTTCAGTTGGACTGACCTATTTTAAAGAAGTTATTTTATGCTTTTTGAAGGCGGGTTTTTGTTTTTTTAAACATTTATTTTTTTACTATATTATATCATGTGAGTTACAGTGAAAAATACCAAAATCGCTATAGGTGTGTATCATAATATTTGAGGAGTTCTCTTGATTTCTCCATGATCTCATCATCAGATCCTGACGTAGTGACAATGGGACCAACTAGAAAGTATACCCATTCGAACAAAGAAAAAATTTTTCAAATCGGTCCAGTGGTCTTCGAGTAATCGGGGAACATACATAATAAAAAAAAAACCCGACGAATTGAGAACCTCCTCCTTTTTTTGAAGTCGGTTAAAAAGGTGGATATGTTACCCGCACTTCGATAGTGGCACCCTAAAACCAAGCCAATTGGTACACCTTTACTTAGTCTTGCGCTGTCAACGGAACCGTGAACTAGTCTGCAGACCAACATACACTCGTCTCTGTTTCGGTCTCGGAAATTAGCATACCATCCTGCTTTCACTTGTCATTTATGAATTAGTGTGTAATTGCAATATTTACTGATTATCTGTGCGTAAGCCGGGCCATTTTTACACGCGGAATACCGTATAGGTAACATATCTACCTCTTTTTATATTATACTTATCATTGATTTCGACTCATTTTGGTAGAGCTTTAACAAACAAAAACACATCGTTCAGCGCCAGAGCAAACTTAGTGACGACGGTTCGGAGCGCGTTGACGACCCTTCTCCCCAAGCAACGCCGCGCACCTCACCACTCGCCCCGCAGCACTCCTTATGCATCGACTTGCTAGATTTTGTATAGGAATAAATTACAAATTCAACAATACTGAATAGTTCGTTTCGTAAATCTAAAACCTAGTATGAGTAATTCATCAATCAAATTAACCTATCGAGTGCTATTTAACAAAATACAAAAACCTAGTAAGTGCAAATTCCAAAATCAAAAACCTAGTATAAGCCGTCCGTTTCATAAATCAAAAACCTAGTGTGAATAATTTCCCAATTCAAAAACCTAGTTCGCGCTTTTTAACAAATACAAAAACCTAGTAAGTGCAAATTCCAGAATCAAAAACCTAGTATAAGCCGCAGTTACTAATTGTTTGGATTTGGATATGTAACTTGCTAGGATTTTGAGTGTGGTATCGACGAGTAGCAGATGGAGTTGCTAGGTTTAGGGGGTCTCATATCTTCGAAACTAAGCGCGATAGAATTATGGGTGTTTTTGCATTACACGCAGCACTAAATTTAAAGATGTGTGGTGTAAAAAAACGAATTTTGACAAATTTGGCTCTTGCTAGGTTTTGGTTTGGGACAGCCGAGTAGCCCGAGCACAAATATTTGAATCATGTCACGTTTTCGAATCACCTTTATATATTCATTTCTATAATAAATTACCTACCGTAGTTTTAAAGTTACCATTTTCAGCACTTAAAAGTTACTTGAAAAGGTCGTTAATGTCTAAAGCGTATTATAGAGTGGAGGATTATCTAACAGACAAAAATGCATGGCCTAAACCCGAAACTTAGTCAATAATAATTTGTTCAAATGCAAAACCGTTATCTTGTCTAGGGGACACCGTTGATGTAGGAAAACATATCAAATCATGTGTTCGTCTTGCACCATCTTATATACACATACTTAAGTATGAGTTTTTTCTCTCTGTCTCTCTCGTAGATTCTTTGCATGTTTTCCTGCTGAACTACACATGTTATTTGATATTATATTTAATTTAATATTTATAGTTTTATATAATGATAGACTAATTATTATAAGAAATATGTTTAAAAAATGACTGACTGCTGAGTTTCTTGCGGCGTTTCATCTCAGCAGTGGTCTCTTGGGAAGCGCTGGTAGATTCTTGACGTGTAAAAGTGCCCGTGCGGCCTTCTTACTGAATAAATAACTTTTATCTTTTTTTTACCTTTTATACTATTCTGTTCTGAACCTATTCCTAGGACGACCAGGGGCAGAACCCCTTAAACCGACTCACGTTTTCATACATAATTTTACGTATACTTTACCCTTCTTCTTCTACTTCTACCTATACTAAAATGTAAAAATATGGGAGATTGCATCATCTCCAGAATACGTCCTAATGCACCTTATTCCAGTGTAAAAGGAGAGGATTCTTTCGATACATATTGTTACACACGCGGGGTTAGGTAACTGATAGAAATGCACGAATACACCGATAATCAAAAGTAGACTTTAATAACGCACTCACTTAAACCGTTACGAAACAATTATCGCACAATAAACTTCGAATACTCAGATGATCACTCGGGTCCCTCTTATTCGCACTGATCACTTTCCAAGTAAAGACTGAATCTCGGTTGCCGGTAGGTCCGCCTTTTATACTTCCCGTGTCCGATCTTTCCAGAATGCCTTCCGGAATGTTCGATGTACTTCGCCCCGCCAAGGATGATCGAGACTATTCGTTGCTGGAATGTTCTACGCCTTGCTACTTTGTTCTGTTTACAATCGCGATGTCCTTGACTCACGGGTCTGGATGAGTCTGGAATGTTCCGCGTATTGCTGTCTCATTTTGTGATCTCTTTCACACGCTTCTGGAAGGTTCTCAATATCGCCGTCTCTTTCTAATCGTGTTATCTCTTTCACACACTTCTCGAAGGTTCTCAGTATTGCTGTCTCTTTCTAGTCATGTTTTCTCTTTCACACACTTCTCGAATGTTCTCAGTATTGCTGTCTCTTTCTAATCATGCTATTTCTTTCACTCTTACTGGAAAACTTGCCATATACTGAAATGTACTTCAAAGGCCCATAAGGGGCCCTGAAAATGCCTGAAAATGGGTTTTCAGGTTATGACGTCATCTGATAGAGGGTGGCCTGAAACGGACTGAAAACATATTTCAGGCGCCTGAAAACAACGGCAAGTTGGTCGAAATTTTGATAATCTGATATGTGATAGAGCTACCTATGAAAGGGACTGAAACGATATTTCAGCCTGCTGAAAACGCTCCTAAAGCACCAAAATTAACGATAAAAAATGAGACGCCTTATGCCATCGGCGTAACATTACCCCCTCCTAAGACGGCCCGAGCATTATTAGTTCCGTAGTATCTCGCCAGTCGGTCAACGTAGACAACCTAGCAGGGACTTCGCTGGCTCCGCTGTATCTGATAAGTAACGTCGTTGATGTTTGTGACTACTTTGTATGGCCCTTCCCAATTCGGTGATAGTTTCGGGGATTTCCCTTTTCTTCGCATGGGGTTATGCAGCTACACCAATGAACCTTCCTCGAACCCCACCTGGTTAGATTTTCGGTCATATCGTGTTTTCATCTTCGCACTGGCTTGAAGTCCATATTCACGAACATGACTGTGAACATCGTCTATCCGGTGTCGCAAATCACTGGCATACTCGGTGATCGATTTCGGCGAATCTGGAGCACGACCTATATGACATAAGGAAGAGAGGAATATGCCTATCCCAATCCTTTTGGTGACTTTCAATCACCTTGGCCAAATGTCTTTCCAGCGTCTGGTTGAATCTCTCGACCATTCCGTCCGATTGCGGGTGATATGGCGTTGTCCTGGTTTTATGAATTCCCATGATTCAGCAGGTTTCCTGGAACACCTGTGATTCAAAATTTCTGCCTTGATCACTGTGTATTTCGAGAGGCACACCAAATCGACAACACACCGCCATCACTAATTTCTCCGCTACTGTGACTGCTTCTTGGTTAGGGATCGCAAATGCTTCAGGCCACTTGGTGAAGTAATCCATTATAACGAGTATGTGCTTGTTTCCCGAGTCTGATGTCAAAACGGGCCTGCGACGTCTAAAGCAATCCTTTCCCACAGAGCTCCAACATTGTACAACTTGAGTGCTCCTCTACTGCGTGTTTGCGGCCCTTTGACTGAAGAGCAGTTTGTACACTTCCTGCACCAGTCTTCCGCATCTTCACGGCAGTGAATCCAGTAGAAACGTTGCCGAATTTTCATTAAGGTTCACTCCAAGGTGCCCACCCGAAATTCCGTCATGGAAGGATCTCAAAACATCACTTATTCTTTTTCTTGGAACAACCACCTGTAGGTGAGCATCCTTTCCATTTGTCGACTCCCATTTCCTGCACAGTACGCCTTATGCATAATCAAACTTTCCCATTGGGCTCAGTAGCGTTTTGGTTCAGTACTCATCGGAGCTACTTCACACCATTTCGGTTTGGGAACACCTGCTTTTATCCAAACGAAAATGGGTTTAATGTCCCGGTCTTCTTGCTGCGGTTGTTGCATGACTTTATTACTCCATTCTTCACTTACAGTGTCAGTCCTCAACATTCTCACACAATCTTTGCCCTCTTGCCTTAAACAATGTTTACAGTAAGGTGTTCGGGAAAGGGCATCCACGTTGCCGTATGATTTTCCACTGCGATGTTCAATGATGAAGTCATATTCCTGTAGTTGTTTAATCCAGCGTGCTTCAGCGTGACCAGCGTGGTCAAGCTCTCAGGATTTTTAAACTCCAATAACCATTTTAAAGCAGCATTGTCAGTTCTTATACGAAATTTGCACCCAAGCAGATATTTACTGAAGTGCTGCAACGTCTTGACAACTGCCAGCAATTCTCTCCGTGTGACACAGTAATTCCTCTCTGGTTTCGATAGTGACTTACTAAAGTAAGCGATTACAACTTCCTGATCTACTTTCTTTTGTGACAAAACTCCTCCGACAGCACTATTACTTGCGTCTGTGTCAACAATAATATCACTCTCAGGGTCTGGGTATCCCAATATTGGAGTTTCACAAAGCCTTTGTTTGAGATCGGCAAAAGCTGCTGCATACTGATCATTCCAGTCAAATCGTCGTTTCTCTTCCGTAAGCTGGTCCAAGGGCTTCGCTATATCTGAGAAGTTTTTCACGAAACGTCGATAATACGAGCAAAGTCCCAAAAAGGCACGAATTGCGGTCTTGTCCCTCGGTACAGGCCAATCCTTAACGGCACTTATCTTCTCGGGTTCTGTCTAAATACCGTCTGTTGATACCACGTGTCCTAAATAATTCACCTTACGCTTGAAAAGTGAGCATTTTTTCGGGCTGAGTTTCAGTTTCGCATCTCGCAGCTTAGCCAAAACTTGCTCCAATTTTCTAAGGTGATCGTTTAAGTCTCTACGAACAATTATAATGTCATCCAGATATAACAGGCAAGTATCTCCAAGTAGACCAGCAAGTATTTGCTCCTTCAATGTCTCAAAGGTTGCTGGTGCATTAAACAATCCAAACGGCATAACATTGAACTGCCACAGTCCCTTTCCGGTCGAGAAGGCAGTTTTCTCCTTATCGTGGTCCTTGATTTCCACTTGCCAGTAGCCACTTTTTAAATCCAACCTGGAAAACCATTTAATTCCATTTACAGTGTCTAACGAGTCGTCGATTCGTGGCAGTGGATAACAATCCATTTTGGTTACATCGTTAAGTCGGCGATAGTCAACACAAAATCTCATGGTGCCGTCCTTCTTCTTTACCAAAACTACCGGTGAACACCAAGGACTTGTTGATGGCTCAATAACTCTGTTCTTCTTCATATGTTCGATCATGTCTTCCACTTTCTGTTCGCGAGCTACTGGAACTCGCCGAGGACGTTGTCGGATAGGCATGGTTCCACCAGTGTCGATCTCATGTCGTACAACTCCAGTTCTTCCAATATCACCGTCGTGCGCAGGGAAAACATTGCTGTAACGCAGCAGTAAATTACGCGTCTTCAGGAGTTCTTCCTTCGTGAGATTGTATTGGCAACAATCCAATAATCCTGCAATGGCCATTCCTCTACTTGCAGGTTTTCCGCTTCCATTTGACCCCTGGCAACTTCGTATTCAAGAAATTTCTTCGCAAGTCCCGATAATGCTTCTTTTACTAAGGGCGTGTTTAGAGTTTATAACCATTAGTAACGTTTTTTGACCATTAGTCAGTTTAACTACCGATCAAACAACGGGCCCTTAATAGTGAACTAACCATGCGGTCATTAGTTAATTCCCTTGATTTCTTTTACGAGACTTATAAAAAATTAAAGCTTAAATTTATCATCAGTATGAAAATAAAAGTTGATTCGTATCCTAAGTGGTTCTAACATGCATTGAAACGTGCTATTAAAGAGAAACTTAAATTCATGCAAAAATATAAGAATAAATCTGACTTGGTTTCTTTCACAGTACTGCGTGATCGAGTGCGAAGGCTGGAGCAACAGTGTTTTGATACGTATATTAGTCGTGTTGAAAACAATATTTGTACAAAACCCAAGCAATTCTGGTCGTTCATCAAGTCGCGTTCTAGCTCCCATGGCATATCTAGTACCTAGCCTAATACGAGACTACTTTTTATCGCTTTTCTTAACTCTATAAATAATGCTAGTTCTTCGGCTTTCTTGGCAAACATTTAAGTAAGCCCGGATTTAGTTAAAAACCTGTTACTTAAGCTGGACCCGTCTAAATCCGGCTAAGCTGGTCCGGATGATCTACCTTCTCAGTTCCTTATAAATTGTGCGGAAAGCTTGGCATTTCCCATCTTTCTACTATTTAAACGCTCATTCACTGAGTGTATTGTCCCGCCTTTGTTGAAATCGGCTTTTATAACACCAGTCCATAAAAAGGGCCAAAAACAGAAGTTCAAAATTATAGACCCATTTCTAAGTCATGTATACTATCTAAAGTGTTGGAAAAAATTGTCTATAACCAAGTATACTGCCTTATAAAAAAATATATTAGCCCTATCCAATATGGTTTCTTGCAGCGCCGATTCACGGTATCCAACCTTGTGCTTCTTAACCAGTATGTAACTGGTGCAATGGATGATAACACTCAGGTTGGTGTAATCTACACTGATTTTAGTAATGCTTTCGACCGAATTGACCATGTTATTTAATTATCCAAGCTTTATGATATCGGAATCAGTGGTGCCCTGTTAAGATGGTTTTCTTCCTACATTGACAATAGGTCCCAGGCTGTGGTAGTCAAGAACTACATCTCTGGATGTGTGACTGTACCGAGTGGCGTCCCCCAGGGCTCTTTGCTCGGACCATTACTTTTTAATATTTTTATAAATGACATCAGTAAATGCTTCATCTATTCTAAACTTCTTTGCTTTGCTGATGATATGAATATCTATGGGAAGGTAGAGTCAAGCTATCACTCGTCGTTGATTCAATCTGATCTCGTGCGACTTGAATTGATAAGTATTGTCTGAATAATAAGTTAGATTTGAATCCATCGAAATGTTTTTCTCTGTCATTCTCACGGAAACGTAACCTGATTGCTACTACTTACAAACTTAAAGGTCAACCTCTGAATAAGGTTTAATCTATGCGTAACCTGGGGTAGTTCATGATTCCAAACTTATACTTAACTCCCATATTTATGGTATCATAGGTAGCGCATTTAAAACGCTAGGGTTTATAATGCGTTGTTCTGTTTACTTTAGTCAGGCTAAAACACTGAAAATTCTTTTTTGCGCACTAGTTCGGAGTAAACTCGAATATGCGTCTCAAGTTTGGAATCCTTGCTACAATGCTTACATAGACAGGATTGAACGTGTTCAGATAAAATTTGTTAAATACTTGTGTTACAAACTAAAGTGTCCTTACAATTCAACAAATTACTTGAGTATTTGTAAGAAACACCATCTGGTCCCGTTAAATAAGCGTCGTGACATAGCTGATACTCTTTACCTTCTTAAAATCACAACTGGGGCCATTGACTGTCCTGATTTGCTCCAGGAACTATCCTTCGTAACTCCCTCTCGGTCCAAAAGACACTTCCCCCCCATTGGACTACCGACCGAACATTACGAAGTAAACATCTTTGTTGTTTTGCTCTATTAGTTTAAACAAAAAATCTAGTAAAATCTGAACAATTACGTTAAAACAGTAACCTATTTGTGTACCTAGAAAAGAGTGCAGTGAAATGGTGCAAAAATAATTGAAATCGATCCACGAAAACGTACGTAAATATCAAAATACTTTTTAATTAAATCTGTCTACCGCAACGGAAATCCCTGACCGTCAACATTGTGCTTCTTATCGCTCGCTGCTACGCACACAATCGTAAAAACACCTTCTGCCGGCCTAGAGCGCCCATGCAGCTTTCACGCGGACACTCGAAGACACTCGTGCATACACAGCACAGTCCGCCGCACTAAACGCCATCAGTAAAAGTTACGGCAAATTTTGTCCTAGCTATGAATTGTTTTACGTGCAAGAGAAAATTAGACAGGGGAGATACCCTTCACTGTAGTCAGTGTAAAGAATGCTTTCATTATCAATGTGTTAATATAACCACAACATTCTATAAAGAGAAGCAAAAAGATTTAAGTAAGCACTGGACATGTCCTACATGCGAAAAAATCAAACGTCGACGCCGCAACGATGACACGCTCGCATCTCCCGCAGGTCTTAATAGACAAGTAATGCAACCCGTGAATGAAATAAATATGTCATGTGACGATAATTTACTACCAGACACGAAATTAAATACAAAACCACTTCAAAGCACTAGCACAACAAATAGGCCTACAACGAAATCATCCGAGCAGTCTGACGAACTCGTATCAGAACTTCGTTTGCTGCGAGAGGAGATGAGCGCGGTTCGGACTGAGGTGAAGGAGTTTAGAAGCGCCGTGTCAAATCTCACCGGTGCCCTCAACACGTGCTACTGGAGAATAGACGATCTTACAGCTTGAGTAGAGGCCGTGGAGTGCTTTCAACGGGAAAAAGTCTCCATGACACAACCGTATTTGAGCAGACAATTGCAGAACTCAAGGCGGACCTTAATGACCGCGACCAAGACATGTTGAGTAATGACATTGAAATTGCCGGCGTACCCGAAGAAAAGGCTGAGCGTACAGTCCATCTGGTACTTAGTGTGGCTAAAAACGTTGGACGAGCGAGACCTTGTGAGTGCGCAGGGCCGGCTCGACGCGCCGAGCCGCCTTCCCCCTTCACCCCGCTACGCCCCTCTGTCTTCCGCGCCCGAAGTCAGGGCTGTCACTTGTGAAATATTTTAATCGGTTTATGGATGTGTTATACAAGTTTAGTCACGAAATGTTATTTATATTTTCCTTCAACGTGGAAACATTGTTGCAAAATGAGTTTTTTTGATTTACGTTAAATTAGGTAATAATCTTTTCGATGATATTAAGATTATCTCCAGAAAATTTAATTTGTCTTATGTGGCTATTAATCATCTACGAAACACAGAAACGAGTCTATAAATAAACAACCTTCTTAGCTCAATAAGTTTTAAGTATAGTCTGGGATCTTTTTACGTTCCTTTCCGGACCATTAATTTAAAAAATTATTAAGTTGAAAAATCTTTATTACAAAATACTATTCTTATCTATTAATTCGTTTTTAATGTTTTAGTTTTTTTATCTTCAACATCTGGGGATGTATTATTTAAAAATAAAACTCCTAAATTCAATCAATTACTTATTTCTAATTATTTTGCCGTAAATAGTCGTTCACTTTGTAAAACACTATCTTAGTTCAACCATAAACACTAAAATCAACATAAATACGAAATCCAATTCAAGACGCAATAACAATATCTTGGTTAATACATATATATTCCGTGTGTGACGCCCCTGACTGACTAGACACCTCAGGTGTCGCCAGGCGGTAGGTATTTAACGCGCCGAGCGCGCGTCCGGAGCCGGGAGTTTCGCTTCTACGTGTAGTTATTGTTTATTCTTATGGTACGCGTCATGACGAGTTCTTGGTGGCAATGTCGAGAAGCGACGTTGACGTTATGGCTTACAACGAGACGTGGCTGCGCGAGGGCCAAGAGGCGCGCGCGCCCTCGCCGCCCGGCTACCGCCTGCGACATGTCCCGTGCCCTGCACACATCCGCGCCGGCGGTGGCGGGGTCGGGTTCTATATCAAAAAAGTAGTAAATGTTCGTCTGATTGCCCATCCACCCGCCCGACATGTTGAGCAAATGTGGCTAGGTCTTACAATAAATGGAGAAAAAATCGCTATCGGCACTGCTTACCGTCCTCCGTGGTTAAACGTTGACACCTTTATCGATGCGCTAAGTGAAGCTGTTTCATCGTTTGGAAATTATGACCATGTATTGCTTGTCGGTGATTTCCATGTAAATCTATTAAATACCCAGCAAGTAAACACGAAAAAACTGTTAGACTTCTTGAATTGTATGAATTTGACGCAGTATGTCGACGAGCCCACTCACTATACAGAACACAGTGAAACATTAATTGATGTCTTCTGCTCTAATACGCGCATATCTAAACTGTCCGTCAATTATTTACCCGATCTAAGCAACCATTCATTTATCACCTGTGAGTTAAAAATTAAAAAACCCAAACCATCCCCAAAACGTATAGTATATAGACCCTTGAAAGACATCGATCAAAGCCTTTTTTATGAACATATAAATTGTACGCCATGGAAAGATATTGTCGTTGGGGATGTTGATAACATGGTAAATATTTTTAACACGCACTTGTTACTAATATTTGACGTGCATGCTCCATTCAAAACAGCGTTTATCAGGGAACACTCCTACCCATGGATCCATCCACATCCACATCCACCGTAAAAAAAATGATGAAACTTCGTGATGACGCACACGTTAGAAGTAAACAAACCAATCTAAATGCGCATAAAATATACTACAAGGATTTAAAAGGCATCGTCAACACTGCACTGCATACTGAAAAAACTGCATTTTTTAATCAAAACGTAAATTTCATAAAAGACCCTCGTAAGCTTTCGAAAAACATCAAGCAGAATGTTGCCAACTTTAAGAAAAAAAACAAAGACCTGCCTCCTCATTTAAGTAATCCCGATAAAATCAATGAAAACTTTTTAAACCTTCCCAATATAAATGAAATTGAAACGTCTTATTTGCCGAACTTCGAGAAGAATAGATTTGGGCCCAATATTTTTAAACTTATGCCTGTAAATGAACTAACAGTACTTAGAAATTGTCAAATCAATCTCTACTAATGCCCAAGGTGACGATGGTCTCAATTTAAGCATGATTTTACTGAAATTACCTAGAACTTTGAATATAATTACTAGTATAGTTAATAAATCCATTGTGACTGGAGTTTTTCCTGAGCATTGGAAAAAGGCTGTTATTGCACCTATTCCTAAAATTTCGGATCCCACTTATTATAAGGACCTCCGCCCCATCAGTATGTTGCCATTTATGTCGAAGATCTTGGAAAGGATAGCTACCGAGCAAATGACAGGATACCTTGAAGCTAATAAGATACTCCCTCTAAAACAATCAGGCTTTAGAACGGGTCATAGCAAATCTACTGCTCTAATAGATGTAGTAGACGACATTCTGGCTGCCCAAGATACTGGAGAGGGATCGCTGCTTGTGTTACTTGATTTTTCCCGAGCCTTCGACATAATCGATACAGCACTGCTCCTCTCCAAATTGGCTTTTTATGGCTTTGACGTTGAAACACTAAAGTGGTTTAGTAGTTACCTCACCGAACGCTTGCAATATGTAAAGATATGGAATGAAGACGGGTCGCAATCAGTGTCCTCTCCTTTACCTGTCGTAAGAGGATTCCCACAGGGCTTTATTTTGGGGCCAATACTATTTATTTTGTATAGTGCAGATATCATAAGATACATCAATTATTGTAATTGTCACATTTACGCTGATGATATACAGCTATACATATCATTTAATCGTAATTCCATTGATGCAGCTCTCATTAAACTTAATGCTGACTTAAATAGTATAGCCGATTGTTGCCACAAAAATAATCTAGTGTTAAATTCAAATAAGTCCAAATTTATGATCTTAGGTGCCCAAAATCAAATAAAAAAAATAGAAACCGAGAATCCCTCCGTCCTTATAGCAGGAGAGCATCTGGAGAGGGTCTATGAGACCCGTAATCTAGGTCTCGTCATGGACGGTAGGTTGCGTTTCGAAGGTCATGTTCAGGAGACAATGCGCAACTGTTTTTACAGGCTCAAAGTATTGTACTGAATTCGCGAGTGCCTCACTGTGAACATGCGCATTAAACTGTGTGAAACCCTATTTTTTGGCGGATGCTTGCTAGCGCGGCCCAGGAAAATGATACAATGAGTTTGTTATTTATTGTTCGGAGTAGGTAATAAAGAAAAAACAACCGCCTTACTTACATCAAAAGCTCATGTTCTCCAAGTGTCATGTAAGACATGCATCACATATTATTGGCCCTCTACACCATTCGACTGCCTTTCGTGGTAGATTTCGTTTCGCTGCCACTACGAAATGTTGGGATAATTTGCCACCGCCAATAAGAAAGGAGAATGGGCAAATTGGCCTATCGGCGGCCACTGATGAAATTAGTGTCATATGAAAGCTCTGAAATTAAGGAATACTTTTTGTTAAGAACTTTTATTTGTATCTCTTTAAAAAAGGAATTATTTAAACTTAAGGCCAGATTTCGATCAAGACATTCAAAAAGATATTTTGTTACCAGCATCAGATTTAAGTTTATTTATACACCGTGACTCATGATTTGTATAGGTACTTATTTGTAAGTTGCTAAATACTTCACTTTGTGATGTTAGTTAGATCATCAAAATATGTTGACTTCTTTCCTAAACATTTGATATATTGATGATCTAACATTTAATTGTTTTTTTATTTTTTTCTCTTTATTTATTTCGAAGATTTGTTCAACATTGAACATGTCAGCTCCAGCTGGCCTATATACTACATACAACACTTACAAATATAACAAATAAAAAAAACCGAAAAAAAAGGCTACCAAATTTGTAAACGCTTATTATTTAGAAAAAAAGCCATAAACAAATTTAGCAACCTCTGACAAAGGCTCTGCCAATATTGATTGGAAAATTCCAACATTAGCACAGTTAATTCCAAAGACTGTAAACAACTGTTCCCTCTTTGTCCGAGTCCGAACACATTCCATCAAAAAGTGTTGCAAATCCTCAACCGTCCCGCACTCGTCGCAGTTGGGCGACTCTAGTTTCCTCATGAGATGTGCAAACTGATTTAAAGGAACATGCCCGGACCGAAGCCTATGCGCGCTGACAACCTCTGCTCTGCGTAACCGAGCGTAGTCAAACCAAGGCACCCGAGGAGGCTCACACTGAATAGTCTTGTACCAAATACCTTTATCACGAGACCTTTCATCAAAGTATTCCTTCCAGCGACCATAAGATTTTCTTTTGTACCGAGCGACTACCTCTGAGAAATCAGGAGCAATCACGGTTTCAGCACCGTCAACAGCGGACGTTGCGGCCAGCCGGTCAGCCTCCTCGTTTCCTGCCAAGCCGATGTGAGACGGAATCCACTGCAATTTCAGGCATCTTCCAGATCCCTGTATAATACTTATACTCTCTAAAATTTTGTAAGCCAATGAAAAGCACCTTTCGGCCGAAGCACATCGAGCTATATGCTGAATAGCGCTTTTGCTATCAGTAAGGATCACAATATTAGTATAACTCAACATTTCCACATACAACAAGGCCTCAGAGATTGCACAAAGCTCCGCGGACATAACAGATACATCACAAGAAATCCTAAACGGTGCCTTTTTACCATTAAGTGGATCAAAAAATGCTGCTACTATCTTGTCACCACACTTTGAACCATCGGTAAAAATCTTATAAAAACTTGAATATTTCCTTTCCAGCTCTAAGATAACTTCAGCACGAAGAGAATAATGGTTGTAGGAACGCTTCGCACCTACAACGCACTCAAGATTGCAAAATAAAACATTGTCTAACTCGAATTTAGACACCCACACATCTAATTTAAACATCAGTAATGGATACGACACATGAACATGCTCATCTGAGACCTCCTCGAAAACCTCAGCCAGCAACGGTTTCTTTTTCCTGCTCCAATAACCACTGTGGCTTAAGAACCCTAACTCACGAAACACATCAATTATCAAGCTATTCGAATGAGTTATTGTTTTTAAACAAAATTTTGAAGCCAAAAATTGCCTTCTGATATGTAAACGAACTATACAAAGCTCACTTTCCATAACATGAATAGGTGAAGACCTAATAAACCCTCCAACAACCCTCAACGCCTGATTTTGAACTTTTTCAAGCTTATATAAATGCGTTTTGGCACTAGTGTCGTATAAAAAACATGCATACTCCAGCCTACTACGAATCAATGACATATATAATCTACGCAGGTGTCTAGGATGAACTCCCCAAGAAGCTCCAGCCAAAGTTTTTAAAATACTCAGAAATTTTCGAGTTTTTTCCACAACATATCCAATATGTTTTCCCCAATGCAACGATCTGTCTAGTCACACTCCCAAGTACTTCATTGTAAGATCAGAGCACAACTGATTACCTCGTATATCGAGATTAACGTGGTGAATTTTACGACCTTTACTAAATATGCAAAATTTCGACTTACTGACCGAAACATCTAAACCTAACGTGTCCAAAATATTTACCATTATATCCAAAGAATCTTGCATTATACAAACACTATCTTGTAATTTTTTACACCTAACGTATAAAACAAAATCATCCGCATATTGAGAAATAAACACCTTGTCTATCCTTTGACAAATCTGATAAGTAGCAATATTAAATAAAAGGGGGGAAAGTGGATCCCTTTGAGCCAAACCTTTATCAGTCCAACGCTCCATAGAAAAACCAATAACATCATCTCGAAGAATGAGATGTCTCTCGCTCAAGAAAGCCCATAAATAATTACAAAAATTAGACCCAACTCCTAAACTATCTAAATTACAAACGACTACTTCGACAGACACATTATTGTATGCACCTTCAATATCCAAGAAACATGCCAAAGTTGACATATCTTTAGAAAACCCCACTTGAATATAAGACACTAGGCGAGCCAAACAATCTACACACGACTGACCTCTCCTAAAACCTACTGTGTTCCGAGATAAAACCTCATTTTTCTCCACAAACCATTCCAAGCGCCTTGCCATCGTTGTGTGAAATAGTTTACACACACAAGACATTAAGGAAATGGGTCTTAGCTTCGATAAATGATCCTCCAACTGACTTGATTTAGGAATGGGTACAACCTGAAAATTACGCCACTGCATAGGAACAACGCCGGAAGCGAAGATTAAATTGTACAGCTTGAGCAAAAACAACTTAGCTATAAACGGTAAATTGCATATAACTGTATACGGAAATCCATCAAGTCCCGGAGCAGAATTTTTCTTTTTTAAACATCTACTTAATTCATCCATAGAAAAAGCCACCTCCAGAAGTGAATTAACTGAAAGAAACGTTGGTGTCTCTGAACGCACAAAATCTGGTGCAAGAGAACACAATAGATCAACCTTTCTCTCCTCAGATGCAACTACTTTAGATCGATTAGAACCCTTCATCCACCTCATACGATGCCACATAACAGAGGCGGAGGTAGTCTCATCAATACTTTGGAAAAACTCCTGCCAGTTCTGAAATCTAGCATTACGAATAACACGCTGTGCCTCTGCGACCTTTTGCTGCAAAAGCCTTAACTTATCGGGAGTCGGATTCCGCCTAAATTGACTCAATGCAAGGCGCCTTTGTGCAACAATCTTTGAGAGCAATGGACTCCAAAAGCTCTTAGGCTGGAAGTTCCGCGCAGGATCAGCGCAAATTTTAACAACCGGAACATGCGAGGGGGCTCTTTTAATACCAGCTTCAAAAAAATTATACATAACCTCCACATTGCTTGAATAAGAAATTAAGTCGTTAGAAAAATACTCTTTAAGAGATTCGCGGTAAATTGGCCAGTCAGCATTCTTAAAATTAAATTTTCGCACAAAATGTCGACTGTCCCAATAATTAAAACCTAATTTAATAATGAGATGATCACTACCCAAATGTTCATTGGTAACATCCCACACGCAATCAACAGCTATATCCGAAGAACCAAAAGCGACGTCAGGTGAGCTTTCTTGAAGCAATCCATTCACCAATTTAACTCTTGTCGCCTTACCGCTGTTAAGAGACACGAAACCATGCTCGAGAGCCGAATCAAACAACTGAATACCTCTTGAGTCACGTTTACATGACCAATTAGTGTGATGAGCGTTAAAATCCCCTGCCACCAAGGTCTTACTCGAAAACAACGAAAAAATAGAGTCCCAATCACCCTGCGTCGTCCGCACTGTAGAAGGACAATACAGAGACACAACATAATTTAAAGAGGCACAATTCAAAAGTTTAACACAAACTATTTCAATACCAACATTATTAACTGGAACGTGAAATGCCTGAGCCTTAATAGAATTATGTATAAAAACTGCCACACCACCATACGAGTCCGATCTATCTCTTCTAAATACACTATAAGAAGCTATTCTAAAAGCCGAACTACAGTCTAACCATGTCTCGCTGACTAATGCAATGTGAATCTTTTCTCTATTCAAGAAAAGATCAAACTCGACTAACTTAGGTCTTATACTTTGCGAATTCCACTGTACTATATTCAAACGAGTTTTGACATTAGACGTGTCCATTTAGATTATTAAAAAAAAACTTAACTAAATCAGCCTCTTTAAAAAACTCCTTACACATATGCAAACAGTCCTGAACAATAACTCTAAAAATTAACACCAACTTCTCGCCCCAGGTCTCACTGGAGAGCAAAATATCCTTCACCTTCTCAAAATCGATACATCTCTTTTTCTTGTCCCTACTCCGACCTGGCTCCTGACGAACAATGTTCGCAGGTCGCGCGTCTACCGGACTCTCCGACTCTTGCAAATTAGAACCCCTTTTAGCCTTCTTTCTCTTTCGAGCCTCTTGAGGTGACCCCCACTCTGATTTATTTGGAGCAATCAGTCTCTGAACTATGGGCAGGTCGATGACACTAGTAGACGCCTGATCTTCTACCGGCTTAGACAAAACAACGTCTCTATAGGACTTCCTGCGCGTAGGCTCCTCCGAAATATACGGCACCTCTTGACTCCAGGACTTTACAACCTGCACTTTCTTGGCTTGGTTGTACAGCCACAAAGCTCTTTTATATATACAACCTTCAGCAGCCATGATGCCACGAATTTCTTTTTCTCGTAAAAAAGCCGGGCAAGACTTATTTAAGGCCATGTGAGCACCCTTACAATTCAAGCACCTGAATTCTGATACCTCACAATTAGCATGAGCTCCTCCACATTTCGGACAAAGAGTTTTGCCAGATGGACAAAATCTACTCAAGTTTCCAAACTTCCAGCATTTTGCGCATTGGGTAACTGGGAAATTATAAGGCTTCACCCTGAACCGGCATCCATACGCATATACAAAGGGGGGCAAAACGGCACCCTTAAAACATAAGCGGATTACTTCAGATTTAGCCCATCTGCCATCACTATCTAAACGGTTCAACCTTCGCACTGATAAGACATCCTGCGATCCTTCAATGCTCTTAATAAATTCGACCTCTTCAACTTCCAACTCTACCCCACGGACAATCCCATATGAGCAACATACTGTGTTATTAAACTCTTCTGCAGCCAGCAGTTTTTCTGCCTCGAATCTCGAACTAAACTGCATAAGCACCTTACAAGGACCCATGTACTTAATCTTCAAAACACCTTTAATGCCCTTACATTGTAGCAACTTGGCTAAGCCAATCTGTTTCGGCAAATCCTTTTTGGATACCACGAACACCTCGAAAAAACTATCGGGAACCCCATCCACACCTGACTCTGCCGCCGCAGCTGGTGCAACTCGCAAGCGCTTGGGTCTCTTCCCTACGGTAATGAAGCTTGCTTCGGAAAAACCACTTTCGTCACTGGGACCACCAGCCCGCTTTTCCGATACCCGTCGCACGAACGACATAGACTCATCATCCGCTACTTCCCAAGCGCCGCCAAGCCTACCATGCTCACACCATCCCATGCAGGCGACTCTACCACCTTTTGGCCACAAACAACATCGGAAGATATCACACTTCCTTCCTCACTTGAGTCACAAGATCCTCTACTCGCTTCACTCATATTACTCGCAAACTCACAAGAAATTACGATAAAATATAATTTAGATTAAATTGATGAAAATTTTCAACCGTCACCCTTGACCATCTAATTGTTAAAACTACGCAAAGTATTGTAAAAGAAAAACATCTCATCCGCCGCCCGCCGGATATGTAAGTGATTGCTCCTTTGGCGCTATGCTGCCCTGGTACGTGAGGATGAAATAGTCTTATGTGCATGGGGCAAATTGAAACAGAGACGACATTTAGCCGGCTACACTTTTTATTCCGGTTACAATTGAGTCACATTAATGAAACTTTTACCTAGTAACAGTAGGACTATACTAAATCGTCAGATATAAAAATTATCCTTGGCCGCCCATAGATCAAGTTCCATACAAAGGGCATTGGGTAAATTTGTTTGCAGAATATTGTCACTTTTTTTTCAGCGGCCACGGATGATTTTTACATGGTTATTTAGAGGACCTCTAAATACACATAGATATATATAATTTATGGCGTTAAATAATATCGGAGCGGAAATTTTAAGGATTTATGTATTCAGTTTTTAGTACAAAAGTACGCCCAAGTAAGAATATTTAATTATCTCCGCTCCGATGCACTTAAGAGTATTACATTACATAACAAAATATGTTTATTTTTAATAATTTCTCGCCCTTTCTCGCTCACCTTGAAAATGTATGCATTTTACAAATGACAACACGGAAATTTTAAGGATTTATGTATTCAGTTTTTAGTACAAAAGTACGCCCAAGTAAGAATATTTAATTATCTCCGCTCCGATGCACTTAAGAGTATTACATTACATAACAAAATATGTTTATTTTTAATAATTTCTCGCCCTTTCTCGCTCACCTTGAAAATGTATGCATTTTACAAATGACAACACTTTTACCCAAACCCCTTTGCCCATTCTCCTTTAAATAGTATTGGCACATTTAAACTTCGCCTTAACAAATTCTTGATTGACAAGCAGAAGTCTTAATAAGCAGCCATGCAAACATATACTAGCACAAACACACACACACACACAAACACACGCACCCACACACAATAAAGACACGCACAAGCACACAAATACACTCGCTATAACAGAGTATAGGTGAATATTTTCGGAAATAATAGCTCCAAAATTTGCATAAATTGTGTCCGCTTTATCTTTTAGACCGTTTAATAATTACTTTCAACGAAAATTATTTTTAACATGATCGGATATAGGTACTGTTTTTGAGTTATTGCAGAAAAACTGCGCTTCTCAACAAAAGGACGTAGGTGCCATGAAGATACGCTCATTTGCTGGTGCACTTTTTTATTTGAGATAGGTACCTAGTTTGTGGTGACAGCTCCGGAAACCTACACTAAGCATGGCCAGATATGTTCTTGCCCGGTTTTTTTTACCGACTTCAAAAAAAGGAGATTCTCAGTTTGACCTGTATGTATGTATGTATGTTTGTACGCGATTATCTCGCGTTTGGCTGAACCGATTTTGATGCGGCTTTCAGAAAAGTATTTGTGACACTTAGGACAAGGTTTTAGTATTTTAACTGACTTAAAAAAAGGAGTTTCTCAGTTTGAACTTTTAACAGAGTTGTTCGATTTTAAAAATGATTTTTTGTTTTGATAGATTATACTTCCAAGGTGGTCACATTGTCACCAAATCTGAATCTAATGAGGGGATCCGTGAGGAATTGAGGGAGCTCCTCAAATATTATATGTATTCATACAGTGATTTTATTTAAAAAAAAATAGTAACAAGTCCAGCATTAGCATTCAGAAAGTATCATTTGGTGAAGTGGAACTGATGATGAAGACCACAACTGGCTACCGGAACTCCTCAACGGTACCTATTTCAAGGGTGGCAATAAGATATCTTGATTAAGATAGTTGAGCAATCGTAATGAAGAACATTTAATTTAATTGTTTAAATATTACTACCTATGACTTTCCCGCGGCGTCGCTTGCTTAAAGTTTCATATCAACTAAGAAGTGGAACTACATAACCGCTTATTATGATCACTAAAAAGTTTAAAAAACAAAAAACTGTCGTCAAAAACGCATGTTGTAACTTCTTTTAAAATGGTAGGTATAGGACAGTCTAATTGAAGTCGGCGACTCACAATATTTTTACCCAAGAGCCGACTTCAGTTGGACTGTCCTATACCTACCATTTTAAAAGAAGTTATTTCGGTTATGAAGGCTGTTATTTGTTTTTTAAAACATTTTTTAAATAATTAGTTATTTTGTCTCACGCTTGCAGCGAAATCGAATTTTGATCACTGTCTTTAAAACAGCAAAACCTGCCTTTTTGCGGTAGGGTACACCGGTGGTTGTAATAGTGCCATTTTAGAAATAATGACTCAGAATAAAAAGCTGCCACGTAAAAATCGCTTAGGTTATGACATTCTAGTCTAATTGGGTAACTATCAGAATCTAGAAAAAAATCATTTGATCGCATCAGAATGGTGTAAATTGAGTTTTTGTTTATGAAGTCCTTGTGGTACAATTGACCCGTAGGTACTAGGGGTCAACTGTACCAGAAAAACAGAGGTAAACAAAACCCAAAATATTGTACTAATCATCAGTATTTATTGTTAATTTCTTAAGACAAATCAGTCTGTTACTTTACATCAGTCTTAACTATGAAAACTCGTATTTAGACTAGACAAAGCTAGAATTTCAGTTGAACTAACCGTAATATAATATTGTCCAAGTTTTTGAAACACTTAAGGGTGCTCATAGCACACCTCTCAAGCAATAACAACATCTCAATACAACAAAAATATCGAATAATTTAACGATTACTTATCACATGCAGTTACAATTAACCCCTGGTACAATCAACCCCATTGTTCAAAACAAATTATTTTTAAATTATATTTATACTGAAACGGATGATATTGCGGGTATTATATTTATATACATCCCGCCCGAAGTATCGAAATTCCAAAAGTAATTGTCGGAATGAATCATAGATATAATTTAAAATACCCAAGATGTAACTTGTTACAAAAATAATTTGTTTCAATTGTCTCATTTTTAAAAACTCTGGGTAAATTTAAGCACCGGGTCAATTGTAACGTTACAATTTGAAAAACCCCAAATGTTGTGGTGCAATTTTCCTTTTTTACTCGCACTCACTAAAGTTCACAAATCTCGATTTCTATGTTTATATCTAACTGACCGCCACACTTTGGCACATTACAAACTTTAATAAATAGAGAATCACAATTCAGTAAAACTTTCACACTACGATTATTTAATTGTAAACAGTACTACAAAACGTAAATCGTATATACCTACTTTGGTCAGTCAAAAATATAAGTCGTCGTCTAGCTCGTGCGTTTCGCGCGGCACAGCGAGTGGCCGGCCAGTGAGCAGGTCGAGACACACTCAAGGCACACTTGTGTTATATAAAGACATGTATATTTCGAATTTTCGATGTAGTTGCAGAGTTATAGGCGATGGTACTATTGACCCGTGGTACTATTGACCCGGTCTTCCCTACTGAGGTACACAACAATTAAATAAATAATGCTTTTTCATTTCAGGATGAAGACAAGGAAGAAATGAAAGAGATTTTGGAAATGAAGCGGACTCACGATCGCATCGTCGCGAAGAGAAAGCAGCGCGCCGAAGAACTGAAAGGAATAAAAGGGCGTGTCCCCCCGCCGCCGGCCCGCGATTACCCGATAAGGAAATAGATAAGAGGTGTTATTCTCTTGAGAGTCACATCACCGTGATCAGTCTTTTTTTCAGCCTATTGCCTAAAGCACTCGCAATCGCAATCGACTTCAAAGTGGAACAATTATTGTTTTAATTTTGTATGCAGACTCGCCTTCGTGGTATCAAAATGAAAACGATTGCGATTGCGAGTGCGTTAGGCAATAAGCCGCCGGTCGTCCGTCCGAAAGCGATGCGCATAAACGAGATATGGATTACTACATTGAACAATAATAATTCGAATTGACTAGACAATACATATTTTTTTCATATTTCTACCCATAAGTAATGAATGATTTTGTAAGTAGCACAATAGTGCATTACAATAGTACAATACATTTATTGAACATCACATGGACGTAGATTATTAAGAACGTTCTAACCCACAACTTGATCAAAAATGAGAGTTATCTATACCAATGAGATCAGTTAACATGGTATTTTCATATAGCAATAACGTTCCAAGCTACCTTGTGTGCAACTCGTAAAAGTAGATACGACCATAGTGGTCCAACCCACACATATGGCAATTGTGTGAAAAAAAAACACAGAAACTTTCTAACCTGCCTGTAACATTTTTGTTATATTATATGGTTTGATGCTTGTTAATATTATATAGGTACAATTATAAAAAATATATACAAGATTAAAAGTTACTCACAAGAACGTTCAAAGTAATTAACCTGGTACGTTCTCGTGAAAATGTGTCCGTTTAGATGTAATTCATAAAAACGTTCCATGTATTTCTCCGTTTACTTCTTCTAAAATAATCCAACTGATTTTAACACGGTCTTTGCTTATTAGTTTTTGAGTAATAAACGAGGATATCATTTTTAGAAATTGCATCTGTGCAAAGCCGACGCGTGTCGATAGTTTCTACTATTTCATAATTTGGAACGTTTTTGAGAAATAGATACGAGTAGGTAGGTACGTTGAAGAAATCGTAATTAATAAAAAACGTTCCACACCCTTTTTTCTCTTTATCTAACAATAAAATATATTTAGGTAAGTAGATACTAAATTTAAGTAACAAAAAAGAAAAATATCTTCCTTACGGTTAACACCAACATAAAGTAATATAATGATCCATCACTGAACATTACTCTGTTTAACTTTTTTTTTTAAACCTACTTATCTGAAAACTAAGGTTCTTTGGGTTAGAACGTTTTTATTAATAACGACGACGTCGTCGTTACGTCTACACATAAATCAGTAGGTAACGGAATTACAAAAAAATAAATATTAGGTGTACCTATGTCTGCGCTGAGCTGCCCGGCCGGGGCGACTCCGCGTCGGGAGAGTTAGACATCACAGGATTTCAAAAAAAATTGCACTTCAGCACACACAACACTCTATATTACCACTTCATCAATATAGAATTACAATAGCTTTGAACAAAACACTATAATTCGACACCTTTAACAATCGCGTAAAATATATTTTAATAAAAAGTAATTCTGAGTAACTTTCGGTACAAGTTACAGGACCGTAATGGCTGCGGCAGTCAAAAACCATAACAAATTTCCCGCCATCCCAAGGTCAACCTCTGATTTGCAGAAAGTCAAAACAAAGTCCCATTGATTATTGCTCTATAGATTTAAGAACATAAAATTCACACAAAAATATTTTATAACGAAAAAATATTAAAATTGATTAATTATAATGTTCTATTACAAAATATGTCAATGCCATATCTCTAATTTGTTAATTAAAATGCAAGATGATAACAATTCTAATGAAAAGTTTCCTAAAGGAATTAGCTGTTAAATACCTGATTTTAAAAGAGCTTTATAACAACATTGATATCAAATAAACTCAAAGGTCATTTACTTATAATTAAAGTAAATAATTATGAATTTTAACGTCTTTATAGGCAACAATTTTTAAAGTTTTAAATAAACATAACATGTAATGAAACATTTGTTTTGTTAGATTTCGTTTTAATTTAAGCCGCGTGGTGGCGTCAGTGCACGCGCCCATATGTACCTAGTGAGGCAAGAAGCGGTCTTACCGTTGACATTTTCGAGCATGTCGGAGAAAACATTTTAAATACCTACACACACATACCTTCACGCCTTCATTCCTAGAGTGGGGTAGGCAGAGCTACAGAAAATAATTACCAACAATTCTAAATAAATCTTTGTATTAAAAGTTTTGTTTTGTATGGGGACCCCTTATTATTTGTCTATTTAATTTTTAGGGTTCCGTACCAAAATTGTAAAAAGGAACCCTTATGGTGAGACTTCGTTGTCTGTCTGTCGTCTGTCTGTATGTCACATCAGGTTTTCTCAGCAAACACAAATGCTATCGACTTGAAATTTGGCATAGTTACACAACTTGCTTGCCCGCATCTGTTTTTAGTACAAAAATGAAATTAATTTTATAAATACGTAATTGAAAAGGGAGGTTAAAAAATGAAATGAAAGTGGTTTGATTATAGCAAATGGGGTATCATATAAAAGAAATGAAAGTGGTTTGATTATAGCAAATGGGGTATCATATAAATGAAATGAAAGTGGTTTGATTATAGCAAATGGGGTATCATATAAATGAAATGAAAGTGGTTTGATTATAGCAAATGGGGTATCATATAAATGAAATGAAAGTGGTTTGATTATAGCAAATGGGGTATCATATAAATGAAATGAAAGTGGTTTGATTATAGCAAATGGGGTATCATATAAATGAAATGAAAGTGGTTTGATTATAGCAAATGGGGTATCATATAAATGAAATGAAAGTGGTTTGATTATAGCAAATGGGGTATCATATAAATGAAATGAAAGTGGTTTGATTATAGCAAATGGGGTATCATATAAAAGAAATGAAAGTGGTTTGATTATAGCAAATGGGGTATCATATAAATGAAATGAAAGTGGTTTGATTATAGCAAATGGGGTATCATATAAAAGAAATGAAAGTGGTTTGATTATAGCAAATGGGGTATCGTATAAATGAAATGAAAGTGGTTTGATTATAGCAAATGGGGTATCATATAAATGAAATGAAAGTGGTTTGATTATAGCAAATGGGGTATCATATAAAAGAAATGAAAGTGGTTTGATTATAGCAAATGGGGTATCGTATAAATGAAATGAAAGTGGTTTGATTATAGCAAATGGAGTATCATATAAATGAAATGAAAGTGGTTTGATTATAGCAAATGGGGTATCATATAAATGAAATGAAAGTGGTTTGATTATAGCAAATGGGGTATCATATAAATGAAATGAAAGTGGTTTGATTATAGCAAATGGGGTATCATATAAAAGAAATGAAAGTGGTTTGATTATAGCAAATGGGGTATCATATAAAAGAAATGAAAGTGGTTTGATTATAGCAAATGGGGTATCATATAAATGAAATGAAAGTGGTTTGATTATAGCAAATGGGGTATCATATAAAAGGGTGCAAGGTGCAATCTGCACATTTCAAAACGTTTTTTTTTAATTTTCTCTTATGCACGTTTTGATTTATAGACAAAAATTTACAAAAAATGAGCGCCCCCCCCTTATGTACAAAGTTTGTTAATCATATAATCAGAAAAAATCCTGATGTAAAATAAAATTAAGTGCTAATTATTTACAGCTTTTGAAAAATAACATAAAAACTTTGAATATCTGTATTAAAACATAGGCTAGTTTCTAGGAATTGTTATTGTTAATTTTTGTTCGTGGGAAGCGCACGTTAGTGCAATTTGTGCTACACTTCATAAGTACACAACACTCTATGAACATTAAGTAAGTACGAGTAGTATACCTGCGCCTCAATTCTAGGCGGTAAGTTACAAATCGTATTTGACCTGTTATGGTATCGTTTTTAACTCGGCCGCCGAATCATTACTGTCAAGTAAGGAACTATCAAAACGTGGATAATACGATAATAGCGCTTCTATTCAACACGGTAATATTATTATCAATATCGTTTTTGACCTGTTATCGTTTTGTCAACATTTTGATAGCTCTTATTTACTTGACAGTCAATATGGCGGCCGAATTAGAAACAATACCATTACAGGACAAATACGATTTGGATTTTACCGCCCAGAAACAGAGGAGCAAGTCATAAACGATTTTGTTTTTACCGTGTTGAATAGAGGCTCTGCTTCAAAGAAGTTGCGCTTACGGCTTACCACGCCACGGTATTGTTGCTTTGTTACAAGCTGTGGATATGGGTAAGTTCAGTAGATGTAAAGAAAGCATTTGTAGGTCAAAATAATTAAATAAGAACTGTATGCAATACCCGTTTTCTGACTCCATTTAACCCTTAAATTGGCAGTGTATCTAATAATGCACATACTATAATGTTCACTTTTTTATATTTTTTGTTACTTTTATACTGATTTCAAATCAAATAGGGTTTTATTTCACGACTTTTTTTTATTTTTGCCGATTTAGGGGTTTAACCTCTATTCCAAGCTACGGGACTATTGTCTCTGGCATACGTGTATATTATTAAGCAGATTTCATTATTTGCTTGAGAAAATCCTAGTACTTGACACGCAACGGTTTCAGTTTAAAAAAACATTTGGCAGTTGCCTGCAGATGGTAACAAAATTGTTACAAAGGTGTAAAACAATTATTAACGATGAAATATTTTATGCCTACGAGTATTAAGGCACGCCTAAAATACCACGTCCTTACGTCATTCGATCACGGCAACTTCTACAAGTTCTTATAAAGGATCAGTACGCTAAATGTTTCAAGCACCAAGGTACGGTACATAAACGATTAAGTAGCTAAAAATGCCTCCTCCATATCCTTACAACAAGGTTGACACGCTGACCTTGTACGCTCGAATAAGTAGGATTACTCAGACGCAGCAACTGTTTTGAGAGAGATATCCAGAGACGCCAATTCCCAGGGGTAATTTATTTTTGAGGATGGTGCAAAACCCTTCTTGATTTTAGCCAGTTTGCTGTGCCGTCTCACGCTCAGGCGCACGCAACGCGACCACGCAAAGCATAAAACTTTTTTTAATGAAGATCCACGAGCAAGTACGAGAAACGCTGCACGACATTTTCAAGTTTCCAATATTACGTTTGGCGGTTGTTAAATGTATCGAGCTAACACCCGTACTACTTCCGACCAGTAAAGGGCCTAATATTGGCTGATTATCAAAAAAGAATAATCTTACGCCGGTGGTTGCTCGAAATCCAGGAGGCAAACATACTGTGGACTGATGACGCATTATTTACGCGGACCGTCTCTTTAACGTACTATTGCTTTATAAAAAAAGTTGTCGTAGGTAGGCTCTTATTTACTCGACGGGCCTCTATTCCTCTCGATAAACCATCCTGACAGGTTATCGTACTGTCAACACGTTACGATAGCTCTTATTTACTCGACGGGCCTCTATTCCTCTCGATAAACCATCCTGACAGGTTATCGTACTGTCAACACGTTACGATAGCTCTTATTTACTCGACGGGCCTCTATTCCTCTCGATAAACCATCCTGACAGGTTATCGTACTGTCAACACGTTACGATAGCTCTTATTTACTCGACGGGCCTTTATTCCTCTCGATAAACCATCCTGACAGGTTATCGTACTGTCAACACGTTACGATAGCTCTTATTTACTCGACGGGCCTCTATTCCTCTCGATAAACCATCCTGACAGGTTATCGTACTGTCAACACGTTACGATAGCTCTTATTTACTTGAAAGTAATGCCGGCCGAGGGAAAAACAATACGATAGCATGTCAAAGGCAATATGGTTTTGATTAGTAGAATAGAAGCCCGGTAATGGCGGCCGAGTTAAAAACAATACGATAACATGTCACGAGCAACATTGTTTTACCCAGCAGAATAGAAGCCCTGAACTTAGGGCTCTGTACCTGAGTGTACCTACTCTGTAGCTACCTACAAAACTAAAATAGGTACAAAGTTAAAACCACATATAGGTAGGTAGGTACTCGTATTTGTAATAACCGCGTGACACAAAAGCTGTTTTCTTAGGTACGGCCACAGTACGGGATTGTTGAGCTACTTGCTCCTGTTCGTATTTTGGCCTCGTAATGCAAATCTAGTCTAGTCTAGTCGGCTATACTCGTGTATCCAGTAATTACTCTGCTAAATTATAAAGAGTAGCAAGGGCTTCACATTCTCGTGTTGTGACTCTAAATATTTGTCCGGGTACGTATTGCAACGTCTAAAATGAAAAAGCCTAATGTATCATAATCCCTAAAAGTTCATAACACTAATGGTTGTTTTTTCTGAAACCGTAAACTTTTCAGGATTGATACAAAACAAACTTAACCTAACCTAATGAAAAGTTTACGGTTTCAGAAAAAAAATACATTAGGTATTATGAACTTATAGGTATTAGGTATATGTACATTAGGCTTTTTAATTTTAGAAATTGCAATACGTACCCATTTTTCTAATAACCCTTTACTTACTTTACCTAAGCTCACCCACAGCCAATTTTCTCTACAAACAATTACAACAATTATTGTAGGGTGAATATCAGATTTTGTCAGAAATTTTCTAATTTCTATGGCGCAGTTTTTTTAATATTTTCATTTAATGAGAGAACATACCTTGTAAATGACTTAATTCCATGATAAATATGTTATTCTGCCTTAAATAACATCAGGAGTTTTTAAGTTTTAGCATTTTGAAAATTACATTGCCAAAGAAATTATGACATGTCCAGAGAAATTTAAAAAAAATACGCCAAAAAAATATTTGAAAACGGCAAAACTCTCGCCAAAGATATTAGAATATTGCGCCATACAAATTATGTATGTATAAGTTTAATTCGATTCTGTTTATTTATTTAATATAAATCTATTATGATTAAATAAAACGGCATGTATTTCGATAAATGTGTTTAATAAAAATGAGGTACCACAATTTTCTCCTTCAATCTCACTTTTATGAAATTATTAAACAATTTATCTATTTTAATCTCTGCTGCGTACTAAATGTCAGTCTTCTTTTACATTATATGATAAAATCCGCTTTTCTTTTGTGGTAGCTTAGCCGGTGGCTTTCCTTAAATTCTGCATAACGTATCATTCCGGATTTTTTCTGAGTGCTTAAAGTTCTGCATTTCTCTTTTATTTCTAGTCTTTTAAAAAGATTTTTTTGTGTGGTACGGGTGACTAGTTACTTAGTCACAATTCATTAAAGAACATATTCAATACCACTTTTTGTTATTTCTCCTGTTCATTACTAGATGAAAAGTATATAAAGATTTTATTTTATAAAATATTTTACGATTTATAATTTAAACAGCGAATGTTCTTTGTTTTTTCTATTGTTGATCATGTAGAAACCAATATAGAAAATATAAAGAACAAAATGCAGCCTTAAATACACAATAAAATTAATAAAAGCTCACTTAAGCAAGAAACTTTAACGATTTAGCAGAATTTTCAACCATATCCTAATTTCTTTGGAGAAAACATAATTTCTTTGGCACTCAATGCCAAAGAAATCCGAAGAAATTAGCACCAAAGAAATTAGAATAGCACCTAAATTATTTTTTGTCTGTGAGTATTTAACGAATTGTTTTATCTTACAATTACGGAAGCAAGCAATCACAGTGTGCATACAATAAAAAAATGTAAAAAATTACAACCGTTATTTAAGTATAAAATCGATTACCGAAGAAATTAGGTGCTCACCGGAAAAAAATCCGCGCACACCGATAAAAAAAATATTATTTTGAAACACGTTGAACTTTGCACAGGTCTGCACTTGTGGGACGTTAGATCTCAACGAAACGGAGCGGGGGCGGGAGGTTGTCCACGTAACATGATGGTATTTTGCGAGACTGCACAAATACGCCAAAGAAATTAGGTGTTTTTGGGGTGGACAAAATTAAATTAACAATAACTTTTGAATAAATGATCAAAAGATATTGTTGTTAAAGCTACATATAGTTCAATATTCCTAAATATAGGAAAACCTGTTCATTAGGAGAATTTCAGAAAAAAATATACAAAATTAGGCGTTTTAAAAACCGAAAACGTGTAGGACGCGCCAAAGAGCTTAGATTTTTGAACTTTGATATTTTTTTATATATATTTTATATATGAAAAATTTACATTTTTATTAATGGCAATACTGGTTTCCAGAATGAACTTTAACCGAAAAAAAACTTGACCGCAATAGCTTATTATTTTATACGAAGTTAACATGGGTGGACAAGTGCAAAACACGAAATCTGATATTCACACTGTAGGTAATATTTGTAATATACGAGTACGATTTAAAATGGTAATCAAAGCGTGAGAGTCATAAATACACTAAGAGAAATTTGCATATTACACATGCAAAAACTTGACTTACGAAACATTTTTAATGGATGTTTTTAGATAAGCAAAGGTGCTAACTATGACCGACATCACTCGACACCTAAATTTCTCTGTTACCTCATTGTTTGTAAGTTCAACCTCTATTTGGGCTGCCCGGCTGCCGCGATGCCGACTCATTCATACTCGGACACAACTAATGTACATACTGAGAAGGATTGTGTCCAATGGTCTCGCGGCGGCGGCGGCGCGCTGCGTTCATCGCCCGACCGAAACGCGGCCTATTGAGCAATCGAACCAGCAACGATCGGAGATTCATATAGGAACAGGTGAAGGTCAATCTCAGTCAATACCCGCCGCCTGTTTGAACAATTTCGTGGATTCCGTCATCCTCATCAGTATCACATTAAATTAGAGTTGGTCACCAAAATTTATAGGTACCGGCCGGGGAGGGACTACTTTTATACCGTCAACTGCTGCAACATTGCACGGAAATTCACGTTTTTTTTTAAATAACTGTAAAATTGTTCGTTATCTGTTCTCTTTTTTGCATTGCTAAGCTATTTTAGATCATAAGACATATGAATTTCAGTGCAAAATGCTTCAAATCATTATAAATTGGCTTGTAGAAACTGACAAAGTTGCAGGTAAAGTTGTAGTCAAAAGCGTCAACTTTGCCTAGCGGATTATTTGAGATATTAAATGCAGTATCTAAAAAAGGGACCAATTCTTAAATTAATTACTGTTATATCAATGCCGGGATGTCATTGGAAATCACTAAACAACCATATACATAATTTTTCTATCTGGTGGGCAAAGTTGTAGCGTGTCCAATAACATTCCTGTTTTTCTCCATAAAAACTTTTAAGCATAGTTAGGGTTGTGCCAAACAGAAAAACAAAATAGTTCGAAGTACCTAGGTAGTACTGGCATTTAAATTTACGAATGATTAAGAGTCGAATGATAAAAAAAACCATTTGTATTTTTATGAAATTTTAATGAAAATGTACATTATATGTATTAATGAAATAAAATCAGGTGCAGGTGGGTAATTCCGAATGATTTTTGCACTAGTTGATAAGGTGCATGTGTTTCCATGAACCAGTCAGTATCGCTAGGTGTTTAGATGCCAACAGGGAATTATTTACTTACTAGATAGCTTAGCCCAACATTCCTTTGCAGAAATTTTCATAAATAATGTAAGATTTTTTAAATACAAGTATTTAAAATCTAGTTTTTAATTTCGTTTCAAAAGTGCAATTCCGAATTAGTTCGTGTAAATCCGAATAGAAACAAAAAGGAGTCGTAAGTGCTTGTAGGATTAGGTGCATATTATTTTTTAGATCGTATTTACCCTCCCAGCTTTATTTACTCGATTATGCGTATACAATTTTGTATAAATATGTTCGTCATACTTTTATTTCGGAATTACCCGATCAGGAATCTGTGGTACTCAAACTTTAAATTCGATCGAAAAGATGTGAGTGCTGATATAAATGTAATTTTTTACCAACTTCAAAAAAGGAAAAGGTTCTATATTTTTTTTCGACTGTATTTTTTTTAATGTTTGTCTACTGATTTAACTGACAAAACCACCAATTGTTAACCGATTTTCAAAATTCCTTTTTTATTTCAAGCAGTAAGTACTTAAGTACAATAAAAACAATTAAAAGGAGTTGAAAATAAAAATATCAATAACACATAATTACGGTTTATTTTGAAATAAAGAACTTCTTTAATTGCATTATGCATATCTTCCTCTGTATACGCAGGAATTTTCTTTTTTATGTATTTTTGAGGCATGTTTCTGAAACAAGGTATTTTTTGCATTAGTATAGGTATTAGCCTATATTTTATATGATATCTATATACAAATAAAATCTTAAAAAGTAAAAATATTCACTTACAAGTATCATTAAACAGTTTATTTTAAATTAAGTTTGAGCCATGAATGAATTAAACTAACTCGCCATGAAAAAAAAAAACAAAAAATGCACAATAAGGACACAATGAGCTGAACACATTTATACAGTCTGACTGACATACCTACTGAAAATATATATACGATTATGATCATCAGAGCTCGGACTAGGTAATGCTATTCACCTAAATTTCGCGAGAGGACGTAAGTAACCAAGAGCGGTTACAACCACCAAAAATATTTTTTTTTTACTATTGAATGCAGAGAGAATCGGCTAAATCTGAAATGAATGAATTCTGTCTAAATCAACTGATTCAATTTCATTCATGTTATTTTTTAGGTTAGGTAAATAGGCACAACCTATTCCGAGCTCTGATGATCATACATTCGGGTGTCCGTTGCGGGAATGATTTAATACCTACTCTTTGGCTAATCCCAAACATTCCCGCTCCGAAAACCCGATGTATGATTATGAATCTTGCTCCCCACCATACATAGTTATTTTAATGTAGACACTATGAACACTCCATATTTTAGTCAAATAATCGTGTACTTAATGGAATTATTCTATCTCTTAAAATAAAAACTTAAATATCAAAAGTTTGAGAATGACTGCAGATCGCCATAGAAAAGCAACATCGGGTAATTCGGGTTATTTTTAATTCGGAATTCCCCGCTTCAGTTAATTCCGAAAAAAAACAAAAAGTTGAATTTAGCTGTTGTGAATTTACTTAATAAGCGTTAAAAACGATAGTCTATCATATAAAAAAACAGTAAATATATTAACTTACCAAGTTTCTGAGTAATGGACGTTCGGGCAAATCCGAAAATCAGAAAAGGCGGGAAAATACACTTCTTCACTAAATTATTACACTGGACGCGTTTACTCTCTCTTAGCGAACAGAGACGACTGAAGCGGGGGAGGGGACTAACATGGCGTCTAGGTAAATGTGGCCAGAGTATAAAATGTTTCCGCGTTTGGTAGATTTTCGTAATTATTGGAAATACCCGTTTTTCAGAATTACCCACCTGCACCTTATAGTAGGTGCTATAAAAATAATAACAAAAACACCTATTGTATATCGCTTCATAAATAACGCAATTTGATAATTACCTTGGTACAACTAAAAAAAACAATTATTCAATATACAAATATCCGCACATTAAGATCGGCAAACGTCATCAATCTTTTTTTTTCGTAATCGAGTAAATAGTGACAACCCTAGCCTTAGGCAAACTTGTGGCATGTATGTTCTAATAAGAAACACTTTGCAACATTACCCATCCTCGTATAAGCTGTAAATCATTACACTTACAAGTAAAAGTACGTGAAGTAACAAAAAGACCATTATTACTTACCATATGAACACTCACCAAGAAGCTTGTGTATTTATGTTATTGTGTATAAATCTTATGTATTTTCAGACTTATAATACAAGTTTTGGAGACACCGAGAAATCACATGGCCGTTTTGCAAGCTTTGACAGCGACTGCGCTCAAAACTCTCAGTGTTGCCATTTATATATTTTTTGAAATGGGTTGCCAGGTAAATGATAGTATTTCTCCCATTAATAGCAGTAAAAAATATATAACGGTTTGCTAGAAATAGTTCATTTTTGCAGAGGATAGAAAGTACGCGATTTTTGGACGAGTCATATAGGGGGCCGAAACGTAGTTGAGGCCCTCTAGTGTACGAGTCCGTAAATTGCACTTTCTACCGAGGCAGACATAGTGCTTTTCACAAATACTGAGAGGCAATAAAATAAAAATTCGTATTCAAAACTCAAATTTTAATTCATGTTAATGTGACATCACCGCCAATTTTACCATAGATAACTTTTTTTTAAATCTGGACCGCGAGATGAAGATGTCAACTCCATATAAAATTGTATTTGTTTCGCCATATCTCCCATGTAATTTCATTTCTAGTGGTTCGAGATTAGAGCCCAAGTTTGAATTACATTTAAAAAAAAAGCAGTGACATAGTTTTTAGTCTGTGTATCTTTTACCAAAAATACACCTAATATTTTACGACACAAAATGGTGTGTTGTGATTGGTCGATTTCAATTTTTCATTTTATGAGGTATGACACAAAAATTGATTGATTGGTTTTCATTGGTTCATAAAGTTGGACAACAATGTTCTCGACCAATCAGCAAACACGCCGACAAAAACATTCTTGGTCTGTCCTTATAAGTGACGTTTTGTGACCCCAAACAAGACCATCTATGGCTATATTTCCGAGCAGTGTTGTGAAAATCATATTTTTACAAAACGGGTAATGTTGTAGCTAGTTGGCAAAGTTGCAGCAGTTGACGGTATCTGGTTATTACACGACTGCCCAAAAAAAGTTCAAGTATGTATGTATGTAGGTACGATTCTTTATTCCACCATAACTACCAAGCGCCTGAGCCGATTAGATGTGTGTGGTATCGTTAGAATCCTTTCACCGTCCCGGGTGACATAGGATACTACTACTAAACTGTTAAAATTAAAGTAACAACAATGGCAAAATGACAATTATTAACATATCACTTTGGTTCGAGGGTGCAATTAATACCTACTTCCACCGATCCATTACCAACTCGTAGTTTATGGTTGTATAATAGAGGTAGTTTATCGGAAAAGAAGCAAAAAGTATCTTAAGACTATTATGGCAGTTAAGGCACAGTATAGACAGTAGTTCGTCTTCAAACAGTGGTGTTTGGTGTATCGCGCGGCTCGCCCGTGTGCGTGCGTCGACTGCACGCGCGGCGAGCCGCCACAAGCAAATGGTTTTATGACTTATACGAGTATGTAGGTATGTTGGCTAAGTTGGATCTGGGTTTCACTTATCATGGAGTGCTCGTTGAAATATGTGGAGCGCCCCCGCCAATTTCAAATCCCACAGTATAACGTCTCATGTGATTTATTTAGGGTGACGGCACCAATGATGGACACATTTAGCTAAGAGGCACCAGTAAAGGACACTTCACTCTTAAATCCAAATTAGTACGATTCTAAATCGATTGTTGCAAAACAAATGAATAACCCTTATCTTCTGTAAAATAAGAATCAAGTGTCCATTATCATCGAAATTAGGTAGGCACCCATATAGCCCTATTAACATTACAAATAATAGAGTCGTTAATGACCTTGCCCTTGCAAGTCTTCAACAAAGCATGACGGTTAATTGGCACTTTATTTTATTTTTTTAAACGTGCAAGTTAGTTCGCGTGTCGATCTATATCATAAAACATTACTTTATTGTTTTGTCATATTCGACCACTTCGAATCCCTACCGGTTAAGAAAGAGGATTTTTTCAAAAATCCAATAAGGCAGGGCAGGCAATATCTTTTTAAAAATAAAAGTAACACCCGAATTCACAAACAATACTTAAGGAATCCTTCACTGAGTAAACGCACTGCGTTCAATACAGCTTTGTGATTGGTCCTTTTTGACCGACCTTTTGTTTATGACACGATTTGAACCACCCTGTGCGTTCGTGAGCACTGTGAGACCTCATAGTGAGGTTTGTGAATACGGGTGTAAGTCTCCTTTGCGTAGAATTTGGTATTCCCAATATTTAACGTAGGTAGTTGCCGTCCATGTTGCGTTCATTTTTCCACCCTGTATTTTCCACCCCTCTGGACCCTGACCCTCTGGATGTCTGAAATAAAATTTGAATTGAATTGAAAAAAATATCTTTTAGAAGCCACGCCACACGGGACACATCTGTAGCTTTTTTATGTCGCTCGTGGCCGTAACACCATAGTAGCGAAATACCAGATTGCCGGATGCACCACATTCGTTATATATCGCATTCCCATATAGTCTAGGACCATTTTTGAAGAATTCGAATGCAAGCGGCAAATCATGTAACAGTTGAGGTGACAACGTTATCAGAGGGTTTTAACCCTGCTGAATACGGATCTGCCTGTGGCCATTCCGAAATTTGAACCGGAAGTATGCTATACCGGAAAAGGTGCAGCCCATACAAAAAAAATACATATTTGCATATGGGTGTAGTTTTAGGGTTGAGGCGTATACTTTCCCTGTCACCCATTGTTCTGGATGTTGGAGGTACAGCCATACGAGCAAGTTTTGAACCATAAAGAAAATTATTTGTTCAAAATGTGGCGAAAACCACAAAAAATTGCGAAATAACGAAATTTATTTTTATTAATTGTAAAGGTCCGCTCATGGCGTTGGACAAGTCTTGCCCTATTTTTTTAAAAGAAAAAGAAATTTGGAGATTTATGAAAGAGGAACACACAATTGATAATAGACGAGGAAAGATGTTTGGTCACCTGTTACGGCACGACGAGTACATTAAGATGATGATTGAAGGAAAAATAGAAGGAAAAAGAAAAAAAGGTAGACCGAGAAGAACTTACCTAGACCAATTAAAAGAGAAAGTAGTAGTGGTGCCGTATCAGTGTGTTAAAGAGAAGGCTTGGAACAGGGAAGAATGAAAATTACTCCACCGACAAGAGCTTAGCTCTTAAGTAAATGATGATGATGAAAGAGGAAACTTGTACGTACAGAAAAGCCTTGCAAAGCAGAGAGTCTCAAAAAAGAGGCTTGTTTTGGATCCAGAATGTCAGGTGGCCAGAGTGCCCGGCGTCGCCACACTTCAAAAGTCATATAAGGAAGCTCTGCTTTCTAACTCTGTCACTCATCCACAAGGGCGGAATTCATCCGAAACATCTTCGTAGGTTATACATTTCATTAATTCGTAGTAGAATGGATTATGCTTGTTGCCTGTACGACAACAGTGCTAAGACACATATGTTTAAGCTCACTAAAGTATAGAATGAAGCTATGTGAGTAATACGAGGGTTCATCAGAACAACCCCCATTCATGTTATGTAGAGTGAATTGTGTATTCCACCCTTGCACATAAGAAAACAATTTCTTGCCTCTAAGTTTTGTTTAAAGTCACTTGTTTGTACAGGGAATGCTACTGTTGAATTTATTCGTGAATTAGAGGATCAATGTCATAATAGTTACTGGGACAGCAAAAAGAAACCTTTGTTATCCATTAAGATCAGCGGTATTTCTCGGGGAGCATATTTTTTCTTCATATCCTTTACCTATGTTTAGATTAAGTATGTGGGTGACGAAATTTGAAGTAGGTAATGATTTATTTTGTAATTTAGATTGTGTTCCAAATGCTAAACGTACTCGTACTTATGATAATTTTGCTTTGCATATTAGTGTAATTATGGAGCTACAGGAAAAGTATTCTGGATGGTTAAGACTCTTTACCGATGGTTCCAAGTCTAACGACAAAATAGTAGCAGCATTTTATGACTCACTTAATGGCGAAAGGGTAGGGTTGAAAATTACGTCCAAGGTTTCAATTATGTCAGCGGAACTCTATGCTATCTTCGAAGCAGTATCTTAAGCCGAAACGTTGAAAGGTCAGAAGTGTGTGATTTTGACAGATAGCAAAAGTGCTATCCAACATATCAACCGGTGTGCCTCGGGTCAGCAGTGTGTCTCGCTAGCATATACTATCCTCGAGCAGATTAATTAATTTACTACGTCTGGTAAATGTCTGAGCGTGCAATGGGTTCCTTCGCATATTGGTCTCAGTGGTAACGAGGAGGCCGACCGCCTGGCTGGTTTGGCTGCTTCCGAAGGGGCTAATGTGGTTATTGATCCGGATTATTCTGAGGTAGTGCCGAAGTTTTATAACTTGTCTCGGCTTCACTGGAAAGAATATTTTAACGAGCGCTCTCGGGATGTAGGAATATGGTACAAAACCATTCAATGCGAGCCTCCTCGAGTACCATGGTTCGATAATGTTAGGTTAAGTAGGGCGCAGGTTGTGTGTGCGCACAGACTTCGGTCCGGACATGTTCCACTAAACAAGTTTTTTCATCTGATGAAGAAAGTAAATTCACCTAATTGTGAGACATGTCGCTCATCGAATAATAAACCGGCTTAACTCAAAAACGGTAAATTGTGGCAAATTGAGTTCAAAGTTTAAAAAGTCATCATTCCGTACTTGCCATGTATATCCTGAAGCCGATAATGGTTAAAACGTAGTTTTTTGGAATACCTTCATACTTTACACTATATACTCAAACTTTTACTTAAAAACAAGGGTACATGTTTTTATTTAAGATTTATTATAAAGTAAACAAAAAAAAGTTACGAAGAGAGGTACTACTCTTTATTGTTAAAATATTTACAATGTTTTAATATTAAAAAAGGCTCAACTCTAAATGAGGCGGTTTATGTGAAATAATAAAGACAAACAGAGATGTACATTTTGTGTTAGATCATTTTAATAATAAAGATATGTTGGTTTCCTCGTATGAATGTGGAATATAGCGTTTTATATTTAATTTGGGGTTGGTAAAATAGTGGTATAACTCATGAATACCTGAGATTTCTATACCTCCAAACCTAGGAAGTTACCATTAAACTATCGTTTGTCCAGTAAAAAATGTAGTAAATCACCTTACCCATCTAAAACCCTAGAAGTGCGTTCGGCCGAGGTTTGGTCAAGTCACTCTGAAGCAAGGCGCCGGCGCAATAATAAGTCGGTGCGGGTCAATATTATGTTTTTAGCTGGATACAAAAATATTTTATGCAAAATGAAGTAACATTTGCAGTTTCACCGATCAAAACAAATATAAGACGCAATTATAAATAAATAAAAACCGGCCAAGTGCGAGTCGGACTCGCGCACAAAGGATTCCGTACCAGTATCTATACAACATTAGCAAAAAAACGGCAAAAAAATCACGTTTGTTGTATGGGGGGCCCCCTTTCATATTTATATTATTTTAATTTAATTATTTATATTTAAAATGAATATACAACTAAATATTCTGTGAATATTTCAAGCGTCTACCTGTTGCCGTTATTAATATCGAGCAAAAAACGGCAAAACAATCACGTTTGTTGTATGGAGCCCCCCTTAAATATTAATTTTATTCGGTTTTTAGTATTTGTTGTTATAGCGGCAACAGAAATACATCTTCTGTGAAAATTTTAACTGTCTAGCTATCACGGTTCATGAGATACAGCCTGGTGACAGACAGATAGACAAACGGACAGCCGGACAGCGGAGTTTTAGTAATAGGGTCCCGTTTTTACCCTTTGGGTACGGAACCCTACAAAAGGATGGAGCATACATGATTACAAATTCGTGACTGCCATTGTGTTGTTAATACTGAAGACTTAATCAAATAATTCTATGCTTATTATTTCACCAATTAGTTGTGTAATCCCAAACTGAAACACAACAATGCAAACACATTTGCTTAGCGGTAGGTTAATAAGCTCGATTCTGGTAGTAATGTGGTTGGATCCCGCACAAGGTCCTACCACCGCTTAATTAGCTAAAAACATCAAATTTATTTAAAAAAATAAGCATGGTTTGGTATCCTTCATAGCCCGTCGATGATAACTTAAAAAGCAAAGCAGACAAGTTTAACTCCAGATATTGTCGGTCGGGCTGCGCTACCGTCTCGGATTAGTTCTTACCGACCCTACAAGATACTATACTTCGTTGTTACAGCGTAAAGGTACAAGGGCTCTCTCTAGATAAGATCCATAACGCATTAAACGTATTAAATAATACAGTCATAATGTACGTACACGACACATGCACTCGATACAACCGTCCGGCAGCTTACGTCAATCCTACATTTTCATTAACGATAACGATCGCAAAATGAATCTTGTCCAGGGCCAGCCAAAGAACGGTCACTGTATTCAGACTAACCCCCTTATTCATAATTATTTTCATAGCAGAATATTGACGGTCATTTGACCAAGTTTCAGTTTATTTTATCTTGTTATATTTTTATTCTTCAGATATTTGTTTATTTCACAATAAATTAAGTTGTCACTTTAAAAAAATACGTACGTATAATTCAATGCTAAAAGCCCATTAATTGATAATCTTAAAACTAGACGGCCTTATGCCAAATGATTCTGGCGATCTTTTTTTATTTTTTATTTTTATTAGGAGAAAAAACAGGATACAAATATAGAAAGTAACTAAAAAGGTAGAGTAGTACAATCGTAATGAACAAATTAATAAAAGTTATGGATGAATCTTTCGGAGAGCGACGTTTTAGTTGCTTTGGTTCTGGGTGACTAAGGCGGAGATCAGTAAGGAATTAATGATTACGATTTCATTGAACAGCTACGATAGACTGAAAAAAATAATTGGTAGCTTGTAACAAGATTCTGATTCTTGTGCATAAGCGTCTTGGACGAGCCTAACAAGACGATAGATACATCAACTAAGACGTTATATACATCAACTATGATGTTAGTTGATTCGCTAAAGAAATTGCTGTAATTAACTATCAGCTTTGGTTGATATAACTAATATCTTAACAATTGTAATCATTTTTTGTCAACTAAGTGAAAATCTCTCTTTGTTGGCTCTAATTTTTTTGAGTGTACACAAAGTTTTAATTTAAAGATTGTAGGCACAGTTATTTATTATTATTTAACATCCTATAATGTCCTCTTGCTGGGCAAAAGCCTCCCTCCCTCCCTTTCACGTAGCCCTACCTTGGGCAGTCTCCCATCCGTCTTGATAGAAGGCATCAAGCGCATCTCGTCAACGTCGCCTTGGTCTGCCGCGACGTCGCTGAATTTTATCACGTGGGACCCATTTGGTACACACTTTAGCCCACAATTCCTCTGGCATGCGACATACATGCCCAACCCATTCCCGTTTGAGCTTGACGGTTGCTTGGGCTACATCAACTATTTTAGCTTTGGAGCGTAGTATTGTATTCCTGATGCGGTCTGTTAATTTGACTCCCAAAATGCTACGCTCCATGGCTCTCTGACAAACTATGAGGCCAGTTTTCTTAATAATTGCCAAAGACCAAGTCTGCGCTCCTTAGGTCAGGATCGGAAGAATACAAATGTCCATTAGTTTACGCTTAAGTGACGTTGGAAGGTTTACCTTCATCGACCAATAACTCCTCCAGGCGTTTTCGGTGAGTTTTGCGACCTCCTGGTATTGTCGAGACTGGAAAGAGACTATTTGGCCTAAGTATATGTACTCATGGACATGTTCCATTCCTCCACCCGTCCACTGGACGGCTCATGACCAATAGTGGAGAAAGTGGGTACATTACGAAGTTAAAAACCTAGCAGGTACTTTCTTCTCCCTATCTTACTAAGTTTTGAAACTAGATTTTACATAAACTTAGGCGTATACAACGTGTAATAATCCGTGTTGAAGAACATGAAAACCGCAAAAACCTTACTGTCCAGGAAAAAAAACATGTTTTGTTCATCTTTTGAATATTACGCATAGACAAATGATGTCAGCTTTAAGAATAACTTTTTTTCTCAAAAATAATACGTAAAGTCGCCATTACATCATTAAAAAGTCACCAGAAAGTTAAGAATTACCAGGCAATGATCAAAAGTGTCCAGTAAGTAGAGAGAATTTGAATTCGGAATGAAAAAGTGTCCAGTGAGTAAGTATGAAATTCCATTACATATCATGTTATTTGAATTTGGAACTATCGGTACAGACCTGTGGACAGCCTTCAAAAAGACTACAGAGGTAAGCAAGAAAAGGTCACATCACAAAAAAATATATGAAAGTGAAAACTATTTTGACTCCATTAGGATTTCTGCAAAGAGCACCATTATTAAAAAAGAAATGCTTTTTATTTATACATGAAAAGCTGAACAATCAGCTCTAGTTGGCAGTTTGATACTAGAAGATAAATAAAAATAAATAAAAAAGGTAAAACAATTTCCCCACAAAAGTACCAGGGCATCATAAACCCAAAGCAGTTCTCGTTCAGAGCAGATATCGCGCGATTTCTCTTTATATTCGAGAACGTCACACGCACCATGTCCGTTTTATGCGCGCCTAGTACATCGCGACCGGTCTAACATATAGTGAATAGATTAAATTAATTAAAAAAATGGCTAAGCGCGAGTCGGACTAGCGCCCTGAGGGTTATGTACATGTGGTCATCAATATTTTACACCAACTCAAACTCCTACTCGTCCAGGATGGCTCACTTACTGGTCTTTGCAGTAATGTACTATTAAATGAATTCTAAAATGATTAAGAATCCATTCTTCAAAATGGAGGTATTTTAAAATTAAGCACTTAGTAAAAATGAATCATTTGAGATGTATAATATTGATTCTTATTTTATCCTCCTGATACATCCAGACCAAAAACCAATAATTTCATTAACAATGTAATTTTATTTAACGGATTATTAGGATACAATTAGGTAAAGATAATTGTCATGAATAAGCTGATATGAGCTTATTCTCGTATCTTGAATCTTTGTTTTGGTATTGTAAATGCGTGCACCATTGTCTCATGATTTCCCTGCGTAACGTTTTATTTTTAACCGACTTCAAAAAAAGGAGGAGGTTCTCAATTAGTCTGTATTTTTTTTTTTGTTTTGAAGATTCTTTTTTTATTTGAAAGCTGGTGCTTCCAGATTGGTCCCATTTTTTTCAAAATTAAGATTTGATGGTGGAATCCACGAGGAATCGACGGAACTCTTCAAAATTTATAGGCACACCTATAGCGATTTTGGTATTTTTCATTGTAACTCGTGTATTTGGTCTTGGAAACCACTATTTGGTGAAGTGGAACTGATGACGAAGACCACAGATGGCCACCGGAACTCCTAAACGGTATATATTTCGAGGGTGGCGTCAAGATATTTCGATTAAGATAGTTGAGCGACTATGACGAAGCATATTTAGGTTTAAATATATGACTATGACTTTCCCACGGCGTTGCTTGGGGCGAGATTGAAATGTTCTATTGTTTCTTGAGAAATGGGAGAAAAATGGGAGAATAACAGCATAATTATGATCACTAAAAAGTATAAAATAAAAAAAAAGTTTAAAAAAACAAAAACCCGCCTTCAAAAAGCAAAAAATAACTTCTTTAAAATGGTAGGTAAATAGGTCAGTCCAACTGACAACCTACCATTTTAAAGAAGTTATTTTTTGCTTTTTGAAGGCGGGTTTTTGTTTTTTTTTACTTTTTTTTTCTGTATTTGTGTTACTGGTAAAACGAAATAAACACAAATATGTCACGAACAATACAATAAATTTCATTTTAAAAAAGCTTTTTCAAAACACTGCTCGGAAATATGGCCATAGATGGTCTTGTTTGGGGTCACAAAACGTCACTTATAAGGACAGACCAAGAATGTTTTTGTCGGCGTATTTGCTGATTGGTCGAGAACATTGTTGTCCAACCTTAAGAACCAATGAAAATCAATCAATCAATTTTTGTGTCATAGGTCCTTAAAATTAAAGATTGAAATCGACCAATCAGAACACACCAATTTGTGTCGTAAAAAATTAGGTGTATTTTTCTAAAAGATACACAGACTAAAAAGTATGTCATTGCTTTTTTTAAAAATGTAATTCAAACTTGGCCAATAATCTCGAACCACTAGAAATTAAATTACATGGGAGATATGGCGAAACAAATACAATTTTATATGGAGTTGACATCTTCATCTCGCATGTTAGTTTAGTTTAGGTGTGTTCTGATTGGTCGATTTCAATTTTTCATTTTAAGGAGCTATGACACAAAAATTTATTGATTGATTTTCATTGGTTCTTAAAGTTGGAAAACAATGTTCTCGACCAATCAGCAAACACGCCGACAAAAACATTCTTGGTCTGTCCTTATAAGTGACGTTTTGTGACCCCAAACAAGACCATCTATGGCCATATTTCCGAGCAGTGTTGTGAAAAAAATATTTGAAAATCTTACATGATCTTTAAAGAAATATCGATATAAATCCGATTGCCACACGCAAACGCCGTCCTATTTCGACGGCGACTGGCTCATGTCTGAAGTAAGCCGCTTTAGAACAAAACCAAATTAGCAAATATGTTAAAAATGAAACGCGTTAACTAAGGCTATCTCTTTTTCTCGCTCGATTATGGCCGTTCTAAGAAAGAAACATGATAGTCCTATTGGATTAATGGCGTTTTATTACTAAAACTATTTTTTTCCAAATTTTGAGTTAAGCCGGTTTATTATTAAGTGAGCGATGTGGAACGTCTGAGGATGCATATCATTTGTCAGTGGAATGTGCTCGGACCCAAAGCAAGAGGGAAGGATTACTTGTTCAGCTCAATTTGAATATATTGAACATTGGACTGTTTCAGTCCATTTTGGCAGAGCTAGCGACGGATGCTGCAAAATTAGTTTATAGATTTTTGAACAAGTAGTCCTTCCCCCTCCTCCTTCCCTTTTTTTCTGAATGCTATATATTAGCATTTTATTTTTGTAGAGCTTTGTCCAAAGCCTCTAACCTTCAAGATTGTAAATAAATAAATAAAACTTTTGTAAATTTTGTAATAAGTATCAATTTCAAAGAAATGAAATAACGAATTCTGCAAAAGCAATGTTGTCTCGTAAGTTTCCACAGCATTGTGTGGCAAACCTGGGACGCAGTTCTCTCGCTCGGCGATCAAACTCGACCCGGTCTCACCCGTGGTATTCGCACAATGTTCACTGCGGACACTTATTCGCCGCGTACCGTAAAACGGGGTAAATAGGAATAAAAATCTGCTTCTCTAAACCGGTCTGGTAGACCCGTTACTAACAGACAGGAGATCGACTGTTGTTAATTTCTGAACGAGCGAGGTATTTTTTGCTACTGGTGAACAGCATTTAAATCAGCCAATAACGTTTCAGTAAGAAAGACACGTTGAAAGTGAGGTCGTCGTGAACAGGGGTTTAATGTTCCTTTTAATTTCAAGTTTTAGATGTGTATATAAATATTCAATCCTCACGAAGGATTTTTTAATTTAGTGCCTATTCTAATTATTTTTTGAGACTAGTTTAGTAGGTCCCGAGGTAGGTACTTAGCTTTGGCTAGATTGAGTGACGGACCTAGTCAAAATTCCGATTAACCCCCCTCGCAAACCTATTAACCCCGTCAGGGGTAAATTGGAATTAAATCAAATCAAATCAAATCAAATCATATTTATTTGCCAGAACACAGTATTACATAAAGCAGATGTTCAATAATTACAAATCCATTGCGTTCAGCCTGCATGCAAGCAGGCAAATATTAATAGTTAGTCAAAAATTTGTATATAGGTACATCTAAAATACAATTATCAATTACAAATAAAAACATACAAATTATAATTCAATAAATAATAGCATTTATAAATAACATTCCGTAAAAACACAATCTTTAATCATTAAAAGTAAAATAGTCATATTTCCTTAGTATCTATTTAGGTCACTATAATTCATAAATTCATTTATATTATAAAAACATTTTTGCAAAAGCCATTTTGCCGATTTGGATTTAAAAATATTTCTCGATAATAACTTTAGGTCATAAGGTAAGCTGTTGTAGAGCATTATACACATATTAAAAACATTTATGACAGGGGGGCCTATATAGTTGGGACTTCACACGGTCGTGCTCTTAGCTGCCTTTGCGTGACCTCACCACGTGTTTTAAACAACTGAGGACGACCGTTAACAAATACACAAACTTCCTTGACATACATACATGGTAATGGAAGAATTTGCTTATAACTCGAACACACTTTTTCTGTAGCTTGAAAATTCTCTCCAGCACAACAGAGTTTCCGCATAGTATTAGGCCGTAACTAAGCACGGACGACACGCACCCATGGTATGCCGTTAAGGCTGCATCCATCGAAATAGTCTGTCTTAGCCTGCTTAGGGCAAACACAAAACGATATAGCTTATTGCAGACCTGTTCTACGTGGGCATTCCAGCTCAGGTGCTTGTCTATAGTTATGCCGAGGAATTTGTAAGTTTCGACTTCATCTACGTTTTCATTATTATAAACTACATTAATCGGGATGCGATTCGAATTAAAAGATAAGAATTGCATTAACCCCTCGTATGCGGGAGGTCAAAAAAGTACCAAGTTCTAGTCTCTTCTGATTATGATATAGTCCATAAAATTAAGCTTAAAAAAAGTACAAAAATATATCCAAATTTTGAGCATGGATCCGTGCCTAAAGCATACTACGGGTTAACTTAGTTTTGCTAACATTTAATTGTAAATCATTGTTACTCATCCAATTTATGGTGTCTTCTAAGGCCTTATTAACTGTATGTTGAAATGAGTTTTTTTCATTACACTTTATAACAAGCGAAGTGTCATCGGCAAACATTACATAGGTCTAGCTTATTGCCTTTTTTATATAGTGGTTTTATAATAGAACGTTTTAACTTTTGTGGGAAAACACCTTCCGAGAAGGACAGATTAATAATATGTGCAAGAGGATGACTTACAAATGAAGCACAGAGTTTTAAGATTTTGGTAATTATGTCATCAAAGCCACTCGAACTACTGTTAACCAATGACATAATTACCTATGTTATATGTTTCCTTTGGAGTAACTGGCCTTAGAAAGATTGTGTTGGGATTTGAATTTGTTAAGTACGATTTTAAAGGGAGATTGTCATTTGTCTCCTTATTTCCACTAGCTATGTTAATACAGTAGTCATTAAATATTTCACTAACTTCAAGAGGATTTGAATATATGGTATTACTAAATTTCATTTCATTTATATCATTCTGGTGTAAATCATTTGAAACAGTTGAGGAAATCACGTTCCAAGTCGCTTTACATTTATTTTCGTTATTATTTATATAATTAATTTTTTTAAGTTTATGCGCATTATGTATAATTTTTTTTAAAATTTTATTATAATTTTTATACGTTAAATTATTAATATTTTTATTTGATTGAATATGTCTAGTCCATAAAAATATACACTTTTTTAACTTTACAGGATACTTTTATCCCTTTTGCTAACCAATTTTCTTTTAAACCTATTATCAATCTTAACCTTAATTATCGGAAACCACAAGTTATAAAAAAGGCAGATGTGATCATAAAAACAATCAAACGCATCCGAAAAATGATTAGACCCTGCAACGTCTGAAAATGAGACCGCAGTAATACACTCGTAGAACTTACTGATATTTTCAGAGCTGTAGTCACGTCTCTTCTCGAACCAGGTGCCGAGAGCCGTTTCTCTTTTGAATTTAAACGATAGGGTTTGCGCGGTTTCGTGGTCGGAGAGCCCAAGAAGGTGGACTTCCTTTGCTGATTTTACATTGCTGGCGATTTTTAATGCAGGAAGTATGTCTAACTAGTGGGTACTAATATGTGTGCCTCGAGATAATATCAGGCAGGCTTTTTGATGACGAATTACTTTTCAATAAGTCAATGTTGCAGTCACCACAGATGACATTATTTTTATTTTCAATCAATAGGGTATTTGTACAATTTCTCAAAATATGGCATCTAAAAGAGCTTACCACACATTTTTATGTATTAACTTAAAATACCCTATGAATTACGGAACAAGGTTAACATTCCAGTTGAAAGTGAAGATTGGACCAATTTCCCCGTTTTACGGTACATTTACCCCACATGACTCTAAATGCTGCACCCATGCCATGCATGACAGAGACTTCTCAGCCACTACAGAGACAAAAGGTCTGGACAGACAGATAGACGGCGAAGTTATCAACTGTTCAGTTTTTAGGGTCCCGTAGTCAAACTAGAAACCCTTATACTATAAGGGCGACACTATAAAGCTTATAGCGTCGCCATATCCGTCCGTCCGTCCGTCCCTCCGTCCGCAGCTTAGCTCAGCGAGTCTTAGTTCTACAAAGCTCTTATTTGGCATGAATATACTAGTCCAAGATCCCAGTCACCCCAGACGTACGTAATTTTAGGAAAGATTATTTTTTTAGGATCGGTAGTATAACATAAACTTAATAAATTAAATTATAAAAAATAAACAAAAAACCCGACTGCAATAAAAAAAACAACTGAAAAGCGAAAAACAAGCTATAAGAGCAATGTACTTATTGATATTTATGACAATTTAAATTTAAGTGAATATTGAAAAAGGTTTGCAGGCGGGGACAAGCAATGAATTTCAAAATCTAAATCTTGAAAAAAAAAAATTTGTGCTAGCTTGTAACACCTTGATTTTCGCTTTTTAGTTGTTTTTTTTATTGCTGTCGGGTGTTTTGTTTATTTTTAATAATTGAATTTATTTAACTCTTTTTAGTTTTTATAACTAAAATAGTGGGTTAATTATTTATTACCAAGCGACAAATGAGCTCTGGATCTCGAATTTTTAATGTCGCGAAGCTACAAGTGACAAATTATAAGCAAAACTCTTTAAGCAAAAGGAGTTTATTACTGAACATTAACATCTTTTTTTGACTTTCCTGTCAAAACGGTAGGATCAAAGTGTTATAATGTATATATATTTGGAATGGGCTTTAATAGCTTTCATTTGATACCCATATTGTTATAATAAAAAATACTTTTTTTATCCCCCCTCCATATTTTTTATCGCGGACGCCATATTGAAGTATTGTATACCCTATAACACTTCGAAAATTAAAACGAATCGAATGACACCTCGCATGTTAAAATCCGTCAAGCTGTTTAGGCTGCAGAGTGTGCCCAGAAATAGACATACATACATACATACATACATATACATACATACATACTCTCGAAAAACATAACCCTCCTTCTGATGCAGTCGGGTAAAAAGGAATGGATACTCGCTAAGCTGAAAGTGGGGCCGTTTTACAGGTTACAGGTATCAAAGGTGGAAAAAAACCATGCTAACGTACGTCAAAGTAGGAAGGCTGATTTTTACATTATGTCATTATATGGTATTGTAATAAACAAACATATACCTACAGTTGCCAGACACTTCCTGCGGGCCATAAGTTTTGACAGACTCTTTAAAAGTCGTAAAAAATGGGGGAACTTACGTCATTTTAGGAAGGCTGAATTTTATATATATTATTAAGTACAATATTTTAAACTATTTTCCAAAGAGCCAGACAAATCTGACGGGCCAAACATCCTCCCAGACTCGTTAAAAGTTCCGATGTGCGAGAAAGCGTTAATACGAGTATCTCTCTTACAACTCGTGGCTATACTCTTGATTCGAGGCTCCGGCACATCAAACGCGTGTCAGGAGCGACGCGCTTTGAACGCGGGCACGCGCGAGTTATTTACGTAGGTATGTATCTAAATACATTACGAACGGGAAAATAACAAACTTAGACAGCAACACAAAAGGTTTGTACTAAGGCGAGCTTATCCCTTTAATTTAAGGGATCTTTACGGGAAGTTAACCTTTGAGCGATTGGAAAATGCAAAAGTTGTAACAACAAATTGACAACAATTCATATCTGCTAAAGTAGTAAAACAAAATACCGTTTGTAGATTTTATACTGCTGATTACAGTAAAAATATTTTTGGATTTTTTATTCAGTAGTTTTTTTTATATTTGGGAAAAACAGTAAAAAAGTTGGATTGTGAATATTAGGAATACACTTAGTCCATTTATTACCATAGGAATTGAAAAAAATATACAACTGTCATGTCCATTTTTCATCTGTCTGACGGATTACTTGATTCTAACGACACGCTTTCGATTCTCGTAATACTATTGTTTTGATATACGCTATTAAAAATGAAAGTGACTAACGGATTTGTAAAAGCGGATAGCCGCAATCTGCCCAAAGTCGACGAATTCATGTTGTTACAGTTGTTATGGTTGACAAGTTACATGAAATGACAGTCAGTTCTGTTTCTGTTGAAAGTTACCTTTTTAATTTTATATCATGCTAAGATCACGACATCAGTATTCCTAACTTTGTATATACGGTATTTTTAATGACTATTTCTTTAATAAATTATTAACGACGAATTTAAGTTAAATAAAGAAAAACCGAGAAACACGGGTAGTCTAATTTTTAACCAGCTATAATAAACTAGCTAGCTATAACGCACAGCCTAAACCGCTGGACCTGGGGACTTGACATTTGAAGAGAATATTCCTTGCGTACCTTAGGGGTGCACTAAGTAGGGATTGTTGGAAATTTATCCCCTAAGGGGTTCTAAAATAGGGGGTGAAACTTTGTAAGGAACTATGTTCATTTTTGTTGTTGGAAACGTGGTGATTGGTATTTAAGCAACTGTCTATAAAATAAAATAAAAATAACGCTTTCAGTGATTTTGGAGAAACTGCCCTAAGGCGATAAAAGGGGGTAGAATTTTGTGTGGTAGTTTAGTTATTTTTGAAGCAAGAAACTTGTAAATTACGGTTTATAAATAAAAAACACAACTTTCAGCGATTTAGGAAAAACTACCCCTAAGAGGGTAAAAGGGGGTTTTAATGTGTTAGTTTTCACGCTGCAACGGCTAGACGGCTTTGGATTAAATTTAGAAAAAAAAACGAATTAGTCCGTCAGTAAGATTATTAAAACATATTGAACAGGTTTTTTTTACTTTTTCAAATCAAATAAAATTTACAAATATAACGCGCATCAAAGTTCGGGAGTGGGAGCTCGTGACGTCACAACGTGGTATAAAGTGTGCAACGCCGTGACGTCACGCGAAAGTTCCACTCACTTTATCTTCTTCGTTTTTGGTTTAAATGTCAAAAAAACGTGTTCAATATTTTTTGATAATCTTACTACTTACAGCTAAAACTACAAATACAAAAAATCTGAAAAATACTTATCTTGTATGAACGCACATAATATAAAGAATTTAAAAGAAAAACTATCACGACTAAGTAGAAATCATTGGTTCTTGAATTCCAGGCGACTAAAATGTTTATACCTGCCGAAAATTATAAGCAAATTACACATGAGTAGGTACTTGTGGTTTTTGGACATCGTTTTTTGTATTTGTGTTTGTAGTAACGGTGACGGAACCGTTCACTGAGGACTGCTCTTGCACGATTTAAAAGAATTAAAACGGAATTCTAAACAGGCATTAAAATCGATTCTACCGTTGGGGCCCGTGGCAAGACAGAACGACGGACACATAAACAGATAATGGCTCAAACCCCCTTGTTTTTGGGTCGAGGTTAGGATACCGAGCTCGATCACTATTTATTGTTACAAACGTTTACTCAAATACCGAATCTAACTTAGCGAGAATTGAGGTAACCTTTCAGCAAACAAAAGTGTGTGTAGATTTCATATGACACTCCCCGCAGAAGAGCTACAGCGAGAAGAGTATTAAAGGTGCGGGGCGGCGTTGGGCCGCACACTCGGCGCATGCTCGGCGCGCGGACACCATGCGCGGCGCGGTGAGTACCCGACGACGCCAACGCGGCGAAAGAGAAATTACGGTGTTTACACGAGCCTAGCTCCGAGTAGGCCGACCATATTTGGTCCGCAATAAAAACCTATTCTACCCCGTTTATATTTACTCATTATTGTCCTACGACATGCAGCAATATACCGAACTGTTAAGCTGTGAAATTATATGTTTTTAGATTGTAATTTTATGGATGGTGGCGGCGATAGCTGCGGAAGCTCCATACCACCTGCCGCGGCCCGCGACGCACGCGCCCAAGTTCAGCTACCCCGCAGCGCTGGCGCCGCCGGCTCCTCACCCACACCCTCATCTGCCGCAGCCGCAGCCGCAATATATCCACTACCTGCCTCAGCCAGCGATCGCACCAAAATTCATTCAAAGCCCTGGATATCACTACCAGCAGCCCAACATAGAGCCCGCCTATTTGCAACCGGCACCAGTGCTCCAGCCTCAATTCCACCCGTACCCCCCAGCACCGCAACCTATTCCCGCGGCACCCTCTCACCCTCTGGTATCCTATCCTCAAATACAATATGCCCGACCCCAACAACAACAAATCCATCAGACCCAGCTAAATTTCACTTATAGTCAACCACAAACTCAAGTCACGCCTGCTCCGAGGCCCGAAGTACAAGCTTATCCGATTCAAGGCCTACCCGCAATCGTCGCGCCTCAACCACACCCCCAGCTGGTTCCGTTTAACGCGCCACCTCCATTCCACCCGCCACAAGCGACGCCTCAGCAGGGATACGCGTACCAGCTACCGCACGCACCTATACCATATATGCCGCAACTCCCTCTTCAAACGCAGTCCTTGAGCAATAACATAGCATCTTCCGCTTTGTCGAGCTACCAGGCGGATTCAAACCAATACAACGGCGAATTCGTGAATAATGAGCCTCTGGACTCGACCGTTGTAAACAGAGTTGAAAACATTTTAAAAGAGAATGAACACGCCTCGGCAAGAAATGCTGGTTACGTATCGCTAGTGTCGGGGGTATCACTGGAAGGGGCCAGACCGAGCATTGAAATTTCTTCATTCGTTCATAATTCTCCTCTTTCGAGATCAAAGTTAGAACAAACCTCTGGCTCATCAAGCTCGTTTAACGAAGCGAGTACTGCCTCTGAGGCAGCATTAGCTCCCTCTCAAGACTACGGCTTTCCAACAATCACAGCTAACAGTAAAGCGACGCAAACAGAATCGAATCTTTCATTTTTGCCGCAAGATAAACCGGCGACAACATATGGCTCACCATTTTAACCATAGTCGAGTTTATGATGAGGGCAAAAACATCGACACTCAAGTGTACGAAAGTACCTATTCTCTTTCTTGCTATCTTTAGATACATTCAAGGCGTCAGACCTGAGCGTATGTATCACCGCCGCACAGTAGCGCAGCTTAAATCAATTAAGTATTTTGCATTATTTGTAAATAAATAGTAAATAACAAAACAGTAATTAATTATGATACTTTCCGTTTTATTTTTACTTATCCCCTAAATTAAGTTAATGTCGTACAGGTACATTCACTAAAGTTGGCACGCATGGAATGAACAAAAGTAATGTCACCTATCACTGTGTGAGTGCCGCCCTTTGAACCGATGTTAGAAAGAAGAAAGAAAGTTCCATTCGTGCCAACTCTCGTGAATCGACCTGTAATTTCAGACTATAGCCTGACAAGTTAGTTAAGTATACCATTTACTATACGGACCCTGGGAAAGTGCCGCTAAATGCTATGACACACGAGTGACAAATCGTCGTATCCAACGAATAAAGGCGTAACTACAAAAAGTCAACTTTACAGCACGGACCATGGTCCGGACTACGGGCGAGGCCATGCTATATTGCTATTTTCTGCATACAAAAGAACTGTTTTCGGAGAAGAATTATTATAACAAATATTAACCTGTAATTTTCGAATTTAGTACCATTCCAAAGCTGCAATAGCAGGCGCGGCTCACTCCGCGATTGACGTTTATCGCTACAAGTACATGCCGGTTACCCATCTGATGGGTACGATTCAGGGCTGCCGCCAATTTTGAATTTTGAATTTTATATTAAGATACGTCATACGCGTCAAATACAATAAAGTTTTATTACCAAAAACTAACAATTATTTTTCATAAAAAATGCCGTCTTGTGCTTTTCGAGGCTGCTGAAATTATACTGAAACCATAAAAAGAAGAATGGATTTCTCGTTTCGTTCGTAAGTACCGTAAATATTTGTGACATTTTGTTTACTTCGCCATACTTTGTTAAATTTGTACCGGCGCGGCATCACTGTCATCTGTGAAACATGAGATACATAATGAGATATCGCATGAGTGTGATAAAGACCGATAGCTAATTGGCCGCCATGATAGATAGGCACATTCTCCGCCTTCCGCCTCATTCTAGATCTCTTTCTAACAATAGCCTCGCTACGGATTGCCGTCTTTATTTGTAAAAATATGGTAACTTAGCATATTTTTACTTGTACTATTACCTATTCTGTGGTATTGTCTGTGGTATTGTTGACGGGTTTTGAATGTGTTTTTGCACCGCTTGTTTTTTAGGTAAAATATAAAATAACATTGGCTGCCATGCTGTGCATCGGATCACACGCACACGCTTAAAATGAATAAAAAGACACCTAAACGATATTGTATCGCAGCGGGTTGCAAAAACAATGACAAAAATTCAAGCCACGGGTTTTTCTTTCTCCCGGTTATCATTTTTTGTAAATAAAACTATAAGTATTATATACATTTTTTATTAGGTACTCCTTCTTCAGTTACCTACTATTGCAAATATCCTTGCTCCTAGACTACAAAACCCGCGCCACCCCACCGTACCTCTCCCTATTTTTCAATTCAAACGCATTCGTTGCATTATTTTATTTTATTATACATTTTAAAATGTTTAAAAATAAAGCAATAACATTTTGCATTATTGTGGGTTGCAGCAAAGCCAATAAAATGTGGCCGCCAGTCTTAGTATAATTCAATTTCTGCCAAATTATGAGATTTCATATTTTAGAGATAAATAATGAAATAATGTTTATAATGTATGAAGAATATACATTTTTTGCCCTCTATATTGAATACATGAAACAAATGGGCAATACATTATTATTTTATTATTCGTTGACAGCCCTCACTATCGGCGACGCGGCAAGTGAGCCAATTCATTTTCCCCGTTCATGCACAGCCTTAACGTTCCTTTTGGCTTGCGTTGGAGTCAAAATCGTCAGAGGGCCATAAATCGTAGTGTTTTGTCCTTTGGTTTTGTCTTATCTGTGTCTGGATAAAACGGCTTCTGTCAAACTCCAGGCAGTGCGCCTCCTGTACTTGTACTATTACCTATTCTGTGGCAATAGCTAGGGTATTAGGGGAGATGTGTACAATGTGATCCCTGGAGGTAAAATGATTCCCCATCATATCCGAGTTACTGTTAGCGATATCCATCCAAATACTCATTAACCGTATTCCCCGCGACCCAGCCAGTTTTCTCTCCAAGTGTCATGGAGGTGGAAGCACTGAGCGTGGATTTATTCAAAAAAAATGGAAAAGTGAGTGTCTAATCTATGGTACGCCTATTTTTAAAGTTTCTTTACTTTCTGCATGTTGATTTTTATTAAAATTTATTTTTATTAAGTTTTATTGGCGGATTCCATTGTTATAATTAAGCGATGTCATAGTACCACATGTTGAACTTGAAACTCATATTTTGATCGATGCTTTGAAATTTGATGATTGAGGTAAAATGATCCCTTTTCGTGAGTATAAAATGATCCCTGGGATCAAATTACCCCATTAGGAAATGTCTATTGGTCACAAGTCCCACTTATCATCAGGTGGCATTTGTGCTCGTGTGCGTTCTCCTTCACATAAAAAAAATATTTTTAATTTTTGAAGATCCTGCCGCGAGTTTAGAATCGATAAATAGCTTTAAAACGTTTTTTACAACTATTTAAAGTTTAATTTTGTTTATTATGTATTATTTAAATAAAAAACATATCTCCTTGTCGCTCACGACTTAAAATTTTATATGTATCCAATGCTTACATAATTGTCGTAGTCTTAAGCAATCATATGATTAAAGTAAACTCCTGGATGTTTTTTTTTATTAACGTTAAATATCACGGTTCCCGGGGATCATTTTATACATGCATGTGTTTAAAATGATCCCTTAGTAAACTTTTAGAAAAAATTACGTAATTCGAAAAAACACAAATCATAAAAAATTAGTATGCTTTTCCCTAGATATATAAATTCACTATCCTTAACAATTCAAATCTTGTGATTATGTCTTAAACTCTGACGCCAGTAAAGATTTTCCCTTAGGGGGATCATTATGCACACATTTCCCCTCCTGCACGACACCTTGCACATTGAGACTATGCGCTAAAACTTGGCACAGTTGACTCTTAGCTTGTCTTGAGTAGATTCAGACCAGGAGCCATTGAGAGCCATGGCGCATTTAGTGGGGGGAGGGGGGGGGGGGGGGGGGGGGAGTTTGACGCTGCCGCGCTTTAATTGAAACAACATTTCTCTAAAACTATACATACTCGTATTAGAGCATGCGATATATCATTTTCAGATTTATAAAAAAATTAGGAATCTATTTTTCGAACAAAAAAAGTGCACTTGCTAACAAAAAAAATGAATAAAGTAGAAAAGACTAAAATACATAATTTGTTATTTTTTTATAATTACCTAATGTGCTTAAAATTAATAAAAGAAATCTCAAAAAAAAAAATGTAGTCGTAAAGCTAAACTTATGTTGTTTCCAAAATATATAGTTTATCATATATATCTGTTGATACATGGGAGTTAAAAAATAATATAAAGTGCGGGTCAGGGTGATCTCAATACATGATCATCCGTGAAAGTAGGGTTTAGGTACTGTTTTAAACACATGAAAGGTAACGCAGTGCAAATTCATTGTATATATTACAAGATCCAATGCACAGACAGAGGTCTGAACATTTAAGCTGGCTTTTTTTACAATTGCTCTTAAGTTTACTACCTACCTTACCTACCTACTTACATCTAAGAACTTACGTATTAATGAATTCGCTATCACTAAGGTATAGGTATAACATTTTTGTAATAAAATAAGTAACAATTTTATATTGGTGTCCGTTATTTTTTTCTATGTACCATATTTTTTTACTTAAGAGCCTTACGAATATGCACCTGATCACCCAACATGTTTATAATAAGTAAACTAGGTAGGTAATCAAATCGTTCTAACTTGATGAATACTGTTTCGTGTTGATCACTTTAATATACTTATAAATATAAATAAAAATAAATTACAACTAATGACCTTTTCTCGTTCACAGGCAAAGATAAAAACGTTTTTTTTTTTATTATCTTTAGTTCTCTTGTCATCCACTCACACAGCAATAATGAGTCATTTTTATAATATAAATTCACCAACACAACACAAGAAACAACAACAAATCTAACCCAACTTGACGTAAAGAACAGAATGCACTACCTACTTTCCTACTTGCATCTCGCTTGACGTGTCTCGAACTCTCGACACTCAAAAACTGGTCGAGCGAGTGGCCTCGCCGCGCGCGGGCATCCTTCATGCATTAGCATCGGCAACTATGTTCCGTGAGGCGGTGATTATCGCAAGTACCTCGCGCAGAGAAATATCTGTTACGTAGTAACTCTTATTTAATCTGTGCTCATGGTAAGGGTACAGAATGGAGGGTTAGTAAAGTTTTATTGTACTTACTTAACTTTATTTGTTATCTTCTTGAATTAATTATAAGTAGAAATAAACAATATATCTATGTAAGTATGTTTGGGATAAAATATTTTTTTAAAAATTATAAAACATACAATAATTGCAATATTTGAACTGCCGAGGATGCTTACTTAAAATATATTATGTTATGTTTACGTTTACGCGAATTAGTTCTATGCCCATCTTAGACGTAAAACTAAACTGTAAATTTTTGAAAAATAGATAACTAGCTTTTTACATACATATATTATTATTTTTAAAATATATCACGTGAGTAAAAATAATGTAGAAATGAAAAAAAGTTGTACTTTAATTTTGTCTTTTTGCCATTTTTTATTTTTTTGTTCCAATGTGCATTTTTATTTCCAAAAATAGACTTCCGATCCTTAATTTATCCGAGAATTATATATTGGACGCCATAACAAGTACAGGGCCTCTATTCTAGACGATAAAAACGATATCGTATTTGACCTGCTATGGAATTGTTTTATACTCATTCAGTTATTACTGTCAAGTAAATAGGAGCTAGAGAAATGTTGCTTCAATTAAAGCGCGGTAGCGACAAACTTGCCCCCCCCCCCCTCCTACTAAATGCGCCATGGCTCTCGATGGCTCCCGGTCTGAATCTACTCAGGACCAACTAAGAATCAACTGTGCCAAGTTTCAGCGCATAGTCACAAAGTGCAAGGTTCCCATACAACTGATTGCACTATCAAACCAGCAATAGATAAATTACCGAGACGAGAGCGTGGAATTACATATATTATGTAGTGGTTGTACCGTTCGCAAGAAAATGAAAATAATTTAAGTTTTTTTCTTCATTTAATGAGATTACCCTAAACAAGTGGAATAAGTATGTCCTTTTTTTGCTTTTAGTCGCTATCATTTATTTAAATTTTCATCTTGAAGGTTGTGAATTGCTTAGGACAGATGAAAATTATATAAATATAGTTCTACTGATGACTTCTTGATCAATATCATCTACTGCCGACGGACAAGTAACTAGGTACTTACATAACTTTTTCTTACTCGGAGAGGGGATTTCTTCGTTGCTTTGAATTTGTCACTCTTACTCTCAGTCATAATTTTATAAATAGTCGAGACAGACACACCTGTAGCTTTTTCAACTAATTGGGCAGCGGTTTAAGGTCAATTAAAAATTTTCATTAGTTCGAGTTCAAACTATTTATGACAGTTAAAATTATTCGTTTACTTTGACTCTACTCCAAAATTTCTGCTACTTTCTGCCATAATTTTTTCAAAATGCAAGTCGTACGTGTCCAGTCAAAATATACTCTGAAAATTGCGACAATACAATAAAATAAGACGTATAGGTATTTTAGTGCATTGTGAAAATTATTTAGAATTTGACGCTGACATTATTTTTGTACTTACTTATTAAATACATAAAAATACTCTTTTTATGCTGATGGTATGAGAAGTAGGGGAAATTTAAATATAGAATGCCTCAACACATATTACCACTATATATGCAATTCCACGCTCTCGGTAATTCATCTAAACAATGTTCAACTTACGAGCGATGTTTTTTATTTTTCGTCAATTGTTTACCGTGCGTGTGGCTTTTTAAATCAATTTTCAAATTTCATACAAAATGAGCAAAAAAATGCAACTTTTTTAAAAGTTAACTTTTGGTAAATGAGCAAAAAATAATTCCCCCCCCCTCCCCCCACTTAATGCGCCATGGCTCTCAATGGCTCCTGGTCTGAATCTACTCAAGACAAGCTAAGAGTCAACTGTGCCAAGTTTTAGCGCATAGTCTTAATGTGCAAGGTGTCGTGCAGTATTATTTATTAATACCCTAGCTATTGCAGCTTTCGAATGGTACTAAATTCGAAAATTACTGGTTAAGATTTGTTATAATAATCCTTCTCCGAAGACAGTTCTTTTGTATGCAGAACACAGCATGGCCCCTATTTTGTTTTGATTAGTAATTAATTTTCTCCCTCTTTTGTAACTTTGTATTTATAAGACATACTTACAGAATAAATACAAATACAAAAAAATATTGAAATTTTATTGTCTTTACACTTCTCCTAGACATTTTTGTCATAAAGTCAACTGTTGAAGCATTATGTAAAAAAGAACTAATTTCGGCCTCTTCAATTCAAGATGGCATCTAACGCTGTGCCCCTCGAGGTCTAAAACTTACATTTTTCATGCCTAGCCTATACTTAAGCAATACAAATTAAAACATTTTCTGCACCACCTTTTGTAGGGCAAAGCCTCTTTTTTGTCCTACTGATTGATTACATTGCAAGCGGCAAATCATGTAACAGTTCGGGACACAACGATATCAGACGGTTTTGACCCTGCAGAATACGGACCTACCTGTCACCATTCCGAAATTTGAACCGGAAGTATGCTATACCGGAAAGAGTGCAGCCCATACAACATTTTTCGTCGTACGTTTTCTAAATCGTTATTCCAGTACCCTAAAAAAGGTCAGATTGCTATGGTTTTTTAATATGTTGTAAAGGACAGTATAGCCATGGTAACCCAAATTTTTCATCCCTACAGCTCTATTTATTTCTCCGCCATATTGCAAAAACTGTCACTTTTTTCTGTTTTTTGCCGATACTGTCGTTGAAGTTCATTCTAGTGCTAATCATGGTTCGGCAATATTGTAGAGTACAAAATTTACTAAACCTTTTGGCTTCAAAGATTTTTTCCACGACCCCTAGGAACGAAGATATGGAATTGTCTATTGGGAGCTAGCGTTAAAAATTGCTACTTTTTTCTAGTTTTTCCCTCCATAAGTATTTACGTTTTGGTGCATTTTAGCGCAAACTGTACTTCGGCAATATCAGATCATAAAATTTGCTGTAACTTTTGGCGTGAAACATTTTTTCCACGACATCTAGGAAAGAAGATATGGAATCATCTATGGAGTGTTACCGTCAAAAATTGTTTCCTTTTCCAGTTTTCTTCCCATATTTACGTTTTAGTGCATTTTAGCACTAACCGAAGTTCTGCAATCGTTTTGAAGACACAATTACTTATCTACAAATTGAAAGTTTCTACGATACCTAGTAATAGTAATATGGAATGCTCAGGCTTAGTTCGCAAACCTTGTAAAAATTGAGACTCAACCCTCACATCTTAAAAAATGGAGTTAAAATTCAAACATTGAAGTAAACGTTGGCACAACTTTGTGCTTGTCCATCCGTTCTTCATGCACGAGCACATGGTAGTCAGGTACTGGGATGAACACGTGAAAGATACAATATCCGTGCAGGGTTTGAGGACGGGCTCGAGGGCCATTAGAATGGGAATATATTGGTTTTGATGAAGTTTTTTTTTTTGTGACTTACTTTCCATCACAACCGGTCGGGTATGATGAGCATTTTCCCGTACGTTCACCTGAAAGACTTAATAAATATGCAGTACCACAAAAGCAGTTGATTTTATACTAGCACTTCATAGATGATTCCATATCTTTTTTCCTAGAGGTCGTGGGCAAAATGTTTAAAGACAAAAGTTACAGAAAATTTTGTGATCTACAACATTGCCAAAGTACAGTTTGCGCTAAAATGCACCAAAGCGTAAATATGGAAGGAAAACTAGAAAAAAGTAGCAATTTTTAACGCTAGCCCCCCATAGACGATTCCATATCTTCGTTCCAAGGGGTCGTGGAGAAATCTTTGAACTTAAACTTTTAGCAAATTTTGTATTCTATACGTACAATATTGCGCAACCATGATTATAAGCACTAGAATGAACTTCAACGACAGTATCGGCAAAAAACAGAAAAAAGTGTCAGTTTTTGCAAGATGGAGGGGAAATATATAGAGGTGGAGGGACAAAAAATTTGGGTTACCATGGCTATATTGTCTTTTACAACATATTAAAAAACCATAGCAATCTGACCTTTTTTAGGGTACCGGAACAACGATTTACAAAAGGTACGACGAGAAATGTTGAATTGGCTGCACCTTTTCTGCTATAGCATACTTCCGGTTCAAATTTCGGAATGGCGACAAGCAGATCCGTATTCTGCAGGGTCAAAAGTAAAACCCTCTGTTGACGTTGTTAACTGTTACATGATTTGCCGCTTGCATTCTAATTCTTCAAAAATGATCCAAGACTAACTATAACCGCCATAGACTGCGGTACAACACTGAAGTAAATCACGCGGTGCGTAGACGCCGCGTCGAGGGGGAACCACGATCCATACGGTGGCGCCGCCGTGCCGACCGTAGGTAGTGCCACAGTGTCCGTCAACAAACCTCCATAGTAATCCATACAAAACTGCCAACCGTGTCTACACACGGCGAATCAACCGTAATTTTTCACGGTAAAGAAACGCGTGTGTATTAGACGCCTTACGAGTAGTTTTGTTTGTTTTATATTTTTCATGTCTCATACTCTGAAAGTAAGCAATTATTTATCTTAGAAGCGGGTTGAAAGCGATACATGTCCACCCTAGGGAAGAAAAGTAATTTGAAAAAAGAACTATGTAAATAGACCAGTGCAATAGCAGAAGCCTATACAGCCTATCTATAGTAAGAATATTTAAAAGAAACTAAGTTTGTACTGAGCCATGGTAAATAAAGTACTAGGAGCGTAGCGGGATTCGGAGGTGTATAGCGCAACTTAGATCGCAGGCGATACGTAGCACGGTGCGGTGCACTGGCGGGCGGGCGGGGGCGCACACGATACACCGCGGTTGTCTCTTACGCGTCACAGCAATGCACAGCCCTACAGCCCTGTAGGTGACTTTTAATGTTTATGCACTCCTAGTATTTGACGTTATTACTTTTTCTCAAAAATGTTATAAATAACTTTTTTTTACTTTCCTCATATTCGAAATGAAAAGTAGAGTGTATAACTCAGGTGAAAGTATCAATTGCACCCTCGAACTATAGGCGCACTCGCTATCGCTCGTGCAGCCTAAATATCTCGGCCTGCAATTGATCACTTTCATCCCTTGATTAACAATTTACTATTTTCTGTGGTATAGGTCATTGTGATGCAAGTGCGGAAAGTATGTAATTTTACACGAGTCGCGAGGTTTTTGGCCCAAGCTGCAAGCGAGAGAAAATGAGTTCCGCTAGTCTATGTGTCTCCTTGAAACTAAATCACCATTATTACTCCATAATCACGTACTTTTCAACTTTGAGCATGGTCATATTATTTATATGAAGTACTATACTTAATCATTATCTTCATGGTCTTCATATGTATTTTGAGGTACAGTCACCAGTAATAATATATTATACAACATCGGGCTCAAAAATATCAGACACATTTTTATTGCTAGAGGCATACCTACCTAAGAGTAAGAGCATGTCAGATATTTTTGAGCGCAATGTTCGATAATATATTGTTGCTGGTTACTGTACTCAGTAATCTTTATTTAGTAAAAGGTGATTTAAAAAAAACTTCATTAAGACCTTAATTGAGGCAACGTTAACTTTTTCCTATGAGTAACGAAAATTAGACATAATACGGCTAATTGTCGTTACGCATGGGAAAAAAATAACGTTGTCTCAATTAAGGTCTTAATTGACTACAGTATTTTTGAAATTCACTCTAGTATTGTCTTTTTTGATGAAAAGCCATTTCGATGAATATGACATGAGAAGTGACTAATGGTCGTCATAATATTGAACTTTTCGAAATACTCTTGGTGTTAAAAATGTAGTGATGTTTATAGATTGATTAATTAACTAAAAGAGGTTTTTACCTACCAGTGGGACGGAGACGAAATAAACGTTTTTGCAAGGCTTTTTGTTTTAAAACACAAACATATTAAGATGGGTGCGAGAGAATCGCGCCGAGTGTTTCCCAATTCCCAAGTGAATTCCCAAATCGAATTCTTTCGATCACGTCACACATAACTGTGGAGTAAAAGGCGTTAAGCTTTTAAAGTTTTGTTATTTTACTAGTAAATACATAAGTAAGTTACATAAATTCACGCCTTCAGTCTGTTTTTTAAATGAAATTAAAATGAATAAATTTGTCATTGAGTGGGGTAGACAGAGCTCAGAGCTAAAGAATTAACAAGAACTGTAAAATAAATGTTGATAATTCTGTTACCACATTTTGCACAAACAGGCTAAGATGTTTACCAGTGTATTAGCGACAGGTTGCAAGACTTGCAAGCCCATTGCCTAACAGTACTACAAGCCTTTATTCCCGTAGTAAGACATGGAGTGGAACTACGCTAACCTGGCCCGGCAACCACGCGGGGATATTTCGGAGTAACCAACCTGGGTGCATGTGACGGAAGCGTAGACATTGCGAAGCGACGACTAAGCTATAATATGATGAGATGATGATAATATATTCAACCTTTTTAATTAGGTAATTCCTATAAGCTACATTACTCCCATCGCTATCTCGTCCTCTCTCTAAAGACCATTGCAGTACAGTAAGGTATACTTGTTATCATCATTGGCTGTCCGAATAGGACCCGATTGTAGTTCATACACAAGCATTGGAATCTCTGTACCTAAGGCTACTCCGGGCGACTTCTTTGCACATAGTGATTTGTTTATTGTAAAAAGGATTTGACAGCAAAATGAAACAAAATGATTAAATAAATATAAAAAATGTTATTATACAACAGCATATAATCAACAAAATAAATTCAGGTCAAATTTGTGGCAAGTGTAAAACTTCCCATATAAATAAAAGTCCAGGAACACAAACGAGGTGGTGGTTTGACGTAAACAGTAATCAGGTTTGTCAACCCAGGACCTACAGACGGATTTTTATTCCCACAGAATAAATGTAAACAAAGGGTTTTTGTTGATGGCAAACTTTATTTTCTTATAAACTCTTCGTTATATTAATTTAAAAAGGAGAATACGGTTTTTGTATGCATAATTTATTTAAAGCACTGGTATCATTGACTCGATACACCCGTTTCAACAAGCTGAGGGCCGCTTGATTGACGTGAGACGTCACTTCACTCGCTTCGCTTCACAATTCCTGCTCCCGTCGTAATCGCTTTCCAGTGACACATTTGTGCGATTATAATTTCATTTATTTCTCAAAGAATGATAGGCAAATTGCCCATATAACCAATACAAATCTCATGTATACCACGTGAAAGCTAGTTACATAAGCTTCATTTTCTAATACGGGGACAAACTACAAAAACCCCGGAGAAGAGAGTTATCTATCAGCCTGCAAATATTCACACACACACACACAACGTTTATTACTACAATAGCGATGCCGCGCGAGCGTTGCAATGCTATTTCCCGTTAATCTGACTCTTGCTTGACCGATTTTTTAGACTAAACTATTCCTCATAAAACTGGCATGTACAAAAAGAATAATTCCAATCCGACGGGTAGTTCCAGAGATTACCCCGTTTAAACAAACAACAAACACACACACACACACACACACACACACACACACACACACACACACACACACACACACACACACACACACACACACACACACTTACACGTCAAACTTATGACACCCCTCTTTTTGGCGTCGCGGGTTAAAAAAATATCTCGATTCTCTCAGCCTTCACAGACTAGTCGTCATATTAACAATTACAGCAAATAGTGGGATCAATAAGCCTACATACGTTATAATTCTATTGGTGATTGGGCTGGGTTCCATACATTTTTGCCCATCATTCTTTATTTTTAATAACACGGTTCGAGCGAAATGATAACTTAATATTTTATTTCTTGCTGGCCCAAACTTGAGATCTCCTGAAATGTCACTTTGACAGTTACGTAACTTTGTTTACATTTTGTCTGGGAATAAAAATACGACCTTAGGTGGGTAGTAGCGGCGTGAGCCGGCGCGCGTGCTCCCAGCGAAACCATGTCTAGGTTATGTGCGAGTCGGTCTTACACCTATCTTTATAATTTTGTAAACGGCAGTAAGGTCTGTTCATTCTTAATTCAACTCAACATTTAACTTTCTAACCTCAAAATGATACCTTTTTTGGCTATAACAGCTAATTTAAACAAAATAAAGCAATCACAGACAATACATTGGCCAAGTGATGTCCAAAATGTTTACTCAGTCTACTTTATTTACGATAAAAGAGCTGTTTTAGCCAAACAAGGTTCATTTTGAGGTTAGAAAGTTGTTTACTATATAAGACGAGTAAGAATGAACAGACCTTAGGTAGGTACTCGTCTTTTCAATCAATTCTTACCCGCCATGTAATTTCCATCACGTACAGACCTACGTACAAAACACTCACTTGCTTGTTGACGTTTATCTTGTCTCGATTATTTAAAGTCGATAAGGTTTACGGCATAGCCTTCTCTATTGTCTTACAAGCCGTGCTTTTGATTCTTGTAATGTCAAGTTAGTTGGACTATACGTAAAATCAAGGAAATTTCAGAGATTTTCTTTATAAAACACGACAGGTGATATATATAGCAAGTTTCTACTATAAAACAAGGTAGGTATGTAATTTACAGTGGTTACAAAGTATTCATGCAATAAGCAATACCTAGTGCAAAAAGATTTACAAGAACACGACGGACCTAGGTATTTTATGCTTTTTATTGTATTTTTCTGACGCCGCGACGATGTTGTGTGCCTGGCTGCAAGTCTAATTATGACTCTTCTCTAAAGAGTAGAGAAGCGGCTGTTACTACATTCTCTTTTCCCCGCCAAAACGATTTACGTTATAGATGGATAAAGGCTACCTCGAGCAAACTGGGAGCCCTCGAACGGTTCATTTGTCTGCAATAAACATTTTAGTGACACTGAAGTTATAGGTACGAAGTGCAAAAATACGGAAGAGGAATGGATCCTACTGCGAAGATATTCTAAGAAAACCCAAATTAGTGACTGACGCAGTGCCTCATATTTTTCCCTTTGCTCCCCGATACCTAAGTACAATTAAAAAACCAAGGATGGATCCTACTAGTAGAAGAATAATGCGTGGATAATAACCACGTTTTTTTTAAGTTACCTAAAGGTCACAGCACACATATCAACTCGGAAAGGGATCGTCACCCTATCAACTCGAGCCGTTCAGTATCATTTGTATGAAACTCCCTACTGCAACGCAAACTTATCGGCATCGGAACGGCAACGCCTCACCTCAGCACGAGCTAGCGAAAAATGTATCGTATTAACACAGGTCAAAGTTCCCTTTTCAATGTTTCACTTTGAGTTGATCCGGTGTCGAGCGGCTATGTCTGCGGCAACCTTAACTTTTTTTTAAGTTATCTATCCCGACAAATGTTGGCGTCACAATTTTAAGCCTTCAATCAGATTTATTTGCTGTAAACATTGATTGATATTGTGAAGCAGGGCACTCGCTGAGACCATTGTTCAGGGCAGTATGTAAAATTTTGACTAATTAATAAACTTTGAAACCATTTCACAAAGTGTAAACAGCACACAGGCTGAAAAAAAAGCAAAAAAAAGAAAGCTAAACCTTTTTGTTTTGTTAATATAATATAATTTTAAATATATTTATCTACACTCATATCATAAGTCCTCTATTATGCGTTCAAAACCCGTAGGCAATGACCAGCATTACCTGTGGTAGTAGGTGGCAGCGATGACAGCTGTTAATTTTGGAAGATGTTCCAAATTTGGATCTCATTACCTTACAATATTCGATAACGTAATTTTAAAATTACGTTACAGCTGATATCGCTGTCACCTACTACCACAGGTAAGGTACCTAATGCTGGTCATTTGCCTTTCGGCTTCTGAACCCATCTAAGAGTACTTATAATATGTGTGGTAGATAAGGTATTGTACGAGACTCTGCGAAATTAGCATTACAACACTCGTGTGATTCTATTCTGAAACTCGCCTTGCGGCTCGTTTCATAAACCACACTCATGTTGTAATGCCTGTCATTACGCAACCGTCACGTAAACTACTATAGTTTTATTTAAATAGAATAGAATAATGTCTAAGTATAGAATTGTCAATCTATTCTTTATTTACATATAGCAATCGGTTCACAAGATCCCGAAATGCGACGTTGCCAAACTTAATAGCACGGCTTGTCAGACAATAGAAAAGGCTATGGTTACGGGCACATACGTGCAGTATCCCCAGCTTCTTAATAGCTTTTGGCTAGCTATCGCTATCACGCTTGCACTCGCAACTGACCGTATTTTTGTCACTCGTGTGTCATAGAAAAACGAAATTTGCCGATAGGTACCTATTAAGAAAGTGGTATCACTGTTATTTTTTCGTTAACAATGCCTTACAAACTTATTTTTTAGGATTCCGTAGTCGAATTTTTACATGTGATATGCTACGCCTGGAGACCTTCTATTCAAGGTATTTCAGGTCAAAGCACAAAATGAGAATTTACAGTCCGTAAGTATTGTTCGTTGTTGAAGGCGCGCGCGCCGGCACGCCGCCGGCCGGGGCCGCCACGTCGACGACTCGCAGCAGGAACGGGCTCGGGTTAACCTGAAACAAACGCGATAATAAACCGCATCGACAATTTGGTAAGTTCTCTGGATTCTCGTTTCGCCGGAAGCATTTATAAATGTGACAGTCAGAACTCTTAATCGTCAACAAGAATCCGACGAATCAAGAATCCGGCGGATCTGGAAATAACCGACTATTTAAGTCGTGTGCTCTGCCTGAATTTAATTTGAATTAACCAAAGTGGCCATCGATTTTCTGATTTACGTAATAATTTTTCACAAATACTAGTTTCAGCAAGCACCAAGTGAATATGAGCCGCAAGCGCCGCCGCATCATCAAGTAGAAAACCTGTATTATAGTGGCAGTGTAACACTGACCATGGCGACCACGTGGTCCGAGGTTTGCGCAACGGCCTCGATACAGTTCCTGGCTGGACACCGCCATTCCACTACATGTTCCTCAAATAATCTGCATTCGCATATTAATCCCTTTGTTTTTTTTTTAGTATTTTGGGCTTGGAACCTCGTCCGTACTGCCAACTGAAAAAAAAACTATGGTTCAACACCGAAGATATATATATTAATTACTAGCGGCCCACCAGAGGCTTCGCCCCGCTGCAAATTTCTGACTTTCCCGGTGGATTTTTCAATTATTTTCTTTCATACAAACCTTGTCCTGACAATGAAGAACACAACAAAAGAGAAATCAGCCAAATCGGTTCAGCCGTTCTCAAGCTATAGCGTGACCAGGAGAAATAGGGGTTCATTTCTATATATGTATATATAGATTTATTTCTATCCATATTTGTTTTTATTTTTTATTTTATCGTGTGTTTACCTACAGTGGGGACCAATTTTGCTAATTTGTTCTGTAGTTTATTATATATTTTTACGAGTATATTTTTATTACATACTATCTATAACGTCAGCGCCCTTCGAACAGCTTCAGTCCCCTCAAATTTTTCAGTGGGGCCTACCGCCCCCCGAAAACCTTCAGCGCCAACTCGGGGGGCGTTAGGGACCACTTTGGGAACCTACGAGTATACGTTTTGACGACGCGCTGGCCTAGTTGGTAGTGACCCTGCCTACGAAGCTAGCGGTCCTGGGTTCAAATCCCGGTAAGGGCAGATATTTGTGTGATGAGCATGAGTATTTGTTCCTGAGTCATGGATGTTTTCTATGTATTTAAGTATATATTTCTGTATAAGTATTTATATCGTTGTCTAGTACCCATAGTACAAGCCTAGAGCTTAGTTTGGGACTAGGTCAATTTGTGTGACATTGTCCTCTGATATTTTATTTATATGTTCTAGACACAGATCACCCCCAATAGATACCGCATAATGCTACTTTTGTTAAACGTCTCAATCACCAAACATGGAGGTGGGCTCGGGATGCGGGGAAAGAGGAAGCGATGACGTGATTGGCTATTTAAAGGTCGTCCGATCTTTCACCGAACGAATAGGGGTGTGACATACTTATTGCGATGATATTTCTTATCGATAAAGATTCACCCTCTTATTATTATTAAGTACCTCAGTCATGGTATATTTTGGTATTGTGAAACATCTGGATCGGAATGTAAAAAAAAACAAAAACCCGCCTTCAAAAATGCAAAAAATAACTTCTTTTAAAATGATAGGTCAGTCCAACTGCATTCGGCTTTTGGTTTAAAATATTGTGGGACGCCGACTTCAGTTGGACTGACCTACCATTTTAAAAGAAGTTATTTTTTGCATTTTTGAAGGCGGGTTTTTGTTTTTTTAAACATTTATTTTATTTTATACTTTTTAGTGATCCTATTTATGATGTTACGTAGCTCCACTTCTAAATATGAATGAGAAACTATAGAACATTTCAAGCTCGCCGCAGACAACGCCGCAGGAATGTCATAGTCATATTTAAACCTAAATGTGCTTCGTCATAGTCGCTCAACTACCTTTATCGAAATATCTTATCGCCACCCTTGAAATAGGTACCGTTAAGGAGTTCCGGTGGCCATCTGTGGTCTTCATCATCAGTTCCACTTCACCATATAGTACTTTTCAAAAGCAAATGCATGAGTTACAGTGAAAAATACCAAAATCGCTATAGGTGAGCCTATAATATTTGAGGAGTTCTCTTGATTTCTCCATGATCCCATCATCAGATCCTAACGCGGTGACAATGAGACCAACTAGAAAGTATACCTATTCGAACAACGAAAAATTTTTTCAAATCGGTCCAATGGTCTTCGAGTAATCGGGGAACATACATAAAAAAAAAAACCCGACGAATTGAGAACCTCCTCCTTTTTTTGAAGTCGGTTAAAAATAGATAATCACGACCAATATCCTTAGTTATAAGTCTTACGTTAGTTACGTAACCCAGAATAATTAAAAACTCTTAATATACGTATTTATTAAAATTGGTCCATTAAAATTACACTTAGGTACACAAGTAGGAGGTCATGACAAATCTGGTAACGATCTCCGAAATGAATTATTCTAGGCTGTCGGTCTAGCTGCACACAGTGGTTGCGTTCTCTTTATATGGCGGCTGAAAAACGTGTACCTAATCGTTCCCAAAAAAAATGATAAGGGAAATAGCTGAATGGTACATCTTATCTTCTTATCTTATTGGTGGGGTCCTTACGGATACACTTCGACCCCATGGGATCTTTTATGTATTTACCTTTCTTTATGTTTAGCGCTTAATCCAATAATGCAGCCTGCGTCCCTTCCAGAAAGCGGATAGTGGAGTGCAATCGCCATGGCAGTTGCTTGGAATCGTTTGGTTCTGGGTAGCCTCAACCGAGGATTTTCATTCTTACTCCGGCGAGGGCTTCACATTCACACAATAAGTGTTTCATTGTTTCCACCTCATTACCGCACATTCTACAATCGGTGTTGTAATAAAGGCGGATCTTTGCTAGGAAATGTTTAACCCCAAAGTGCCCAGTAAAAACTCCGATAATGTATCGGAGTTGGCTTCTGCTGAGTTTCCAAAGTTTTTTGGTCCAGCTCTGGTCAACTCTTTCTATGAAGAACTTTGCATACCCTAAGCCTACCGCGGTTTTATTTACTTCGCATTATTGCTTTAAATATCGATGTCTGGAGATATGTTTGATTTCCAGTTTTTGTTTCTGTATTCGTTGTCGGAAACCACTAAACGAAGCCAGTCTATTTTGAAAGAATTCAGCCCAATGGTTGGCGGCTATTTTTCCCCAATCAGCAATCTCTCACAGAACTAAAAAGTTCGATCGCGGCAAATCAGTGAAACTTCTTACCTAAAAAAACCATGGCGACTGTTTTTTAAACGTTACTATAGTAACCAATAAAATATTACTATCAATAATATACTTCACAAATATCTTCGAAATCGGAAAAATTATCGACCAAAATTATTGTATTTAGAAACAACGCCGGACATCACTACGAAATCAGAAAAGGACAATATATTGGGATTGACCTAATGAGTAAGAGAGACGTTACGAAAACGGCCATTATAACTTGACCATTGTTGGTCAAATATAAAATGCGCTTACCGGTGAATGTTATACCAAATTTTTAAAGTTTTATGTTCTTGATGCCTTTCCACACCATTTCACGGAACATGAAGGCATTTTGAGTAATTTATAGAATTCTGTATATTTTTCATGACATGTTTCAAACTCAAACGGGAGGCGTACGCATAGGTTTCAGACATGGTTGACACTGACAGCGGTCATCGGCGCTATACCGTACACCTACTAAATTTTACATACGAGTGGTGCACATCGGCTGCCTTGTAAGCGGTATCTAGTGGGGGAGGTCTGTGGTTCTAGAGGAATAATTAGTTTACGATGTTTCATTGCTTATACTAAGTTATTACTTAACCCTTTACCGGTTATTGACAACTGTCATAGTATTCGAAAATAGAACCAAACTGTCAATTCTTAAGATTCATATTACATTTATTATTGTGGGAAATATATTCCCTCTGCCTTATAATATAAGTATAGTTTTTTATCGATAGCCGCGTTCTCTGCTCTTTTCTTACACTGCCTAGGGGCCATTTCTTTGTGCAGCGTGAACTCGACGTGGCGTGCGTTTAAAGAGATCTCGTGCGCCGTTGTATAGAAATCCTTACTAAAAACGGTAAAGATTTCCGCGTAATTCTTAACGCCATAAAATGGTTTATTGTTTAGTTTGTGATTATAAATGTTTCGTGGGTTCAAGAATTTAATTAACTTTAAGTGTGTCAGTATTAAGTACGTTTAGTTCAGTACACTCGAGAGAAAAAAATTCGGGTCACTAGCATAGACTTCAATATCTTAAAAAGGAATACAGCTGGCTTAACAAAATGAGTTGGACTTTAAATACAATTTATTCCGCTTATATAAACGCATAACGTTTATTACTGAACGGTTGTTTAATTTTATAAAAAGTAAAAATGCCATCCACTTGCTTGAAAAACCAAATGGAAAATAAGGAACTTCTTATACAATTACCAATTTTTTTTGACACATTGCGATACTTGATATTACCCCCCCCCGTGCTGCCTGCACAGCTGCGATGCGATTAGGCATGCTGTACACAAAGTTTCTGAAGCACAGTTGGGGAATGTTCTCCCATTCCTCTACTCCTTGCCTTACACGTCGTCTAACCGTTAAATGCATGATGTAGGATGCATCCTACATATCAAAAACTCGAAAATGTTTATCTATAATCAGTCACTATCACGTGTAATAGAAAATTTAAGCAACTAAAAAAATTAAATCATGCATTTAAGGGCTAAGCTCGTCCTAGACATGCTCGATCGGGTTAAGATCCCGGCTCACTCAGGGGCCTGTTTTATAAAGCTACAAATTACAATTTACAGGTTACAAGTTTCCATTTGACACAACCTCGACCAATGGCGACCAGCCATTTGAGCAGTGTTGCCAGTTTAGACCTGTAAAGTTGTTACTTGTAGCTTCATAAAACGTGCCCCAGCGGCCTGTTTTATAAAGCTACAAATTATAATTTACAGGTTACAAGTTTCTATTTGACACAACCTCGATCAATGACGACCAGCCATTTGAGCAGTGTTGCCAGTTTAGACCTGTAAAATTGTAACTTGTAGCTTTATAAAATGTGACCCAGGTAGTCTTGTACTACACGAAACCGCCACCGTACGCAACCTTTTCTGTTATGTACGCGGGCATAAATCCTTCTCCTGGCCCTCTGTTCAGCTTTATGGCCCGGCCTCACCGGATGCGTGCGCGTAGACGTGACGTGCGCGTGCGCTTTCCGCTGCGTTGAATAGTGACATGTCGTATGAGAATTCATACTATACACCGCAGTAGAAAGCGCACGCGCACGTTATGTCTACGCGCCGGTGTGCTGGGCCTTAACCCTTCCGTCGTGTTGATACAGCATACATTTTGATTCGTCTGAAACAGCTCTTGGCATATTTCAATGCTCTTGACCAATCTTCAGTTGTCCAAACTGAGTTTGCGTGCATAACTTTGTATTGCTGGACGATGGTACCTTTCTAATTTAGGGCCATTTGCGGGCCTAAAGGGTTTCAAATTAGCTTCACCAAGTCGCCGTCGGACAGTCCAAGCACAAGGATAGCGCCCACCAAGCCGTAAAAATTGTTGTGTCAAATGCAGTTCCTGTAAGGAATCGATTTCGCAGCATAGTATTGACTAGTTAGGTATATCGATCCTCCCGTGCCGTTGTACAGTAATGTACAGTGTACACCTCGGTCTGCCTGTGCCTGGACCTGCGTAGGTTCGAACCAGTTTCCAGTTACTGTTGACAACGATACACCGACTATTCTTGCTGTATCTCGCTGGCTTCGTCCGTTTTCCAGTATTTTGAGGATTCTCGTGCATTCTTCGGCTGTAAGTGACATTAATAATGATCATTGAACACTTGGGACACTTTATATTTATAGTAGGGGAGCCCAAGGGGGGATTTCGGGATTTACTCGAGCGCGGCAGATTAACATAAGGGGGCATCATTGTACCCTGTTGAATACCTCCAGCATATATGAGCACTTTATCCTGGAACGTGCGTCCAGGATAACCGATCAGAATAGTAAAAAAAAATTGATACATAGAAATACTCGAGCGCGTCAGATTAAGGTAAGGTAGGTTATAAGGTGAAAAACTTAAGTACCTATGTAAATGACCTCTTGCATGTAGTTGTAACACATCTGTATAGACCCGTTTGAAATTTTACACAACTAGGTACTTGCTAGAGGTAATTTACTTAAGTTTTTCACCTACAATTGCATGCAAAAAAGACAGATGACGATTTGAGCGTGACACAAGGGGGTCGGACGAACACAAATTTGCAAAAAAAAGGTGACCTTGTCTTTCTCGAGCGCGGTCATTTTTTTTTTTGAAGGAAATCTTTCAAGGATGATGGAATAAAATGTATTCTGACCATAAGCCGAAGTATCAAAAAATATCATTAAAGTTTAGCGCGTGTAGCTGCAATAAAGCATGTATTCCCCACTCCGCGTCTCTCTTCTCCTTCCACTCTTTCTTTGTCTCTCACTATCTCGCACCGTTCCCACCCTACTTTCCGTTGCCATGACGCCATCTCACAGCTGGTCATAGACGCGTACGTGGTATTATTGAGTACAACGTTGTAGCTAAAATAATATATTTTGTCTTTAGGTGAACTTAAGTTACAGTTATTATAGCGCACAATTGTCCACTGTGAACCCACCTTTATGAATAAGTGTGAGCTTTTTACAATATCGATATGAAATATTTTTATATCGATACCCCTCCAAGAGGGATGATCGTCAGATCATGGGTCAGCACATCTTACTGCCGCACTCAGAGACGTCAATTAAATTTAATGCTTGTTTAGTGACGTGTTGTCTTATTCTATTGCTATAGCAAAGAAAGCGACAGCAGCAACTTTAATCAAGCATTAAAGGGCATTGGGTAAGTTTGTATGAAGAAATTGTCTTTTTTTTTCAGCAGCCACGGATTCTTTTTCCTTGGTTATTTACTCGTAAAGAACCTCTAAATACACATAGATATATATAATTTATGGCGTTAAATAATATCGGAGCGGAGATATTAAACATTTAAGTAAGTATTCAGTTTTTGGTACAAAAGTACGCCCATGTATGAATATTTTAATACCTCGGCTCCGATGCACTTATAGTACATTGTTGCAGAGGATAGAAAGTACGCGATTTTTCGACGAGTCATGGGTCGGGCCGAAACGTAGTTGAGGCCCTCTAGTGTATGAGTCCATAAATTGCACTTTCTACCGAGGCAGACACAGTGCTTTTCACAACTACTGAGAGGAAATAAAATAGAAATTCATATTCGAAACTCAAATTTTAATTCATGTTAATGTGATATCACCGCCAATTTTACCATAGATAACTTTTTTTTTATCTGATCCCCTATTCTCGTGGCACTCGAGATTAATAAACTAACATGCGAGATGAAGATGTCAACTCGATATAAAATTGTATTTGTTTCGCCATATCTCCCATGTAAGTTCATCTCTAGTGGTTCGAGATTAGGGGCCAAGTTTGAATTACATTTAAAAAAAAAGCAGTGACATAGTTTTTAGTCTGTGTATCTTTTAGCAAAAATACACCTAATATTTTACGACACAAAATGGCGTGTTCTGATTGGTCGATGTCAATTTTTCATTTTAAGGAGCTATGACAAAAATTGATTGATTGATTTTCATTGGTTCTTAAAGTTGGACAACAATGTTCTCGACCAATCAGCAAACACGCCGACAAAAACATTCTTGGTCTGTCCTTATAAGTGATGTTTTGTGACCCCAAACAAGACCATCTATGGCCATATTACACAACAAAATTAGTTTATTTTTAATAATTCTATCATAATATACCACTTTTACGAATGGCCGCTCACCTTGAAAATTTATGAATTTTACAAATGACAACACTTTTGAACCAAACTCCTTTAATTGACGTCTCTGAGTGCGGCAGTTAGACATCAAGCTGAACCGTCTGAAATTTTTTTTGACGCGCTCGAGTTTTTCAAAATTTCGTTTTTTGTTGCATTTTTATAAAGCTTGCGTCACGTCCGAATCGTCAGTCATTGCAATGGGAGGTTCGTTCGGGTTTTAAATATTTAAAATAGGTGTAGTCAGTTAATTACAATTTACAATAATATTAAAGTATAGATTTACAAATAAGTTAAGTAGTTGATAAAAGGTAGATTCCTATTTAGAGATGTTATAAGTGCTATCACTATACATATTTTTTTTTTATGCAGTAGTTTTTTTTTATATTTAGGAAAAACAGTAAAAAAAGTTGGATTGTGAATGTCAGGAATACACTTATAGTGCCCTTAGTTCATTTGTTACCATAGGAATTGAAAAAAATATACAACTGTCATGTCCATTTTTCATCTCTCTGACGGATTACTTGATTCTAACGACACGCTTGGACTTGACAGAAGCGCGTGGAGCTAACCCCATGTGCTTCTGTTTAGTCCATTTGAGAAAATTCTCTTTTACCGAACAATTGTCTTCGCGTGTGATATCCATGGACTTGTTTCTCTAATAAGCCCATGGGAGTGTCTATAAATAACTCGACATTGGCGAAATACACCTTAACAGGAGTGAAAGCCATTAATTAAGAATAGAATAGAATAGAATAGAATAGAATAGAACGACACGCTTTCGATTCTCGTAATACTATTGTTTTGATATTATTTTGATATTATATACGCTATTTAAAATGAAAGTGACTAACGGCTTTGTAAAAGCGGATAGCCGCAATCTGCCCAAAGTCGACGAATTCATGTTGTTACAGTTGTTATGGTTGACAAGTGACATGACATGACATGACAGCCAGTTCTGTTTCTGTTTAAAGTTACTTTTTTTATTTTACGAGGGGCGGCTGATAAGTAATCTCCTTGGTCAGAAATATATACAAAAATAATGCTGGCTGGTATGGATTTATATTCGTTTTTTATTCTATTTTCAAAATGTATTACATTCATTTGTTTATTGCATCACGTTTATTTGTCTCCTACAATTGTTTCAAACATGTCGGTAGAAAAAGTGAAAATGGATAAAATCGAGCAGCGTGCGGTGATTAAGTTTTTGACTAAAGAAGGGAATACGCCTTCGGAGATCAGACAGCGTATGTTACGTGTGTTTGGCAGTTTGTGTTCTTCCGAATTTGTTATAAAGTTTTGGTCAAAGCAGTTTAAGTTAGGTCGTGAGAGTCTGGAAGATGATCCTCGTAGCGGAAGACCAGTTTCGGCAGTCACCGATGAAAATGTAGCCAGGGTGAAAAAAAATATATTAGAGGACCGACGAGTGAAGCAGTGGGAGATAGCTAGAGATGTGGGCGTCAGTAAAGAGCGAGTCAATGAAATAATTCATGAGCATTTGAACATGTCCAAGGTTAGTGCACGTTGGGTCCCCAGAATGTTGACTGCATTTGACATGGAGAGGCGTGTCAAATGTTGCGAAGAGTTTTTGGAGATGAGTCGAGGGAAAGAGGAAGAAATAATTTCTAGAATTGTAACATGTGATGAGACTTGGATTCGACAATGGGACCCGGAAAGTAAGCAAGAGTCGTTACAGTGGAAATTTAAGGATGAGAAGCCGCCTCGGAAATTCAAGGTCTGTCCATCGGCAGGTAAACTTATGGCTACAATCTTTTGGGACACAGAAGGGATTTTGCTCATAGATTATTTACCGAAGAAAACTACAATGAATGCTGATTATTACTCAAACTTACTATACCAACTAAGAGAGACAATAAAAGAAAAACGGCGAGGTAAACTAAACAAAGGTATTCTGATTTTGCACGATAACGCACCAGTGCATACCGCCCGCACAACGAAGCTAGCAATTAAAGACAATGGCTTCGAAACCATTGACCACCCCCCTTATAGTCCAGATTTAGCCCCCTGTGACTATTTTCTGTTTAGACTTCTCAAGAAAGACCTCAGGGGACGAAGGTTTATGACCGATGACGAAATGAAGGCTGCGGTTACTGACTTTTTTGACGACAAACCGAAAGATTTTTTTTTTAATGGTTTAAATTCAATATTTGAAAAATTTAATAAGTGCATTTTACTAGCAGGGGACTATATAGAAAAATAAAAAAAAATTAGCCACGACAGTCTTTTGTTTCATTGTTAGGTAGATTACTTTTCAGCCGCCCCTCGTATATCATGCTAAGATCACAACATCATTATTCCTAACTTTGTATATACGGTCTTTTTAATGACTATTTCTTTAATAAATTTTTAACCACGAATTTAAGTTAAATAAAGAAAAACCGAGAAACACGGGTAGTCTAATTTTTAACCAGCTAATTATAGTAGTCTAATTATAAAAACGAAAAACAAAAATGCTTTTTTTTTTAATGTTGTCAATTCTGTATCTGTATCATGCGGTCAATCAAAAGAGATTTAAGCTTGTTTTAAAGAATACTATCAGTTTTGGAGTCTTTAATTTCGGTCGGTACTGAGTTGTAAATAGTAGGGCCAATGATGCTAAGCGATCGTCGAGACTTGGCGAGCCGGCGCCGCGGGACGACCAGCAAGGGCCGCCTGCGGGCTGCGGCTCTACTGTCACGGGTCGATACGTTGGTTATGTACCATTTAATATCTTCTCTGACGTACATACAGGCCGTTAATAGTACATTGTGTATTAAGGGTGGTAAAGACAGAATTACAAACGAGAGTCTGTTAGAAGCCCGAAGCCGAAGGCTTTAATGCCTCGAGCTTTGTATTTCCTTTACCACCCGTATAACAAACAATGTTTTTCATCACAATTGCGAAGAAATGAAAAAAAAAAAAATTACGATTCTCACTAATAATTTTAGCCGCGTTGGCGATGTCCAGCGGAGTCGCATTATCCATTTCTTCTGATGACGACATGTTTTTTATTGATATATAAATTTTAATGTGCACAAAGACACCCTTTTAATAATTATTTTGGAATCACACAGTTTATAATCAGTATTTATCATAGGTATTTATAAATAAGCGGCAGAATATATACATCATTGTCTATGAACCACAGATAATGTCATACGTGTTCAGGAGTCCGATTCAAGTGACAGTCGAGATCAATAGTTTATTTGCGAGATTAGAAAATTGTATGCAACTGACATTTCATCTCGAATGAAACTTCATATTGAATGGCACAAGAATTGCATTGTTATTATTTAGTTTTTTTAGCTGAAAATTAATAATATTCCTTTTTTCACGCTAAATTGCGTACCGTTTTCCACGACCCACTTTGTGATTTGACTCATTACAAAACAAGGCTTAGATTTTAATTTGTCAAAATCGTCGGCGTGAGAAATAGTACTGGTGTCGTCCGCAAACATTACGTATTCCTGGTCCGGGCACGCAGTCGTGATATCGTTTACGAGCATCAAAAATAGGTTCTTCCCGGCAACGGACCCTTAATGCACCGCGCAGTCAACCTATCGACTCAAGATCTGACTTCGCGTTAAGGACATGGGTTCTTTGGTTTTGGTTTTTCAAGAACGACGCAATTTTTTCGTAGAAGCCACCAGAAATTCCGTAATGCGACAGTTTTTCGAGGAGGAGCGAGTGATCGTCCATCTCGAAGGCGCGCGACAGATCGCAGAATATGGCAGCGACCTGCCGCCCGCCCTCCAGGTGCTCCAGCACCCGCGCCACCAGCGTCGCTGACCGGCCCTGCTGCTAGGCGTACTGGTGCGGGTTTAAAACTTGTTACTGGTAAAGTGATTCATCAATCTATTACTGAGTAGACGTTCAAACACCCTAGAGATTATAGGTACCAGTGATATCGGTCGGTAGCATTTAGGTAAATGTAACTCGCCTTTACCCTTAAAGACAGGCTGCACCTTTATTAATTTTAAACCATCCGGGTATACTCCCGCGTTAACACATTCGTTAAATAAGAAAAGAAGCAAGGATAAAGATAATCAATGATATGAATTGACATGTCATTAATATCTTTTGAAGTTAACCCTTAATTGGGCAGGGGCTATATATTTCCCAAACTACAATAAGCTGAAATTGAGCTTTACTACCTACATTTTATGATACTGTTTTAATTGTATTTTCCTAAAATGTAACATCGTCTATTATTACTCTTTAGAGACTTGCGATTCCATGACTGCATTTCATTTGGGTCCTAGTATTTTTACTTTAGCCGTGCCTTATTATTAACTTAACATCCCCTCTGGAAATCTGACGCGCTCGTTTTTTTTTCCATTTTCGACCCTTCCGGGACGGCCACCCCCATCGTGCAAACCGGTAGATTAACATACCGAAGTTATCAGAGACACGTGGGAGTTCCACAATCAATACCTGACGCGCTCGAGTACCTATGACTGTCTTTTTAACATTTTGAAAACCCGAAGATGCTTCCCCCATCGCTGAAAGGTTATAGGGAAACGTGTGCATAATGATCCCATTAAGGGAAAAACATTACTGCGGTCAAAGTTCAAGACAAAAACACAATATTTAAATTGTTAAGAATGGTAAATTTACATAACTTTGTAACTGCATAGTTATTTCTTATCATTTGTATGTTTTTTTTATAAATAACATCATGTTTTCTAATAGTTTACTAAAAGATCATTTTATACACATGTATGTATAAAACTATCCTCGGGATACTATGATATTTAATATTAATAAAAAAACGGCCAAGTGCGAGTTTGATTCGCGTGGAGAGGGTTCCGTCTCCACACCATATGCCTGTCTGTTAGTCTGTCTGTCTATCTGTCCATCTGTCACAGCAGATTTACTCCAAAACTACTGGACCGATCGAGTTGAAAATTGGTACAAATATGTAAGTCGGTGACTCAAAGACGGATGCGTAACGTAAATAAATGAAACTTGAACAAGGGGGCTACTTTTGGGGGATAAATTAGGAAAATTAAAAAAAAGTTCGCAAACCTTATTGTGTGACATGTCAAATGAAAGGGCTTATTGTGAGCATCTCAAATATATTTGGTTTATAACTATAACATAAACAGTTTTGAAGTTATTTAAGAAAAAAGGCGAAAATTGACTATTCCCAGCAGTTTCGAAGATAAGGGTCAATGTTCGCCTATTTTCTTAAATAACTTAAAAACTGTTTATATCAAAATTATAAAAAAAAAATTGAGATGCTCACAACAAGCCCTTTCATTTGAAATGTAAAAAATAAGGTATGCAAAAGTTTTTTATTTTAATTTCCTAATTTACCCCCTTGTCCAAAATTTATTGGTTTACATTACGCGTCCGTCTTTCGGTCACTGACTTACATGTGTACCAAATTTCAACTCGATCGGTCCAGTAGTTTTGGAGCACATCGACTGTGACAGACTGACAGACAGACAGACCCACGAGTGATTCTATAAGGGTTCCTTTTTTCCTTTTGAGGTACGGAACCCTAAAAACATCCAGGCGTTTACTTTAATCATATGTTTTGCCTAAGGTTACTAAAAAATGTAAGCGTGTATTACATTTAACATTTTAAGTCGTGAGCGACTTGGAGATATTTCTTTTAATTAAATAATGCTTATTCAATAAATAAAACTGTAAATAATGGTAAAAAACGTTTTAAAGTGGTTTATTGTTTCTAAACTCGCGGTATCATTTGCAAATATTAGAAATACTTTTTTTATGATATGGAGAAGGCAAACGAGCACACATGCCACCTGATGGTAAGTGGGATCTGTGACCGTTCCGTTCCGTTCCGTTCCGATGACTACACCCAGCCAGCAGTTCTGCTGCAAGGACGCGGAAGCGCTGGCCAACACCTGAGAGGGAGGGACGAAGAGGCTCAACGAGTTGGCACAGAAGGGCGCACTGGCACCACACGAGCAGTCGGTCGGAAGTGTTTAGGAACCTTAACAGCATCCGACCAGGGAGCTGCCCGCGTCGAGACACTGCGACCACCCGCACCCCCTCGTGCTCCTCGCCGTCGCCTGCCGCTAGATGCGTGGTCAGCTGAGACCTGCCCGGGGACACCGGGGAGCCGGGAGTTACAGGCAGGGGCGTTTGCAGCGAGGGATAGTTGTGGGAAGTATTGAACAGACCCGAATACCAGCATCGTAGCCCGTATGAAGGATAAGATAGATATTATACTTGGTGAGTAATAAATAAAAGGTAGGAGTTATCGCTGCGTCTTGAAGGTGTCTTCACTGGCGTGCTATGCCTCGTTTTCATCCGGTTCGCTTTCCGTATCCGTTTCGGGACTCTTGTATATTTTCTTGGCGTTTTTTTTCGTGCGGCTCCTATTTAAGGCTGTAGATATCCAATAGGCTCAGCTCTTGTCGGTATAATTATGAATGTCGTGTGACAGGGAGTCCTCCCAGGTAAATATAGGTCGTCCAATTTTCTCCAGCGCGGCATGCAGTAGTTGTGGTTTTGGGCGTCTCAGTATATGGCTGTAGTACCTATGATATTCTGCATACTTTGATAGTTTTGGTAATGGTTTTTCCTTCCAGTATTTGATAAATTTTTTGGTTTGGGGGATTTCTGGCCGCTCCAATCATTTCCCTCAAGATGTGCCGTTCGTATTTCCTAAGGCGGGATCTATTAGCATTGGTAAGAGCCAAGACGTTTAGGCCGTATGTCATCGAAGGAGCAATTACCATTTTATATATAAGTCGGGCAATCTTCCATTCAAGCTTGCAGTCTTTAACAAATTTAATGAGGATTTTTACATTTCTGGTAGCCTTTCCACATCTTGATTTCATTGAGGCTTTTCTGTCATGGGCACCTGTGATGTAGGTACAAGCCTAGGTATCGAATTTCCTCGACGGGTTTCAGCAAGACTGGAGGTGTCTTGCTGCAACCCGTCGAGGAAATTCGATACTTATCGGTTGTTGTTCTTTCGGTGGGGGACCAAATGGGTCCCTTATCACGAGCTTGGTCTTAGTTTCGTTGATGACAAGTCCAAATTGATTCAAGTAGCGCTTTCATTTTTTGGACTATTCGGTCAAGGACCGAACAACAGTCTCCTACGATGACTAGGTCAACTGCGAAAGATAGGATTAGTGGAAGTGTAATTTCCGTATCCTGATAGAGTTCTGGCCGAACCAGGTAATAAAAGTTCGTTCGCGCATACATGCTTGGATAATTCTGTTTGTTAGCGGTATATTGGTACGTGTGACTAGTACGTCTCTAAGCGCGTTGAGGTCGACGCTATCAAACGCCTTTTCGATGTCGAGAGCTACGACGTAAATCTTTTTTCCCGCTCTCCAGTTTACGTCTAGAGTTCTACGAAGGGTAAACAGATGATCGACTGTAGACCTATTGTTAAGGAAAGCTGCTTGGTAGTTACCAAGAGTTTCAATTTCATCATCCAGTTTAGCTAGCAGGAAGTTGGCGTATATTCTATAACCTACATTACAGATACATATCCTTCTAAAATCATTTACCTGTTGTGGACGGGGTTTTTTGGGAATTGGAACCTGTTTTGTCAATAACCATTCCTCTAGTATCACGTTCTTCGACCATGCTTCTTGCATAATGCGAGAGACGTGTTGTATGAATTCAATTGGCGCTGCTTTGTAGAGTTCCACCACAATTTGATCTATACCTCGAACTGTCCCCGATTTCATTCTATTTATTATTTTGGTAATAATGGAGGCGTCTGGGCCACTGTCTTCCGGTACCGTATTAGAGCTGTATTCAATTGTTCTAATTAGTTCTCCTTCGCTTTGCTTGAGTTCGGAGATCCAGTTGGACATTGGAATAAATCGGCTCGTATTCGTTCTGTTCGCAGGTTTGTTTTTGAAGCTGCGTAAGTACTTGTAGGTAAAATGCATTCGTACAGCTCTGTTTGCGCTGCTCAGGTTGTTGAAGAACTGCTCGCATTCAGTGTTGAAGTCATCTTCCTGGACTTTGCGCCAAATCTTGCGTGCGTGTTTCATGTTGTTGATATGCGAAGTACTTCTGGGATACTTACTTGTAAAAAATAATGATTTCTGGAGATTAGCTAGGGCAAGTCGGCCTGCTCGAGACCGTAGGACCACTTTAGGTGGAGGCTTTCTTGCAGCTTCTATGAGAATCTCATTCAGGTCTTTCCAAGTGGGATTCAAATCAGTGCTTTGTTCGTCCCGGCGGATGGCCTCCAGCCGGGCCGAGAGTAGGCGCCGAACTTGATTTCGAAATTCCTTTTCCACTTTCTTGCTTTTTAAAGACTTGTAGTTGATAGTTTTATAATTGAACGAAGCGGTAATCGTGGAGTTATTGGGGCGCACCTTACCATGTTTTTTCTTATGTTGGAAACTCGTATTTTGGATTGTGCCCCATACAATTTTGCTTTTAAGCTAGGTATGAAAAAAAATGGGTCTGTCTCGGCTTGTCAGGATGTGGTCAATTTGTGAGCGCCTGTTTCCCGAAGTCCAGGTTACTTTACAGGATGGGTGTCCCCACGAGCTACTTAATTTTAAGTTATGTTCTAACAATAAACTAATAAGTAGGCTTCCGTTGATATTAGATTCCTGATGGAACAGATTCCTTTTAGAAACATGCGGCTCGGCTTTTTCGCTTCTCGTAACCCTACGTGCGCATTGAAATCACCTAAGACAATGGGATATGTCTTTTGATTGAGCGTCCCAATGTGTGCTAGACAAGCAGATGCTCCGGCAGGCATGTGCACATTGATTATTAGAAATTCAGCAGGAATGTTGGAGCTGGCTAGCATTACCTTAAGATGAATCGCTGCGATGTTAGTGTTCTTGGGGTATGTTCTAATCAGTTCATGCTCTATATGTTTGCTAATAAGAATGGCCACCCCTCTTTACTCCTGTGATTTTTTTCCCATTCAAGATCCAGTGGTAGTTATTTGATGTAAGCTCTCCGCTTGAAAGGTGAGTTTCTTGAAGTACCGCTATGATTACGCGTCGGGCCGCTAGTTCCTGGTCTATACGGACCCTGTCTTTTGCTAAGGCACAACTCGCAGACCTCGCAGACCTCGCAGTTTTCTTATAGAGTGCGAGGGACAGAACATTCGACTCGCTTGCGAGTACGGTAATTGTAAGGACCGTATCGTAAAGAAAGTAGACAACTTTAGGCAACTCAAAACTAGCACGTACATAAAATAGACATAAACTTTTTTTTAAATACCGTACTACATCCTTTTCTTTATTTTGCAACCAAAAATAATTGCTATTTTGTCGAACCGTCAACATGGGGCAAATTAAATAACACATTCAAAAAAAAAATTTGGACGATGGGTGCAAAATAAACGGTATGACGATAAGAAAACTGGCTCAAAAGTACGAGTTGAGTCCCGCGGGTGTACAAAAGATAAAAACTTGACTTCTGTACTCTAGAAGATTTGCCTAAATCTGGAAGAAAACCAGGGACAATCGACTTGGCAGTAGAAAGAAAGTTGTAAGTATGTTTAAACAAAATCCGTCGCTTTCATTAAGAGATGCGGCGAAAAATGCCAAATCTTCTTCGGCTATGGTACAAAGAATCAAAGTAACTAAGATGCAACCTAAAAACCTATAGAAAACAGAAACAACTAAAAAGAGATGAAAATCAAACAATAACTGTCAGAAAACGGACAAGGAAATCATACGACCGTAGGTATATTGAACAAGAAAAATCAGGGCATTATAATGGATGATGAGACCTATGCAAATTGGACTTTAAAGCCTTACCAGGACCTCAATTTATTACGGTTCCGGCTGATAAGGAGGTTACTCGATAAGATAAGGCCATCAACATCGAGAAATTCGGCAAAAAAGTATTAGAGTGGCAAGCGATTTGTCAAAGCGGTATGCGATCGCAATCCTTCTGCACTACAGGGACTCGGACCGCCTGCGGTACACCGTGACGAGTGCTTACAGATAATATTACTACCACTCATAAAGAAGCACAGGATTAGCACTTTATTTTGGCCGGATTAGGCTTCTTGTCATTACTAATTAATAATGAATTTGCATCGCGTTACCTGTCATGTGTTTAAAACAGTACCTAAACCCTACTTTCACGGATGATCATGCATTGAGGTCACCCTGACCCACGCTTAATATTATTTATTGTCTCCTATGTGTTAACAGATATATATGATAAACTATATATTTTTGAAAACTACATACGTGTAGCTTTACGACTACATTTTTGTTCTTAGATTTCTGTAATTATTTTTAAGCACAATAGGTTAGTATAAAAAAATAACAAATTATGTATTTTAGTCTTGTCTACTTTTTTTTTGTTAGAAAGTGCATTTTTTTGTTCGAAAAATAGATTCCTCGTCCTTAATTTATCTGAAAATGATATATCGCATGCCCTAACGGGTCGGCTTAAAGTAATAAGAATTACAATTTTGTTTTATTGTTTTATTAAATCACTTGTTAGGGTTATATATCTTTTTATTAAATCAAAATAAACTAAATTCAGTATGATAATCAATCATTACAATATAGCGAAAGGTCCCCCATCTTCAATTTTTCGTAGCTTTCTTCTTACCGTTTTCATCATACGTTGGACAACATATATATTTTCATATCTTAAGTTAATTAGTTGTTTTTGTACCCTGCGCTTCAACCGAGTCTGTGATTTCGCTTCCCGCCCCACACTGTAAACTAGTCTACTGAGAATTACCAAAAAATCCTCCATTGGATGAGCTATAGGGACGTTCGGAGGGTTTGAATCCTTCGGTATGAAGTGAACGTCACGCTCTTTTAGTCAATTCTGGGTGCTCCCTGCATAGTGATACTTTCTTCGCAACTTCCTGCACTTCTTTGGAATTTCTTCAAGCTGTTTGTCGGAATATTTGGGTGCTTTTTGATGCTTTAAGTGTTGAACATTGTATTTCTTTAAAATATTCCTTACTCAGCCAAGGGAAACATCATATTTTACAGCTAACTTATCTGGGACTCACCCACTTTGTTTTGTGCAAACTTTGCCACCTTCCTCCGGCCTCGATCAATAAGAATGGGTGGTCTTCCCGTTTTTGGTAAATCTTTATTCCTGATTTCAAGTTCCACCGCTAGATCAGACATTAAATTGCAAATGGAGGTACATTTTCAGCTTTGAAGTGAGAGACCACTTCAGATTTTTCACGCTGTCCAAACCGGCGCTAGACACGTTTACGTAATAACTTCCTCGCTGTTTTTTTTTATTCAACTAGCGAATCTTTTTTTTACTTTTTAACAATATTGACAAATTTTCTATTTATTATAGCTGTCAAAATTATTTTTGTATTTTTTTTATTGCCTTCTATTGTCAATTGAATACCTTCTCATTACTTTAAGCCAACCCGTTAATATGTATAGTTTTAGAGAAATGTTGCTTCAATTAAAGCGCGGCAGCGTCAAACTCCCCCCCCCCCCTCCCTCTGCTAAATGCGCCATGGCTCTCGATGGCCCCCGGTCTGAATCTACTCAAGACCAGCTAAAAATCGACTGTTCCAAGTTTCAGCGCATAGTCACAAAGTGCAAAGTGTCGTGCAGTAATACCCTAGCTAAAAGGACTGTCCTTTTAAAGGAGCGTCCTCACTAAGAGCATGCAAAACGTTGAGCCTAGCGTTACAAAGCTTACACACCACTAGATGTTCGGCCCGAATGCTCATTACACGCGAATGCTCTCAGTAAGGACGCTCCATAAGGGAAATATTTTAAAAATAAATGGGTCATCCGATTTTAGCACTTAATCGATGAGAAAGTCGATGTACGAGTAGGTAATTATTACAATACCACACATCGTCACATCATATTCAATAAGACTGGCTTGTGGCCCTAGTGTAAAACTATACGAAATCCAATACTTTAGTTATTTCAAGTTCATTTTTACCTATCTGGAAAATAAAACTAAAGCATCAGTTTAGATTCGTTGCTATTGATTCAACAACAGCAGTTTATGTTTACATATCATTAAAGTAAACTTTGTAGAAGTATAAAATACCAGGCAAAAAACATACTTTTTTTTTCTTATTAATAAGACTGCGGAAATAGTAGCAGCAGCAGTAGTGTCTTAAATATCAGACTACAACTTCGTTTCGTCCATAAATTACGTACAATCTGCAACAATGTATTGTTTCTCAAAGATGCTTGGAAATATTTGTATTATTTACCAAGAAAGGGCCGGGTCAGGCTGTAGATTTTGCAACAAACAGTGCAATGCAAAACGGTAACGCAAAATAGTTAAGGTGGATACATGATGTGAGATTTTTAATCGACTTCAAAAAAAAGGAGGAGCTTCTCAGTTCGTCGAAAACCTTTTTATTTTTTTCATCACACTTGCTCGTAAATAGTGTCCTAATATGCTAGAAAAATCGACCGTAAATCCAAAATAACACCCGCGTGCCTTTTTTTACCATTACGCCCAATCGTGCGTAACAGCTTTAAATTAAATTTATATATTATAAATAAAAAACATGTCGTCATCAGAAGAAATGGATATTGCGACTCAGCCGGGCATCACCAACGCGGCTAAAATTATTAGTGAGAATCTTAAGTAATTTTTTTTTATTTCATTTCCTCGCAATTGTGATGAAATAGTAGATTGTTCAACAAGGGACTAAAACAAGCCATAATGACAAGAGATATTTAGCCACGCGAGCGAGCAAGCGAGCGAGAGTGGCTATTAGTTCGAGTGTCATTGTTGTTGTTTAGTCTCGCGTTAAACACTCTACTTTTCCTTTGAATGTGAGGGAAAAAAACGACGTTCAGTGCCGGATTAGCCACGTAGCAAGAGTAGCAAATGCTACGGGCCCCGCGCATTGGGTGGCCCCGCGCACCCACATCTAACCTCTAAAAAAGCGGCCTGTACACGTAGAGTTCGGACCGCGGGAAACGCCACGCGCCATTCCAATCTTCTTGCCGAACCATACGTGTAAATGCAACTATAATAGAAAATACTAAAAATTTACGGTTCGGAGCGAAGATTGGAATGGCGCGTGGCGTTTCCCGCGGTCCAATCTTTATGTGTAAAGGCCGCTATTCTCCTATTTTGGTATTTACATCAGTCTGCGTGTACTCATATCCATCAGGGTTGACGATAGGATGAATAATCCAGTCGATATTCTCCAGCAGAATAACCTAAAACAAACCCCCACACAAAATAGGCGCATATCTAAGTCGCCCAGTTGCAGAAAAGAGGCCGCCACAACCTGTAACCTAAAGCGAACCGGGGTCTCTTAATAGAATTTGCTATGGACCCCGTACTTGCTCAATCCGGCACTGACGACGTTCTATACAAAACTACAATATTGATTATAAGAAAGTTTCTTACTAATTCGTTCCGCGGTTTTTTCTTTTCTTCTGTTATTTTTTTTGTACAGTGCCGTTTTAAATGCTTGCATATTTAGCCAACAGGTTCAAACTTGAAAACTATTTTAATACTAATTGAACCATGTATAATAAAATGAATTCATCCTTAATATAATTAAATATATTCATATTCGTAATTATTATTCGTGTTTCACGAAATTAAATCGTTTTTTTTAGTATTTTTGCAAAGTTGTAGTCATTTTGAGGTTATTTCCATGGCCTAAAAATGGTCCATACACAATCTCTGAAAATGGCAATAAAGGCAATAATCCTCCATTCACAAACACTGTGATTGGCTGTTTAGGGGTTTCCAAAGTAAATTAAAACAAAATTACTTTAATCCCTAGAGATTAATAAGGAGCTTTAGTCGTGATGTGCAGAGACTAAAGTAATATTTTAAGAGCATGAGAAGTGAAAAAAATTGTATGTTACACGGGTGGTAAATACAAAGCTCGAGTCATTAAAGCTCTCAGCCTTTGGCTTCGGGCTTCTAACAGACTCTCGTTTGTTATGTACGTATGTTACCTGATTATTCGAAAACGGCGGGACTGATCGAAAAAGTATTTTTTGTATGTAAGGGTTTATCATCAGTTCAGGATCTGATGATGGGATCCTAGATAAATCGAGAGAATGGCTCAAAAGTTTCAGGCACACATACGGCAAGATTGGTTTTACCTGTAAGACCTTAAGAATTTGCGTTCTAAAGCACATCTTACTGAAGAGGAACTGATGATGAAAATCAAAGATGACCACCGAAACTCCGTAGTCGTGATACTCACTCACTTGCTTCTGGTAACAAGAGCTACCAACTTCGTACGTCTCAAAATGGCTTTGGGTAACAGGAGTAACCAAGCGACGTTTCTGCGATTTATATTTTTTAATCTGTAAAGCGCCCGTAGGATGTGGCCTAAATTGTGTTTAAAGCAAAGACAATTAACATGGCAATATTTAAAAAAAAACAGCCTACCGACTAGCACTTAAATATTTTTTATCTACATTACTTTGCAAGGTGTACGAATCGTGAGCTATGACCGTGAGCTGCCGAAAAAGTTCAGTGTTTTAAAAATGCTGTAAGTACTCAATTTAATATATTTCTATTAGTATTATATATCAAACTATTCAGTATTTATTGGATTATTAGATTAAAACTATATTTTAATCCTATTTCACATTGATAAACAGAAAATCACACTTTAAAATAGTTTAACGGTAGTAATTTGACGTGGTTGGAGATTTAACGGCCTATATTCCTAAGATTATTAAATATTTACTAGATAACTTATAGTAATAAAATGGAATAAGTATTAAGCTTCATATATAAACATTAAAATGTTTAAAAAATACTGTATATTACCCAGGATTGGCTACCGAACATGTGATGACAAATTGTATACAGATGTAGTGAAATATCCTTTCACATCGTATTTTCTCGGAAATGTTCGTATTTGTCATGCTACTTCAGTCTGACTCAGTACCCAACAAGACAACGTGGGGGAACGTCGCATCGCGAGAGTGATAATCGATATAGAGTGGTTAATACCAGAGTATTTTTTTGTTAATTAAGATTAAGTTTGTTTTCAGTTCTTTTTAATAGTCATGCCGAAAGCATTAAGACCTGGGTAACGTTAAGACCTATACTACTACCTAACCTAACCTAACCTAACCTATACCTAATTTCTATATATTTGATCGTGGTGGTTTTAACATCTCGGTGTTATATACTTCAAACTCGTGGTTTGACATTTGACACTGACCACTAAAGTACTCTATTTATTTAATTCAAACATGTCACTTAATAATTCAACAATTCATAGACGCGTCGGCATCACTCGGAAGTAGACGTGAGTTCCGAGTTTTCACGATGTGAAAGGATTATTCACTAGATCCAAATAAACTGTTGTTACCAAAAGCCATTCCGGTATATTTCAAGATTTACGCACACAATCGACTGAAAAATACATTATATTTAAAGAATATTAGTGTGTTATGCTATTTATGACTATATTTTGGTGCCTTTGCATCTTAATTGACCATAAAAAAATGATGATATAATCGCATTATGTCGCGGCGCTTTGCATAATTTTGCGAGTTTGAAACCTTAATTGTTTTTTTTTACTCTAGATTTTAAATAGACATTTACATAATATTTGGTATCAAAATAAAGTTGATTTAATTTTCTTTAAAGTGAAAAAAAAAAGATATGATGTCGCTTTAGATTTTTATAAAAAAAATGATTCCTACTAAGAAATCAACTTTTAACAATGTGTCAACTTTGTGTTTTTTTAATAATTATTTTTAATATATATCCCGTTAAAAAAGTAGCAGAACTGATTCTTTGTCTTCTCAGCTTTACTGTGTAAAAAAATTATAGCAAAACCTTCAGTAAAAGCAAAGTTACCATTTTTTTATTAATCATTTCGATGCGCGGGCTTGTGTACGAAATGTCGAGAGCCATCTAGGCAAGGTTTTGTTGGAACCGCAAGCGAGTGGATATAGCAGCAATGGCATTTATTTATCAAATCAAAATAAATCCAAGTGTCAAAAATATACCTAATTTTGTAATATTGCTGTGACACAGTTTTATGGTGGGTCAGGATTTCCTTTCCCGATAGTACCTATTAGGCACCAAATAGGCAATTTCTAGAAGGCCGGTCATTATTTAACGTTTTCAGTTGGAATGTTGTTGCTCTGGAATGGGTTGTTCATCCGAGTTAAACACTCTCCTTTTCATTTCAAATATATGTAAGGAAAGTAGAAAAGATAGAAAGTTGAGTAATATCATACATTATACTTAAAGAGATGCGTTACTCCATACTTAAGTAGTGGAATTACCGAACAGTGCCAGTAAGCCTCAGGATTTCGGTCATTGTTAGGTAGGTAGGTACAAAATAACAAACACGATTTCGGTATGATATGGTTTTTTTTTTACACAGACTGAAATCACACAACATAAATCAAATCAATCTTCTTCTTCTTAATAAACCCCAAAGAAATAAAGTCACTCTTTTACAATAATTAGTGCAATACTCAAATACTCAAATACTCAAATGTTTATTGCATTCCACTAACAGTAGCAGTTTACTGGCTAACTTAAGCTAATTACAGGAATTAATTCTGTGTATAACTTAATTATGGACCCTGTTGGGCACAGCAACATTAAGAGAGTGCCTCATAATCCATGTCAAAAGCAAAGGAAAACACCCGGAAACCGCAAATATATTTAACATATGCATGCTGCATCATTCGTTGGCTCAAAAAAAACGGCGTAAATTCTACGACACTGGCACCGCAAAATGGCATATTATCATTTTTGCGCAGTCGTGGCGCAAGGAAAAATCCAAAATTACTTGATAAATAAGCTCTATATTCATATCAATTTATCTATGAAAGATTACACACACCTTCCCAATTAGTGCACAAAAAAAATACTCGTAACAGATATTAATTAAAAGCTTACCTTGAAATCTCAAAAAATACTCTCAGCGAAAAATGTGACACCTTCCACTTTCAACAAAATTAACCATTAGACTGACAAAAATATGGCCGCTGCTTTAAATATAGAGAAAGTTACTTTGGTGTCGCCACTACTGAGATTCAAATACTTAGGTATACTGCTAATTTTTAACTCCTTAATGGGCAGATGAAAGCGGCGCAATAGAAAAAGCGCATAGAAATGGCTATATTCGATTTTTTTAAATGTATAAAATTTAATGGTTTTTCTTACGAAACACGAAACGATATTTAAAAGTCGGCTAGGTTACTATTATTTCATTACGTTAAATGAAACAGATTGCCCAAATGTTTTAATTTTTTAACCGACTTCAAAAAAGGAGGAGGTTATACGTTCCACTGTATGTTTTTTTTTTATGTATGTTCACCAATTACTCCGTCAATTGTCGACCGATTTCAAAATTTTTTTTTTGGTTTGATAGAGTATACTTTCGAGGTGGTCCCATTGTCACCAAATCTGAATCTGATGAGAGGATCAGTGAGGAATTGAGGGAACTCCTCAAGTATTGTAGGCAAACATATAGCGATTTTAGTATTTTTAGTAACAAATCCAGCATTTGCGTTCAGAAAGTATGATTTGGTGAAGTGGAACTGATGATGAAGACCACAGATGGCCACCGGAACTCCTCAACGGTACCGATTTCAAGGGTGACGGTAAGATATCTCGATTAAGATAGTTGAGCGACTACAACGAAGAATATTTACTTGTTGAAATATGACTATGACTTTCCTGCGGCGTTGCTTGCGGCGCGCTTGAAATAACTTACTTTCATATGAACCAAGAAGTGGGACTACGTAACGACTTATTATGATCACTAAAAAGTATAAAATAAAATAAATGTTTAAAAAAAACAAAAAACCGCCTTCAAAAACGCAAAAAATAACTTCTTTTAAAATTGTAGGTACCTAATAGGTTAGTCCAACTGAAGTCGGCGACCACAATATTTTCAACAAAAAAGGAGGAGGTTATACGTTCCACTGTATGTATCTTTTTTTTTTTCTATATATGTTCACCGATTACTCCGTCAATTGTGAACCGATTGTAAAAATTCTTTTTTGGTTTGATAAAGTATACTTTCGAGGTGGTCCCATTGTCACCAAATTGGTATCTGATGAAGGGATCAGTGAGGAACTTAGGGAACTCCTCAAATATTGTAGGCAAACATATAGCGATTCTAGTATTTTAAGTAACAAGTCCAGCATTTGCATTCAGAAAGTATCATATTGTGAAGTGGAACTGATGATGAAGACTACAGATGGCCACCGGAACTCCTCAACGGTATCGATTTCAAGGGTGGCGAGAAGATATCTCGATTAAAATAGTTGAGCGACTACAACGAAGAATATTTATTTGTTGAATTTTTTTTTTTATTTATTGTAAAAAAATATCGTATAACTCTCCAAGTTTATGAATTTGTTTAAATATCTTCAGTGGTCACGGTTCAGCGGACAGTTAGGTTATACTTAATGCGGCAAAAACTACGGCCTGACCCATATATCGCACGCGCACTCGTCCAGCAACCGCTTTTTCCTGCCCCTACATGTATTTCAAAATCATATGGTATAATTAATGGTTGTCATTTGACCTTTTGCCGGTCGCCGGTGCTGGCGCGCGCAAGATCCGCCGCAGTCAGTTTCACGTCCGTCTCATAATACTGAGTACTACGGGCATTAGTTACTGGTTCTTTTGGGCTTTCGTACTTCTCTGAGGATATTCCGGTCCCGTTAGATTTAATCTGTTAAAAAAAAAAACTTCTCATAGCTTGGTACGTCATAGCATGGACCGCAAACCCCTTTATTTGATTAAGTCTATCGATCTGGTAACTACATCTTATGCTCTCCCAACGTTAGGGTATCCCTATCGAGGCATACCTTAATAGCATGGAAACTGCTTCGAACTAAACCCACCCAAGAAAAAGGGCATTTTCGATTTTTTCACATAAACATAATGTAAATAAATGAAATTGAATGCTTCAAAATGAAACTATTATTACTTTATTATTTATCTTCGTATAATGAATGTAATCGTAGCTTAAAATCTCATTTAGTTACATCATATTTAAACAACTTTAAAAAATCGTAATCTTTTTCTTTGCAACAGGGTTTAGTTAACTAGGTACTAACATTGAGGTTAACAGTTTCGTAAGGGTTTCGGATTTAAGCACTTAGCATGCGTTCGTGTTACCCTATAGATTCTCCGTCTCCGTTGACTCCGTTACGCAGACTCATGTGATTGCTTGGTTGAAACCAAGCAAGCTGAAAGACTCAGCTTTATGCCGTTCAATAATAACTTCATAGGGAAAGCCTAACGTGGGCTTTAAGGAATTGGTAAGTGGTTAGTCGAATTAATTATATCGTATTGGATAGATTTCATTGCGGTAAGTGGATGATATGCTTATCGTATCGTTAGGGTTTGTAAAAACCAGTCAATCCTATAGGAAACCCTTTAAATGGTAAGCGGTTCCGGTCCCTGCGCCATAGTTGCCATACCCGGCTCTACCTTTGTTTTTGCACTCGTATAATATAACACCTTATTTATCGAAAAATTGGTGTCGCCTATCAAACCACAACATCACGATTCAAGGAAATGTCATATCTAATCTTTCAGCAACGTTACAGTACAGTCGCCATATCAACAACATGGGTACCCCAAGCACTAATTTTTACCATAAGAATAAACAATAACTACACGTAGAAGCGAAACGAGCGCGCGTCCGGAGCCGGGACGCGCGCTCGGCGCGTTAAATACCTACCGCCTGGCGACACCTGAGGTGTCTAGTCAGTCAGGGGCGTCACAGACGGAATATATATGTATTAACCAAGATATTATTATTGTGTCTTGAATTGGTTTTCGCATTTATGTTGATTTTAGTATTTATGGTTGATCTAAGATACCTAGTGATTTAAAAAGTGAAGGACTATTTACGGCAAAATATTGAAGAATTAATTTATTGAATGAAGGAGTTTTATTTGTTAACCCGTCAAGTGTACGGCCCTTGATTTACACAAGTTCACGAAATGTCCAGCTGATTTTCGAGATATTTTTATTTTCTGTTTGAGTTTAGAAAGAGGTGAATTGTTTACGATTGGTATAATTATATTTTATGATTGATATATCAATCTAAAGATAAAAGAACAGGCAATGCACGTAGAAAGGAATAAAGATTATACACTTACGTTTTACTGATTATACACTTACGTTTTATGTTTTATGTTTTATGTCTATTCCAGATGACTGCGTATTACTAGCGTATTAGTGTATAGAGATAGATATAGTTTTTTTGTTGAAATATTATTGGTTTCAAAGCTACGTCGCGATTATTAGTAGTTGGCACGTTTTATGCGTCGGTTTTGATTGACATTTGCTTCTCTAGTTAATATACCTCAATGTTACAAAATACAAAAAAAAACCGTGAACCAAAAACCCGTTAAAGAATGGAAACCGTCGATGAAACTGCAATACCGCGTAACTAACAATGGCTAATGCCGCGTAACTAACAAATGTGTCAAATTTGAGTTTTCGCGGCTGTAGGTAGAGCACTGTGATAGGCTCCAGACGGCATTGACAGCTGTGTCGATAACCAATCAGAAAGCTCCAAAGTCACGTCATGTCGATACCGCGAGAGAGCATGTCGTTTTTACAATTCCGCGAATGTGCATACAAGTATAGAGATGACGTATTATTCAATTGTGTAATACCGCGTAAGTGCTTTATATAAATACATACTGGTAAATTTGGATGCTTAATATAATAAACAGCTAGATTATGGGGTTAACAAAGTTATTTAGCGTTTGGGTAAGTCTAACCTCAATAAACACAAATATATTCAATTTTAATGCTCTCCTGTAAAATTTGCCACATGTCAGTTACGCGGCATTAGCAATTGTTGGTTACGCGGTATTGCAGTTTCATCGACGAAACGACAATTGACAACAATTCATATCTGCTAAAGTAGTAAAATAAAATACCGTTTGTAGATTTTATACTGCTGATTACAGTAAAAATATTTTTGGACTTTTTTATGCAGTAGTTTTTTTTATATTTGGGAAAAATAGTAAAAAAGTTGTATTGTGAATGTTAGGAATACACTTATAGTGCCCTTAGTCCATTTATTACCCTAGGAATTGAAAAAAATATACAACTGTCACGTCCATTTTTCATCTGTCTGACGAATTACTTGATTCTAACGACACGCTTTCGATTCTCGTAATACTATTGTTTTGATATACGCTATTAAAAATGAAAGTGACTAACGGATTTGTAAAAGCGGATAGCCGCAATCTGCCCAAAATCGACGAATTCATGTTGTTACAGTTGTTATGGTTGACAAGTGACATGACATGACAGTCAGTTCTGTTTCTGTTGAAAGTTACCTTTTTAATTTTATATCATGCTAAGATCACGACATCAGTATTCCTAACTTTGTATATACGGTCTTTTTAATGACTATTTCTTTAATAAATTATTAACGACGAATTTAAGTTAAATAAAGAAAAACCGAGAAACACGAGTAGTCTAATTTTTAACCAGCTATAATAAACGCAAAAAAATCAAAATGCTTTTTTTTTTGAAATGTTGTCAATTGGCCTGATACTTGACATTGACAATTTAACGTACAGTAACAGGGGCAGTCAGAAACTAATTTTGGCCCCTTCAATTCAAGATGGCGGCTAATGCTATGACCCCTCGAGGTCTAAAACTTTCATTTTTCATGACCAGCCTATACGCAATACAAATTAAAACATTTTCTACACTACCTTTTGTAGGGCAAAAATACCTGCTGACTAAGCTAAAAGGAGAATTACTTTTATTTTTAATTACATTCATTTAATACTGCATAAGGATTTTTGGATATTCGTCCGCCTTAACCGGGAATCGAACTGGTCGAATATGACAAAATAATGAAGTAGGGTTTTTTACGGTCTTAATTAATTTCAAGGTGTACTTATGTGTTGTAGGTATAAATGATCACTATCAATGACGCTTTCGATCTGTATCATAAAACACGGCTTTACTCTTTTGTCATATTCGACCAGTTCGATTACCGGCTAAGGAAGAGGATTTTTTCAAAAATCCAATAATGCAGTAAATATTATTGTTTTTAAAAATAAAAGGTGGTCAGCTGCTATATTCTAGTGTGCTTCGAACTAGAGCAGTATAAACTTCGATCAACAATATTCAACTAGATAAGCAGTCCCATACAAAATCAAAGCTAAATTCTGTCCGCGTGAATCTATACGTCAGTATCAGATCAGACAAACGTTTTAAAACAATTTTAAGTTCAACCTAATAACAACCATGGTACTTAGTAATAAAGTTACAAATTTTCAAAATTTGATCTCATACCTACGAGCTACGACTATTCGTCTGATAACATGAACACGTCAATAAATCACATTTGCTACTTACAAACGAAAAAACGTATGTTAAATAAACTCTATTGTATAATCAATCTTATCGTGCAATAATTAAAGTACTTTTCCCCGTTGTTGCCCTGCGAGTTACATCGTTTTTAAACTATTCACTTTGCATCTTCGAATTTGACTAACAAAGGTATTGTTCGGATTGGGTTTGCGGTGAATGTTAAAACAAGAAAGGAATTTAATTGTTGTTTATTGACTTAAAAGTTCTAATGTTATAAGAGTCTTTAGAAACTATGTTAGTTAAAAATGTTAAGAAATGTTAAAATGTTATAAATGTTAAGATCGAATGCACCCGGTCGCGGCAGTTCCGAAATATGCACTAACTAATAATAACTCTATGTCGGCGCTCGATGCGCCGCCGATAGACTGCTGACTTACGACTTTACTTAAAATACTTACACGTGTAAGGTGCTTTGCACCGAACATCTTGCCGGGGGCAAACGATGAGATGAGATAAAGATACTTAAAAAATGTTACAAGATGATTAAACAATGTTTTCATACACTAAGTATTAAAAAAATATCCTAGACATTATCAAACGATATTTTTCTAAAAATTGGGGAGCTTCTCTTATTCTGTGAAATACTCACACTCGGTTCGTTTTCAAAACACTCCCGCACTTTTACCCGCACACTAGTACTACACTCGTCATCGGCGTCGTCGTCGCCGGAGCAGGCGGCGCGGGGGCCGCGCACGCGCGGGACGGGCGGCGCGGGCGTAGGGCCCGCCTCACTGCGAGGCTGCGATCCGCCTGTCGTCCCTGGGCCGGCAGCGTCATCTCCTCTATTCTCCAGTGTTGTTGGACCTGACCTAGGTCTCCAATTACACCGTGTCCCCCGATATTGGTAGGTATATTAATAATACTATTATGCATACGCCCCACAGACTATATATGGCTGTGTAGTGATGGACATCGTGTATAGATTAGTCGTGAATGAGGGGCTCTTCTTCCTTCATGGACTTAATTATTTCCCCTAGTCTTGTTATTTCTTTAGGTTCATGTTCGCTTTGTATGTTGCTTCCATAGCTCGGAAACGTTATGTTTATGATGTGGTTTATGGGGTCAATCTTTGGGGTTTGTATATCGAAGGCTAAAAGTATTTTACTCTGCATGTTTTTGTGGGTGTATATAGTGAAGTTATCGGTTTTAACTACACAGTTTTCTTCCAGATTAATTATATTGCTTTCAGTTAATGTTTTTGCTGTAACTTGATCTTTGCATAATGTTCGAAATTGACACTCCTTACAACAGAAATATAGATACTGGTTTGTTGTGGCCAAGTTTATCCACCTGTTTTGACATGCGGCTTTGTTTGTTTTACATTGCGAATCTCCATTTTCATCTCTGAGACATAGATCCTGGTCGTTATGTATTTTATAAACTGGTGTCTTCAAGAAACACATATAAGTAAAGGTGTCTCGTAATATGCAGTGTTCCAATTGTTTTTCTATTATGGGTAAATATGCGTCTTTTTGCAGGTTTATTGCTGCGTGTTTCTATAGGGACAATCGATATCATGTTTCCTTCAGAAGTATACGGTATGGGAATAATATTGTAAAGGTCATAATTATCCCGGCTTATAAGGGGAATACGGATCTCTAATATCAGGTATTTATCAGTGATTCGTGCTTTAATTTTCAACAAATGGTAAATGTTTTGTAACCCACTTTGTACGTTTTCAATAGGAAGGGTCTGCTACTAAATGTCCAGATATAATGTTAAGTTCGTGTTGAAGTTGTTGGGGATCGATGGTGTGCAGATTTATCTTTCCATTGTAGATGTTTGTAATCGTTTCTATTAAGGTATCTTGAATCGCACTTAAATGATTGAGTAAGTTGTTGGCGGCCATGGCTACAACTATAAATTGAGCCATACTTTCTGCGTTAGATAGTTCCTTTTGTATAATACTTACACCTTTTTCCAAACTTTGCAAATGTTCATTTATTATGTTGTTGTTTGTGGAATGTTTCTTCTGTTCGTTTTAACATGTTGTATTCTGCTTCGACAATTGATGTTTGGTTTTTCCACAATACTCCTTAATGTTTTTCGTTTTCTCGGATGAGAGTAATATCCTTTTGATACTGTTCGGCGAATTTATCATCTAATACTCCGAACAGGGCGTTCGCTAGATATCCGACACCATTTACTTACTAAGCCGCGCCGCAGCCGCGTCTCTTGTTTCAGTTGATTACTCAATAATATTTTATTATGATGTTGTAGTTCGGCGTAACTGTAGTGAAGCTGGAGTAGGATAACGTCACAATGAGTCAAAGTTACTACCTGTTTGCAAATGTTCTCGAGCTGGTTATTATATTTTTCGTATGCGGCTGTGCCTTCCCAAAATGGTTTCATATCGTAGAATGCAATACGAGTAAGCTTCCATTCGTCTCTTATCAGTTTCATGTTGCCCACCTTGTCGAAGTACATGCCCTGCCCATTGTTAATAGGGGTGACCATTGCGCAATATCCCGTTGTGATTAATGAAAACAAATAAATAAACATCATGAAAACTGTGGTTAAGCATCCTCTTTTTGTGTTATTTTTTGTTAAGTTCATGTTAAGTTTACTTTTTTCTTCCTTCTTTGGTTCTTGATTTTGTTGTTCTTCTTTTTCTAAAGGTAATACGGATAGTTTAATTACTGGTCTCTTCATTAATCCATTTGTTTAACCCTTTAATGCATAGCATGTCGAAAGTGAAACGTGTCTTTAAAGTTCATTTCCAAATTTCAATTTTGACAAAGCTACATATCTTACTGCATAAATTATAAGTTTGGAATTTACTTAAAATGTATGTTTGAAAATGAACTTTAAAATATACGATGTAAATCTACATCATTATGCATTTAAGGGTTAAGCGTTACGACTCTAACATAGCCGTCTTGGCCCGGATGAACATCGATAACTCGACCTAGTGCCCATTTTCCCACCGGCAGATTATCCTCGTGTATGACTACTACGTCTCCCTGTTGAATGTTCTGTTGTGGGATTTTCCATTTCTGTTTGCTGTTAGCTGGCTCAGATATTCTACTTTCCACCTTTTCCAAATATCTCCAAATATCTTTTGTGTTAGGTGCCACCTTGTTCTTGCATCTTCTTCTGTTTCTATCACTGTGACTCCAGCTCTTCCTGTTAGAAAATGTGCTGGTGAGAGCATCTAAATTCTCGATGTTTTCAGTTAGTGGGCAAAGCGGACGTGAGTTAAGGCAAGCCTCTAGTTGCGCTAAGATGGTCGAATACTCTTCATAGGTCAACTTTTGTTCTCCTACTACTCGCTTAAGGTGGTGTTTTAGACTACTTACTGCTCTCTCCCATAAGCCTCCTGCACTCGGCCACGATGGTGCATTAAAATGCCATTCTATTTTCATTTCCGTGACTTCTGTTAGAAAACGATCACTAAAAACGTGAAGTAGTTGTTCCCACTGTTCTTGCAGTATTCTGTTGGCTCCAACGAAATTCATCCCGTTGTCGCTGTAAATGTGTCGTTGTGTTCCTTTTCTGGCGGCCATCCGTCTCAGGGCAGCAAGGAATGCGGAGCTTGTTAGTTCTGTTACTAGTTCCAGATGTACGGCTTTAGTGACCATACAAACGAAGATAGCTATGTATCCTTTCATAATCTTACTTCCGCGTCCTTTGTTGACCTTGATATCGACAAAACCAGTGTACTCTACTCCTGAATGAAAAAAAGGGCTAGCTTCATTGACTCTGGCTGCCGGTAGGTCTCCCATCACTTGTTGTTGTTTCTTTCCGTCCAGTTTTTTACACGTCACGCACTTTCCTATCTGCTTTTTTACTCTGTTATTCCCGCCCACAATCCAAAATTCTTCTCTTTTTTTGTTTGCAGTATTTCGGGCGCCGCTATGGAATGTTTGCAAATGAGCTTGTTCGATGAGTAGGGTTGCTAAACGAGAGTCCTTTGCTATGATTTTTGGGTGTTTCATTTCGTATGGTATGTGTGCTTCTCTTAAACGGCCTCCTACTCGTAATATGTTGTTTTCGTCAATAAATGGGTTTAAAGCTAATAGTTTGCTTTTTGATTCCACTTTGCCACGTTTACGCAAGTGCTCTATGTCAGCAGTGAACTCATTATTTTGTACGTATTTTATTATTGTCAATTTAGCCTTTTGCAACTCTTGTAATGTGAGAATCTTCGGTAGCTTGCCTCTTGTTCGTGTCAACGCCCGCAAAAGCCATGCGATTGCTCGTATTACTTGCGTAATTGAGCTATGTTTTTCTAATAAATAATCTATAATGTTATGTTTTGTGTCGTAAGTTTGAACAGCATTCGTGGAATAGGATCTCTTCTCTTCTTCTGTCGTGTCATATGTTGGTTTGGTTAAGTTTTCTTCTCCTATGTTTAATGTTGATAACCATGATGGTCCTGTCCACCGTAAGGGATGTTCTTTCAGCTGTTATGCTGTGAGACCTCTACTCGCCGCGTCTGCTGGGTTTTCTGATGTTTTGACGTATTGTCACTGTTCTGCTGGCATGACTGCTTGTATTTGTTCCACGCGGTTAGCGACAAATGGTCTCCAACGGCCGGATTGACCTTGCAGCCACCCGAGAATGATTTTCGAGTCGGTCAAGCCAAAGATCAATGTTTCATACTGTGTTAGAGAGAATGTTTAATCTTTTTCATTAGTTTTGCCAGCAAATGGGCTCCGCTAACTTCAAGTCTCGGGGTTGTTAATTTTTTCTTGTGAGGTACAAGTTTAGTCTTGGCCGCGACAAGTACAACTTTTGTTTTGGTTTTTAAGTGCGTAAACAACACATGCGTACGAATCAAGAGAAGCGTCACAGAATCCGTGTAATTCAATTATATCATTCTTATTGCTTAATATCCACCTCGGTATTATGCACTCTTTAATTTGGTCTATTTCCGCTTCTTGTATCATTCATTATAAATGTTATTTGAAACCTGCTCGTCCCATTGTGTGTTTTCTTTCCATACTTTCTGGAATAGTATTTTTAGTTTCGTAGTTAATGGGGCAAGCCAGCGTAATGGGTCAAAAAGTTTGGAGATTTCCGAAAGCAGGAGTCTCTTTGTAGGTCGTGATAACTGTTTGGTCGCCGTATGTTTAAATGTAAATTTATCATTCTTTGAGTTCCAGCATAAACCAAGTGTTTTGAATTTTTTTCCGTTTTAAAGTTAAATTTCATATTTTCATTTCCCTGTTTAGTGTATAAACACTAAGGAATTTTCAAAAATTTCTTCGTTATTGGAAGACCATTTTCGGAAATTAAATCCTCCAGATGTTAATAGTTTATTCAGGTCTGCGATCAATTGTTTACCTTGTTCTACCGAGTGCGATCCGTGTACTAAGTCATCCATGTAAAAGGACTCCTCGAGCACCTTGGAAGCTTCAGGGAAATGTTCACGTTCGTCAGCGGCCAGCTTTTTCAGTGTCATCATGGCCAGAAAGGGGGCTGCTTTGGTCCCATATGTAACTGTTGAGAGTTGAAATGTTTGAAGAGGCTGATCTGGGTTCTCTCTCCAAATTATTTTTTGCAGTGGTTGATCGACTTCGTTCACATAAATTTGCCTGTACTTCTCGATGTCAGCGGTAAAGCAAATTCATATTGGCGCCATTTTAGTAATAATGTTTGTAATTTTTGTTGTAGGTTAGGCCCTGTGTACATTAAATCATTTCGACAGTATCCTGAAGATGTTTTAGCAGATGCATTGAATACTACCCTATATTTCGTTGTTGTTGACTCCACGCGTTCGACTCCATGGTGTGGTAAATAACACTCGGGGCTCCAATTGCTCTTGGTGGGTTTCATATGGTTAAGGTCGCTGTACTCTTTCATGAACATTTGATAGGATTGTGCCAGATTTTTTTGTTTTCCAGGTTTTCTCTCCATGTTTCTCTCCATGTTGCTATGGCTTTCTTCTTGGATTCTCCGAGATTTTCCTCGAATTTTGGTTTCATGGGAAGTCGTACTGTGTATCTTCCGTCTGTCATTCTAACTGTGTTGTCTTGGTAACTTTTGATGCTTTCCATATCTTCCTGAGATAATTCTCCCTCCTCTGTAATATCTTCTTTCATAGGAAAATTTTTTCATACACCCTCACGTCCAATTAGTTATTTCCCAGTAACAAACTATTTTGTTCTCGTCTCGTCTTAATTATATTGTAAATATATTGTGAGAAATATTGCTACACTCTAATTGAGTTATTGTTTGCGAAATAATGTCGTAGGCATTTTTTATAAAATCAAGTTCACTTCTCAAATTATAATATAACATAAATCATGACATCTAATATATTGTTTTATTTTTAGACTTTGACTTTAATCTCGAAAAAAGAAAATTAAACAATGAAGACTCCGTGGATTCTAGAACCACGTTATGCTCCCAAAAATCCCAAGCCAAGTTTATATGAATTAAAACACTTTATTATGTCAGACGTATTTGTTATTTGATATTGCGACACAACGCTAATCCTGACAATTACATACCATCATATTCACAGTAAAATAAAATGCAATTAAATTTTTAATAAATCTATCATAATTTACCACTTTTACGAATGGCCCTGAAAATGTATGAATTTTACAAATGACAACACTTTTACCCAAACCCCTTTCTGTTCGTGTCTCCGGTGGAAAAGCACCATCAACCTTTTTAAGTAACTTAACTAAGGGGTAACATTATTCCCATCAGTATTTCAACCACTATCTAAAGACAATTACTGTCAGGTATACTTGGTATTATCATTGGCAGTCTGAATACGAACATACTGTATACTCGTAGATACAAGGTAAAAGATCTCTACTGTACCGTTACTGAAAGACTGATTGCAGATGAGATACCACAGTTATGACATTTCCTTGAACTGTGATGTCGTGGTCTGATAGGCGTCTCCGATCCGGCTATAAATAAGATGTCACATACGATTCGAGTAAAAGCCTAACATGTACAGACCTAAATCTTTGTCACCTTGAACATGCGTTACAAGGTGCCAGAGATTTAGTTCTGGGAACTTGGGGAAACGATTAGGAGCGGCCTCTTAAGGAGAATGTAGATAGCTCTAGGATGGTATACAGACTTACCACCGATGTGGTCGGGATGGGTGAAGGAGAAGAAAAATAATTTTTCATATCCTTTTTTTCTAATAGATCACTGGTTTCCGCTTTGTTCACAAGTTTCTTTGGACACGAGCAAGTTCCGTGTTCCTTTACGATATAATCTTCACATTGACTTTCAACGTGCTTTTTTTGTAAGTCTTCCTGTGGTCCACGTAAGAAGTTATTTCGCGAATTCCTGATTTCAACCTGAGTAGTACTTTGGTTAAACTCTATTCCTCCCGCCAAAGCTTCCGTTTTGGTTACATGTATTTCTTTTTCTTCACTCTCACTACCCAGGCACCGTTGCCCAGAAATCTTGGCAATAATTCGGGTATCAGATAAAGCCACAGTTACTTTTGAGGAATCACAGGTTGCTACTTTGGTCCTGCAAGATAACAATAGGAGATTAAATGAAAAACTGCCTGCATAGCTGACTTTGCTCGCAGACTGGGACTGAGATCGATCGCTGCTATTAAAGTTAAGAAAAATGAATGGCGCGAATATTTTAAGACTATTTTCATTCTAACGAATGGTAACTAATGTGTGGGTAGGAGGTACTGGGACAATTATCAAAGCAGTGATTACTGAAGTGTTCTTTAAGCTCTACAATTATGAGATTTAATAAAACCACTCGTTTATTTAATACAAATAACTGTGAAATAGTAGGCACATTCATCAAAACATACACTGTCTACATCATAAACAAGAATTAAATTGTCTTTGGTATTTGACTGGTTAGAAAGTAAAGGGCTAGTCAGTGTGGGGGTTGCGAGGGAGTGTTGACTTGGTTACCGTCGGGCTTGGAAAAAATGTATCTCTTAATATTTTTGTTTGCTTTTTTCTTTATAATAATAGTGTTGATACCACAAAATTTTCCTTTAAATAGTTTGTAGTGTGTGATGTGTATAATTGTGTACGTTATAAAAGGGTGATCTATAGGAATATTGTAAGAAGACGTTAGAAGGCTTTCGTAAGTTTTCTCATGTAGACAAAGTCTACCCTAAAAGGTAAATATTGTAATCCTACCGTTGATGGAAGCAATTATCTATAAGAAATCATGTTCACGAGTAATTTGGTTAATGGTTTGAGAATATGAATATTGAATTAGTGATTTCTCATAGTTATTTTAACTATTCATTCAAGTCTTATTTATTAGTATAGAGAAGCTTGGGGAAGAGTGTTCTGATTGAGAAGCTGAAAGACGAACGGAAGGGATATTCATCGTCTAGAAGGGGTTCCAAATGGTGATAATTTGTATAGTTGAATGATTGTTGTGTTTCGGGGTATGATAACAGGGTAGGGAAAACTTTCGTAGTTTAGGGAATTTTAGTTGTAAATTTAATCTTTATTTATTTTTAATGCACTCCTCACGGGTGCATCTTCCTGTGAGTCCTGTCATCTTCTATGGAGAATTTGGTTGGAGAAGTTGTCTTGAGAGTTCGGGTTGCGGCTGCGCGTCCTTGACGTCTCGACTGGAACCGAAGCTAAGTGTTGTCTTTTTAAGTGGTTATTTGATAAGTGCATCGTTGCACTCTATGTAGAAATGCAGTTGGTTACGAATGACATTTGATGTCATCACATTCAAAATATTTTGAATTATCGAAGTTGTCATTGCAATTTTTGACAAAAAGATTATAAGATCATTCTTAGCTGAGCTGTCCTTGTTAGAACATGTTTATTTGAATATTTTTCTTTGATTTTGTTTTTTTTTATTTACGATTATTTTTCAAAAAAAAACTTTTTTGAGTTTCGAAATTTTATTTAACAAAAATTTAAAAAATAATAATCTTAGATACAAATCATAATTAGTACAACAGTGATATACGTTAGTCGTTGAATATCCAATTTAGTGATAAATTTCTTTGAATTATTTCACGGGATTTTAAATCTATTACGAGCTTTAAAATAATTAAAAGGTAAATAACATTATTATTTTATTGGTATTGTTTTTGTTAATTTTTTTTTGAATCAAGGGAATTCAAAGGATTATTAATATTTCAAGACAGATTTAATTCGTTTGGTTTTCTTGCGTACAATTTTAGGATTCCTTGTTTAATCTTCAGTTTATTTGGTAAACATTTCCTAAATTTTCCCATGATGTTTGGTTAAGATTATTTTATTTATTTCGGTTCTATATTGGGGATTACAGTTTATACTTGTGTCCTAGCAATCTAAATTACAATTTATTTCAATCTTTCCCATTTAAGCTACGGATATTTCCATCATCCTATCCGGGTCGAAGAGGGTTTAGTGTCTTGGTGAAAGTTATCAGCGGGTCACAGACGTCGATGACATCTTACCGTCACTAAACATCTTGGACTAAGATAGCAAGCAGAGTTACTATACAGATATGCTCAGTATCCATTCAGACTTCACAGACTGCTTCAGTGTGTTGAAGATCCAAAGTTAATAGTTTCTAAATTCAGCTTGGGGAAACGGGGGTCAGATTTGAGTCGCGTCAAGAGTTGATTTCACCTCTGGTCGAAAGACGTTAGTTAGTTGAGGGGACTTGCTGGCTGGGTTTTTATGATCTCATGTTGGCAAGGATGCCTGCGAGTTTAGCTCGGCAACTGCTTTCTACTCCCGGCTATCATGTCGGTTCGTGGGGACTCGACTAAGCGAAGCGAAAGCTGAGCGTGTGATATCAAGTGCCTTGACGGGTTTGAAGGGGAGGAGACCACCCATATTCTGTGTTTACTTTGATATCTGTCACACTGGATTGCAGAAAACTCACACATTTCGTCGACCTGAAATATCCGAGGATACAAGAGGGGTAGTTTAGGTTAATAGTCTCTCCATCCAAATTATTAGGAGATAAAATTAAATCCTGTCTCTTGGAGTGACTATAATTTGTTGGGCCCTCTTCACTTTTGGTTACATGAACCAACCTAGACTGACTTGGCGACGTAATGACGTATGTTCGTACCTACATAAAAATATATTGATAGTTCTTTGCCAACCGCCGCTTAATACGTACGTACTCAAATACTTCACCCAGCTACCCCTCCTTGTTTGAATTCTAATGAATGAGCCACCAACAACAACAACGACTCGGCGTCTCTGTCGGATTACTTACGCAAAACAGCGCTCGGAAGCTGGGTGAGTTAATACCTTAGGATGTAGTATCGTTTCGAAACTTTGACTGCACCTGTAATCAATTAAGTTAATTAACCAATTCATGAAGTGATATGAACAACACTATAATTCATATCTTTGAAATTCCCACCGCAAAATTAAATTTTCCAGCTAGTCGGTCTGGCACAGTTTCGTGCATCAGGAAGAATAGGTAGATACATTACAAACATTGTTAGCGTTTTTGGATCCCATAACTTCAATAATATTTACCACGAGCTTCTGCCCGAGACTTCGTCCGCGTAGATTTAGATTATCGTTATTCCCTTAGGATTTTTTATATTTATCGGGATGAATTACCCTTACCCTGGATTAGCCTATGTGTTAATCTAGGGTATGAGCTATTTCCATTTCCATCCAAATCCGTCCATCCGTTGCGGCGTGAAGGAGTAACAAACTAACACACACACAAACTTCATTCTAGTGCTAATCATGGTTCTTCAATATTGTAGAGTAGAAAATTTTCTAAAACTTAAGCATTCAAAAAAATTTTCCATGACCCCTAAGAACGAAGATATCAATGGAATCGTCTATGGGGAGCTAGCGTAAAAAATTGCCATTTTTTTCTAGTTTTCCTTCCATATTTACGTTTTATATTGTAAAGTACAATTTTTTCTAACATTTTTAATTTCAAAGTTTTTTCCACGACCCCTAGCAACGAAGTTATGGAATCGTCTATGGGAACCTAGCGTTAAAAATTGCGACTTTTTTTATTTTCGCGCAAACTGTGTTTAGGCAATATTGTACCTATAGATCGAAAATATGCTGTAACTTTTGGCTTGAAACATATTTTCCACGACTTCTAAGAAAAAAGGTATGGAATCATCTATGGAGTGCTACTGTAAAATCAATTGCTTTTGCGGTACTGAATATTTATTTAGTCTTTCAGGTGAACGTATGGGAAAATGCTCATCATACCCGACCGGTGGTGATGGAAAATAAGTCATATGGGGTGAAGACTTCATCAAAACCAATATATTCCCATTCTAATGAACCTCGAGCCTGTCCTCAAAGCCTGCACGGATATTATATCTTTCAATTGTTCATCCCAGTCCCTGACTACCATGTGCTCGTGCATGAAGAACGGATTGGCATGCACCAAGTTGTGCCACCGTTTTCGTCAATGTTTGAATTTTAACTCCATTTTTCATGATGTGAGGGTTTGAAAATCACAATTTTTACAAGGTTTACGAGCTAAGCCTGAGCATTCCATATTACTATTACTAGGTATAGTATAAACTTTGAATTTGTGGATAATTTTGTCTTCTAAAAGATTGCAGAACTTCGATTTGCGCTAAAATGCATTAAAACGTAAATATGGGAAGAAAACTGGAAAAGGAAACCATTTTTGACGGTAACACTCCATAGATGATTCCATATCTTCTTTCCCAGAGGTCGTGGAAAAAATATTTCCAGCCAAAAGTTACAGCAAATTTTGTGATCTACAATATTGCTGAAGTACAGTTTTGCGCTAAAATGCACCAAAACGTAAATATGGAAGGAAACCTAGAAAAAAGTAGCAATTTTTTACGCTAACTCCCCATAGACGGTTCCATATCTTCGTTCCTAGGGGCCGTGGAAAAAATCTTAGAATCCAAAAGTTTTAGCAAATTTTGTATTCTACAATATTGCCCAACCATAATTAGTATTAGAATGAACTTCAACGGCAGTATCAGCAAAAAACAGAAAAAAGTGACAGTTTTTGCAAGATGGCGGAGATAAATAGAGCTGGAGGACCGAAAAATTTGGGTTACCATGGCTATATTGTCCTTTACAACATTAAAAAACCATAACAATCGAACCTTTTTTAGGGTACCGGAACAACGATTTACAAAATTTACGACGAAAAATTTTGTATGGGCTGCACCTTTTCCGGTATAGCATACTTACGGTTTAAATTTCGGAATGGCAACAGGCAGATCCGTATTCTGCAGGGTCAAAACCTGCTGATAAAGTTGTCACCCCAACTGTTACATGATTTGCAGCTTGCAATGGTTTAGAGATGCGTTTTCAGTTTCGGGCCTAGTCTATATGACCAAAAGACGACTTATAGGCCCTAAAACTGAGCGCAGAGACCAAACTACACTTTGCACCTACTTTTCAGATCTGTCTCCCCCATTTTGGCTGTTTAACGCGCGACGACGTTTCTTCCACGGGCTGCAAGTTCATAAAAATATTAACATTTAAAAATTCGTACTGACCTGGCTCGACTACCTACTCCCTCGATATAAAAGTAAAATACATAGTCGGCAAAGAGTCAATTCAGCTGGACCACATGAAAGTTGAATAGGTACTCAGTCAGCAGAGTGTCAATTTAGCAGGACGACTCAGAATTAACATGAGCAAGTAGCCAAACGTTTGGAAATATAAATTGTCCGTAGGATCAGAATACCTAATTAGCCGAAAATACAATTAGTTAATCGACATGTACACAGAACGAGTCTGGCAATGAAAATAGTCCGTATAATTAGAAGGTATCGTCTAAGTTCGTCCCGTTCACCCGTTCTTCTTTCGTCACTTTCGTGAGTCGTCTATTAATTTCATCTTTGGTAATCTTTTGTTGTTTCTCTTTTTCTTATTCCGGCTTATTTCGGTATTCGTCAACATCTTTGGGCATGTTCGATGCAAGTCAATCTCTTTTTTAGTGTCATTCGTTATTTCGACAATTTTTTCTCGGTACGTTCGTTGTTGGTCCTATTCGGTTTTTGACAAGTTCTTAATTCATCTCATTCTGCATTCGTCACTTTCACTGATAGTCTTTGTCATCTTTGGTCATATCTGTTGTTTGTCTTTTCCCCCGTGTGGTGCCGTCGGGCTAAGAATTTCACCACCCCCTTTTCTCGTTTGTTTGCCTCAGAGCAGCCTGTATATTTATCGATAGGTTGAATTTTATGTATATACCTATATATTTCGGCAATCTCGGAAACAGCTCTAACGACTTCGATGAAAATTGCTGTGTGGGGTTTTTGGGGGCAAGAAATCGATCTAGCTTGGTCTTATCTCTGAGAAAACGTGGGGATTATTATTATGCAGTAGGCATTATTATGCTTTGTAATTTTTCTTTCTAGTCGCCTAAAACAAAACAAAAACTAGTCATATAGCGAATTGGACGAATATCGAACGAGATAAACAGATAATGTTTCCAACAAAGAACGAGATAAATTTCAAAAGCGGCGGAATAAGAAATACACGAACTTAGAATAATACCAAAAACGATATGACAAATTACGAGTGAGTCTAAAAACAACATAGACTTACATCGAACATGCCCAAAGAAGATGTTGACGAATACCGAAATGAGTCGGGAACAAGAAAAAGACAAACAACAAAGATTACCAAAGATGAAATAGACGACTCACGAAAGTGACGCAAGAACAACGGGTGAAAGCAGAACGGTACGAATTTAAGAACTTGAGGAAAAACGATTGAGACGAACTTAGACGATACCAATTAGAATACCTAATTCGTCGAAAGTAAAATTAGTTGATTTTAATTATCAAGTGTCATATCAACACACCATTTTAAGATCCAGACTTTTGCTAAAGGGCCATTTGGAGTTCATGTCTTTTTAGTAAGTAAGACATTTTGAGATACGCTCGTTTCGCTACACCGGGCCATTTAGCGTTTATGTCTATTAAGTAATAAAGACATTCTAAGATAAGATGTTTCGCTACTAGAGAATTTTAAATTGTAATATTCTAACATCCAGACGTTTTGCCACCACTTGACAGTCCGGCCCGAGAGACCAATATGACCTCAACCATCCGGGTATTTAGCGAAGCACGCCCCGCGCCGCGCAACCACAACTTTCTAACAAAAACGTATGTATCTTCTTAACTATAATAGCTATATAAAGACAAAACTACTGATGCATACATGAACGTACACTTATTCAAATGCTTTTTATAGAATTCTAAAAATATACATGATTAGTGACTATAATCAAGGTTAAATTTATGAACTCGATAAAAAATCCAAAAAGATTTTTATGCGACGACTAATTACAGAAAATCTAAAGCGATGACCCCCTTTTTTATAACATATCAAAAAAAATACTATTTCGCCTTTCTAATGATCATAATCGACACATATCGTTCTCAATGTCGTCCACGGCTTAAAACCTGAGGTGCACCGTAAATGTTTTGATGAATTGTAAGTAGTATGACTATATTTCTTATGTATATTAAGTTTATTAATCTGTTTTTCATAAACCAATCGTCAATTTTTTTTGCATATTTCAGTAAACAGGGCGTCAAATTACTAATAATTAGGCTATAAACGTTCACTCCCCCTTCTTGAAAATCCTTGATATTTTAAACTTAATTTTTTAAACATCACACTAGGTCACTGGAATATAATACACATTATCGTAGAAAGTACACATTCCTGATCATTTTTAATAACCCCCACAAATATGTAAATAAACGTGAAATACTGACGACATAACCACGAGTCCCTCACAAACACGCGCAGGTTCACAAGGCACTGGCAAATCATATTTTTTTAATGGATATGCAGCCAGCGAACTCTGCCATTTATATTTTTGAGAGCAAGTAATTTGGTTAGGCTACGTTTGTGCAGGAGTAGAATTTGTAAATAATGTCGGCATATTTTACTAGATGGCACTATAATCAACTGTTCCTTCTTCCACACCTTTGGAAAATAAGGTATCCGCGGACGGTTTAGCCCAGTATAACGACATCATAGATCGCAAACGCGCATGTAACTACGATTTTTTTATATGTTGTTAGGTCCCTTGAGAGTAGTAAATACCCAAGTTTGCAACCTTGAAAACCCTGTGCTAAGAAAACATTGTGCTCGAAAAACTGCGAAATTGTGGCACTTGTTTCGGTTTTTTCGAAAAAATTACCCTAAGGAAGCGTTTTTCAAGAATCTTTCTGTACACTTTAATAAAGATAACTAAATTTGCTACAATTTGAGCGTAACCTGAGCTCACTATATCCATTGGTTGCGGAGATACAGCAAGTCGAAGATGGGTAATGTGCACAGAGCCCGCCCCTCAGACCCTGCTTAAAATGTTGACTTGCAAATGCAAAAAGAGGTGGCTTAGGGTCGTGCACTTGCAGACAGGCTAGGGTCAGGTGCTCTATCCTATGTTCCTTTTGCCACGGGTGAAATTGCAACAACGCCATCCCTATCGTTCTGAACGAGGAGGACGAGGATGTGAACGACCCAACACCATGAGGGTCGTTCTCCAAAAACTGGCACCGCTGAATTAATTTTGCATTTTTCAGAAGGTTTCCGATTTTGCTGTTTTTTTTACTAAGATCGCTGGAAATAAAATCTATTAATCGATATTACGTGGAGGAAACTGATTTATTTCATTGTTTTAGAAGATACAGCCAGCTACTTATATAAGTGTAAGGTAAAAGTAAGGTTACCAGTGAATTATACGCACAGAACAGAAAAAACAGTAGAAGTGTGATGTGGGCGTGTCACGTGTGGCATGTATGGTTATGCGGAGTTCCGCGCAACCTACCATAGTTTGACGCGATCGCTTGTGCGTGAAATTTGAGCGAATAAATATTTTTAAAATAGGAAATAAATCCAGAAGCATGCCTTATTGTGTTATTTTGGAATGTAAAAACGACAGCCGCACCAAAAACATTTTCCATGGTGGCGTGGTGTTTTTATGATAGTGTGAGTATTGGCGACAACAGGTCTGATACTAAGCGAAGCTCATGGCACTTCCGCTGTTTTTTTCTATTTCGTGGTTCTACGTCGTACCACAGATTAAATAATAGTTAGTCGTAAGTACAAAGTTAATCGCCGTCTGAACACGCAGGAAACGCGCAGCAGCCGGTCTTCGGCTGATGATCATGCCACGTGAAATTCTTCGGTAACCAGATAGATAGTTCCCGAGGGAATAGCGATACACGAATAGAGATTTTGCAGCTGGGTTGCAGTTCAAATGCTGTCCGTCTATGCCGGGCCTTATTGTCTGGGCTCTATGTTAGTACTAATTCTATGGGGCATGCACCTATTACGTTGAATTAAGTCTATCGGAAAAGCAGGGTTTTCAATGGGAGTCCTTGATGTCATCATCATCATCATCATCATCAGCATGTCAGCCGAAAGACGTCCACTGCTGGACATAGGCCTCCCCCAAGGCTCTCCACTCAGACCGGTCTTGTGCTTTTCGCATCCACCGCGTTCCCGCGATCTTTACAAGGTCGTCACTCCATCTTGTTGGAGGCCTACCTACAGCTCGTCTCCTGGTCCGCGGACGCCACTCAAGAACCTTCTGACCCCATCGGCCATCAGTCCTGCGAGCAATGTGCCCCGCCCACTGCCACTTAAGTTTGGCTATTCTTCGGGCTATGTCGGTAACCTTAGTTCTACTGCGGATATCATCATTTCTGATTCTATCACGCAGAGAAACCCCGAGCATAGCCCTCTCCATAGCCCTCTGAGTGACTTTGAGCTTCCTTATAAGGCCCATTGTTAGCGCCCACGTCTCAGATCCGTAAGTCATCACTGGCAACACACACTGGTCAAAGACTTTTGACTTCAGACACTGCGTTAATTTGGACGAGAAGGTGCTACGAAACTTCCCGAACGCTGCCCAGCCGAGTCGGATTCGAAGAGTGACCTCTTTCTCAAAGTTGGACCTACCTTACTGGACCGTTTGTCACAGGTAAATATAGTCATCAACAACTTCGAGCGCTGAGCCTCCGACTATCACGGGAGTTGGCGCGAAATGGACATTGGACATGACTTTCGTCTTGTCCATGTTCATTCTCAAGCTAACTCGGTCGGAAACTCCACTGAGGTCAGCGAGCATTGCACTGAGATCCTCCATGGTCTCAGCAATGACTACGATATCGTCAGCGAATCGAAGGTGAGTGATGTACTGGCCATTTATGCTGATGCCTCGTCCTTTCCAGTCCAGAACCTTAAAAACATCCTCCAATGCAGCGGTGAACAGCTTCGGAGAGATCACATCTCCTTGTCTGACTCCCCGCTGCAGAGGAATAGGCTTCGTGCTCTGGTCCTGTAGTCGGACGGACATAGTGGCGTTTTCGTACAGACACTTTAACACTTCGATATATCGGTAGTCAACTTGGCACCGCTGGAGAGACTGTGGTACAGCCCAGGTCTCGATCGAATCGAAGGCTTTTTCGTAGTCCACAAATGCAAGGCAAAGGGGGAGGTTATACTCTTCGGTCTTCTGTATAATCTGCCGCAACGCATGTATGTGGTCTACGGTACTATAGCCTTTTCGGAAACCGGCTTGTTCGGGAGGCTGGAAATCGTCAAACCTGCGCGCGAGACGATTTGTGATGACCCTCGAAAACAGCTTTTAAACATGGCTCAGAAGTGAGATGGGTCTATAATTCTTCAACAAAGTTTTATCACCTTTCTTGAAGAAGAGACTTCTGTTCCAAGCTTTCGGCGTTCTCCTTCGTGGAGGACGGAGCTGAACAGCGTCTGAAGGCCCCTAAGGGTGGGTTTACCACCCGCCTTCAGGAGTTCGGCTGTAATTCCATCTTCACCTGGGGCTTTGCCATTCTTAAGCTGTTTGAGGGCCATACTAATCTGGTACAGGCTAACGTCGGGGAGATCTTCGGTATAGTGTCGGATTAATCTAGCCCTCGGGTCTCTAGCTCAATTTTCGACGGGTGTTCGGGTTGACGTGTACAGCTGTCCATAAAACTTCTCAACTTCCGCCAATAGCTCAGGTTTGGATGAAATGACTCTGCCGTCGTCGGTCTTCAGCTTCATCAATTGGCTTTGGCCAACAGACAGATCCCTGGCAAACACCTTAGAGCCCCTGTTACGCTCAATAGCCTCTTCAATACTTTTAGTATTGAATCGGCGTATATCACGTTTCAGAGACTTCGAGATCTGTCTGTTGAGCTGCCGATAGCGACAAGCGTCACCAGAGGACTGCAGAATCATTTCACGCCTCACCTCCATGAGCCTAAGGTTGGAGTCCGAGAGCTTCTTGGTTTTTGTACGGCGGATCTTGAAGAACTTAGACCCGACCGTTTGGACAGCTTCCACGAACCCGTCGTTGTAATCGTCCACGTCGCTACCTAGGCACTCGAAACGGTTTTGAAGTTCGAGCTGTAAGGTCTCGGGGTTTTGGAGCTGAGCGGGTGCCGGGCGGAGCGTAGACTTCATCAGTCTAGACCTTTCAAGCTTGAACTGGATATTCAATGAGCCTCGTACCATACGGTGACCACTCCCGGTTTTAACCGCACTGATCACGGAGACATCATTGAATATGTGCTTTTTCGTCGACATGATAAAGTCTATCTCATTCCTCGTTACACCATCAGGACTCATCCAGGTCCACTTCCAATGCTCACGTTTTTTGAAAAAGGAGTTCATCATATAGAGTCCCTCTTTCTCCATAAAACTAGCCAGTAGGTGGCCCCGGTGATTCCTATGCCCCACTCCAAAATTCCCCACTCTCTGCTCTTCACTGTCTCGTTTACCCAGCTTTGCGTTGAAGTCCCCCATAACAACCGTGAAGTGAGTTTTGGAGCTATGCATGGCTCTGGAAACATCCTCATACATAGCCTCCACCTCATCGTCGGAGTGTGTCGAGGTCGGCGCATATACCTGTATGACCTTCAACGAATATCGTTGGGTCATTCTGAGTACAAGGCACGCTACCCTGCTCGACACGCTCTCGATCTTCACCACGTTGTTCACGAGGGACTTGTGGACGATAAACCCGATACCTCCCTGGGACTGGTGGTAGCCCTCCCGGATATAGAGCAAGTTACCGGACTTCAGGGTTATCATGTCCTCCCCTCTCTACGGACTTCTGACAACCCTATGATTCCCCATCGTAACCTGCTCAATTCCCCCTCCAGTTCCAGCAACTTTTCGTCGGTCCGCAATGTTCGGCAGTTGTATGTTGCCAGAGCCAAAGGTCGTCGTTTCTGGTAGCCGGGTCTCTGCCGGAGATTACCTAAAGGTGTAAGATAATTTAATTTGATCCTATACTTCAGCAAAAGGGCAAGTTTGTGTAAGGCTTCTTACAAACGAGCGGCATTAAAAGATAAAAAAAGTTAAAAGATGTTTATTCAGTAAGTAGGCCGCACGGGTACTTTTACACGTCAAAAATCTACCAGCACTTCGCAAGAGACCACTGCTGAGAAAAAACGCCGCTAGAAACTCAACAGTCAGTCGTTTTTTAAATATTACTTATACAATTATAAATCTTAGCCTAGCATTATATAAAACAATGAATCTAACATTAAAATATATATATCATATCATGCGTAGTTGAGCAGGAAAATGTGTCAAAACTCAGTATGTTCAGAAGAACTCATAAATAGTAACAATAATAATAATAATAATAATAACATATATATATACTTACCTGTGACGGTGCAAAACCATCACACAAAAAGTTTCGATACATTCTCCTACAGAAACCGTGTCCCCTAGACATTATACAATGTTTAAATATTTTTCTGACTAAGCTATTATTAAGTTATTTAGGTGTTTAATTTAGGCCAAGCAATTAATTTTGTCTGTTAGATAGTCCTCGACCCTATAGTAAGCTTTCGAAATCAACGACTTTTTCAAGTAATTATTAAGTGTTGGAAAAGATAACATTAAAACTTCGTCAGGTAATTTATTAGTAATGAATGCATTGACCAACAAATAATTTATATACCTTACGGACACGAAATCTTTTAATAGCAATTTTATTTTTATTTATTGTATTCACATTATGTATATCACAATTCTTATCAAAAGAGTCTTGATTTTTAATGACATAAATGATATTCTCATGAATAAATTGTGACGCTACTGTCAAAAAACTAATTTCTTTAAATAGTAATCTTAAGGAATCACGGGCGTTTAGGTTATATTAAGAACGAATGGCTCTTTTTTGTAACACGAATATAATCTGTATGTCAGCAGCTTTTTCCCAAACCAGAATAGGGTGAATTTTTAGAGCAGTTTAGATGTCCTTAGGCTTTAAAAAAAAACCAATGAACAATCTACGAGAAACATATTTTTTATACATTAAACAGGATAAAATACAACGAGGCATAACATAATAAACACTGCCGCTTTATACCATAGCAGAAAAAAAAAACGAAATTTCAGATTACTAGGAGCACAGGTCTGTGAGGCCTGTCCCACTCGCGGTTTGCTCCGAACATTTTTATTTATTATAACTTTACTTCTAGTTAGCTTTTTAATAAGTTATATACATCATTAGAAAGAAGAATAAACAACGCGTTATGTTGACCATTTTGTCTTTGTCCCACGATTAGCAACTATTATACGAGGGGTGATCAATAAGTTTTTAGAATCGGTATGAACCATCCTCATAATCTTATTATTTTAATGTGGACTATACCATGGCACTAATCAGAACTAAATTAGAGTTTTTTTTTTAACAGTATTCGTTTGTTTTTCTGTGATAGCTAAACAAAAACCATCTGTATGAACAATTTTACAAGACAGCAAAAATAAGAGTTAGTTTTGTAATTATGTGGAGCGGTGTGGAGAAAGTCATGATGCCCTAATAAGAAAAAAGTTATTGAAAATGAAACCTTGGTTTATTATTATGATTTTAAGGATAAACAAGTTATCTTCGCAGAGGACTTTTTTATTTCCAGCTCGGTCACCAACATTTAGGGTGGCTTTCTCGGCCATTTCCGGGATTATTGAGGCCTACAAATAAATACTGTGATATTATGTTTTAGCAATTATCAAATAACCTAGGAGAGTCATATTACATTATTCTGCCGTATAGTTAAGGAAAAAAAATTTAAAAGAAAAGTGATTAAAAAAATTACGTATTTTCGGCAGGAATTATGCTTCAGAGCCATCTAATTCACAAGGATGCTGCTCTCCGACCTAAGTTCAGAACTGATAACCGCTCCCTCTGTTATTTAGCCCTAACTTTTAATTACTACTTCTCACTCACCAATGTTCAAAATCAACTACGTAAAAATCACAAGCTGATGATGACTTAGTGAAGGTACAAAATTTTACCTCCAAAAGTAAATATATTTTTATAGGGGTAAAATAAAATATTTCAATGACGTCAATAAATGTTTGTAAATATAGAAAGTGTGCATATTCCAATTAAAATATAAAGATTTACATATCTCCCATTTTTTTATACCGATTCTAAAAACTTATTGATCAACCCTCGTAACGTTCAAACACCTGCTGTCATCTAATTAGTCGACGTACCTACCGCCATATTTTTAATCCTATTGAGTCGACCGTTAGATCTGCTTCGGTCATTCAATGGAGTGGACGAGCTCTGCTGTGGATGAGCATTGCGACTCTATCGAGGTAAGTCTTTCACGCGACGTATTTGGTTCTCTCAAACGTCATTTCCGTGGGTTATTATATAAGAACGTACAATGTCTTATTTCAGTTCATCTTTTAATATTTAACAGGATTCTTTGATATAATTTACGCGAATTGGGCGTATATTTAAAGCGCAATTGGTTTAGTAGTTATATTAAAAATACTTAATTGTCGTCATCTCGGTGGCATTATTTCGGTGGCATTTCTGTTCACCGAAATGACAATTGATGTTATAATATGTACAAATGCACTAAAATGCATTATAACTGCTGTTAAAAATGTTAACACTGTTAAATAAAGTTATCATGGTCACCATGATATCCAAAACACGTCTAATGCTTGACATAACCCTGTTTCGAAAATCATTACGAAACTATAAATAAATAAATAAATTCTATATAAAAACGAAAGCTTTGTGGGTTTTTGTATGACATATCTAATAATAGTAATATATTAAGGTCGTAGTATATAATTTCACATTGATTTTCTAAGCAGCCCTCATTTCGATGGTGTATTTTTTTCAAAATTTTATTGCTAATAAAGTATAGTCATTAAATCGGTGCCTCAGATATATTTAACATTCTTATTTGAATATGTAACCTATCAAATGATAATTATAATAAAAATATACAAAAAAAAAATGCCACCGAAATGACGAAAAACCATGCCGTCAAAAATCCACCCGATACCGTACGACATAACACTATGAAAATAACTATAATAAACTAAGCGAGCTGTCTCAACATTGGTAAGTTGCCTGATTTTCCTAACAGCATAAGTTGCCGAACTTAGTTTACCTGCTAGTACTGCTATATGTGGACTCCATTGCAAGCTTTTGTCTAAAGTTATCCCTAAGAAAAGCGCCTTGTCCACCATTTCTAAACACTCATCATTTAGAAATATACAATATTCTACCGGTCTAACATTAGGCAAAACGAACCTAACACATTTAGTTTTCTTAGCATTAAGTAGCAAATTGTTAATAGTAAACCAATTAAGTACTTTAACCAGCGTGGCGTTTATTCTACTGTGCTCGACGGATTTTCGGCCTACCTTGAAAATTTATGAATTATCATCAGCAAATAGCACAATATCACAAAGGTTATCTACCGTGGGTGGTAAGTCATTTTTATAGAGCAGATATAAGAAAGGACCTAATATAGAGCCCTGAGGCACACCTAATTTAACAGTTGCTCCAATGGACTGTGTTTGGTTTACAACAACCGTTTGTGTCCTATCACTAAGATATGAAGACATAAGATTTAGAGAATTATTATACCGAGACTGTTTCCTACTAGAATCACTAGAGTAGTAGAACTGTTATAACTTCCTTTTGATATTAAATGACATAATTGCATACGATTTGCATTATGATAACAATTTTTTTTTACATTTTGTGTCAATTTGTTTCTTAACATGGAACCCATTCCAGACCCTATCTGATCCGAATAAATAATAGTTTTATTATTACTTATTTGTCTAGGGGACTCATCTAAAACTATTTTTGTGGCACATAGCTTAGAAGTATCAAGAGCCACATCTGGCTCTTGATACTTCTAAGCTATGGCATATTTACTACTCTTCAGCAGTTGTGTGAATGCCAGCATGTGCTCCTTGATTTCACTTTGAGCCGTTAAGTATTTTAAAGACATGTCCTCAAGTTTATTTCTTAATCTACTAATCTCGGCATTTAATTTGTGAACATTTATATCATGTTCAGTCATATCTTAATCTAATTTTCATTGCATTTTTGCATCCTATTTTTCATAACCGATAACTCTAATTTCATTTTTTAATAGTTTTTGAGACACCTCTGACTGTTTATTAGCTTCTGAGTACGCCTTATGTATTTTCATCAATCTTGCTCGTAAATAGTGTCCTAATATGCTAGAAAAATCGACCGTAAATCTTTTTTACCATTCGTAATAGCTTTTTTTTTAAATATAATTCGTGGACTCAAACTATCATAATACGTCAGGACCCCAATTCTTGTGCCATTCGATAAGAAGTTTCATCCGAGATGAAAATAATGTCAGTTGCATACAATTTTCAAAAAATCTCGCATATACTTCTTGATGGTCTCAATGTATGCGACATGATTGTAGTATTCTATGGGATCCTAGGTAAAGTAATTAAGCAACATGTACCTCTTATTAGATTAAAAAGACAAAAATATCAACCTTGGTTTGATTATAAATTAAAAAAGATTTCAAAAGAAAAATACAAGATTAAAAACAGACTTAAAAAATACAACGATCCCTTAGATGCATTAGAATTAAAATTAATCGGAAACGTTTAAATAAATTAACGATTTCTAGATATAATGAATATCTTAATAAAATAGAGAATGATCTAAGTGAAAATCCCAAATTGTTTTGGGCACATGTAAAAGCCAAGCGAGGGGGGTCAGGTGTATCCGTTGTCTATGACCGATGGTTCGACTACTTCTTCAAATAGCACAGAAATATGTGAAATGTTTGCTCAATATTTTTCTACAGTATACACTAAAGATGATCTCAGTCAAAATGTGTATGATGATAAAAATCTATTAAAACCAATGATTGACAATAGTTTACCTCTAGTTCAACCGTCTATAGATGATGCATCCTTGATTAGTAAATTGAAAAGTATTAATTGTAAAAAAGGTGCAGGACCGGATGGAATCCCACCTATTTTCATTTACTCATGCGCTTTAGAGTTAGCTCGGCCATTAAGTATAATTTATAACAAATCCCTATCGAATGGAGTATTCCCATCACAATGGAAAACTGCAAAAGTTGTTCCTGTGTACAAGTCTGGAGGTGACAATACAGTTTCTAACTATAGACCTATAGCTATCTTGTCCTCCTTCGTAAAGATTTTTGAATCTCTCGTCTGCCCATACATTCAGAGACACTTAAGAATTTATTTGAGTGACTTACAACACGGTTTTGTTAGTGCTAGATCCACATCCACTAATTTGGTTGCGTTTACTGAGGTCTTGTCTAAAACAATTAACATAGGCAGTCAAGCGGATGTCATATATACAGACTTCAGCAAAGCATTTGATAAAGTTCCTCACAAAATTTTGCTATGAAAGTTATCTGCGTATGGATTTGGTTCTGTGCTGGAATGGTTAAACTCATACTTAGGGGATAGAGTGTTTTTTGTAGTAGTAAACGGGTTTCAATTCTCTTCGCATATCATAACATCTGGCGTCCCTCAAGGATCGCACTTAGGCCCAATTCTATTCAATATTTTTATCAATGACATTACTGACTGTTTGAAACACTCTAATATTTATATGTATGCCGATGACCTCAAGTTTGTTCGTAGAATCGCGTCTGACAAAGACGTAAGTTTGCTACAGAGTGATTTGAATAGTCTCGTTGAATGGTGTAGTAATAATAAAATGGTCTTAAATGCTAAGAAATGCGTACACATAAAATTTTCGAGGAAACATACCATTATAAATTCTAAATATTTCAATGGAAACGACACGATTCAAGAGGTGGACACAGTGCGCGACTTGGGCGTAACATTTGATCAAGAACTTACTCGTACTTTTGTGCCTCATATAGAAAATATTATTAAGAAATCGTCTAAAATGCTAGGATTTGTGATAAGGAATACTAAAGCCTTCCGACAAAGTAAAACTAAGATATTACTTTATAATAGTCTCGTGCGGAGTATAACGGAATATTGTAGTGTAGTGTGGCGCCCACACTACTCTACTCACTCGTTGCGAATAGAGCGAGTTCAGAAGCGGTTCTTACAACATCTATCTTTTTCAGCTGGCATAGCAAAAAAACTAGCCTCGTATAATAAGAGATTAGAGTACTTTAAGATGGAGTCTCTGGAGCTACGTAGAAAGATTGCAGACGCGATTTTTTTGTATAAGCTTCTGAGGCACAAAATCCACTGTCCGCAAATATTGAACCAATTGTCATTCCGAGCACCGTCCCGAATGCCCCGCAACCCCATTACTCCGCTCTGTCCTCCGCTCAGACGTACTGTTCTCGGCAGCAACTCACCTATTCCAAGACTATGCAAAATTCTCAATGCCAGTAGTCACGAAACGGATATACACTTCGACTCAATTCATACATTTAAAAAAAGAGTTCGAAAGTGTCTGCTTATTTTTGTAGCGTAAACATTTAGGCACATAAATTCATAAAATATTTTTTTTAGATATTGCTGTTATTTACAACCACATTTTTTTATTATATAATGCATATTGTGGTGTTTAAGCATTTAGATTTTTAAGTTTTTTGTTGTTTACTTCACTATTTTTCTTATCATAATGCATGTGGTGTTTACCTTTAAGTCATTGTTGCATTTAGTAAATAACTGTTAACGCAAGCTACTAATGTAATTGCAGTGTAAACAATTGTTGGTAAACCTAATAAATAAATAAATAAACTATTGATATCGACTGTCACTAAAATCGGACTCCTGAACACGTTTGACATTATCTGTGGTAAGTCATAGACAATGATGTAGCCTGCCGCTAATTTATAAATACGGAAATCTTATAAACTGTGATTCCAAAATAACAATTAAAAGGGTGTCTTTGTGCACATATTAAAATTTATATATCAATAAAAAACATGTCGTCACCAGAGGAAATGGATAATGCGACGCCGCTGGACATCGCCAACGCGGCTAAAATTATTAGTGAAAAACGTAAGTTAAAAATATGATCGTTTGTCTGATTTTATTTCATTTCCTCGCAATTGTGATGAAAAACATTGTATGTTACAGGGGTGGTAAAGGAAATACAAAGCTCGAGTCATTAATGTAAATCCTCGTCATTAACATTGCTGGCTGCTGGTTTAAATAATAATATTATTGTGGAGGGCACCTCGGTAAACTCGGCAACGGCTTTGCTGCAACCGATGGATCTACCCGCGCCCGACTTTAGAGCGCCGGTGGCAACGGTCGAGCGAGCCACACAGCTGATAGCGACTAATGAGGAGGTGACTCATCGAGCCTCGCGCGCGGCCCGTGCGGAGGAGGGAACTATTGATATTGTAACGTTGTCGTTACTACTGTTTCTGAGTAAACAATCTTATCGAATATTTGTAATATGTACAACCTTAAGTAAGTTAATCTAAAAATAAATCTTACAATTATGTATCAGAGCCTGAATCAATGCAAGTAATTGAATGCTATTATGCTTTGATATTACAAATCACTAGGCGCTGTGTTGCGCGCATGCATTCTTATTCCAACGGCAAGTCATGCTCAAGGTGAACCGCTGCTCCCCGCGAGGGCGACAGCGGGGCAATTTCTCGGACATTCGCGCTGAGCAGCGACAGCACGACATCACGTATGATGGGTCGCTAACTATTCCTATTAATTTTATTTTATTTTATAATTATTCTTAATAATCTGTACTGTGCTGGATCACAGTATTCAGAAATTATATTGTAATGTCTTAATTATTTAAATACGCGAGTGTGTGTTATCCCCGGTCGGGTGAGTGTTGCAAATAATTACTTACTAATGTTAATCAGTAGAATATTTCTAGTGTGCCTAATATTGCCTTGTGTTTTCATGTAGCTAGCTTCATTTCATTAGTTGTAAGCATTTAACAGTTGAATCTTTCGAGTAACGAAATTCCTTTGTTCTACAAGTGTAATTCTACCCGTTTGTCAAAAATGTATTTGCTGACTTCGGTCTAAATTGTAATTTTACATCTTTTAATGGCTAATATTAAACTCCAGCTGCTTGTATTGCCTTATCTTACTATTTGCCGTAAATTTCAAACAGATTAAATATTGTGATTTTGATTTTGTGACTTCCACTTTAACTTTCCAAATTTGTCTTCCTGCTGCAACATCATTGATCGCTATTTAATGCTTTTGGTAGCCTCCCTGCTAGTAGCGCTTCTATCTCCATCATTCTCCGGATGTTGCAGTCAGTAACGCAAAATCAGACTTTCCGCTAAGTGGCTAAATGCTCAATTTCAGGGATTTTGGTTACGGCCAACCACACAAGCCTGATGAGTCGCTACTCCCCGGACTGCTAACCTGCCCTCCCTCCGGAACTACCCGTGACGTCACCGGCTGCGCCCCTCCACCTGCCGCCCTACAGGGAAGTGGTAGCCATATCGGGTTGCGTTAAGTGAACACGGTTTACTACCTAAATTAGCGAGGTGAAATAACGGACTCATTACCTGGGATACCTAAGACTTTCTGTGCTATTAATTAATTTATTTATTGGAATTATTTTGATAATTTAAAGTTGTGCGTAGTAACTTGTTTTGATTAAATTTGTAATTGTAAAGCTTGTCTAATTTCTACCTAAATAATCGCCTAACGCGACAGTGGCGCCCACTACAGGATATTTCACTGAGCCGTGTTCACTTACACAAGTCCGTAGTATTATCTAGTAATCATTGGTGTTGGTAGCTTTAGTTTTAAGCCAATCAATTGGTCATTGAAGGTGAGAGTGTACCTACTACTGAATTAATAAGTTTTATTGTGTCTATCCACAATATCTGTGTTTTTATTTTAAATTAGACTATTGTTGTATTTCTGTACACTCACATTTTTTTGGTGACTTCTTCGTATTAACAATAAGTCGATTATTGCGCTGGGTATTGTTTTTGCGCTTCTGCTATTATTGTTTTTGCGCTTCTGCTATTATTGGTTCATCATTGTTGATTATTGTATTATAAAATTTGCAACACACACCTACTTGTAAGGATGTCATACCAAATTAAATTTCTTTCGCTGCAAAAAGCTGAGCTGGAGTATGAGGTTGCGGTCCGTGGTGGTACTACGGGAGAATCTGTTCAGGAACTTCGTAAACAGATTGTTAAATTAGCGCCCTTATTACCATCGGAAGATATTCTAGAGTCTCATTTGGAGCCGGCTGTTGATTTGGCACAGGTTAAGGAAACTTTAATCAAAATTAGAGATAATTTAGCGTCAATGAAAACTAAATTCGATAAGAGTGTTTACTCCCGCACGGAAACAATGCTGAATCACGTTTATTACAGACTGATTAGGGTTAATCGGCTACAAACTATTGAAACTCTATACTTGGAGTATTCACAAAAATTTAAGCAGTTCTCAGGGGAACTGAAACAGTTAAAATCGGAGACACCGTCAGCTGCATCTGCTGCTGAACCTTGGTCGGAGCTCATATCTGTTAATTGCGAGAAGAGGCTGGTGACGGACGTAGTTGGCAAGCTCAAGTTTAATGGTAAGACGTGTGTTAGGTCATTCATACAGAGGGCTGAGGAGCTGGTGTTCTCTAGAAGTATGTCTAAGGACAAGTTGTTGACTTATACGTATGACATTTTCACTGATGATGCTCTGCATTGGTATCGGTGTATCAAGGACAAGGTGGAATCGTGGGATGATCTTGTTATACTTTTGAAACAGGACTTTAGCCAAAGCGATTATGACTACCGTCTTTTGTCAGAGATTAGATCGCGTACACAAGGTGATCGGGAGAATATCTCTATTTACATTTCTATCATGCATGGCATGTTTTCGCGCCTTACCAAGCAGCTATCTGAGGAGGACAAGTTAGAAATACTCCTACACAATATTCGCCCTATTTATGCCAGCACCCTAGCAGCTTCACCTAACATATCTAGCATTGACGCTCTGAAGGAGTTGTGTCGCAGTTATGAGAGTATCCAGGCACGCATGGCTCAATTTCATGAACCCCCCAAAGTAAATTCTGAGACACTAGCTCGCGAATTTGCTTATAATTACCAATCTACTAGCACACCATTTAATAAAGGCGGTAATAATTCTAATTACACTACTTACAAACAAGATAACAACAATAGTAAATATAATAACTACAGGCCTTGTCAAAATACATTCAGAAGTTACAACAAGCAAAATACGGAGCAGTATAAAAATTCTAACGTAAATTCTATAAGTACTACGACATGCACAAACACTAAACGGCAATATTGCCCAAGATGTCGTGTGGACTCTCATTCTTTGGGACAGTGTCAACAACCACATTTCCCAATTTGTTTCAAATGTGGCAAGAGCGGTGTTCGTTTCCCGGACTGCCCAGTTTGTAAACCCGACCAAAAAAACTGAATGCTGTGGATTGTGGTGATGGCAAGTGCGAGAATGCTGCTACTACTAGATTTGATTGCTCGGAATGGTCCGATTGGCTTAACTTTATCACGCAATTTTTTTCGTGCTATGCTATCTCCTCAATTCACAATGTTGTTTCAAATTTTTCTCGACCACATGTTTCTGTCGAATTACATGATAAATCACTAATTGGGTTACTAGATACTGGTTCTGCGGTATCTATTCTAGGTAACAACACTTTTAAACACTTTACTGCTAAGGGATTTGTTCTACATCATAGTCAACCGTTACAATTTGTTGCCGCTGGTGGTCAGAAATTGAAACGTATTGGTGTAATGTATCTACCTGTTACGTTTTTAAACCAAACACATACATTAGAAATAAACGTTGTTCCTGAAATACAAAATTCATTAATTCTGGGTATGGACTTCTGGAATAATTTTGGGCTATTTCCAAAACACTTGGCTTCTGTAATTATGCGCTTAGAATCAGAGGTTGCTCTTGATGGTCTGTCTGTGGACGGTGACGTAAGTATTTGTGGTTATGATCACCTAACTGAAGAGCAGAAGATCACAGCTGACCACATTATTTCTCAGTACCGTAAAATATCCTACGAGGAACGGGGTTTAGGTAGGACTTCTCTAATTACACATTCCATTGACACTGGGAATGCTGCTCCCATTCGTCAACGCTACTATAGAATGCCCCTGGAGAAACAGCGAGTTTTGATCGAACAGCTGGACGAAATGCTCGAAGAGGACGTAGTCGAACCTTGTGAGAGTGCATGGTCTTCACCTGTACTACTTACTCCTAAAAAGAATGGTCAATTGAGATTTTGTCTGGACAGCCGTAAACTCATTGCTATAACTAAAAAGGACGCTTACAGCCTACCGTACATATCCGAGATTTTGGACAATCTACGCGACGCCAAATATCTAACTAGCTTAGACCTGTCAAAGAGTTTCTGGCAAATACTGATTAGGGAGGAAGATAGATGTAAGACCGCTTTTTATATACCTACTCGCGGAACCTTCCAGTTTAAATCAATGCCCTTTGGCTTGACTTGAATTGTTTTGTGGCCCTGAGTTTGAACACAAAGTATTCGTGTATATTGATGATATCGTGATAGTGTCTCCTACTTTCGATCAACATATATCACTTCTAGTGCGCGTTATGGAAAAACTTACTTTAGCAAAATTGACGATCAACTACGACAAGTGTCAGTTCTTTAGGAAACAACTTAAGTATCTGGGTTACGTGGTAGATTCTAATGGCTTGCATGCAGATCCTGAGAAGGTAGAAGCTATCGTGAACTATCCAACACCGAAGAATCGTAAAGAGGTGCGTAGATTTCTTGGTACTTCCTCATGGTATCGTCGATTTATACCAAATTTCAGCTCTCTGGCTTCTCCCTTAAATAAATTAACATCACAAGCTAAAACTGCGGTCCCCTACAAATGGTCCGCGGAAGCTAATGAGGCTTTTGAAGCATTAAAAAAATGTCTTGTTTCTACGCCTGTTCTATCTTGTCCAGAGTACTCAAAGCCTTTTGAAGTGCATACTGATGCGAGCGATGTGGGCATTGGTGCAGTTATTACGCAGACTTCAGAGGGTGTTGAGCGAGTGATAGCTTATATGAGCAAGTCCTTATCTAAACAGGAACAAAATTTTAGCGCTACGGAGCGAGAGGCCTTGGCAGTCCTGACAGCAGTTGAACATTGGCGTTGCTATCTCGAAAACGGTCAAAAAATTACTATTTACACAGACCATGCAGCGTTAAAATGGTTTTTAAACTTAAACAGCCCTACAGGTCGTTTAGCTAGATGGGGTGTAAGACTATCTGCCTTCGACTGTGAAATCAGACATCGTCGCGGCTCTGATAACGTGGTTCCTGATTGCCTTTCACGAATACCAATTTCGGCTTTAAATTCATCTACTCCCAATCCTACACAGAATATCGCGGATTCTTGGTATTTGAATATCTATAATGGTTGCTTAAATGCACCTGCTTCATTTCTGGACTACCAGGTCAAGGATGATAAGCTTTACCGTTTCAAAAAAACCTTAAATCCTCTAACTAGGGACTTCGAGTGGAAGGAAGTCGTACCCCTCGAAAATCGGCTACAAGTTCTCAACCAAAATCACTCTTGCCCTACTGCAGGTCATTTTGGGGTTCTAAAGACCTACAAACGGTTATGTCTTAGATTCTTTTGGCCTGACATGCACCGCGATGTGACTAAGTTCGTGGCAGACTGTGACGTATGTAAATCCTACAAGCATGCTAACCATGCAACACTAGGTACTATGGGCCGTCCAAAGAAGTGCTCTAGACCTTTCCAAATGATTAGCATAGATCTAGTGGGACCTTTACCACCGTCCAAAAACCAGAATACTTTCCTGTTCGTTGTCACGTGCTGCTTCACTAAGTACTGTCTTTTATTTCCTATAAGACGTGCTACTGCAGAAATTATAGCGCGGATTCTGGAAGACGCAGTATTCCTTGTTCATGGAATCCCCAGAACTGTCTTAATGGACAATGGAAAGCAGTTCGTGAGCAATACCCTTAAATCCCTATTTAGTAAATACAAAGTTCCTAACGTTCAATATACTCCTAAGTATACTCCTCAAGTTAATAGCGTGGAACGCTACAATAAAACTATCATAACTGCAATTTCTTCTTTTATCAAATCAAATCAAATCAAAATCAAAATATTTATTCAGTAAATTGGCCACATACGGGCTCTTTTACACGTCGGTAATATACAGTGAATCTACTAGCGCTTCGGACAAGACCATCATTGCGGAGAAGAAGCGCCGCAAGAAACTCCAGCAGAAGGTCATTTTTTCAAACATAAAATACAATAATACTTAAAAGTAAGTTACATTACAAGGTAATAAAGCAACAAATATAAATTATTAGAACTATCACATATAAAAAAAATACAAATTCAAAATTAAAAACATTACAAATAAATGTAAAAATTATCAAGATTACATGTCAAATACATGAAACTAAAAATAATGACTAGGAGAACAACACGACGAGGTCTCTACGTCAAAAGCCGAAACGTTATCGAAAATGATGATCATAGATCCTGGGACATTAACATCTCTAAAGTACAGTTTGCTATAAATTCATCAATTAATGAAGTAACTGGTTTTACTCCATCTTTCTTGGTCTATGCTCGAGAACTAGTTACCTGTGGTTCCTACTATCTGGATTCAGACAATGACTCTGATCTAGTGTTTTCGCCAAGAGAAGAGTACGCAGAAAATCTGGGCGTGCTTCGGATTATTTTTGACAAAATACAGTCTTCCTTAATAAAGGCACATTCTAAAAATTGTGGCAACTATAATTTACGTAGGAGACAGGCCGATTTTAATGTTGGAGGCTGTGTTTGGAAGCGAACTTACTACCAAAGCGACAAAGATAAGCGATTTGCAAAAAAACTTGCACCAAAGTTTACAAAATGTCGTATTATAGCAAAAAAATCACCATTGGTTTTTGTTCTAGAAGATATGTATGGTAACAATTTAGGGGACTGGCATATCAAGGACATAAAACTAACGAACTATAAAGCCTAAGCTAATCAAATCTATCACTAACTAAACAACTATCGTTCTATATTTAACTTTGTACACTTATATACAAAATTTCCACTCGTTACTTAAATTAAAAACGTGTTTCGGTTACCCTCTACCGGATATACCGGAATAATTGTCATTAACGTTATAGTACTACCTAAAGTAGTTACTAAACAATTTTAAACCTATATAGAGTGACTATTTGAATCAAATAAAATAAGACGTTATTTTTAAGACCCATCAAAAGCTGTTGGAGAGTATTTTGTCTGCTGAAACAAAAACTCTGGGTGATATCGCGGCTCTAACACATACCTAAATGTGTTAAGGCAAATCCGAGAGATGACGAACGAGGGTATAGCATGAGTGAGTGAGGTATGTTGTGGATGACTGAATGTGAATCTGATCGCTTTTGAGATAGTCTAGTGATAGAGAATTTTCTTAGGCAAAATTCTACCCAAAAAGAGGGGGTATGTAACGTTGTCGTTACTACTGTTTCTGAGTAAACAATCTTATCGAATATTTGTAATATGTACAACCTTAAGTAAGTTAATCTAAAAATAAATCTTACAATTATGTATCAGAGCCTGAATCAATGCAAGTAATTGAATGCTATTATGCTTTGATATTACAAATCACTAGGCGCTGTGTTGCGCGCATGCATTCTTATTCCAACGGCAAGTCATGCTCAAGGTGAACCGCTGCTCCCCGCGAGGGCGACAGCGGGCCAATTTCTCGGACATTCGCGCTGAGGAGCGACAGCACGACATCACGTATGATGGGTCGCTAACTATTCCTATTAATTTTATTTTATTTTATAATTATTCTTAATAATCTGTACTGTGCTGGATCACAGTATTCAGAAATTATATTGTAATGTCTTAATTATTTAAATACGCGAGTGTGTGTTATCCCCGGTCGGGTGAGTGTTGCAAATAATTACTTACTAATGTTAATCAGTAGAATATTTCTAGTGTGCCTAATATTGCCTTGTGTTTTCATGTAGCTAGCTTCATTTCATTAGTTGTAAGCATTTAACAGTTGAATCTTTCGAGTAACGAAATTCCTTTGTTCTACAAGTGTAATTCTACCCGTTTGTCAAAAATGTATTTGCTGACTTCGGTCTAAATTGTAATTTTACATCTTTTAATGGCTAATATTAAACTCCAGCTGCTTGTATTGCCTTATCTTACTATTTGCCGTAAATTTCAAACAGATTAAATATTGTGATTTTGATTTTGTGACTTCCACTTTAACTTTCCAAATTTGTCTTCCTGCTGCAACATCATTGATCGCTATTTAATGCTTTTGGTAGCCTCCCTGCTAGTAGCGCTTCTATCTCCATCATTCTCCAGATGTTGCAGTCAGTAACGCAAAATCAGACTTCCCGCTAAGTGGCTAAATGCTCAATTTCAGAGATTTTGGTTACGGCCAACCACACAAGCCTGATGAGTCGCTACTCCCCGGACTGCTAACCTGCCCTCCCTCCGGAACTACCCGTGACGTCACCGGCTGCGCCCCTCCACCTGCCGCCCTACAGGGAAGTGGTAGCCATATCGGGTTGCGTTAAGTGAACACGGTTTACTACCTAAATTAGCGAGGTGAAATAACGGACTCATTACCTGGGATACCTAAGACTTTCTGTGCTATTAATTAATTTATTTATTGGAATTATTTTGATAATTTAAAGTTGTGCGTAGTAACTTGTTTTGATTAAATTTGTAATTGTAAAGCTTGTCTAATTTCTACCTAAATAATCGCCTAACGCGACAATATTGATATGAGACGATCTGAGAAACCGTCTTTTAAAAAACCATTATCTGAAATTATTCAGGAAGGCGAGTGGAAAACAGAGGAGCGGGGAGGCAAGTGGGCCTTGCTCAAAAAAATAGGTTGAAAAACCGTTTCATAGAGAGAAGGGGAGAACTACTGTGGAACCTAAATAATTGTAATTTTAAGGCGGCGGATATTATGATTCCAGTTTATATATATAATGTATCTAAAGACGCCTCAGTAACTTAAATTTCTAACTTTATAAAAAGTAAGACTACGTTGAATTTTTCACTTGAAAAGATGATTATGAAATTAACTAAAGATTACGACGCCTACAAGGTTTTTGTGCCGAAACATAAGGCTGAATTATTTCTGAGTGATGACTTCTGGCCGGAGGGGGTAGTGTATCGTCGCTTTATCGATTTTAATCGACGAAGGGGTGTGCATTACAGTGGATTTAAGTCAACCAAATAATAATGGATATAAGTACAACAACAAAGATGATTACTTTTATCTGTAAAAGCGTGGTAAGATATGTTGAGTGTGTGAGGAAATTATTTCGGTCTGCTGACATTATCGCTCTCCAAGAAATGTGGCTTCTTCCAGAGAACGTAGGATATCTTGGGAGCATAGATCCGGACTTTGCGTTTAAGGGAAAGCCTGCTGTGGACACTTCTGCTGGGATACTTAGAGCGAGACCCTATGGTGGTGTGGCGCTATTGTGGAGAAAAGCTTTGTTCCCGTGTGTTTCGGTGGTCGAGTGCAGTAGTGTGCGTATTGCGGCAATTAAAATAGTAACCAATGACCGCTCATTGTTGTTGCTATCAGTATATATGCCTACGGCTTCAGTGGATAATTTAATAGAATTTACAGAGTGTCTAAGTGAAATAAATGCGTATATCGAGAGCAATGGTGTGGAATCTGTTTACATTCTCGGTGACTTTAACGCGCATTCGGGTGAGTTCTAATAGTTCATGGTAGAATTACCATGAACTATTAGACTTCTTTACCGACCAGTCGTGTACATGTGTGGACACCGAACTCTTACCAAAAGATGCTTACACTTTTGTTAGTGACGCGCACGGCTGCCGCCGTTGGTTAGACCACATACTACTAACTAGTGCTGCTCGTGGCACCGTCGCTCGCGTATCTGTGTTGTATGACGTTTACTGGTCTGACCATTTTCCCATGTCAATAGAATGTAACCTTAATTTAATTACACCTAAAATGGTAACTCAAATTTTAACGTGAAACAAAGTGACATGGGGTGTAAGGGACGATGGGCAGATAGACAAGTACAGGGTACAATGTCATTCTTTGCTTAAAGAAATAGATTTTCCTTCTGAGTTATGTACATGTGTTAAATCGTTATGTGACAATGAGGAGCATAAAGTGATAATTGGAAAGATGTATAGAACAGTAATTGGTATACTTAAGAGGGCGGCGGAATTTAGTTTTAACGCGTTCCGAGCAAACAAACCTAAGTACATACCGGGCTGGAACAAACATGTTAGGGAGGCTCATGTGAAGGCTCGGCTTTGTTATAAAACATGGTTATGGTGTGGCAAACTATGTAGCGGTCGTACTTATAATGATATGTGTGAAACGAGAAAAGCGTTTAAATCAAAATTAAGATATTGCCAAAACAATAGTGACAAGATAAAAATGACAATTATAGCTCAACATCCCGTGAGTGTCGCTGGTTTCAATGAGCCGTGTGCCGGCAATATGCTGATGCGTTTCGTCGTCATTTTCGTGTCGAGCCTCAGCCGCTGCCGTCGCGGGCAGAGCGCGCCCCGCACGCGGCGCGGCTGCTCGGTGCTAGGAGCCAGCCTGAACATCTTAGTGTTATGTTTACCTCTAAGCAAGTAGCAGCCGTCATTAATAAGATGACGCGTGGTAAATCACCAGGTTGGGATGGACTCAGCATCGAGCATCTGAAATGCACCGCGGTGCACTTGCCGAGGGTGCTGGCAATGTTGTTTAACCTATGTATTAGTCATAGTTACCTACCATATGAGTTAATGTATACTGTTGTTGCTCCTATTGTTAAGAATAAAACCGCGGATGCCTCTGACATGTCCAATTACAGGCCAATATCATTAGCTACTGTTATCGCTAAAGAGCTGGATAGTTTGCTTGATAAGCATTTGAGTGAACATCTTAATCTGAGTGATGCTCAATTTGGGTTCAGGTCTGGTTTATCCACTGAGAGTGCCATCCTTTGCCTCAAGCAGACTGTTCAGTACTATACAGCTGGAAAAACACCTGTTTACGCATGTTTTTTGGACCTGTCGAAGGCATTCGATTTAGTGTCGTATAATAAACTTTGGGAAAAGTTACAGTGTGAGACTCTTGTACCGTATAAGATTATATCCATATTTAGATACTGGTATAACAACCAGATTAACAGTGTCAGATGGGCGGGCGTGCATTCGGATGCGTACAGGCTGGAGTGCGGGGTGGGGCAGGGGGGGGTGAGTTCGCCGCGGCTCTTCAACCTGTATGTGAACGGGCACCTCGAGGAGCTGAGCAGCGCCAGTATTGGATGCTCTATAGATGGAGTTATGATGAATAATATTAGTTACACTGACGATATGGTGCAGCTCGCTCCGTCGTTGGGTGCTTTGCGTCGGCTATTACTCGTATGTGAGAAATATGCGGGGGCCCATGGGCTCAAGTATAATGGGAGGAAAAGCGAATTCATGGTGTTTAAAGCTAAAACTAAGGCATACCATCCCGCGCCATCCATGTCATTATGCGGTACTCCATTGAATCGTGTGCAGCATTTTAAGTACTTGGGCCATTGGGTCACAGAGGATCTATCTGACGACATGGATTTTGAACGGGAGCGTAGGGCGCTATCTGTGCGATGCAATATGGTTGCTCGCAGGTTTGCACGTTGTAGCGATGAAGTTAAAGTGACATTGTTTAAAGCCTTCTGTCAGTCCTTCTACACGTACAGCCTGTGGGTCAGCTATACGCGGCGGGCATATAGCGCTCTGCGCGTCCAGTACAATGATGCGTTCAGGATGCTGTTTGGACTACCGCGGTGGTGCAGTGCGTCGACTATGTGTGCGGATAGGCGGACCGAGTGCTTCCATGCGATTGTCAGAAGGAGATCTGCGTCGCTGCTCTACCGCTTTCGGAATAGTCCAAACGGCATCCTGATCACCCTACAAAATAGGTGGGATTCACCAATTATTATTAAACTCTCGTTTGTATTTCTGTCTTTACCACCCTTAATACACAATGTTCTATTGTTTATGTTAACATATTTTTTTAATTTATTGTTAGTATTGAAATAGATTAAGTTCTTAATATTACTGTCCTTATTATCCTTATCACCTACCATCTCCTGAAACAATTTTTGTGTAATTGAACTGTCATAACACTCACGTTCTTTCCGTAGATAATTTAACTGTTCATTAGCAGCACCGAGTTCTTCTTCGAGGTTTTATACGATTCAATGCCACTTCATGCGTAGAAGTATCTTGTGCATCTATTAGTTTATGGTCATACTCTACCAGAGGGCCTAATATGGCTGCGTTTATCGCGTGACAAAGTTTGGATAAGGCACCCGTCACCTTCTGACACATAAATAAGTACGAGAGTGACGGATGCTTTATCCATATTATTATTTGACACGCGATATAGACGCAGCCATACTAGGCCCGCAGGTCGTTCCTTAACACTGTGGTTTTTGCTAACATTTTCTTTTGCTCTTCCTTGCTATCTTCCCTTTCCCTTAGTAGCTGGTCATTTAAGGTATTGGCAGCTTGAATCTCTTTCAAGGTAGCCTTAAGTTGTATCTCAAGCTGGCGTGTAGTGGCTTTGCGTGATTTGATTTTCGTTGCGGTCATGGTTTACAGTTACTCCACAATCACACTAAAAGATATTAAAGTAGTGAGTAAGAGGAGAAGGAGTTTGATACGTAGGTTAGTTTATGCAAGGATGTGTGTGAATAGATGTTGGTGAACAGTGTATCGTGTAGGGCAATGTCTGTTGCAAATGTGGCTTGTCTCAACTGTACTTCCACTGTATGTCAAGTAAAGAGAGATCGCACGGTGCCAATGTTTGTATTTTGACGTCGCTCACGGTTTCAGAAATGAGAAGTGAAAAGTATGAATGTAAACACAGTGTTAAAAAACAGTGTAAAAAGGAATTAAAAGAAATACTCCCCAGGTTTTCTTAATGGATTTGAAAATGTCCGTTGACGGTTGACGGAGCTGCTGCGAGCGGCCTGTTTTTAGTGTTCTTGAAGTTTTATGGGCTTCACAGTTATTTACAATTACAATATCGAGTAAAACAACGTTAACTATAAGGATATAAACATAAATTACTTCAGTTTAAAAGGTTTCTTAATAAGAAAACATGGAGGATAAAAATTTAGGCCGACAGGTGGCGACAGCTGCAGTAGCCTCTGCGGTTGGTAAAATGCCGCTCGTCTGTAAGAAGCCTAAGGCAACTCCAGTAACTGTTATTAAAATGCTCTAAGCCTGGAACCATGGCATTGGCATTTCCATGGCTTGGGAAAGGTTGTAGGAATTTTTATCAGCTTTAATAATGGCATACAACATTTCCTATGACGCATCGTTTTCAAGATGTAAACAAAAAACCAAATATCGGGACCTTCTGTTTGCCCTAAAGGGCTCACCTCCGAGGGGTGGGAACTTTTAGTATGTTTATCTCCTAACTAGTCCAAACAAAGTTCCGAAGTCAAACTTTCTGCTTTCGGTCATTCCATCTACAATCTTTCATTGCCTGGACTATATAACATGATTAATAAATTATTTTTAATGAATCCACAATAAAAGAAAATAAGCAATTTTTCCGTTTCAGTACAGTCGAGTACAAAGAGATGTATCCACTTTGTCACCTTATTGCTTTGTAATAAGGCCCGAAAGTGGATCTCTTTGAAGTTGACTGTACCTACCAGAAATGGTCAACTTGAATATTTTTTTTAGTAAATCTGTTAAGAATTGGCCAGGGGTCACTTTTCATTTTTTATTTATAATATTAAACTATGTTGATCAGCAGAGTTAGCAAAAAATGTCGGGGCCGAACCGTTATGGGGACACTGTGCGGCGCTGACTGATCTCGTTAACACATGTGGGAAGGAACATAACTACCAGCATTGAAGCCACATTGAAGCCACATTGAAGCAGAGTACAATCGCACCTAGCTATATTCAAGGGGAAGGGTGCAAGGGATGACATCGGCAATAGATAGCCCTGTGTCAATAATTTCATCAACAAATCTAAATTCGTACCGCACACGGGGCCTAACTCACAGTTCCTCCACTCGCACTGCAGACTAACTCCTACTCGTATCGCTCCCAGGGAAACTGACAAAGACGCGCAGACATACTCGCGTGCCGGGGCCCGCGTGTACGAATGCTTGCCAGTTGCCCGAGACGATAATAACAGCGCCTAGTAACGCAGCCTTTAAAATTAGATTTAAGCCCCTTCGGACTCGCGCCGAGGGCTCCGCACCGCCGCACGGTGTTATTGTATTCCTATTTGAAATGCATTTCATCAGAATCAGCGCGAGCCCAACTCACATTTGACAATTTTTTAGTTTTTATCGTTTTTCTTCTGGGTTTCTAAAGAGTGGTCCGGAAAGAAACTAGTAGCAGCACATAATATGGTTTTTTTTATTTTATTATGTGGTAATTTTTAAGCAGTGCATTTGTTATAGTAATCTGTAGATACTATTCAATAAAATAAAAAAATAACAATCGTAAAAATGAACGGGCAAGTCATTCAAGTTTTCGCCTTTTATATTACATCACACCTAAAACTTTTTGAACAGCGTCTTCTGGAGAATTTATGAAGTGTTTGTCATAAACATAGTTTTTCCTTTAAGTTTGATGGGCTACTCAATACCTTATTAAATTTTCTTTTGATCAATAGTTAACTTTTTTGATTTGACTTCACTTTGAGGTAGTTACATGGAATTTCAACATTGGTGTATTTACCATTTTTATAGAATTTGTCTCCCATAGAAAAACCTCTGTCAGGGGTTAGATTGGAGAGACTTCCTTACTACCCAAAGTAAAATCCAGTTTATTGGTATAACTTATCCGTAAGATGATATTCCTAAAAGCAAGCAAACGGCAAGCGAAGATTGTCAAATTGTGTTGTTCAAAAAGTTATAGGGGAAGATGGGGTGGCTTCGTACAAAGGGAGCATTCGTACAGTGCTCATATCTATATATTTTTATATAGTTTGTAATTAGATGCTTGAGATTAATATGTAAACAATGGTTTTGGGATTACTTTACCAGTTTTTTTTTTACTAAGATTTTTTTCGGATCGTTTTGGTTGGGGTACCTTCGTACAATCAAAATGTATGTAATTTTATACTGTACGAATGCACCCCATGAAAGTTAAAAAAATGTATATCAAGAATAATTATAATCTCAAAAACAGGTCAGTAAGATATGCCTAAAATGTGACTGAAACAGGTGAAATAGCTGAAAATCCAAAGAATCCTGGGAGAAAACGAATAGTGTACGAAGCCACCCCTCGTATGGGGTGCATTCGTACGTTTCCCACTTTTTGGGAAAACCATTATATTTTGGCACAGTTGCTTTGTATCCAAACTGAAATACACAATTTATTATAGCCAAATAAGTGGAAGCTGAAGTAACATTCATCTCATTTAAAAATAGCGGTTAGTATTTTTTTTACAAGGCTTAGAGAAAAAAGTGTACGAAGCCACCCCATCTTCCCCTAAAGTACCTACCTGCAATAAATATTGAGAAAACTTAAAGAATCTCATACATTTCAATATGATTGTATTTTTATTTCATAGTATGATATCTACAGATTACAAAAAAACTGCTTCATAATTAGCAATAAATAAAAAATATACCAGATAATACATTGCTACTTTTATACGTTTTACCGTTTTTACGAAACAACAAAAATAAAAATATGGATAAAAAAGTTTTACGTATGGGGAACCCCTTTATGATTTCAGCTAGCATTTAAATAATAATATTAGGCATTAAATTATGTCAGTGTTACAAACAAATAGTTAACTCAAACCACTCTTTCATTAAATTTATGTTATTAGACCCTTCACAGATAGTAGTCTTGATTTCATTGAATTTCTAAATAACAGTCTTTTTTTATCTCAAAACCTTATACCATCAAAATTTTCTCTGAAATATCTAAAATACCATAGTACAATAATATACTTCGCCTGGTATTCTCTTCCGAGTAACTTTGGTCACGTGAGTGGACACGTACTACGTCATATCCGTCAACCGAAGATTTCCAAACTTTAAAGTCGGGGTAATTTTAAAATATAAGCTTGTATATATTAACTTAAGACTATCATTGTATATAGGTTTTACGTTTTAACCATTTACTGTTCTCTATAAAAAAAAACGTATAGACGTGTTGCTGCATTTTGACGTAGGTACGGGTATAAAGTTCTACGAGCAATGTGCTTTGACCACCGGCACTTAAATGTTGAACATTTAATGGTAAATATACGATTATACTCATAACAAAATAAAAAATAAGTTCTAAATATTATAGCGCTATGGATTATGAGAACTGATAAGCGCTTTTTTATTAAGCGCTTCCTCTCATTTAACCGTGGTTTTAGGCCCGCAATATCGCAACCACTCCTCGGCAAGCGATTATTTTGGTGGAAAAGTATAGAAACCGACTGTGTCCTACCCTTTCTGCTCTTACAGCTTTTAATTGAGCATTTAACCATTTTGAATTTACAAAAAAAAGTCAACGACTACTTTTACCGCGATAGTTTGAAAATCATTGGCGCGTCATTAGCGTCATGATACCGAGCGAGAGCGGAATATGATATTCCCATAGGTTTGAATAGTATGACGGTAAACATCAAGTTGACAAATTTGTAACCGGCCAGTTTGATCTGTTGAATCCGGTGATACCTGTAGTATCTTGTTGTAATTCCACATTGTAATGTAACCTTTATGTTTAAAAAAAATACCTGTTAGTTATTTTCATGCATAAATGTATATACAATATTAAAATAAAACATTAAACGAAAGTGAATATGTAAATTATGCTCGTGACTTATATTATTCGTGATATATATATTTTATAAATAAAATCGTACACAAACCTAAAATCATTTTTATTCCTTATTTTAGGGTAAGGTCAATGTGGGTAAGACCGTCTACCAGGCAAGTCCGTCTACACGCTATAACTTCTGTTTTTGAATAAGTACACCGCCGACGGCTCGCTCGGTAAAACAGCATTTTGTTCTAGTTCCATCACTTCATATTAGATGTCGCTACGACAAAAACTTTGGAAGTAGTTCAAGTGTCAAGTTTTTTCGTATTTTGAACTTGAAGGGTAAGTTAACGACCTGTTCAAAAAAAAATCATAAAAAATATAAATTCAAGGTGTTTTGGATCAAACAGTAACTATGTAAGTAATTTGATAACCACCTCACATATTACCGTTATTTAATACTACAAAACTGCCCTAGTTTTGTAATTATAAATATGTGAATTTCTAACCTTAAAACTTTTACAAGTTGGAAAGACCGTCTAGAGTATTCGAGGGAAGTCCGTCATACGCCGGTCTTACCTAAAAGCAGATATTGCCAACCTTTTCCGCATTATGAATTTTATTCTTGGTTCTTATGTTGTTGCGTCCGTTATAACAATAAAAGATTTGCTCTTTAAAAAAACATTTTTACTGTAGTGTGTACATATTATTTTAGTGTAAATGTGTTGGAGTTATCAACTACTTTACTTAGGTACATAAAATTTTGCCGCTGAGTAGACGACAATAATATTTTTTGTGATCACTTTATGAAAGTTTTTAATCATTACAATGGTGTTTTAAGATTGCTTGTACAATTAAAACAAGTTTTGATTATAATGACGCTTTTTTCTTTATCAAAATACTTAGTGTATCTCATAACATTACATTTTATGTATGTAAATAGTTGGTATTTAGTATGTATACAGTTCATTTATACATTCTCACATATAACCAATATAAAATTGTATTTCAAAAAAGCTTTTACCGCCTTTCTTTATCCGCCTGAGGCCCACCATACTACAAACAGTGAGATTTTTGTGAATAGGAATTTGAATCTACCAACCAGTAAGGAAATAAAGTTCAATTACCTTTTAGATTAAAATGCTTTTATCAATTTTGAAACAACGTGGACTTGCAACTTTATTACCTTTGAAATATAGTTTAAATTGATTTTGTACCTCCTATGGCACACCAAGTCTCACGACGTTAAAACAAAAAAAGGTTTACGACTTCTTATCTTAGATATATGCCGGTCTTACCCGATAAATGAGAAAAATGTTTATATCTATCGATTGGAACCTTATATCAATGATTTGAAAGTATACATTTCATCGGCTTAAGCTATTAAATTAGCGAGGTCGATTCAATGCGTGTTTATACATCTAATTATGTGTCAAATCTCCACTAGACGGTCTTACCCGAAATGCAAGGGAAGACCGTCTACTCGCCGAGTTTTTAAAAAAATGGTTCGATTTAGTAAAGTTTTGACAGATCTACTGTTTCATTATACCTTCATCGTAAACTACAAAATTTTCTATCATATGCGATCACAACGGTTTATCTAGGTTGTGTATTTGCTGCGGTAGATCCGAGCCAACTTAATTTAAAATGATGTATGCCGGTCTTCCCCACATTGACTAGTGGTTAATCAAGTGGCAACTTTGTGATGACGTAGAAAGTGTCCCTTTTCGGAAGAGAAGACCTTGTTTTATTAGACCATGTAAAATACGAGTGTTATGACTATCAGAAAAAAGGAGCAAAGCAAATTTTTATTCATAGGTTTTTTGGTATCGTCTAAGTTCGTCTCAATAGTTTTTCGTCAAGTTCTTAAATTCGTCCCGTTCCACAGTGTTTGTACTGATGAAAAAAAAAACCCTCTGCTGTTTATAGTATTAATCAATCAAGGATGCATTTAACATGCAAGAGTACAACATTCAGGCGTCTATACCAAATACATTTTGTTAAAAAAAAACTTTACGTGACCTTGTCATGAAATTTTTGTAAATAAACTTTGAAAACGTAACTTAGATAAATATAGTTTGATAAAGCATCTTTGGGCGCATGATATCCAGTCTTTTTTTTGGAAAAGCGCCTATGGATACAGAGTAATTATGTTTTTTCAGTTTTTTTGTTTGTATTTATATTCTTCCCAAATCCTCAAAACTGCGACTTGTGTCTAGCACAGAGAGATGGCTCTTAACAAGGCCTATCACTGGTAAAAAATCCACGTATTTTACGAGAAATGAGCCGGAATAAGAAAAAGACAAACAACAAAAGATTACCAGAAAGATGAAATAGACGACTCACGAAAGTTACGAAAGAAGAACGGGTGATGAAAGCAGAACGGGACGAATTTAAGAAATTGACAAAAAACTTACGTTTTACTACTTCTATGTTTGTTATTGGATTAGTAGGTTTATAATTTTGGTCATTAATACTTAAAAATACAAAATGAAACGGTGATTTACGTTCGCGTTATTAAATTAAAATGTATGACGGCAAATATATTCCCGTTAACCACTAACCCCCTTACTAATAGACGTTGAGTAACGGTGGTATAGCTATACAATGTTTTGTCCTTATCTGTCAAATTCAAATGTCACAATGACAGATAAGGACAAAACATTGTATAGCTATACCACCGTTACTCAACGTTTATTAGTAAGGGGGTAGAGGTTTAATAGAACAAATTATGATTCTCTAGGTACAATGTAATAAAGCTATGATATTTCCTGAATATTTATATAAAATTATATCTCCTACTTCTAATGAATATATATATATAATATATGGATATATATATATTTTAGTGGTTAAAAGGTGAGCACCTCTACCGCTCAGCCCGATGCCTCCGTCCGACCGTAACTATTTACGAGGCTCCCCCGCCAAAATATTACAAAATATTAACTTTAAAATATAGTTTACTCTAACTGTATCTTTAGAGAAGGTTATCGTACTCAGCTTTATTTAAAGGACCACAATAATCTTTTAATGTAATTTTACTTGTAGGTATATCTATTCAAGGCAGACAAAAGATTACAATATACTAATAATGGCTTACAGGTACGTCCTTTTAGTTCGATTTTGTTGAATAGGAGACTGTCCATTTATTTGGGCTGCTGACGGATCATTTTGCAACCTCCTATCCTTAAGAAACTGATCATACTTCTGGTCCAGCCACGTCGCAAACTCCGGGTATCCTTTTTTCTCCTCTGTTTCTGAGTCATAGTTCGCAGTTTTGTGAACATTGTGCTCCTTCAAAACGTTTTTATTGTACAAATAGATGTCGGTAAAAAAAATTATGTAGGTAGTTAATAATCCAGTAAAATTGGCGATTGAAAGTACGGGGTAGTCTACAAACACAATTTTACTCTTATATTCTAGAAAATTTAGTCTACTTTAAAAACTTCCGCAAAGGTACTATCAAAAACTAGTTCTTTAGGGTTATAATCGGCAAAAAAGTCCGTTTTTTTTTAAATATTTGGCCAAGTTGCGTTTGGCGCTCTAGGTCACAAACTTGGATTATTCATTGGGCCAGCATCATCTAAAAGACAAGTCTGCAAAAAATCAGTACTACCGAATTTGAAGCACACTCATGATGACTACTTAATGTTAAATGGATTATAAATAAAATTATGACTGACAGCCATATTAAAGTTGATTGACGTACTTGAGTGTACCAGCGGAAAGCTTTTACAAAGCAGTTAGGATTGTCCTTCTTTGTCAGGGGCCTGCTCCGCAGCGAGCCGCCGCCGGGCTCCTGCGAACCATTTCCACGCGTTAATAGGCTGCTGCCGGCTGCGGCATCCTTCTAAAGAACCGGTAATGGCACTCAAATATTACTTCGTCACAGGTACATAATGCCTAATTGCGCGATTTCCCTGCGGATTATCAAATAGATCCGTGTATGTACAACCTAACATAACCAAAAGGACCTAAGCTGATTCCCGACTAACTCAAGCTAAAGCCGATTAACAGATTGGTAGGTACCTCCGTATCTTGGGATGCAGCAAAAGTTTGAAAGCTATATCCGCGTTGCACTCAACGAACCGCACCCACCTAGGAAAAGAACTTACCACCTGTGCATAGTAAACCAGGGGGTATCCAGCGCGAACACACAGACGCGGATCGTGCAGCTGGACGCTGCTGGCGCTGTCCGTGCTCGGGTACCAGCTCGCGCGCTCGCTTGTGCCTGACCAGCCGGACATTGGGAAAATAAATTTCTACACTGGTAATTTAGGTAAAAATGTTTAAAGAAATAACGGGAATTTAATGTTCTTAATCTTTCTTTTTATGACGGCCGTGGAAATACAATCACGTACATAGCTTGCCAAAAAAGGATTTGACATGGTGACAGGTAAGTCACAGGCATGATAATGACAACTGCGTATTGTCATTGGCAGAAGGTAGGTACGTGGCATGGTACAATAATATATAGCTCGACCACAGAAGAAAGACTAAAGGCATAGAAACCGTACTAAATAAGCAGAAAATACATTATGGTTCACTTCTTTTTACTTATGGTTTTCATAGTGAGTTGGAAAGAGATGAATCTATAGCTATTCTTTCGTTATTTGGTACATCGTCACAAGTAAGGCGTGATTAAGACCTATACTCGAAAATCTAATTTAATATTATTATTATTTATTTATTTTAATGGCATCTACAAGTTATGTAAATGTCATTAAAATAAATGTTAAGCCTTGTTTTATGACTTGTGCAGTCATAAGCAATTGTACGGTGAATCGTCGTTGTCGTCGGCGTCTTCCAGTCCCAGTCGGCACACCATTGAAGATGGCGGGCATCCACTTCAATGGCTTATTGGCTCGGAGTGTTCTTGACTGCTTGCTCATTTAATAAATAATAATAATAAATATGACCAAAAAAAATATGACAAATACGTCACTGTCATAAGTGTAAAGTCACTTATGTCAGTGTCAATCGAACATTCCAGAGTTAGCCAACCTTTTTGCATTGATAATCAAATTGTTGTAAATATTTGTAGATAATTCTATCATTTTCAAAATCAAAAGTTATATTTAACAATAGGGAATATGCATTCAATGTTTTATCTACCCGATATTCAAACCATTAAAATATCCCAAAACAAATATTTTCTCATATAGTGTGTTAAGTCATTAAATGGCGGGTGTGCGTGTTCAATCTTCTTCGTCGTTTTCACACTTGACAGAGTGGTCGTGGTCATCATATCAGTCGCTGGTGGCAAGCTTCACAACTCGCCGCCACTCCTCTCTGACAGCTGCCTTCCTCGTACATTGGTGTAACGAGCTATCTACAGCAGCTTTAATTTGGTCTGTCCATCTCATAGGGGATCTGCCCCTAGGCCGGGTGCCTTCAACTTTTCCTTGGACCACAAGTCGCTCAATAGATACCTGCCCCCTACGGCATACGTGGCCAAAAACCTGAGGATGCGAGACTTTACTATTGATGATAGGCGCTGCTTGATGCCGAGTTCTTGGACTATCGACTCGTTGGTACGGAATTCAGTCCATGAGACCCCCAGCATTCTTCTCCAGTACCACATTTCTAGAGCGTCTATCTTCTTCCTCTCAACTTCCCGCAAGGTCCACGTTTCTTCAGCATAGAGGAATATGGGGAACACGAGTGCTCGAACTAACCAAATTTTAGTGGCCTTGTATTCGGATGCCTTACACTTATGCTTGATTTAAACTTGACAGTTACCCATGGACCCCATGGTGTCATGGCTGGTAAAATGCCGATGATTGTTATTATAAAGTGAGCTACACACTTTTGGCCTGTTATTTTGTCGAATAGCTAAACGTATGTAATATTTAAATTGCATCTAACGTTGTTTACAACTATTGTTTATGTATCGTACCAAATGTTATTAATACCTGAAGTATTTCAAGTGCAATAATAACAGTTTTGCTACCAAAAATCTTCTAAGGTTAAATATTTAATAGGCCATCTTGTATTTGTGTAAGTAAATTGAATTAACTTGTTTATTTAAATCGAAGGTTTAAAACTACCTACAGATAAATATTCTTAGTGCGGTCTTTTAAAAAGTGGAAATATACTAAGACAAATATATATATTTTTTTAGTGACAACCCACGTTGGTCTTTAATTACATTTTCGAGTATATTAGCACCTATAGTATTTGAATCTATAGACAAGAAAAGACAAATCCTTCCTATAGAAAGGACAAAAGTCCTTGTGGAAAAAAGCGCGGGAAACGACGGTCAAGGCGGGAGTGTTTTTTGCTACGAAAATTTTACATAATTTTTTAACTTGTATTAAAGATCAGGTTTTGTACCTTATTATATGTAGTTAATACTTAGTTTTAATTTGTGTATAATAGTTTTCTGTATATATTTTGCAGTATTTGGTAAGTTTTTAATTTTTTTCTCTCATATCTAGCTTAGCATAGGCTAAGCTAAATGGACCCCCCGCATGACCCCGGGGGAGGCTTGACTCCCCCGGTTGGTTACAATGTTACCATTTCAAACGAATTTGCCATTTTACCAGGGACAAATTATTCCAGCATGGACACCGACGGGTCTGTGCGTGGATTAGACCGGGGAGAAAGGAAAAGGTTTCGTGCTATTAATCAACGGAAAATATGTAGACATTGCAATAAGCGTAGGAGAAGGCATGAACCAGGACGACAAATAAAAGATACTGATTGTGTATGTCATGATTTATTAGATATTCCTTCTGTCGAGTCTCAACTTGTTGAAACAAATAAACAAACTTCTATCCAACCAGAACAACTGCCCAAAACTAAACCTCCCTCTTCCAATGCTCATTCAGATCAACAGTCTCTTCAGACTAGTCAAAATATATCCATTGATCACATCTCCAACGCTAACAAGAACCCAACTCAGTCTACTACTCAGACTGGCAGAACCCAATACGAGGCTTATGACATAGAGCCCTTTATAGTTCATGTCCAAAAAGTATTATCAGGCAGTGAAAATCCCTCTCTCCATCCAGTTCAGTTTGGTTATTTCTTAAAGAAAAGTCCTTTTAAGAATATAGTTAATGGTAGTATCAAACGCATAGGCAGAAACAGGCTCTCAATGGCTTTCTCAAACTACAAAGATGCAAATTATTTTATCAGTAATTCATTCTTATCATCAAATAACTACAAAGCATTTATTCCGTCATTTAATGTGACCCGAATGGGTCTTGTACGAGGCGTTCCCTCTGAGTGGACTCCAGAAGAGGTTCTAGAGAATGTATCGGTTCCTATTGGGTGCGGCAAAATTCTTAAAGTGAGGAGATTAAATTACAAAGGTAGAAACATTTCACCTCCTGAGTGGAAACCTTCTCAGACTGTTGTTCTTACATTTGATGGTCAAGTTTTACCCAAACGAATTTTTATGTGTTACAATGCTTTATCTGTAGAGCTATTATACCTTCCCCACTATACAATGCTTTAACTGTTGTCGCTTTGGTCACACCAAAACTAATTGTAATTCTCGCCCTCGCTGTTACAAGTGTGGTGATGGTCATTTTGGAGATTCTTGTTCGGTTGAGGAAGAATCTGCAACCTGTTGTTTGTGTTCCGGGTTTCATTTCTCTACCAACAAAAAATGCCCAGAGTTTGAAAGACAGACAAAAATAAAGACCTATATGGCTCAAAACTGTGTCTCATATGCTGAAGCAAATAAAGTATATGAGCCAGTTTCTAAATCATTTGCTGACGTTATTAGAAAATCTTATCCTCAGTCGGACGCCCCTAATGCTCAAGTTTCTCCAGCTTCTTCATCACTTAAATCACCCCCTCCATTCATCAGGTCATATAAAAAAACAGTGTTCACAAAACCCTCAGTGCCTTTGAAAATAAACAGAGGTTATAACCAGAGATCGGAATAGGCAGAGCTTATTTGCCTAAACTTGACGCATATTCATTCATACGTGAGTGAGATGGGAATACATTATTGAATGAATATGCATCAAGTTTGGGCAAATTAGCTGTACCTATTCCGATACCTGGTTATAACAAGTCTAAACACAACCTTCTTATAAAAGATTACGATGCTCCTTCTCCTTCCAACGGTGTAGCTTTTAACCTATCCGCAAACAACAATGAAACAGTTTTTTCCATATCTGATGTTATTCAATTGTTAACTGAAATTAACACAATGTCCAATAATAATTCTACCGAACAACGCTGCCCAACAATTGACTTTTTAACACATTTAAAATCCAGTTATGGATCACAGATACGACCAAATAATACAATGGAATTGCAGAAGCAATCTGCAATAAACACGATTTACTTCACCTTCATAATAAATTTAACCCTCTCGTTTCCTCTCTGTCTGAGACATGGCTTAAACCAGACTCACTTTTCCGTATTCCGAGTTATGTCATTCTTCGACAAGACAGACCTGACGGTTACGGTGGTGTGGCCATAGTAATCAGGAATTCTGTCTCCTTTTCTTTGTTTCCTCTTCCCTCTTTCAGCGATGACATATCTGTTATCGCTGCTATTGTAAATAATATTTGTATAGTTTCAATTTATTTTTCGCGTCCTAATGTAAATATTTTTTCTCAATTAAATAATTTATTCTCTGTGCTCCCAAAACCATTCTTGGTGTTAGGCGATTTTAACTGCCAACATCAGTCTTGGGGTAGTTCTACATCAAATTGGTATGGTGAACACTTATTAGATATAATAGATTCTCATAACATATGCGTTTTGAACACCGGTTTACCTACTCGCCATACGGAACCGAGTCAAGGCGCCAGTGCTCCAGACTTATCTTTATGTTCGTCTGATTTAGCTTCCACCCTTCACTGGCAACCTCATCCGTCTTCATATGGTAGAGACCACTTTCCTATCATAATAACCATGCCTTTTCTTAAACCCGTTGGAAACCCTCGTCCCTCACGCTTTAAATATAAATTAAACAACGCAGATTGGTAGCTGGTTAGACAGACAGTGGAAGAAAAAACTATTTCTCTTTCCAATAGAGATCAAATTTCTGCGGAAATGCTCACTAAAATTCTTATTGAGTCTGCGGACGAGACTCTTGTTATTAAAAGTGCAAAAAGATCTCATATCCCGTCCCCCCCTTGGTGGGATCATGACTGTACAGTAGCAATTAAAGCAAGGAAATCGGCAGAGAAAATATATTGTAGCGAGATGACTGCAGACAATTTCGAGTTTTTCTTAGAGTCTGACCGTAACTGCAAGAAATTATTTAAAAAGAAGAAATTTGAGAGCTGGCTATCATTTTGTGCAAGTATTAACCCTAATGTCAGTCCGTCAGTGGTCTGGCGTAACATCCGTAGGTTTAGATCTGCTTTTAATGGTTCGTCTTCGAAACTCCCTCTCTCTTTGGCTGACCGCTTTATGGATCGTCTCGCTCCCCCTTCTGTTCCTGAACATGTGCCCTTTCAAATTTCCATTCCTCCATCCATTGTAAATGATCTTTCTGGTTTGAACTCTCCCTTCTCCCTTCTTGAGCTCAAAGGAGTACTGTGCCGTGTGAAAGACTCCACTCCGGGTGAAGATGGAATCCCTTATTCATTTATTAAAAATCTCAGTGATAAAGTCCTCTATTATATCTAGATATCGTAAACTCCATGATGATTTCAGGTTGTGCTCCTCATTCTTGGAAATCTCAAACGTTTATTCCTTTTCTAAAACCCAACAAGCCCCCCGACGACCCTTCATCTTACCGCTCTATTGTTCTCTCTTCTGTTCTTATTAAAATAGCTGAACACTTAGTAAAAAACCGTCTTGAATGGTTTGTGTAGAAGGGAAATCTGTTAGCTCGCTCTCAGTTTGGCTTTAGAAGAGGTAAGAGCACAATAGATAGTTTAGCGATTTTTATTTCAGACATTAGATTGGCTTTTTCAAATAACAAATCCGTAGTTGCTACTTTCCTTGACATCAGCGCAACTTATGACAACGTCCTTATTTCTTTATTGATGAAGAAACTCGTAGATTTAAATGTTCCTATAATTTTATCTAACTTTATATTTAATATCCTCATTGAAAGACATATCAACTTATATGTGGAAGAAGCGACCTTTTCTAGAACGGTATAGAGAGGACTACCTCAAGGGTCGGTTCTCAGCCCATTATTGTACAATATATGTACATATGACTTAGAATCGAGCCTAAGAGGGTCCTCTGAAGTATTGCAATACGCTGATGACATTTTGATATATAAAATTGGCCCGTCTATTCAAGAAAATTGTAATTATTTAACCTCCTCCCTCAGTTTATTAAAGTCATGGCTAGACCACAATGGTCTAGAATTATCAGTTCCTAAGAGTAGGGCAGTCTTGTTTTCCAAAATGCGCAATCCTTCACCCATTGATATAAAATATGTTAAAGCCTCGATTCCCAAAGGTAATTCAATAAAAAATTTAGGAGTGATTTTAGATACTAAGCTCTCTGGTTTTCCTCATTGCGAGTATATAGTTGCTAGATGTGAGCGGAATTTAAATATTTTGAAATGCCTCTCCGGGGTTTGGTGGGGAGCTCATCCTTTTTCATTAAAGTTAATGTATAACGCTTTGATAAGAAGTGTTCTTGATTTTGGCACATTTTTGTTGGAACCTGGTAGTGTCCTTGCATTCAAGAAATTGGACAATATTCAGGCTAAAGCGATGCGAATTATTTTAGGAGCCATGAGATCAAGCCCAATTAATTGCATGCAGGTAGAATCTGTAGAGCCTCCTTTGAGTTTAAGACGACAATTTTTAGCTGACAAATATTTATTCCGTTGTTTCCAATTTACCGACCACTCTCTTATAACTAAATTATCATGCCTCGCTGACCAAGTCGAGAGTTGTAACTATTGGAGAAACAAACGTCTTCCTTGTCTGATAGAAAGTTAAAAAAAAATGTTTCTCTTAAAGCCCCGACTCACCGATCAAATTCCATCCCTTTATTCTCATATCCTATATAGTTACGTATCTCTTACCCTTCTTCCTGACATTCATTTAAGTATTGGTATTTCAAAGATTGGCTTCAACCAGAAGCTGACATTTAACCACGTGTTAGACACAAAGTGGCCACAGTGGCATCGTATATTTACTGATGCCTCCAAACACTCAGCCGACGGCTGCGTGGGTGTTGGGGTGTATCACTCTCAATATAATATAATTCAAAAAATAAAACTTCCCCCTGAATCTTCCGTTTTTACTGGCGAGTGTTTCGGCTTGTTTAAAGCTGTTGAATATGTTTTGCTGATGAAATTAAATAGAACCGTTATTTTTTCGGACTCATTAAGTGCTCTTCTAGCCTTAGCCCGTTATCCATTCGGTTCCCACTATATGTTCCCTATTATCATTAAAATAAGAACTTTGTTATTAGATTGCTCATCGAGAGGCTGTTTTGTGTCCTTTGCGTGGGTCCCTGCTCACTGTGGCATATCTGGTAACTAGAGAGCCGATCGAATTGCCAACGATGCGGTTATGTGTGGGGATTTGCACTACTATAAAAATTATGTTCATGACCTTGCAGCTTTGCCCGGAATTTATCTCTGGTATTCCTGGGATAAAATCTGGTCAGCAAACCACGATAAGGGTCGTCATTATCGTGCCATTCAACCGTCTATTTTACATAAACCTTGGTTTTCCAAGTTGAGACTCGGCATGAAGGCTACTTCTATAATTGCCCGTATGCGCCTGGGTCACGTTTGTTCTCCGGCGCATCTTGCAAAGCTTAAAATAATTAGTAGTGCTATTTGTGAAGGTGGAGACCCTGAAGGTGATATCAACCACATCATATTTGCTTGTAGCAAATATGACAGTTCATGTCTCCTAGAAGGTCTTATTTCCCTTAGAGTTCCTTTCCCCTCCTCTGTATCCTGTTTATTGTCCCCTGTTAATTCTGACATATACCTAATTTTAACAGATTTTATTATATTAAATCATATTAAAATTTAATTTGTATCCATATAATTATATTTAGTATCCAGTTATTCCATTATTGCATTATGTATCCTTTCCATTCCTGATCTTTTATTCCGTTTTTCCAAATTCCGTTTAACCCTTTCTCTGATAATTCCGTTTCCCCGTTTTTGTCGCCATTCGGGCCAAAGCACAAACCGTGCAAGGGCCAAAAAGATTTAAAAAAAAAAAGTCCTTGTGTAAAACCTTGTGACAATGACAGTTAAAGAAGAAAAAACAGCCTACTTTTTGTTTCACTTTTCTCATGTAATACGTAATCTAAAAAGTAGAGAAAGATAGCTGACGCAAAGTACGTGTTATAGTCCGGTTTCTATGCTACCTCGTGTGTTCATAAGTTTTGAGACGAAATGAATGTTACATAAAAATTTAAAGAATAAAGCTATATTTATAAAATTTACAGGTAATGATAATTAGACATTAACCAAAAACCACAAGCAATTACTACTCAAAATGCCCACCCCTATTTTTAATGCAAGCTTTAAGACGCTCCGGCCAGTCATCGATCGCGGCACGAATCTTCTCCAGTGGGATATCCTTTGGTGCTTTTATTAGGGCTCGCTTTAAAGAATCTAAGTTTGGGTGGGACTTTTGGCAGGCCCTGAGTTCCAATTCAGTCCACAAAGAAAAATCCAGTGAATTGAGATCAGGGCTGGAGGATGGCCATTCTTCCGCCGCGATGAAGCCCGGCAAATTTTCCCTTAACCAAGCTTGAGTCGTTTTAGCCTTATGGGCGGGTGCTGAGTCTTGCTGGAAAATCCATTCTTTGTTGTGAAATAAAGTATTAGACAGGGTTTTACTACAGTAACTAAAATGTCACTTTGATAATTTTTTGCTTTAACCTTGACACCTTGTTGGCAAAAATGGAGCGGAGTGACACCTTCGTACGAAACCCCCCACCATACCATCACACTCGCCGGATGATGGGCACGCGATACATTTCGTGCTGTAGCAGGAACATCTTTGCTGCTTTTGGCATAAACTTTCTTATTTTGCCGGTTAAACTTTTCTTCGACCGTAAAGATTTTTTCATCGTGAAGAGTATCTTTTTCGCCATCGTGTCTCTTAAGCAGCATCGGACAACGTTCTCGACGTAATTTACGAAAGCGATCATTTAGAAAATGAACTTCTCTACGGCTATAAGCCTTTACTTTGAGATCGTATTTCAATATTCTGTTGACTGAAATACGCGAAATGTTAGTCTGCAGAGCGAGTTTTTTCTGGGTGCGACATGGATTTCGGCGAAGTCGCTCCCTTATTATTTTGATGTTCCACCACTCCTATGGCGATCTTTCAAAGAATCAGTCTCCTCGTACCGTTTAATGGTGTAATATACGAGGTTCCGGCTTACCCCAAAACATTTTATGTCACGGGAAATCTCCATTGGTTTTTTCCCCGCCATATGTAGTGAAATGACAGTCGCACGCAATTCTTTCGTTCCCTCCATCACGAGAAAAATAAAAGAAATTAATTCCAAAATAATTATTTATGTAACTGGTACATAATGATGCTTCTTAAGGTACGAGAGCCGAGGTTAGAGCGCGAGCTTGCGAGCGCTCTACTTACAGGCACGAGTGCCTTAAGAGTTAATTTTGTACCATTGCATACATAACTTTTTCTACAAGCTTAAAATGATAATGACAAAAATAAACAATCGCTAACTTTTCTTGTATACTTTACTCGATTTTTCTGCTAACAAATTACTCGTCAGCAAAGTTATTTTCATTATTCCGATTGGCGTTCCTAATATCTTGTGAATTTTAATGTTAAATGTTAACAGATTTCATGCAAATTTTAATAGTTACTAAAAACAGTTCTGACTATCATAAAAGTGCCATTTTGTTGATATCCATATTGAACGTAACCATGGTAACCAAATTACAAATCGATGGATATTAACCATCTAATTTTAGTAATTTAATAAAAATGTAATTTTAAACACATAATTAGACTCAAAATTAATTTTGTTTTTAATATACGTAATTGTAATTGGTATTAAAATATTTTTAACGGTTTATTAGATGTCAAGTGTTCACTAAACGCCAAGACTGATATCCGGACTGACCGTAAGCATGGTAATAACAATGCTATAATAATTGTTATAGAACTGTTATTACCATGGCTACGCTTACTATAGAATTGTTTCCCCGCTTCGGTTACGCTATAGGTGATATTCTGATACCGTTAACGATATCAATATCAGCGGTTTATACTACGCGAGTAGAAAAACATACAAATAGCACATTACCATTCCAAATTCAAATTTGAAAAAATAATACAATAGGTGCCAGTATTATTTTCTATATTTTATTAAGTAAAAAGTTTGTCTCAAAACTTATGAACATACGACAATGATATAGTATAGTAAAAAGAGGTAGATATGTTATACACACTTCGATAGTGGCACCCTAAAACCAAGCCAATTGGTACACCTGTACTAAGTCTTGCGCCGTCAACGGAACCGTGAACTAGTCACACTCCTACATACTCGTCTCTGTTTCGCTCCCGGAAATTAGCATACCATCCTGCTTTCATTTGTCATTTATGAATTAGTGTGTAATTGCAATATTTACTGATTATGTTTGCGTAAGCCGGGCCATTTTTACACGCGGAATACCGTATAGGCTAATAGGTAACATATCTACCTCTTTTTATAATATATCATTGACATACGAGGTATATGTTCTTATTCTGTGAGCTCGACCAACTTATCTGTGAACTGAAAGGTGGCGTCATTGTCGTTTCAGTGTTGCTAATTAACTTTAATATAGATGTAGTAAAACATAGATCCCGTGTAGCCAACTGTCAAGCGTACCACCTTTTTCTTCTGTGTACAACACAGTTTTGTAGCCAATTGTTATTGGTCAATACCCGACATGTGAACCCTACTAAATTAAGACGAATGGATAGAATAAGCGGCTAGTCGGATAAAGAATTAAGAAATAGTGTCACTTAATTTAGTCGGATTACTGTTGCTGTTCGCGATCTGTGCGCCCTACGGTCGGAATTTTAAAATAATTCTCCGAAAATATATTTCTTCGATAAGTTAACAGTGAAGTATTAAAGTATAGGTTCAGCGGAATGGTCTGTGTGTTTCGTGGGTTTAAGTCCCGATTGGGAAATAAAGAAAATGATCCACAAAATATAAGCTTTTACAGTTGAGTGATGTTTTACAATATAAATGTTGATTTTCGGCCATAATCCGGCCGTTTTGCAAGTATAACTAGGAACATTATCATGGTATTACATCTTGTAATTAATACAAAGGCACTATGTGCAGCAAATGAGCATTTTTTACGCATTTTTTTATTTTCTTTCGGAAGTAAGAATAGTGCTTCCAAAATTAATATCGATAAGTAAACTTTCGATATTTTGATTGAGTAAATGAGTCAATATGTCTATAATAAAAAAAATTGAGTTAAAATAGCGTTGCCGAACAGTTAAAACGTCGATGTTTTAAATGTCAAAAGTATTTGTTGGGTATGTTTTTAAATGTCGAAAGTTACAACATATAAAGTTAGTTATTCTAATCGTTCGGTTTATTGCGTTGTGTGCCTTTTAGACATAGGCATGGCATAATTATTGTATATATTTGGATTGTTCGTTATTCATGTTCAATATTTTAACATCGCTGTTTTAATTTAATATGTATTTTATCCGTACCTACATATATATCGACCGGTAAAAGAGCCTACCACGTGTGAAATTAATTAATTGTATTGTTTCAGATTTTTATAAGCCTCGCCAGTCACAGAGGACTGGCTGAAATTTGTTTGGAGCGGTCTGCGTGATTGGAATGGGACACCCCGAAAATGCACCGACTGTGTTCGAAACATTTTTCAGCAGACTCATTTATTATGAAGGCTGATAAAAGACTTCAAACAGGAGTGATTGGAGATGCTCTAACAGAAATGGTTCGTCGTGGTTTCAGGGGCCTGTTTTATAAAGCTACAAATTACAATTTACAGGTTACAAGTTTCCATTTGACACAACCTCGACCAATGACGACCAGCTATTTGAGCAGTGTTGCCAGTTTAGACCTGTAAAATTGTAACTTGTAGGTTTATAAAACGTGCCCCAGAAGTTGCAAGGCAATCCGGTATCTAAAAAGGGTCACAAAGTGTCTTCCATTTACTTTTTTGTAAGGCTCATCATTATTAAAGGTAAACGTTTTATTTTCAAATAAAATCTGTAAAAACCGTCTTTATTTTTATTATTCGAAAAAAAAGTTAATTTCTCAGTTTACTTTCCGAAATAAGGTCAATAATCAATTGGAAATTAATCACAATTATTATTGAAAATACTGTATGTCTTTTAATAGGTTAACCTAATTTATCGACAAACCGCACATCACTGACTGCCTAAACTTACGCACACTAATGCAGAGTGACACACACGAACACTCCTAAAAAGTGGTACACTTTTGGAATTCAATCGATAGCGGTCATATATAGACGACTCTTTTTAAAGAAGGGCATTGGTAATAGGTGCGAAGAGTACTATTCTATTAGCCGTTTTTATACTCTCTCTATGTTTTCCTACCTCTATGTTTAATATGTACAAAACCGGAGATTACGGAAAACACACTTATTTTTCTTTACCTATTTTGTTAAAAAAAATAGATAAAAGATATTTATTCAGTAAGTAGGCCGCACGGGCACTTTTACACGTCAAGAATCTACCAGCGCTTCCCAAGAGGAGACCACTGCTGAGAAGAAACGCCGCAAGAAACTCAGCTGTCAGTAATTTTTTAACATATTACAATGGTTACTACTTAGTCTAGCATTATATTAAGTAATAAACATTAAATTAAATATTATACTAATAAAATAACATGCGTAGTTCAACAGGAAATCCAAAAATCTTATAGAGATTATCCCAGTCACCCCAGACTTACGTAATTTTAGGAAAGATGAAATTTTTAAGATCGGTCGTATAACATAAACTTAAAAAGGAATGGCTACTCGCTAAGCTGAAAGCGGGGCCGTTTTGCAGGTAACCAGATACCAAACTTACGTCAAAGTAGGAAGGCTGGTTTTTACATATGTTATATATGATATTGTTATAAACAAACATATACAGTTGCCAGACACTTCCTGTGGGCCATAACTTTTGACAGACACTTTAAAAGTCGTAAAAAAATGGGGGAACTTACGTCATTTTAGGAAGGCTGAATTTTATATGTATTGTTAAGTATAATATTTTAAACTATTTTCCAAAGAGTCAGACAAATCTGAGGGGCCAAACATCCTGCCAGACTCATTAAAAGTTCCGCTGTGCAAGGAAGCGCGAGAGCATTAGAGCATTATTCAAACGCATTAAGTACAAGTGAGATGCACTCTGACTCGCGAATATCTCTCTTACAACTCGTGGCTACTCTTGATTCGAGGCTCCGGCACACCAAAAGCGTGTCAGGAGCTCAGGAGCGACGCGCTTGGAACGCGGACACGCGCGACCTATTTACGTATGTATAGACATAGACAGAAACACAAAAGGTTTGTACTAAGGCGAACTTATCCCTTTAAGGGATCTCTTCCAGTTAACCTTTGAGCGACTGGAAAATGCAATGGTTGTTACAACAAATTGCCAAATGTACAACAGTGAAAAAGAACTAGATGTTTCATAATTACGTTTAATATTAAATTACCAATTTAAAGGACTAAAGTTAAATAAATAAATATGAGGTACATCTTCGATAAATAATGACATAAACATACATTACATTAGTAGATTGCTAAATAGATAGATAGATATAGGTCTACCAAAATCTCATGAAAAATTTAAAAGTAAAAAGAAGTCGATTTTTATATGGCAATGTTGCCTTACGCCTGTCAATTCAAATTTCACCGCTTATCAGGGGTTGTTATTGTTTGTTATTTTTACACAAATATAACGTTAGTTATCAGGCAAATGTCCTAAAAGCCCTTCGATCTCAAGCGAAAAATATCATTAATCATGTGTACTGTAAAATTTGTGAGGAAGAAGATGTGAATCAAACACAATCTTTGATTTAGTGTCGTGTTAATAAAAGACTGGTAAATGAAGCCAAATAATATTGATACTTTAAGGTCCGTTGTACATTTGCAGGAACTTTACTTATAACCCCATTTGGCTTTTATGTCTGACACGCAAAAGTCTATTTAGCACCCTTAATAATTGAGTGCCATTTAATTCCAGGATTACCCATTGTCACCATATGGCGAATCGTGGCTGTGCGGCATGGTTTTCATGATATTTTTATGAAGAATTTTTTTTTTTATCTCTCACCTCCTCAGAATACAACATTGATTTAAGTTAAAATTGCATAATATTGTCGCTTAGCTAACAATACCGCGTATGTCAATGATTGACCGCGAATTAAGAGTTAATTTAATATAATACAAACTTCAATTTTGACCTGTACGGTATTGTTAGCTAAGCGACGATACGTCATCGAATTTTTGAAGTAATTTTGAACTAAATCCTAATAAACATAAGTACATATTATTTGCACACGATTGTTTCAATTAAACCTACTTATTATTTATTAGAAAATATAAGTTCAAAGTTTATTTAGGCTGGGTTTTATAAAGTAACTAAAATTTTATCTGACATATTTACTAACGGACCTTTATAAAACCGGGATCTTAGTTGCACAAACGTGATATTTTCATTTTATCCTAGATAATTTAATAATTCCCAAAGAAGTAAATACTTCTACGTCAGGCCGCCACACCACGCTTTTAATGAACGCGGAAAATAAAGTATCAAGACCTTTAAATCCTATTACCCCAGAGTCGCAAGCCCTAAATTTTAATTACTCTTTTTTTCATGAGATTCTGGTAGACCTATACATACTTATGTTCTGACAGCCATTTTTTTAGAAACTGAAAGTGAAGAGTGCTTATAAAGGATATTTGGGTACCTACATCCTTTTCCAATTTATAAATTATTTATTTTTCTAATCATACAAAATATATTTGAATAACCATGTTTAATCATTAGGGGAGGCCTATGTCCAGCAGCGGACTAATATAGGCTGATGGGCGGCCACTTTTTTTAAATCTGATTACGGGTTCGCATTTGTAGTCCCGACGGAACCTCAGATATCGATTTTCAAGACAATCGAAGCAGTAACAAAAAAGTTCAAAATGGCGGCCACTTTTTTCTAAACCTGAGTACGGGTTCGCATTTGTAGTCCCCACGGATCCTGAGATATCGATTTTCAAGACAATCAAACCAGTAACAAAAAAGTTCAAAATGGCGGCCACTTTTTTAAAATCTGATTACGGGTTCGCATTTGTAGTCTCAAGGGGCCCGATATCGATTTTCAAGACGAACGAACTTAACAAATAAATTAAACTAATCACTTTCAAAAACGGTGATAGTTTTAGGTTATAATTATGCTCACTGTCAACAGTATTTATGCTTAGAAAAGCAATACGGGGTGACGTCAGCAGGTATGATCAAATACCATTTACCATTTTCGTCCATACCTGTAGGTTACGATTGGCCTAGTGGCTGAGAGGTAGGTCTATGATGCCATGGTGCCGCGGCTCAACTCCCATACGATTCCTGTAACGTTTTTTATTTAAAAAATTGTTTAAAAATTGAATACTACCGCTCTGCCGTATGCGTGAAAGAAAGGGAAGCCAGACAGGCTGTCTAGTAACGCGCGTTACGTAAAAAAATGGTTTACCCTCCGTAAAGAAGTAATCACTTCAAAAAAAAAACAACCATTCGTACCAGGCAAATTTTTGCATGGCTAATCTTCGCCGAGTAGCCATTTACGAAAATCACCATGCCATACTTTTCCGACGGTTCCAAATGACCGCCATTCCGTCGCAAAGGAGTAATCTTTTTTTTTGTAAGTGTGTTTGTACCTGTATGGCAATTGGATTTTTGGAAATTGTATGATACAATGTGACCGTTAATTATTATATTTGCAATACTTATGGTAGGGGGAAAAATTGGTGCCATACTGGTACAAATCGTTGGAAATACGCGTAAAATGTTGGAAATTCGCCACCTCCCACATGTATGGCATTAACAAACTTCTATTTATGATCATACAACGAAATGATATAAAAGTTATAACAGGAAGCTATTAATATTTGTCTCTTTTCTTGTCACGGGATCGATGTCATCGGGATATATTTTTTGTTTCGACAAATTTAGTGGAAAGAGAACCCGCCGGCAGTGTGAACAGTCAGCGATCAACTACACTGGTCCGCAAAACTAAGTATTATTAATATACGTGTCTCTTTTACTGACAGGGGATCTTTGTCGTTTGTTCGTTTCTTGGGCGAGAAAATCGCCGATAGCTTATCGCTTCGTCGCCCTTGGTGGGACCAGCCTTGAAGCCGATTGCGATTGCGAGTGCGTTAGGCAATAGCGACGCAGATTGAGGCTTGTTTTCGTCGCAGCCCTGGCGAATAGAAGGCACCGCAGCTCGTCAAGGCTGTTCAAAAAAATTGTGAAGCTATTGGGTCTACAGAGACAATTCTAATATCATATTGTAGCAAATTTAGTCTACTTAAAAACCTTCTGGGACTAGTTATTTTGGGTTATAATCGCAAAATCTGAAAAAAAACCGAAATATTCGCGGTTTTTTCAAATTTTGATAAAGTTGCGTTCGGCGCTCGGGGTCTCAAACTTGAATTATCCATTGGGCCAACATCGTAAACAAGTCTGCAAAAAAACAGAACTACCGGATTTGACGCAAACTACCCCGTACTTTCAGGCGACAACGTTACTGGACTATTTTAGGACATTTCCCTGATAACTAACGCTATATTTTAGTCCATGGAATTGGTACATTTTGCCTTGCATCAAAGTAGTAGGGTAGTTCTGATTTTTTTTATATGTTCTATGTGATGAAGTGGTTATGGCAAATCCCAGTTTTCGACCTCGGGAACCCTCCGGATCATTGTCAAATTTTTGAAAACCTATTAAATATTCAGACTTTTCTCAGTTTCTACCAATTTTTACCGACAGGGACCTATTTTGCGGCAAATATCACTATGTACACTTTAAAGAAGACTAAATTTTCAACAAAGTACTCGTAGGTTAAAGTACGAAGGCGATAATCCAAATAGTTTGTAAGATACAGTTGTTCAAAAATTTGCAAAAAGTTCTAGCAGGCTACGCTAACAGGATTGGCCCCCACGAGGGATTTGGTTATACTTTTAGTGGGAGTAGTGGCAGGACCTAACAACACTGTATGCTTAATATCAGCCTTCGATTTTCTTTTGTTTCCGATTTATTCACGAAAATGTTAAAAAATCAAGGTAATTTTTAAACTGTTATTTTATCTAAACCGTGCAAGCGACCGTAACCAAATAAAATCACTATTGATGAAAATAGAATGGAGTTAATAATACATATTTTTACAGACGTTCCTGTCCTTAAACTTAAATGAAAAAAAAAACTTTTTTGGTTTTCATTTCGTTTCTTTTGCTCTTTTCGCAGAGGTACGCCTACCAAAAAAAATACGTAGACTAGCCACTATTGTCAAATACGTATAAATATAAAAAAAAAAACAAATATCTTGGTGAATCATGTCAAAAAAAAAAACGAGAGTATTCGAGTGTCGAAAGAATCTTGCATTCTGAGTTTATCCAGATAGTTCCCATGTACAGTTTTGTTTTTTTTGTTATTATATACACCTTACCTTATACACAATAGTAGTTTATGTGACTGTACATAATGAACGGCATTAAACACGAGTGTGGGTTTATAATAACATCACACCCTAATTATGTACAGTTACATACACTAACATTTGAATAGCTGTATTTTAGAAACTATTTGCAATTAAATTTGCAACAAAATAATAGTAATTTACTTTTATTTGGTTGCAAATTTATTCTTCTTTAAAGTGTACTTTTATTTTGTTGCAAATTTAGTCTTCTTTAAAGTGTTTATATTGAACTTTACTGTGACAATGGTCGTTGGTGCCAAAAAATGGCAAACACTGAAAGAAGAACGAACATTTCATGGTTTTTCAAGAATTTCACAATGATCCGGAGGGATTTCGAGGTCGAAAAATTGGATTCGTCATTACCACTTCACTGCAGGCAACATACAGAAAAATAAAAACTACCCGATTTGATGCAAGACGACCCCCCTTTTAGGGCACGATTTCCATGTACTATTTGAGTAAAAACAACAAACAATAACAAAGTTCGAATTGACAGGCGTAAGGCAACGTCTCTACATGAAAATCGATGTATTTTTACTTATTTGTCATGACTAGTCATTAGATTTCGGTAGATGTATACACGGACCCTGGGAGGGTGTCGCTAGAAGCAGCTTCAATAAAATTCGCCGAGGCTTGGCTAGTCAATCCCTACTTTTTTAAGGTTCTGAACCTAATGGTGAAAAATTGGTAGTGCTAGTCGGACTTGCGCACCAGGGTTCCTTATTTAATATGGTTGGCATCAGAGTTACGAGTATTTCCCAATTTTGATGTTTTAGTAACATATAAGTAATATTAGTATTCTGAGGTAACAAGTCGGGGCCGAGGAACCCGATAACTGGTCTACAGGAATCTTACGACGAAAATAATAATTTTCATAATTTTGTAAAATTTTCGAACAAGCTTTCGTACCTAGATTTCCTAGGCTACGAGTAATTTTATCTACATGTAGGTAAGATAAAAACAATGTTTCCAGAGAGATTTAGTAGTGCATGCAGTTGAAAACAATTACAGCCATGGTCAAGAAGTGGACCCCAACCATCATTCATTTGAGATGTGGCGAGATGCAAATTCAATCACAATATAATTCGTAAGTGGCAATATTTAGCAATAGGATGTATAGGTTGCCTCATGCGAGAATCCGTAGCTATATAGATTTCAAAGCCTTAGAAATACGTTTTTACGAGGATCGGAAAAGTCACTATGCTATTGGGTTATTTAATTTTAACTTATCTTGTTGCCATTCAAAGTGCACGCGCAAAAATGCTTCCTGCGCTCAAATTAAACGAGGACGTCGGGGGTCTGTAGCGATTGTTTAAATAAATAACAATGTATGTTAAGGACACGCCGCTTACTGTGTACCTACTGGGCAGATAACTATTGCGCCGCTTTTCGAGGAGAGGGAGGGTTGGCCGGCTACTCGAAGCTGAAGCAGAAGTTGAAGTCGCCACTGTTCTTCCAGCGCGGGTCGCGGGCGCCGGCGGCGCGCGCGCCCGACGCCGAGGTGCCCGGCTTGCAGGTGCGCCCCATGACGAGCCCGCCGCCCACCGTCGGTACCTACCAGCCGCGAGTGACACTGCCATTTTACCTACTTATATCTTACTATTCATTCATTTTATTACTTTGTCATTGTTTTCCTATTCAGATCCTATACATAAGCTCCAAATAGTCTTAGATGACTTTTTGTATGGCCCTCCAAAAGCGGAAAGTGCAAGTAAGTACCTTTTGGGTTGGGACTGCTGGTCCTGTTTTGCCCGTGGTCCTACTGCGTAGTCCTACTGACCAATAATTTCTATTTGAATATCAAATTAACAGGGTCGACGGAGCTCCGCTAGCGCGGAGCTCCTGTTTCTGGGTGGTTTGGCCCGAGACTGCTGCAAAACTAACATAACCTAAACCTACCTCATATTTATGATACTAATTTTGGTCAGTAGGATGGCAGTAGGACCCCGGGAAAACCACCCTGCTAGCCTTTTTTGGGTGGGTGCAATGTGACTACCCATATAGCCATTTTTGGTCGCAGACTTTTCAAAGCAGTAACAAGTTGTAATCGTTTCGTAACTGTTTCGGCACATTGCTACTGTGTAAGGGTTTGGTTTCTAAGTGTAGTAACAGTTGATACACAATGCTACCACTAAATAACTAGTAACAATGTTTAGTCGCTGCGTCCACAAATAACGGAAACATTTGTGTCACACATTTTTATACATTTTGCGTTTAGTTTGTGACTAGTGTACAAACTAGGAAATAATGTGTAGTAACCGTGTGGTAACTCTGTAACCAAGTTATAAACAATAAACGCGAAGTGTAGTACTTTTCGGAACTTTGTAACGGTAAATGACGGTGTCCGTGAAACTTTGAGAGTCTCTGTAAATAAAAAAATACATGGAACCATTTTGTGATTTCAGTAACTTTGTTACTACTTTAAGTTTCACGTCGACACAAACTAGTAACTGTGTGACCACTTGTGACTGCAATGTTTGTCCGTCATAATAATATATTTATATCATAATTAGTAAGTTTTATGGTTTATTCTTGCTTTTATATTTATTGTTATTGCTCAAATATATTATTCCGTCTAAGAAAGCTTCAGAGATCTTTAAATTAAAGACTTATTCAATAATGCAATAATACGCAGTACAGTCATGTGTTTCGCTAAATTGGCTAAATTATGATTTTATGATGGCGCGTTGATGAATTTCAACCAATATGATCAAATGACACGATGAAATTATTTTCCCATTGAAATTTGAACACAATCATAATGAATTAACACTAAAACGAAATATCTACGTTGTCAATTTTTTTTATGATGGCGTCTCTTCTTATATATTTTTTTAAATTACTATGAAAACGACATCAGACACTCCAACGAATTTCATTTAAAAGAGTGAATGAACGAATGATTTCTAACGAACTGGTTTCAAACTGGGAACATTGTTACCACACGGCGACGGAACAGTGAAACCAAAAGTTACTGTGTCGACTCTTCCCCAATTTTAGTCGCGGTGACGTAACAATTACGAAGCAGCGACCAAACGTGTTACTAGAATCAGTGTCTACACATAAGTTTCGACAATTTTCGTAATGGCTACAAAAAATGGCTATATATATTTGTAAACTACTATACCTAATTATCACAAGTGGTAACCAATAACAATTATTTACAAATAATTTTAACAGTTGCACATCAGGTGTCCAAGCTTGCCCTAACTGCAGAAGAACAAGAGGAACTGGAAAAAAAACATTTTCCTTCTGGTAGTATTATGCAGTAAGCAAATCAAAGACTTTTCTGACATTAATGGTGGTTATGTTTAAACCCAAATTAGACCAAGGTACACACTAAAGTAGCCGCCAAGGTCCTGCCGCTGTACAATGTGCACAGCGGCAAAACAGGCAAGGCAACAGTGGACTTGCACATTGGTGAAAGCTCCGGAACTTATATACATATAGTTAATTCTTTAATTTCAATATGAGTTTGCATTGCACATATAGGTCTACAGCGGGCTAGCACTAAACAGGTGCTAGGGAAACTAATACATCTATTTAATATTAGCTGACATTGCAGTTTCTATCGAAAAGCTAATTAAAAGCAAGATTAAAACTACCTAACTTATACAACATACTTAAGTATAAGTAATACGTATGTCGTTTGATTAATCACTCTCATTACTATACATCAGGGGTAGGCGTTCAGCAAAAGTGTTGACAGTAAAAAAAAGAGCTTAAAAGTTAAAGGCCGAATAAAAAAGAATAAGCCGATAATTGATTCCGCGTCGATATACCTACCTGCGAGTCTTGGATAGACCTGGGCGATCGGTACGCGATCCGGGACCCTTCGCAAAAGTACCTACACGCCCGTACACCGAGCCAAACATACCTCTCATAAAGCAGTTCGAAAATTGGGCAAGTAATTAGCTATAACGTATTTCGAAACTAGGAAACAGTACCTCCTTCGTCCTTATATTAGCTCATTGGTCATTACTCATTACATAGAAACACAACAATAATTATTTACGCGTAGATACAGTCAAGGACTTTATTATGCCACTATGGAACCCTGTCGCATAACGTTAATCATTCATTTAAGAGTAATTTCTGTCATGTGGTTTGACGCTGTCATTATGACAGGGTTCCATAGTGGCATAACAATTAAAGTCCTTGAATGTGCAATAGGCTAGTGTCCTTAAATCTTATTAGTCCGTCATTTACACTATCAAACAATATTGAACACATATTTTTTCCTTTGTCAATTACACAAAAAATGACAAAGATAAAGGTCGTTGAAGTATCGCGTGACGTCACGCCGTGGCACACTTTATACCACGATGTGACGTCACGAGGCCCCACTCTCGAACTTTGATCCACGTTATATTTGTCAAATTTGATTGATTTGCTAAAGCATAAAATACGTGTTTTATATTTTTTGATAATCTTACTGACGTAGGTACTAATAAGAATTGTTATGTTTTTACACAGTACTCACCCCTATTATTTTACAGTTATTTCCACTTTACAAGGAAACCTGTACCAACTTGTCCTTTATTATAATAAAATAAAAATAAGTTAGCAAATAGTGTTGATATGAGTTTATCAGTGCGCAGTTGTTCCGGAACAAGAGCGCGGTGCACTTGCCGGACCCGACGCTGCTGCACCGCGACCACTGCCTGCTGCGCGAGACCGGCGACCACATGCAGACCGCCGCCGACGCCTTCGCCATCATCCTGTGGGGCGGCGAGGACGACGTCAAGGCACTGCCCCGGGAGTACGTGCTGCGATCGGTACTACCCTGCGCCTACACCTTCCAATACCGACTGCTTGTCTTACCATGGGAACGGAGGTCACAGTTTTAACTTCAAATTTGAAGCGTATACGCCATGTATATGCACTAAAGCGTGTCGGTTTTCACTAGTCGTCTTATCTGGTTGCTATGTACCTCTAGGCCAGGCAACTCAGAGCACAGTTCCGGCTTCGACTGAACATCAAAGGGCCGGACACCGCCGGGAAATGGCTGAATCAACTTTTAAGGTAGTTACTCCCCATTTTTCGACATGTTTCACATATGTTTTTTGTTATTGACGTGGCTTACATATCAGACTTATAAATCAGACGAATAGGCTAACGTTTGAAATTATATGATTTAGGGCTGATTTTTCAATCTCCAGATAACACGATCTGTCAGGTAAATTGTAGCTCTGTCCTTATCTTTCTTATGACAAAGAAAAGGACAGAGCTACAATTTACCTGACAGATCGTGTTACCTGGAGATTGAAAAATCAGCCCTTAAAATAGTACAGTTTTAAATAATAATATAGTTGGTAACGCAGGGGACGATGTTGTATGAAAAATTTCCATTTTCTCCGGAGTTGAGGTGTTTAACATGTGAGCTCTGTAAATTTGGTGGTCTGATTTTAATATTCATACATTATTATTGACCATAAACCAAGTCACCAGGAAAGTTTTAATTCCGCAAAAGAAAAGGAGGACCTTAAAAGTTGATTCACCCAAATACCATATAGGCATATAAGTTGTTTTTTCCAAAAAGTCAGGAAGCTATTTTATTTTATTTTATTTCATTTTAAAGCACTTACGAGTCGCCAGTACCCAGTATGGTCGTGTCCCTATACAAATCGTTACTACCTACCTTAGAAAAAACTCGTGTCTGATATTTCCGCATATCGATACTTAGTACTAAATATTTTTTTTTGCCAGTAACGTTACGAACTTATTATTTGTGCACAAACATACTAATTACAATAACTTTTCAAATTTAATTAGTACAATTGTGAACTAAGGTATCGATATACGAGTTTGAACTTAATTCTCTTCATGTTTAACTTTAAAATCGTACTTCACAAAACATGAAATACGAGGTTTTTTCAAAGCAATGAGGAAATGCAATTTAGAATGGAATCGATAGTAGGTAGTTCTCCGCAATATTTTTCTTACTTAATTGTCCCCTGAACGTATTTATTTGATTTCCTTATGAACTAATCGACCCTTAAGAAAATCGAGCGTGTGAATGACACAAAATAAGTTAAAATTTTGTAAAATTTAAAATAATAATTACTTGCCAACTTACCAACTAAATTCGTGTGATATGAACTAGGCATTGCTCCACCTAGCTGGTTTGATAGTGCAATCCGTTGTATGGGAACCTTGCACTTTTTGACTATGCGCTGAAACTTGGCACAGTTGATTTTTAGCTGGTCTTGAGTAGATTCAGACCGGGAGCCATCGAGAGCCATGGCCTATTTAGTAGGGGGAGGGGGGGAAGTTTGACACTACCGCGCTTTAATTGAAGCATGATTTCTCTAAAACTATACATATTAGGGCATGCGATATATCATTTTCAGATAAATTAAGGACGAGGAATCTATTTTTTGAACAAAAAATGCACTCCTTAACAAAAAAATTAATAAAGTAGAAAATACTAAAATACATAATTTGTAATTTTTTTATAATTACCTATTGTGCTTAAAAATAACAACAGAAATCTAAGAATAAAAATGTAGTCGTAAAGCTAAACTTATGTAGTTTTCAAAAATATATAGTTTATCATATATATCTGTTAACACACGGGAGACAAAAAATAATATTAAGCGTGGTAGCTGGTTTGATAGTGCGATCCGTTGTATGGGAACCTTGCACTTTTTGACTATGCGCTGAAACTTGGCACCAGTTGATCCTTAGGCGGTCTCGAGTGAATTTAGACCGGGAGCCATCGAGAGCTACCGTGCATTTAGCGGGGGTTAAACGCTGCCGTGTTTAATTGAAGGCATAACTGGGTCGGTATTCTAGGCGGTAAAAACCATATCGTATTTGCCCTGTTATCATATTTTCAACGTTTTGATAGCTCCTATTTACTTCACAGTAATATGAGTATAAAATAGTTCCATAGCAGGTCAAATACGATATCTTTGTTACCGTCTAAAATAGAGGCCCGTACTTGTTATGGCGTCCAATATATCATTTTCGGATAAATTAAGAATGGGAAGTCCATTTCTGGAATAAAAATAATGCACATTAGACCAAAAAAATGGCCAAAGGGCAAAAGTTATTTACATCTTTTTATCATTTCTACTTTTTTTTACTCACGTGATATATGTTAAAAATAATAATATATGTATGTAAAAAGCTACACTTCTCATTTTTTTTTTAATGTATAGTTTAGTTTTACATCTAAGATGGGCATAGAACTAATTCGCGTAAACGCAAACATAACATATTTTAAGTCAGGAACCTTGGCAGTTCAAATATTGTAATTATTGTATGTTTTATAATTTTCTAATAAATATTTCATCCCAAACATACCTACTTACATAGCAATATTGTTTTTTCTACTTATTTTTGATTCGCGAAGATAACAAATAGAGGTAAGTAAGTACAATAAAACTTTACTAAAACTCCATTCTGCACCCTAACCATGAGTTACAATTACCGTACTCGCTAGCGAGTCTAATGCTCTGTCCCTCGCAGACCTCGCAGTATTCTTATAGAGTGCGAGCGACAGAACATTCGACTCGCTAGCGAGTACGGTAATTGTAACTCATGGTAAGGGTACTGGATAGAGACGTTTCTAGTGTATCCTTTCACATGCCAACTTTACCTAAACTTCGTTCAATGGTATAGGTAAGAGAATTTTGAAGCTTGGGAAGCCTTTCCTGACCTAACTATAGGTTTCGAGTCTGTAATCGAGGGCCGAATTGAGGAGACAATGGCTTCCATCGAAAAATACGTCGTAACATTATTTAATAGGTCAGAATTTCTGCCTTTTTAAACAGATATAATATGATCTCAAAGCTTAAACCAGAATATTGCATTTCATTATTATTTCATATCAGCTTCGCGTACTTCAGTAAATGAGTGCCGTAACTAAGCCTAAGTCTCTTAGTAAGTCAGTCAGTTATTAAGGATAAGACCAGAGACTCCTAAGACTTGTCCAACTACAGACCAATCCCACTCACCTCTGTAATCGCTAAGGTACTGGACTGTTTGTTTAACCGGTAAATGGACAAGCACTTGACAAGTAACGATGCACAATTTGGTCTTAGGCCGATTTTTTCCACGGAAAGTGCTTTTCTTTGCAGATAATGCAGTAGGGCACCGACTAATGCTTTATATCAGCATTTTTTAAGAGGTATATATCAATGGATGCATGTTTGGGGCCAGTTAGCAGTGTTAGCACCAGCTAAAAAACAGCTCTATCGGTCTACTTGGGCTTAGACGAAGGTCGAAAACAACTGGAAGCCTACATGGACGGATTTGACTATTTCTGCAGAAGCATATCTAGAAATTGTCAGGTGCAAATGCAAAAAAACAGTGCCGTGGCTGGTACAATTGTAAAAAAAAGCAGCTTAAATGTTCAGACCTCTGTCTGTGCATTGGATCTTGTAATATATACAATGAATTTGCATTGCGTTACCAATCATGTGTTTAAAACAGTACCTAAACCCTACTTTCACGCATGATCATGTATTGAGATCACCCTGACCCACGCGTAATATTATTTTTTGCCTCCCATGTGTTAACAGATATATATGGTAAACTATATATTTTTGAAAACTACATAAGTGTAGCTTTGCGACTACATTTTTGTTCTTAGATTTCTTTTATTATATTTAAGCACAATAGGTTATTATAAAAGAATAACAAATTATGTATTTTAGTATTTTCTACTTTATTCATTTTTTTTGTTAGGGAGTGCATTTTTTAGTTCAAAAAATAGATTCCTCGTCCTTAAATTATCTAAAAATGATACATTGCATGCCCTAATATGTATAGTTTTAGAGAAATGTTGCTTCAATTAAAGCGCGGTAGCGTCAAACTTCCCCCCCCTCCCCTCCCCCTACTAAATGCGCAATGGCTCTCGATGGCTCCCGGTCTAAATCTACTTAAGACCAGCTAAGAATCAACTGTTCCAAGTTTCAGCGCATAGTCACAAAGTGCAAGGTGTCGTGCAATAATACCCTAGCTACCTAAAGGTATTTTAAATTCTAATAATTTGAATTTCGAACAGGGATTCAGTAAGGTCAAGCGGAGCTATTACGTCAGTCAGTGGGGCAATTACGTCAAGTGGCTTTAACTCCCGTTTAACTCTCGTATCGAATAGTGAAGTGAGTGAAGTACAGAAAAAAACAACTGGTCAATAGATGCAAATTTTCGATACGAACTTTAAAACGGGAGGTAAAGTCACTTGACGTAATTGCCCCACTCACGCAGCAGTAGCCCCGCTTGACCTTATGTATAATTAATTAGATGTTAAACACAATGTGACTCAGGTTATGCAGACTATGTAGAGTAGGAAGATTCGATTCGAGACATGGACTAGTCCTCATCAGCTCATCACCACGGATCTAACTGTAGTAGGGTGTTATTGCACATAATGATACCAACACCGAACACTGGCCCTGGCTCTACTGTAGCCGAGTAACGTGGTTGGTTGTCGAAGGCCCGCGCTATAGCCATGATGATGATATCCCGGGAGAAGCTGGCCGCGATGTGGGATGTCGTGCTGGCGCGGCAGCGCGCCTCCACCATCACCATCGAGACGCTCGAGAAGTACCGGCCGCTGTTCAAGTATCTCAACGGAAAGCAAATAGCCCGGCTGAACTTGAAGGATGAAAGGATCCTCAACTACATAGGAACCCACCCGGATCTGAACCGGCATCAGGTAAGTACCGTTGGATCCATGATATACCTATGGCATAGCGTTAAATTTCTAATAGTGAGGTAACTCGGCCGTAGACTGGCCAACTACACGGTGCAGTGCGGGGCAGAGCGGCGCACCTCCCACGGATATTTCGCAGGCGTCCGCTGCGTCTTACCTCCATGGGCCCCTGTGCGCGCCTGTACTGGCTCAGTATATAGTGTGTCTACTATCTCGCTATCTAAACATAACTCATAAAGCTGTAGAGGGTCAAAAATCAGTACATTAAAGATATTAAAAAAAAAAAAGATTGGGGACCCTTAGAGCGGTTCCGCACTACGTCCGATCCAAATCCGATCCGAACCCGCGAAAATACGGATCTATAGAGAAATTAGATGACGGATGGCTTCCGTCATCGGATCGGATCGGATTCGGATCGGACGTAGTGTGGAACCGCTCTTAGAATCGATAACAGAACACAATTCAATAGTTTTTGGTCTTCTTACCTGGTTTGTCTGTTTATTGGACGTGAAAACGGCTGTATGGATTCATGAGATATAGCCCACTGTCAGACAAAGGGACTGAGGGACGAACTGACATCGGAGGTTTAAGTCCCGTTGGCACCCTTCAGGCACGGAACCATAAAAGTAGTGTACCTATCTATTAAGCCGTCCACCGCAATTTAATTAGGATTCCGTACCAAATACTTACTGAAAAACGGAACCCTTATAAGATGAGTTTTTTGTCAGTCCGTCCATGTGTCCGTCTGTCCGTCTTTCTGTCAAGACCCTTTTTCTCAGGAATGGCTTCAAAAATCAGTTAGGTAGAAAGACCCGTCCATATATAAAGTTAGTTCTCCTTATAGCTTGGTAAATTCGTTCGTAACACTGCCGTGGTCCGCGGGGGCGGGGAACGTTACGAGTCGATGACGTGTTGCTCATCTCTACACATGATATGAATTACGTTACGGATATGTCTGCCGATATCCCTAAAAATATTTCGTATTGAATGAAAAATGAAAAATGTTTCAACCTTCTACGTAAACAAAGTCGCGGGTTAAAGTTAGCGCTAGCCCAAAATACCTAGTTAGGTACTATTCCCAGGGTTTGAAATACCGGTATTTTTGAGAACCGGTACTGTGACCTTCATGGGAAACCTGTACTAGTCTAGGTACCGGTACCGTGGGTACCGGTACCACGCTAAGTACCGGTACTCGTTGTACCGGTATTTTGTAAGAAATACAGGTATTTTACCGGTACGATACCGGTACCAATAAGGCTCGAATACCGGTAAAAATACCGGTATTCAGTAATAGTGGGTATAAGGGCGAGGAAGGGATAAAAAAGACAGAATAGTATAGGCATGGTACCTATGTTTCAAGCGGCAAATGGCCTGATGGTCGGTCAGTTAGATTCAGGTTACTTGTCGATAGTCGACGGCTTGACGCACGCTAACATAATATTATTTCGATTAAAATTTTGACATTTTGATTTGTGTTTTAGATTATAAATAAGTAGGTATTGCAGGGTTTTTCAATGGACGGTGACGGTAAGTGTAATTACACATTTTAGTTTACTACCTATGTCTACTCCTTCAGTCATATATAATCATAATTTGTTAAGTAGGTTATGCAGCGTAAACACTGAAAAAAGACTGATAATTATGTAAGATGTTAGTGATGATGGTGATGATGATGATGGTGATGATGATGGTGATGCTGGTGAAGATGATGATGATGGCGATGAATATGGTGCTGATGATGGTGATGATGATGGTAATGATGAAGGAGGTGATCATCATTTTACCGGAGGTATCCATGTTGATAGGGGGTGAGAGAGTAACCACTTTGTCAGTCAGTTTCAATCTAATTTAATTACAATTACACATGCGTATATATACAATGTTAACTTACTATAGAACTCACTAATGTGCACTAGATACACGTACAGATAATATCTAATCTAAATGCAATTCATCAATACGTGAATTGATAACAATTACGAAACGTGCCTATCGGCACAGTACCTGCTCCCCCCAAGAGAAAATAAATACAAATTAAAAGGATATTCTCCAGTACAATAAGTTCCTACTGAAATATCCGATGGTATGACTGTGTAAAGTGTGCCGTTATGGGCAATATGTTTCATTAAAATAATAATTTACACCAAAAATTCATCGACTCTTTGTCGGTAATTGGCGTGGGTTAGCAAGTGTTTCCTTAGTTAGCGGATTTCGAGGCTCATTGTCTGATAACCTAAGAAATCAATTCGCATTAGTTAAAGGTAAACATACTTCTTCATGACCATTGCATGAAGGCACAATACTTCTTTTCAATTTCTACGAAATTCTTGGCTCATTTAACGATAACCTAAGAATTAATTCGTATTGGAGATATTAAACATCTTCATGGCCCCTGCATGAAAGCACAAACTTTTCTCAGTTGGCGACATTCTTGGCTCATTGACCGATAACCTAAGAATAAACTGTCATTTGAGATATTAAACATCTTCACGGCATTGCATGAAGGTAAAACAAAAACTTCTGAAATCGAAACTATTACACAGTCAACCGAATAAATATATACAAAAACAAAATAATAATTACCATACTATGTTCTAATTGCAAGTTTCCTCTCGAACTTGACCTTGATTTACGAAGAACGCCTACTAGTCACATTCTGCATACCGCTGCGCCGGCGCTCGTGCCGTAACTCATTTATGTCAAATTGCATTCTTGCGAGTTGTGACGCGACGCTAGCCAAACAGTTTGTAAAATCATCTGTTTTGTTTTGTTGACTGTTTACAGCTGATATCCATCGCTCCAACGAACCTGTACTCGTACCTGCGACAGTCTTCGGGGGCGACATTGCAGTAAATTAATAATTTGCGCTCCTTGATACCTTCTAACTTGCTGGCTTAATTTTCCTCCTGCTTCTTGTATTGATTTCTTCTTCTTGCGGCAAGACAACGGCGTTAATGTTACTTGTCGGAATGGTGTTCTTCTTCGGGGTCACCACTGTACCGGTGGTTACCCCATATTGGTGGGTCGTCAGGCAGGGTAGCGGCGATCATTGTTCAGACGGGATAGTGTTCTTTGTCGGGGTCACCACTTTACCGGAGGTGTCCATGTTGGTAGGGGGGTGAGAGAGTAACCACTTTGTCAGTCAGTTTCAATCTAATTTAATTACAATTACACATGCGTATATATACAATGTTAACTTACTATAGAACTCACTAATGTGCACTAGATACACGTACAGATAATATCTAATCTAAATGCAATTCATCAATACGTGAATTGATAACAATTACGAAACGTGCCTACCGGCACAATCATCACTAGTATCATCATCATTATATAACCATCTCCACCATGACCATCATCATCATCACCACCATCATCACCACCATCATCACCATAATCGCCATAATCACCACCACCACCATCATCATCATCATCATCATCACCACCATCACCACCACCACCACCATCACCATCACCATCATCATCGTCATCGTCATCGTCATCGTCATCGTCATCGTCATCGTCATCGTCATCGTCATCGTCATCGTCGTCGTCGTCGTCGTCGTCGTCGTCGTCGTCGTCGTCGTCGTCGTCATCATCATCATCATCATCATCATCATCATCATCATCATCATCATCATCATCATCATCATCATCATCATCATCATAATCATCATCATCATCATCACCATCATCATCATCATCATCATCATCATCATCATGACGCGGCACTGCCAAGGTCGTAGGACTAATGACACGATTTAAAATTTGAAATTGTTCAAAAGCTGCAAGCCAAAGGCGCCGCCCGGCAACAACGCCGCGTTCGGTGTAGGTACGAGGGTTGATCCCTATGCTCCACCCCTAACCAACTTACAATGAAACTACATTCAAGATTTATATTTTATTTTTCTACGTAGTCTCCCTGTACACTAATACACTTATTCCATCTGTGCTCCAGCATTTCAATAGCCTCCTGAAAAAATTTTTGTCCGACCTCTGAAAACCACTCCTCCACAACAGATATCACCTCTTGATTGTCCAAAAATTTTTTCCTCTTAAAAATTCCTTTAATTTTGGGAATAGCCTGTAGTCGCTGGGAGCCAAGTCCGGCGAATACGGTGGGTGCTCAACCAATTCAAAGCCTGCTTGGTGTATGGCAGCCTTAGCAACACAGGAGGTATGGCTGGGAGCATTGTCTTGGTGGTAGAGTACGCCACTTGTTAACTTACCCCGGCGTTTCTCTTTAATAGCCTCTCGCAATTTTAGAATAAGGTTTGCATAATAGGCCCCTGTAATAGTCTCTCCCTTTTTTAAATAGTCAGTCAGGATTATCCCTTGAGCATCCCAGAATACAGACAACATAACCTTTCCAGCAGACGATGCCACTTTAAATTTACGTGGTGGCGGAGAACCACTGTGTTTCCACTGTTTACTTTGAACTTTAGTTTCGGGATCATAGTGATGTACCCAAGACTCGTCCATGGTTATGTATCTATGGAGAAAATTATCTTTATTTGATTGATACATGTCCAACAGACGCTCGCAAATCAATACTCTATGCCTTTTCTGATCAATGGTTAACATTCGTGGCACCCATCTTGCACTGATCTTATTCATGCCCAATTCTTTAGTAAGTATCTGTTGCACTACATGATATGACAAGCCAGTCTCTTCAACAATTTGCCTGATACGTATTCGCCGGTCTTGTAACACAATATCGTGAACTTTTTTAATGTTTTCGTCTGTAGTGACCGTTACAGGTGGTCCACCGCCATGTTGGTTTTCACAACTTGATCTTCCGCACTTAAACTCTCGACAAAAACGTTTGACTATGTCATAGGATACTGCACACTCCCCTACAGTTGCCACAATATCTCGATGGATTTGAGTTGGTGTCATACCCTTTTTTTGTAGATATTTTATTACCGCCCTCTGCTCAACAGGATCCATTTTCATAAAAAATCGCAATTCAACAATTTCAGTAAGCTGTAGCTCGATAATAGTTTGACATTTTATTTTTTTAATTTTTTTATAATAACCTCTAAATGTCTATGAACCTACAGCAAAAAGGTTTTAATAACCAAGTAACAGCAAAGAGGTCAGGGGTGGTGCGTACGGATCAACCCTCGTACATGGTGACAAGTCGACAACCAAAGCAACGGCGCGAGCGTCGAGCCGCCGATGAGACTTGACCTCGTTGCGCAAAACGGCAACGTCGCTGGAACCTTTATTAGGAACCGGTATTTTAAGGTACAAATAGCAGTATTCGTATTTACCTGTTCTTTGGATTACCGGTATTTATTAATAACGCGTATACGAATATTGTGTAGACGTGATATCGATTAATAACATTATTTATGGTAAGTAATCGACCAAAATTGGAGAAATAAGTACTTAAATCTTTTTTAATGTTTGTATTATATTTACTACCTTACAAAAAAGACGCCAAAAAAACTAAAAATTAAATTACTCACTGTCGTTACATTCCATAAAATTATCGTTTTCTGAATTTTCTACGTTGTTCTACATATAAATTGGTCCGACAAAACACACAATGCGTTGAGACACGTGCGTCGCCCTATGTTGAAATCGCAGCGTTGCGACGACGCAACGCGCCGGCAACTCTACATAATATATGAATGTATTTCAATTGTACTTACTCGGCCGCCGTGTTTCAGGCGGTCAGACAGTGCCTCTATTCTACGCGGTAATACAATATCGCTTTTGACATGATATCGTATCTCTTGTCAGCGTTATGATAACTCTTATTTACTTGACAGCAATGGCGGCTGAGTTATAAACAATACGATAACATGTATGAATGTGTGTATGTAAACACTGGTATTACTTGTACAAAACGCAAAATCAAAATGTAACATTTACATAATACGAATGTAAAAAGGCAAAGTTACCTCTTTAAGGGGTATTTTCCAAGAAGAAAGAGAGAAATAAGAAAAATGAAGCATCAAGTATGTAAGTACAAAATAACATGTCAATAGCAACATTGTTTCCCGCGTACAATAGAGGCGAGGAGTTCAGTTCAGAGTCATTTGTTTATATTATTAGGTGGGAGTCGTTGCCAGCAAGTATATTACAATCAATAAAGAGTGGTCCAAACCAAAGTATCTTAACATAATGAATAATTTGATCTGCGGAGTGCCCATAACGTATATGAGGAAGCTCCCCGAGAACACATACCTACAGCTAGCGCATCAGGTAATTATATTTTTCCAACTTCAAAGTAAAGTACGTGTGGGTGAATTTTCATGTGCCACCCTATAGTACTTACGTAGAGTACCAAAACGCCTGTAACTCGTGTCATATAGCATGCATACGCAAAAGTTAAAATTGTATATTGTTTACTTAAAGATGAAAAAGCGCCAGCGATGCCCTAATGAGTAGGTAGTTCAAGGGCGCAATTGATAAAAATTTAGACACAAGTAATTATGTATAATATATAATTACAGAACCTACACAGAGTTTTAGCAGAAGTTAAAGAATGTACAAATGTTTGATGGGAGATGTAGCTCTTAGGGCCGAGTTCACCAAAGCTTAAAGGGACGGTTAGCGGTTTAACGATTGTCAAATGTATTGACTAACAGCTGATTAAGACTTACCGTCTGTTAAATTAGTTGGTGAACTCAGCTCTTAAGGTAGCAGCCACAAAACTTGTCGCCTTGATTGCTCCTAGGTACTAGTAGGTACTACAGATGTAGTGAAATATCCTTTCACATCGTATTTTCTCGGAAATGTTCGTATTTGTCATGCTACTTGATAATACTTTAATACTTTGGTATTAACCACTCTATATCGATTATCACTCTCGCGATGCGACATTCCCCCACGTTGTCTTGTTGGGTACTGAGTCAGACTGTTAAAAAGAACTTTCAGACTGAGTCAGAAAGTTCTTTTTAACAGTCATGCCGAAAGCATTAAGACCTGGGAAACGTTAAGATCGACAAGCCTGTGAAATTATTTTCAACATTTATTTATATTTCTTCTTGCTTACCTACACCTAATTTCTTGGTTTGACATTTTACACTGATAACTAAAGTACTCTATTTATTTAATTCAAACATGTCACTTAATAATTCAATAATTCATAGACACGTCGGCATCATTCAGAAGTAGACGTGAGTTCCGAGTTTTCACGATGTGAAAGGATTATTCACTAGATCTGTACCTAGGTTGAATGTCACTCGTCTCTGCTCTGCTCGTCCACGAAGCCTGCCATTGCCACAGATTATACGGTATGTCTGCCATTGCTGCCAACTGGGTGCAACTAGCCAGCCAAGGATAAGCTATAAGAATACGGAATAAGCATTGCGGGAAGCCCTTTTTTTAATTCGGTTTTGACATATATATTTTGCGTAATGTTACAGTTAATTTGAGACGACATAATCGATTGTGTTATAATAGCCCAGTCTATAACAACACAAAAAAGGCAAACATCGCAAACCCAAACATGTAACTACGATTTGCTTATATTTAACATCCAAGTTTGCAACCCCGAAAAACCTGTTCTACCTCCATGGTGCTCGAAAAACTTAGATTTTTGGTACTTGTTTCAGTTTTTTTGAAAAACTTCTCTAAGGAAGTAGTTTCAAACTACAAATTGAGCGTAATTTGAGCACATTATGTTTATAGTAGGGGAGCCCAAGAGGGGATTTCGGGATTTACTCGAGCGCGGCAGATTAACATAAGGGGGCATCCTTGTACCCTATTTAAATAAATATAAAATAAATATGAGCCCCATATATATATATATGGCCGCCCGTCAAGTACAAAGATTCAGATTAGTAAAAAAAAAAATGATCATCGGAATTCACGAGCGCGTCAGATTAAGGTAGGGTGAGTTAGTTACATGCTGAACCGTATATATTCCACTAATCTGACAATTTGAGAGTGACGTAAAGAAGGGGGAGGACTACAAAGTAGTAAAAAAAAACGTTATCTCGATCTCGACATTCTCGAGCGTGGCTAAATTTATTTTTATTTTGAAGGGAATAATTCAAGGATTACGAAATAGTACATTACTGGCCGCGAGGCCGCGCTATATACGAGTCCAGCAACCGCCTTTCCCGGTCGAGGCTTGTATAATGCTTTTCTCCAACAATTTGAGGAAATTTAACACAACTGTTAATAATATTAAACACAGTCCCAACATTTCCTTGAAAAAAATAGAACAGAAACGTACGATTTAGTATGACACTGAAATAAAGCATTAAATAAAATCACAAATTTCAACGTAATAAATTCAATTTGAATAAAATATAGTTTAAACTATAACATTTATTACCCGTTTATGTTATTTCGGCAATTTATTTTGTTTATGAACGCAATTTCTATTTTTTTTTAAAGTCAAACTATTACTTTTAAATACGTCGTAAACGCTGTTTGAAAAGGCTAAACTTTTTAGTCTATGACATTTAAAAAGTAAAATATAAAAGGAAGAATTTTGATTGCACGAGTGTTTGGAGATAGTTATCCTAGTCCAAACATGGTTTTAAAAAGTAAAACACCAGGTACGTAATGAAATTTCATACATTTGCGCGGTCGCTGCCGTTGCTAAATAATAACTTTATTTTTTTTAATTTTGCCTGGACCTGGAACTTGGAACTTCGCGGGCTCATTTGACAACAGTAAGGTTAACATTTCCGAGCATGTGGGAGAAAAATATATAAACTGACGATTTGCACAAGCCGACGTACCGTAAAATGGGGTGAATAGAATCCCAGGGGTGAATAGGGTGATCCTGAGTATTTTCTTTAAACTACCAAAAACTATGATTATTGTTTTTGATGCCCAAGGTTGCATTTACGTTTTCTGTTTTCGATAAATTAATTTTTAGACTGGCCACTCAAACAAGGTGAAACCATAGACAATTTAAAAGAAAAAGTCATTTAAACGCAACCATTCAAACTGTCATGTTTATAGTGGTCAATAAACTTCAAGAAATCGGTTTATTTATGAGGGTATATGTGTTTTTAGTTGTTGTGATGTACCAGGAATTTCATGAAGAACACGAAGAGACAAAAAGTAAGTAGAAATATTGTGTTTTTAAGGGTGTAATGTTGAAATAGTTTATGTGCTTGTTTTTTTCATACTTTTGGGGTTATTCGGGTTACCTGAGGGGTCAATAAGGTAAGACCATGAGGTGAATAAGGTAACGAATGGGGGCAATAGAGTCATGGCAGGGGTCATTAGAATCAGTATAGGGGTGAATTGTTAGGGCTGCCAAAAGTATATTTTGCGAATATTTCGTCATTTAGCCATAATACGGTTAAGGGGTAGGTACCTGACATGTGTATGTGTTTGTTTGTTTGTTTGTCCGTCCGTCCGTCTGTCTGTCGGTTTGTTTGTTTGTTTGTTTGTTTGTTTGTTTGTTTGTTTGTTTGTTTGTCAGTCTGTCGGTTTGTTTGTTTGTTTGTTTGTTTGTTTGTTAATTTGTTTGTTTGTTTGTTTGTCCGCCGTCCGTCTGTCGGTTTGTTTGTTTGTTTGTTCGTTTAAGTGCGTGTGTGTGTGTGTGTGTGTGTGTGTGTGTGTGTGTGTGTGTGTGTGTGTCTTTGAATTTTGTTTTATTACTCCTTGCTGAAAGTTCCCATTTTTTCTTTCAATTAGGTGCCTATGTTTGTTTTTGAACTGTTTGTTTCTTCAGGTACCTATTTGATTACAAGATGCCCCGGACTTACAAGCCCAAACCTGGTTCAAAGACCTATAGAAAATATGATGATGTCGTTATACAGCAAGCCCTACAAGATTTAAGGCACCCGAATACCTCAACAGCTCCTCCATCTATAGCATCTGTTGCAGAAAAGCATGGTATACCTTTCTCGGTTTTGCAGCGTCATAATCAGAAAATTATGAAATCGCAGGGTGGACAAACAGCTTTAACACCTGAAGCTGAAGAAAATATCATCCGCAATTTAAACATATGTAACAAAATACAAATGTAACAGTTTTAATTACCTATATTGATTACCTACTAGGTACCTTTCAACTTGTCACAACTACTTATGGCTAATTTTGTTGGTTAATAAATATATAAATATTATGGCAGTATTTTTGACAACCCTGACCGAAAACCCGTTTCACCCCAGGTTTGATTCTATTGACCCCATCCTCGGGGTGACTCGGGTTTCGTAACATTTTTGCAGTTTTCTTGTTATTTTATAAAGAAAACGTAAAAATTGTCTATGATCGTTCAGAAGAATGAGTATCCGGACAAAGCACTATGCAGTTGGATTTTACAATTTTGGTCTTTAAGTGATTGAAATACGTCACCAAAGTCTAAAAACCACCCTATTCACCCCATTTTACGGTAACAAAAATTCATCGAGAAAGTTTAATGCGTGCAGCTACGTGATGCGTATATTCCCCTCTCCGCGTTTCTATTCCTCTCTCACTCTTTCTCTATCTATCACTCCCTCACCACCAAAGTTGATAAATTTATTTATATAGTTTTGTAATTTTGTCAATAACCAAAAATAATCGAACGCTAAGACACAAATCAGACAGTTAAGCTTAACACCAACGGACAGTCATTTTTCAATTCTCATGTTTGCAAAGTTCGCCTTGCTGTACTAACAAAGTTATATTGGTTTATTGAGGGCCACAAAAAGGCTTATTTCATAACTTCTAGCTGAGTAATACTATGTATTCAATGTATGGGAATATCAAACAAATTAATAAAGTTTTAAAACTAGTGCGACATGATACATTTGGGTGTGGTGTTTAAAGTTCACTACTCTCCCCCCCTCCCCTGGCCGCTTCACCCCCCCTCCCGTGAAATGTGTCCCCGTTAACGGTTTTTTAACATTCTTGGGACAATTATAACAGATACGAAAAAAGTGTCCAGGACAAAAATGTTCCTTATCAAGTTCTAAAAAGAAAAGGTCATATGTATTTTTTTTGTACTATCAACGATTTTCAAGCTATATCTTCAGGTACCGGCCACTAATATATCGCTTTCGTACTTACATCTTATACGATCCATACAAATATATCTTACGAAAATTGACAACCAATCAAGAATTAACAGACCAATTGTAGTGCTTTTATCGTTGTTCGTTAGCTGATTAAATGAGGTTCAAAATGGTATATAATAAATGTTTGTACATATCGTAGTTTTCACGGAGGAAGCATTTAAAAAAACCATTACCGACGCGTTCATACTAATTTGTATGAACGCGTCAGTAAATATTTTATAATTGTCAGATTAGGCGAATCCCTCCAGATAATCGTCAGATTATGAGACAGCACGTGTAGGGCATAACGATGAACCATATATCATGGAATTAGTAAGTACTTACGTACATCTGGAAGGTGCACTACACCGATAACGCGAGCCGAAAGAAACTTACTAAAACTTAGTGCGTCCCTTTCTAGTAAAGGTGACCATATTTTAATTGGTTCCCCTTGTTTACGCATAATCATAAACTACCTATCCGAATGTATGATTTAATAATTCCCAACTTGATAACGAGGTATAAAATTACAATTCTTGCAGTCTTGAAGTAACATGCAAGATATACTTTGAACCAAAATTATTACAATATTCTGTCTATTTCATCATTTTCACATTTACCTACAATGACAAACACAACGAGAAAAACTCGATCAAGGAACCCTCACGTCATCAGCTAAACACGTAAATTTGTAAAAAATATTTGGACACCCTAAATATTTATTTAGATTTCCAAAAAATCATTTCTCATGAGCCTTTGAAGATGTCTAAAGATACCTCACGACTTTTAATTTTAGTCATTAATATCCAAGTATCAAAAAAGTATTACAAAGTTCGCGCACACAACTGTACTGTACCTTTCATAGTTTCATACAACATAAATAATATACCTAAGTAACGGTATTTTAACATTTTCTCCCTTTTATTATGTAAAAATTTGGCATTGTCCGTCACGGCGGGCATGTAATAATATCCCGCATATTTGGCAATGTCCTGTGTGACCGACATAGTTTTTCATAAAATCTAAAAAAGTTTGTTTAAATATTTGTTCTGTCCTCCTGAAGCTTTTATTAACTAACATATTTAATGAGTAATTTTTCGGTATTACCTTAAATTACCTTAGGAAAAATGCCCGTTTCACGAAGCTACAAGTTACAAATTACAAGCGGAACTCTCTTCTAGCAAAAGGAGTTAGAAAGAGAATTCCGCTTGTAATTTGTAACTTGTAGCTTCGTGAAACGGGCCTCAGATATCTTTTTTTTCCAGCTTCCGTCAGATAATCTTCAGGTTTGAAATGTAAACTACATACAACAGAGTTGTTAGTTACTTTCCCAGGAATCGCTTCAATCCATTTCTGTTTTACTTCAACATTCGCAGACAGTCTGAAATCAAATCGTTTTTGTTAGGTAACTTCGCTACGCTAGCAATAATGATATTAATGATTGCTCATGGTTACCCTACTAACAGAAATTTCACAAACTTGCCTGTGAAAGGATATCCCACAACCTGGATATGATTCTTTATTGCAGCCACTCACAGCACAACTAGTATTTACCATTGTTTTTAAGAAAATCACATACCTATTAACACATAAAAGCCGAAAACCTATTTCGGCTTTTATGTGTTAATAGGTATGTGAATCTCTCATTGCAACAGTGAGAGATTATTAAAGTGACCGCCAATCGCCATTTTGTGTTATTAGTGTTGCTAGTTTTATTTTATAAACTCCTACCATTACCATGATGAGCAATGATTGAACCGGGTTAACTTTAATATGAATTTAATATGTAATACTTTAATGCATTCCTAGTGCCTAATTTAAATATATATACTGTGATAATCCTCACAATTTTAAAAATTAACATGTTCCATCTAGTTAACATTTCGTACTAAGAAAATCGTAACTTTTTAACATGGCAACTGTGTAAGAGGGACAAACAAAGACAAAGTAAGTCTCATTAGGCTCGTGCACTTGATTACCACAAAGTCAGCCTTCTGCCTTCAGATATTCAGTTCAATTTTACTTGTCGCGATTTTGGAAGTAAGCATTCCAGATGTACTTACTAATTCCATGCCATATATATCTTAATCTGACGCGCTTGAGTATTTCAAAATGACGATTTTTTTTGTAGATTCTAATAATGGCCGCGAGTTTGCGTCACATCCAAATCGTCAGATAATTATATAAGAGCTTTTTTTTAAGTTCACTTAACGTCCCCTTAGAAATTCAGACGCGCTGGATAGATATATATATTTTCCATTTTCAACCCTTCCGTACGGCCACCCCCACCATGCAAACCGGCAGATTAACATGCCTCCGTTATCAGTGACACGTGGGAGTTATACACTATCAATATCTGACGCGCTCGAGTATTTCCGTTTGACTGTCTTTTTTACATTTTTGAAAACCTGTACACGCCTCCCCCACAGCTGAATCGATACACATCATATAACGTTTTTTCCTTTCTACCATCTAATCTTCAAAATCTAATAGGTCCCCACGACGCTCGAGTAAATCCCCAATTAGCACCCTGGGCTCCCCTATATTATTGGTTACGGAGAAATAGACTGAGATCCCAGTCACCGCAGACTTACGTGATTTTAGGAAAGATGACATTTTTAGGATCGGTAGTATAACATAAACTTAGAAAGGATTGGATACTCGCTAAGCTGAAAGCGGGGCCGTTTTACAGGTAGCAGGTATCAAAGGTGGAAAAAACCCATGCTAACTTACGTCAAAGTAGGAAGGCTAGTTTTTACATATGTCATATATATTATTATTATAAACAAACATATACAGTTGTCAGACACTTCCTGTGGGCCATAACTTTTGACAGACACTTTAAAGTTGTTCCGGCTCAATCGCCTGCCAGCATCCTCCGAGCAACGAAACGCGAAGCCTAACCTACCCTAACAGCTAAGCTAACCTAACGTTTTGTGTTTTCGATAGTTTCGCGTGTCGTTGCTCGGAGATTACTGGCAGGCGCTTGAGCCGGAACAACTTTAAAGTGTCTGTCAAAAGTGATGGCCCACAGGAAGTGTCTATAAGTTTGTTTATAACATTATCATATATGACATATGTAAAAACCAGCCTTCCTACTTTGACGTAAGTTAGCATGGTTTTTTTTCACCTTTAATACCTGCTACCTGCCCTGCCCCGCTTTCAGCTTAGCGAGTATCCAAAACTTTTTAAGTTTTTGTTATACTACCGATCCTAAAAATTTCATCTTTCCTAAAATAACGTAAGTCTGCGGTGACTGGGATCTTGGACTAAAACAGCAAGTCAAAATAAAAAGTCTGCTTTGCGTTGAACTTGCTATTTCCAATATAGGTAGTTGCCGTCCATGTGGCGTTCATTTTTTCCACCCTGTATATACATATACAGGGTGGAAAATCCCTGTATATAATGTGTTATTTCGAAGATACATACCGGCTGAACTAATGCTCCTAGGTAAAAGTCATGTCGAAAGAATTTGTAGAGAATTGAATTAGCCTCAATTTAATACCAAAATGGTGCCTTTAGCCCTCATAGATTCATCCAAAATAAAAAATCGGATTTTGACAAAAAAAAAATTAAAAAAAAAATGATATATCCTATCAAATATTCCATTGAAATACAATCTAGTCTTATGACTAATAAGTATTTTAAATCTGACCTAAACTTCTAATACAGACTAAGCTAAGAATGTGTCCATTAACACTTATCCTATTGTCTCTGTTAAGGGGAAGACACTTTGTTAATGTGTTCTTTGTGTGTAGTACTCACTGCACTAATTACACTATCACTACACTAAACTAACTCGAAAGGCTTTGTCCTTTTCAGTCTTCGCTGTATATCCGTGTTGTCGAGGAGCTGGATGGCCTCGACATTCACATGGCGATGAAGCCTGCGTTCATGGGCTTCGGCGTATCTTTTGATAATATTACTAACATATTCCACTTCAAGGTCCCGGTGGAGATTGTCATTTCTTATGTACCAGGGTGCGTTTACAATACCTCTAAGTACTTTATTTTGAAAGCGTTGTATCATTTGCATGTTGCTCTGTTTGGTACAGCCCCACAGCTGAATACCGTAAGTCCATATCGGCATTAGGACTTGTTTGTACAGTAGTATTTTATTGTGTACTGACAATTCTGAGTGCCTCCCGAGCAGCCAGTACATCTTCCTGTAGCGAAGTTCTAGCTCGTCGCGTTTCTTTTTGACGTGAGCTCTCCAGCGAAGCTTGGTGTCAAGTGTCATGCCCAGATATTTGGCTGTATTTTCGTACGGTATTGCTTTGTTATTTATAAATACAGGGTGATATGAGGTTTTCTTGTTAGTAAAATCTATATGAGTTGACTTCGTCTCATTGAGTTTTATTCGCCATTTCTTTGTCCAATCATAGACAACGTTAATAGCAATTTGTACATTTTCCACTGCTTCTTCGAGGGTGATCCCTACAGCCATGATAGCCGTGTCATCTGCAAAAGTTGCAATGGTGTTGTTTTCTAACACTGGAATATCACATGTGTATAACAGGTACAGGACCGGACCTAATACACTTCCTTGCGGTACTCCAGCTTTTATTTGCTTAATTTCTGAGTATGAGTCATCTTGTCTGATTCGAAACATTCCGTCTGATAGATAAGATTTTAAGATATCTGTGAACTGTTTTGGAAGCATTTTCTTCAGCTTGTATATCAGGCCGTCATGCCATACTTTGTCGAATGCTTGTGCTACATCAAGGAAGACCGTAGAGCAAACTTTTTTCTCTTCTAGTGTTTTTTCAATAATGTTGGTTATTCTGTGAACCTGGTCTATAGTAGAGTGCTTTTCTCTAAAGCCAAACTGGTAGTCAGGGATTAACTTTTTGTATTCTAAAATAGGTTTTATTCTTTTTATGAAGAGTTTTTCAAATAACTTGGATATAATTGGTAACAGGGATATTGGTCTGTATGATGTTACCTCATGTGCTGGCTTTCCTGGTTTGGGAATCATAATGACTTCGGCGAATTTCCACAAGCCGGGTACATGTTTTAGTCTGAATGTAGCGTTGATGAGTGTGGTGAGTTTTACTATTTCTTTACGGGGCAGGTTACGTAGGACTTCCCCAGTGATGAGATCATAACCCGGAGATTTCTTTTGTCTTAGGCGATTAATTTCAGTACAGACTTCTTTTGGCGTAACCAGTTTTATTTGAAGTTCATCTTGTAATATCTCTTCATTTAGGTTAATTTCAAACGTATTATCCTCGTGCGGTTGAAATATTTGTTCGAGATGTTGTGCAAATCTCGCAGCTTTCTGAGCACTACTGGTAGCCCAAGTACCGTTTTCTAGTTTAATGGGAGGAACTTGAATAATAGGTCTTTTTAATTTTTTTGTGACTTTCCACAACGAATAGTCTGTTGAACGATCACCTGTTAGTTGACGAAGGTGAGTAGTCATCGACTCGTTGTGAAAACTTTTAATTTTACTATTTAGTTGCTTAGTGAGATTATTTAATATAGTCTTGTCTTGTGGAAATCTCGATTGTTGCCATTTTCTTCTCTGCTTTCGTTTTTCGGTAATCAGATTTCTGATTTCCAGAGGATACTGGCTACCTAAGACCCTTTTCTTGGGGATAGGTGTGTTATTCCAGGCACATTGTTGTACATCTGCTATGAATTTCTTAACCTCCAGTTCGAGCTGTTCAGTGGATTTAAGAGGAACCTTGAGATTTATAATGCTATCTAGATCTAACTTAAAGCTTTCCCAGTCTGTGTTCTTATTCACCAGAGTCGGGTTGCATTCTTTTAACATAATTTGTTCACTTAGAGTTAAGATCCGAACTGAGAACTGGAACTGGAACTGTGAGTGGTCCGAACTCATATCGTATCCTTCCTCGATGTGTATGTATTTATTTGCTAAGTTTTTGTATATGAAGAAATCGATTAGATCTGGTACTTTGTTAATATCGGTAGGCCAGTAGGTCGGCTTCCCTGTTGATACAACGTCAAATTTGGTTTCTTTGATGGCGCATAGCAATTCTTTGCCTTTGGTAATTGTATGTCTGGATCCCCAGTAGGTATTTTTAGCATTGAAGTCGCTTCCTAGGATAAACCTGTTTCCAAGTTGCTCCAAAAAGCTTCTGTACTGCGTTGTTTTTAGTGCATATTTTGGAGGGCAATATATTGCTGATATGGTAACAGGATATCGTTTTGTTTTCACACAAACGGCTTCAATTTGTTTGTCTTGTTCTTCGATCTTGAATTCTTCATAATGGGAAATGTAGTCCTTTATTATGAGTGTACTACCTCCTCTAGCTGTATTGTCTGGATGGAGAGCGTGGTACACTTTGAAACCTTTGATTTGAATGAAAGATTCTTTAGTAAAGTGCGACTCGGATATGAGGCACACATCATTTTTTTCTGTGGATAGGACAGCCTTCAATTCATCTTGATGACGAAGCAGTCCGGTAGCGTTCCATGCCATGATTTTGAGTTACTTGAACATTATTTCAGATTTTGAGTGGATATCTTGGAAGTGAATTCCAGTTTCTTTAACCTACCGTCAAAAGACGACATAAGGTTGAGGATTTTATTTATTTTATCATCCAGGCTACTGTTTGGCAGTGGAGACTTTGCCTGTGCTTGAACCTGTGCTTGAACTTGTGCTCCTTTAGTGATTTGAGCATAGTACACATTCTTTTTGAGGGACTTTCATGAATACTACCCTTTTTATCTGTTTGAGTAGTTTGTGGCTTTGCTGAAGTTTTTTTATTTTTTATAGCTTGCAGTTCCTTGGCTACTACACAACCCCTATAGTTAGCGGGGTGGCATTCGCCACAATGGTAACATTTCGGTTTTTCGTCTGCTGGCTTTTTGCAGTCTTTTGTCAGATGCTTGCCTGTACATTTAACGCACCTGGGTTCTTTGGAGCAGTATTTATGTGTGTGGCCGTACGACTGGCAACGCTTGCACTGCGGTATAAGTTTCGATGTTCTCATCGGCTGGATGTCAACTTTGCATCCTAATATTGATTTGATGTTGTATATATTGGTTATGTTTTCATCTTTTTGTAACGAAAGCATAAACATATTCAATGGCTCTTTTGTCCTCCAACTAAGTTTGTTGACGGCCTCTTGTATAATAAATCCTTTGGATTTGAGATCTTCAATAATTCTGTCTGGTTTACACGAGAAGTGTAAGTTTTTTACCATCACTCTAATGGGTCGGTCCTGCTTATTTTCATAAGTGTGTGAGCAACAACGGTTTTCGAAGAGTATTTTAGCGATACTTCTATACGCGTCCTCATTGGTAGAGTTTATTTTGACTCTATCGTCTTTCATCATTTTAGTAGTAAATGAATCTTTGGGCAGGGTTGATGACAGAAGATCGTAAAACTTCTGGTAATCCTGTATGTTTTCAACCATAATAGGTGGAGGTAGAGGTGTTTTCTTAACCTTATCTTTCTCAGTGGATGTTCCCTGCTGGGGTGGTGAGAGAGTTGCATTACGCTTCCTTTTCTTTCTGGTCTGTTGACGTACCCACTCGGTCTCTTTAGCTAGTTCTTCCTCGTCAGTTCCATATTCTATGGTTTTAGGAGGATTTTCTTTAGCTGCTGTTTTTATTTCAGGATTTTTCAGCTGTTCCTGAGTGTTTTTCAACAGTTGATGTAATTCATCTATTTGACCCTTAAGGTCTTTAACCAAGGTTTCCAATTGATTACGTTTGGCCTTTTCTTCGGAATAGTGTTGATATAACAACCGTTCTTTTTCAGTTTCGATAATAATGTTTTGCGAACCCATTATTACTCATAAGCAGCTTCGCCTTAACGAACTAACACAAATAGTCATGATTCACTTAATCGGTGAAACTAGGTCATCGCGGCGACCGTGAATGCACGTTCGGCGAAACGGATTGCACTGCTGCGTTAGTACTTTATCCGAGCACTATTCAGGGCGCAAGCAAGAGCGACGCAACCGTTCTTCGCGGAAGTGTAAAACGAACTAAATAATAAAAACATTGTACTGAATAATTATGGGAAAAATATGCAAAAATGTGAATTTACCATTTTAGATGTATAATTATGGCTTCAAATATACATACACTAAAGAAATGAACATACTTCCACGCTGTTTCGTTAACTGCGAAAATTTAAGGCACTTGTTTCAGTTTTTTCGAAATAATTATATAAAGGAAGCGTTTTTCGAGTGCTTTACTTTAATAAAGCGTACTAAATTGACTACAATTTAAGCCTAATTTGAGTACTGTAAGACTATTAGTTGCGGAGATACAGCTAGTCAAAGACTGACATTTTTTTTCACCAAAATGAAAATTTTGTGTTATAGTTATTTTCCAAGTTACGAGTACGTACTGGCTAAACTAATAGTTCTAGAATAAAAATTGACATAAGAATTAGTGTACAATTTAACTAGCTTCAATTTAATACCAAAGTAGTGCCTCTAACTTTCATAGTTTTCTCAAAAATATAAAAACTATTAAAATATCTGATTTTGGTTAAATGATAAAAACGTTGTTCTGAATAATGTATGAATGTATTTCTTAAAGAAAACAAAAAGTGTAAATTTGACATTTTAGATGTAAAATATGGTTTCAAAACATATAAACGTAAACATAAAAAAACACAGCAAATATATGTTTAAACTATAAAATAATACTATTTAAACGGTCAAGCAAAAACAGTTTAGACTTTCGTCCTTCTGGAAGGACCACGTCTCATCCAGTCTAGATCAGTGGGGAGGAGTGGGGGAAGAGGGATAATGTTTTCCGGAGAGGAGGCGCGCCGGCTCATGGTGTTGGGTCGTCCACATCCTCATCCTCCTCGTCCAGAACAATAGGGATGGCGTTGTTGCAATTTCACCCGTGGCAAAAGGAACATAGGATAGAGCACCTGAGCCCAGCCTGTCTGCAAGTGCACGACCCTAAGCAACCTCTTTTCGCATTTGCAAGTCACCATTTTAAGCAGGGTCTGAGGAGCGGGCTCCGCGCACATTGCCCATATTCGACTTGCTGTATCTCCGCAACCAATGGCCATAATGAGCTCAGGTTACTCTCAAATTGTAGCAAATTTAGTTATCTTTTAAATTAAAGTGTAACCAAAGATTCTTGAAAAACGCTTCCTTAGGGTAATTTTTTCGAGAAAACTGAAACAAGTGCCAAAATTTTGCAGCTTTTCGAGCACCATGGGGTAGTATAGCGTTTTCAGGGTTGCAAACTTGGGTATTAACTACCTACTCTCAAGGCTACCAACATATAAAAATATCGTAGTTGCATACGCGTTTGCGATCCATGATGATGCATAGACTGAGCTATAAAAACAATCATGACTTTGTATTGTATAGGTACCGAGGTACTACCATAAGAATAAACAATAACTACACGTAGAAGCGAAACTCCAGGCTCCGGACGCGCACTCGGCGCGTTAAATACCTACCGCCTGGCGACACCTGAGGTGTCTAGTCAGTCAGGGGCGTCACAGACGGAATATATATGTATTAACCAAGATATTGTTTTGTGTCTTGAATTGGTTTTCGTATTTCTGTTGATTTTAGTGTTTATGGTTGAACTAAGATAGTGTTTTAAAAAGTGAACGACTATTTACGACAAAATAATTAAAAATAGGTAATTGATTAAATGAATAAGTTTTATTTGTTAAATAGTACCTACATCCCCTAGATATTGAAGATAAAAAAACGAAAACATTAAAAACGAATTAATAGATAAGAATAGTATTTTGTAATAAAGCTTTTTCAACTTAGTAAAATTTGAACTTAATGGTCCGGAAAGGAACGTGAAAAGTAACTCCGGATCCCAGACTATACCTACTTAAAACTTATTGAGCTTAAAAGGTTGTTTACTTATAGATTCGTTTCTGTGTTTTATAGATGATTAATAGCCACATAAGCCATTAAATTTTCTGGTGATAATCTTAATATCATCAAAAATATTATTACCTAATTTTACGTAAATGTATAAAATTCATTTTGCAACAATGTTTCCACGTTGAAGGAAAACATAAATAACATTTCGTGACTAAACTTGTATAACACATCCATAAACCGATTAAAATATTTCACAAGTGACAGCCCTGACTTTGGGCGCGGAAGACAGAGGGGCGTAGCGGGGTGAAGGGAGAAGTAGGTATTAAAAGCGCGGCATTTGGGGCCTGGGTAAAGGAGATTCGCTTCTACGTGTAGTTATTGTTTATTCTTATGGTACTACCTATATCTAGTAGTACGAGTATGTATCATACTTACTGAACTTACTGATTATTCAAATTAAATGTGTTGCGCTCCTATAAATAAGGTTATCCCCTGAACTGAAACGCTAATGCCTGCCATAACACCTCTGTTTCCAGGTATTCTACCATATAAAAGCTTGTGACCCTCTCCAGAAACGTTTCTACCTCAGGATGATGACAAAAACACAGGTTATAACTTACGCAACGATGAGGCGAGACAAGACAAAAATTATTCGGTGGAAATGGTTTATTTAATACAAAAAATAATCGCGCCGCCTTGTCTCGCCTCGCCAGTGGGAGCACGGCTGAGGCTACAGGCTAAGGCGCGACGCGATCAGCGACACAGACGCGATTCAAACAACAGCTTTATACTTATTATACCTACGCTCACGGCTACATTATGCATCCAAAACCACTTGCGATATTTGAAATATAAGTGACTTAACTTAAATAACATAACTGTAGTGCCCAGCGGCTAAATCGATGTCAACGCGATCTTACCATCGAATTTTTAACCGGCGCTACCTACTAATTCAAAACTTTCCGATAAAGTCGCCGTCAATAGAACTTGTGACCCACAGAAATAGGATTCTCATAGAAGGAAATTAATGAAAAGCACACTTGAAAAGTATATCTATCGCATAAATTTCAACGCAGATTGATAATGAGTTAGAAAAAGAGGTAGATAGCAGCGCATTTCGGCGCTATCAAACCGGGGTCATATTTGAGGCCACCGCCGCGTGGTTTCATAAACAGACTAATTTTAAAATTATCAACTTAAGGACATGTTGGAACAACCTCCAAAGAAGCTGTGGTGTATTGTCTTTCGTTGTGTAATACTGTCACATTGCTTTCAAAACAATAGTATCTACGCCAATGATAATAATATAAAAAGAGGTAGATATGTTACCTTTACGGTATTCCGCGTGTAAAAATGGCCCGGCTTACGCACACATAATCTATTAATATTGCAACTACCCACTAATTCATAAATGACGAGTGAAAGCAGGATGGTATGCTGATTTCCGGGAGCGAAACAGAGACGAGTATATGTGGATCTGCATCGTATGTATTACAGAGCAGAGCAACAAATACTCGTCTCTGTTATGCTCCCGGAAATTAGCATACCGTCCTGCTTTTACTTGTCACTTGTTTACTTGGGCTTCACTGACAATGAACAAAGAGTAATAAATCAGACCGGACATCTTGCCTCTTATTCATTTACGCCTACTAATGGAGTGACTCCTAATGCTCTATGTACTCTCAACCAACTTCATTTATAAGCCATTATAGAAACTTAAGAGGTAGGTTAGCTACTTATTTTGACTTACTTTTTTCTGAATTCATATAATGTGGATAAAGCATCTATCACTTTCTGACCAGTAAAGTGCGACAAAAAAGAGTAAAAATTAAATAAAATGGAACTAAAAAAAAACCATACTAAATTGTTGCCATGTTTACGCATTTTACGTCTAAAATGTGACAGTTACGTAAAAAGTAGCATCCTCATTTAATTTCTTCTCTTTTTTGTCGCACTGTATGTAAGTGCGAAAATGACGGATATTTTATCTACCGCGATAAAGGTGACCATAAAACGGGCCCACTTTATTAAATGTTGCTATATTAATCACAAAAACAGCGCCCTCATTAAGCTCCAAGAAAAAAATGAAATAATAAATAAAACAAATGATGTATATATAAAATAATGTATGTTATAATTAATAATACAAAAAATCGAAAGTTTAGGTACACCCGAAACCCGGGTTTTTATTAACGTTTCCTACCTTATTATTATTATATAAAAAAGTCATGTATACCTACTCGTACCTATCGGCCTACACTACGAGGGGCGGCTGATAAGTAATCTCCTTGGTCAGAAATATATACAAAAATAATGCTGGCTGGTATGGATTTATATTCGTTTGTTATTCTATTTTCAAAATGTATTACATTCATTTGTTTATTGCATCACGTTTATTTGTCTCCTACAATTGTTTCAAACATGTCGGTAGAAAAAGTGAAAATGGATAAAATCGAGCAGCGTGCGGTGATTAAGTTTTTGACTAAAGAAGGGAATACGCCTTCGGAGATCAGACAGCGTATGTTACGTGTGTTTGGCAGTTTGTGTTCTTCCGAATTTGTTATAAAGTTTTGGTCAAAGCAGTTTAAGTTAGGTCGTGAGAGTCTGGAAGATGATCCTCGTAGCGGAAGACCAGTTTCGGCCGTCACCGATGAAAATGTAGCAAGGGTGAAAAAAATTATATTAGAGGACCGACGAGTGAAGCAGTGGGAGATAGCTAGAGATGTGGGCGTCAGTAAAGAGCGAGTCAATGAAATAATTCATGAGCATTTGAACATGTCCAAGGTTAGTGCACGTTGGGTCCCCAGAATGTTGACTGCATTTGACATGGAGAGGCGTGTCAAATGTTGCGAAGAGTTTTTGGAGATGAGTCGAGGGAAAGAGGAAGAAATAATTTCTAGAATTGTAACATGTGATGAGACTTGGATTCGACAATGGGACCCGGAAAGTAAGCAAGAGTCGTTACAGTGGAAATTTAAGGATGAGAAGCCGCCTCGGAAATTCAAGGTCTGTCCATCGGCAGGTAAACTTATGGCTACAATCTTTTGGGACACAGAAGGGATTTTGCTCATAGATTATTTACCGAAGAAAACTACAATGAATGCTGATTATTACTCAAACTTACTATACCAACTAAGAGAGACAATAAAAGAAAAACGGCGAGGTAAACTAAACAAAGGTATTCTGATTTTGCACGATAACGCACCAGTGCATACCGCCCGCACAACGAAGCTAGCAATTAAAGACAATGGCTTCGAAACCATTGACCACCCCCCTTATAGTCCAGATTTAGCCCCCTGTGACTATTTTCTGTTTAGACTTCTCAAGAAAGACCTCAGGGGACGAAGGTTTATGACCGATGACGAAATGAAGGCTGCGGTTACTGACTTTTTTGACGACAAACCGAAAGATTTTTTTTTTAATGGTTTAAATTCAATATTTGAAAAATTTAATAAGTGCATTTTACTAGCAGGGGACTATATAGAAAAATAAAAAAAAATTAGCCACGACAGTCTTTTGTTTCATTGTTAGGTAGATTACTTTTCAGCCGCCCCTCGTACCTATACTTTAGACTTCAAATCATTAATTTCAAAATTACCACGGACGTCATTTGAATGGAAGTGTTTGACCTTAATATATAAAATCTGTGTCATTTAACCACCGTCTCACAACACAAAAAATCGCACTGACAGCCATCAAACTATACCAGCCCACAAGTCTCGTCAAGACTTGGCCCTCTGTTTATTTTATTCTTTGGCCGGCAAAGTATTGCTTCTCTATCGCACTCGATCATCGGAAATATTTTTGTTGCTCTCGACATTTTATGACGCAATATTTTACCAACGTAATTTTTGAATAAGTAAAATTAATGAATAAAGTAATTACTTACAAATGATACGTTATTCCATGGCTTTTAGAAGCTTTACTGGAGTAGTTGGTACAAAATCTCATCACGCACGATTGCATTTTTAATGTTTTGGTTGCGTAATCTGACACTAGTTCCACTTTCCACAGACTAGTTCACGGTTCAGTTGTCGGCGCGAGACTGAGTAAAGGTGTACCAAGTGACTTGGTTTTAGGGTGCCACTATCGAAGCCCGTATAACATATCTACCCCTTTTTTTATTATATCATTGATCTACGCGGTACAAAATATTATAAATTTCATTATTGAAACGAAAGTATAATCAACAATTGACAACAATTCATATGTGCTAAGGTAGTAAAATAAAAATAGCGTTTGTAGATTTTACACTGCTGATTACAGTAAAAATATTTTTGGATATTTTTATGCAGTAGTTTTTTTATATTTAGGAAAAACAGTAAAAAAAGTTGGATTGAGAATGTTAGGAATACACTTATAGTGCCCTTAGTCCATTTATTACCATAGGAATTGAAAAAAATATACAACTGTCATGTAAATTTTTCATCTGTCTGACGGATTACTTGATTCTAACGACACGCTTTCAATTCTCGTAATGTACTATTGTTTTGATATACGCTATTTAAAATGAAAGTGACTAACGGATTTGTAAAAGCGGATAGCCGCAATCTGCCCCAAGTCGACGAATTCATGTTCTATTCTATTCTATTCTTAATAAATGGCTTTCACTCCTGTTAAGGTGTATTTCGCCCCCGTGTTTCTCGGTTTTTCTTTATTTAACTTAAATTCGTCGTTAATAATTTATTAAAGAAATAGTCATTAAAAAGACCGTATATACAAAGTTAGGAATACTGATGTCGTGATCTTAGCATGATATAAAATAAAAAAGTAACTTTAAACAGAACTGACTGTCATGTCATATCATTTGTCAACAATAACAACTGTAACAACAAATTCGTCGACTTTAGGCAGATTGCAGCTATCCGCTTTTACAAATCCGTTAGTCACTTTCATTTTAAATAGCGTATATCAAAACAATAGTATTACGAGAATCGAAAGCGTGTCGTTCGAATCAAGTAATCCATCAGACAGATAAAAAAATGACATCATAGTCGTATATTTTTTTCAATTTCTATGGTAATAAATGGACTAAGGGCACTATAAGTGTATTCCTAACATTCACAATCCAACTATTTTTACTGTTTTTCTTAAATATTAAAAAACGATTGCATAAAAAAATCCAAATATATTTTTAATGTAATCAGCAGTGTAAAATCTACAAAGGGTATTTTAATTTATTACCTTAGCACATATGAATTATTGTCAATTGTTCTGTAAAAGAGAATTTTCTCAAATGGACTAAACAGAAGCACATGGGGTTAGCTCCACGCGCTTCTGTCAAGTCCCGAATTCATGTTGTTACAGTTGTTATGGTTGACAAGTGACATGACATGACAGTCAGTTCTGTTTCTGTTTAAAGTTACTTTTTTTATTTTATATCATGCTAAGATCACGACATCAGTATTCCTAACTTTGTATATACGGTCTTTTTAATGACTATATCTTTAATAAATTATTAACGACGAATTTAAGTTAAATAAAGAAAAACCGAGAAACACGGGTAGTCAAATTTTTAACGAGCTATTATATCCGCGAAAATACAGAAATACTTTTTTTTTTAAATGTTGTCAATTACAATTCATAACGGCCTGCGCTGTCCTAGGATGGAAATCGCGCACGGCATTTAAAGAAAATGCATCCGAATACATTCGCTTTCACAGGCAAGTCGGTATTTTGTTATTATTTAGTTATTCCTGCAGTGATTTTGTGCCTTTAAAAGCGTAGAATTGCAGAACAATTATATATTTAGTTGAATATTGGTACATATATCTGTAAATTATAACGTAAAATGTAATATTTTGAATGTTTTATAAATTTACCATCGCATAAAATAGTGTTGAGAAAATTATATCAACAAATAAGTTATTTTATTTAGTTATCCATCTTAGTAAAGATGGAACCCAATTTGACCTGGCGGCCTAATAAATTCTTTACTTTTTATTTTAGATTTCCAGAGGACAGTTTTTAAGGGAAAAATGGGTGGCGGCCATTTTTTACGTGTCCGGGGCCAATTAGTCCTGGAAAAAACATCACCGCGTGTGTTCAAAACATTTTGAAACCAACTGCTTCCTTAAAATTGCCAGTTCCAAACGTAGACTCCGACCAAATTCCGTGCGAACTTACTTAATCATCACTATCACTTCGTAGTATAAAACAAAGTCGCTTCCCGCTGTCTGTCTGTCCCTATGTATGCTTAGATCTTTAAAACTACGCAACGGATTTTTATGCAGTCTTTTTAATAAATAGAGTGTTTCACGAGGAAGGTTTTTATGTGTAATAAGTTTTGGTTTATGTACGGGTATTACTGAAAACTGGCATAAACCGAAGTGAAGCGAGGGCGGGTCACTAGTTAGCAATAAAGTTATATGTAAATATTGTAAAAAGATTTTACTTTATTGATATCAAACTTGTTTATTTCGATTTTTCAGCTTCAGTAAAACAACGAAGGTTTTTTTAAGTAGGTAGGTACTTACTTAAAAAACTAAAATCAGGGCATCTATTCCAAATTGCTTCAATTTCGTAATCATATTGTTAATGATAAATGTTACTCACTTGTCAGTAAGAGCTACTATAGCGTTAACAAGATTACAACATACCTAAAATGTGTTAAAACAAATTGGAATATAACTAATGCTGTACTCTTATTTTATACGGTTACATAACCGACAAATATTAAAAAAAAACGGCAGAACTACGAAACATACTTATTTATATACAAGTCGCAATCGAGTAGCGTCGATATCGAAATTATCGCCTAGTCCCATGTCTAGACCATGTTTACGTAATGTGAACTTTTGACAAATGTTTAAATTTTCCTCCAAAAACAAAAAAAACCGTGTACAACCTTACTTTTTCAGACATAATATGTCTGAAAAAAAGAACACTATTATTATAGTGTTCTTTTTTAGCATATTCAATTTCCCTGAAGAGTAAAGATGACCGCTATTGTTTTATCGTTTTATTTTATTTTATTACTCCTTATATGCTAGTTCTTATTCTGTGTTGTGAATGATGTAAACAAATTAGTGTTTGACACATAACCTTAAATATTCACCAAGCGTGTTTTTATTAAAAATAACGTGTAATGAATAGACTTTATTTCATCTTAAACTTAATATAAAAATAATGATCTACCCCGTTACTAATAAACGTTGAGTAACGGTGGTATAGCTATACAATGTTTTGTTGTTGAATGTTTTGTCCTTATCTGTCATTGTAACATTTGAGATTGACAGATAAGGACAAAACATTCAACAACAAAACAAGAACAAAACAATTATTAGGAAGGGGGCTAGTGTATAAATCATTGCAAAGACCTCACTTGATCTTTAAAAGTACGTGATTATCGAGTAATCATGGTGAATTGGTTCGTTTGGTGTTGTTTACATCTTTTGCAAGTTCTATTGACGGCGACTTTAGGTATAGGTATGTGTGGCTACATTAAGCGTATAGTTAACCGCGATCTTTCATCTGATCGGAGTTTTTGGGAGCGATATGTTTAAATATAAGACATTTTTTATAAAAGCGGCTATATTACAAGTTGACATTACTTAATGACAAACCAAATGTACGTCCGTATTATTACGCGGCTACACTACTTTCCACACAACTACCTACCCAAAAAAAGGAGTGTAATGTTCTCAGGGTTCATGTATGTACTTATGAACGATTCTTTATTCCACTTCTAACCGCCTGAGCCGATTTAGATGTGTGTGGTATCGTTATAATCCTTTCACCGTCACGGGTGACATAGGATACCTAAACTGTATAAAAAATAATAATAATGGCAAAATGACAATTATTTACATAGGTTTATCGACGACAATATAAAAATGCAGTCGGGTTTTTAAAGCTTGCTTTTCATTAAGTTATTAAAAATTCAATACCCGAGCGATTCTCATAACCGCCACAGCTATTTAAAGTTTAACTTCGCTGTCTGAATGCTACATGAATAGGTACAGCGAGAGTGAAAAGTTACCTTCATGATTTCGTATTCGCGGGACCCGTTCAAACTATTTTGTTTCAATCACTGTTTACGAGAGGTTGTGGTTATACTGATTAGGTATTGGTTTCAACCTTCAACCATGTCTATGTTCGATGACATGACGACATGGCATCGAACTAATTATATCGGAAATCCAAGCGCTTCCTGCAATATGGACGGCAAAACCACGGACCTTAAAAAAAATACGGACGTTACGTACCTACACTAAAAAGGTGTGAAGTATGCAAGGTCTGTTATTTCGTTCCGTAATACACGAACTACCGTCTCACAATTGCACTAGGTCTGTTAACCCGCCGCCATTACGCGTCGAGCCACAGCACGAGTGACATGTAATTTTACGCCGAAGAAAATGCCGCATTTTGGTGTAAAAACGTGTAAAAACTACATTATTAAATATAAAAAGAGACGCGGTATCACTTATCACGTGTAAATTATGATTATTCGTGCTATTTTTCATAAATATGTGTTTACTTACTTTGATGCAAATTACAAACAATAATGACAACCAGTGTTGCCAGTTTTTTCACGTTTTTTTTTCCTAAAAGTAGGGAAATCTGTAACGCCGTTACTTATGGTACGGAACCCTGCTTATGTGAGTCAGACTTGATTTTGTTCGGTTTTTTTACACACTTTTTACTAAGTCACAAACAATCTAAGAATGTAATTAAGTCTTGGATCTCTGTTACTTCTAATTTATCAGATTCTCTTGAAATTTTGCATAGGTACTTGTTTATGTCATTGCGATGACAATATAATTGTATGGTACTATCGAGCTGTTATGATGATGGAGACAGGTGGTCATAGGAACTCCTCAATGGCTAACAGTGGATCTGTCGAGTTTGGAATCGTTTGACTTGTCTTTTTAAAGCGAGTGTTTTAATCATTGTTTGAAGTAGGTAAGTCGGAATCCAAACAATCGGAACAAAATATGTTTTTTTTTTAAATTACTCATTAATTTCTGATAGCTTTCCTAAACATGCCAAATTTAAAGACGGTTGGGTTTCAATTATACGTTAGTTGAAATGTTTTAATTAAAATGGGCAAATTGACGATTTACTTATATGGCAACACTTAAAGCACGCACACTCGTAAACGGACGGCCATTTTGTGTGCTTCACTCATGATAAGACTAGGTTACGTCCGTATTTTTTTTAGGTCCGTGGGCAAAACAAAATAAAGTGGTCCTGAAGCGTTACCGTTTATAGGCATAAATTAAAGAAAAAAATAGATCATACTTGAGATAGCTATTTTCTAGTAGAGAATCAAGACTTGGTTTTGAGAGAGACATTATTGTATCACGAGTAGGTAAACAAGTGGGTATACAGAACTGGTATGTTATGTCGAGTAGGTATAGGTTAGATCGGTGATGCTTTCCTATTGTGACCTCTTCTCTTCTCCGCGCATCGAGTCTCCCGCTTTGTGATCTATTCGCTGCAAGTAGCCACTTTCGCGCGAATATTTTGCGTCCTGCGTACAGCGAATTAAAGGCGAATTCTCGGTGAAATCGCTTATGTTTATTTTTCTTAATCGCTCTTTAAATCGCAATGTGTGCTTTATGCAATGTAATGTAGCCACTTCATCGCTGGGTTTTTGCTTATTAATGTGGCCACTCTTTGTTCATCTGTTTTCGCTCAGTTAGTCGCATCGCAAATCGCTATTTGTGTAGCCTCAGGCTTAGCCCATTACACAAGACTATACTTATTAGACAAAACTACACTTACTTACGCTAATTCACTGGTTTCTTTTGCCTATAATGCTTATTTATCTAAATTTTGTGCAAAATTATCACGAAACTATATTAAAGTTTAAATTACTTTAATAATACCTCCAATGACGACAGAATAAATGAATTACACACCATTTTTGGGGTTCCTTATAATTTCGCAATGTCCGTCAAAGCTTAGGGGAAACTGTTGTTCCCCGGACATAAATAGTTCACCTTGAACGGTTGCCAATATTTAGTATCTATCTTCCGTGTTCCTTAAACTATATTTGTTTCTTAAATCATTTAATGTGAACAAAACTCGACAACGGTATGAAAGTCAGGAAAATTAAAACACATAAAACCAGTTCCTTATAAAAAGTGAGTATTTTGAACTTCACTTTAAGTTTTATTTATTTATTTATTTATTTATGGATCCATGGAAAACCAACAGCTTTACAAAAATTTAGAATTAAGATTAACAACACAAAGCCAATTACAGGTTCTCACATTTAGCAATTAAGTATGTTGAAAAAGAATGAGCCTTACAGCGATTATACAGTGCAAATATGTTACAACTACTACAGGTCACCAAACATTTACTGTGAACTATAACTATGCTACCGGCAGCACAAACCCCGCACTCGAAAGATTTATCTTGGATTAAGATTGTTTACAAAAAATTGAATTAATTTATTTTTAATAGTGTTAATATTACTTGCAAATATGTCAAAGTCTAATACATCATTCATTAACACTTTATTCAAACTCCTACTAGCTCTGCACAAAAAACTATTTTTTCTATAATTAGTTGAAGCCCGGGAAACAGAAATAGGACGATAATTCCGCACACTCCTAGAGGGAATATTAAAAGAGACTCTGCCCAACAAATCAGGACAATCAACATTACTGTTAACGATATTTAGTAGGTAAACTATATCGGCAACCTCCCGGCGCTTTACAAGCGGTAACAGATGGTGAAGCTTACACAGGTTAAAGTAATTGCCGGAACTATACTTTACATTTAATTTATAGCAAAGAAATTTAACAAATTTAATTTGCAAACGTTCAATCCTATCAATATAAACTTGATATTGGGGATTCCAGATCTGAGATGCATATTCCAACCTGCTCCTCACGTAAGCACAATATAAGATTTTCAAGGTCTTAGGACGCGAAAAACAAGCTGAACTACGCATTATAAAACCAAGGGACTTGGCAGCTTTAGATACTATTTCATTAATATGATCATTAAAAATAAGTTTAGAATCGTGGATGACCCCCAAGTCACGCATGCTTGACACTTTTTGAAGAATGTTTCCCTTCAACGTGTAAGAGGTAGAAATGGGAGTCAATTTCCGTGAAAAAGTTAATGTAAAACACTTAGAAGGATTGAGGTCCAACTTATTGAAAATACAGTAATCATCTAGACGGCGAAGATCGGATTGTAAAGCAGTAGCATCATCTAGTGACGTAATTTCGGCAAAGATTTTCATATCGTCTGCAAAACAAAGAAGCCTAGCAAAACGGAAACAGTGTTTAATGTCATTAACAAAAATATTGAAAAGGAGCGGTCCTAACAACGACCCCTGGGGAACTCCACTAGGAATGGTCACCCAGCTTGACATATAATTGTTAATGACGACTGACTGACATCTATTAACTATGTAGGACGCGAACCACCTCAAGAGGTCACCTCTTATACCGACTAAATAAAGCTTTCTTAATAATATGTCATGGTCAATCCGATCGAATGCTTTACTGTAATCAGTATAAATTACATCTATTTGACGACCACCATCCATTGCCTGAGAAACAGTATCATTTAGTATAGCAAGATTAGATACCGTTGACCTACGATGCGCGAAACCATTGATGATGATGATTTTTAGGGTTCTGTACCAAAATGGTAAAAAAGGAGCGCTTATGGTGAGATTTCGGTTTCTGTCTGTCTGTCTTTCTGTATGTCACAGCAGTTTTTCTCCGAAACTATAGAGGCTATCAACTTGAAATTTGGCATAGTTGTATAACTTCCTTGCCCGCATCTGTTTTTAGTAAAAACAATATGAAATTATCTTTCTAAATATTTAAAAAGGGGTCTAGAATGGGAGGTCGAGTGTCATATAAAAGGGCTCAATATGCAATCAGTATGCAAATTTTAAAACTATGTTTTCATAATTTATAAATAACATAAAATGTAGGTACGAAAAATTACCGTTCCCCCCTTATAGAGTGAGAGCCCAGTCACCCCAGACTCACGTAATTTTAGGAAAGATTAAATTTTTAGTATCTGTAGTATAACATAAACTTAAAAAGGAATGGCTACTCGCTAAGCTGAAAGTGGGGCCGTTTTGCAGGTAACCAGATACCAAAGGTGGAAAAAAAACATGCTAACTTACGTCACAGTAGGAAGGCTGGTTTTTACATATGTCATATATGATATTGTTATAAACAAACATATACAGTTGTCAGACACTTCCTGTGGGCCATAACTTTTGACGTTAATATAATAAACTATTTTCCAAAGAGCCAGACAAATCTGACGGGCCAAACATCCTGCCAGACTCGTTAAAAGATCCTGGGATCTTGTACTATTATCACCAAGTTTATGGACTAAAAAATCTTAAAAATTCATGATTTAATGAAATATTTTTACCTATTCATATTTTACGCGAAAAATAAAATGAAATGGTAAAATTTTACAGTTTTGGAAAAAAAAACAAAAACTTTAAAAATCTGTATTAAAATTTAGGCTAGTTAAAATGGACCTTATTGCATAGTAAATAAAGTTCATAACAAAATGAGTATAATATTTTACGTTTTCCAACCATATGATCTTAAATACGGGACACTCGGTACGCGACTCTGACTCGCACTTAACCGATTTTTCACTTAGTGTATCGTAGATTAAGTACCAATAATAAAACTGAATAACACCACAGTATAAATATAGCTAAAGCAGTAAAGAAGCTCGGCCTAATTTTCAAGATAAATGCCTACTCCATAAGAATAAATACTATTAGAAGGGTAACTTCATCCCCACCACGCGCGCTCTCGCGTGGCCTGTCAACAGTCGGACTACTTGTCGCAGCAAACATTAGCGGGTTGCCACCGAATCGGCGCTTGGAGTAAACGTGCAACAATATTTCAAATGAAGCTCTCAAAGGCGCCACTGTCTACGCAAACTGTGGTTTTACTACCTTTTCTGAATCTGTCAACGGATTCGTTGTCGGAGACCACATAGATCCCCAGATATCGATTTTGGAAGAAATCAGTCGAATAACTATAAAGTTCAAGATGGCGGCTATTTTTTCTCATTCTGTCCATGGGTTTATTGTCGGAGACCACACAGATCCCCAGATATCGACTTTGTAAGTAATCAGTCGAGTAACTAAAAAGTTCAAGATGGCGGCTACTTCTTCTCAATCTGTCAACGGATTCGTTGTCGGAGACCACACAGATCCCCAGATATCGACTTTGGAAACAATAAGTCGAATTACTAAAGAAAGAAGAAATAAAAATAAAATGCTAAGGAAACCGTACCTACTTCTCGACGCGACACTCGTGTCTAACAGCACCGCCATGTCCGCTTAGCGGTCTCGTAGAGGCGTGCGTCTGTGTGAGTGCGTCGTTTCGAGCGTTTGTTCGGAGCTTCTTTACTGCTTTCATCATGTCAGCCGAAAGACGTCCACTGCTGGATATAGGCCTCCGCCAAGGCTCTCCACTCAGACCGGTCTTGTGCTTTTCGTATCCACCGCGTTCCCGCGATCTTTACAAGGTCGTCACTCCATCTTGTTGGAGGCCTACCTGCAGCTCGTCTCCCGGTCCGCGGACGCCGCTCAAGAACCTTCTGACCCCATCGGCCATCAGTCCTGCGAGCAATTTGCCCCGCCCACTGCCACTTAAGCTTTACTGCTTTAGCTATAATAATATATATATACTGTGATAATACAGGTAAAAGTTACATTAAATAGCTATCGAATAGTGACGTCGTCGTTTTAACATTACTTAAGCCGAGGTGCGTTTAGGAAGCTGTGCTTGGTTGGCTTGAATAAGGGGCTCGGTAGTACCTCGACCACCGCAGTACCGTTACAGTTACAACACAGTTAGGTTGTACCTACCTTGGACACCACTTGGACACTGACCAAGGTATAATTTCCTTGGATTTTTGCTAAGCTAGGTCTTGAGTTTTCTTAAACTTCGATACTATTTTGCACTTTTTAGGTCAAGTAAAATATTTTTTACTATTGTATTATTGAATTAGAAAAAAAAACTGCGTACCTACTGGGAATTGGGAGACGGTTTAGGACACATTGAACTCTAAAAGTGTCATTGTTGTTATAGTTTTAATGCAGTAATGTTTCTTGGTTGCATCTTCTATGAAATTGTTGTAACTCTATCTTGTCGCGAAGATGATATTTGCATGTCTCCGTATTTTCTCCCTTAAAACTATGTAAAATTTTATTTTAATTAAATCTTATCTGATGGTTTTGGCTTTATTTCAAAGGGCTTATTATGGCCGTGTTTATCGCGTGACTAAACGTGGATAAAACATCCGTCATTCTCGCACTTATATACTTGTCAGAAAGTGACGAATGTTTAAACCACGTTTTGTCACGCGATAAACACGGATAGGCCCACAGTTCTAAATAAATTTTATATTATTTATTTTAGTGTATTTACTTCAAAATAAAAATACTTTATATTGCTATGAATAACTTTGCGTTTTGAGATTAGACATGCTGACGGTACTTCGTGGCAGTTAACGTCGTGAAATCAATATGCACAAGTGATTTGAGCGACGGCGCGCTCGCGACTGGTCGCTCTGTCAGACACGCACACTACCGCAATGTGCATGTACACGTTCAACCACTAATAAAGCCCACTTGCCATCGTGAATTGCAAGAGCTATATAAACAATTTAGTGGCCTGTATCTTGGGAACCAATCAAGTCTACTTAGTCATAATAGTTTTTCTTTAAAATTCGTTATATGTGCTTTCATTTAAAATATTTTCTAGATTTTTAGTATTTGTAGTTTTGGCCATAGCGGGGGACTCTTAACTCTAACACAAATTAGCACTTTAAATCTCAATATTTCACAAACGGATCCCTTAATCGAAAAAATCTTTTCACAAACACGCATGATAATTTGTTATTTTTCAAAGACCTATCTAATGACACGCTACACTAAGTGGTAAACATCACAGAAATAAGAAAAACATCCCTACGTTACGCGTAAGGGAGGTGCAATACAAAAAAAATCAAGATTTCATTTTACCACTTTGTCGGCGTGCCTAATATGTACGAGGGGTGATCCATAAGTTTTGATAATCGGTATTAAAAATGGAAGATATGTAAATCGTTATATTTTAATTGGAATGAGCACACTTTCTATATTTCCGAACACTTATTAACGTCATTCAATTGTTTTATTTTACCACTATAAAAATAATTTTACTTTTGGAGGTCAAAATGGCCAAATTTTGTACCTTCACTATGTCATCACCAGCTCGTGATTTTTATGTAGTTGTTTTTGAACATTAGTGAACGAGAAGTAGTAGTAAGTTAGGGCTAAACAACGGGGAGAGCGGTTATCAGTTCTGATCTTTGGTCGACGAGCAGCACCCTTATCAATTAGAAGGCTCTGAAGCACAATTCCTGCCGAAAATTCGTATTTTTTTTTCTTCAGCTTATATTATTTTGCCATAATTAGGATAGAATAATATTATATAACTCTCCTAGATTATTTGAACTCAATTGCTAAAAACTAATGTCGCAGTATTTATTTGTAAGGCCTCAATAATACTGGAAAAGGCCGAAAAAATCACCCTAAATTTTGGTGACAGAGCTGGAGATAAAAAAATCCACTGCAATGATAACTTGTTTATCCTTTAAATCATAATGATAAATCAAGGTTTCATTTTCAATAACAATATTTTTCATTAGTGTACCAGAACTTTTTCCACACCGCTCCAAATTATTACAAAACTAACTCTTATTTTTGCCGTCTTGTAAAATTGTTAATACAAATGTTTTTTGTTTAGCTGTCACAGGAAAACAAATGAATAATGTATACCTACATTTCTGTTCTCTAAGTTTCATTAGTGGCATGGTATAGTCCACATTAAAAGAATATCAGTATCATAAGAATAAATACTATTAGAAGGGTAACTTCATCCGCACCACGCGCGCTCTTGCTTGGCCTGTCAACAGTCCAGGACTACTTATCGCAACAAACACTAGCGGGTTACCACCCAGAATCGGCGCTTGGAGTAAACGTGCAACAATATTTCAAATGAAGCTCTCATAGACGCCACTGTCTACGCAAACTGTGGTTTTACAATACGAAATTGTTAGTTCCGTATTTGACCACGTGCTTTACGATAATAATTGTATGTAGGACGGTATCAACGAAGTTTGAATCTTTATTTTTTATTTGTAACATAAACACATTAAGTAAAGAGCGTTAAAATGAGAGAATTAAATAAATACATTATTTACCTATGCACTTTATGTTTTATCCAATATTAATCGTGATTAAGTACCTAAGTCTAAGATATTATTTCAGTGGTTATGTTATAAAAGAAGGAGTTGCTAAATTAATTAATAAAATGGACAAATACGTCCTACATATATATAGCAAACACTGTCAGAAAAAATATAATATACACCCCTTCAAAAAACTTTACTTACCCAATTGTAATAATAGTACATTATTGCCTAGGCATGGAAGTAGGCAATTGCGGGCCGAGTATTGGTTTACGAAGTTTACGAAGCCCGCAATTGCTGTTCCTGCCGAGGCAAATATAGTGCTTTTCTAAAATATTGCCAGAAAAAAAATGTATTGGAATAAACTCTTCATCGCTTGAACTCATTTTTTTAATTGCATACAAACAGAAACTTCATGTGAAAAAACCATCACTCTTTACCGCCGTTTTGTTTATGACAAGGAGAAACGCAAGTTTTGTTTTTAAAAAAACATAAGCTATTCCAGACACACATAAAAAAGTTATGTTTCGAATAAAATTTAGATGTATAAGACTTGTGCCATTATTTTATTATGGGCTTTTTCACTTTTTAAAAAGTTACAAGCTAGATAGTAATAGAATTTGTATGCAACATTGCGGGCTTGTGTAGCGAGCACGCAATGTTTTTTTTTTTAATTTGAGAACTGTCAGTAATCTATGTACTTCGCGTCTCATTGTGTAGATAGTAATGTCAACATATCCGAACATTTTTGAGAAAAAGTACTTTAATTTTTACATAGACTAGTTAGCGCAAACTTGTGCCGCTGTCATCCGCTGTCACACTCATACGTCAGTGGAACTATTGGAAAGTCTTACGGATTTGAAATTTGACGGTCATTTTAGTTTTATTAAGCATATTTTATTTTAACGTATAATTTTACAGGTAAATAAACTAATTCTACGCGAACGAGGTTACGGGCTCAGTTAGTATTATATACTTGTGCTAACCCTAATTTTGCGACAGGTGAGAGAGGGGTAAGGCGGGGCGTGGGGCGCTGTAGGTAATTATTTGACGGCTTTGCTGTCAAATACATACAACAACGCCGAAGATGCCCTTCTAATAGTATTTATTCTTATGTCATTATGTAGATGGTTCTTACTGATTCTCAAAACTTATGGATCACCCCTCGTATATTCATGCCAAATAATACCTCTCTAGAACTAGGCGCTAAGCTGCGGACGGACGGACATAGCGAAACCATAAGGGTTCCTAGTTTGACTACAGAACCTTAAAAAATACTCAATATCACTTCAATTATTAAGAAAAATAAAAACTTGGGACGTCGCTCGCGCGGCTCCGGCGAGACGGCTCTTTAAATCAACTTCAAGTCAAAGGTGTTAGTATTCAAATTAATCTAAACCACAATAGGCTATTTGAATAATTTTAAAAAACCTTTTTAAATGATTCTTGAGATTTTACTGTATTAGGTATCTATAAATATCTATGTTAAAGTATACATTTTGAAAACCGCGCTATAAACGCTGTTTCCATCATGGCGCTGGCCATGTGACAAGTGTGAAGTCACACGCAAGTAAACAATAAACAATCATTTGAAGAGATATGCCCTTATGATCTGTAATTACTTACGTGTGACGTAACCGGCAAATAACCACAGCTGCATACCAATCACATAGCGTTTCGGCCACAGATAAAATTCAAATAATATTACAGTTTCTTTATTGTCATTTCCAAAAAAATACACATTATTTAGTTACTTAATACAATAAAGTAAAAAATGTTGTTTTACGCTATTATCTGATAGGATGACCACAATTTGTAGGACAGTCAACAGCATAAATAAGTGATCATTTATGTACCTTGTCACTTTAACGTCGTGTTTGAAATGCCATACAAAACTGTGAAACGATTGAAAGCGACAAGGTACATAAATGATCACTTATTTATGCTGTTGACTGTACCTATATTTTCAATTTTGTCATATAGCCTATTCTGGAAACTATTTTCCTATATTTGTACTTACAATGAATATCATAGTAAGTATCATAGTATCATAATTTCTAATCATAATTACATAAAATCCATATCATTTGATCCCGGAAAATTGAATATTTATTATAGCGTTAGCGGTACACCCCGAAATTCAGTAGTCGACATTCGAAGCAGTCGCGTGCGAAAGCTAGTAAATAATATAAATATGATTGAAAACTCCTCTTGCATGAGTATTTATCATCCTCAGTGTCTAAAATTGAACTTTTTATACATGTTTCAACTACTTGCGATTTTATCACATGTTGTAATAGTAAAAAATTATAAAAAAGTACTAAATGTAAAAAAAAAACATATCTCATACTCTGAAAGTACACCTTTGTTTATCTTAGAAGCGGGTTGAAAGTGATGTCCACCCTAGGGAAGAAAAGCAATTTTAAAAAAGAACTATGTCTATAGACCTGTGCAGTAGCAGAAACCTATACAGCCTCTCTGTAGTAAGATTATTACTAAGTTTGTACAGAGCCACGGTAAAATCTTATACAGCCACTCTTTGGTAAAACTACCGAATCATACTTTTATAAGTTTTATTATCAAGTTTCAGAATAAAGCACCATATATTAACCTTATTTTTACAAATCACTTTTTATTTAATTCCTAAAATAACCGCCTCAAAACCGCACCTAATGGCACTCTGGTGCTCTAAAAAAAGTTTTTGTCAAAAACAAGAGCGGGAAAACAAGATACCATAGCTATCTAGTTGTACTCCGCAATATACTGTGTTCGCTATAATTTTCATAAGTTATTAGTGTTATTACAATGAGTTCCTCGTCTCATTCGGAAATAGATTTAACCCCAGATTTGATTTTAGGGAATAGGCTCAAGCAGAGATGGAAAATCTTCTACCACCAAAATCAAAGGAAATATATTTTCCGTAACTAAGTTTTTTTTATATATTTTTAAAATCGGCTTAGTAAGCTCTTTCATTAGATATCACACACGATAGGTTCCAGCACAAAGTTTTTTTTTATTCGCATACAAAAAAAAGATGACGTCATAACTCGTCTCCCTTATTGTTTTTTTTTTCGTGCTACGGGTCAAACTGATTCGTATGGCCTTAAGATCAATCGTGCCGATTTTTATGCTTTTAACACCATTTGCAGCATTTTTTGGCGTACCGGTAGGACTACCAAGGGTATAGCGATAAACGAGTTCTACACGGGCGGGATCGTAGGCAACAGTTAGTAAATAAATAAAAAAGGAAGTATGAGCGCGCGTACAACGCTATGCGCTACGAGAGTGTGGTGCGCGCAGGCCACCGGCCTCGGCCGCGAGCCCTGCTGTGCTGAGTGCGTGTGCGTGGCCGGCAGGCGCTCGGGAAGGCGTACAGCTGGAGCGCGCGCGACGTGTCGCGGCTGGGCCTACTCATGGCCGAGGTGCCCGGTTTCGAGCTCGCCGCCATCTCCCCCGAGTCCATGTCCGGCCTGAATGCCCAGGTGAGGCCCAACCGAACGGCAAACTTGATCCCAACTAACACCTGCATCGGTCCTATTAGGTATAGTCGAAAGCACTAATATATTATTTATACACCTATCGTGTCAAATATATGTACAGTCACAAACTTAAATTTGGGACTTAATTCTACAACAATAAGGTTGAGTCTCCTATAAGTTACAAATTATTTGGCATATCTAATGACATTGACGACTTCAAGCCTATTTTTCTTAAAATGGGTCACAAATTAACGATAGCGATAGTCCCTATACAACAAACCATACTGCCATTGGCATAGAGCATGGAGGCATGTATATATTATGAGTGCAGACCCCGTACCCATGGTCTAATAAAACAAGTTCTTCTCTTCCGAAAGGGACACTTTCTACGTCATCACAAAGTTGCCACTTGATTAACCACTACCCAAAAATATGGACACATTTGATTTTAGATTAGTGTACGTTTATTTCAGATCACATATATCACAAATACGAGTAATAGGTATAAGTCACGAGCATAATTTACATATTTACTTTTATTTAATATTTTATTTTAATATTGTAAATGCATTTATGCATGAAAATAGGGATTTTTTTAAACATAAAGGTAATGATTTTCAAACTGTCGCGGTGAAAGTTGCAGCGCCTCCTGCTTACCAATAGGTATTCAAGTTTTCATAATCCATAGCCCTATTTTTAGAACTTATTCTTTGTTTTGTTATGAGGATAGTCGTTTTACCAAACGTTCAACATTTAAGTGCCACTGGTATTAATCTTATATAAAAAAGTTATGCCGATATATTTACATTATTCTATAATCATTCGCGACAGCTAATTTAAATATGCAAAAGAAGTGGTAGTGGTAAAAAAAATATTACTCCTTTGCGGCGGCCATTTTGCACCACCGTCGGAAAAGTGTAGCATGATGATTAATTGATTATCGTGAATGGCTACTCGAGGATGATTAGCTGTGCAAATACAAATGGTTGAATACAATAGCCTGATAAATGGTTGAATTGTTTTTTTTTATAATGTGTTTTCGTCGGTATAGCGGGCTGTAAGCCACACCGGAGAAGTATGGCATTACGCTACCGCCTACTTCTTTTTTCATCGACTATCGGAAATACAAGATTTTTTTGTGTAACAAATCGTTTGACCTTCTTAATTATCCGACACGTTCGATTAACGCCCACGCGATTGGGTCGCCGGTACCAGTACTATGACCATTATTTTCATTTTTGTCATTACGTAATTAGACCCCCGAAGGATCGCCATACTTGGTACACGGACCGTAAATTTTGTATCAATATCTCCCCGGCTATAAGATTTAGAAAGAAAATTGATACGTAGATAGGTATAAACATTTCTCGATACGAGATTCACTATTGTTATTGCCTATTTGTCATAATCTTTCAGTACCTACTGTCCAATCGTTTTTGCTGGCGCGATAACGACGTTTGGTTATGAAACAACCCACTGTATGTGAAATTACGTCACTTTTACGTCAGCGGCACCAAATGTACGGGGTCTGCAGTTAAGACTGTATGTATAGTATCGGACTATCGAATAAGTAATAACAATACGGCTTCACTGCTTCAGCTATGACGGTACTCCCGACCAAAAATACGCGGTTGAAAAATTTCGGACCAAAAACTATTTTTTCTCGTAAGGGTATGAAAAGCTACTTACAGGGCAAAACTCTTAAATGAGTCCGTTTAAGCGGCAAACGCACTGAGAGCGGAGGCGGCGCAGTGCGGCGCGTTCTAAAACCGCCTAGGCGCCTCCCCGCCACGCTTCAGGCACGCTTGTTATTATGGGAACGCGTCGCACCGTGCCGCCTCTCCGCGTCTTCAAGAGCTACTGCACGGCTAGCACGTGTTGTCCGCGACTTCTTTGTCGCTTGGATCTCCCTTTCTATCTAGTCTGTAACGATAGAGACGCACTGAACGACCAGTGAGACAATACAACTTGTGCTACCCGTGCTGCACCGCAGGCCGCAGCTCTTGACGAGACGGAACTGCGTCGTACCGAAGTATCGTTATTTCTTAGGTGATGAACATGATAGAGGGACACAAGTTGGTACATATAACGGAGATGCAGTACCGATATATCCGACAGAAACCCCTCAATATACTAGCGTGGAAACTAAAGCTTTACCATAAGAACGTCCTCGCCAGCAGCGGGCCTCGATTGATACCTGGTTTTTTTCGTTCCATGCTGGTTGTACTCCTATTTCGCAAATAAAACTCAAGAGATATAAATTCAAAAGACTGTAAGTAACATCAACATTTCATAAAGCGTTATACCATTTCAGCATCTCAAGCGGCGGCAGATGAAGAAAGTAGCTTCCATCTTTCTGAATCCTCGCCTCCAACTGCAACATAATGAATATTACGACTAATACAAGCGCCGCGTGTCTGTATCACGTACCTATGTATATATACGAGTATCATTTTTAATACGGTTTTCATCATCAAATGGACTTTTTGCGACGGTTCAAACTACATATAATTAATTAATATAATATTCACCTGATCAGAGCCTAATTGAATAATATTTTAGTACAAGTAGACGCATTAATTGAAAATATCGTTACTGTACTGAACTACTGGACCGCAACTATCTGCTGCACCCATGTGTAATTAATTATAGTACAATCATTTTTGGGACGCATTCAGCGGTGTAGCTAACGCACCTCACTGTATTAAGAGGCATGTCATAATCATTTTTTATGCACACATACAGACAGGGTGTCCGGGAGATGGTGGTCAACGTTTCAGGGCTGGATAGCTCAGCTCAGGAGTGTCCAAAATATGATAAGTAATGTTGAGTAAAAGTTAAACGGAAAACGGGTTATCTCAACTGTTAATTTTTTTGGAAATGTGGTAGGTTAGCTGGTAGGTAGGTAGGTAGGCTGGTGTATCATTTTCGATGCCACGCCCAGAGTTATTTAAATTATTAAAAATAAACAAAAAACCCGACTGCAATAAAAAAAATAACTGGTAAGCGAAAAACAAGCTCTATAATCTATAGAAAATCGTAAGGGCATGTACTTATTGATATTTATAACAATTTAAATTTAACTTGAATATTGGAAAAGGTGTTCCAGGCGGGGACAAGCTAGTCCAAAAGTTATTTTTTTTCAAGAAATAGCTTTTGAAATTCATTGCTTGTCCCCGCCTGCAATACCTTTTCCAATATTGAAGTTAAATTTAAATTGTTTATATCAATAAGTACATGCTATTACAATTTTATGTAGATTATAATATAGCTTGTTTTTCGCTTTTCAGTAAAAAAAAAATTGCAGTCGGGTTTTTTGTTTATTTTTAATAATTTAATTTATTTAACTCTTTTTAGTTTTTATTAATAAAATACTGGTTTAATTCATTATTACTAAGCAGGAGCTTAAATTTTTTATGTCGCGAAGCTACAAGTGACAAATTACAAGCGAAACTCTCTTTCTAGCTAAAGGAGTTTATTACTTAACATTTACGTATTTTTTTGACTTTTCTGTCAAAATAGTAGCATAAAAGTATTATAATATATACATATTTGGAATGGGCTATCATTTGATACCCATATTATTATAATAAAAAAAATGTTTTTTTATTCCCCCTCCATATTTTTTCCGCGGACGCCATATTGAAATATTATATACCCTATGTCACTTCGGCAATTAAGACGAATCGAATGACACCTCGTATGTTAAAATCCGTCATGCCGTTTAGGCTGCAGAGCGTGCCCAGAAATAGAGATACATACATACATACATACATACATACATACATACATACGCTCGAAAAACATAACACTCCTTCTGACGCAGTCGGGTAAAAAACTGTTTCATTTGCTGTGAAAGAAAGCTGATTAAATTTGCTTTAATACCTTTTAAAAAAAAAATGAATTATTAAGCAGTTTTTTTAATTATTCAGTCAAAATCTTAGTTATCTAAATTTTTCTTTCGGCAAGTATGAAATCACGGGTGTAAAAAAAAAATGTAAAGCTGTAGTACTGCTTTCTTAAAAAATACCTAATTGATGGAAAATTTAAAATCATATACTGCCCCCGATAGTAAAAAGGGCGCATCTAACACTTTTGTCAAAAATGAGTTAATTATACTGCCGTGATCAGCAGAAAAAGAGCCACCTTCTGATATTTTTAGTTTTTTCCTAGGCAGGCTAGATTAGAAGTTACCATAAGCAAAAAGGGCGTAACTTCAGTCACTTTGTTGCAAAAACTTGACGCATTTCAGAAACATGTAGGTGGTCTTCGAAAAAAAGACGTAACTACGTATAATGCGCCCTTTTGTTTTGTCAAACTTTCAACACTTTAATAAAAGAAAAGACGTAAGGTATAATCCATCATCGTATACTTCAATAAAAGGACGCATCTAAGTACTTATCCCTTTTCAACTAAGTTTTGTCTTAGACGCATCTAACATAAATACTTAATGAAAAGGACGCTAGTGAGCACTTGCGTCTTTCCAACTCAGCCTAAGCTCGATCACGTTATATTGAAGCGGACGCATCTACACGTAAAACTAAGTAGAAAAGACGCAAATGACCACTTGCGCCTTTTCAATAGTGTATTTTGCTAATTCACTAAGATGCTCGTGGTATTTGCGTCTGATTTTGATGTAGGCATATTTTATTTTTGCGATAATACAACTAAGTTAATGTCATTATTTTTTGCGGTGTTTGTTACCGGAAAAATTAAAAAAAAAACAGACAAAACTCTATATTTTTTTAAAGAAATAAAACATTAATAAAAATCCGCTTGCAGGTTTAATTTAATAAAAATTGAAACATGATAGTATTTTGTACTTAAGTGTTTGCTGGTGAATTTGTCCGCATGGAACTGATTTATTGAGTTTTCCCGTAGAAATTTTTATATTTCCAAGATAAAAAATCATATTATCCCCGGGACTCAAACTATTTTAATTTCAAATTCATTTCGGTTCGGCTGTTGAGCCGTGAAGAAGAAACAAATAAACAATCAAGTTTGCTGATGGCAGCGTTATTTTCCCGGCGTCGGTTAAAGAACTTAGGAACAGCTAAGCAAAGTAAGCTTTGAGTTAGGACTACTAATAAACATGTCAAAGACCAAGTTAATTTCCAACTGCATCAAACAGACCATTGAAGTCTTCTTCCAAGCTCTTAAACACAAGTTTAGTTGCAGACGTTTACGATAACGACAGAGTTGGCGGGATGAACAGCAATTGTTTGGAAAAGATTGATCAGTCACCGCTTTGTGACGAGCAGCATGGGAAGAAAAGGGGAAGTCTTTACCCAATAATGGGGCAGAACAGGCTAATAATAAATACAAATAAATAATTCCCAGAGCAACGGTATACTATTTGGGTAGTTCTACTAGCGTTTCAACCGCTATCATTTTCCTGGTCGCATTAATCACCATTTCCCTGTAGGATCGGATTAACATTTTGAGTTGTTTTGAAGAATGCCTGGACTCCTATCAAATAACCAAAAATGGTAATCCGAACCTACAGGGAAATGGTAAATAATGCGACCACGAAAGTGATAGCGGTTGAAACGCTAGTAGAACTACCCATTTCTCCTTTATCTGAATTCTGATTGTGCATTGAGCTGTAGAATCTTTTTTTTTGACCTCAGGACTTTTTTCAAAGAGCTGAACATAAATTAGTAATCTTGAAGATATAGATACTGTGGTTTTAACAAGGAACTAACCACATTGACACCCGAGACGCATTGTTTGAACAAAGTACTCCACTAATATTTGTGGTTTGTGTGGGACCAATTAGAAAGTATACCCATTCGAACAACGAAAAAAATTTTCAAATCGGTCCAGCGGTCTTCGAGTAAAAAAAAAACCCGACGAATTGAGAACCTCCTCCTTTTTTTGAAGTCGGTTAAAAAGCAGGAAATTTCTGTCAAGCATTTATATTAAAAAGAAGTTTGTGATTGTACTCAGTTGAAAAGGCGCAATTGGTTACTTGCGTCTTCTTGCGTCTTTTAAACGGATTATCGAGTATTTTCCAGACATTTTTTTGCTAAAAAGAAAAGGAAAATCCTTAATAAATAAATAAATAAGTACAAATAAAAAAATATTTTAATACCATATTGACAATATGGTACATATCTATATTTCTTCGTTTACGGAAAGTGTTTATGTCTATTTGTTTAGAGAAAGCATACATTTTTTTAATTTTCAACTAAAACATTTAATTTCTCGATTTCGACTTCATGTTAGATGCGCCCTTTTTACTATCGGGGGCAGTATATGACAATTGAGTAACAAGCTATATGATTTATAGAATATTGTAAGAGCAATGGACCTATTATTGATATTTATAAAAAATTAATCTTGAATATTGGAAAAGGTGTTCCAAGCGGGGACAAGCTAGTCTAAATGTTTTTTTTTTCAATAAATAGATTTTGTAATTCAATGCTTGTACCTGCCTGCAATACCTTTTCCAATATTTAAGTTCAATTTAAATTGTTATAAATATAAGTACATTGCTCTTATAATTTTCTATAGATTATACAGGGTGATGGGCAGATAGGTGAAAAGCTATAAGATGAAGCTAGTATAGACCACTTAGAACCATTTGAGCCATGGTTGTTTTAGACGAAGTCTCACTAATTTTTTTTACCGATTATTATGTGTTTTTGAGAAAATATTCCAAATATTTCTTATCTTATCTTATTGGCGGATACACTTCGACCCAATGGGATCTTTTGTGTAAATCCCAAATATTTACAATTAATTGCTAATAATGGCCAATATGACAAAATAATAAATTATTTTTCAAATAGGTCATTATTAGTAAATATTTGGGATATTTTCTCCAAAACACATAATTATCGGTAAAAAAAATTAGTGCGACTTCGTCTAAGACAACCATGGCTCAAATGGTTCTAAATAGCCTATCCTAGCTTGCTTCATCTTAAAGCTTTGCACCTATCTGCCCATCACCCTACATAGCTTGTTTTTCGCTTTTCAGTTTTGTTTTTTAATGCAGTCGGGTTTTTTATTAAAATAATTTAATTTATTTCACTCTTTTTAGTTTTTATTAATAAAATAGTGATTTAATTTATTATTATTAAGCGATATATAGAGCTTGACTTTTTAATGTCGCGAAGCTACATTTGACAGATTACAAGCGAAACTCTCTTTCTAGAAAAAGGAGTTTATTACTTAACATTTAAGAAAAAGAAGAAAAGAAAAACACATTTATTCACTACAAACACAAGACACACTGAAAAAAAGTGCAAACAGAAAACAGCTATAAACAAGTAGTGAGCGTCTTCGCGGCAGTGAATCGGACACTGGCTCAGCATCATGCTGAGGAGTTAAACACCTGCAGCGCTGATTTTCAGCCAGCTCCGAGAGTGACAGATGGACGGTACGCTAAACGAATAAAGTGTAATTTAAAAAACGCAGAGCCAAATATCTCTGGCCAGTGGCAGGCAGCAGCGTCACTGGTGCGAGGCTCTGTGCTGCGCTCACCAACCCGCTTGCCCAGCGTGGTGAGTATGGGCATGTACCCCCCTATGAATAGTAGACAAAAACCACGGCCCCTAGTTCCCGGCCGCTCTACTATTCTGGGTCACGGCAGCGGCCTTGGTTACGGTAGGGCAGGGGGTGCGAAGCCACCAGAAGCCAGAAGCGTGCAGCTTGGCTGGGCAGCATTTGTGAAATTGCGTCATATCTTCACGTCGACACTGCCGCAGTGCCTGAAAAGCTGGGTGTTTAACCACTGCGTCCTACCAGTTTTAACATACGGAGCCGAGTTTTAACCAACGTGGAAACATTGTTTCAAAATGAGTTTTTTACATTTACGGTAAATTAGGTAATAATATTTTTTTATGATATTAAGATTATCTCCAGAATATTACCTTGCTTATATGTGGCTATTAATCATCTATTAAATACGGAAACGAGTCTATAAACAACCTATTAAGCTCAAAAAGTTTTATAGTCTAGGATCCGGAGTTACTTTTTATGTTCCTTTCCGGACCATTATACTCGTACTTGGAATTTTTATTAAGTTGAAAAAGCTTTATTACAAAAATACTATTCTTATCTATTAATTATTTTTTGTCACTTTTACTTTTACAGCCAAATAGACTGAAATATTTTTTTCCATGGTTAATTTAATAGGTACGTTTAAAAAATCAAATCACGACATGCGCGGTGAAACAAATACAACGACCGCGCCGCGCCGCACTGCACGGCCTAGAGCCCATCACAAACGAAGCTATAATATATATTAATATATATAACAAATTAGCAAAGAACCACACATTACTAAGATATGAAAAATAAATAAATAAAATAAAATAAATAAATATCCCATTCATTATAGTGTCGAGGGAAAGAGATAAATATATCTTATAGCAAGGTCTATTGAGGTATCTTAAGATACATTGCTATAAATATACATATATTATAGCTGCGTGTGTGGACTCTGTCAATTAGTATGGAAAATATATCGTAAGATGCATTGCTATATTGCATACTTTGGCATATTAATATACTCGTACATATATTCCGTGTGTGACGGCCCTGACTGACTAGACACCTCAGGTGTCGCCAGGTGGCAGGTATCTAACGCGCCGAGCGTTACGTGTGTTACGTGTACGTGTAGTTATTGTTTATTATTATGGTAATAGTCCCAATCAACTCGTCGTGCCCCGTACCGGGAGAACCAGCATTAAATAAACTACTCGTAACTTTAAAACTGTTACAATAGAACATTACAAGATTTACAAAGCATATTACAACAATAACAAATGGATGGCCGTATACGTGTAAGTAAAGTGAGGTTACTCGAGAAGAAAAAGTGATAAAATACCTTAAAGAGTGAAATAATAGTTATATACATACTTAAGTTTATAAATATAATATTTTGTTCCAGAACGAATAATATAACAAGTAGTGGATGAAAGGTCGATTCACTCCCGCGACGACACACCTAATAGCCTAAGCAACGAAGACAAATCAGTGGAAAAAACTCGTGTATAAGCGAATTTTGGTAAAGTGGTAGGGAATGGTATTTTAAACCACATACTGAAAGTACTGATGGGTGGAGGTGGAGCTAACTGGTGGAGGGGGGATGTAAAGTTCCCTGTTTTAGTTTTTAGAAAACAGAACCAATTGAAAACAGAACCGATTGAAAACAGAACTTAATACACATATTGCTGTTTTTTGATAGGAAGTACCGCCTGGACAATTTTGATATTTTGGCAAGTAGTAGGCATTGTATGGACTATTCTGAAAAAGACATCTAGAGGTGTCTTTATTTTCTTTTTTTTATATGATAACTAGTATTTGTTTTTTGGGAGCCGATGCAAATCTATAAAAAGAACACTATTTCAAAATTTAAAGCAAATCGCTTAAATACATCCCGAAAAACGGTAGATCAAAAAAAAATCATAACGTAATCATAAGTCGAGAACTGTCACAATTAATATGTTGATACTCAGCATAAGTATTCTTCACTATAAGAGGTACTCACAAAAAAAAACGAGCCCATTTGATGTAAGGGCTTACTATGCAAACCCGACTATGGCCTTCGGGAATCATCTTTCCCTCCATATCTCATTAAATATTGATCCCAGCAAAAAAGTGTATTGTATCTTTTTTGTAGAGAATTTTATGTAGATTCATTTATGGAATGGAACATTTTTTGCTATGGGGCACCGTTTCCGAGTTATTTACGAAAATCTAAAAATCTAAATAATCAAATCTAAATCTAAAAAAAAGGGACCTTTACAACCCCCTCCACCCGTTAGCTCCACCCCCACCCATCAGTACTTTCAGTATGTGGTTGAAAACACCATTCCCTACAACTATGCAAAAATTCGTTTATTCACGAGTTTTTTCTCCTGAGGGCAGTTTTTGGTCTTCGTTGCTTACCCCCTTACTAATAAACGATGGGTAACGGTGGTATAGCTATACAATGTTTTGTCCTTATCTGTCAAATTCAAATGTCACTATGGCAGATAAGGACAAAACATTGTATAGCTATACCACAGTTACACAACGTTTATTAGTAAAGGGGTTAGGCTATAAAAGAACACAGTACAAACGAGAAGGCCACAACAATAAGGCAAGGTTTACTATTAACAGATAATATGTTTACCGCATAAGGAGGCAAAACAAACAATAAACAATTATAATAACATTTTAGGACTCCACAACATAGGAACAATGAAACACAACCTAAGTGACGTTTTGGACCGCTACGACGGACCCAAAAATACCCAGATCGGTCAAGCGACGTAAACGGTGGCTGGCTGGCCGTCGGCCTGCCACCGCGTGAAAATATTGCCGTCGCGGTTCCAAACGTACCGCCAGGAAGCGGCGCGCGCGTGGCCTCGCGGGCTCGCTGGAAAAGTTGCCTGTTTTCAGTTGTGAGCCGCTCGTCGATGTAGAACCGCTGCGGTGCGGCGGCCAGACCCAGGTCCGCCGTGGTGGCGCCGCGGCGCACGCGCGCGCCCTGCAGCAGCTCTTCGCGCACGGCGGGACGCGCCAGGTGCAGCACGAGCGACCGCGGCCGACCCGCTTCGCGCACCCGGCCCGCCCGGTGCACGGAAACCACGTCACGCACGTCCAGCTCCACTCCAACCACCGCGCAGATCCGCTTCGCCAGGCCCGCAGAGCTCTCTCCAGGCTCCTCCGGGACGTTGGAGATCTGCACATCGTTGGCGAGAAGCTGCTGGTCACGATCGCGCAGCTCCATCTGGAGGGTCGCGATGACCTTCTCCATGGCCTTGTGCGCCACCGACAAGGTGCCATACGCGACTTGCTGCTCCAAATTGTCGACGCGCCCGTCCAATGTGTCGAGCCTCCCGTTGAACACCGTCAGGCTCGCACTCATGTAGGAGAACTCCTGCCGGAACTCCCTGATTTCCTGCCGAACGACCTGCAACTCCTCTCTAAATAACCGGATCGCGACCCAGTGCCGATTGTCCCTCCTCCGCTTCGCCGCCGGGCGAGGGCGCCGGCAAGGTGCGCGCGCACACGCGCGCCGGTTCCGCGGCTGCTGCGACAGCGGCGGGCTTCGCGGCGGCGGACAGGGCAGTGGCGGTCTCGGTAAGGAGACTCTTGACCGGCGTTTTGGCCCTGTTGTCTCGCGGCTGGGACCTTTTGCACGTCGGGCACTTCCAATCTCGCGGAACCACCGCCGCCGTAGAAACTCCCACGCATGCCATTGCAGCTGCATTTGTGGCATACGGCACCATCATTGCGCGTCATGAATTTAGCACAGGCCGAGCACTTAAACATTGTTATAATTTAAAATAAAATAAACAATTTTATTTTAAATAGGGTAGTTTTCGTCACTGCAGTCTATTCTCAGCCCTAAGTTTAATTTACACCAATTTACACGCGCACAATAAATGTTTGGATTTAGGCTATAACAAACAATAATAAATCATTACTGTCACTAAAACGTTAAAATCGCAGTCCAGTGTTGGTCGCGTACCGTCATCTACCTGATTTACGTATTTTTGTACTTTCCTTTCAAAATGGTAACATCAAAGTGCTATAATGTATATATATTTGGAATGGGCTATTTAATAGCTTTCATTTGATACCCATAATGTTCTTACAAAATTTTATTTTTTATTTTCTTCCATTTTTTTTCGCGAACGTGTTATTGAAATATTATACAACGTGTCCCAAAACTCAACGATAAGCCGGCACCAGAGGATGGAGCTGCTTATGATTAGTCGAGAAAAAATAAAAAAGATAAAAAAGATAAAAGAAATTTATTTAGTAAGTAGGCCGCTCGGGCACTTTTACACGTCAAGATACTACCAATACCAATACCAATAAGGAAAAGATATATTTTTTTCCTTATTTTTTCTCGACTAATCATAAGCAGCTCCATCCTCTGGTGCCGGCTTATCGTTGAGTTTTGGGACACGTGGTATACCCTATTTCACTTCGATAATTAAGACGAATCGAATGAAACCTCGTATGTTAAAATCCGTCAAGCCGTTTAGGCTGCAGAGCGATACAAAGAAATAGACATACATACCTACTCGAACGTACATACATACCTACATGAGCTCGAAAAACATAACCCTCCTTCTGACGCAGTCGGGTAAAAAGACGGTTTACCTGAATGTGAAATACTACGTCGCACTACGATAAAAGGTAATAAGTTTTTTTATTTTAAACCATTGCTAAAATTGCTTGCTTGCCGCTAGCGGCTAGCCCTAATGCAGGCTCGCAGTGTTACTAAAGGTCCTCTTGAGTAGGTACGGACTACGGAGGCACATCGTTGCTCACCAATGTCGGCTAGCTTCTGCGATGCGAATACACGGTTTTCCAAAGAGGCAAATTTCACTACCTATAAAAACCATTCTGATTACTTGATGTTTGTGATTGTATAACGGGCTGTAGTGTCTCCCAATGTATGAAGAGGTCAAAATTTGGTATCGGATGAATTCACTTGGCACAGATGTGTACTAGGACAATCTGAGCTGATTTAGCCCGGTAGCCATCGGCCACCCCTTGGGGGGTAGGGAGTTTGTAGGCATCCAATTTTCGCTACGCAATTCGCGACGAACTGCATCCACCCAACCCAGACGGAATTCAATTTTTTTTGGAAAACTTAAATATCATATCACCTATTTGTTTAACCATGTAAACTGACGATAGCTAAGGTGACAGAAAATTTAATTTCCTATTCATTTGAAGTAGTTGCTTGTAATTCACATTTTTCAAAGATATATTGCATAAAATCGGCCATGACATTTTAGTATGGGAATATTTAAATATATTTAAATATTATTAATAAATTTACTTGAAAGTATAGGTATCGCTTAGTTTTGCATCTGTGTGGGTCCTGCACCAATTTACAATGCAAGTTGGCATTTTTGCAGCAATATTTAAAGCCGGTACTCATTAAAATCGAATTATATTTGTTGTAATTATAAACAACTGTTTGACACTGCGACTGAAAGTCGACTGATAGACGTTTTAGCACTAAGTATTAGCTGAACCCCCTTTAGCACTAAGTCAGTGGGGCAGATTTTCAGCGTCAGTTACTCTTCCATACGTATATTTCGATGAATTAATAAGACAATTACACCGTTAGAACTTTAAAAAAACCGCTAATTATTTATAAATAGCTATATTAAGGTCTTCTTTCACAGTAAACGAATCGGATTTTTTTAACTGGGGTCGTACAATGAAATTTTATATTTAGATACGTTATGCTCATACTAAACGCATTCGAAAACCATCGCCAATTACTGACAGTTGCTACGTTCCCATATTTCTACAGACAAAATCGGCAATTCGTAGCGAACGCTATTGTTAGAAAGAGATAAATAGTTGTTTCAAATTGCGTACCCGAATGACGCGGTGTGCCCGCTCATGGCTGCCATATAGCTACCCATCTTTCTCGCACTCATGCGGTATCTAATTGTGTATCTCATGTTTCACAGGTGACAGTGACGCCACCGGTGCAAATTAAACAAAGTATGGCGATGTAAAACAAAATGTAAAAAATATTTACGGTACTTACGAATGAAATGAGACATCCTTTCTTACTTTCATAGTTACAGTATAAGTTCGCTAGCCTCGAAAAACATAAGACGGCATTTTTTATGACTTATATTTGTTGCATTTCGGTAATAAATCTTTACTGTTTTTGACGCGTGCGTGTCAGCGCCCACGGCGCGACTGAACGATAGTAAGGCAATTACATTCCTTTTCGAGGAACGCTTTTGCGCGCAGAAGACGTATCTTAATATAAAATATCATGGGGGTCGTAGCGTCGAGACTGATGAACCAGGTACCGCATTTCCAAAAAAAAAAAGTTATCTAAGATATATCCCATTTTCCGTGCGACTTTTACTAAACATGATTTATCATATTTAGGATAATCCTGAGCTGAGCTTTCCCGCTCTGATAGGTTGACCACCATCTCCCGGACTCCCTGTATACCTATACAAGTACCTAACACAGTAAAATTGTCCCTGTGATAGAGTAGATAACCTTGCGTTAGATCCGGTAGGTCTGTTTTTTGCTGAGTTGTTTATAGCTGGTTTGATAGTGCAATCCGTTGTATGGGAACCTAGCACTTTGTAACTATGCGCTGAAACTTGGCACAGTTGATTCTTAGCTAGTCTTGAGTAGATTCAGACCGGGAGCCATCGAGAGCCATGGCCCATTTAGTAGGAAGTTTGACGCTGCCGCGCTTTAATTGAAGCAATATTTCTCTAAAAATATACATATTTGGGCATGCGATATATAATTTTCAGATAAATTAAAGAGGAGGAATCTATTTTTTGAACAAAAAAAATGCACTTCCTAACAAAAAAAATTAATAAAGTAGAAAAGTCTAAAATACATGATTTGTTATTTTTTTATAATTACCTATTGTGCTTAAAAATAATAACAGAAATGTAAGAATAAAAATATAGTCGTAAAGCTACAATTTATGCAGTTTTCAAAAATATATAGTTTATCATATATATCTGTTAACACATAGGAGATAAAAAATTATATTTAGCGTGGTAGCTGGTTTGATAGTGCGATCCGTTATATGGGAACCTTGCACTTTTTGACTATGCGCTGAAACTTGGCACCAGTTGATCCTTAGGCGGTCTCGAGTGAATTCAGACCGGGAGCCATCGAGAGCTACCGTGCATATAGCGGGGGAGGGGGGGGAGTTTGACGCTGCCTTGCTTTAATTTAAGCCATATTATTTCTCAAAAACTAGGCCGGTATTCTATGCGGTAAAAACCATATCGTATTTGACCTGTTATCAAATTTTCAACGTTTTGATAGCTCCTATTTACTTCACAGTAATGACGGAATGAGTATAAAATAGTTCCATAGCAGGTCAAATACGATATCGTTTTTACCGTCTAGAATAGAGGCCCTGTACTTGTTATGGCGTCCAATATATCATTTTCGGATAAATTAAGGATGGAAAGCCTATTTCTAGAAAAAAAAATGCACATTAGACCAAAATAATAAAAAATGGCCAAAAGAAAAAAGTTATGTACATCTTTTTTTTCATTTCTGACTTTTTTTTACTCACGTGATATATGTTAAAAATAATAATATATGTATGTACAAAGCCACACTTATCTATTTTTTTAAAGTGTATAGTTTATTTTTACGTCTAAGATGGGTATAGAACTAATTCGCGTAAATGTAAACAAAACATATTATAAGTAAGCATCCTTGGCAGTTCAAATATTGTAATTATTGTATGTTTTATAATTGTCTAATAAATATTTCATCCCAAACATACCTACTTACATAGCAATATTGTTTTTTCTACTTATTTTTGATTCGCGAAGATAACAAATAGAGGTAAGTAAGTACAATAAAACTTTACTAAAACTCCATTCTGCACCCTAACCATGAGTTACAATTACCGTACTCGCTAGCGAGTCTAATGCTCTGTCCCTCGCAGACCTCGCAGTATTCTTATAGAGTGCGAGCGACAGAACATTCGACTCGCTAGCGAGTACGGTAATTGTAACTCATGGTAAGGGTACTGGATAGAGACGTTTCTAGTGTATCCTTTCACATGCCAACTTTACCTAAACTTCGTTCAATGGTATAGGTAAGAGAATTTTCAAGCTTGGGAAGCCTTTCCTGACCTAACTGTTAGGTTTCGAGTCAGTGATCGAGGGCCGCATTGAGGAGGCAATGGCTTCCATCGAAAAATACGTCGTAACATTATATAATAGGTCAGATTTTCTGCCTTTTTAAATAGACTATGATCTCAAAGCTTAAACCAGAATATTGCATTTCATTATTATTTCAGATCAGCTCCGCGTACTTCAGTAAATGAGTGCCGTAACTAAGCCTAAGTCTCTTAGTAAGTCAGTCAGTTATTAACAGAGATCGGAATAGGTAGAGCTAATCTGCCTAAACTTGATGAATGTTCATTCAATAATGTATTCCCATCTCTCTCACGCATGAATGAATATGCGTCAAGTTTAGGCAAATTAGCTCTACCTATTCCGATCTCTGGTTATTTAGGATAAGACCAGAGACTCCTAAGACTTGTCCAACTACAGACCAATCCCACTCACCTCTGTAATCGCTAAGGTACTGGACTGTTTGTTTGACCGGTAAATGGACAAGCACTTGATAAGTAACGATGCACAATTTGGTCTTAGGCCGATTTTTTCCATTTCTTTTCTTTGCAGATAGTGCAGTAGGGCACCGACTAAATCTGCTTTATATCAGCATTTTTTAAGAGGCATATATCAATGGGTGCATGTTTGGGGCCAGTTAGCAGTATTAGCACCAGCTCAAAATCTACTTGGGGTTAGACGAAGGTCGAAAACAACTGGAAGCCTACATGGACAGACTTGCCTGTTGCTGCAGAAGCATGTCTAGAAATTGTCAGGTGCAAATGCAAAAAACAGTGCCGTGGCTGGTGCAATTTAAACAATGAATTTGCATTGCGTTACCTTTCATGTGTTAAAACAGTACCTAAACCCTACTTTCACGGATGATCATGCATTGAGATCACCCTGACCCACGCTTAATTATTTTGTTGTCTCCCATGTGTTAACAGATATATATGATAAACTATATATTTTTGAAAACTGCATAAGTGTAGCTTTACGAATACATTTTTGTTCTTAGATTTCTGTTATTAGTTTTAAGCACAATAGGTTATTATAAAAAAATAACAAATTATGTATTTTAGTCTTTTCTACTTAATTCATTTTTTTTTGTTAGGAAGTGCATTATTTGTTCAAAAAATAGATTCCTCGTCCTTAATTTATCTGAAAATGATATATTGCATGCCCTTATATGTATAGTTTTAAAGAAATGTTGCTTCAATTAAAGCGCGGCAGCGTCAAACTCCCAGTTTCAGCGCATATTCACAAAGTGCAAGGTGTCGTGCAGTAATGCCCTAGCTTCGACCTTGTCCGCGGAAGAGAACCTTGACAATATATGCAATTTCTTTCTAACCTGGAAGGATTGGTTTTCGACAGTATACAAGTATGTACGTAAAAGTACTTAGATCATTTATAGAAAAGACTAACGTCGCTGCAATTTGAAAGTAAAATATTTCTTTGCATTAATAATGTATTTGTATTAAGCATGTAAGCTAGGTCGGTGGTAGTTACTTGATAAAAGTAATAATAATAACACCTCGTGAACACAATAATGATAGGTCGTGGTTCGCCAGCCGGCGGGCGCTCCCGCGGGCGGCGGACCAGTCATGGACCAGGACCAAAGATGGACACTTGATTCTTATTTTACAGAAGATTTTGTTTTGTAAAGGACCATGCGTCAAAATGGACCAAAAACCAACAGAGCTGGGATTTAGGTCATCATATTAGTAATCACAACCAAGGTTAGTTCCCGATTCGCCGGATTCTTGTTAACGATTAAGAGTTCTGACTGTCACATTTATATGAAATTTCGGCGAAACGAGAATGCGACGAAACAAGAATCTGGCGAATCGAGAACTAACCATACCATGGCAACTACACAAGGTTTTATAGGTATTATTTAAGATTTTGTATAAGGTGTTCTGCGGGTATTCTGTAAGTAAAACACAGTTTCCCATAATTCGCATTTACTCTGACTAAAATATGAATATCTCAGTTCTGCAATGGAACTGAACTTGATGCCCATAGAATGAAATGAAGTAAGTACACGTAAATACCTATTTAATAAATTAACTCTTAGTTCTGTTGGTTTTTGGTCCACGTTCCATATAAAGTTGCCCATGGTCCTTTGTTTCCATCGTTGCCCATCAATTGTCACCGACTTTAATGAGGAATGTGTGGTCGTGCTGTATTAGTGTCAATATGGATGGTTCTATACAAAACTCATAACCACCAATATTGATTCTCGGTGGACTCCGGCTAGCGTCGCCGTGCGCGGTAGTGCATCCTCCGAGTAATTCTGCTAAATATAATTACTTAGTGTTAAGTATGGCCATAGTTCTTATTGCTGCCATCAGTCATTAACTGCAAAGGGCCATACTGCCTATACCGCTATTTTTTTTATATAACATTATAAAAAGTTAAATTAGTCTGATTATAACGAATTTATTTCAAAATCTAAAGCGTTTAGGTATAGGTCTACCAGAATCTCATGAAAAAAAGGGAAATTTAAATTTAGTGCTTGCAACTCCGGGGTTATAGGATTTAATGGTCTTGATACTTGATTTTCCGCGTTCATTAAAAGCATGGAGTGGCGAACTCAGTCCGCGTAGAAGTCTTTACTTCTTTGGGAATTATTAAGTTTTCTAGGATAACATTAAAATATCACGTTTGTGCAAATTTATAATATTAGTAACGATTAGTTATTATATATATATATATATATATATATATACTTTTGCGTGTCAGTCATAAAAGCCAAATGGGGTGATAAGTAAAGTTCCTGCAAATGTACAACGGACCTTCAAGTATCAATATTATTTGGCTTCATTTACCAGTCTTTTATAAACACGACACTAAATCAAAGATTGTGTTTGATTCACATCTTCTTCCTCACTAATTTTACAGTACACATGATTAATGATATTTTTCGCTTGAGATCGAAGGGATTTTAGGACATTCTGGTAGACTAACTAGTTTTAGATTTAAATATATCGTGCCTAAATTTATATTACCTATTGAACTTTTCCTCTAAACTCCTTGATAACCTTGAACAATCCCAACTATTGCAGGTGATTTTCATAGCTATAAGATAATAAGTAACCCTTGGATTGCGAAATTGAGAATAATATACGATCGACCACACCGAACATTAAAATACGCTGAAACTGCGTAAATTGAGTGGCGACCAATACAAGGCGCTCTTCTGGACGCGGCCGCCCCCCGGCGGAGATTTAAACGTGAGCCAAAAGACGCGGCACTGACTGCGTTATTTTCAAGAGGTTTAAGCTATGTGCCGAGTATTCTTATTATTTACGTCATATGAATATTTTTTTTTATAGAATAGGTAAATAAATAATTGACAGCTGGTTATGTTATGAATATTATAAGAAAACCATTCTCACCAATAAATTGTTCCAATCGGTTTGCGTGGAATCGTCGAGGAGAGTTTTTAAAGTTCTCCGCTGGTTCACTTCACGTAATTTACCACAAATACAATCGTACATGGTTGAATATCGACGTTGCTTATTTACGAAAACTGGTTGATCCTTGCCCGTCGAGCACCCTGGGCACTCTTCTTTACAATCAAATACCGCTGTTTGATTTGGTTGCTGGATGCATTCAAATACCTCTTGTAAATTTTTCCCCATAGCACATCTTTGGCACTTCATATCACAATCGAATATAACATCCTTTGGCCTCGGCAATTCCGCGTTTTCACTCGGTGCAGGTTGTTGGATGGTATCGAATTTGGCTGGTTGATTCTTGACTAGTACACACCAAGAGCACTTATTTTCACAATCGTTTATGAAATCATTCTGCACCAACGATTCCTTAGACTCACTTGTGTTTTTAGATAATTTTAATTCATTTCCATTGTTTACAGGCCTTGTGTTTTGCTCGGACTCAAGAGTTTCAAATCCGCAGCTGCAACTACAAGTAACATAAAAGTGAACTATAAAATATACAGCGATAAATAGTCCAGTCTGTAGGGGTTTCTGCGTTACAAAGGGTGCAGCATAGATTTTTATTATCTAAATTTTTAAGTACCTATTTGGGTAATAATGATAAACATTTATAATGTTTTTTTTTTGTATTAGTATTGTTATTTTACTTTTATATTTAAATATTTATTGTAAAAAACCCAATTTACAGAAATTTTAATAAGTATCGAGAATAAACATCCAAGTTTTCTTTAAAAAAAAGATACAAGGTTTTATTGCCGACTGTATTTTTTATTACATTCATCATCTGCTTATCGAGACCAAACTAACGATACGAAACTCGGTGGGTCTACGTCAGGTACAGCAGAGATCCCGTTGCCACCTTCCGACTCCACCATAAGTAATAAGTAAGTAATTTCATTGTTATAGGGTTTGCATATGTATTGCAAACATTAGCCCATTTCAATAATCGTAACTGGTTCAAAGTTGACTTGCAATATGATATGAGACCTCACACATACTAACAAACGAATGAAGTGAAATAAAGCTCATGATAATAACTATAAGATAGATAAGAACCCCCGGTATAAGGGTGACACCTTTCTTTCAGAGAAACCTAGCTAAGAACCACAGCTAAAAAACCTGTATTCAAATGAAAAAACCGCATCCAAATTGGTTCACCCGTGCAGTAGCTAAGGCGCCACACATACAAAGAAACACATAGCATAGCAAATAGGGGTGTTATAACACATACCTTATAACACCCCTCTTTTTTGTGTCGGGGGTTAAAAACCGCATCCAATTCAGTTCACCCGTTTAAGAGCTATGATGCCAGAGACAGATACACACATACGCACATAAATAGCGGTCAAACTTATAACACCCCTCTTTTTGCGACATGGGGTTAATAATTAATAAACAAAAAAGAGGAGTGTTAAAAGTTTATAACGTGTAAGTGTACGACATAGAGACCTATGTCTATATATCTGAGTGTCTGTTTATGGCATCGTAGCTCCCAAAAGGATGAACGGATTTGGGCGCATTTTTTTTTTAATAAATCTACATTAATCGGGATGTTTCTTAGCAAAATTTTATTAAAATTTGTTGGGCCGTTTAAGGGATACTCGTCGCCGTTATATCCGGGCCTTTTAACCACCTAAAAGCTCAATATCTCAAAAACGGCTGAACCGATTTTGATAAAACATGTCTAAGAACCACCGCTAGAAAACCTGATTTCAAATAAAGAAAAACCGACAAACACACACACACACACACTTACACGTCAAAGTTATAACACCCCTCTTTTTTTCGTCGGGGGTTAAAAATACGACTGTGTAGGTAGGTACGTAAAGTCACAGCATAAAATTCATGACGCTGCGGTTTTCTTTCTTGGCCGCGCCGGAAAATGATGAATAAATCCTGTGAATCCATGAAAGGGACTGTAAACGGCTGGACTGATTTAGCTGCTTTTTAGGATTTCGAAGTCAATCTAGGAACCCTTATAGTTTCGTAATGTCCATGTCTTTCTATCTGCCTGTCTGCCTGTCTGTAAGTCACACTCACTATAACTCAGAAACTATCAAAGTTACAAAACTAAAATTTGTGCGGGTAACGCCCTCCGGCCACTAGGATCCTTTGATAGGATCCATTAAGGGGGTCAAGTGGGCTTTTTGTACATTCAAATCCATTCATGGAGTAGAGTGGAGTTTAGTGTACATTTAAATCCATTTGGAGTCGTTTACACTTTTTAATACGCCGGGATGTATTTATAGCCCAGTCTATAACAACACAAAAAAGGCAAACATCGCAAACCCGCATGTAACTACGATTTGCTTATATGTTGTTAGGTCCGTTGTGAGTATTTAACCTCCAAGTTTGCAACCCCAAAAACCCTGTGCTACCCCCATGGTGCTCGAAAAACTGAATTTTTGGCACTTGTTTCAGTTTTTTTCGAAAAGTCTTCTCCAAGGAAGTTTTTTCCAAGTATCCTTTGTTCACACTAAAGATAACTAAATTTGCTACAATTTGAGCGTAATTTGAGCACATTATCTTTATTGGTGGCGGAGAAACAGCAAGTCAACATGGGCAATTTTCTTCAAAAAGTAAAAATGTGATGGTAGGGTTATTTTGAACATACATACCTGCTGAAATAATGCTCCTAGTGGTCTGAGATCCGAATAGGAGACGATTTGCACCGGGCTGTTTATTCGATAAAAAGTATTTTATATCAAATTTAATATGGTAAGTAATACATGGTGAATAGGTTGACTGAAAAATTTCAGTCCAGTATATTATTAATTAAAAATTCAGGAAGGTTTTTTTTTTGAAAATTGCCTCAGCTTGTTCATTACATAAATTACATACCAATCGAAAGTATGAAGCCTATAGAATATGCGATCGTTAAGTTGACTATTGTTTTCCCGTCATAACTATTAGGTAGGCAGGTATAAACAGAAAGTCAGTACTAATAATTTGCACCGGTCTGTTTATTGAATAAAATTTATACCAAAATGAAGATCATTCCATTGCGAACACGGTGATATAGAGTTGACTGCGAAAAATCAGTCTCGATTCCGGTTGTCGAGTTTTATTATTAAATTTGATATAAAATACTTTTTATCGAATAAACAGCCCGGTGCAAATCGTCTTCTATTCGTATCTCCTACCATAGGTAAAAGTCATGTCAAAAGAATTTGTAGAGAATTGAATTAGCCTCAATTTAATACCAAAATGGTGCCTCTAGGCCTCATAGTTTCATCTAAAATAAAAAATAGTAAAATATCGGATTTTGGCTAAATAATAAAAACATTGTACTGAATAATTATGGGACGATTTTCTTTAAAAAAATGTGTAAAAAGTGAATTTACCATTTTTGATGTATAATTATGGCTTCAAATAAACATACACTAAAGAAATGAACATACTTCCACGTTGTTTCGTTAACTGCGAAAATTTAAGGCACTTGTTTCAGTTTTTTATAAGGGAAGCAATTTTTCGAGTATTTTATTCATACTTTAATAAAGCGTAACAATTGGCTACAATTTAAGCCTAATCTGAGTACTGTAAGACTATTAGTTGCGAAGTTACAGCTAGTCAAAGACTGACATTCTTTTTCAACAAAATGAAAAATTCGTGTTGTGGTCATTTTCCAAGTTACGTACTGGCTAAACTAATGGTCCTAGAATAAAAGTTGAGATAAGGATTAGTATACAATTTAACTAACTTCAATTTAATTCCAAAGTAGTGCCACTAGCTTTCATAGTTTTCTCAAAAATATAAAAACTATTAAAATATCTGATTTTGGTTAAATGATAAAAACATTGTTTCTGAATAATGTATGAATGTATTCCGTAAAGAAAAACAAAAAGTGTAAATTTGTCATTTTACATGTAATATATCGTTTCAAAACAAATAAACGTAAACATAAAAAAACACAGCAACCATATATTTAAGCTATAAAATAATACTATTTAAATGGTCAAGCAAAAAAAGTATAGACTTTAGTCCTTTTGGAAGGACCAAGTCTCATCCAATCTAGATCAGTGGGGAGAAGTGGGGGAAGAGGGATAATTTTTTCTGGAGTGGAGGCGGGCCGGCTCATGGTGTTGGGTCGTCCACATCCTCGTCCTCCTCGTCCAGGACGATAAGGATGGCGTTGTTGCAATTTCACCCGCGGCAAAAGAAACATAAGATAGAGCACCTAAGCCAAGCCTGTCTGCAGCTTTTCGAGCACCAACCATGGGGGTAGCACAGGATTTTCAAGGTTGCCAATTTGGGTATTAACTACTCTCAAGGGACCTTACAACATATAAAAATATCATAGTTACATGCGCGTTTGCGATCTATGATGTTGTTATAGACTGTGCTATTATAGGTACATTAAAGCCCACTCTACTACATTCATGAATTTGAATGTACAAAAAGCCCACTTGACCCCTTTAATGGAGCCTATCAATGGATCCTAGTGGCCGGAGGGCTTACGCGTTATACCGCGCACTAAGATCAATGATGAAATAATTTAAAAAAATATATGGATGCCTATTAAAAAAACATTGTCATGTCATTATCATTTTTTAGATTTAGACTGTTTCGTTTCGCTAGAGTTACGTGTGCCCACCTACTACAGCCAATGCTACAAATACAAAAAATCTGGAAAATATCTTAAATGAAAGCGCATATAACAAATTTTAAAAAATCTATCACTACTAAGTACACTTGATTGGTGTTTGAGATACAGGCGACTAAAGTGCCCATTCCTACTATACCTGTAAATCATCTAAGACAGCACCAAATTACTTTAAATATAATATTCGTTGGATTGTATTTTATAATCATGAATTAAATTTACCTTGTGAAGTTTTTATGGGAGGGTAACACGATGAAGTAATTGTTATTATCGATGTGAACTGGAATTGAAGCAATCGACAACCCTTGATCTGGGTTTGAGCCACGACTGCACTGACACACAGTAACCGACTGCCAAGACCTGGTGACTGCTGGCGCTACACTGCCACGGAGGGAAATATTATTGACAATTGATCTAGCCGGTGGTTCCTTTTCATAGTCTGTAGTATCATCTACCACTAAATGGGGTTTTATTTGTCGACAAATGATTGGGTTGTTCAGCGAACCGTCCACATTATTGTCATTAACTTCTATATTTAACTTTAGGTTAATCATGTCTCCTTTGCTTACGAAAACCAGAAAATTTTCCGGGGTTTGGCTCCCACTCACTACACAATTATCTAAACAATTCATAGGTTTCTCAATAAAATCATTTGTATTACTCGCAACATTAGAATGCATTTCAGTTTTGGTGGAAAGAAAATCAGCGTTCACGCAAGCGTCATTGGTTGAACTGTTAACTATTACTTTGAGTTCAACATCATTAAGAAGAACGGGAAATTTGTCTTTATGGTAATGGATAGTAACATTCGTGTCAGCATTTGGGCATTCACAATGGTTTTGATCTTCACTATTCATCAAAGTAGATAATATTTCACGTTCTACTTTACCATCGACTTCTTCATTGACTGTATTATGTAATATTATATTGCATGCGGAAGTACTTTTTGCTTGGATTAAAATTGATGAAGGCTCACCATTTTCTTGCTTTTCTTTATCAGATTTCGATATTGTTTGCGGTTTCTCTGAATCTTCTAAATTACATTTTTCTATCTGCCCAAAAGGTAAGCTTTCAGATTTAATTAATACCGCTTCTTTTTCTAAGTTTTTATCAGAGGATTTTTTAGCTGAACCAATATGGGCAATTGGAGTTATCTTTCTTGGTTGTAGAGACCCGGGTGTACTATTTCTATTTCTTAATATTGATATTCGCTGCTGCGGTACGATTGCTCTAGGCTTTTGTTTTGGGGGGGCGTTTCTAGAGCCAGCTTTGAAAATCGGTTTTGCTTTGGTAACGGAACTCGCTGTTACTTTAGCGCCCGCTGGTAACGCAGTGGTAGTAGCAGTAGTCTGTAAAAAACTAAATACAGTCCGCGCGCGAGTTGAATGCAGTCGGGGCCTCAGGTGAAGGGCGCCACGTTCTCCTCTCCCGCATGCACTACACTGTATAGTGCCGTCCCGTACTAGCACATTCCTAAGCTCGGCATTCAACTTGCGCGTGGACTCTAGATATACTCGGCTCCGTGCTCAGCAGTTCTGAATAAGTTAGTTTGTAAAACCTGACTGCGTTATAAATAATGTATAGTGCAATTTTACAAGCTGCACTGTTCGCATTGTTGTGTTCCGGTGTGAGGTTAAGACAACCGGTGAAATTACTAGCATAAAGGCATTCCACCTTAGTCCTCAGGAATGGCAATGCAGTCTTGTGATTGTTGTCTAGAGAATTCAAATAGAGATTTGCGTGGGATCCGAGACCCATAAAGATGGGTCTCGGATCCCACTTACCATCAAGTGACCGTGTTCTTGTGTGCCTTCTTTAGATTAAGATAAAAATCAAGATAAATTGAGCCTTATAAAGCCTTACGTTCAGTTACGTTTCATAAAACCACACTAGTTTTTTAAAACCTCATTAATCTCAGTATGTATCAGTTAAGTATATAAGCATAAAATGTAATATTTCACGAATAACAAAACCAAATTGCTGAGAAAACATGTTTCTATTTGAAATTCAATATAAAGAGGGCTTATTTAAAAATGAAATTGAGAGTGGTGCGCCTTTTACGGTTGAAAAAAATATGTAAAATCGACTTAGCGGTTGTTAACATAAATTTTAAAGCTCTGTTGACAGTGCAATTTATTTTTTAATTCAGTCATTTTTATATTAATTTTTTGAGTTTACTAATCAAAAGTGAATAAAGATTGTATACCTATTAAAGTAAGTAAGTTACTAAGTAAAATCTGTATAGCTGGTTTGATAGTGCAATCCGTTGTATGGGAACCTTGCACTTTGTGACTATGCGCTGAAACTTGGCACAGTTGATTTTTAGCTGGTCTTGAGTAGATTCAGACCGGGAGCCATCGAGAGCCATGGCCTATTTAGTAGGGGGGGGGGGGGGGGGGGGAGTTTGACGCTGCTGCGCTTTAATTGAAGCAACATTTCTCTAAAACTATACATATTTGGGCATGCGATATATCATTTTCAGGTAAATTAAGGACGAGGAATCTATTTTCTGAACAAAAAAAATGCACTCCCTAACAAAAAAAATGAATAAAGTAGAAAAGACTAAAATACATAAAATGTTATTTTTTTATAATAACCTATTCTGCTTAAAAATAACCACAGAAATCTAAGAATAAAAATGCTGTCGTAAAGCTACACTTATGTAGTTTTCAAAAATATATACCTAGTTTATCATATATATCTGTTAACACATGGGAGACTAAAAAAATTATATTAAGCGTGGTAGCTAGTTTGATAGTGCGATCCGTTGTATGACTTGCACTTTTTGACTATGCGCTAAAACTTGGCACCAGTTGATCCTTAGGCGGTCTCGAGTGAATTTAGACCGGGAGCCTTTTTTTTTGTTCAAAAAATAGATTCCTCGTCCTTAATTTATCTGAAAATGATATATTGCTTGCCCTAATATGTATAGTTTTAGAGAAATGTTGCTTCAATTAAAGCGCGGCAGCGTCAAACTTTCCCGCCTCCCCCTACTAAATGCGCCATGGTTCTCGATTGCTCCCGGTCTGAATCTACTCAAGACCAGCTAAGAATCAACTGTTCCAAGTTTCAGCGCATAGTCACAAAGTGCAAGGTGTCGTGCAGTAATACCCTAGCGTCCCTAGCTAGTATTGCACGAAAGGAAATCGTTTCATAAAAAATAAATGAAGGTATAGTTCTATTCAAGAAATATGAATTGGCTTTTTGTAATCTTCACTAAGATCTTTTTTTATTATCAAACAAAATGTGATCATAAAGGTCACAGCACACATATCAACTCGGAAAGGGATCGTCACCGGATCAACTCAAAGTGAAACATTGAAAAGGGAACTTTGACCTGTGTTAATACGATACATTTTTCAATGGACGACTGCTAGCTCGTGCCGAGGTGACGCGTTGCCGTTCCGATACCGATAAGTGTACGTTGCAGTAGGGAGTTTCATACAAATGATACTGAACGGCTCGAGTTGATAGGGTGACGATCCCTTTCCGAGTTGATATGTGTGCTGTGACCTGACCTCGTTCTTCAAACAGCACAGTGGGTTCGAAGGTTTTGATACTTGAGTCTTATTGTGGATAAACATATCTTAACGCTGAAAAAAAGATCGCAAAGTAGATAACAGTCGGCCAAATTATATTTCCTGAACTATAAATATATAAAATACAAATTATATACAAAGCCGAAATTATCCCTTTAAAGTTGAATAGTTTGAGAAAAATATATTTCACGAATTCGAATACTGTTTTTAGGGTTCCGTAGTAAAAGTAGGAACCCATAGGTATAGTTTCGCTATGTCCGTCCGCCCGTCCGTCCGTCCGCAGCTCAGCTCAGAGACTCTTAGTTCTACAAGAGAGCTGTTATTTATTTAAATAATAATAATATGGTACTTCCCCTAAACGTAACATGGGCACGGTATTAAGCAAATCTACCAGTATAATCCGACTCCTTTGTTGTTGTATGCTTGCCGCCACTGCGTATACCTACGCTCAGAAACTCAGTGGTCAGGGTTGTCACAGCAAAAGCTACACCCCTTACCGCATATAAGGCCATATTTAACCGGCCATGTTTTTTTTTTAGTTTATGCTAATGTTATTTATGAATAAGATATAGTTATTCGTAAGAAACACACTTTCGTTAAACAAAATGCAATTTTGCATTTGTCATAGCACGCAATTTTTATAAAAAAAGATTGAGGGTAAGTCAATGATATTTTATATTAACATACGTCATCGGCGCGCAAAAGCGTTCCTCAAAAAGCAAGGCAAATTGCCTTACTACCGTTCAGTCGCGCCGCGGCCGCTGACACGCACGCGTCGAAGACAATAAAGTTTCACTACCGAAAAGTAACAAATATATTTCATAAAATATGCCGTCTTGTGTTTTTCGAGGCTGCCGATATTATACTGTAACTATAAAAGGAAGAAAGGATGTGTACAGCTGATACCTACCTACTTCTTATCAGATCATTAGTTTATCATATTTTATTATTTATTATTATACTAGCGACCCGCCCTCGCTTCGCTTCGGTTACTATAAGTTAAAATAATCCCAGTTCATCTGGAATAACATACTTTTCAAATTATAGATAGGTGCATATATATAGAGGTTTTATTTAATGACTTTTTTAGAAATCGTGACTGCCAGTTATCATAGAATCTCTCTATATCAATGTTTACAGAGAAGTTTTCATTGCACAATACAAACGAACTTTGCCTGGAAGTGACGCGCGAAAGGGCTACATAAGTCAATGGGAAAACTCTCAACGATCAAGTCTAAGCCCGCAACTTTGAATGTATTGTTGTGACTTGCAGTTTGTCATTGAAAACGATAATTGTACGGGACATTGCAGTCGTTTAACTGGAAAGGAATATTTATGGAATCCGGGGAATTAAAAAGACTTTTCCAGCCGCACATCTGGACGTCAGTATTGTGCACTCTATTATGAACGTTTTTAAAGATGTTATTTGGGTGGATTAAGGTTCCGTAGTAAAATAATAGGACACCCTTCTTTCAAAACCAATTTATGTGGGGCGATCCAGAAGGTTGCAGGGAATTGAGAAATTCCGTTGGGAAATGGACAGCCTCTTCCAGGTCGAGCACAGTGTCTACAGAGTAGTATGTGTGTGTCGCTGCATTGATCTTAGATATAATTAAGCCATTTTTGTCGACTAATTATTTTACTAAAACGCAAAGGTTTTCATTTTGAAGATTAATGCTCCTATTATGTTAGGTCATTTGTCCATTTCCTATTTTGAGCAACAACTCTGGAAAGAGCCGGTTTTCGTACGTATAGACAACGAAACTGTCATATTTATTTTGATTTCTAATCTATGTTACGCGTAATTTTGAATCTACAATATCTTCTAAAGTATTCATTTAAATAATATATTGTACGGGACAATATTAATCTACATTAAATGCCCAAGGTAACCAAGTATTTATCTGGATAAGGTTATTAAATACTGAATCGGACAGAATAGATTCGCTAATACCCTAATTTTAAAATAAAATCATAAACATAAAAATGGTTACTGTGAGTCAATCTTAGGTGATAGACATTATGCCATCGCGGACTTTTCTCTAGGTTTTTTAAAGAACTATAATTCTTCAGTACATTATTTTGACACTTCTCTTAAGGTTTTAGGTTAAGGCCAGCATTAGCTATGTAAGGGCCCGAAAAACGATTTTTGACGACTCGGTAGGAAAACATTGAGTTTTCTCAATTATATTAAAACTTGTTTTGAATGAAATGTACATGTAAACCATCTAGAATAAATTCTCTAAATGACAGTGAAAACCGTATTATAATCCGTTGCGTGTTTTAGAAGGAGTTAGCGGAGAAACAGGCGGACAGGTTAATTTATACTATTTAGAGAAGAGATGCATGGTTTCGGTTAAGTTTAATTAAATGTTTAGATAATTAAGTAATAGATTTCTCACCATCACATACACAGAACAGAAAAAACAGTAGAAGTGTCAAGTGGGCGTGTAACGTGTGGCATGGTTATGCGGAGTTCGGCGCAACCTACCATACTTTTGTCGCGATCACTTATTTCAATATTTCGATATTTCTAAAAAGGAAATAAATCCAGAAGCATGCCTTATTGTGCTATTTTGGAACGTAAAAACGATAGCCGCACCAAAAACATTTTCCATGGTGGCGTGTTGTTTTTATGATAGTTTGAGTATTGGCGGCAACAGGTCTGATACTAAGCGAAGCTCATGGCACTTCCACTGTTTTTTTATATTCCGTGATCACCAGTGATCGGAATTAGGTGAGCTAAAATACGTACTCAGCGCTAGAGGACACAATATAGAGTGGTTACAACCGGGTAGAAAAATAGTTTTTTTCTTGAATACCGGGTATTCGGTATTTATCCAATGATATTTTATATTTAGATACGTTATGCTCACACTAAACGCATTCAAAACCCGTGACCAATTACTGACAGTTGCTAGGCAACCATATTTCTATAGACAAAGACGGCAATCCATAGCAAGTTAGAAAGAGACAAATAGATAAAAAGTAAGGTACTTTTGCGCGCAGATGACGTATCTTAATATAAAATATCATTGTATTTATTAGTCGCAATGTTAAACATTCATGTTTTTACTTACAGTACGGGATGTTTTATGTTAATCTAAAAGTTGTAACTATTTCTACTTGTTTTTTATCTTCAAAGTGTAAATATTATATCTTTCGATATGTTCCGTGCTTGGGTGAAATAACCTGCGTACCACTGTGCCATGTGAAAATAATAAAGACGATAATTATACCTCACACTTTTCCCTTCCTTCCATAAAAACCTTATGTCTAGCCCATTTACTACAAACTAACATAAAATATCCCGTAGGTACTTTAAGTAAAAACATGTATGTTTAACATTACAACCTAATACCCGGATAAATATTGAATACCCGGATAAACATTGAATACCCGGATTTCAAGAAAAAAAAAATCTACCCGGTTGTTACTACTCTATATTACGTCCTCATGCGAAGAGTACGTATTTTGGCTCACCTAATTCCGATCACTGGTGATCACATACACTCTTGAAAGTGAAAAGAAAGAAGTGGCCTCTGCCTACCCATCTGTGAAACAGGCGTGATTTAATTTAGGTACCTATGTATGTATGTACATACACTCTTTGATGCTCTGCTGAGGGCTATAGGCTTCATGTTACACTCCTTTACACAATATACAGGAACCATTAGCCAAATTTTACGTGCCTATCTATTCTCTGTTGTAAATAAAACCAATTAAGTAACTTAGAGGGCTGTTTTTTTAATTTCAATTTTGATAATTATTACTTACACTCATGATAACTTTTGAATGGGATGTCCGATTTGAATAATTCAAAAAGTAATTTACAGGTACTGATATAGCCTTGAAAATGAAGTGATTTATTTGGATAAGGATTATTACCAAGGCACGAATAATGGGGCCTAGTTAGTACCGGCGTTACTATTGCATATTTTAACATGAAAAAGTAGTTATTCTGACATTAATTTAATAGTTAGACATATGGTATCGCGGACTTTTTTGTAGACATTGATGTCTTCTATAAAACTGTAGTACATCACTTTGCTCTATTGTCAGTTTCCGCAGCGTACGCGTTGGTATTTTTTTCACACCTTTGGTCACATTATCGAAGTTTTCATACGGATCCCTAACTTTTTTGAAAATATTCTATAGCCTATGTTCATCAGGGATAATGTAGGATTCTAATGGTGAAAGAATTTTCCAAATCGGTCCAGTAGTTTCGGAGCCTATTCAATTCAAACAAAAAAACAAAAAATCAAATCTTTCCTCTTTATAAGATTAATGATGATTAGTGAAGATGTAGATGTAGATAATATACTTTGTATTCAAAAATATGAAAAACAACATAAAACTAACTTTGAATCAAAACCTAAACTCAATCGAACTACCTACCCATTTCTCTAATTTAATAATTTGAATAGCTTGTATTTCTTTATTACCTAATATAAATATAAGTAAGTAAAGTTTTCAAGAATTAAATATTAGCCTTATAAGAAATAAAGATTTTTTATTTTGAATAACAAAAGTATAATTTTTTGAAAACGATAATGATTAAAAAAAGAATACATTCATAAATTAAAAAAATATAATAGACAGAATCGACCTCCCGACTCACGGCCTGACCCTGTGATTAAGGCAGGATATCAACTAACTACGCCAGCGGCCCTCTAGGGTTAACTGGCAAAATTATCGATTCTAATACTAAAACGTCAAATAGTTGTAGCAAACAATAATCGAACTGCCTCAGTTAACAACGCCATCTAGGTTGTTTCTTACGAAAGCGGGCTCACATGTTCACAGATTATAGACGTTAAGGTGTCCATGCACTTATGAAGGCCACTGTACCTACTAAAGGGCGAAAAGCGACTGCTTGGCCAAGCGTTTCGATAATACCGGTTGAGATTGCGCGTAATTTTAAATCTACCATATCTTCTAAAGTATTTATTTAAATAATATAGTGCAAAGGACAATTTTAATCTACATTAAATGCCCAAGGTAACTAACGTATTTATATGGATAAGAATAAATACTGAATTGGAGAAAATAGCTTCGCAAATAACCTAATATTTTTTAATAAAATTTTAAAGATAAAATGGTTACTGTGAGGCAACCTTAGGAGATAGACATATGCCATTGCGGACTTTTCTTTAGGTTTTTTGAAGAACTACAATTCTTCACTACATTATTTTGATATATCTCTTAAGGTTTAGCCAGCGTTTGCAATGTAAGCGCAAAAAAATGTGTTTATTTTCGACATCACTTTAGAAACCTCTAAAATTATCAATGTTTCTCTACTATACTATGCATGTATTATACATATAAACCTTCCCCTTGAATCACTCTATCTATTAAAAAAACCTGCATCAAAATCCGTTGCTTACTTTTGAAGATCTAAGCATACATAAGTACAGACAGACAGCGGCAAGCGACTTTGTTTTATAATATGTAGTGATTTACTTATAATTCTGCTTACGATGCATTATCGTAAGTTCCACACCATTAACCCTAAGCCTAGATAATGACTAGAAACCATAGTATATAAGCAGAACGTTTTTCCAATAAGGTACCTACAGTATTCTCCAAGACATTTGAGTTGTCATTTCAACCTAGACCCTTCACTTCATGGCGACCACATGGCGGCCATGCCAGTCGGGCTGCTCGAGGCAGCCACAGCTTCAGCCTGGACGCCGCCGCTCGGACCAACCAACTAACCACGCAGCCAGCTCCGAAGGAAAAGCCGAAATCCGATCCGCCGCAGCTCCAACCACGACATGGGACGTCAATGCACAAAAGAAGACAAAAAAGAGGAAGTCAACATCGCTCAGAACGGGTAGTCCAACGACGCTAGCACGAGCCAAACTTACAGAGGCGAAGTCACGGTATATTTAACCGCGACACTACTCATTGTAACAAGCATCATCTTCATATATGCATTGAGGAAGAAGATCCACGAATGTCTAACTAAAAAGATCGAGCGACAAGGGGTTACTATCAAAATTCCCTTTTCGCCAAATGACAATATAGCTCAAACGTCTGGATTGTGTAATGTCTTTGTTGCTATATAGACATGAACGCTAAATGTATCTTTAGCAAAACGTCTGGATCTTAGAATGTTACAATTTAAAATACACTAGTAGCGAAACGTCTTTATCTTAGAATGTCTTTATTACTTAATAGACATGAAAGCTAAATGGCCCGGTAGCGAAACGTTTGTATCTCAAAATGTCTTAATTACTAAATAGACATGAACGCCAAATAACCCGTTAGCAAAACGTCTGGATCTTAAAATGGCAATTGTTGATATGACACTCGATAATTCAAACTTCTAATTATACGGACTATTTTAATTTCCAGACGTTTTGCTAATAACTCCTTCTATGTTCATGTCAATCAACTAATTTTACTTTCGGTTAATTAGGTATTCTAATCACACGGGCTATTTATATTTCCTAACGTTTAGCTACTTGCTCATTTCAATTCTGTGACGTCCTGCTAAATTGACACTTTGCTGACTGAGTATTCTACTTTCATGTCATTCAGCTGAATTGACTCTTTGCTGACTGTGTATTTTACTGTTATGTCATCTAGCTGAAATGGTCCTTTGGCGAAAAGGGAATTTTGAGAGTAACCCCCCAGCGACAGCACGCTGCCGCAGCCACACCACACCACACCACAGCACAGCAACATGATTAAGGTATCAATTTAAGATAGCCGTAACCGTAACTGTGTAAAACCTATTATTGTTCGCTTACCCTAAATTATTAGTGCAAACTAAATGTAACTAAAAATTATTAATGACTTCCATTCAGGAGTTATATAATCAATTAAAATCACTAAAGGAGGATATTAGAAAACGCCGAACTGAGGCTATTGCTCAAAATAAACTTCAACAAGTAAAAAAATTATATAACCAGTAAAAAGTATATATAAAGCAATATAGTTCCAAATTAGAAAAATCAGAACTTTCTGTAAAAGACAGTGAATTAATTCAGTCTTACTTTCTAAAAATAGAGTCGTATGTTGCCAAAATTCTTATAGTAAAATTTTGGCAACATACGAACAAGACAACCAAAATTTAATCACAATGACGCCGAACGACAGCTTTGATCTAAAAACAGCGGTATCATTGTTACCAGCCATGGACGGCTCGGAAGCCGTCACTAAACAACTTATAGACGCCATAGACTTATATTCCGCAATGATTAAAGACACAGATTATAAGTTATTAATCAATTTTGTAACATAGACAAGGTTAACACAAAATGCCAAACTTAGAATATCCGATAACCATACCACAATAAGCGACTTAATTGATGAAATGAAGCACCATCTTTTACCTGTCAAATCAGCCATCTCGATACAAGCCAAACTAATGACAGCAAAACAAGAGAATAGATCCATCGAACGATTCGGACAAGAATTGGAGGATTTATTAGTAAACCTCACAATAACACAGGCAAATGGAAAACCTTCTGGTTTTCCATTTGCCTGTGTTATTGTGAGATTTACTATACAGTTTTACAGCCTATACAGTTTTACAGCCCTTCAACAAAAAAACGGCAATTACTAAATTCTCAGAAGGATTGCGAAATGAGAAGCTAAGTACTTATAGCGTCCCGAAATTACACCTCACTCAAGGACGCCAAACAGGGAGAAAAAGACCAAGAGGTGTCGGTAACACACACACCTGGACCGGAACAAGTTTTCCACTTACGTAAAGGGTACAATGTCCATAGACCCCACCGAGGACATTATAGTAGACCTATGGGTAAATACCCACGCACGCACCCAGGTACAAGTGCGAAAAATTTCACTTGTCAAACATAACAACAACAGTTAACAACAACAACAATGACATGAAATGACAGTCAGTTCTGTTTCTGTTTAAAGTTTTTTTTTTTTTTTAAATCATGGTAAGATTACGACTTCAGTATTCCTAACTTTGTATATACGGTCTTTTTAATGACAATTTCTTTAATAAATTATTAACGACGAATTTAAGATCAATAAAGAAAAACCGAGAAACACGGGTAGTCTAATTTTTAAAAGCTATTATAAACGGGAAAAAACAAAAATGCCTCTTTATTGAAATGTTGTCAATTGAGGTTTAGGTAATAAGCAATTGTTGAATGCTTATAAATTATATCGTAAAGTATAGTTCATATAGAACTGGCACATAGTTATGGATAAATAAAAAACCTTTTTCGTACCGTGATAAAAAAACTGACTACCGCAATTTGATGACAAGACTTTGACGTTTCAATGTTGAATACACTTTAGGGCTGGCTTTGTGCTCTTTTCTAGTTTTCTACAATGGAAATCGAAAATAGGAAATTAATCGTGAACAAGTACCTAGAAAATCCTTATTGGTCCGGAACCAAGATCGCGAAGTCCCTTAAAATTCCGAAAACCACTGTGTGCAGGGTTATAAAACGATATAAGGAGGCCTTATCTTTCGAGAGGAAGACTCAAACTAATCGATGGTCTGGCACCAAAGACAAGAATCTGGAGAGGAAAGTTATAAGGTCAGTTAAGCAAAATCCGGGTCTATCTGACTATGACTTAGCCCGAAAATGTAAGGGAAATCGCAGTACCGTAAGAAGGATTCGCCTTCGAGCGGGCTATAAGAGTTATAGAGCTATAAAACAACCAAATCGGACCGTCAAACAGAACCGGAAAGCCAGAACTCGAGCTCGACGACTGTATGACCAAGTTTTGACAAAATTTAACGGGTGCTTGTTATTGGACGACGAAACGTATGTGAAACTCGATTTTAACCAACTACCGGGCACTAAGTATTATATGGCCGACGCAAGAGGAAATGTTGCTGAGAAATATAAGTTCATCAAACATGAAAAGTTTGCAAAAAAAATGATGATATGGCAGGGAATCTGCAGTTGCGGTCTCAAGACACAAACCTTCATTACATCGTCAACTATGAATTCGAATACATACATCAAAGAGTGTCTGCAGAAAAGAGTTTTACCTTTCATAAAAAACCACGACAGCCCAGTAAAATTTTGGCCCGATTTAGCCAGCTGCCACTATTCGAAAAAAGTTTTGGAGTGGTATGCAAAAAACAAGGTGGATTACATACCCCAAGAGCTGAATCCCCCAAATTGCCCTCAGTTTCGACCAATCGAAAATTACTGGGCAATTATGAAAAAAAAATTGAACAAGACCGGTAGAGTTGTCCAAAACATCGATTCATTACGATCCAAGTGGAACCAACAGGCCAAGAAAGTGGACAAAAGTATTGTTCAGACGATGATGAAATCGATCACGGCAAAAGTGCGATTTTTTTTACATAATGAAGAAAAATAAATATTTTTAGTTTTAATCTAATAAAAATATATATCTTCTTTTTAATTTTTACCAAAGTTACTTTGTTTTATTAATAACTTAAAAATTACGAGACTTTCGTTCCGTACCAATTCTATATGAACTATATTTATTGCGATTGTTTGTTGAGTCTAAGAGTCAACAAACTATGAGTCTATGAGTTATGACTTTGAAAACAGATCACAGATAATAAAAAATCGGCATAGTAAATCTTAGACGAAATATACCCATTTTTAGGGTTCCGTACCAAAATGGTAAAAAAGGAACCCTTATGGTGAGACTTCGTTATCTGTCTTTATGTCGCAACAGGTTTTCTCAGCAACTACAAATGCTATCAACTTGAAATTTGGCATAGTTGAACAACTTGCTTGCCCGCATCTGTTTTAAGTAGAAAAAATATGAAATTAATTCAATAAATAATTGAAAAGGGGTCTAGAATGGGGAGTTGAACAATTAAAGTTGTTTGATTATAGTAAATGGGGTGTCACAAGAAAGGGCTTAATCTGCACATTTGAAAACCATTTCTTTTTAATTTTCTGCTATGTACTTTTTTGATTTATAGCCAAAAAATTACCATTCCCCTTATGTCCGAAGTTTATTTATCAAAAAATCTGAAAAATTCCTGACGTAAGTAGGTATAAATAATTACTTACCTATATTTTATTGGAAAAATAAAATGAAGTGTTCATTATTTACAGTTTTTGAGAAATGATAAAAAAAAACTTTGAAAATCTGTATTAAAATTTAGTCTAGTCAAAATGGACCTTATGGCATAGAAAATAAAGTTCATAACACCATGAGTATTTTCTTTTGCGGTTACCAAGCATATTACCTCAAATACGGAACCCTCGGTGCGCGAGTCCGACTCGCACTTGACCGGTTTTTTCTAAATAGCTCCGCCATTTTGTTATAGTAAGTAGGCGAGGTGACTTTTATTTAAGAAATTATTTTAAATAGCAATAACACTTTAAATCATGAAATGCTTTAAATTAGATGCTTAGAAATAGTACATTATTGCCTAGGCAGGGAAGTAGGCAATTGCGGGCCGAGTATTGGTTTAAACGGACGATCTTGCGAGAGAGACTTATAGTCTTGTGACCTCATTTTAGTATGGCCCATTTCACTTTTTAAAAAGTTACATGCTAGATAGTAATCGAATTTGTATGCAACATTGCGGGCTTGTGTAGCGAGCACGCAATGTATTTTATTAAAATTTGAGAACTGTCAGTAAACTATGTACTTCGCGTCTCAATATGTAGATAGTAATGTCAATATTCCCGGAAATTTTGAGAAAAAGCTATTCTTTCGAACAAAAATTTAAAACGAGCAGTTTTTTTTGGTGTACGTAGCCCAATTAGTTCATACTTACTTGTTTTTGAGATAGTTTTTGTGTAGGCTTCGGAAGCCTACACTGATCATGGTCACACGTGCTCTTGCCCGGTTTTTTTCTGTTGGTTCCATTTTTCAGCGAAATTTGGGAAAATTGCAGTACTACTTGTATATAAGTATAGAAAAAAAACAGGTTATACGAGGGCAGAGTTAAGTCTGGAAAAAATTAATCAATTATTTTTTTTTGGTAAAAGTCAATATTTATTTTTCAACGAAGTCCCCATTTAACTCAATACACTTGGTCCATCGCTTTTCTAGCTTTTCGATTCCCTCCGTATAGTACGGTTTCTCCTACCCTTCAAAATACGCATTGGTTTTTGCGATGATTTCTTCGTTGGAACCAAATCTTTTTCCACCAAGCCATTTCTTCAAGTTTGGGAAAAGAAAATAGTCGCAGGGGGCTAAATCAGGAGAATAAGGCGGATGCGGGAGCAATTCGTAACGCAGCTCGTGGATTTTAGCCATAGCAACGGCACAAGTGTGGACCCGTGCGTTGTCTTGGTGAAAAATGATTTCCTTTTTCGCCAAATTTATTTATTTATTTATTTATTTATATAAACAATGTCTTGAGGACTTACAGCGTCAGCCAAAGCGCCCAACAAGATAGAAACTTAAAAGCTAGGTACAAATTTAACACAAGAACTCTACATAACAAAACCATGAGGAAAATTAAAGCTAGACATAACCCTAGAGTTTATTTAAATTTAAGAAGCGACTTAAGGCCACTATAAGGACAGGCCACTTGTCAGGCCTCCCGCATCCGCGCAAGGAACTCATTAAGTAGCGCGATGGCTCTGGTGGTGGGAGCGTTGCAGGCGTGCTGGGTGCGCATCCTATCTGGCAAAGCAAACAAGTTGCGTGCGCGCCGTGCGCAGCGGTCCGCGGCGCTTAAATAACGATCCGGCACAAACAAACAAAACTTTTCTAAGACGGAAGGATTATCCACCTTATGGCGCAATAATAGGCAGTAGTGGACAAGCGTTATAAACTTCCGCCTTAAGTTAAGGGATTCTAACCCAACCATTCCACTGACAAATAAAGATGGGTAGAGGAAGGGGTAACAATGATAACGCCTTTTATATAGGTATCTTGCAAATTTGCGTTAGACACGCTCTATCATTAGGCTATATTTCTCCTCCCGTGGATCCCAAGCTACTGCATTGTACTCGAGCTTACTCCGAACGTAGGTATTGTATAACAACATGGCAACTCTATCGTCACGGAACTGGGACGCTGTCCTAATTATAAGGCCCAGTACCCTACTAGCGCTTTTGCAAATATTACGCATGTGATCACGCATATCTAATCTAGTGTCCAACGTAAGACCTAAATCCTGAATTGTGTTAACCCGTTCAAACTGTGTGTCGGAGAGGTGGTAGCTCCCATTGACTGGATTATTGGAACGGGTAAACGTAATGGCCCTGCATTTAAGTTTGTCCAGCTGCAATTTGTTGGTAGCACTCCACTGCACAACTGAGTCGACCGCATGTTGAAGCACCTCGCAATCAGAGCTTTTGTTTATAGGCTGCATAATTTTTAAATCATCAGCAAACATCAAGGGAAGGGCTCCATCGATACAATGCATTAAATCGTTGATCATTATTAAAAATTGCGTCGGGCCCAGGTTACTCCCCTGACTCACGCCGGAACGGGTGAAATATTCCTTTGACCTAAAAACAGACACTTGCACGTACTGCTTACGGTCTCTAAGATAATCTGCAAAGAAAGCCAGCAGTTTTGGAGTAAAACCAAAGGCCGAGAGCTTCATAAGCAGGACGTCATTGTCTACCAGGTCAAACGCCTTTTTAAAATCAAAGTATACAGCATCTACTTGGCGATACGTATCCATGTGTTTCAAAACGTAGTCAAAAAAACAAACATGATTCGTAGTGGTTGAACGCGCACAGCGAAACCCATGTTGGGCATCATCCAACCTATTATTAATTTGTTTCATGAGACAACCATTTATTACACTCTCGAAGATTTTACCAAACGCGGAGAGAATAGCTATTGGTCTATGTGAAAATATATCATTCGAGTTTTTAACTTTAGGTATGTGTGTGACCCTCGAAACCTTCCAATTTGTCGGAAAAATTCCCATTTTCAAGCACAAGTCAAAAATGTATAGCAGAGGTTGTTCTAGTGCCGATATACAATCTTTTATCATAAAAGCGGGAATACCGTCTGGGCCAGCTGAGAATGAAGCTTTTAGTCGCCTAATGGCCGACCGTAACTCCGCGGCGGTCACATGGGTGATTTCAATTGTTTTTGACCCAGTGTGATTGTAAGGCGAGCAGCTTCTTCCGGGTCGAGTCTCGGGACTCCGGCATGAAATACTGAAGCAAAAAATTCAGCAAAAGCATCGACAGCCTCCTGACTCGCAACAACTTTGTCGCGGTAGATGTACTCCGTTTGTTGATTTAAGTGTTGCTTTTTGCTCTTAACGAATTTCCAAAATGTACCAGGATCTTTACAAATGCCTCTTTCAAGATTTGCCAGATATCGGCTATAATCTCGGTCCACCAGGCCTTTAATGGGGTCGTTTTTCCACTAAAACTTCATGAAATCGCTGTAACAAGTTGGCATAATATTCGCCGTTAATCGTTTTATAGATGAATTACCGAGAGCGTGGAATTGCATAGTGGTAATATGTGTTTACAGGCAATCTATATTTAAATTTCCTCAACTTCTCATACCATCAGCATAAAAAGAGTATTGTTGTACAGTCAAGGACTTTAATTGTTATGCCACTATGGAACCCTATCGCATAACGTTAATCATTCATTTAAGAGTAATTTCTGACATGTGGTTTGACGCTGTCAATATGACAGGGTTCCATAGTGGCATAACAATTAAAGTCCTTGATTGTATCTATATTAAATAAGTAAGTACAAAAATAATGTAAGCGTCAAATTCTAAATAACTTTTACAATGCACTAAAATATACGTCTTATTTTATTGTAGCAATTTTCAGAATTATTTTGTTTGGGCACGTACGACTGTAAGTTACACAGTTTGCAAAAATTATGGTAGAAAGTAGCAGTAATTTTGGTCCGATTGAGAGTCAAAGTAAACAAATAATTTTAACTGTACTTTGAACTCGAACTAATGAAATTTTTAATTCACCTTACACTGCTGCCCAATTAGTTGAAAAAGCTACAGGTGTTTCTCTCTCGACTATTTATAAAACTATGAATGAGAGTAAGAGTGACAAATTCAAAGCAACCAAAAAATTCCCCTCTACGAGTAAGAAAAACTTACGTACCTACCTACTCGTCCGTCGGCAGTAGATGTTTTTGATCAAGAAGTCATAAGAAGAAATATATTTATATAATTTTAGCCTTAAAGATGAAAATTTTAATAAATGATAGCGACTAAAAGCAAAAAAAAGGACATACTTATTTCACTCGTTTAGGGTAATCTCATTAAATTTTGAATAAAAAATAAATGGTTTTCCTTTTCATGCGAACGGTACAACCACTACACATGCAATTCCACGCTCTCCCTAATTCATCTATACCTTTCTGAAGGTAATCAACATAATATTACACCACGAGCATCCCAGAAGACAGTAGCCATAACTTTATTCGCAGATAAAACTGCTTTGGCCTTCTTTGGTGCAGGTTCACCTGAAGCAATCCATTGTTTTGACTGCGCCTTGGTTTCTGGTGTATGATGATGAATTCAGGTTTCGTCAACAGTTATGAAACGACGCAAGAAGTCCTTTTCATTACACCTAAACTTCGCCAAACATGCCTCTGACAGGGTCACCCTAGTGCGTTTTTGATCCACTGTGAGCAATCGCGGAGAGCTTCTTCATATCCAAACAAGTGTGAAGGATATTACGAACCCGTTCGTCTGAAATGCTTACAATATTAGCTATCTCACGGACCTTTACTTTTCGGTCGTTCAATACGATGTCATGGATTTTGGTGATCATCTCTGGTGTAGTGACTTCAACTGGGCGTCCGGGTCGGTCGGCGTCAGCAGTGCTTGGACGGCCGCAACGAAAATCCGTAAACCACTTGTGGATCATTTTAATAGATGGAGCAGAGTTCCCGTAATATTAGTCAAAAAAAATTTTTGTTTCCGTAATTGTTTTTTTCGCAAGAAATAATGTTTAATCAGAATACGAAACTCACTTTTCTCCATGTTTGCAAACACCAAAGTGATTGTTTTGTTTTTCATAGCTGTGAAAATATACGATTTACCTCCAAAAAGGCTGCATTACAACTTGACATTAATGAATTTGTGAAAAAAATACCCCTAATATGATTTTTACCAGACTTCTCACTCTGCCCTCGTAATCTTAAAGGGAATTTTTTCTTCCCTTATCCTGCAACGGCCTTTATAGAAAAAGAGCTAGCTACGGAAATAGGGTTGCAATTTATAGAGCAACGAAATCCCTCTAGTTAGTGTGCCCATAACATCGATCCCTTGTTGTGAAGTTTCTTAAAACCGCCCAAGTGCGAGTCAGTCACGTTTAGTAATAGAGTCCCGTTTTCACCCTTTGGGTAAGGAAACACGATACATTTTGACCCAGTAGATGACTTGGCACTTTTCGCGCATCTTGGACCTAGTTTTCCCCCAAATAAAACGCCTCGCATTGTTATATTTGAATTAAATACATAATTAGCTATTATATCACATCAAAGACAGAGGTCTATAATTTGCACACCTTCAATTGATTTTACAACCTCTTTGTTGCCCAACCACTGTCACACCCACCGCTGAATAGCTGCCAGGCGCCCGAATTAATTCATAATGATAGTATGGCACACTAACTAGAGGGATTTCGTTGCTTTATAAATTGCAAACCTATTTCCGTAGCTAGCTCTTAGGTATCTACTTGCTTTTGCTATTAGGTATCTATTTGCTCCTACCTACCTACTTCACTTTAGCAAACATCGTTTAAACAATGGAACCTCATAATTTTGCAAAATAACTAAATCATACTGTTGACTTAAAACATTAGTACCTATGTAATTATATCTTACTTACCGGTACAATAAAGATATCTTGAACAATTTTTAGGCCGTTAGGTTTGTTGTTTTCTTTAGAACGTGCCGGTTTATCTGTGAAAAAGGGCGTAAATACATGTTAATAATAATGAATGAAAAACAAACACGTGATTATAATTTTATTATTAAAATCGCAGTTCACCTGACTCTGATTGTATGTTTTCGCTGTTTCTTTTTTGCTGACGTTTTTCCCACGACCTAAAATCAGCAGTAGGAATCAGTGACCCTAGCTCAAAAAATCGAGGTGTACTGTAAATATGTATCTTTTCTTTGTTCGCGACCTTATACACTTTTAATCAGTGATTCAGTGGTGGTAGGGCCTTGTGCAGGGCCCGTTTGGACCTGGTAACCACCATTTTATCCTTTTACCTATTACCAAGCAGCTCAGTGTAGGTACGCCTTTTTGTCTCCGATGTGGGGATAAGACAATCAGTCAAATGACTAGGATAGAGACATACTGACCAGACTGAGTCCTCAGGGTCCGTTGCTAGTATTTGCAGTCTTAGGATTGCAGTCTTTAGAGAGCAACTGTCTATGGTTCTCAGATCCCACTTATCATCCTGTGACCTGTTTGCTAGTGTTTCTTCTCCTTGCTACTAAAAGTAGCTAATAGGTACACGATCTGATTTAATATCACCTAACCTTTGAATATTTAGTCTAAGGAAACGCATTGATACAATTGTATAAGTTAAAAGACTGCCGTATTTCGGAGGGAGGTGGTAACACTACTCCATATATAAACCGCTTACGCACAAATGCAAGAAAACCATTAGTTTTAAGGTACACCACTAAACAGCACAAACACTAGCTATAAATCATGCGCACAAACAAAAAACCTACGTAATACAAGTCATACACGATTTACAATTAGATAGGTAGGTATATGCATAGAGTAGCAACGGAAAACATACATATGTTTATCATCATCATCATAAAAACACAAAAAAACTTATAATTTATCGCTATCGACTGTGAAAAATATTGTAATGTAACGTTATTCCATATTTCAGCAAATTTCAGGTGTTAAGTAACTAATTTTATTTTTTGCATGACGTTTTCGTGGAGTCCTCGCTCTCTGAGAACTTTTGCGATATCTAAAATGTATAACAGCGCAAGCTGGCCGGCCTGGCTGGCCTTCTTGGAAGAGAGGAAAGTCTGCGTAATGCGTATCCACTCCATAGGCCAAATACTTAGAGTAGCTTGCGTAACTCATCATAAGTAATTCTCATTAACAAAGTGTAAATGATACTTTTAATATGTATGATGAACCTTCTGTCATACAACGTAACTGTAAGCAAAAAAAAGTAGAAGACTAGACGTGCGGAAGTGGCTATAAACGACTTGCCGTGAAGCCTTCATCATATACGCTTGGTACCCGGTCTGCACGAACGACTCCGGCGGCGCGACCGCCACGTACGCGTGGCCATGGGAGAGCTCTAGGGGCCCTTCCACTTTCTTCCCCTCTATCGTATACAGCTGTATGCTCGAGTGCCTTGAAAAATCACTTATATTTAAACAGTATAGAGGTAGACCAATTTATAAAAAAAATGTGCTTTAAAAAACAATCACCCGCTTTCAAAAACAAAACATAGTTATGTTTCATTTAATTTCAAATGGTCAATTGGTCAGTCCGAATGAGATGGGTTTTGATTGAAATTAAAATAAATGTTTTAAAAACTAAAATCCCTTCAAAGACGCAAAAAATTACCTACTTATTTTAAAATGGTCAGTCCAACTGAAGTTGCCGTTTAGTCAAAAATATTGTGGGACGCCGACTTGAATTGGACTGACCTTGACTGACTGAGATCTGTGGTCTTCATCATCAGTTCCATTGCACCAAATAATAATATTTGAATGCAAATGTTGGACTTCTTTCAGATAATACCAAAATAGCTTGATCTATGCCTATAATATTTAAAGAGGTCCCTCAAGTCCTTACGGAACCCCCCATCAGATACCGATTTGGTGACATTGGGACTACATAAAAAGTATACCCTATCAACCGACAAATGAATTTTCAAAATGGATCTAAAATGGACGGAGAAAACGGTGAAGATACACAAAAAAAAACAAAACATCAAGTGCGAGTCGGACTCGCGCACCGACGGTTCCGTATTTTAAGATGATTGTGAAAGCAGAAAATAAAATACTCATTTTGTGCGTTCTGTTAGGGTAAAAAAAGGCCGGAATAGTTCACTTTGTGATACCAGCACCAAATTTTAGTTAAACATATTATTCTAACTATCTTAAAAACCGTCGGGACCCCACCTGTAAAGTACCTGGATCCGGAGATATGACGACAAAAATGGCAGCCGCTGTATTTTAAAAAATTGAGATAATTTCTGATTCTATGAACCCTATATATGTACATGTCTAGGGATCAAATTAAAGGTAATTAAATGTTCTATATTGCTATAATACACAACATTAGCTGAGTTGAACAATTACAGAAATATATTTAATTATATAAAAATGTTATGTATAAAAACTCACTATTTTCGTTTATAGCCTCGGAAGCATACACTATATACTCGTACTAATATTATATATGGCAGACATAACGAAAAATTTATCAGCTATCTAATAAAAAAAAAGAACTCGATCGGATGAAAAATGTCTTAGTTACGCCGTTATTAGTAAGGCGCTCCCTCTAGTCCACACGGGTGTAGGGCGTTAGTTTCAAGTAGTTTCAAGCGAGAAAGGAGACGGGTGAATCACGTAATTGTGACAATTCATATATAGTAGTTTAAACATGACACTAAATAGTCAAGGTGCTCAAGTGAGTAATACAAATAAGTATAACAATAGTCCAATTTTCCTCATTTCATTATTGTAAAATGTGATAGCTCACTGCTATTGCTAGGTTTATTATTATTGTACGGTCAAAAATCATTTGCTGTAAAGTCTAGCTATAACCATCATATTTTTAAAATAATGTAATAAGGAAAATTGGACTATTTTTGCAGGTTAGGATCATAGTTACGGTATTTTAAGTTTGCACAAAAGGGAGCTTATATTTATTGAGTAATTTCACATTATATACCTATTTACATAACAAAATCTGTTTATTTCTTACACAAAAAACAAATAAATTATTAATTTATCTTAAATTAATCAAAGATTTTATCAGTTGATTCACATGACCTCTGCGGTTTGTTCAAAATACGTTTTATTTATTAAGATTGTTTTTTTTTTTTAAGTTAGTTACGTTTTATTAAGTAATTTAAATTAATCATTTTCTCTTGAGCCTGATCCCTCACAAGCACAAAGGAGGGTGCAGCTAAAATCGTTTTTCATGTACCGACATCTCAACAAGCTACAAGCTTCTTAGCTTGCAACTGTTGCTGGCGTCAGGAATAGTTTTCCATCAGGAGTGTACAGCAGCCCGTCCGCGTTCCTTTTACTTTACCAACCCCAGTTGCAAGGGTCTATTTTTAGCCGTGTGGGAGTCAATTGGTCCATTAGTCCGTAAAATTGTTCTTTTCAGGTGTCGTAGAATGCATCTTGCGTCGGCGGCATTTTTCTATATTTCTGTCCCTTTTCGTGAACAGGACTTTTTTGTTGTGATTAGGTACGCTGGCTGAGTTCTTCGCTAGTTTGAGACGGTTCTTCTCCATGAGAGTAACTTCCAAAAGCTACGTCTACATCTCTCAACAGCAACCACGTTTGCCATGCACTTTTCTTTCAAAAACAAGACTGATTACTATACCTAGTACGCGCATGATTCGGGTGCATATGGGTATAACTTAATAAGGGTATAAGATAAAGCAATTTAGCGCCTTATTCGTATGCTAGGCGCGCTACATCGTAAAGCCATAGTCTGGATACATAAAGTAAGCAAAAACAGTACTTAGTGTTAAACGTTAAGGTCCAATGCCTTTGCAGGGGAGACAGGAATGCACGTTTTGATCTGCAATGACATCGAGTCGAGAAGGACGCTCAGACGGCTCACTCAAAGGACTGTTTCAAAGAGTCAAAGTCCTTAAAAAGGAGAACAAAGAAGTATCGTGGACGATTGACGACGAAAAAGGGACAACCCTACTACACTAACAGCAAGTCCTAGAGCGATAGAGAGCGTACTGCCAGCAGCCGTTCATTGCAAATGAAGACACAAAAACGGATGAAAGTCTTGATATTCCTGAGAGTGAGCCTGATATCCGTCTCCATGAGGTGGCGAGTTTGCTATAGGCAAACTCAAACTAAAGGCTAGCGGCGGTGACGGTGTTACAGCGCAACTCATCAAGAGCCTAGATTCAGAAGGCAACAAAGCTCTCCACGTTATAGCTGCCACAGTTTGGAGGACTGGCCAGTAGCCCGATGACTGGATGAAATGCATCATTGTTCCCTTGCGCAAAAGGTTCCACGCGTAAACGTGAGAAATCCGGACCATTTCTCTCATATCACAAGCGAGTAAAGTTCTGCTACACATTATTAACAAGAGGCATGAATATCAAATTAGCGGTTAAATACCTAGAGAACAAACCGTTTTCGGAAGGGAGGGGCACTCGTGAGCAGATATTCGATATGAGGTAGCAAATACGAAAAACCCGTGAATACAACATGCCAATGGTCCTATGTTTCATTGATTATGCCAAAGCATTCGATTGTTTTAACTGGCCCACTATGTGTCGAGTTATGAGAGAGATGGGTATACCTGATCACCTGATTTTTCTTGTGCAGAACCTCTACGCTTATGCTCAGACTAAAATTTGACCCCAAAGACGCGCTATCTTACCCGTTAAAAACAGAACGAGGTGTGAGGCAAGGATGCATAAGCTCTTCACAACTTCTCAACCTCATATGCGGAGCACTGGAAAACTGGGTGGATGGTATTTGAGTGGAGAGTCACCGAATTAACAATCTGTAGTTTGTTGATGACACTACTATCATTGGCGGAAATGAGAGTGAAATAGCAGAGCTGCTGCAAAAAGTGTAGGCCGTCAGAGCGGAGTACGGATTGACGATTAACAGGAGAAAGACCAAAATGCTAGGGATCTCCGGGACTGAACGACGCACAAAGGAGTCAATCCTAAGCCAACTGAAGGTTCGGAACGGACCCACCTCTCTCACCATAGCAAAGTTTTAATTATAAAAGTCAAATCATAAGCGCTTGTTATTTATGGTATTGTATTTTTTTTTATTATTTATATCCATTCTATGACTCTCGTTACTGAAGTTATTTATTAGTATTATAAAATTACAATTTTGTGGTTCAACCGCCTCCTTTCTCGCTTGAAACTACTTGAAACTAATACCCTAGACCCGTGTGGACTAGAGGGAGTGCCACACTAATAACGGCGTAACTAAGACATTTTTCATCCGATCGAGTTTGGTTTTATTTTATTAGATAGCCTATAAATTTTTCGTTATGTCTGCCCTACATAATTTTAGTATATAGTGTATACTTTCGAGGCTGTAATAGTACATTGTGTATTAAGGGTGGTAAAGACAGAATTACAAACGAGATTCGTTTAGAAGCCCGAAGCCGAAGGCTGAGGGCTTTAATGACTCGAGCTTTGTATTTCCTTTACCATCCGTGTAACATACAATGTTTTTCATCACAATTGCCAGGAAATGAAATGAAATCAGACAAAAGATCATATTTTTAATTTACGATTCTCACTAATAATTTTAGCCGCGTTGTCGATGTCCGGCGCAATCACATTATCCATTTCTTCTGATGACGACATGTTTTTTATTGATATGTAAATTTTAATATGTGCATAAAGACACTTTATAGTTTATATGCGAGATTTTTAGAAAATTGTATGCAACTGACATTTCATCTCGAATGAAACTTCATATCGAATGGCACAAGAATTGGGGTCCTGACGTAATATGATAATTTGAGTCCACGTATTAAAAAAATAAGCTATTACGCACGATAGGGCGTAATGGTAAAAAAAGGCCCGCTGGTATTATTTTGGATTTACGGTCGATTTTTCAAGCATATTAGGACACTATTTACGAGCAAGTGTGATGAAAAAGAAAATAGTGAGTTCTTATACATTACATTGTTATTTAACTTAAAATATTTCCGTAACTGTTCTACTCAGCTAATGTTGTGTATTATAGTAATATAGAATATTTAATTACCGTTCATTTGATACCCTACACATAGAATCAGAATTATTCGCAATTTTTAAAATAGGTACAGCGGCCGCCATTTTGATGACGTCATATCTCCGGATCCAGGTACTTTACAGATGGGGTCCCGACGGTTTTTAAGATAGAATAATATGTTTTTCACTTCTCATGCTCTTAAAATATTACTTTAGTCTCTGCACATCGGGACTAAAAGCTCCTTATTAATCTCTAGGGATTAAAGTAAACTTTTTTAATTTACTTTGGAAACCCCTAAACAGCCAATCACAGTGTGTATGAATGGAGGATTATTGCCTTTATTGCCATTTTCAGTGATTGTGTATGGACCATTTTTAGGCCATGGAAATAACCTCAAAATGACAACTGTGTAAAAATATTTAAAAAAACGATTTAATTTCGTGAAACATGAATAATAATTACGAATATGAATCTATTTAATTATATTAAGGAGGAATTCATTCGATTATGCATGTTGCAATTAGTATTAAAATAGTTTTCAAGTTTGAACCTGTTGGCTAAATATGCAAGCATTTAAAGCGGCACTGTACAAAAAAAAATCCGCGGAACGAATTGTTAAGAAACTTTCTTATAGTCAATATTGTAGTTTTGTATAGAACGTCGTCAGTGCCGGATTGAGCAACCACGGGGTCCGTAGCAAATTCTATAAAGAGACCCCGGTTCGCTTTAGGTTAGGTACAGGTTGTGGCGGGCTCTTTTCTGCAACTGGGCGATTTAGATATGCGCCTATTTTGTGTGGGGGTTTGTTTTAGGTTATTCTGCTGGAGAATATCGACTGGCTTAGTCATCCTATCGTCAACCCTGATGGATATGAGTACACGCATACTGATGTAAGTACCAAAACAGGAGAATAGCGGCCTTTACACGTAAAAATCGGACCGCGGGAAACGCCACGCGCCATTCCAATCTTCGCTCCGAACCGTGCATTTTTACTATTTTACTATTACAGTTGCATTTACACGTACGGTTCGGCAAGAAGATTGGAATGGCGCGTGGCGTTTCCCGCGGTCCGAACTCTACGTGTACAGCCCGCTTTTTTTAGAGGTTAGATGTGGGTGAGCGTGGCCACCCAATGCGCGGGGCCCGTAGCATTTGCTACTCTTGCTACGTGACTAATCCGGCACTGAACGTCGTTTTTTTTCCTCGCATTCAAAGTGAAAAGTAGAGTGTTTAACGCGAGACTAAACAACCATAATGACACTCGAACTATAGCCACTCTCTCTCTCGCTCGCTCGCTCGCGTGGCTAAATATCTCTTGTCATTATGGCTTGTTTTAGTCCCTTGTTGAACAATCTACTATAACAATATACTAAAATTTGGTGCTGGTATCAAAAAGGTGAAGGTTTTGAGGTTTCAAAAATATTAAAGTTGTTTGTTTTTGGCATATAGATTCCGGCCCGTTTCCCCAATCTAATGCATAAGTTTGTGCCATATTAGGTGTTGGCTAAGATAGAAACTTAGATATTTGTCTTTTTTTAACAATATCGGGCGAAAATAAAATTAGAGATGAAAATTTACCTTTACGGTAATATTGAAGTAATAACCTAAGTAAGTACATGCAGAGTTTACGTTCCATATTAGTAACAATATCAGAGCCAATCTCGCCCTAGTTGGCCTAGTGCCGAGAAAGCTCGGGGCTCGTACCATGGGTACTAGACAACGATATAAATACTTATATACATAAATAAATACTTAAATACAGTGCAAACATAAAGACTCAGAAACAAATACTCGCGCTCATCACACAAAATGACTTACCTACATACTCGGCGAATATTTCTTGATTTTTTTAATGTTTCTATTAAAACTCAGATCCAATTGTCAAAACAAGGGACAATAAAGAAACTAATTTGACAGATATTGAATACCTATCTATATCTTACAAATTGGGATAGTTTTTTCTCCTAAGTATATTGGCTACCGTAAACTGGGGTGACTTTGATAGCAAATACCACTCTACACAAATGTGATTTTTTTGAGGAACTGGAAATCATCTTAACATATATTTTTTTCGCTAATGGCAAAAATGATAGTTGCTCTGTATTAAGGTAAGGTGGCGTGTGTGTAACGGTCTTCTTTCGTATAGAAAATCATATAAATAGTAAGTGAGCGTTTTGTCTTGATTTTTGAGGAAAAATCTCCACTTGTACCTAACTATGTCATCGTAAAACTTACGTGATTTGTATGATAAGCAAACCTGATTGGTGATAGATATCAAAAAAGAATAACATCTATTCTAAACTTTTACTTGATGTTGAGCGAGTTTACTTGAGATATTCATTCAAAGTGGTATCAAAGTAACCCCATTTTAAGTTTAACTTTGATCATGGTGTTTTTTTTTCTTTATGGGAAACTAAAGGTCTCATTTTTTTCTGATTTATCTTGTCGAAAAAACAAGAAAAGTTGATTATTATTACATATTTTTATTCTATGAATTTGTCAAATAGTTTCAATAAAAAATCGTGTAAAACTTTGAATTTGATCAAAGTAACCCCAGTTTACGGTATAAGTATCCACGGACTATGGTAATAATAGGTCACGTCGCTTCTCGTGTTCAGGGGCCCTATAACCTACTAATGTTTTTCTTTTCTATCACTCAAAATGTATGGGATGTCATTCTACTTGAATAGTAGAGTTTACTTGCATCTTGGCTAGGGCATACCGCCAACGGCACGGCAGAGGGCAGCGGCAGGCGCCAGTACTGGTTTCTGTATATATTTCTATGAAGCACCTTCCTTGGCGAGCGTCACGACGCCTGCCGCTCGACGCCTCAAGGACGACGACCACGACCGTCTTAAACACCCACAAACTATTTTTTGTGTGGGTTTTTTATATTTAGGAGTCCATTATTTTTATTCATCATTCTAATAATTATAACTCTTTTAAAGTGATAATTAATAATTAGATGGTAGAATAGTAATGCAATTAGTATCATACTCAGTTCCGTATTGTGACCGTGCCAGAGAACTCAACGTTGTGTCCCACCAGGTGAGTTCATCGGCACGCAAATTGTACTTTCTAGGCGGAGTATATTGCTGTCCATTGGAGAACAAGAAGATGTCCAAAGAACTCCAAGTGGGGCCAGCCCTCGGCTGCGCTGCATTCTGACTCTGAATGTATACAAGTCATCTAAAGTAAGTAATTTTTATAATTTTACCATCGATAGAGGACGTTAACCAAAACAAAGGCATACCATAATACCATAACGGATAATTTTTTGTCACATCCCAAATTTTTACACATTTATTTATTTAAATCTATTTAAAGTAATAAATTAATTGAAGAACTTTACATTGAACAAATGTCACGAATACGTCAAAATAAAAAGCGTTAAGGTTTTATCAGGCTGAAAACAATAAACGGGCGACAGTTGCGACTTGCATCGCGGCAGTCACGGCCCGGTCTCCAAACTCGCGGACATGAACCAGAAGTCTCCCGGCCGGCCGGCTCTCGCGTCGCTACATGCGCGCACTTTCATACCCGTACACTACACTAGAATCTACAGTTATTTATTTTTACTTCTTACCGACCTCACAAAAAATATTTTGTATGATAGTGATGTTGTTCTCTGGCCTTTACGGCAGTATAAGCGTTACCTTAGCCTACTAAAGGATAATAAAATAAAAATGCGACAGCTCTTTGTTGTGAAACTTGTCACATGAATAACGGGTTTCCTTAGGGTTTCGCTTTAGTTTGCTTATAGGTAAAAAACTTAAGTAAAGCTCCTCTTGCATGTAGTTGTAACACATAGGTAATAGACCGTTTGACATCTATATTTGAAATTTGACATAAATTCCATATTAGTTTTGTACACAACTACATGCAACAGGAGCTTTACTTAAGTTTTTCACCTATACCTACCTCCTTGTAAGAACACTCCAAGCATGCTCCAAGCCATTGAAGTGGATGCCCGCCATCTTCAATGGTGTGCCAACTAGGACTGGAAGACGCCGACGACAACGACGATTCACCGTACAATTGCTTATATACACTTGACATTTGCAAAATTACATAACTTGTAGACGCCATTAAAATAAATAAATAATAATACCTCCGTGTTATTACCCAAGTGCTTCCTTGATGCGCTCATTATATGGGCATTTCTATCTAAAGTCGTACTCGCCATTTTTTCGTTGTCCCATGATATTTTTAATTATTTTTTCATAGTTTGAATTAGGAATACCAATGAATGTTACTTTGTTTCAAAGTTTACGTTTTCAACTTCCTAGTTATCTTACTCGTATTTAGTAAAGAGTAAATCTAATCTAATATATCAAAAAATCCATTTAAAAATACACCTACAGCGAGCCCCTGTACTGTCCCCTTAGATATTAGATATTATGAATGTTCAAACTACAATAGCACAGATTTTTTATACCACGGTCAACCAAGTGTTACATTTCTGGGCTAGTTTTGACTTAAAGCAATATGATTTTTGTAATATATATATTTTATTTTATTTCTATTTAAATTTAAATTTTAAACGTTTCCCCTCGAAATAGCTTAGGTGGACACGTCCACCTTAGTTACGCTATTTTTAAGTAATATACGAAAAAAACTACGAAAATCGTAAGTTTACTTGCTACCTAGCAACATTACTATCATAGATAAAGTTTAAAATCAGCCCGAAAAGCCGTTGAAGGGATCAGATGTGACCCCCGGCGTGCCGAGTGAGGCTCAGGTGAGTTTTACCACGTCTTTTGGTCCAGTTTAGTTATCATTTTTTGTTACCTAAATAAGAAGTAATGAAGACAGAAAAAATACCGAATCAAGCCCAGATTTAAGTGGTTTCTTATTGTTTTTACAGATTAGATTTAACTTTTAATGTTAATTTATTATATATTTTTTTATATTTTATGACCTGAATTCGTTACGTCCTGTGCGATACATTACATACGTAACGTGTAGGTGGACCAGTAAATGTAACTAACTGGATACATTAGGCCGTATACATAGTGCACATAAGTAGTTTTAACCTTTGGGTTTGTCTGTGTCCGTTGTATGTTTATTTAATGTAAAGGATTTGTTATTCCATTTATGATTTCCATAATTTAGTATGCTATTTAAATTAATTTGAAAGAAATCAGTACTATAATGCTGATTTCTGATATTATTGAAATATCTCGGAAGTTTTGTAAGGCTTTCGTTAAATAAGTTATTAGATGGTCGCCGGTGACTTCGTTCGTGTTCATCGCCATTCCCTTGGAAAGTACCTCTTTATTAATAATTCTCGAAATGTTATGCATATTGTGATTATTGTGATCTCTTCTTTACTTTGTCCGTTATGTTACGTGGGTGTCTACTTAGTTATTGTCCCCTAAATTTTTGATATGTTTTTGTTTTCCTATTAAATAATTTTACCGGTTAATTATCATGTTTGATAAGGGAAATGACATATTTTTATTTCTTTTATGTTTTGTTTTTGTCATTACCGGCAAGAATCCAAAAAAGGGGAAATATTACTGAAAATAAGTTACCGTTTAGTCACATATTGTAACTCACAGGTTAAAATATATTTTTTGTTAAAAAACCTTACAACTTATTGGGTATATGTTTGTTTAATTTGTTTTTTGCTTCAGTACTATATTTGATAAAGTAAACTTTGTCCAATTACAGTTTATCTTTAATTTTCTACACCAAAAGTAATTTGTAACGAACTGGACCAAAAAACACTACCTTCAGCATAATAAATACATTTTTAACAGGTTTAGATAAATAAAATAAGGAAACAACTTGTATTTCATTAAACTACAGTATATTTACTATCAAGATAAGTTGTGAAAATCGCTAAAATATGATTAAAAAAAAAACGGTACAATCTTAAATAGAAATGCCCATATAGCCTGATGTCAGGGCAAAGAAGTGTCGTTTTTAATGCAAAGGCAGAGCAGGGGTCGTCAGGGATAGTATAGGTCTACCAGAATCTCATGAAAATGGGAAATTTAAATTTAGGGCTTGCATCTCCGGGGTAATAGGATTTAAAGGTACTTTATTTTCCGCGTTCATTAAAAGCACGGTGTGGCGGACTCAGTCCGCGTAGAAGTCTTTACTTCTTTAGGAATTATTAAATTTTCTAGGATAAAATTAAAATATCACGTTTGTGCAACTAAGACTTATAATATTAGTAACGATTAGTTACCTACGTAACCCTTTAAGGCCCGGTTTTAAAAAGGTCCGTTAGTAAATATGTCAGATTAAATTTTAGTAACTTCATACAAGTTTTGACATTCCTGACCGAAATTTGATCTAACGGAACTTACGGAACTTTATAAAACTCAACTTTGGACTTATATTTCCTAATAAATAATAAGTAGGTCAAATTGAAACAATCGTGTGCAAATAATATGTACTTATGTTTATTAGGATTTAGTTCAAAATTACTTCAAAAATTCGATGACGTATCGTCGCTTAGCTAACAATACCTAATAAGTTTGTATTATATTAAATTAACTCTTAAATTCGCGTTCAATCATTGACATACGCGGTATTGTTAGCTAAGCGACAATATTATGCAATTTTAACTCAAATCAATGTTGTATTCTGAGGAGGTGCGAGATATTTTATTATCATGAAAACCATGCCGCACAGCCACGATTCGCCATATGGTGGCAATGGGTAATCCTGGAATTAAATGACACTTAATTATTAAGGGTGCTAAATAGACTTTTGCGTGTCAGACATAAAAGCCAAATGGGGTGATAAGTAAAGTTCCTGCAAATGTACAACGGACCTTAAAGTATCAATATTATTTGGCTTCATTTACCAGTCTTTTATAAACACGACACTAAATCAAAGATTGTGTTTGATTCACATCTTCTTCCTCACAAATTTTACAGTACACATGATTAATGATATTTTTCGCTTGAGATCGAAGGGCTTTTAGGACATTTGCCTGATAACTAACGTTATATTTGTGTAAAAACAACAAACAATAACAACCCCTGATAAGCGGTGAAATTTGAATTGACAGGCGTAAGGCAACATTGCCATATAAAAATCGATTTCTTTTTACTTTTAAATTTTTCATGAGATTCTAGTAGACCTATAACAATCGTCAGCCAAAATTCGCTCGGGAGTCATCGAGAGTACATCCAATCCAACTCCAAAAAAGCGTTGCGGGAGCTGTCGATCAATGCGGTTATATACAAATCAAAGAGTCTAAGCAGAAGTCATCGTAAAATGCAAGGAAACAATTGGGAAATAACACGGAGGTAAGCAAACCTCTTATTTTTTTTAAATAATGGCGTTCCACCGCGGTTTTTCTCAGTGATTTCGCCAGTGTCAAGTGAGTAGAGTAAATCAGTAAATTGAATATATCAAAATTACAAAGGCGGACATCTTCTTTAAATTAATGGCGGGCCACGAAGTGATTTCGCCAGTGTCAGTGAGAGAGTATGATGATGATGTCCTCCTAGACGTATCCGTCAACGGCGAACCAAGCTAATTCCGGAGGTGTGAGCGAAGGTGACTGGCAATGCCAAATTTGGTCTTGAAGGTACGGTTGCATGGCGTACAACTAACCTAATAAATTGTATTTGTAGACATAGGAGGGCTTTGGACGGTTCTTTTTATCACGGCTTTTTATTTCGAGATCTTTAACACGAGATATTTCAAGGTTTGCTACAGCCTTGTGAACAGAGCTACGCCATTCCTGTCTCCGTTGCGTAAGATCCTCCCAACCATCACGGGGAATGTCATATGCCGTGAGATGTCGCTTCAAAGCATCCTTGTAGCGTAAAAACTGGCCTCCAGGTTTACGCTTTCCTTCTTTCAGCTGCGAATAGAAGAGTAATTTAGGTAGCCTGGAGTTACTCATACGCACAATATGCCCGCACCATGTCAACTGTCCTTTCATGAGTATGGACTCTGATCCGTCCATATTGGTCCTTTGCAGTACTTTGGAGTTAGGATTTCGGTCTTGCCACCTCACATGAAGGATTGAGCGCAAGCATTTCGTTTCAAGCGCAAGCATCAAGGCGCCTGCTATATTCTTGTTAGAGACACCATGTCTCGGTGGCATAGAGCAGTATAGGTAGAACAACTACTTTATATTTAAGCGATCTTTGTGTGTAGCTTTAGATCATGCGAACTCCAAACTCTTTTACGAAGCTTGCCATAAGATGTCGCTGCCTTAGCAATCCGTGAGGAAATTTCCGATACTAAACGGTTATCATTACGAACAACGCTGCCTAGATACCGAAAGGAAGAAACTTCCTCAAGTGGCTTACCATCTAGATATACCAGCGTTGGATCTGGTAAGGTCTTTCGAGCAGGTTGTTTTAACAACTGGGTTTTAGACACACTGATACCAGTCCAAACCTCTGGCACGAGTCGTCTAGGTGGTTTAGAAATGATTGCATGCTACTTACATCACTGGCCATTAAACAAACGTCGTCAGCATAAAGAGCATCCATAACAGAGACCTCCCGTACCAATTTCTTAGCACTAAAGCGCGATGTGTCAAAAATGGTTTTGTCACTTCTTACGCTTAGACATATTCGCCCAGTGCAGCCATAGTACGAGTCCTTCAGTACGTAAGTAAGTAAATCAGTAATAATAGATGGTAAAAAGAGTAGGAGCCATTACACACCCTGCTGTGAGAGAGTATAATCTAATCAGTAAATAGAACAGAGGGCTCAGACAAGATGCACTACGCTAACTAACGTTTCTATTCGATTCGTTTTTAAACCAATCGCGTCACTGGAAGATGACGTGATACGAAAAGTCACGTGGTCTACCAGTGACGCGATTGGTTTAAAAACGAATCGAATAGAAACGTTAGTTAGCGTAGTGCATCTTGTCTGAGCCCTCAGTAAATCAAAATTAACAAAGGTAAAATCCGGGCATTTTTCAATCGGCCATCTTCCCTCCCCGAAGGTTACCGGAATTCCTCGCCGGACATCTTTCAAACAGTTACCTAGCGAAACCTAAGCGAAACCGTTATTCATTTGACAAGTTTCACTTGAGATTCACAACAAAGAGCTGTCACATTTTTCTTTTATTATCCTTTAGGCTATGGTAACGCTTTTAGTGCCGTAAAGCCCAGAGAACTGAGAAGACTGTCATATGATAACAGATAATATTTTTGAAGTGAAAACTTCTTTAGGCGCGTTGAACACTTTTGGGTGATAAAAATCATGGAACTCGCTTCATCGTCACCGACCGAAGGCTTTCCATGAGCTATATGTATACTGTATATATGTTGTCGCTACATCATAGACAATCCTAAAGAAACCAAGTTGACATTATCATTTTGTAATAAAAAAGATATTTCTAAATGCCTGAGTATATAGAGATATAACGACAAGATGTTCATTACGTAAGATTCTGGATAATCGTAATGAGTTAGAGAGAGCAATAGAGTCGTAAACATTTTCTGATTCTGGCGGGGATCTTTTCCCTAACAAGCCTCCTACTACCACCCCTTACAGCTTACCCATACCATCAAACTCGTCTCTAAAGAACCCTCGACCCATCCATTGGATTGATCAAGGGCCCATTCTATTCTTACGCGAGTTTTAGTTCTACTATCCCTCGGACTACCCCATTTATCATTTTTATTTTCCCCATTGGGATATCCGAGGCTTCTTACAAGTTCTATTCTGACGACATTACTCTCTCTCTCTCTCTCTCGCTCTCCTATACCATCTTCTTAGTAATTTGGGGTGGACTCACCTGTACACACTCTGCGTAGTTTCCTTTGTCCCTGTTATTTACAACCAGTACTCCTTTACTCACAATTTTATCATCCAGGTAGTCGCGACCTCCAGTGGCTTCTCCTTCCTTCCTTCTTCTCCTCTTCCTCCTTCAGAAACTTTCAGGTTTCATCGAAGCTAGCGTTTGTCGCGACATATGTGTACTTTTTGGGTGATCAAAAATCATAGAAATCGCGTCATCGTCACCGAGCGCTTTCCATGAGCTATATGTATATTGTGTATACATGACGTGTACTTTTTGGGTGAACAAAAATCATGGAGCTCGCGTCATCGTCACCGGACGCTTTCCATGAGCTATATGTATACTGTGTATATGTATAGGTCTGGGCTACTTCCACACATAAGTTGGGTTTGAGAGCGAGTAGACATACGGTTTCGTTATGGTCTTGTTCACTCTGACTCGGGCACAGGGCTACTTCAAATTCATAGTTCACGTGCGTCGCCATGTTTAAAACTCTTGTTCTAGACGTTGCTTGTGAAACTGCACGGGTAGCACAAGTTGTATTTTCTCGCTTGTCGCTCAGTGCGTCTCTATCGTTACTAACTAGATAGAAAGGGAGATCCGAGCGACAAACAAGTCGCGGGCAACTTATGCTAGCCGTGCTGGGTCGTAAAGCATGGTACGCCGTGAGCGTGATAGTCTTGCATGGCACCATGTGCCCCCTGGAACGTCGTCTGAGAGGATTTCTTATTAACTGACTGTATTTTGATAATTAAACGAGAATTTGTGAAACATCAGAAACGGCTTTTGGCTCTCCCTTATCCTCGCCTACACCAAAAATCGACCATCATGACGCTCCCTTTAGCCAAAGATGGGGAGGAGCTTATATCAAAAATAATAATCTAAGTAATAGCTCGACGATGCAGTTCACAAATTACCTACTTAGTTTTCACTTCTATCGGCAGTCCCCAAGGACTGCCACACTTGTTTTTTTTTAGAAGGATGGTCTGAGGCCTGAACATAAAATAAGAACATATTAGACCGGGAGATACTGACACAAAGTTTCCGGTCATAGCCCTGGTACCGGCGGCAGCCCAATCGCGTGGGCATTAATCGAACGTGTCGGATAAATTACGAGTGCCGAGCGATTTGTACTAACACTTAAAAAAGTACTCAGGCGGTAGCGTAATGCCATACTTCTGCGGTGTGGCTTACGACAAGCAACCGATGAAAACACGTAAATAAAAATAAATAAATTAACCATTTGTACCAGGCTAATTTTTGAACAGCTAAGCATCGTCGAGTAGCCATTCGCGAAAATCACCATGCCTTCCTTTTCCGACGGTTCCAAATGGCCGCCATATTTGTACCAAGTGGTATATACTCGTATGTAGTGTTACCTCGGCCTCCTCAAATCAAATTACGCGCGTTTTGCTAGCACTAGCTGTGACGTACAAAATACCAGGTGGTATGGTATTTCGATTTTTGGAAAGTATATGATACGACGTGACCGTTATTATATTTGCCATACTTCTAGTAGGAGGAAAAAGTGGTGCCATACTTACTTGAAAAACTTGATTTTTCGACACCTTTTCAAGGTACATTTGTTACAGTATGGCATCATTGTATTCAATTCAAATCAATCTTATTTGCATAGAAAAAGGGTTATTACAGGAGTTAGTTACAATTATTGTTACAAAAGAGCCGCCTTCTTCAGCTGTCGATGCACAGCATGCAAATTTATAGTGCTAGCCGCGGACAATGCTTAGAGACTAGGTAGGAACACATGCACACACCGCCATAGTAACTTATAATTAGGATTTTTATAATCTAATATAAAAGTAATTCGTTAATTTAATGAAATCTATTATTAAGTGATCTTTAAAAAAAATACGTTAAACTTATTACCAGGCAATTCTTTAATATGCTGAGTGCTGAAGTATTTTGTTATAAAAAAGAACACACATTAAGTAACAGTTTTTTTCAAAACATTGCAGTCCTTTTCTGCTTTCCAACAACAAGTTTGTCCAAATTTCTTGTTCTTCTGGGTCTTACGTCACGAGTCATTTTAAACAATTTTATATTTTGCCGAACAAATGGCGATTCCAAAAATTTACAAGCACGGTAGCGGAAGTAAGTTTATTTTAAGAAAAAGAGGTTTGCGCGAAGTTAGTTACACCGCAGATGGATCGAATACACTTTTTTTGAGTAACAAATTCTCTTTTTCATTAACATATCCTCATAAAATATAGCCTGTATCTTTGTACAGACTCGACTTAGCTGTGATAAGCTGCCATTACAGTTTTATGATTGGTCGTTCTATGCAATCTATTAAAAACAAATACACATCGATTAACTCAATTACATACATATTTTATGTGGCCATTCCATTTTAATTCCTTGTCAGCAATTATGCCCAAAAATTTAATTAAAACATTATTTGTAAAATTATGTTCATTATAATATTTAATATTTGAGTAGAGTAATTATTAAAATTCATATAATTCGTTTTACCTAGATTTACCTGCAAATTGTCATTATATAACCATTCAATCACTATTGTTATCGTGGTATTATCATTTGCCTTATGGTTAAGTACATATTCCGTTTTATTGATCGTCACAATAAACGAAATGTCGACAGCAAATAAAATACATTATTTGCCAAGTCATTAATATACATTAAAAAAGTAACGGCCCAAGACACTTCCTTGGGGAACCCCATAGTTATTAATGTTATTATATTTAAACTTAGATCTATGTCGTTCGGTTTCGTCTATACTGTGTATACTAGTTCATTCATTTTAAAGTTCTTTATTTCAAAATATAAATAGGTTAACAGAGAATTTCACTATACAAAACAATAATAAACAAAACAATACTAAGTATTAACTAAAAATACTTATTCAGACTGTAGCGCCTATGTAAGTTTACAGCATTAAATTTATACATGATTAAAACAATGAGATTGCAAACAATTTGAGAATAGATGATTTTATGAATTTATTAGGCGTAAATACACTTTTGGCAATAGATTAACAAAATAAATATAATATTCCGAAGAAGACAGGTAGTCAGGTAAAAGAAATATAATAACTAGCGACGATATCGTAACCATCCAACAAGGGGCCGCCTCGGCCCCCGCGGCCTCGCCTCGGACGGGCGCGGGCGCGGCGGCCGGGCGCGGCACCGCGCTCTCGATACACTGGTCGCGACCGCGCATCGCTTATCGCTGCCGAGTCGTCACTCGTCAGGTGAGAATAAGATGGGGTAAGCGGTATGTATGTCCAATACATGAGATAAGCTTATTACAGTGATATTTATGCTTACAATTCCTATAATTTTTTATGGCTAAACGTATGATAAAATATCGGAGAAGGGGTAGTCCTACGTTAAAATGTAATTTATATAAATTGGTTTTGTACGGCGTGTTAAAAGCTATTTTATGTGCTTTATTTTGAATCGTTTGCAACAGTTTGTAATGACAGAGACTAGCGCTTATCCGCACGTGACAAGCGTATGTTAGACAGGGACGGACAAGTGTCGTATAGATCCTCAATTTTATAACTGAGCTGAGTTTAATATTTCTGTTCATAACTTGATGTAGCGCCCCCAACACTGGGGCAACTTTGTTGCGGATATTTCTTGTATGTTCAGACCAGTTTACCTTGCTATCGATTGTAACGCCAAGATAACGTACAGATTTACTCCAGTCTATTGGATGACCGGAAATTTTTAGAACTCTATGTGGAACTTGTCGCTTGCGGGTGAATAATATGGCTTCAGTTTTTGTTTCATTGAGTTTGAGCTTCCAGGTGGTAAGGAAATTATGTAATAGGTCGATTGAGAGTTGTAGCCTGTTTATGATAAGATCCACATCATTTGATGTCGTATATGAAACCGTGTCGTCAGCGTAGCACGCGAGGTAAGTTCTAGTTTGAACCGGAATATCGTTGACAAATAGCAAAAACAGGTAAGGCCCAATTAAAGATCCTTGTGAGACTCCGGCTGGGACCCGACGAAGTGAGGATTTTTCGTCGCCGATGTGGACAGCAAATTTTCTTTCAGTTAGATAAGACTGCACGATTTTTACAAGATGTAAAATTCGGGGACTGATAAACTGATAAGATCATGAGTTCAACATTGGAAATTATGATTTTAATGCCAATAGCCTCAATATGCCTAGTTAAGGGTAGTTTAAGTAGTGTGTGCTGCAAAGTCTCTCTGACAAGAATTGCCACGCCCTGACCTCTGCCCGTGTGATGCTTATCCACGCGATAGCAATGGTAACCAGATGTAAGCATAGATATCTTAGAAGTAACTCTAGATTCACAAATACCAATAATGTCGATAGATAAGGTACTCACCACGAGGTATAGCAGTTCATGAATTTTGCTGCGTACTCCATCAAAGTTCCAGGATAAGAATCTAATCTGGTCGCGGTTAGACATATTGACCTAAATGAGTTATTACAAGCATAACCTTTTCCAGCATAGTGGGGCAGGATACAAATTGCTGCTTTAACTTCTTGATTATATTGAGGGTTTCGAGCATTTCGGTGCACTGTTGAATCGTGCAAAGCCGGGTTCGCAGATCCATCAATGGACGGTGCGGCGGCTGGTCTCGTTGCTTTAGTAATATCTGCCCAGGATTTGCTTGACGCTGCTGCAGCAGGTGGGGGTCGAAGATGTGCAGGTTTGATGGGCTGCGATTTTGCTGGAATAATTATTGCCTTAATAAGTGGTGCTTTATTCTGAGTTGCCTTTTGCAAGTAGGAGATAGGTACGAAATTGGCAGTTATGATAGTTGGCCGGATGGTCTTCATTGCAGTTGCAACAACGCGCGGGTTCTATTCTATCACTCTTGGAGCAGTCCGAGGTATGTGGCTCGGTGCATTTTACACATCGGGCTGGCATGCTGCAATTTTTTGAAGAGTGACCGAATCTTTGGCAACGGTAACATTGTGTGCCACTGCGGTTAGACTTGTACTTTTCTATGTTAACAACGCAATTGAAGAGGTACTTGATATTCCGGAAGTTTATGATGTCAGCTCCCTGGGACAGCTGCACTAGGAAGGGCGGGCAAGGAATATCACCGTATTTGGCCGATTTCATCTTCGTGATTTTTGTATTCGGGAAACCGAGATTTTTGAGTTCTTGTGATAGGTCCTTTTCTACGTACACTGGAAGTCCTTTGATTACAACCTTTGGCGACCTTTCGTCTTTTCGCATGTAAGTTAGAAATGCGGTATTTTCCGTTCTCATTCCTTCTTTTACGGCTTGATGGGCTTCAGGTGTATAACATATTATAGACAGCTTGTTGTGGCCTCTCCAATTAAAACGGTGAGTGTACTTAGACACGAGGTCCTTAACTTGTCCGATGTGTGCAGTTTTCCTTTAGTTCTACAATTATTGGGGGAACGTGTCCCGACTTTTTCAAAGCCGTCGCTGCATTGCGATATCGTTCGCTGGGTTCTTCCAATTGCTCATCAGAAGGCAGGCTCGAGTATCAGTTTTCAGTAAACTTACGGTTAACGTCGAATTTTGAATTATCCTTAAGAACTGCATGACGCTTTGGAACTGACCAATCCTCTGCTTCTGTTGGTCTTTTGGCACTCAGGCTTCCTGTCGATGATGACTTCGTAAGGAATTTATCTATTTTGGTGTCGATAATCTAGCGAACGCACGATGTCCCATCACTAGGCACGACTGCGGGTCAGCAGCGGGGATGCGATGAGACGACCGTGCACTCGCGTCGGGCACCGAGCGTGTATAGTCGAGATTTAAGTGCCCTGTTGTCTATTTTGGAGATAAGACCTTAACTATTGCAACGCCGGTCCTCACTATAGGTAGGCGCTCGGTAATCCGGCGCTCGCCAATCTAACAAGCCCAGTAATCCAGCAGTTAGCGAGTCAGGTGACCCGCTCTATAATCCGAACAAACAACAAATCAACTATTTGCACAATAGTAATTACATCGTAATAAGTAGGTAGGTTAGATTAGGTTCGTTTTATAACAGGCCTAAGAAATAGGAGCTCCGGTTTTTGGAATAGAAAAAAATGCGACGAAGAAAATAATCTACTTTAAATAAAGCTATATGAAAAAACGCTACATGAAGAAAGATGAACATCATATTTGCGATCATGAAATAACGCGATGTAAAATTCGCTTTTATTTTGTAGAATAATCTAACAAATCGTCCATTACAACAAATTAAAGCCGTGAAAAACATCGACATAAATATAGTTGTCGACTCAGGAATATCCCGGCGTTGACAGATCGAATTCAAACCTTCTGACAACATGAAAGATAACGAAAAAATACCTATAAACACATCTTTTTCTAACTCATTATGAATGTCATATATAGGAAAAGGTCAAACATACGTATTTCATCGTTCTTATAGTCCGGTTTCTATGCTGGTACTTATTCTATGGGTCTGAAGTAAATAACAAGTAGACCCCGTTATCGGAGGTGCGATTTGGTAGCTGGACGTTCTTAGCGACGGGTAATTTTTTTTTGAAATATTAGCTTTAATTATGTCGATAGTTTTTCTTTACCTCTATAGGAGTCTAAGACTTTAATTAAACTTGTTTATTTTACAAAACAGGACTAATTACAAACTTAATTAATACGTGACGTATTAACTTTTTTTATTTATATAAATTAAAATCTTCAATCTTTAATTACTAAGGCCATTATCGTTGTCTATCAGCATAGCACAAACCATTAAAAAATTAATAAATGAATAAATTTATTTCCATCAAAAGAAATGTCGTGTTCTTAACGAACAGTTCAGATCAGTTTCATGGCTCCATTTTAAATTTTAAACGAGTCAATATTTTATAAGAATAAAATATACTCGTTAACACAGCTGAAAAAGTTATTATTATGCGATGACATTGACAATCCATTGACGTAAATAATTTATTACAAGTGGCCAGTATTATATGTACCTCATGAAAACGATTCATCTTAAGAGCGTTCATGCACTCCCCTGCAACTCGAAACATTAGAAAAGATATCAAAACCATAGTGTTTTTGTTATACTAAAAATGGTTTCTACTTCTGATCACAATGATTATCATGGATCACAAAAAACATGTTAAGTTTTAGTCTAAAAGATGGTATCTGTATAAAACTAATTACAAAAAAATAAGAGTATCCACCCCTAAGAATGTCCTGCTACCAAATCGCACCTCCGATAACGGGGTATAATAATAAGAAAAATAATTCAACATCAGAAAAGCATACTTCATGCTTCGGGTACTTTCAGTCCATATTAAAGTACGGTGTGGACTTATGGGGTACCGCTGCTGACCGCGACCGGGCCCTAACACTCCAAAAACGTGCCATTCGCACGCTCGCGACCGTGGAAGCTGACCATCCCGCCCAAGACCTGTTTAGGCAGCAGGCGATACTCACCCTTCCATGCCTTTATATACTCGAGGTATGTAAGTTTGTACGGCGCAATCCGAACGCGATTCCGACGAACGCCGAGCACCATATCTCCAAAACAAGATACCGCAACCTCTTGTATATACCCCGAAAAACACTCGCCAAATCGAGAAAGTCCGTATTGGTCACGGGTCCCACATTGTATAATGCGCTTCCCCGCGGAGTCAAAGAAGCTCCTAGCGAAAATGCTTCATAAAAAAGCTAAAAACTACTGGTACGAGTAGGCATGGCGTGCTACTCGGTGGACGAATTTCTAAACGCAGCTAAAGTGAATGAAGAGACTGATGCTGTCTTAAAATGATTATTTTGATAAATTGTATCACATAATTTGTGATAATTAAATTATAACTATGTTAACTGATATTGAACTTTTTTGTAAGTATATAAATGTACATACATAATAATGTAATCTGACCTGTAAATGCTTAAATTTACCAATAAATGGATTGAATTGAATTAAATTGAATAAATAAATATCAGGGGACAATGTCACACCAATTGACCTAGTCCCAAACTAAGCTCTAGGCTTGTACTATGGGTACTAGACAAGGATATAAATACTTATATAAAGAAATATATACTTAAACACATAGAAAACATCCATGACTCAGGAACTTAATATTCGTGCTCATCACACAAATGTCTGAACTTACCGGGATTTGAACCAGGACCGCCAGCTTCGTAGGCAGGGTCACTACCAACTAGGCCAGCGCGTCGTCAAAAATAACCATAGAATCTTGATTTATAGATCAAAGACTGTCAGAAAAATAATAATTATATACCTCTTTAAAAAAATTCGTTTTATTTACCCAAATAGATAGTTGCGGAGGCTAAAGTTGCTCGTGAGGGAGCCCTTTGTTTCCCATAATTTTATTGGTCATAATGTAATTGTTGACATAATTTTTGATAGTCATAATTTTTTATATCGCTGAAACTGTAAACTTTTCAGAAGTTCTGAAATATCTAACGTGTATACAAGGCTAGGTAAGGTTAGTTTTGATTTATAAAAATCCTGAAAAAGTAACAGTTTCTTTAAAAAAACACGTTATGCCTCGCGATGATTATGACCTAAAGCACATTATGACTAAAAATAATTATGTCAATCAATATAGACCCTGTTCGTGAGCTCTAAGCCTATATTTATGACTATTTGAAGACTCATGCCCAAGCAAGCCAGGACACCGACGGCGTTTATTTTCCGTTTCACGGTACCTATGTTAGTTTAACTCACTCAACAAGTCAGCGAATGTAGGTATCTATTTATTAAATCCTGACCAGAAAAATAAAAAACCTCTAATGTGGTCGCCACCATGCCACTAATGCCTTTTTAATCTGTGTTTCGTGAATTGCAAAAGAAATGACGATTCTTTGGCGGGAATTTGAAAGAAGAGGGCGGATTTTTTTTTTCTCAAAGAGTTTTAACATTTATTCAATTGTTGTAAATAGTAATATTATATTGTGCATATGTAAATAACAGTCCAAAATGGCTGGGGATGATGACCCTGGCGAGAATTCCGAGGGTCCTCCTCGGAAACGGCCGTATGAGGTACCTGAAAAAGAAAGCGGCGGGGGTGAGAACATTTACGTACCATACTTCGAACCTAACTATAAAAGACTATATCCGGAACATTTAGCGACCACAAACTTTAAGGTTTTTGTTGAAAGTGTAAATAAGGAAAAGCTCGGCAATAAAAGCCCAATATACTTGAATCACATTTTTGCGAATGAAGTGAAAGGTGTTGTGACGGTGAATAGAGTAAATGCAAACAAACTCGCGGTAAACTTTAAACAAGCGAATACGGCTAATAACTTTTTGAGCAACGAGTCGTTCCATAATAAATATTCCGTAAAAGCATGCATACCAGCAAGACAAATTGAAAAAATTGGTATAATCCGATTTGTGCCGACAAATATATCTAATAAAGATCTATTTACAAAGTTGTCGTCATACTATGACATAATCGCCATACGGCGATTTACGAAAAAGGTTGGACAGGAGAGGGTGCCGCTCCAGACTGTGAGCATAACTTTCTTATCCAACTCTCTACCCGATTGTGTCCAATACGACTTGTTTTCGTATAGAGTATTCGAATATGTTGCACCGCTGTTGCAATGTTTCAAGTGCTTTAAATTTAACCATAGTGCAAAAGTATGCAATGGTAAGCAGCGTTGCTCCATCTGCTCAGGTGAGCACTTTTACAAAGATTGTGATCGAACTGACCAGCTATGCTGCGTCAATTGCAGCGGCCCCCATTTGGCCATCAGTAAAGCGTGTCCCATAAAATTAAAAAAAATTATGGAAAAGAAGGAAAAAATTACCTATGCGTCAGTGGTTGATTCTCGGCATGCCGACTTTCCACCTCTGGATAAACCTAAAACAATTAAAAATGTAAATATCCACAAACCTACCACCGCTGTTGTACCAGTGGAGGCAGCTAAAAAGCCTGATTTAAAATCAGACCTCATTAATAATTCGGAACTTTTAAGTGCCTTAGTCCGCACCTTAGTTGAGCTGGCGAATAATACTGATGACAGTCCAATTAACAACCAACGCATAAAGGACATGTTATTAAAAAATATCAAATAATGGACCCTAATTTTACAGAATCATTTTTACGAATCGCACAATTTAATGTTCAATCCGTTCGAAATAAAACGCCTTTATTAATTAATTTTCTACAAAAATTTAATGTTGATGTATGTCTTCTTAATGAGACTTGGTTGAAACCTACAGTAAAATTTACAATCCCTAATTACAATTTTTACTACAAAAATGCTAAACATGAACATGGAGGAGTAGCCATACTTATTAAAAATATATACAAACACAAATATATACATACCACCTTTTACAAGGAAATTCAAAATATTGCAGTCTCTTTAGAAACGGACAGAGGGCCTTTATCTATCTTATGCGTTTACTGCCCTCCAAGGGGTGGACACATTAGATTAAATAGATTAAAGAATATTATTCATACTTTACCAAGACCAATTTTAGTTTCAGGCGATTTTAATGCGCATCAGGTTGCATTTGGTTGCTTGGCTACTAAATCTCGTGGACATGCCCTTTACGACATTATTGATGAACTGGATCTTTGTATTCTCAATGATGGCAGAACAACAACTGTTACTTATCCAAATCGTAATCCATCTGCAATTGATATTAGTTTTAGTAGTGCAAGTATAGCACCTTTATGTGAATGGCAGCTTCATGATGACCCTATGGGTAGTTATCATTACCCTACTGTAGTAGATATTATTATTTGTCCTCAGAAGTACGAAGTCAATAGCCCGGTTGACAATTTTTTATATGGAAAAGCTGATTGGATTAAATATAATGAACTATCTAATGATATTTTTTCAAATTTTACTTTCAATGAAAATGAACCAATAGATACATATGAACGTTTTTGTTCTGAGCTTAATCATTTAAAATTGCAATGCATACCTAAATTTACCAAGAAGTCTAACTTTGTTAGCAGGCCACCAGCGCCTTGGTGGAATTCCAAATGTGAGGAAAGTGTTATCAAATCATATGAGGCCCTTAAGTTTTATAGAGCTAATCCAACTATTGAAAACTATATAGAGTATAAAAAGTTAGATGCACTTAAAAAAAGGACTTTAGCACTGGAAAGAGTTGATAGTTGGCATGATTTATGTGCTTCTTTTAACAGAACTACTCCTATTAGCCGGATTTGGAATTATATAAAACGATTTAAAGGTTCTAAATCTGTTGTAAAAACCAAAACTAATGAATTTGTAGAGCCGTTTATGTCTAAGTTAACACAAGGTAATAGTTCTGTAGAAGAATCTAGTTCAATTCAGGAGTTGTTTGAAATTAATAATAATGAAGATAATACTAAGTACCTTATCGAACCTTTTACATGGGAAGAATTTAATGTAAGCTTACAGTCCAGGAAAAATACTACTCCAGGCTTAGATGACATTCCATATATACTTATTAAAAAATTAGATAACACAGGACAGAAAACATTACTCAAAATTATGAATATACTTTGGTCGCAACAAATTATACCCACCTCTTGGAAAACACAATGTGTGATACCAATATTAAAACCAGACAAACCACCAAATGAAGCCAATTCTTATCGTCCAATTTCTCTTTCTTCATGTGTCGGCAAAATTTTTGAAAATATGCTTAAAACAAGACTTGATTGGTATGTAGAGGCAAATAACATCTTGCCCTCATTCCAAAATGGCTTTCGTCGAGGCAGAAGTTGTGCAGACAGTTTCCTGTCTTAAATCTCAGATCTGAAAAAAATTAAACAAAATAAATCTCATGCTGTTTGTACATTTTTAGATGTGCAAGGGGCATTTGATAATGTGGACCCTGTTATTCTTACTAAAATATTATTCAGTCTTAAAATTCCAGGCAAAATATGTAAATGGGTATTTACATTCTTAAATAATAGAACATTGTATATAAAGCATAATAATATTTTGCATGGGCCACGACAAGTATCTAAAGGCACCATGCAAGGAGCAACGCTGTCTCCCTTGTTGTATAATTTGTACACAAGTCAGATTAATTCTTATGTAAATAATTCTCATGTAAATATTCTGCAATTTGCAGATGACATTGTACAATATACTTGTAATTCAAATTTAGATGAGGCTAAGTTGCATATCAATAATGCATTACAAGATCTTTTTATCTATTATAATGACAATTTACATTTAAAAATTAACCCTGAAAAAAGTAGTTTGTTGATATTAAGCAAAGATTCATCTCCTGTAAATATTGTATATAATAATGAAACTATTAAGGAAGTTACTTCTCATAAGTTCTTAGGTGTAGTCATTGATAATCAGTTGAGCTTTGATCAACATATTAAACATGTTATACATAATTCTTTGAAAGGATTAAATATTATGAGATGTCTTGCTGGAATATCTTGGGGTGCAGACCCAAAAATTTTATCAGTTATTTACAAAGCACTTGTTAGAAGTCACTTTGACTATAGCTTTTTAGCACATATGAACTCATCCCATACTCATAAGCTAACTCTTATCCAAAATAAAGCCATGAGAATAATTTCAGGGGCAATGTGTTCAACTCCTATAAGAGCTATGGAAGTTGAAACTAAAATTATGCCTTTACCTGCGAGATGGGTTCTGCTACCTCAACGGCATGTTATAAAATAAGTAACGAAAGATAATCAAGATGTTATTAAAAAATTTAAATGTAATTCATGCTTTTCAGCTGGAGCTCCTTCTGCTATGACAGTGGCAGAGGGAGGCTTCAATGATCAGATCATACATAAAGTCCCTCAGTTGATGGAAATACTTTCTCATGTAGAACACAAATTCTGTAATGTGTATATAAAATCAATGTGGCCATGTTATGATAACAGTTATGCCAGTAAATTTGTTCGCATTAATGTATGTACAAAGTCTATTTGTAATAACATTGATTTTCAACACTTCTTGGCTCAATATCCTAATTTCTATAAGTTGTATACAGATGGTAGTAAGACAGACACACATGTTCGAAGCGCAGTATATGATCCTCAGACAAAATTTGTACAGAGCTTTAGGCTACATGATATGTGTAGTATATTCACAGCTGAAGCATTTGCTGCTTTAGAAGCCCTCAAATGCATCAGAAGGATATCAGAATATAATAATTTCTTTATCTTTACTGACTCACTTAGTCGTATATATGGTTTAGAGAATAGGCAACTTCATTATAAAAATAACTTTATACTTCATATGATTAAAGAAGCGCTTCTTCACTTTGAATTGGATAATGTAAATATTAATTTTATGTGGATCCCGTCTCATTCTGGAATAACTGGAAATGAGATTGTAGATAAAGTAGCATATTTAGGTATTAATGAGTTAGATGTAAGGCCTAGTACTAGAATTCCAATGACTGATTGTCATGCCGAAGTTACAAAAGAGGTTGAAAAGATATGGAAGAACATATGGTTCAAAGATCAAGAATCAAAGGGAAAGTGGTATGGTAGCATACAAACTGACCTGCCAGGAAAGCCTTGGTATGAAAGGATGAAGACTGGAAGCCGACACTTCATAACGACTATCAACAGATTGAGGCTCGGGCACAATTGTGCACCTGCACATCTGGCAAGATTTTCCATCATTTCGGACGGCACATGCCCTCATTGCCAAAATAGTAGCATTGGTAACATTGAACACATTATCTTCAGTTGCCCTGCATTTGCGTTCCAAAGACTAATTCTCGCGAGTGAATTAAGTGAAGTGTTTAAAAATAATACCCCCCGCCGCTTAACTGACATTTTAAAAATGCCTGAAAGTTTCGTACCAATTTTTAAATATATTAAAAATACAAAATCAAAATCAAAATCAAAATATTTATTCAGTAAATTGGCCACATACGGGCTCTTTTACACGTCGGTAATATACAGTGAATCTACTAGCGCTTCGGACAAGACCATCATTGCGGAGAAGAAGCGCCGCAAGAAACTCCAGCAGAAGGTCATTTTTTCAAACATAAAATACAATAATACTTAAAAGTAAGTTACATTACAAGATAATAAAGCAACAAATATAAATTATTAGAACTATCACATATTAAAAAAATACAAATTAAAAATTAAAAACATTACAAATAAATGTAAAAATTATCAAGATTACATGTCAAATACATGAAACTAAAAATAATGACTAGGAGAACAACACGACGAGGTCTCTACGTCAAAAGCCACAGTGAAAACAATTTAGTGCTATATTTTAAAACGAAGAAAAATAAACCCCAAATAATCTTCAAATAAGACTATATTATAAAACCAAGAAATGGCTTAAAGGACTTAGAATCCAGGCCATAAAAATTAAAAAAAAAAAATGACAATTTATAATGTTCATATAGGTAATTTCCGCAATATGGAAAAATACACTCGTGGATAAAGCGTAATTTTGCTGGATTTCCGAAGCTGTGTTATGAATTAAAATATCTACAGATCATAATATTACGAGTGCGGATCGATATAAAAATATTTCCTTTAATATCAGTCGCTATAACATACGCTCATTTGATATAGCTATTGAATCATATAATAACATTAAATATATTTAAATATGATATAATTATTATTTTATTTAATGATTATTTGATATAATAACATTTTATATAACTTATTTAAGTATAATGAATAATGCATATTTCAGGTTGGGTAAGTGAAAAACCGGGGAAAGTGGAACACTTTCAAATATCAGACGTGTCGGTAAAGCAGTTATTGTCTTAATAGTTCTGGATTCGAAAAAGAGATATCGCTGCGGTTTGCGGGTGAAGTAAACAAACGGATATATGTTTCATTTGCCCCAAAACAACTTGCCACAAAATTTATCTTTTCAAAAAACAACTTTTTAAAATGTTGCAAAGATCGAAGAAAGAAAGAATAAGTAAAATAACTTTTGGTGCTAGTACTCAACGACAAACACGACTGTTTCACTTGCCCCGATCGCGAGGCAAGTGAAACAGTTTCTTGTGTGCGTACAGTTTCTTTTATATGCCTGTTGTGAAGGCATCTAGAGCAATATTTTGTTAATTTTATAAAACATTCTTAATTTTGCAAAGATACACCTTATATTGCTACTGTGATAGACCCACCATTTTAGTTAATCCAGTTGATTTTCTTTAGAAACAAATAAAGTATGTTTCACTTACTCAACTTGACCTCAATTAACTTAAGATATAAAGTTTATTTCATGTAAATTACAGTTGGCATGTAAAGTACGGTTGATATACAATCATAAATTTACTACCCCACAAAATTTACTTAGACCCCGCATTAAAAAAACTGCCTGTACTGACTCGTACAACCACTTGGATAGGTTCGTTAGTTACCCCGTGACCCCACAGAGCGGAAATAGAAAACCCCGCGGTAGTGGGGCTTCGTCGACTCGCCCTTGAACCCCTTGCCCGTGCTCAAAACTAAGTGCTGCCAGAAATGTAGGGTAGGTTAGGTTAGGCGGCCTTTACACTGAAACTTACGACTTACGTAAGTAGGGACGCAGCTATTGGTTAAAAGTAGATAGAAATATTTTTTTCTCACTCTAACAGATGGCTGCGTCCCTACGTAAGTCATAAGTTTCAGTGTAAAGCCGGCCTTAGAACTGCGACCCCTGCACAAAACGAAGTGCTACCAGAAAAGTAGTTGATACAATATGATTTTTATATCAAATGATGATTATACCAAATGATGATTATAATAAATAAGTGATATGCTAAATAATAATTATAGCAAATAATATTTCAACATATTACCAATCGTATTATATCCTTTGAAATTATATCAAATGAATTTTTATTAATAAGTTTTATACCAATCATTAAAAAAAGCTAAAACATAAAAATAATACAAAACTAGCATTAGCTAAAGCGCTAACATTAGTAGGTCTGGAAGACTCGTTTATGTTGCAGCGAAATGAATTACAACGTGTAATTTTCGTGTAAATGTTAAATAGATTGTATGAGAATCAGTATTAACGTTTAACTTTAACCATGACGACGGAATCCTCGGACAACTACATTTTCACATTGATACACTGGTAATGAAGGAGGTAAGATTATTATGTATCGAATACGAGTATATGCGAGTAGCGCCTAGTGATTAAATGTCGGCAACAATATATTGATACACGTCTGAGAAAGCCAGCAACTATGCTGACATTAAATTCCATTTTACTGTCATCAAATCATATTGGTTTTAGTACCTACGCTGGAAATATAACTTTTCAATTTTGACAACCATACAAAAAGTTCTTTTAACCAATTTTATTTTTAGTTACACTTATCGTTAACTAATAAATTAAGGTTTAAATGTATGTACCATTTATCGCTGTTGAAAAAGAATTTGAAAAAATATTTTAATGGCTTTCATACAAAGATGTAAAACTTTGTATAGACGCGTCACCGCGTCAGCACTATGTTTTTAAATCCCTATAAAATATAAGGTCCGTTATTAACAGTAGTTCACTGTACATCAGTTGAAACCTTAGTTGATGTTCTAAAGTTAATTATTTAGCGATAAATTGGTCAAGAACTTTTATTTGGGGGTCAAAATTAAAAAGCCATATTTGTAGGCAATTGTATGGGAAAAACGCAAGCGTCCCTAATTATGTGGCCAACGTATGTAAGTATATGTTATGTAAACACCTTACCATAACACAAACTTTATATGACACAGGTGGGGGAATCCCACATATCACACAAACCTCCAGTACTACAAATTCAAAAAGTCTGTATTGCGAAAAGAGAACATTTTATGTCAGGGTGACTTCTTCATTTAGCAGTGTGACCGCGATTTTGTGTTTCATAAATAAATATAAATAAGTAAGAAAAACTCCGCCTTAGGATGGTCTTTTCATGTAAGTTTCTTAGGTACTATTATGTTGCTTACTTTTAGTTATAGGTAAGATTTTATGTAAAATTGGTAATACATATATAGTTATGCAATTCATTCAGTTGATTTAACATAGAAATCTAGGCCTAATAGTAGTAATATTTTCCTGGTTGTAACTATGCAATCGTAGGTTTGACAGTTATGTAAATATATATAGATTTTTCCAGATTTTCAAAAGATGAACACGTAATTGACAACAATTCATATGTGTTAAAGTAGTAAAATAAAATACCGTTTGTAGATTTTACACTGCTGATTACAGTAAAAATATTATTGTTTTTTTTTATTAGTTGGATTGTGAATGTTAGGAATACACTTATAGTGCCCTTAGTCCATTTATTACCATAGAAATTGAAAAAAATATACAACTGTCATGTCCATTTTTCATCTGTCTGACGGATTACTTGATTCTAACGACACGCTTTCGATTCTCGTAATACTATTGTTTTGATATACGCTATTTAAAATAAAAGTGACTAACGGATTTGTAAAAGCGGATAGCCGCAATCTGCCCAAAGTCGACGAATTTATGTTGTTACAGTTGTTATGGCTGACAAGTGACATGACATGACAGTCAGTTCTATTTCTGATTGAAGTTACTTTTTTTATTTTAGGTATATCATGCTAAGATCACGACGTCAGTATTCCTAACTTTGTATATACGGTCTTTTTAATGACTATTTCTTTAATAAATTATTAGCCACGAATTTAAGTTAAATAAAGAAAAACCGAGAAACACGGGTAGTCTATTTTTTAACCAGCTATTATAAACGCGAAACAACAATAATCCTTTTTTTTTTGAAATGTTGTCAATTCTTCTTATTTTCTTTGGAGATTTATTAGCAACGGGTGCGAAAAGTTAGTTACACATTTGAAAAAATATATGTTCTGGTAACTTTTTTTAGGTTTTTCTTTTTGTATATGGTAAAGTCGATGCCGTAGATTACGAAAATGCCCTAGTAGTATAACCGTGTATTGGGGAGATACACACTGTATCTTAGGACGTGTCGGTATGTAAGTATGCAAATATGGATACGAATAAGTTTTTTTTTTTAGGCAGTAGGTACATTTCGTAGATGATCGTTAATATAATAATTTTATATTTAAGAGGATTGTGAAGCTAAAAATTTCCAAACAAAATGCGATAACGCTTTTTAAGAAAATATTAAGATAATTAAAATGCTATTTTGTGAAAAACTTTGTCTCTCATTGTTCTTATAGTCCGGTTCCTTTTTAGTACTTATTCTATGCTTGAACATCATTCAGTTAGTGTCGACTTTTACCCAGAAGGTCGGTTTTGTTGATCGAAGCCCAGAAGCACTGGTTTTCGAAAGTAGGTATGATTAGTTTACGTGTATTTAGAAAAGACAAAATTTATAATCGTTTCTAAAGACAACAGTTTTCGAAAAATGTGTAGTTAATCGAAAAGCTGAATTAAAAACTGCGAAAAATTCGCAGTTTCTGGGATCTTCCCTCCGGCCACTAGGATCCATTGATAGGATCCATTAAAGGGGTCAAGTGGGCTTTGATATCCATTTGGAGTCGTTTACACTTTATTACGCTGGGATCTATCAATGGATTCTGTTGCACTCTTAATTACACTTCGATCCATCAATGGATCTTAGTGCACTACTATGTATATGAGTATCCAACAATGGATTTTATTAAACTTTTAATACCCATGAATCCATCAATTGATGGATACTCGTGGACATTGTATTATACTAAAAAATCCGTTGATGGATCGGTCATCGGTAAATTAAAAGTTCAATAGAATCCATTCATGGATCTTTGTATACTTCATAGTATATTTAAATTAGGGTTGCCAGCTATTTATTGGGCAAATATAGTATGTTCCAGGCCAAGGTGTAAATAATATAGAAAGAAAATATAGTATTTTAAAGAAAAATCTATTAAAAGAGTGTAAGGTATCGTTCATCTTTATACATATTATGAAGCAAAGTCTTTCCCGCCGTCTGCGTGTACGCTAATACGCTAAGATTTTTGTAACTGCGCAAAGGATTTTAATTTTTCACCATCAGTTACATATTTTTTCACGGAAGGTTTTTATGTATAACAAATTCCGGTTTATGTACGGGTGTTAAAGAAAACTCACATAAGCTGAAGCGAAGCTAGGGCGGGTCGCTAATTAAATAGAATACACAAAATTTACTTCTTACTAAGGACTGACCGAAATATAGTATTTTTGCGTACTAAAGAGCCAAAATATAGTACAATCACTACATAGTATAGAGGTAAAACAAAGTCGCTTCCCGCTGTCTATCTGTCCCTATGTATGCTTAGGTCTTTAAAACTACGTACCCAACAGATTTTGATGCGGTTTTTTTTTAATAGATAGAGTGATTGAAGAGGAAGGTTTATATGTATAAAACATGCATAATATAGTAGAGAAACACTGATAATTTTAGAGGTTTCTAATGTGATGTCGTAAATAAACACATTTTTTTGCGCTTAATATGCAAACGCTGGCTAAACCTTAAGATATATATCAAAATAATGTACTGAAGAATTGTAGTTCTTCAAAAAACCTAAAGAAAATTCCGCGATGGCATATGTCTATCTCCTAAGATTGACTCACAGTAACCATTTTTATCTTTAAAATTTTATTAAAAAATATTAGGTTATTTGCGAACGTATTTTCTCCAATTCAGTATTTATTCTAATCCATATAAATACGTTAGTTACCTTGGGTATTTAATGTAGATTAAAATTGTCCTTTACACTATATTATTTAAATAAATACTTTAATGGATATGGCAGATTCAAAATTACGCGCAACCGAAATTTGTATTATCAAAACGCTTGGCCGGGCCTATATATTTCGCTAAATATTTCGAATATAGGTACTTACGTATTTCCTGTTGTACATTTAAAAATAAATGTTAACTTTGGCTTTGGCTGGTGTTAGTTTAGTATTTGTCTCATGAATGAAGCAGGTAGTTAATTTTGTGGATTTGGGTTAATAGGTATTGTTTGTTTTTTTTTAAGGAGAAAACTCATAATGAATTACCTACTTATGACGCGAAGAAGTAGTTTTAATATAAATCGTAGAATTAGGGATAATAATAGAAACAATTTACGTCTTAATGATGAAATCAAAGAAGAAAGGGAAATCAGGCTGTGTAATAGAAGAGAAACTAATTCAAAGTCAAATCATTTAATGTCAAAAAACACAAGTCATAATTACAACTTAAAATAAATACATTAATAAAATTAAAATAAAAAGATCACATTATAATAACACTTAATCAAAAATAAAATTATTAATCACCCATAAAAGTCCTTAACACTATAAAACGCTTTTTCAGTTAGAAACACTTTTAACCTACTGACATTAAAATCATAAGAAGGTGCATTCTGAATGTCCAGGCTCAATTTATTATAAATACGAACACCTACCGCCCGCGACGCATTTAAGTGCGCGCCAAACAGACCAACACAGGGTTTATGTCCCTACAAGTTCGCCTCTGATCGGGGCGGCGTGCCCTGAACTCATTTTTATGCGTCCACATGTACTTGGCTACCTCGAGGATGTACAGACTCGGAACCGTGAGTATTTTAAGCCTTATAAAGTGCTCCTTGGTTGGAGAAAAATGAGGGATTTTAGCTAAAATTCTCACGGCCCTCTTCTGCAATACAAACACTCTGTCTCTATCAGCTGCAAGACCCCAGAAATCAATTCCGTACCATAGAATGGAATTTACATACGCATAGTAAGCCATGCGGAGATTCTTTGCGAAGAAATCGGGAATCGTCTATTGAATGTGACGTCCGTCTTATAGTTGATAGGGATAGACATAGATCATAGCGAGCCAGGGAATCTTCTACTGAACGTGACGTTCGACTTATAAGCGACAGGGATAGATATAGATCTCAGAGTGCCAGAGAATCTTCCACTGAACATGAACGTAGGTCCACAAGTACTTCTAATTTATGGCCAAATAAAGTGAATTCTGCATTCCTCTGCAAACTCCTTCTGCAAACCTCTTCTGCAAACCTCTATGCAAATGCACCTACCTAAAAATTATTTCACCATTTGAAAAGTATATTATTCCAGGTGAACTTGGGTTATTTCTACTTACATTAACCGAAGCGAAGCGTGGGCGGGTCGCTAGTAGGTACTATATAATTACGAGTATAGTACGGTTGGCAACCCTAATTTAAATCCATTGATTGATCCCAGCATTAAAAAGTGAAACGTGGTTTACAAACGGATTTAAGTGTACATTAAAGACCACTCTACTCCATGAATGAATTTGACTGTACAAAAAGTCCACTAGACCCCTTTCATGGATCAATGGAACGTAGTGGGCGGAGGGGAGATCTGCTACTGGTACGAGTACTTGATCAGGGGCTCTGTAATACTCGGTAACCATATTGCTTTTGATCGTCAACGGTACTATAGCTCTTATTTACTTGACAGTAATGGCATTTATAAACAATACGATAATATGTCAAAAGCAGTATTGTTTTACCGATTAGATTAGAGTCGTAGCGTTAACGACGATGCCCACTACCTACTAGGTCAATAATTCAATAGCCAAATGGTAAATGGAATTGCTTTTTAGTTTCATCGTGCCCGTCTGACTGTCTGTCTGTCTGTCTGTCTGTCTTGTCCAGTGATTATTAGGGCGATGTAGTTGGAATTTGATAAATAGTTAACCAAATTTGTGGCGAGATTTGAGATCCGAAAATCATTAAGTTTGTGTCCTCCGCTCTAACTTTCTAATGTTCAAAGTTTAGGAAGAAACCGTTTTCTTATACTTCATTTCAACAAAAACTGTTTTAAACTGATTTGACAAAAGTAAGTTGGTTGGAACTTTAAAAATAAGTACATCTTGTTGCGTTTTATTTAGCACTGAATCCTGCTAAATTGATTGGAGCTTGACACAGAACTTTTCCACGAAAATCGGATTGTCGAATTAAGGTTATTTGTTCGCAATCGTCCAGGTTGAATCTAATAATTACATGAGAGATACGGTACAGAGCAGTCTACCTTGAGGACAGTTCTATACTATGGATTAATCACTAGTAACCCGTCTCATTCCTAAACCATTTGACTAGGATAGAAAGACAAACATAGGTAAGTGAGGTTGGGCCGCGAGGAGAGGCGTTGTGTAACACGCGCGCGCGGCACCCGCTCTTGGGCCATGACTTGCTCATTTACATTCATGGTTTCACTTTTCTCCGGCCATTTTGGTACTTGGCGTCGGTCCGGCTTTCGATTTCTACCGTACCCGCGCATATCGCAGCGCTCTTCTGCTCTGTGACGTGTCTGTATGATTGGTAGGATACCTTATATAAATTGGTAATATACCAAATATCTGAAAAACATTTTTTTTCTAAAAACCTGATGACCTAGTCACATTGCATTGAGTTTGACATTTGCAATATAAATGAGTCCTTGATAATCAATATAATCACTCAATACCTGAATGACTACAGGAGATAGCCTTGTTTGTTCTACTAGGTTCTGCGGTACTATAGTGCCGGCCGATAACAAGTCAATCCTGACACCTCTCAACGCAGCACTAGATATTTATAATTTGTATAACCTATTTTTGAGTTTGAGGTTATAATTTGTATTGGAATGACAGGTGTCGAATTGTCTTCTTATCCGCCGGGAACATACATAATATACTATTGTTATACTTATTGTATTCTGTGGTGTAAAACAATTTTCTGACTTTTGCGGTATATTGTAATAATCACCTATACTTTGTGCCAGATAGCATGGCAATATTGGCAATACAGGACAATGCCACCCCTCTACCAAGAAAACGCCGTTAGTAATAACTACACCTACGAGTACCATGTTCCCCGTGACATCCCGAAACGAGATTTTTTGCTTTCGCTAATGTTTTGTGGTACCGGTAATACGTTCATCTAGTCAAACCACTTAGTGCTGCAGGGGTTTTAAACCGTCAAGGCTTACAATAATTTTATTATTTTTTCTTTTCATGAATTTGTGGTTTTAAATTTAAATAATTAGCCCAAATTTATAGTTCAAATTTCTTTGGTTGTTAAATTAAACTATGGCAGTAATAAAGAAAAAAACCGGCCAAGTGCGAGTCGGACTCGCGCACGTAGGGTTCCGTACAACTAACTGTAAAACATGTACCGTGTGTAGGTTTATGTTCATAAAATTAAATGTTTTTCTTAATTCTTTATTATATTTGAGTTGATTGAATGAAAGGTAAAATGCGGTTTACGATTTATAACGTATTAAAAAAAAACTAATTATTAGATCTCGTTCAAACCAATTTTCGGTGGAAGTTTGCATGGTAATGTACATCATATATTATTTTTACATTTATCATTCCCTTATTTTAGAAGTTACGGGGGGGGGGACACACATTTTTCCACTTTGGAAGCGTCTCTCGCGCAAACTATTCAGTTTAGAAAAAAATTATAATAGAAACCTCAATATCATTTTTGAATACCTATCCATAGATACCCCACACGTATGAGTTTGATGAAAAAAAAATTTTTGAGTTTCAGTTCTAAGTATGGGGAACCCCAAAAATTTATTGTTTTTTTTCTATTTTTGTATGAAAATCTTAATGCGGTTCACCGAATACATCTACTTACCAAGTTTCCACAGTATAGCTCTTATAGTTACGGAATAAAGTGGCTGTGACATACGGACGGACAGACGGACAGACATGACGAATCTATAAGGGTTCCGTTTTTTGCCATTTGGCTACGGAACCCTAAAAACACAAAAATGAGTTGGCATTTCAGTTGCGTTTTTGGTAATGGATGCTTCGTTCTAGATTTCAAACAAGTTAACGATGGTAACCTTGATCCAAAATGTATAAAAGTTGGGAAAAAAGTAAAATAATATCTCTCTCTCTTAATAAACTTATTAAATACATAACATTAACAATGAAAACAAAAGAAATAACAATATCAGCAAATGAAAACAAAACAAAACTAATAACCAAAAACAGTAACAGGTAAGAGCGCTTCCAAAACTCGACCGTTCGCAAGCTCACTCCGAGATGGAATGAAATTAAACAAAATGGTGGACCGCGGGTTACGCGCCCCGACGCACTCTGAGCGTGTCCTTCGGCTGGAGTGAAAAAGATGCACATAAAAAAAAAAAATGTGGGTTAATCGATTCTTTTAGTGCATAATAAAGTAAAGAAGTAAAGTATTAATAATTAAACATTTATTTAAATATACTTTTATTACCTAATCTAAGCCCTAATAGTAACATTTTTTTCAGTTTTGACAGTGATGTAAAAATATATCGATATTTTCAGATTTCCAAAAGATGAAAACATAATTGGAGACTGGATTCGGCGAATACGAGTAGACAGAGAAAATCGGATACCTAAAAGATGCATAGTCTCTGCTTCAAGCATTTTCATACGGTTTTTTTTTGCCGAGCATGCAAGGAAAAGGACGACATATATTTTTCACTTCTCATGCTCAAAAAGTGTGTCATATTAGACTTATCAAGCGAGACTCAAGTAGTACATGTAAACCCTAGAGAATACATTATATTCATATTTCCCCTAGGGAAAATATGAGATGGACAATAGAATGATTTATTTGTACAAAACATTTTAATTTAACCAATCAAAATACTTCACCAAATTAAATCCACCAATCAAAATACTTCACGAAATTAAATCAACCTATCACAATACACATCGACTGTCAATCGGAACGTTAGGTTCTTTTTGGTACGCATACTCTTTAACTATATCAACTCTTTAAAAAAAACTTTGTATTTGGTATGAACCAACCAGAATACAGCTATATTAAAATCGACCAATCAGGGAACAGAATTAATTTCTTAAAACATTAGGGGTTTTTTAGTCCCTATTTTACAATCGTTTAAATATGATTAAATCGATTGTGCAATGCTTTGAAGCGCTAAATACTCACACGGTCAGTGGCGTTTATTTGCGGTATCTATATTTTGTATCTGTGTTAAATTAAAACAATATTTTCGCCGTAGAATATGTCGTGCTATCTTTGCTAATTTTTTACGTTTGTATAGGTAATGTTTTTATTTTCTCGGGTCTAAAAGCCATATTAGGTACCCCTCGAACAATTTTCCCTCGCTTTGCTCAGGAAAATAACCATCTCGTGGTACTAAGTATGGCTTATTTTAGACCCTAGTTGTACAATCTACTATTATTTTAGGAGCCACGATTAGGTTATCTATTCAGAAGTGCCGCTGAAAAAACACGTGGACCGGACAACTTCAACTTACCTTTGACCAAAACGATGAGAAACCTCTTTAAAATTTTGCAATTTGTTGTTATCTTACACATGTAAATAAAACATTGATGAATTATTGAACATATTCTTTATTTAAAATATCATTGATTTACTGTTGACAAAAAGAATTGAAATCTCACTTAAGCGTAACAAATCAAAACGTATCAGACCGTAAACAATTAACACGAATCATCACGACATCTGCTAAAACTAATATAAAGCAATGCGCTGGCTCTTTCACACGCATAAATAACAGTGGCGTACCGCAAGGAACTATATTAGGGCCGCTGTTGTTTCTTCTATACGCGTATGATCTCCCTGCCTGTATAAAAGATACCCGCTTTTTGCGGACGACACAACCATCATTATAAAGGGGAAAACTTCCGATGAATTAAGAGAAAATATACATCCAACCTTAGCTGACATTTCAGCTTGGTTAAATACAAAATAATGGCTTATGCATGAATATTTCTAAAACTAAACTAGTTCGTTTTATGACCCGAAACAGTAGACAGATTACATTAAATATTAAAATTGGCGATGAACAAATAGAACAAGTGTCACATGTAAAATTTCTGGGAATGGTTATCGACGAATACATGAATTGGAAACATCAAGTAGAAGGAATTTCCGCTAAAATAAATAAATTTATCTTTGCTCTAACAAAACTTAAAACTATTATATCTGAAAAAACTGCACTTATGGTGTACCACAGCTATGTTTGTTCGGCTTTACGGTATGGATTGGTAATATGGGGCAACGCTACAAACATGCAAAAGGTGTTGATATCACAAAAAGAGTGCATTAGAGCGATAGGAGGATTGAAGTGGTCAGAATCTTGCAGGCCGCTATTTAGTAGATATAGGTCCTGACAGTTCCGAGTCTATATATTTTCGAGATGTGTAAATTTGTAAAAAACAATTTGGAACTGTTCAGCAAGAAATGTAATATTAATAAGAGGTCAGCTACGCATAAAGCGCTAGTTGGTTCTCGTAGTAAATTGCATCTTACTAAAAATAACTGCAATAACATGGCAATAAAGAAATAAATAAATAAATAAATAAAAAATTATAATTTATTACCTGTTTCTTGGACGGAACTACCCAGTTTTTTTAAAAATTGTAATTACATAATTTCTTACTTGATGAATGCTTTTATACCCTGGATGAATTTTTTAATAAAATGCGCATCATCATCATCATCATCAGCCCACATCAGTCCACTGCTGGACATAGGCCTCTTCCATAGCACGCCACTGAGCTCGGTCTTCAGCTCTTCTTCTCCAGTTGCCACCAGCTACTTTGCGAATATCATCGCTCCACCTAGTCTGAGGGCGCCCTACTCCACGTTTGCCAATTCGTGGTCTCTACTATAGAACTCGTCTTCCCCGACGGCCATCAGTTCTACGGCAAATATGACCAGCCCATTGCCATTTCAGCTTGCTAATTCGCAGAGCTATGTCGGTAACTTTGGTTCTCTGCCGAATTTCTTCGGATTCGATCCCTTAGAGATACACCAAGCATAGCTCTTTCCATAGCCCGCTGAGCGACTTTGAACTGGTGGACTAGTCGTGCCGTGATAAAATGCGCATTTATTCTTAATTTTTATGAATTTAATGTTTAATAATTTTAATGTAGGTAAATATTGAATAATTCAATAATGTACTGTATTGTATATACTAGATCAATGTAATTTAAAAGTCGTGTAATTTATCTTGACTTGCTGTTAAATTTAATAAGTAACTTTTAAATATAATAAATAGTGCTTTAATTATTGTACACCGGAAACGGTTGATTGTGATGCGCCCAACCAATGTATCCATAACATCTTATTATTGTACATCTGCAATCACACAATAAATGATTTTGACTTTTGACTTTTGACACCTAATTACCTAATTAAACCGTAATGTTTTAGGGCCGATTTTAGTCTGATAAATTTTAGCTCGCCCGCTCGCTTTTCATTCATATGACAAAATATTCTAGAAAAAGTATATTTTGGGATACTATTTTATTGCCGACTGTGCTTTACCATGTCATATTTTGCTTATCAAGACCAAACTAACGATAATGCAATATTCTTAACGTAGACCCACCGAGATGTTCAACGTTTAGACGTTTTATAAAGCTACGAGTAACAATTTTACAGGTCGAAACTGGCAACACTGCTCAAACGGCTGGTCGTCATTGGTCGAGGTTGTGTCAAATGGAAACTTGTAACCAGTAAATTGTAATTTGTAGCTTTATAAAAATCGTTCCTTTGTCCATTAGAACAAATTAAAGGTATCGACATCCATATTATTGTCGATTCAGCAACATCACTAACGTTGACGGATAGGAGTCAGATCAAATTCGAACCTTGTCACAACATGATAGATAACGAAAGAATTCCTATAAGCACATCTTTTTCTAACTCATTATAAATGCCTTAAATACTACATTAGTAAATATAACACTTATCACGTGTAAGTTATGATTATTCGTGTTATTTTTAACCGACTTCAAAAAAAGGAGGAGGTTCTCAATTCGTCGGGTTTTTTTTTAATGTATTTTCCCCGATTACTCGACAACCACTGGACCGATTTGAAAATTTTTTTCGTTGTTTGAATGGGTATACTTTCTAGTTGGTCCCATTGTCAAGACGTCAGGATCTGATGGTGGAATCTTGGAGAAATCAAGAGAACTCCTCAAATATTATAGGCACACCTATAGCGATTTCGGTATTTTTCACTGTAACTCGTGCATTTGCTTTTGAAAAGTACTATATGGTGAAGTGGAACTGATGATGAAGACCACAGATGGCCACCGGAACTCCTTAACGGTACCTATTTCAAGGGTGGCGATAAGATATTTCGATTAAGGTAGTTGAGCGACTATGCCGAAGCACATTTAGGTATAAATATGACTATGACATTCCCGCGGCGTTGTCTGCGGCGAGCTTGAAATGTTCTATAGTTTCTCATTAATATTTAGAAGTGGAGCTACGTAACAGCATAAATAGGATCACTAAAAAGTATAAAATAAAATAAATGTTTAAAAAAACAAAAACCCGCCTTCAAAAAGCAAAAAATAACTTCTTTAAAATGGTATGTAAATAGGTCAGTCCAACTGAAGTCTCGTCCAACAATATTTTAACCAAAAGCAGACTTCAGTTGGACTGACCTATTTACCTACCATTTTAAAGAAGTTATTTTTTGCTTTTTGAAGGCGGGTTTTTGTTTTTTTAAACATTTATTTTATTCCTAAATGTGTTTATTTACTTTGACGCAAATTACAAACAAAAATGTCAATCAGTGTTGCCAGTTTTTTCACGGATTTTTTTTCCTAAAAGTTTAAGTTTTAAGTTTAAATAATAAATTGCTTTATTCGTTAAAATTCTTTTTAATCACTACCTATGTTCATAAAAATGCGGTTTGTTATATCAATACTATTAATATTATTCTGTCGTGCTACCGTTGAAAGTTAAATTGTCATATAATTTTCTCATCTCTAGTTTTTTTTGTTGAAATTGGTTTTGTCATTACAAAATTTCATTTTGATTCATTTCAAATGAAATTTTGTAATGACAATGAAATTTCGGTTGCATGACACAATCGAACGCAATGCTGAAGTAGTACATAAATGATAACACGATTTAATTGTACGAAGTTTTTGTAGCGATACAATCGCGATTCAGTCTCAATGCAGTACCTATTGATACAGTCACAAATCGTTAGGTTTAGTCGCGATACAGTGCTGCGGCTGTCGAATGCGCATTTGTATCGCTGCAAAAAGTTGCAGTTGGTAAAAGGCCTTAAAATAGGAAAATTGACGATTTATATGGCAACCCTTAAAGCACGTACACTCGTAAACGGACGGCCATTTTGTGTGCTTTACTCATGATTAGACTAGACTAGGTTACGTCCGTATTTTTTTAGACTAGGTTAGGTCCCTGTCTTTATGTTCATATTCTTAGGTCTAGACCATATTTACGTAATGTGAACTTTTGACAAATGTGTAAATTTTTCCTCTAAAAACAAAAGAAAACCGTGTACAACCATACTTTTTCAGACATATAGTGTTCTCTTTTTAGCATATTCAATTTCCCTTTAGTTTAGAGTAAAGATAATAGTTATTTGTGCAACAAGAGAGCAAAGTTGTTTTCTGCTGCGAGTGTTAATTTTGAATCCCGAGTAAGCGAAGGATTCTATGATTCTAGGTTAGAATCCTAAGCGTAGCGAGGGATTCAAAGACACGAGATGTAAATAACTTTGGTCTTGTGTGACACATACAACTTTTCACCTCAGCAGCGAGAACATATTAAATGATTAATTTTATACTAATGAAGGACTTACTTTTGCAGCGAGAAAATTGCAATCCGGAGCCTAATAAATATACTTTTTCTCAAAAATGTCCGGAAATGTTGACATTCCTATCTACATATTGAGACGCGAAGTACATAGTTTACTGACAGTTCTCAAATTAAAAAAAAAAACATTGCGTGCTCGCTACACAAGCCCGCAATGTTGCATACAAATTCCATTACTATCTAGCTTGTAACTTTTTAAAAAGTGAAAAGGGCCATAATAAAATGAGGGCACAAGTCTTAAACATCCAAATTTTACTCGAAACATAACTTTTTTATTTGTGCCTGGAATAGCTTGTTTTTTTTTTAAAACAAGAATTGCGTTTCTCCTTGTCATAAACAAAAAGGCAATAAGGAGTGATGGATTTTTCACATGAAGTTTCTGTTTGTATGCAATTCAAAAAATGAGTTCAAGCGATGAAAATTTGACTCCAACACGAAAAATTTCTTGCCATTTTTGAGAAAAGCACTATATTTGCCTCGGCAGGAACAGCAATTGCGGGCTTCTTATTTTTAAACGGACGAGCTTGCGATCCAATACTCGGCCCGGAATTGCCTACTTCCATGCCTAGGCAATAATGTACTATTTAAAGTCAGCGGTCAAAAAAAATTTGGACTTTCTGGATTTGTGCCCTACTGACATTCTCTTTAAAAATGCAATAAGTTTGGGATAGGTTTCAAAGTGCACGCCATCTTTTGTATTTATTGTGGTTTTCAACATTAAGTAAATACTCCACATTAAAGATGGTTGCTTCTTGATAATTCTATCAAGTACGCTAACAGTCTCAGAAAAGTATCTCCATTGCTTAAAACTATCATAAGCTTTTAGATATTTTTTGCGAGACTTTTCAGGCAGGGAACTTTTTTACACGTTGCTTCAATGCTTCCGGAGTTAAATAGCAGACTTCGTCACTGGACTCACTCATATTTAATTATTATTACTTTTATAATATCCAAAGTGTATCGAAAGTAGATAGCGTAGCAGAAGAGAATAAACAAAAACAATAAAAATAATCCCGCTATTTTTTAAGGATGCGTTCTGAAACTGGCCCCGCGGTTTATGTCACAAAATTCAAGATTGTTAGAACGATAAATAATATGTAGATACATGTTAAACTTCGTATTTTTTTCATAAATATTTTCTTCATTTCATTTAAAAAAAAGTATAATCCGATTATGAATAAAAGAAGTATAATAATCAATCACATTTAAACCTTTAACAGATAATTCGCAATTTGACGGTTATATGTGTATCCGAACGTTTTATTGTTTGATTCTTTTTGGGCCTACTAGGTATCGAATTTGAAAATCGAACTTCGAATCAACTTGTTGCTATCTCTCGCTTTTTCTGTATCGAAGTGAAAGTGACAAAACAAAGTGAAGTTCAATTCTTTCGTATGTTGTGAATAGACCCAGCACTGATCTCGGCATATAAAAAAAAGAATTAAAAAGTTACTTTGTCTCATGCACGCTCGCAGCAAAACCGAATTTTGCTCACTGTTTTTAAGCAGCAAAACATGCTTGTTTGAGCTGCTGAGGTGAAAAAGCTATTGTTTTATCGTTTTTTATTTTATAATTCCTTCTATGCTAGTTCTTATTATGTGATAAGAGCTATCAAAACGTTATCATTATGATAAAAGGTCAAAGACGATACGTATGGTTTTTACCGCCTAGAATAGAGGCCCAGGTCAAAGACGATATGGTTTAATTACCGCCTGTTTGATATTAATAATATCGAAATCGATTCACTTAGAAGCAAGGGTTTGGTGTGGAATGTAGCCGCGGCGGGAGCGGCGCGTGCGGTGGGCGGCGGACATAAAGGAGGAAGAAGGGGAGCACATAAATAAATAGACGCGTGCTATTTGTGGCGCCGCGCGTGCGCCGGCCAGCGCCGCAGCTCGCAGACGGGACACTCTACGGCGCCTCTTGTGCCTCCGGGGTCCGAGCCGCGGAGCAGGTGCCAGGGTCTCGCGAAAGCCACTCAGCTGTTGGTCCCCCTGAATCCCCGTCCAATCTCCAGCCAGCTCTTGCTCTTGCGGTCGGGAACGTGCTGGTGGTGGTTTGGGTGGTTGCATTAGCAAGCGTTGTTTGTGTCTATTGGACATATTGTCATTGTATAAAGATCATTGTGATAGTATAAATATTAATTCGCTGGATTACTGTACATAGTTTTAATGTGTAGTTGATTGTCCATTTTGTACCACGTGTATTTGTGCCCTCAAAAAAATGAGTGCCAATAAAGAGAGATTTTCACTTAGTTGACAAGAAATAAATACAATAGTTAAGATATTAGTTACTTAAGTATATCAACTAAAGCTGATAGTAACAACAGCAATTTCTTTAGTGATTCAACTAAAATCTTAGTCGATCTATCTAACGTCTTAGTTGATGTGTCTATCGTCTTAGCCCAGTCTATAACGACATCATAGCTCGCAAACGCGCATGTAACTACGATTTTTTATATGTTGTTAGGTCCCTTGAGAGTAGTTAACACCCAAGTTTGGAACCCTGTTCAACTTTATTAAAGTATGTATAACCAAATATTCTTAAAAAACGCTTCCTTAGGGTAATTTTTTCGAAAAAACTGAAACAAGTGCCAATATTTTGCAGTTTTTCGAGCTCCATGGGGGTAGCACATTCTTTCGACATGACTTTTACCTAGGAGCATTATTTCAGCCGGTATGTATCTTCGAAATAACCCTACCAACACATTTTCACTTTTTGAAGAAAATTGCCCATCTTTGACTTGCTGTTTCTCCGCAACCAATAAACATAATGTGCTCAAATTACGCTCAAATTGTAGCAAATTTAGTTATCTTTATATATAACAAAGATATACGTAGAAAATACTTCCTTATAGAAGTTTTTTCGAAAAAACTGAACAAGTGCTTAAAATTCTAAGTTTTTCGAGCACCATGGGGGCAACACAGGGTTTTCGAGGTTGCAAACTTGGATACTCACAACGGACCTAAAAACATATAAGTAAATCGTAGTTACATGCGGGTTTGCGATGTTTGCCTTTTTTTGTGTTGTTATAAACTGGGCTATCTTTTTAGGCTCGTATGGGATCAAGACGCTTATGCACAACAATCACAATCTTGTTACAAGCAATATTGTAATGCACTGCTAGATCAAAACGGTATCAACTCAAGAAACTTGCTAACTTTTTTCAAGTTCATAAAAGTTGTATTAAAGTTAATTTAAAAAAAACGGTTGTATTTTGAACTACTGTTCTGATCTAATATCTCTCTCTGCGAGGTTACATGAAAAGAATGAGGCTCAACGTGCTCCCCACCCGAATGGCTGGTAAGTAAAAAGTTATTTCTCAAAAACTGGGCACAGCAGGAAGCTACCAACATGTGGAATCAGACACTCGTGTCCCAAAATAGGCCCTCTTAAAACGCAGTGCGACCCCTACGTCTTATTTGTGTGACACATATTAGAGACCTAACCAAGCCCTGCGGCTGCTTGGTGTCATCATTGCATTTTATTCACGTTATGGTAGGTGTTATTTACTTGACACTGAACGCGCTGAATTGAAAATAAAAAAAACCGGGCAAGAGCATGTCTGACCATGCTCAGTGTAAGGTTCCGAAGCCGAAGCCGAAGTTACTATATAAACACCATCTCAAAAACCGGCCAAGTGCGAGTTCGACTCGAGTGGAGAGGGTTCCGTCTCCACACCATTTGCCTGTCTGTTAGTCTGTCTGTCTATCTGTCCATTTGTCACAGCAGATTTGCTCCAAAACTACTGGACCGATCGAGTTGAAGTTGGTACAAATATGTAAGTCGGTGACTCAAAGACGAATGCGAAACGTAAATAAATGAATTTTAAACAAGGGGGCTACTTTTTGGGGATAAATTAGGAAATTAAAAAAAAAAGTTTCGCAAACCTTATTGTGTGACTATTCAAATGAAAGGGCTTGTTGTGAGCATCTCAAATATATTTGTTTTATAACTTTAACATAAACAGTTTTGAAGTTATTTAAGAAACTACGCAAAAATCGACCATCGTCCTCCCTTATTCCTGAAACTACTGGCCCCAATATTTTGAAAAAAATAAGGAAAATAATTCTTCACCTTACATTACAAGAAAACCTATAAGAAGTTTGAGTGTTCAAAGTGACATAGGAAAATTGCGAATGTATGTGCGCGCCTCTCTCTGATGATTTCGGGTGGTTTGACAACGTTGTGACGGTACAGTAAAAGAGGCTAAAATAGTAGATTGTACAACTAGGGTCTAAAATAAGCCATACTTAGTACCACGATTTGCGAGGGAAAATTGTTCGAGGGGTACCTAATATGGCTTTTAGACCCGAGTAATATACTCTACTTTTCACTTCGATTGCGAGAAAATAAAAACATTACCTATACAAACGTAAAAAATTAGCAAAGATAGCACCACACATTCTACTGCGAAAATATTGTTTTAATTTGGCGGCATGTTTTTTTTTTTCAAAAGTACTTTAACACAGATACAAAATATAGATACCTACCGCAAATAAGCGCCACTGACCGTGTGAGTATTTAGCGCTTCAAAGTGTTGCACAATCGATTTAATAATATTTTAACGATTGTAAATTAGGGACTAAAACATACCTAATGTTTTGAGAAATTAATTCTGTTCCCTGATCGGTCGATTTTAATATAGCTGTATTCTGGTTGGTTCATACCAAATACAAAGTTTAAAAAAAAAATGTTAATATAGTTAAAGAGTATGCGTACCAAAAAGAACCTAACGTTCCGATTGACAGTCGATGTGTATTGTGATAGGTTGATTTAATTTCGTGAAGTATTTTGATTGGTGGATTTAACTTGGTGAAGTATTTTGATTGGTCAAATTAAAATGTTTTGTACAAATAAATCATTCTATTTTCCATCTCATATTTTCCCTAGGGGAAATATGAATATAATGTATTCTCTAGGGTTTACATGTACTACTTGAGTCTCGCTTGATAAGTCTAATATGACACACTTTTTGAGTAGGTATGAGAAGTGAAAAATAAGATTTCTTGTATGGGGACGCCATTTGTAATATTACTTTCTTCAATCTAATTTTATTAAATTCCCCTATATTATATAAAAAAAGCGGCTATCTACCTAACTACCTATGCATCTGTTTTTTTTGCGTATGGTTTTTTTCAATAAAAGGATAATAAGTTAATAACAGTCAAATTCGCACACGTTTCCTTTAACAAATCGGACAGGTAGTAGTTACTTGAAGATGCGTGTTTAGAATATCCTAATTCTTGTTATTAATTACCTATTCTTTGAAATTATGACAGACGTATGGAGTTACGGACGGACGGTCGGTGAACGAAGGCTTAGGTAACTAATAGGTAGGTAGGTACCGTTTGGCACTCTTTATGTAGGTACGGAACCTTAAAAGCAATATGGTTTATGGAACATTTTAACAGAGTGGAATAAATGTCCTATATTCATGAACACAAAGTCAGTTAGGATTAGAGTAACTGATGAAATGTTATTGGAGTGGTACCTATTACCTAATAGGACATTCATAGCATGGCGGATAGGGTGCCGTGCCGTGCCGAGCATGGACCGGGAGCGGGAGGGCGCGGCGCGGCGGGGCGGGGCGGGGCCGCGCGCCGCGCCGCAGTCCGCGCGAACAGTCGCCGTAGGCTGTCGTCTGCTGTGCCGCTCCCGCCGCCTCGCGACTGACACGCGAACGTTCCCTTTGTTTATTGTTAGACGCGCGCTCCCGCTACAGCTGTTTTGTGCTGTACCTATCGCCACTCTAACATAGTAGAGACGATTCGTACAGGGTGATTTCGAGTTACGAGTGCGACTCGTTCGGTGTACCGAGACGTATTTTGTCTAGTGTGTAAATGGGGCGGCCGACAGGCCCCTGAAGCGGTCGGTGCAGTGCGCGCGCCTGACGGCTCGGCCATGGCGGCGACGGCCCGCCGCGAGATCGACACCGGCGAGGAGGACATCGCAGCTATCGCGAAGCAGATCTCGGACCATGCCGAAGCCATATACCAAACCTGGAAAGCGCGAGGTCTCGCGCCCACAGAAATACTGTCGTGCAGGCCTACGCCCGGCCTCAAGCTCACCGACAGCATTAGGACTAAACCGAGACCGGAACTCAAACCCGATATTAAGCAAAGGCCCGACGTGAGACGCGATCGACCGGACGGCGTCCGAACTGACGCGCGACGAGAGCAGCGACCAGAGCCCTATAGCGAGCAACGGTCTGAACCGGAAGGCGAGACTATTGAGGTGACTCTGCCTCCGGACCTGGTGCCGGAGCGCACCGGCTCGTGCGGCGCGGGGGCCGCGCGGCGAGCTGACCCCGCCGCCATGCGGCTGGAGGTGGCGCGCGAGGAGGAGCGGCTGCTGCGGGCGCTGCGCACCGGCGGAGTGGTGGCCGAGCGCCAGGCGGACCGCCCCGACGTGGTGCCGCCCATATCCTTAGTCGATTATGCGAAGAGCCGCTACCAAGATCGGCTCGACACGGGGGCTCGGAAGCCGGCTGCGGGTGCGGGCGGCGAGCGGCGGGCGTCGCTGGGCCCTCACGTGACCGAAGCGCGCTCCAAGTTCGAGGCGCGCGCGCGGCGCGCGTCCAGCGCAGGCGCTGCCGGCGACACGTGCGCGGCGGGTGCGGTCGCGGGCGCGACGCCCGTGCGCCCCTTCCTCACGCGCGGCTCCGTCGCCGAACGCGTGCTGCTGTTCGAGCGCTGCCCCAGCGAGGCCACCCTCGAACTGGCCAAGAGGAAGTCTCCGGCTGCCACGACGTGGCGAGGACCTCACGACGTCATAAACCGAGCACAGGTATGTAACGTGTTAAACGCTCTATGACGGTAATGGTTGCTATTGTACCTACTTACCCGCTTACCTATTTAGGTAGGTGCGAATAGCGGATGAAACGCTGGGACTGGTGAGCTGCAACAGTGCTCTGCAAACAATCAATTGCAGCATTGTTTATTGTTTACAATTGTGCTCATTCCTTATGCATGAAACATTTGTGAACATACCTAGGTGCATGGCACATTTAAATAATTGTTAACTTCTTCTACCTACTTGGGATCGGGTCCCCTATTTCTCTGGAAATTGGCGAAAATATTATACCTACCTCCAGGGTAAGCAAGGTAATCAGATATCTGGAAAGGAAAGATACCTATATAAAAATAGTAACTATATGGGTAGGTAGGTATTGAGACAGGCACATAATCTGTAACCTACCTAGTACCTACATGGTGTCCCAAAACTCTACGTTAACCCGCCTAGGGCTGATAGAGCAGCTAAAAAGCTATCGATTTACCCTCTATGTATGTTCAGCGATTTTTACTAGTTTCGGAGATATCGATCATTTAATTCTGAATTTTTGTAATTTTCCCTTATATTCATGTCACGAAAAATCATTAATTTCATAGTTTACCTATTTCATAAGTTTTTCAGTGGTATTTTACATAATTAGAATCATTACGAATCAGCGAAGTTTTTAAACCTATTTGACCGTTTTTTTTATCAACTGTCTTAGTAATCGCATAAATTTGTTTTTTCCATACATAGTGAAAAACAAACACTGGGATACCTAGCATGGAGAAACTGAATGTTATTACTTAAAAAGTTGGTTAAAAAAAAACGAGCAAATAGGTTTAAAAACTAATGATTTTAATAATGTAAGATACCACTGAAAAACTTCACTATCACCATCACTATTACTATCATCACTACATATCACTATCATCACTATCACTACATAGTATAAAACAAAGTCACTTCCCGCTGTCTGTCTGTCCCTATGTATGCTTAGATCTTTAAAACTACGCGTCGGATTTTGATGCGGTTTTTTTAATAGATAGAGTGATTCAAGAGGAAGGTTTATATGTATAATACATGCATAATATAGTAGAGAAACAAATTAATATTTTTGGTAAATAAAACAAGTTTATTTTTCATTAAGTGTTTTTGTAAATATTAAGTTATCAACGAGATGCAGTGTTTATTATTTAATTTTGTGGACTTACGGGATAAAACTCCATTTTTCTTATGAAATAAGAATTGTGTTGTAAATATTCAGGATATGTAAGTACCTATATATTTCCTTCCTATTTGGTTATCAATGCAAAAGTGTGTTGATTAGTTAATATTATTTTTTCCTTATTTTAAGGTTGTTTGTGTTGTAAATATTTCGAATAATTATAGGTACCGCAAAACGGTCATTTTTGTCATGGCAATGGTAGAACTGAAAACTTTGCCTGACAACAAGTTTTACAGTTCTATCATAGCCATGACAAAAATTATATCAACTAAAAGCATATGATTACTTTGTTCCAAATGGCCCCGTGATTCCCAAATTACGTTTTACGATACTTACGTATTTCCTGTTGTAAATTTAAAAATAAATGTTAACTTTTATGCTTATAGCATATTACCTTAGCCTGGCTGGTGATAGTTTAGTATTTGTCCCATCAATGAAGCAGGTAGTTAATTTTGTGGATTTGGGTTAATAGGTATTGTTTTTTTTTTGTTTAAGGAGAAAACTCATAATGAATTACCTATGACGCGAAGAAGTCGTTCTAATATAGATCGTAGAATTAGGGATAGTAATAGTAACAATTTACATCTTAATTATGAAATTAAAGAAGAAAGGGAAATCAGGCTGTGTAATAGAAGAGAAAGTAATTCTTTGCGAAGAAATAGGGAAAAGTCTATTGAACGTGACGTTCGCCTTATAGTTGATAGGGATAGACATAGATCTTAGCGAACCAGGGAATCTTCTACTGAACGTGACGGTCGGTTTATAGGCGACAGGGTTAGATATATAGATCTCAGAGAACCAGAGAATCTTCTACTGAACATGAACGTAGGTCATGAAATTATTTCACCATTTAAAAAGTATATTATTCCAGATGAACTTGGGTTTTTCTACTTATATTAACCGAAGCGACGCGAGGGCGGGTCGCTAGTATGAAATAAAAAATGAAATTAATGATTTTTCGTCCCATGGACATAAGGGAAAATTTCAAAAATTCAGACTAAAATGATCAATATCTCCGAAACTAGTAAAAATCGCTGAACATACATAGGGGTTAAATCGATAGCTTTTTAGCTGCTCTATCAGCCCTAGGCGGGTTAACGTTGAGTTTTGTTTGGGACAGCCTGTATGTACGACAGTGGTAAAACTAATGTATGTACTTAATTTGCTGTGCTTCTTAAATAGGTAGGTATAGAATTTACCTACTAAGTTTTCTAGGTACAGTCGGCCAAAAATGTGGTCTACCACCCTACGGTTGAAGTTCATTTGCACAGCATGATACAACAAGTTCGATTTTGACTTGCAATAACATTATGACGTCAAAACTGGTAGACCACTTTCTTGGCCGACCGTACTTAGTCAAAACTTGAAAGCGCGCTAGGTGCTCCTATCTATCGAAACCGACTAACGATCGCCGCCTGGTTGGGTACCTAGTAGAGGTGTCTGCCGCGGCCGCGCCGGTTTCACGCCGATTTTACGCCGCCGCTGTCATTTTTTCTATGCCGCGTCGGCGTAGATTCGGCGTGAACGACGTGAAACCGGCGCGGTGCACACCTCTAGTGGGTAGGTCGGTATTTATTTTTTGCTTTTTGTTACTGACTTTCCTGATTTCCTCGTACAGCTCTGAATTCTGGTACTTAAAGTCTGTTCCTATTCAGACTGCCAATAAAAATACCAAGTAGGTATACCGGACTGTAATTGTCTTTTGATAGGATGCAATAGTGATGGGAATAATTTTACCTCTAATTAGTTAATTAAAAAGGTTGAATATATATTCATCATCATCATCATCGTATCATAAGTCCGAATAATAATTTTGAAGATGCTTCTCCACCGGACACACGAAAGATAATTGGATTTGAGTAAATTTAATTAAAATGTTTTTTATGAATCCGTGGTGGTAATTTCCTGGGTTAGCGTTATGTTGCGAGATCAAATAACAAATACGTTTGAGATAATATAAGTCTTTTAATTATTTTATCAGAAAATTCAGTCTGTAAATCGCGTTGCCAAGGCGTCGTTTTGCATTGTCAGAACAACCAGACAATTCGTTGAGTTGGTCTACTAGGTCTATGGTGAATTAAACGTTACATTATTTTTCTACTAAAAAGTTCTAAACTAAAGGGTTGGCTCCAGGGACCGGAACCGCTTACCCTTTAAAGTGTTTTCGTTAGGGTATATAATTGACTGGTTTTTACAAACCCTAACGATGCGAAAAGCATATCTTCGACTTACCCCAATGAACTGCTTACCAATTCCTTAAAACCCTCGTTCGGCTTTCCCTATGAAGTGTTTATTGAACGGCTTCAAGCTATTTTAATCTCTACGCGCAGTCCATACAAAATATTTTTGCACTACTTAGCAATTGATAGGCTATCCACACACATAAGCTTGAAACCAACCAATCACACGAATCTGCGATACAGAGTCAAAGGAGAAGGAGAATTGATAGGGTAGTGGGTGCTTTGTAGTTGTAGTTAACTAGTTCGAAGCAGTTTCCAGATCATTAGGGTAAGCCTATCGATAGGGATACGCTAACGTTGGGAGAGCATATTTAGTAGTTACCCGATTGATAGAGTTTATAAAATTAAAGGGGTTTTCCGGTTCCTGGTTGGCACTTGCCAACGCAGCGCAAAATTCCGCGCCCCACGGACCAGTAGACGCGTCGCGCTTTCGTAAGCTTCACACAGGTGACCCAGGTGGGTTACTCCAAAACACCTATACTCCAAATACCATTATTCCACAGTTATGACGTGATAGAAAGAAAGGGGCAGTGGGCTTAGCATGCAAGAACATGAGAATACGTCAAACGCGAGTTAGTGTCAAATATGTCTGTTCCATATTTTAACGTAAGGAAATCCTGAAATAGGTATAACTTAATTTGTTCGTTCGTTCGTATATCCAAAACCGCGAAATAGATGGCACGTCATCCTCATACGTTTGTGGTTTTTCGAAGCAATTAACCTAAGCCAAACTAAATAACCTGGTTCCATTGACTGCAAATACCTACTGCAATGGTGCAGACACGGTCATGGCATGCCTCTAAGTAGTCTCGGTCCCGAGTTCGTAGGTATGTTTGCAAGAAGCTGAAGGTCCGCTAGTATCAAGCCCTACCTCCCGAAAATGGTTATTTTTTTGTATGCCTCGCATCTGTTTGTGCCTTGCCTGCAGTGAAATAGGACATATACGTGGTTATTCACGGTCAGTCGAATGGACCACGGCCAATCGAACTAATCGTACAAATGGATGGACACGAGAAAAAATTACCCACTCGCGATTAAACGAACGTTTTACGTCGTTGTAGTCATGAGTCGAAATTATGATATACCTATATGACATTCAAGATCTTACTTGGCAGAATGCTGCGCCAGCGGGTGCGATGCACTGACCGTCAATGACCACCTTTATGCAGGTTAAGGTTTGACCATAGACTCCGCGTCGCGAACGGCGAGCGGTGAGGCCGGCGCAGGCGCAACAGGCGGTTCCGTCCAATCAAAAACTATCTAGGTGCTTACCATTTGCCCATTTCAGTATAACATTAAACTTACGCTTTTCGAATTTTTAAATAAGGTGCTCCTGGTACAGCTGGGCACAACTCATATGGCGCGCGGATTAGGCAATAATAGACTCTTGGTCAACGGTGTAAGCACTTCGACGCGCGCCTTATTAATTGTGTCGTGCTGTACCTACGGTGCGCAGGATCAATGACAATTCACGGCACGAAGTGCTTTTTGTGCTCGGGTCATAGATAACCTACCTAGATAAGGTTTATTTGAGACTGTAGATAGGTAGGTATTTGGCTATTGTTTGATGATTAATGTACAAGAAAGTAAGTACCGAAGTAGGTACTGCCGCAAAACATGGTACGTACTGTAGGTATGTACCTACTACATAGGTACCTGCTAGGTATTTCTATTAAGCACGTGTGATGCAGGTGCGAGTGTGATACCGATAGCGATAAATACTTAAAAAAAGTCCATTCACTTTAATCCCGAGCATCACAAATATAGTTTTTTTCAGACATCTCTGTAATTTACGAGTAATCAAAATAAAAGCTTGACGATACTAAAAGAAAGCTGTCACAAAAGTAGCTAAATTCAAGGAAGGAGATTGTTCACCTCGCCGGACGTATAGACGGGATACAGAAAAAAAACTGTTCCAAATTTAAACTGATCGGAATGGCGGGAATAGCTTGGCTAACGCCCAGCGGACTCCGCGCGGGCTGGCGGGCGACTGCTGCATCGAATGGACGAATTATAATCGAGTGACTCTCTTTGTTAATGATCGTTTCCAACTTGCTTTACTTTATGAAGAAGAATAAATGAAGGATACACGGAAACAACAACATGAGTCACTTTAAAAAAAATAGCTTTAGAATATAAAATGTTAAGCTGCTGACATACGAGTACAGACTATATTAGTGTTACAAAAAAGAGCCATTCCTTATATATATAACCTAAACTCACGTGATTCCTTAAAATTACTATATAAAGAAATTAGTATTTATTTATAGTCACAATTTATTTATGTGAATATTATTTATGTCATTACAAATAAAGACTCCTTTACTTATTAAGGATTGTGATATACATAGTTTGAATACAAGAAATAAAAATAAAATTGCTCTTAAAAAATTGCGTGTTCTTAAGGTTTATAAATCATTTGTAGGTCAATGCATTTGAAGTAAATAAATCTATAATAAATTACCTGACGTAGTTGTAGAGTTACCAATTCCAGTACTTAAAAATTACTTGAAAAAGTCGTTGATGTCTAAAGCTTACTATAGGGTCGAGGACTATCAAACAGATAAAAATGCTTGGCCTGAACTAAACACCTGAATAACTTAATAATAACGTAGTCATAAACATATGTAAACATTGTGTATTGTCTAGGGGACACGGTTCTGTGGGAGAATGTATCGAAACTTTTTCATTTGTACCTATAATTTTTATTCTTTTATTACTACTACTTAGTAGCTCTCGTGAAAATTTTGAGTTTTGACCAATGATATTTTATATTAAGATACGTCATCTGCGCGCAAAAGCGTTCCTCGAAAAGGAGGTAATTGCCATTGACTTATAGCGTAAGGGGCCCCATATACGGAACGATCGGTCGTAATGATCAATCTGAAATGATATCGTGACGATTCATATCGACGATTCTATTGAAATTTGGACGCGATATTGCCACACACGTACAATCCGTCGTTCGATTTCAGTCTGAACCGACGGATCGTTACGACCGATCGTTCCGTATATGGGGCCCCTAAGGACGGGGCAAACGGCGCGACAAAATGGGCCGTTGGCCCTAAAAACCAGTTTAGGGCCAACCGCGACTTAGTCGTTCGCGGGCGACTGTCATTGCTTGACGTTAGATCGCTCGTCATAAAAATGCCTAGCTGCGTGGTTAAAGGGTGCAAACATTATGATACGAATGTTAATAAAAAGAAAGATGGAATAAGGTGGAAGTACTAGTACTCATCGCTGTAGGTACTAGTACTCGCCCCACACTTTGACTTGCGATAAATAAAATAAGATTAACATCAATTTTGTTACCCCCTCATTTAAGCGATGAGAAATGTTTGTGGCTTTCATATTTCACACACCAATTTTTAAATCAAGAAAAGGACCTGACATTTACTCGTACAATCCGATTGACTAATTATTTTTATCATTTTGAGAAATGTCTATATGGTCACCATATAAAACAATTTCCAACTAACAAAAGTAAAGGTCACGTCTCCCAAATCACATGAAAATGTTTTGTGTAGATGTATAATTGACCATAATAGCACTCGTACGTTCACCTTACCGTATCATCGGTTAGTAACCTTAAATTATTTTTATTCCGTGTCGAACAGTTAAATAAACCCTAGAATAAATAGACAAAATTTTGGTATGAGTCCAAAATGGCGGTCATGATGGCTAAATGTATCGACTGGCGACGCGCGAAGTAACCTTGTAAGGGCGTCTTTTTTATCGTATTTTACAAAATAATTTATTGAAGTAATTCAGTATGTAAGTATCTGTAAAATATCACCGAAAAACTTACTAAATCAAACAAAACGCCGAGTTCGATAAAGTTTTCGCTGATGCAATTTTTTATTAGGGGCTCCATCACTTCTTTTCAGTCGGTTTTTATGTTTTTATACAGTCTTAATTTATATAGTTTTTAATTTTTATAGACATATCTTCTAAACTTCTCAGCTGTGGGTAAATAATGGTATAAATAAATATGAAGGAATAGAAATAGCGTCAGTGATCATTCTAAATTGTAGGTAAAATAAAATTAAACTATATGTGTATATCGGCGTGGAGCTGACTTACGTAAATATGTATGTATATATAACACTTTAGTACGTTAAAAAATAACTACATTAACTACTTATACAATTATTAATGTTACACAATAGAAATTACTTATTACTATAAAAATAATAAATTATTCCTGGACGCACATACAAGGTTATATTTATGCAACGCAGCAGTCGCGGCACTAATATTTTTTACATTTTGTTTTACACCTCCATACATTGTTTAATTTACACCGGTGGCGTCACTGTCACCTGTGAAACATGAGATACAATTAGATATCGCATGAGTGCGATAAAGACGGGTAGCTATATGGCAGCCATGAGCGGGCACGCCGCGTCATTCGGGTACGCAATTTGAAACAACTATTTATCTCTTTCTAACAATAGCGTTCGCCTGTAGAAATATGGCAACGTAGCAACTGTCAGTAATTGACGACGGTTTTCGAATGCGTTTAGTATGAGCATAACGAATCTAAATATAAAATATCATTGGTTTTGACACATTTTCCTGCTCAACTACGCATGAATATATTTATTTTATATTTTATATTAGATTAATTGTTTTAGATAATGCTAGGTTATGTTTTATAATTGTGTAATATCATAAATCATAAGCTATATTAAAAAAACCGGGCAAGAGCATTTCAGACCGTGCTCAGTGTAGGGTTCCGAAGCCAAAGCCGAAGTTACTACACAAACGCCATCTCAAAAAACAACAAGTATGAACTAATTCTTTATTCCAAGTTATTTGGTACGGTCATTTTTAAAATGTTAGTCGCCTGTATCTCAGGATCCAATCAAGTCCACAGTCGCGATCGTTTTTCTTTAAAAAAAAATATATGTGCTTACATCTAAGATATTTTTCAGATCTTTAGTAAATATTTGTAGTTTTGGCTGTAGGAGGGTTGAACACTTGACTCTAACAAAAATTAGAGCTTTAAAACTTACTAGCTTACTACCTATTTCATAAACGGATCCCTTAATCGAGAAATTGTTTTCATAAACCCGCAATATCTTTTAAAGACCTATCCAACGACGCACTATGGGGTAGGCGAGAAAAGAGAATACATACCCACGTTACGGGTAGGGGAGGTTACACAAAAAAAAAAAACCACTGTTGGCGTAACTAATATGTATATTTTTCCCAAATTACAGCTTTCTAGTAATCAGAGTCTCTAAGCCAGGCTGCGGACGGACAGACGGACGGACGGACGGACATGGCGAAACTATAAGGGTTAGTTTACGTACGTACGTATAGTTTGACTACGGAACCCTAAAAACGACTGACTGTTGAGTTTCTTGCGGCGCTTCTTCTCAGCAGTGGTCTCTTGCGAAGCGCTGGTAGATTTTTGACGTGTAAAAGTGACCGTGCGGCCTACTTACTGAATAAACATGTTTTTTTTTATCTTTCAGAGTACCTATAGAGAGAGAGAGAGAGAGAGTAGTTTAGAATATGTTTAGAGTTCGCAATGAAGTATTTCTTACAGCCGAAAAATATATTTACATACCTATTTATATTTCAATACTCAACATGTCATGTTGGTGATGGGTCAAGTAGCGGTTCCATCGAACAATCTCAATCATCAACCCATTATAGGGTCGCTTGCCTGCGTAGCACAAAGTCGGGTGTCCGCCTTTTTAGATGTTCTAAGAGGCCTCATTGGAAGTCGTTTCTGACCTCGAGGTGCCGCGGGCTCTGCCATGTTCATAAAACTACGATAATTTTTGACTTTTGTTAAATAAATCCCAAGTCCCAAACTTATTTAAAGCAAAGTTGTTTATCAGAGAAATAATCAAGAATAAATGCGCTACAACTACAATTTAATTAGTGTTTGTAACATTTCTATAGGTACCTACTTACATGTTCAATAAATGGTTATTATTATTTAAGATATTTATTTAATTTTATGTAAAGTAGGTTTTTATAACAAAAAATTAAATATAAAAGTAAAATAACAATACTAATACAAAAATAGACATTATAAAAAACCTAACTACGAGTGCCGCCCGCAGCGGGGCAGGGCTCAAGCTACCGGTGGTTAGGGCTGCAGAGAGAGGAACCTCCTCACAATACGTGCCGTGTCGAGGAGTACTGCCTTCTGTATCTGGCCCTTGATCCAGCCATCTAGCGAGAGTCTCTTGAGGTGTTGGTCGAGACTCTTCGCTATAAGACCGTTTGCCGAAACAACTATCGGGACAATGATCGTCGAGTCAACATCCCACATGGCGGTCGCCTCGTGAGCCAAGTCAAGGTACTTGCTGAGCTTATCCTTCTCGGCCTTCACGAGGTTCTCGTCATGTGGGATGGTGACGTCGACGAGCACTGCCCGGCGTTGAGATCGATCTGTCAACACGATATCAGGCTTATTGGCAACAATAGTCCTGTCCGTGATGACAAATTGATCCCAATAGAGCGTAACACGATCATTTTCGAGAACTGGCGCCGGTGTGTACTTATAGTACGGCACTTCCGATTTAACAAGACCATATTGAAGAGCAAGTTACTGATGGATGATCCTGGTCACGAGGTTATGTCTGTGCAAGTACGTTAGCCAAGTGCGAACAACCGGAAATTATATGTCTGAGGGACTCGCCTGGGCAACGGCATGCTCGACAAATGTCGACCGTGCCATCCCTCAGAATATATTTCCGATAATTGTTCGTCATTATGACCTCGTCAGCAATTGCACAGACAAAACCTTCAGTTTCCCCAAAGAGGTTACCAAATCGCAGCCAGTTCACGGACGCTAAAAAGTCTACGTCGGGCCTTGTTAGGGCCCGATAGAAGCGGCCGTATAGCTCCTTGCTCTTCTATAAGCTATAGCTCCTAGTTCTCGTTTGCCAAGGAGAGAGGCGTGAGGCTCTTGTCTACCGCAACCACATCACGATGCATCCCACACTCATTGCTAAGGAAATAATCCCTGAGATTGCACACCTCGCGGTTGTGGATATTCTTAGCATTTAACATGCCTCGACCTCCACATTTCCTCGGGATGTACAATCTCACAACAGATGAGCGTGGGTGCAACATGCGATGTGATTTAAGCAGTAGACGGACCCTCCTATCCAGGGCGTCCAGCTCAGTCTGAGTCCACCTTCGTATGCCATATGAGTATGTGAGCAGCGGCATCACCCAGCCATAGAAGGCGCGCGCCCTATCACCACCCGACAAAAGACTGTTAAGAACTTTTGTCAAGCGGTAGAAGCTTTATTTTTTTATTTATTTTTTACTAAAACAAACAACAAAAATTACAAATAAACAAAAGTCTTGCAAAACTGTTTTAGGGCAGTTTGACTGCAGGAACACTTTAAAAGAACAGGACTATAATCTTAGTACAACAATGTTAAGTTCGACACAATAGGTACCAGGTAAAGAATTCTAAGGCAGTGTATCTAATAGATGCTTCTTTAGTTTTCTCTTAAATATACGTTTATTTTGAGAAGCCTTAAGCTGCGTGACCATGTGATGTAAGTAATCTAGTGACCATTTGAACTTCGATAACAGCTTGGGTCAACGTTTTACCTATAGGTAGGCTATGAAAAAATGTTCATACTTGCGAGAACATTACATTATTTTCATGAATTTTGTCTATCTCCTCCGGGGCACTCAGTTAATATTGGTTTGAGCCTTTTAAGGCCCAGCCACACCGGATGCGTGACGTGCACGTGCGCGTGCGTGGTCGCTTGCCACAGCGTTGTACAGTGACATGTCTTAAAGAGAATTCATTCTATATAACGCAGTGGGAAGCGAACGCGCACGCGCTCGTGCACTTCACGCATCCGGTGTGGCTCGGCCTTTATTGCAACGTTTCCTGTATTGTTCATGTTGCACTATTTGGTGTCAGTTAACATCTATCTAGTTTACTTTGAACGTTTTGGAACGGGTGCAAATTTTAACCAAAATTAGTTTACTAGGAAGAAAAGCAGCCCTAACTTTAATTTTAGGCTATGCCTACTAAGCAGTTCTTAACTGCACGATTACAAATGTTAAAAAAAAGTTTAATGAAACCACCTACTCTTGACTGACTGATTATATACCTACGTATGTCGCTGCTACCAAAGTTTCGACATGTTCGTCCTTAACTGTGTCGTATCGTGAAATAAGTTCAGCCAAACAACGACCCGGCCGTAAATCGTACACAAATCAAGTTAATTTACCCTTTCAAGGGCTGTTTTGCCCAAAGCGATATCTGAGTAGTAAAGGTTGTTCGTAGCAGTTGTGAACTTGTGAAACAGGCCAGAACCCAAGGTCGACGAGCCGCTCGCATGTCGCACGCAGCCCTCGCCGGAGCGGAAACAATAACTAGCACTGAGCTCCGCGCGCCGCCGCCGCCGCCGCCGCCGCCGCCCGCAGCCCGCAGCAGGCATTTACGGTACTGCCGAGTGCCGGGGCTGTGCGTGCGTGTGCCTGTAGGTGGCACATTAGCCAAATCAGTGTCAATGGAGTTCGTTACCTAGCACTTTTACATGCATGAATTCGAGTTGATGTTTCTGAACTTTATGATTAAATATCACTGATGCACCCTATAGTAGGGCAAAGACAATCGGATTATTCAACTCTTTTTTCGCCTCAGCAGCTCAAACAAGCATGTTTTGCTGCTTTAAATCAGTGAGCAAAATTCGGTTTTGCTGCGAGCGTGAGACAAAGTAACATTTTAATTCTTTTTTTTAAAAGCCGCGAGTAGTGCTGGGGTACTGACGACATTCGAAAGAATTGAACTTCACTTTGTACTGTCACTTTCACTTCGATACGAAAAAAGCGAGAGATAGAAACAAGTTGATTCGAAGTTCGATTTTCACATTCCATACATAGTAGGCCCAAAAAGAATAAAACAATAAAACGTTGGGATACACGTGTCACCATAAAATGAAAGTTATCTGTTAAAGTTATAAATGTGATTATTATATTTTTATGCACATAATCGGATTATATTATTTTATAACGAAATAAAGAGAATACTTATTTATGAAAAAAATACGAAGTTTATCATGTATCTACATAATCATTTATCGTTTTAACAATGTTTAATTTCGTGACATAAACCGGTGCAGTTTTCAGAACGCATCTTTAAAAAATAGAGGGAATATTTTTATTGTTTTTGTTTATTCTTCTGCTACGCTATCTACTTTCGATACACGTTGAATATTATAAAAGTAATAATTAATAAATATGAGTGAGTCCAGCGACGAAGTCTGCTATTTAACACCGGAAGCATTGAAACAGCGTGTAATAAATGCAAGATTAAGTTTCCTGCCTGAAAAGTCTAATATCCAAAAGCTTACGATATTTTTAAGCAATGGAGACTTGCAAAGGGTGCAAACACTTTCGGAGAGCGTACTGTTAGCGTACTTCATAGAACTATCACAAAGGAAGCAACCATGTACAATGTGGAGTATTTACTCACTGTTGAAAACCACAGTAAAGACAAAAGATGACGCGCGCATCGAAACCTATCCCAAACTTATTGCATTAATTATTATGTAGGGCACAAATCTAAAAATCCAAAGTTTCTTTATGAAGCTCCGGACTGCAATTTTCTCGCAGCAAAAGTAAGTCCGTCATTCATTATAGTATAAAAATATGTGTATGTGCACACTAAACACTTGTAAAGCTTTCGGCGTAGTCGGTACCTACCTACTTAGTTAGGCCCTAGTTCCAAACAGACCTGGTACTTTTAAACTGCAAACCTGCAATAATTTTACTTTTAACTTTTAATTTTTGATATTTTTTGTTTTACATTGATCTTGTTTAATTTTAACCATGTGGTTTTTTCTTTACCTATACTGGCTATCCCAGAAACCGACGTCAACCCGTTAAGGGCTGATAGGCCTAAAATTACCTACCAGAATATCACATTTTAGGTTTGGTAAAAATTCCTTAGTTTTCGAGATATTGACATTTTTGTAAAAATCGCGTTTTTTCTCTCTCAGTTTAGTTTTTCGTATGCTACAGCCTCAAATGACCGAATTAAGTTAATCTGGTAACTGATAAATATTTTTGAAAAGATAGGCTTTCAAACGTGATATTATTTTATTTTAATGTTTAATCAAGCTTGGATGAAAAACGACTTAAGAGACAGCTTTCAGATATTTTACTGTTTCATCCCGTAACTTTGGTCCTCCACGGTATATAAAAAAAAACTATGCTATAGTGGCACTAGACATTAAAAATATGACTAGCTAATGTAGTTTTAAAAATGGTATAACACTTACTTATTTGTTCAATACTTTCATATCTATTTCTATTTAATTACAGGAGAAGCTTAAATTGAAATCACTGCCTACGAACTACAAAATAGTAAATTAAAATAAACAATTTTTAGCAACCCAATTTTATTAGCATGTCACAGTAAATGTTCAAATTGCCTGCCACAAGCACTAATACACGCGTGACATCTTCTTAAAAATGCCCGGGAGATGCGTCGTGCACTATTGGATACGTTTTCTTGAGTTGCTGCCGTAATGCGTTCTTTGAGGTCTAATAAACTTTCTACTGGATTTGCGAACACTTTCTCTTTTAAATATCCCCAGTAATAAAAATCCAAAGGAGTTAAGTCCGGGGATCGTGGAGCCCACAAGATAGGACCAAAACGCCCGATCCATCTTTCTGGATATGTCTCATTTAAATAATTACGCACTTTTGTTGCGTAATGAGCTGGGCAGCCATCATTTTGAAACCACATCGACATTCTATTAGCCAAGGGTACATCTTCTAAAAGGATCGAAAGACCATTTTGTAAAAATTCGAGATAGTTTAGGCCGTTTAGATTCTCCGGTAATTCAAAAGGGCCAATGTTTTGACCATTTAAAATACTACTCCAAAGGTCAGCTTTAAACTGATACTACGAACGTTCTTCTCGCATTGAATGTGGGTTTTCAAGGTCGTACCTATGCAAATTATGCATGTAGAAGCCGTCTCTTTTAAAGGTACTTTCATCTGTCCATAAAATTTTGTTAAGGAACTCAGGATCCTCACTGTGCTTCTGCAGAATTGTTTGACAGAATGCCACTCGAATTGGAAAATCACGTGGCAGCAAAGCTTGAACACGTTGCACGTGAAAAGCATGATATTTATACTGTAGTAGTATCCTGTTTGCTGCAGATTTTGATATGCCTGTATTTTCCTCTATTTTTCTTGTCGACGTACTTGGGTCATTGTCTACTTCCCATAAAATTTCATCGTCACAATCCATATGAGGCCTCCATGGTCCTCCGCGATTACCTTGTATCCGGCCTTCTGAATATAATCGGTGTACATTTATGAATACACGATGGTCGGGATATCGCAAAGCATTTGGGTACCTTTCCCGATAGAGATAAGCGGCAGCGGTAGCATTGCCTCTACATTCCCCATAAATGTAAATGCATGTTTGTATATTCAAGTGACGAATAAGATGCCATTCTAACTACAACCGGGAATGTAAAACCAAGATTACAGTCCAGAAGAATGCCAGGTCAGTTCATTAATCTCTACCACAACAAATTCGAATCACTAAGCAAGACACAGAGTCCAGAATGTAGCCAAATCAGTTTTATCTCTAACACAACAAATAGAATCACTGGCCTACTGTCCACGGAAGCGTAGCTGCTTAGACGCGTATTCGTCATTGTACGCTTGCTGTACGCTTGCTTGCAGCCTACATATAAAACCGCACAACTCTGTCGACGGAGCGGCAACGTCGCGTCAGTGACGCTGCATGCAAGCTTCACGCCGCCCGCCGTACTGCATGTTATACGCCGGGTTACATCGCAAGGAACAGCACGTTGTTTTTTTATGAAATGGCAGGGTCGGAATCTGGAATTTCCTTTTACTCGTTCTACAAAATGAATGAAATACGTTAGCATCCTCTCATAGTTCTCTTGCAGTTATGAACAGTCAAAATTACACTTCTTTCTGTATATGAATGTATCCACGATGTATCCAATATAAACGGCGTCGTCGGTTACTTCCAATATAATATAAGCCAAAATAACGTCTTCATCGTTGGACGACATCACCACGAATGAAAGAAAGTGTTGGCTGCGATACGCTTACGCTACGCTTCGTGGACAACGTCAATACGCCGGCCTGCATGAAAGCTGCACGGCGTATTTTGCGGCGTCTATGCAGCTATGCGTCGTGGACAGTAGGCCTTAAAACACAGAGTCCAAAATAAAGCCAGGTCAGTTCGAATTAATTTACAAATTAATCTAAATTACTAATAAACACCCACAAGACAATAAAATGTTCATGTACCAGCAACTAAAATTCATAGTGTACTAAAAAAACAGTGACACGCTAACGAAAAACAAAATTTAGGTACATAGGTAATCTAATCGTAACTATATTCTTTAACAGAATGTCGTGATTTCGTTAATAAAAGACTTTTAAGCCGGCGACCAACTTTTTCACCCGAAGATTCATTTTTTATGTCTGCGGGTAGACGCTCATAGAAAGCGGGCCCTATTACGCGCGGGTTTTTGTCGAGCAGCGCCAGCCGCCGCGGCACACGCTGGAGGCGGCCCGTTTGCCGGGTGACCCTGCCAGGGATGTTCACACTATTTATGATGTGATGAGTATACATTAGGTAAGTGTTATACCATTTTCAAAGCTACATTAGCTAGGCATATTTTTAACGTCTAGTGCCACTATAGCATAGTTATTTTTTTTTATATCGTGGAGGACCAAAATTTCGGGATGAAACAGTAACATATCTGAAAACTGTCTCTCAAGTCGTTTTTCATCCAAGCTTGATTAAACATCAAAATAAAATAATATCATGTTTGAAAGCCTATCTTTTCAGTAATATTTATCAGTTATCAGATTTACTCTCGTGATTAAATTATATGTAGAGTCCTTCGCTTACTCGGGATTCAAAATCAACACTCGCAGCAAAAACAAACTTTGCTCTCTTGTTGCACAAATAACCATTTCTTATACGGTTTAGCCGTACACTAGAACGGCTTTTTATGCTCTAGTGCATAAAAGTGCTTTCTTACACAACTAAATTCCTAAAGCCCTACAACCAAACACAGTGCAAATTCTATTAAATTCGTTTTTATTGTGATAATATCTGTATTATTTGCTTTCTGTGTTGTGCATAATTTAATTGAAAACAGGAACTTTTTTAAATTGTTCTGAATAAAATATGGTTATAGAAGTTTGTCTCAAAAGTAGAGACGAAACGGATTGTAATAATAATAGTTTAAGTAAGTAGTTTAAGACTTAAACTAATCAGCGAGTATTCCGGATACCGGGTTTTAAAAATCCTACCTACTCTATTTAATCCGCGTAACAAATATAATCAACGTATTTTCATATTACAACAACAACAATAGTACTAGGACTCCATTAGGGGCCAAATTGTAGTGAAATAGGTAATACCAATTTCTCCGAATTAAGAGGCAACCAACTGATTGCAATCAATTCTAGAAGTCATTTAATAGATAAAAATGGCGACTCCATCGTTCTGCGGGCCGATTATGGTCGTGTTTATCGACGTAGATAAGCGTAGATAAAACATCTGTCACTTTCTGACCAGTATGTAAGTGCGAGAGAGACGGAAGCTTTATCCACCGCGATAAAGGCGACCATAATACGGGCCCTGATATATCATAAACTTAACTAAGAACGATTCCGATTATACCAGCTTTCTTTAAAAAAGGCTGCGATTGGGGTTTGCAATATCCGTTCGTTTTCTAAATTCGAATAATATGAATAGTTCGATTTCCGATATTCGAATATTTCGGATAATTTGAATACTTAATGAAATAATGATTAAAAAGTTGTACAAACAAATATTACAATATTTAAAAATACAGATACTTGCCTTAAATATAAAAGTATTCAAATTAAACATTATTACTCATTACACGACGGCACGACCATAAACAACTAACACTTACAACTGATAACGGTTCCCGTGGTCGTCTCGATCCTCCTTATGGCACAGGATGAGGAGCCGGTTCCGGGCTGTGGGCTCCGACGGGAGGGTGGTGGTAAGTGGGTCCGTGTCTAAGATACAAATTTCAATTTACAGGTTACAAGTTTCCATTTGACACAACCTCGACGAATGACGACCAGTCATTTGAGCAGTGTTGCCAGTTTAGACCTGTAAAATTGTTACTTGTAGCTTTGTAAAACGTGCCCCTGGACTTCCTGCAATATACGGGCTATCAGGGCTATCTTCACCGTCTCGGTTCTGTCGTCTTGTGTTGTGGCTGTTGGGGCCGAAGCTGGGTTCGCCGGTTTGGCACTGGGTGCAGGGGCGGATGTGGCGACTTCAGCAGGGGGATTAGGTCCTCTGTTTCGCGCACCGCGCTTCTTTCCGCGGCGGGTGGGCAGCTGCTTGGGGTCGTTTCCGGGGCCATTAGGGTAGCGCTGTCTTGCGCTGCCTGGATGGTCCGTTCAATGGTAGACTCGCTGCCTGGGCTTCGGGGGATGTAGTAAATTCTTAGCCCTCCGGTTTTCCTTCAACAGGACTGGGCAGGACGCGCTGGTTGCGGTGTGTGCACCGCTGCAATTGGCGCATGTTGGTGGCTCCTCTCGGGGCCATTGTCTATGGGGTGGTGGCAGTTGTGAGAAGGGTGAGCGAAGTTTTGGCAGCGGTGGCAGTAGGTACGCAAGGCCTCGCTTACCCCTCCAGGATTCCACGATGACCCCCGGCATGCAGAGTATGTCCATCACCCTGAAAATCTTGGCGGCTGGTGCATCTTTTTTAACTTGGGCCTAAAAGATGCACCCAGGTCTGTTCCGGCGGGCCCTTATAGGCCTGACGTACTCAACGTCGAAGCCCTGGGCCGTCAGGTCATTGAGGATAACTACCGGTAGTGTGTCCACTGGTAGGCCCTTGATGGTCACCTTTTGGCAGCGCTCACTAGGCAGGGAGAAGGAGTGCCACGCCAACCTGGAGTCCTCCTTTTCAAGGTCGGCGAGGTACCTCTGTACCCCTCTGTACTCCTCCTCCTCTAACGGGGAAAACACACCCCGTTTCCAAACGGGCGGGCGTTGGGGGCGCGTCCCAGGCGTTCATTCAGGGCCCGGAAATGGCGACCCCAATTGGAGATCCGCTGGACGCCCAGCGGCGGGTATCTTTTCCTCTTGGGGGCTTGCGCTGGCACAACTCCTGGACCCCCTTGTCCCTTGATAACGGTTGACTGACACAGGTGCACCAGCTTTTGTTTATTGTAATAGCAGGTAGCAGGGAGCGAGCGACCCAACTACTCAGTGCTGGTCATTTTAATAAGTTTTAGTGAGCTAAATATGTTTGTGAAACTATTTTTTTTACTATTCAAAATATCCGAATTATTCGAATAAGTACCTAATATTGCCGTATTCGAATTTAATTTGTGTCGGATATTCGAATAATATGAATATTCGAATATTCGAATTGCAAACCCTTACTGAGAGATGTGTATCCGACCAGCTTTTTTTCTGCGTCCCATTAATTTGAAAGTACATTATCACGCGAGACTAGTTAGTGCTGGAGGCACGCCACCGAGAACAATCGTTTAGTTCTGCTTCGCAGTTCGCACGCTCGACCGGCTGGGCGTATCTCTAAGCTTGCCTAATCTGCATCACTAAAAGTTTAAGCAAGCCTTCGTCTACCTACGGTCTGTTTCATAATTCTCCAACAGATCTAAAAATCTCTCTCTCCACTAAATGTACTTAGTCTTCTAGTAAGTACGCTAATTTGCCCGTGGGGAAATAACATATAGATAGATATATATAGATACCTGCAGGATGTCGTACCCGATCTATTCTGAATAATTAATTAGTAATTACTAAATCTTGGCATGAATAAATAAATATGTACAGTTGCGAGTAGAATTAAGATTGAGCACATTTTATTTCTCGATATATTATATATATATTTATTTTGATTGCAGTCATATTCACTTCACTCGCCTTGCAGCGAAAGGTCCCCCGAATGCAATCGAAATAAATATATATATGTGGACTTTTTCGCCTTATGTCATTGAAATATAGAGAAAATGTGTAAACATGTTTATGACTGTGACTGTACACTTATATTCTAGTTTACATTTATTAAATTAACTACCATATCTAAAATTTATTTCTAACTTTTTTCAGTTTGTTTTTAAACAGCAGTCGTGTTTTTTTAATTTTATAATTATTATTTTTTGCCATTTCAATTTTTAGCACCGTCAACAGTTTTTTCGTACTACACCCATACGAAACATGTTAATTTGACTTAACTTTTTTTTAAGTGAACGATTAATAGGGCTCTTTAAAGCATCTCTTTTTTTCAACATTCATAAGATATGGAATTTTTCCTCGTGAAATAGGGAATTAAAAAAACGAGTTTTCTTTTACTTTATATATTTTGAATTCGGAACGGTATCAAAATGTTACCATAAACGAATTCGGCATCCCCAATTTATACGAAAATGATACCAAACTTGGCCTAGTAGCTTAAGCGATGTATATATAAAGATAAAGTTGACACTCCCCCCCTTTAAAGTTTACATATAAAATCTTGGTGGCTCCACTTCTAAAATCCATCCTTGGGTCCTAAGGACCAATCCTGCCAAAGGAAATCTTATTACGCCGTATTTCATCTGCTACAACTGACTGCCACTATTAGTACATATTACTTCCATGAAAATAAAAATGTTTAAAAATAATACTCGTTCAGCAAGCATTTCATCAACTTCACTTTTCTTAGCTGGAGAAATTATTGGATTACTTATACTACTTAATATTAAATCAAGTCAGGGTGCAAACAAGAACGGTGTTTTTAAATGTAATGTGCAGCGTGAGTGCGCGACGGGTAAGGTTCAGCCGTGAACGAAATGTCAAAAAAAGAGTTCCGTTAAGAGACACCTATGCTAAGGTCGGTGACCTATATCGATCTAGATCTCAACAACCCTAGTTGCTACTTATCTCACCTTTGGATATATTAAACTCAAACCTTTTACCTTGAGACTACAGAACGTAAAAACACGATTAGTAAAAAATCCTCGACAGTTTTATTTTTCAAACATAACCCCTTCTTCGCATATTTTTGGTTGAATTTTCAAAACCCTACGGTCTTTAACAATGATTTTTAGTTTAATAGTTGAGTAATAACAAGTTCTTGAAACTGGCCGAGCGTTTTTGTTTTAATCTTGTAGTTTTGTAGTAAATAGCAAATAATTGACTCGGCGCTTACGACTTTCTATTCGGGCCGCGCGAACTATCTCCATCTCAACTTTAACGCGCGAACGTAACTAGAGATTTGATTTTTACAATCAGTCTTCGCTGACCTCGTTATTACACGACGGACCTGTGCCAGTTGCTTGTCTCCCGTACCGAAATGTCTTTGAAGATCGTGAGCACGGGGAGAGCGAGACGGCTACCGCTTCGACTTCGGCGCTAGAGTGCGATGGAGATGTGGAGAATAAAAGCACACGTGGAGTCGCATTTACTTTTGCATAATTTAAATAATAGGTATCATCAAATGACATTTTTCGAATATGATAAAAACAGCTAACACTGTTTTTCAAAGACTTATTTCTGTTCGTTTATAAAATCTCGATATCTAAATTGGTTATACCTTACAGGGCCCGTATTATGGTCGCCTTTATCGCGGTGGATAAGGCTTCCGTCACTCTCGCACTTACATACTGGTCAAAAAGTGACAGATGTTTTATCTACGCTTATCTACGTCGATAAACACGACCATAATCGGCCCGCAAGAGTCTAGTTAATCTATTAACATTGCGCCGGTACAAAGTCGGGAAAATCGCCATTATTATTTCGAGATTTAGATGACGGGTAATATTTTATAGTTCATCATTGTAAGGTGTAAAATAATTATATAGTATTGCAATCCAATATTTAAATGATTGAATATTTATTTATTTATTTTATATTATTGAATTTTCATACTTCCAAATGCAATGTCCACTGATTGGATTATTGTTTAAAGAACAAATTAAGCATTATGGTTATATCGGTGAGTTTAAAAAGTGTAAGACCGTGTCCAGCGGCCGGTACGAGTGTGTGGTTGAATTGAAAGCTAAACAATAACATGGCATGAGATGAGCGAGCCGCATTCCTCGCGCATGCCGCGCTCATTCATGCAACAACTGTGAATACTAATGTTCGAAAGCGTCAGGTGCCTGCTTTCCACCCAAGTCGATATATGGAGCGTGCGAAACTGCGCCAGAACATACGACAATGGGAAATTACGTGCTCGCCACGAGTCAACTCTAATTGTTCATCTAACTTTTAAAGTTGGTTCAGTATGTCTGAATGAATTAAGTGTACCTACCCTGCAAAAGGTCGGGTATCCGCCATCTTTGGACATGTTTTACCCCTTGTTAAAGTCCAAGTTTCCAACCTCTGGGTGCTACCGCGGGCTCTGACATATCTATAAAAAAACGAATCTTGACGTTTTTCCCAGTTTTAATTAAATACTAGATTTGGCCCGCGACTCCGTCCGCTTAGAAGTCGTTTATCGATGCTCCCTCTGTCCAATTTTCCGGGATAAAAACTATCCTATATCCTATTCCAGGACTTAACCAATATGTTTGCCAAGTTTCATCTCGATCCGTTCAGTGGTTGAAGCGTGAAAGACGGACAAACATACACACTTTCAGATTTATAATATTAGTATGGATATCCGAAAATTTGGCTTTTCCAGTAAATTACCGTAAAAAAAATAACAGAACTAAATGCGCTACAATTTAGAATAATTCCGATATAGATTCTTTAAAGTTACTGAGATACGGCACTTCAAACTGGACAGTTAAGAGTAAAAAATAACATACCTACTAAACAAATGTTTCAAAAGTCTTAAGGGCCTAACTAAATAATCATTAAAATTAGAAAAAGGGATCGAAAATTTTACAGATTTCCTTGAGATTTAACCATTAGTTACGGTTTTTAACGATTAGTTAGTTTAACTACTGATCAAACAACAGGCCCTAAAACTTTCGCAATAACGCGCAATCCAAACAGAAAAGACGGGGCGAGGATGCGTCGCCGTGGCGCACTATTTAGAAATGTTTGTAAAGGTGTGATTTTCGGCATTCAACCATCTGACACGAACAACATGTCTTCTTCTGAAGGTGAAGAGGGAAGTCATAATTATTCGGCAGATATGGTTATAAGAATATGGTTTAAAGGAAACTGAACTATAGAAAACGCCGCCGCGGTGTGTCGCGTCGTTTCTGTGTATGTTTTACTTACAGTGGAACGCAGACCACGAAGCGACACGCCCGGGACGCGCGCGTTCTCGCCTCGTCTCTTCTGCCTGTTTTGCATCGCAACATTCGCTACGCTTCTAAACATTTTGTATGAAAATTCTTAAAAGGGGTGACGCGTCCTCGTCCTACGTCTCTTCTGTTTGGCTTACGCTTTAGGATGTTGACAAAAAAACCCAGTCAACTTAATGTAAGGGCAGATTTACTATGGAAAGCCGACTATGGCCTTTCAAACAGCTATTAGTGTTATTACTTAGTTGCACTATAATAATACGGGCGAGGCCAATTATTTGTAAAGGGTAGTTCAAAAAATAAGTATTACCGTGCCAGGTTGCCACCAACTAGAAAATACTGCACAACATCAATACTAAGTACCGCAACGGGGTTGGATAAGAGGTCAACGCGGTGTCTGTCTTCATTGAAAACCATAAGGGATCAGCTCCAGAATCGATTCTCAAATTAATGCACCCACAAGCATTTCTAAAACTTTTTAGAGGTCAAATGCGTTATACTGAGGATTGATTCCGAAAGGTTCCCTAATGGTTTTCAGTGGAGAAACTGCGCTGACTGCGTATTAAGGCTCAGCCACACCGCCTGCGTGACTTTCACGTGCACGTGCTCGTTCGCTTTCCACTGCGTTGTATAGTGACATGTCGTAATGAGAATTCATACTATACAACACAGTGTAAAGCGAACGCGTACGTGCACGTGCACGTCACGCAAGCGGTGTGGCTGGGCCTTTAAATTGGGTATTTATCAAATCCCAACCATTTTCGATATTAATTAGTGGTATAAGATCTTATAGTTAATGAATTGTGCAGAATCTTGAGTTGGTGGCAATGGCAGAGATAAACGCAGGTACTTACGAGTGACGACATTTTGGTGTTAGCTATCAATCGTTAGGAGCAATAGAAATTGCTTGGAGTGGTTAACGTGATGCTGGCCCCCCATCTTTAGAGTTCCGTACTAAACAAGGAACCCTTATAGTTTCGCCTCGTCCGGTTTATCTCAGGAGACTCTTGGTACACTATGTACATGTTATTATCAATTTTTAGATTTGCGGGACCGTTTAGGAAATCTCGAACTAGAAAAGTGTAATTTTCGCTAGAGCTAACGTTTCCCCCCCAACAGCCAAAACCACAAGCAAAACTAAAAACCTACTTCGTCGTATTCCCGGGCTGCCACGCTTACTCGTACCTACTAACTTTAGTTAACGTACAGTCAACAAACAAAAATGTGTGCTTTTTAGGGTTCCGAACTTCCGAAGTCAAATTAGGAACCCTTATAGTTTAGTCTTCTGTCTGTCTGTCTGTATGTCTATCTATCTATCTGTCTGTACGTCTGTCTGTCTGTCTGTTTGTCTGTCTGTCTGTTTATATGTCTGTCTGTTTATATGTCTGTATGCCACACTCACTTTTTCTCAGAAACTATCAAAGTTATATAACTGAAATATATACCGCGCGCTAAGTTTTATGTCGAAATTAATAAAAAAGAAAATGTTTAATGATTCCTCCCGTACTATATGTACAGTCGAGTTCATAAATATGTGTACACTTTAGTTCCTTGTCACTTTAATCGCTGCGACATGTCATATATGGCAGTTTAAATAGTTAAATAGACAAGGTACTAAAGTGCATATTTATGAATTCGACTGTACCTAAAGCAAGTGTAAAATATTTTTTATTTACGACTTCGTGTGATATATTGCTGTATAGGTATTATAAAACTATTGTCTATATCACTAACAAATAGAAAATTAAGTTCATATGTGTTGTTTGTTGTGTTGCTTCGGCTTCGGAGCCCGACACGGAGCATGGGGTGACATGCTCTTGACTGGTTTTTTTAACTTGTTGGAAACAAAATTTTAGTTAGTGCTGTCACTTTGGTGGAGACAAGAATGAAAGGAGCTCAGAGCTTTATAGGTACCTACAATCACCAGCAATCATATATTATCCTACATTGGGCGCAAAAATATCTGACACATCTTTATTACTAGACGTATACGAGCGTGTTAGATATTTTTGCGCCCAATGTAGGATAATATATGATTGCTGGTGATTGTAGGTACCTATAAAGCTCTGAGCTCCTTTCATTCTTGTCTCCACCAAAGTGACAGCACTAACTAAAATTTTGTTTCGCAATACCGAAAACGGACCTTATAACTCCGTCCTTCATCTGTGTAAAAGTAAGTAAAAAGCAGGTGGCTGCTAATAGAGTTAAACCTAATACGCCTACTCGTGCACTTTCTGTTTTTTAATACCTACCTTTACCTATACCTTTACTGGTTAAGGCTAGTTATCAATTGTAAAATAACTCAAAATTAATATGGAGCTTAGTTAGAAAGCAACATGAGGAAACGGGTAAGCATTTTAATATTTACCTACAATGTTCCGTGGTCGACGGATGTGTCGTTCAAAAGCAATTTGAATAACAACCTTAGGTTACGACAACTAACAACCTCATGTTATTTATTAACTATTTATCACCAGTCGCCACCTCAGCCCTTCCTGATTAAATACTGCGTTATTGACCGAGCACTTGGTTCAGTATGTTCGTGAAGTCGACCGCCCAAATCGTTTGCCCGCAAATGGCATGTCTATATCGTTAGTACAATATATTAAATCGTAAGGACACGATTCCAACAAGTTAAAAAAACCAGGCAAGAGCATGTCACCCCATGCTCCGTGTCGGGCTCCGAAGCCGAAGCAACACAACAAACAACACATATGAACTCATTCAGGGTGGCCGCTCTTTACAACATTTCAATTTCCCTGACTTTTCCCGGTTTTCCAGGCAGTTCTTCAAGTTTTTTCCTGACCAAAATAAGATTACAGTAAAGCGTCTAAAAAAGAAGCGTTTCCTTCATAAGAGGGTCAATCAACTTTTTTACCCGCAATTTTTAACCATTGTTTTACATTGTAGTAATATTTTCATAATTCACATTATAATTTTAACCTATAGTTTTAAATGTATAAAATAAAAAACCCGTTAAGTGCGAGTCGAATTCGCGCACCGAGGGTTCCGTACCTATTTAATATAATATGGATGGAAAACGCAAAAGAAAATACTCATTTTGTTATGAACTTTATTTTCAATGCAATAAGGTCCATTTTAATTAGCCTAAATTTTAATACACAATTTTAAGGTTTTTTTGATAATTTTTCCAAAACTGTAAGATTTGACAACTTCATTTCATTTTTCGCGTAAAATATAAAAAATTATCATTAAATCAGGAATTTTTCAGATTTTTTGGTCAATTAACTTTGGAGAAAAGGGAGGGCGAAAGTCATTTTTTATACATTTTTGGCTATAAATCAAAAAGGACATCATGAAAATGTATAAAAAAACTAGTTTTGAAATTTGCAGATTGAGCCCTTTCATAAAACACCCCGTTTGCAATCAAATCACTTAAAGTTTTTAACCCCCCATTCTAGACCCCTTTCAAATATTTAGAAAAATTATTTTATATGGTTTATACTAAAAACAGATGGGGGCAAGCAAATTGTATAACTATTCCAAATTTCAAGTTGATAGCTTTTAGTCCTAGCGGTACGCCAAAAAATGCTGCAAATGGTGTTAAAGTCATGAAAATTGGAACGATTGATCTTTAGGCCATAAGAATCAATTGGACCCGTAGCACGAAAAAAAAAGGAGACCAGTTATGACGTCATCTTTATTTTGTATGGGTTTTTTTTTTCTGGAACCTATCGTGTGTGGTATCTAATGAACGGCTTACTAAGCCGATTCTGAAAATATATCACATCATTATATTTCAGTCACTAGTTTGAAATTAAAATTAAAATTATTTTCAAAACATATCAAGTTTGGGCTCCTCCAGATATGATACGCTTGAATAATTATTTGTAAAATATACCTAAAATGATACGTAATAGTCTCATTTACAACCCCAAGAAAGCAATTTTGAAAATATTTACGTTTAGTATTTTTTTTATAATTTTTTTATATTATCAAATCACAAGTAGTTGAATTATGTATAAAAAGTTCAATTTTAGACATTGAGGATGATAAATACTAATGCGAGAGGAGTTTGATAACATATTATTGCTGGTGACTGTACCGTACTATGCGGGTAATCGTTGACATAATATCGCATTTCGTTTTTATTTTTTTATAAAATATGATTAACGGAATCATGCTTACGATCGAAATTAAAAGCATAGTTTTCAACTCGTGATAAAAGCTGTTAAGACAATCAAACGGAGCGGTCAAGCCGGGAGTCGGCGCAGACGCGGCTTGACTACGTTCGCAACTGGTCTGGTCTTAATAACATTTTAGTGCGTGTCTTTTTACTTTGGTCGCAGGTTTCGTCACCGAAGCATAGCTCGGCCAAATTGTGCTACGTTGGGTACCTCTGCTGACGTGTCTAAGAACGCGGAGAAACTTAAGTTCCCTGTTATAAATTCTTCGACGAATTGCGAGGAGAGTTGATTATGAGAGTAACACCCCAGCGCGCGGCGTATGGCTGGCAGGCTGCGCGTTGCGCAAGCGACCTCTCTCCCACGCCGAGCCGCGCCGCCCCCGCGCAGCTCTCGCCTCGTATTGCGCCTGCGAAGGGTACTAAATAATTCCGATCCCGTGCGACCCCGCTAAATTTCAACAAACCTTAACCCCAGCTTCAAGTTTTTAATTAGTAATTGACTCAACATTATTTTGTTTCTTTCATGTAACAATGTATTTATCCGAATGTTAGATTGCACCAGATTTATATTCTCTTAAGCTCACACACTGTCTTAATCGACCTACATTGTCATTCATTATGCGATGTCATTCAATTTGGACCTCTTGTATTTCCTGCTGGCATAGTATAAATAGAAAAGTAGCTCGACTCCGGCCCTTTAGGAGATTCTGATACCTATTGCCGCTCGGGCGTCAGGGTCGTCCAAAATTGTTTTTCAATTTTAGTCACCTACTTGGCCATACTGTGATTTATAATCATATTAATTTTCATAAATTACACAAACCTAAAGTAAGTATAAATATTGTTAGGTACCTAAGTACCAAATTTAAATTATTTTACTTACATACTTTTTATAGGTATGTGACGTGATATGTAAATTCCTTTTCGACCTTTTGATAATGCCGCTTTCGCGCAAGGCGGCTTCCTTTGACTACCTACTTAGGTACCTATTATTGGCGGCACGCGCCGCCGCCGCGCGGCTTCCTTAGAGCATTGGCCGCTCGCTTTGGTTCTAGGCTTGTGCTTTGGGTACTAGGCAACGATAAGCAAACTTATGTAGAGAAAAATACATACTTAATAATAATATGACTACATAGGTATATATAAAACGCCCAAGACTCGGAAACAAAAAATGCCTACTCGCACTCATCACACGAATATTTGCGCTGACCGGGAATCGAACCCAGGACCGCTAGCTTCGTAAGCAAGGTCACTACTTACTTAGTCACTACCAACTACCTAGGCCATCCACGTCGTCACATGTTACCTGTCACGTCCCACTCAATAACTTAAATTACCTACTTAATACGTATTTATTTCATCTAGGTATACTATAGGCAGGCCGGTACGAAATACCTTTTATTAAATCTGGATATAGTTGTACCTACCTAAGCTAGGTTTAGACATCCGTATACAGAACAATATTTAAGCGTTTTTGGCAGCGACATTGTCGCTCGATAGCTAAGTACCGTAACGTAACGTAACCGAACACAATGACGCCGCGGCCCCGACAAAGTTCCCTCGAAATCCCCCAAAGATCTCGTTTCGTATTGGTTCGCCCCGCCACAGGCCCCGCCCACAGCCGCAAGCCGCGCGATGTACCTTTGTTTGAAGACGACCTACTGTTCTCTATACTGTGCTGCTGGTTTCTTATGTCCCCTCGTAGATTACGAGTAAAATGACTGCGCAATCGTTTAAAAAAATATTATCGGAATACAATATTTTCTTGAATTGGATTAAGATAACATGTTATGATGACGCAATACTCCACTAGAACTAGGGCTCGGGGCTCAGGCGTGAGATTCTCTTAAGCGTATCACTTGTTAACTCGAGGCAGCTCATATTAACCGGCGAGTTTAAGTAGTCACGTCAGAGTGTACAAAACTCATTCTAACGCGTGCATTCTCAATTAGGAGGTCCACGAGACGTGAACGTGAACGCTCAATCTGGAAAGAGCGGGCGGCCGGAGCTGAAAGAGCTTTATGGCCCACTGCTATGCACCACCGTAAAATCAAGGACGGCGCCAAATTAATAAACATACTCGTAGTTCAGCGCCATGTAAAATAATTATCTGCTTGATGCCACCGTGAATTACTATTAAACTTATAAGTATACCTCCGACGAAACTGCTATTGAACGTGTTCCCTTGACTATTTTGACGTAGCTATATGACTTATTGGTAACTTGAAAAGAGTTATAAATTAACATGGTGGCCGAGCTGAGATGAGATATCTAACAATAACTTTATATGATTGGTATTGAGTGCGGTTGCGGGAGTTGCGGCGCGAGTGGGCGGCGACGCGATGTCGGTTTGCGCTCGGCGGCAGCGCAGCAGACTACAAACTAACATCAAGTGTCTGGTGATTAAACATATGTTTAGGTTAAATAGACAAGACAAAAATGTTCATTAGATGTGTAGAGGAGGCTAGAAGGCAAGGGACCAAGGCGGTTAATGGCTGGCGTAGATCGTTTGGGATGGTACTAATTAAAATAGATACAAACTAGGCTTAATGCTAGGATCTCGTACATTAGACTTTGCCCAACCAAGCACACCAACTTTTAACTTTACTTTGGTCCTTTTGCGTACTTTGCGATTTTGTCGATGTTTATCGTCCCGTAAGAATTTTATAACTGACACAATAGTGCTACATTGTCAATCACGTAGCTTAAAGCAAAGGAAAATATAACGTGTATATATTCCGCTACCTATTTCCGCTTATGACTCGTCGTCATATATGTTGTTTTTTTTTTCGAATGAACGAAATTTTGTATCAGTTATTTACCTACACCTGTTTACAAAGTTCATCTTCGTCATCGGCCAATACTAGTCCACTGCTTGACTCATGGTGTGCATCCTTACCGAAAATTATAATAAAATTGGTACAGTAGCACAGTACTGAAAGTATCTCCTAACAATAGTTTTGTACAAGACTAGTATAGCCCTCTATAACGACATCATAGATCGCAAACGCGCATGTAACTATGTTTTTTATATGTTGTTAGGTCCCTTGAGAGTAGTTTATACCCAAGTTTGAAAACTTGAAAACCCTGTGCTATCCCCAAGGTGCTCGAAAGCTGCGAAATTTTGGCACTTGTTTCAGTTTTTTCGAAAAAATTACCCTAAGGAAGCGTTTTTCAAGAATCTTTGGTTCTACTTTAATAAAGATATCTAATTTTGCTACAATTTGAGCGTAACCTGAGCTTACTATGCCCCTTGGTTGCGGAGATACAGCAAGTCGAAGATTGGCAATGTGCGTAGAGCCCGCTCCTCAGACCCTGCTTAAAATGGTGACTTGCAAATGTAAAAAGAGGTTGCTTATGGTCGTGCACTTGCAGACAGGTTGGGCTCAGCTGCTCTATCCTATGTTCCTTTTGTCACGGGTGAAATTGCAACAACGCCATCCCTATCGTCCTGGACGAGGAGGACGAGGATGTGGACGACCCAGCACCATGAGCCGGTCCGCCTCCACACCAGAAATCATTATCCCTCTTCCCCCACTCCTCCCCACTGATCTAAACTGGATGAGACCTGGTTCTTCCAGAAGGACGACAGTCTAAACTGTTTTTGCTTGACCGTGTAAATAGTATTATTTTATAGTTTAAATATATGTTTGCTGTGTTCTTTTATGTTTACGTTTATTTTTTTTGAAACCTTATGTTACATCTAAAATGTCAAATTTACACTTTTTGGTTTTCTTTAAGAAATACATTCATACATTATTCAGAACAATGTTTTTATCATTTAACCAAAATCAGATATTTTAATAGTTTTATATTTTTGAGAAAACTATGGAAGCTAGAGGCACTACTTTCGTATATTGGGGTATTTGCCAATTTTTTTATTAGTATTTAAATTGAAGCTTTTTTTTAACTTCCGAATGGTATAAATAGTTTTTTAATATCTTTTAAAATAAGAACGATATAAATGTTTAAAACTTGCTTTTAGACAGAGAGGAAAATACAGGAATATGACGTCATATTACTCAACCGCCATATGAATTACACGCAAAACATCGTTTCGTGAGAAAGAGATAGACAAAAAACTTTAAAAGGTTATAACTTTTTTATTTTATTACCAATTTCAAATTTGATTTTGAATTATTTTATCATACTATGTATATTTATATATTATCCAAATTAATATATGAAATTTAATATCAGGCAAATATCCTTATTCTAGGAGCATTAGTTTAGCCAGTACGTAACTTGGAAAATTACCAAAACGCGTTTTTCATTTTGTTGAAAAAAAATGTCATTCTTTGACTAGCTGTATCTCCGCAACTAATAGTCTGACAGTACTCAAATTAGGCTTAAATTGTAGCCAATTTAGTACGCTTTATTAAAGTATGAACAAAGATATTCGAAAAACGCTTCCTTTATATAATTATTTCGAAAAACTGAAACAGGTGCCTTAAATTTTCCCAGTTAACGAAACGAAACAACATGGAAGTATGTTCATTTCTTTAGTTTATGTTTATTTGAAGCCATAATTATACATTTAAAATGGTAAAGTCATATAGTTGCACATTTTTTTTAAAGAGAATCGTCCCAAAATTATTCAGTACTATGTTTTTATTATTTAGCCAAAATCCGATACTTTACTATTTTTTTATTTTGGATGAAACTATGAGGCCTAGATGCCTTTTGGTATTAAATTGAGGCTAATTTAATTCTCTACAAAAAAATTACATGACTTTTACCTAGGAGCATTATTTCAGCCGGTATGTATCTTTGAAATAACCCTACCAACACATTTTCACTTTTTGAAGAAAATTGCCCATCTTTGACTTGCTGTTTCTCCGCAACCAATAAACTCAAATTACGCTCAAATTGTAGTAAATTTAGTTATCTTTATTAAAGTACACACAGAGATACTTGAAAAATACTTCCTTTGAGAAGTTTTTTCGAAAAAACTGAAATAAGTGCCAAAAATTCGCAGTTTTTCGAGCACGAAGGGAGTAGCACAGGGTTTTCGGGGTTGCAAACTTGGATGTTAAATACTCACCGTGGACTTAAAAAATATAAGCAAATCGTAGTAAGGACAAATAAATTAATAACTCGTGCCTTCCCCATGATCTCAAGATTTTAATAAAAAAAATGAAGTCAACAAAAGTCGTTGTGCCATGGCCTCCAATGAAGCGAGCAGCGAACACTCGGTCACACTATAGTAGGGGAGCCCAAGTTGCTAATTGGGGATTTACTCGAGCGTCGTGGGGACCTATTAGATTTTGAAGATTAGATGGTAGAAAGGAAAAAACGTTATATGATGTGTATCCATTCAGCGGTGGGGGAAGCGTGTACAGGTTTTCAAAAATGTAAAAAAAAACAGTCAAACGGAAATACTCGAGCGCGTCAGATATTGATAGTGTATAACTCCCACGGTTTGCATGGTGGGGGTGGCCGTATGGAAGGGTTGAAAATGGAAAAAAAAAATGATATTCGAGCGGGTCAGATTTTCAGAAGGGATGTTAAGTGAACCCGAAAGAATCTCCCATTGCAAAGACTGACGATTCGTGACGCAAGCTCTTGGCGGCTTTTTGAAAATGCAAAAAAAAACGAAATATTGAAAAACTATTTCTTTTCATTTTCATATATATTTTCTGAAAAAATTGCAGACTGATACTAATATTTATTTTTTAGCTGTGCGGTTACCGGCTTAGAATAGTACCACTTCATGTCTTCCCGTGGAAGGCTTGTAGCATTGATAGCCCAACTAGCAAAATAACCTTATAACATCAAGCTTATATGGCCAAAACCCTTGTAATTGTTTTATAAAAGCATAAGTTGTTCCAATGTCTTTAGGTATAATAACTCATTATAAGAGATTTAGGGTAATACAGCTTTTATTCTTATAATTTCACAATTAATAAGCAACACATCTTAGCAGTATAACGGCCGACTTACAGCATTTCTGTATCTTTTTCGCATTTTGAGTTACTTATATAGCAGCATTACAATCGGTTATACGGCTACGGCACAAAATAGTTAGGTACAGAAGTCAATCTACATACAAAGTGCGCTGGAGCAACGCACACATAGACACTACTCACGGACACGATATCTCGGACCGGCTGAGACCAGTGCGAGCGCGAGTGCCATCCGCTTGAGACACGCGTCTGTGAACTTTTTTGTGCAATTATGGAGCAAAAAAAAAAGAGTTATTATAACTGTTCAGTGGATGGTTGTTTAAATTCAACATTTTTTTTTAAGCTACCAGTGTTTTCAGAGAGGTAAGTAGGTATCTGCTTGTAGGTATTTCGAATTTTCGATGGTTCGTTTTAACGTTACACAGAACAGTTAGGTAGGTAGGTAAGCTCCCCGCCCTGGCCCCCGAAGAATATATCTAAGATCGATTTAAGTATATAATAGTTTCTTATTTTGAATCAGTATAAACGAAGTACTTAACTAAATGGTTGTAAGTATACGCCACCGTTGAAAACATGTTTTTTTGTTTATGTAGATATTGTGTTGTTTTTAGTGTCATTTTATAGGTTTAGGTCTAGTACGTATAGGGCAATGGAAATTGTGTAACTAGAGTAATCTTTTAGAAGTTATTACGGATTTTCGATAGTGAAAATTGACAAACGTAAAATGTTGTATGTTTCTGCTCTGTAAACTTTTTGTATTGTAAAACTTAGTAGGTAGGTTTATTGTTTTGTTACAGCTAGACACCAGTGCCACTACCACGATAGTGTTTTATGCATAAGCCATAGTTGACAACCCTAGAGCGATCGCCGAGCGTAGGTATGAAAAGTGAAGTACATACATGTGATTTACTTCTGTACCTATCTGTTTTGTGGCTACGGTAATGCTTATTTGGGCACAAATTATACGGCTTTAGATCTTAAATAGGTTCACAGCAGTTGTTTAATTGCATAACAGGCGCATTATATTAGCATTATTGCGTTCAAAGAAGGTACCAATCGAATTAAAGAAGTATTAATATGGTCAACAAAGTTTCCAATTGCATTAAAGAAGCATTATTACGGTCAATGAAGTTGCCAATTGCATTACAGAAGCATTATACTAGCAATATTAATGATAATGAAGATGTTAATTGCATTACAAAATTATTAGACTAGCTAGCATTAGATTGTAGTAAAAGCATGATTGGAGCTATTTGATGGTTCACAGTTAGAACTTAAATAAACCCTAGGTACATCATTGCAAAAACATCTCTAATACCATACGGTACAAAATGTTTTCAAATTAACGTTGTAATCTATAAACTACTTGTCTCGCAATATAAATGGCCAAAACTGAGTGAGTGACATTTTATTATACTGGAAAAGTTTTTGACTCTTTTGTTATTTCATTCCTTCAATTATTACTGCGCAATGTAGTTTACTGTAAATTTCTATATAAGTTTCATTGAAAATTTTCACGCGCCTTCGATATTTTGCAGTTTTGAGATAAAATGTTGTATTAAGATATATGTGAAGTAACCTAAACAAATAACAATAAACAATTGTGTATTCCTAGTATAGAACGAATTTTGCATAGCTAACATAATAGTAGTTGTTGGGCAGTATTAAATTAAATTATATCATTATTATATAGGTCTATTTCTCTTATAAATAGGTCCGAATGATAATATTTTTTGGTTATAAAATATTTATAAAACGGTGACGGCCAACAGCAGCCCGATGAGTCTTTAAAAAGGCTAATTAATGCAGCCAGCAGTATAAATACTCACACGTGAACAATTATTAAGTCAGAGGCTGGAGAGAAGACTTTTGATGAACCACTGTAAGCAGCATTAGGCAATATCTTACTACTTAAAAATACTATTATAGATCCTAAGGCACTAAAAACTGCTGAAAGCTGTATAGCGGATTAACGTGGCATTATAATGGTTCATGTTTATGCTAATAAACAGCATTAAATAGGTATAACATTTAATAAAACAGCTGAAAGCTGTACAGCTGCGTTGTGGTTTGCTGCATTAAAACTAAAGGCTTTACAAAAGCAAACATGGACATGCCATTATTTAACCGTTATACAGTGTAAAGCATCATAATGGTTTTGAAATGCCAATATTAAGCGTCAAGATGCTCGGTGAACTTATATAAGTGTTTATGCGGACCTTAAGTTTTACATAAGTTTACTATTCGTTTGTTAAAATGTTTCCTGTGTTACTTGGGATGAGACCACAATAATAATTCCCCTTGTAAGAGTAGTTTATACGAGATTTTAGCTATAACAGCCTCTATTCTTATATATTTAGGTTGTATAAAGGCCGCTAAACTTTAATGATATCGTCAGAATATATTTTTCTATCATTCCTGAACTATTTCCTTCAAAAAAAAAAAACGATCGCGCTCGAGAAAGTCTCTCCCCCATGCGTTACGCTTAAATCGTCAGATTATTGAAATATGTACTTTTTTGCATGTAATTAACCTACCTTACCTTAATCTGACGCGCTCGAGTATTTCAAGCTATCGATTTTTTTTTACTATTCTGATCGGCTATCCTGGACGCACGTTCCAGAATAAAGTGCTCATATATGCTTGAGGTACTCAACAGGGTACAAGGATGCCCCCTTGCCTATGTTCATCTGCCTTGCTCGAGTAAATCCCGAAATCCCCTCTTGGGCTCCCCTACTACTAGATATTGTACGCCGCCGCCCTACAACCGACATCCGTAATCATTCATGTACGAAGCGGCCTTTTAGGGTTCCACAGTTAACAAGGAGCCCTTGCAACGTCACCATGCGTCGCGCGTTCAGCAGCTCGAGCGCGAACATTTCAATCATAATACACGTTTACGAATCGCGTTTACTAGGTATTCGAAAACGTGTTCTGGACACTTCTGGGCCTATCGGTAACGAACCCATAACAAAGACTCACGTTTTCATACACTAATTAACGTGTACTTCACCTTTACTGCTTAAAACACACCACACTTAAGTATATATTTATAGGGTGAGGCACGAATCTTCCTTCAAAATGAAAGAATCCGACTTGTATGTGATCAAAAGCCTGGTGTTTCACTCTAGCTCTTAAACAATTGGACTGATTTAAATAATCGGGTGCCAGCCAATATACTTCATCACATCACCCTACTATTATAAATGTACCTATAAATGCAAAGGTATATGAGTTTGTGCGTGTGTGTGTGAGTAAGTATGTTTTTACTCCTTCACGCTGTAATGACTGGAAAAATTTGAATAAATATTAGGCACACAGACTATTTATCCTCTCTAGTCCCTATTAAAGTCCCTATTCCCTATTAAATATTAACGAGTTCTACACGAACGATGAAGCGGGTCGCTAGTCATTATATACACGATACGTTAAAAATATGCGAGTGTCATCTGCTATACAGGGTGTCCCAGGAAGTAGTGTCAAGCGGAAGTCCAGAGTTAGTGCACCTCAAGGGGCATCTGAATCACCCCCATGTATGTTCCGCGATTTTTAGTATTTTCGGAGATATGGATCATTTTAATCAGAATTTTGGTAAGTTTTCCTTGTGTCCATGTTATGAAAAACCCTTAAGTTCATGTATTATTATAATATTTTTTCAGTGGTTTCTTACATTGATAGAATAATTATGAACTTAGGATGTTTTTAAAACTACATGCCAGCTTTTTTTTCATGATGAATTTTTGTGTAATCACACAAAGTTTGTTTGTTCATACTAGCTGAAAAACAAACATGGGGTACAATTAGTATGGAGAAAGTAACTATGTGTGATTACACAAAAAGTCATCATGAAAAAAAAGCTGGCATGTAGTTTTAAAAACATCCTAAGTTCATAATTATTCTATCAATGTAAGAAACCAATGAAAAACTATTAAAATAATACATGAACTCAAGGGTTTTTCATAACATGGACATAAGGAAAAATTACAAAAATTCTGATTAAAATGATCGATATCTCTGAAAATACTAAAAATCGCGGAACATACATGGGGGTGATTCAGATGTCCCTTGAGGTGCACTACCTCTGGACTTCCGCTTGACACTACTTCCTGGGACACCCCGTATAGCCCAGTAACACCACAAAAAAAGGCACACATCGCAAACCCGCATGTAACTAAGATTTTTTTATTTGTTGTAAGGTCAGTTGAGAGTATTTAACATCCAAGTTTGCAACCCCAAAAACCGTGTGCTACACCCATGGTTCTGGAAAAACTGCGACTATTTTGCACTTGTTTCAGTTTTTTCGAAAAAACTTCTTTAAGGAAGCATTTTTCAAGTACCATTTTTATGTACTTTAATAAAGATAAAATAAATTTGCTACAATTTGAGCGTAGTTTGAGCACATTATGTTTATTGGTTGCGGAGAAACACCAAGTCAAAGATGAGCAATTTTTTCCAAAAACGGAACTATTGCTCCTAGTTAAAAGCATGTAAAAGTGATGTCACAAGAATTTGTAGAGAATTTAATTAGCCTCAATTGAATACCCAAGTGGTGCCTCTAGGCCTCATATTTTCATCCAAAATAAAAAAATTGTAAAATATCGAATTTTGGCTAAATAATAAAAACATTGTTCTGAATAATGTGTGAATGTATTTCTTAAAAAAAAAAAAGTGTAAATTTGACATTTTAGATGTAAAATATGGTTTCAAAACAAATAAACGTAAACATAAAAAAACACAGCATACATATATTTAAACTATAAAATAATGCTATTTATACGGTGAAGCAATTACAGTTTAGACTTTCATCCTTTTGGTTTCATCCAGTCTAGATCAGTGGGGAGGAGTGGGGGAAAAGGGATAATGTTTTCTGGAGTGGAGGCGGGCCGGCTCATGGTGTTGGGTCGTCCACATCCTCGTCCTCCTCGTCCAGGACGATAGGGATGGCGTTGTTGCAATTTCATCCGTGGCAAAAGGAACATAGGATAGAGCACTTGAGCCCAGCCTGTCTGCAAGTGCACGACCCTAAGCAACCTCTCTTTTGCATTTGCAAGTCACCATTTTAAGCAGGGTCTGAGGAGCGGGCTTTGCGCACATTGCCCATCTTTGACTTGCTGTATCTTCGCAACCATTGGACATAGTGAGCTCAGGTACGCTCAAATTATAGCAAATTTAGTAATCTTTATGACTTAAAGTATAAACAAAAATAATTGAAAAAAGCTTCTTTACGGTTTTTTTCTCGAAAATACTGAAATAAGTGCCAAAACTTCGCAGTTTTTCGAGCACCATGGGGGTAGCACAGGGTTTTCAGGGTTGCAAACTTGGGTGTTAACTACTCTCAAAGGACCTAACAACATATTAAAAAATCGTAGTTACATGCGCGTTTGCGATCTATGATGTCGTTATAGACTGGCCTAATAGTAAAAGATAAGGGTGCGTCGCTAGTTGCTAAATAGTCGAATTTTATGTAGTTTACAAATTTTTGCTTGGTGTGTTACCTAACAGTTAAATCAGCCGATATGAAAGGTAGCTGTAAACGAAGAGTACGAGTGTCCTCACCCGCCCGCGCGGCAGCGGCCAGGCCCGGCGCGGCGGCCGCGCCGGCGCTCCTCGCGCGTGATGTAATCTGTCGCCGCGAGCGCAAGGTCGACTGTTTATTGCACACTTTGTCGGCGGAACCGGTTCTCCTTTGTACGTACTTTGACATTTTTCTGCGTTCATTGAATGGTTCTCAACCGCGAGGTAATCACATCTTATATTATAATGTATTAAGGTAAATCAAGTCCCTAGTTAAGTAGGTACAGTCACCAGCAATAATACAGCCTTGGCCAAAAGTCTTGAGCACCCATGCGTTTTTCATATAAAAGTCAAACTTTAAAAGGTGCATTTATATCTTATATTATAGGAAGTTTGTATATCTATCGGAAAAACCGTCATATTTATTGACGTTTAGCGTAATTCCGTGGAAAAAAATACAAATAATCATTTTGTTGTAAAACCCGATTGTTGCGAGAATCAGAGGTAGGTCTGAAGCGAACTAGTTAAGAATTGTTTTGTTCGTTAACTCAAAAAACAACAATAACCATGTCGCAATAATTTATTTAAACTAAACTTATTAAATAATAATTTAGAAGTTTTAAACATAATTTACTATTTAGTTATGTTTTTATTATTTTTCTGTATATTGATTGTGTCTTAACAAATATTTACTGTTAAAACACCATCAAAGAACTTTCAAAACTCTATACGACTAGCCAGTTGATATTTAATAGTAACATCGAATTTCGCTGTATCTGCCATAATGTTTTATATGTAGGTATTGTCAACACATCACCTACATACTCCTATAGAGTAGCAGCTATTAAATAAAGCGATGGCGTGTTATTGAATGCTCCATTAAGATTTGTGATGATCCCATCCCATGACCCTTGTATTAATTATAGTTTAAAAGAATATAAAAGTTATTCTAAGATTTATATGTTAAGCCGGCTCAACTTAAGGGATAAATAAAGGGATAAAAGAATTTCAAATAACGTCAAGACAAGTGTCTGATGGGTCTTGACGGGTAGACGTTTTTGCCCCAATGAACAATAGACAGGCGTCATCCGAGTAGTCGGAGATTGGCTGACATATGACGCAAGATTCGTTAACGAAAGCAGACCAAATGTCATTTACGTGGTCGGTATATGAATCGGAAGAATCATATGGAACTTCGGTGCACGACGCCCATGTGTCATCGCTGTATTTAGATTGAAAAGTAGTGTTCGCGTCGTCCATAGGCGCGATCGAATCATCGTTCGTGTCATCGTTGGCCTCGTTGTTTTCTAAAGTTAGGTGGGACAACTGCTTTGAATTGGCTTGGTTTTTTACCTGATCACAAATAATAGAATTAAAATCCACAACACTTACGATGCTGTCCGGTTTAGGCGGAACAGAATTGGGAATGAACGAATACGAATCATCTGATAATGAGTTATGTTCTGTAGATTGCGAGTTATTATTGCAGTATTCTCCCTGAGAAAATGATTTCGTTTGTGGATCGAGAAATATTAAGTTATCAGAACACTCGTGAAGCGCTGGCCACGTTATGATTGAATCATTTGAATTAATAGTTAAATTTTCACAAATATCGAATTTACCCAGATTATTGATTTTTGAAACGGTTGATTCAACCGATGTTGTATGATTTCCCGATTTATAAACAACAAGACTTTCTGCTGACGAACCGGTAGATAATAATGGTGAGACGGTGGTAGACAAATAATTATTTGCAGACAGACTTAGTTCACGATCGCAGGTGAGTAACTGGTCAGGATTAATCATGAACGAAGTGAAATAGTTAATAGGGGAATCAGTTGTGGCACAAGTTATGCCAGGATCGGGTGAAACTGAAGTCGGGTTTTCATTCGTATATGCTCTAGTCGTAGGTCCTGATTCGGACGAGATCTCAGCCGTTGAGCGGGAAATATTTCCATCTTGTCTGCCTATATAACTTGCAATGCCTATTCGTAGCATGTCTGAGAGACGCTGTGCGTTTCGTGTATTTGCTTTGCGTTTGATCGATGCATCATTGTCCAAGGTACCGGTCGCCTTCGTCGGAGCGTTATAGGGTAATATAACGCTATTTGAGGACTTTATTTTTTTACCTTTTCGGTATATAGAAACTGCAGAGTTAATATTACTGGTTTTTTCTTTACCCATTTTATTATTTGCATGTATTTTTTCGATAATTCGTTTTAGTGGGGAAGTTGCGCATTTGGAATATGCATCTTTATTTTTAATTGGTGGATTTCGGGCTTGCACATACATGTTGACGGGGCGATCTGTCTCCGCGTCGAGTAAACGATTCCAGCTGTTCGGTATCCACATGTCTCTAGCACTTAGAGGATATTCTACATCGGGGAAGAAACTTGTCCTCCTTATGCAGTACGGCTGGGACGCCGCGTCATACTCCAAGTCAGCACTCGACCGTGGAAGGTTAGGTCTGGAGTTGGTTATCATACCATACTTACGTTTTTGGTTAGCTTCTCGTTTTAAATTTCGTAATACCGGCGACGTTTTAGTGAGTTCATCTGTTACTCTAGCTTTTAAAATATTCTCAAAATCATTTTGAAATAGGCAGTAATCCCCTATTTGACCAGCTAAAGGATATTCTACCTCGGTAAATCGAATTACTTTAGAGTCGTTAGCTACGGCAATATTCTTCACAGAGTTTTTTACCCTTCTGTTCATGTATGGAGTCTTAGGGCGATAGTTATGAGATTTGATTGAAACAGCTGAAAAACCGGGCGGCATACAGTTGCTGCATATTACCTGAAAAGTAAAAATAAGTCAGTGAGGTCGATGTGGATGTGGATTGAAAACATTCTTATTTAAATTAAGTCCAGTCCAAAGTGGTTAAATATTACCAGGTTATCTTGCTTACCCAGTGTGTCAAGGTGTGTTCAAGTAATGAAACATTTGAAGCATAGTATCGTCGTAGAGAGTGTCCTAGCGATTGCATCTTTGTCGGTCAGCCGTGGAACCCCGGATTAACAAGGAACAATATTGGTCACCTGTACGTCAAAAAGCTTATTGTCTGCTGCCCTATTTATTAAGATGTCTATCTACGCATTTGCCTACGTAGCGAAAGCATTTGATTGTTTGTATCTTGCTATGCATTTTTTTGGCTAATGCTGATAATGTGACTATTTTGCAATTAAATATACATTGCTGCTGCCCATGCGAGTGAACTAGCTGCCATACATATTAATGCTCTGATGTTCGGCGACTTTATTTCGAGAAAATTAAACGAATTTTCAGCTCGCGTTACAGAATTATAAATGTGTGTAATATAAATATTTCAAACAATTATCTTGGGCTGCTTTCAAGTTTGAAGCTAAAAAGTGAAAGACCGATTGAATACAGGTAGGCACAATAGTTCGTAGTGAATATTTATGGTTGTTATTACATTTTTACCATTTAATACTGTATTTTAATTATAAACTAACGCTAAAGGGCTCGAAACGTTGGAATTATATCTAAGACATACATGTGACATGAACCAAAATGTAGGTCCTGTGCAGGTACCTACTCGTACATCTTGTACATTAATGTTAATACTTTGTAAATTGAATAAACATTTTCCCCGTTGTTTAGAAGATAATTCAGAGCGGCGGTAAGATAATTCAAAATAAGTTAAGAGTATAAGCTAAGTACCTAAAGACTGTCCACGATAAAATCGGGCCATGCATGCTCTGGTGTATCTTTGCAATGAATGCATATTTTCAAACAGTTTTTTTTAATTACTTGTTTAATTATAAAACATTATAATAAAATAAAATCGTATCATAATGTATGGGTATGTGTGAGTTTTCGCCGAGTATATTCTATCATACCATTCATCTCCTGAACAGCGTTTTGTGACAATCTTCCCACGCTTCCTGCTACAATGTCGCAATTGGATTTATATTTTTACTAGCTGTTTAACACACATTAGAATGTCGTCTTCCCAAAGAAATACTTTTTGAAACTCATTTCTATTTGTAGTAGTCAGGAAGACTTTTTACTCCAAGCACTGAAAGCTGATTTTGTATGGGAGGCATTTATTTGTCAAAAATTCAAATTCGCCAAAATTAAAAAACCTCAGAACTATCTCAATCTAAATCCAATTAGAAAAGTTTTCACTATTGGGAAAAGATAATGTAATAAGGTTTAATTTGGCTTGCATAATTAAAAATAATAAAATGTTTTAAACAGGAGAATTCAGAAAAGACTGTCAGTAGACCGTGTACAAAAAAATATTGGTACTGTGGATTATTATAGTCTCTTAGTCACAGACGCTGTAACATTTTATCATGATTGTATTTTTATTATGTAGTTTCATAACCACTGACTATTACAAAAAAGGTGCTGCTTGAAAATTAGCATTCATTAAAAAAATACACCAGAGCATGCACGGCCCGATTTTATCGTGGACAGTCCCTATTGCATGCTGACTATTTTACACGACTAATAAGAGCAATGAAAGACAAAAGAAGTTTTACACACAAAAACTATGTTTCTAGATAATTGTTTTTTGTTTAAATTTAAGGGATCTCAAAAATATGTTATCCTACTTTAATACCAGCATCAGCATCTAGTGATTATGTTACGTGCGCCGGTAGTTATACTGCGTGCAGTGTTTGGCTCACCTGTGTCGCGGCGAGGAGCACGGCTGACGCTATCTTATGTCGGAGCTCCATGCCGCCGAAACAGCGGTCGGTCTGGCGGGGCCTCGGCACGTGCTACTTATAAACGTAGTGGGCAGCCTGCTGGACGTGCTGAAAGGTTCTTTAGCCGGACTAGTTATCTTCACAGAGCGCTAACAAATCATAGATTGTTGAAACCAAGATTGTCGCCTACGAAATCGAAGATTAGTTGAAAGGTGATTCAAACTGGATCAATCTAGATAGAGCAGTCCGAGCTTGATGGTAGAAACCAGTACCTGGTACACAATCCGACCCAATTCTGCGGTCGAGACAGCTTTCTTCTAAATGACGCCCGTCGCAAATACGTTACGTCGCGGTACGAGATCTACGAGATAGGGGCCAGCAACAGTAAGGTTGCTGTTTTGTTTTGCGTTTGGCCGAGACCCCTAGATAGCGATTTTGATAAAAGTTTATTTTATTAGTAATTAACTGTAAATCCTCGTGTGGTTGCCGAGTTAGAATAGTGCCACTCCATGTCTTCCCGTGGATGTCGTAAGAGACGACTAAGGGAATAAAGGCTTGTAGTACTGTTAGGCGATGGGCTTGCAATCTGTCACTAATACGCTGGTAAACATCTTAGCCTAATTGTGCAAATTGTGGTTATAGAATTATCAACAAGTTTTTAGAGATGTTTGTAACTCTGTAGCTCTGCCTACCCCACTCTGGGAACGAAGGCGTGAGATTATGTGATGTGTGATGTGAACTGTAATTCCACTTCCATAGCTTTGACATGCGCTGTGCTGTGATGACATGACATTGTTACCTTCTGCAATATTTGCTCATTCCAATAATACTTATAAGAAAACTAAGTGAAGAAATACAATAATTATGGTTTTTGTGGATGTAACCAAATAATGTCTCAAACTGAGCCCAACCTGATGCATACCGCTAAAGACAGCAATTTTCTTAAATTATTTATGAAACAGAAGCTAGTTTTATTAACAGGGATCATTGACTCCACTTATTTGATTGAAAAAAACAAAAATATACAAAATATACTACTTACAAGAGTTACAAGTAATTAGTAGTAGTTGGTATATTTGGTATCTAGTTGTGATGATTACACACGCGCATATTTTTTATTGATAAATAAACAAAGCATAGCTAAGTTTGAGGTGCAATGTTCAGGTGTTTATTTACTTCACACGCCGCCATTTGGCACGTGTGCAAGTGCAACGACGTCTCTCAAACCATGCAGTTGTGCGGCACTACTCTTGTTTGCGATGCGGACAAATTATATTGTCACTATTATCAATATTATGAACTTTCAAATTGTATCATAAATGCGTTTCGAAGTAAATGGTTATACTAAATTATGACGGCATCTCATTTGTTAAAACCGACAAGATGACCGACTTGGTGTTGTCAAATCGTTCACGAGAATTTTATTGTCCAGTGTAGCGATTTTTAGCGATTAGGTATCTTTAATGCCATCCAATTTACGACTCACTTCTTCTAGAAAACAGTTCAAGGGGATTTTTAATTCAAAATAGTCACGTTACTTATCATTTCCTAAAAAACGATTATGCCCTATGTAGGGTTCCATTTTGGTAGCCGTAACAATTTGCGTTCCGAGTGGATGTTGCTGTTTTTCCAAACAATTTCCTGTAGTTTGACTGCAAGCTTGACTTCGTCGGCCAAGTAACTAGTATGTAATTAGTATGTGCTCAATTGTGGCCGTATATTTTTTAAGGATATTTTATTTAACGCATTCTATTATATGTCTTATCTGACACAACCGTCACCAACATAGCCTAACAACATAGTCTAAAAAGTACGTGAAATATTTGAATTTAAATATTTAGAGGCATTATTTCGATAAGCTGTTGACTTTAACTCACAACAATTTGAATTAAGTTATTACAAGTAGGGGCTGGAGCGGAGACCCACTTTCTAAAGTTAAACTTTTCTACTTAATTCGTATGAACCTAGTTTAACGTTAGAACCTCATGAAATAACGTATTTTCACATCAGAAAAAAAACTTTAATTACGGCTGCTACTGTAACACAATTTTCTATGCCCTGCCTGGGTAGACCAATTTGGTTCTCAAAAGTATATCTCCATAAATTATATATATATGTATATTTAGAAGACCTCTAAATAACTATGTAAAAATCATTCGTGGCCGCTGAAACAAATAATGACAACTTTCTTCACACAAACTTACCCAATGCCATTTTAGAAAAATAACATTTTTAAGTTTATATGTGCTTACCGAATTGCAGCCTATTCCAATGCATTGAAGGAACTGGTTCGAACTTTAATTGCAAGATTTCAAATGAACAAAATCGCTATCAAATAAATAAAATTGTGCAGTGAAATCGAAACTTTTAACAAAAACGGCAAATTAGAGTAATTTCGCTTATTGATATAGGCAACGCCATTCATCAAGGTGGTCTTGATGGAACCTAGCTTTACGACGAGTAGTTCGATGGTGGAACTCAGCGGCCGGTAAAAGTCCGAATAATTTATCAGAACACTCCCCGTTGTAAAGCCTGTACAGCACGCAAAGTGTACTGATTCCAATCGGACAGAGATCGCTGGGTCGTTGACGATTCGAACCGCTCTGCATTATATCCGGACAAGTGGAAGAAGGAGGTATTGGGGTACCGGCCGGACCTAAGTCTTATAAAGTTCGAGGCAGTGGTCAGCTGTGAAATACCGTCTCGCTCTACTAAGCACGTGGCACGCCAAGCCTACTTGAAGCCAATTTCGTTTTATTTTCCAAATGACTACGGAACTGAATTTTATGTGATATGTCAACGCCCAGGATTCCGATATTGGGCTTGATGGCGAGAGACTTGACTTCGAGCTGGGGTGTTATGACAAAAGGGTTTTTCTTAGCTGGTAACACGCACACTTGTTAACAAACTATACTAATTATTGTCCATGGTTTTACTGAACCTCAACAAAATGTTACGTGTCACAAGTCAAAAAGAGGTGAAAAATAAGAAAAAACTTTAAATTGGCATAACTTGAAAACGGTGCAACTTTTACTGAGGTCATGTTAGGCTGGTTTGGTTGGTCTTAGGCTGGGGAATCTCCTGTGTCACTATGACGTGCTATTTTAGGAAACCCTCTATACAGGGTTATCGATATACATATCGATGTATAGAGCTTCTCTACTATATTTTAACTATAAGATAGCCTATGTTTTAACTATTACTTCAGTAAAATTGGCCATTCAAATTACGGCATCGTATGCGTCAAATCCGGTAGTTCTGATTTTATGCAGACTTGTTTAGGATGTTTGCAAAATAAGCCAATAAATAATCCAAGTTTGGTAAGGGTACTTTCTAAAACTAGTCTTTTAGGGTTATAATCGCCAAAATCTAAAAAAGTCCGAAATTTTCGCGGTTTTTGTTTAATTTGACAAAGTTTCGTTCTGTGCTCGAGGTCACAAACTTGGATTATTCATTGGGCCAACAGCATAAACAAGTCTGAAAAAAATCAGAACTACCGGATTTGACGCATTCACAATATGTTGACTAAAGTTACTGGAGTATATACAGTTATCCAACAAAAAACATAAATGTAAAAAATAGGCCAAGTTTGGCACTAGATTGTTGACGGCAACCAATCCTGCAGTACTCGCCCTCTCGATCTTGGCGTGCCCCTAGATTGCAAAACTGAGCACCTTTTTAGATTCAACTACTTTTGGTAGCACATGAAAACTTGGCCTATTCTTTACGATTATGTTTTTGGTAGGATATCAGTACTTTTTGGTATGGTTTATGAGTTTTTATGCATTTGCTAAGAACTTTCATGGGACTAAGAAGTTTTGTAGTCCTAAATCCACGTGGAAGTAGTCGCGGGTCAAGGCTAGTAAAGACTTCTTATAATAGCGATTCCCAAATTTCATCTTTTTTTTTAATTTAAGTTATTATACTTTTAAAAACTTTTGATAAATGAGCTACGAGGAGTGGTCCAATAATTCGCGGGATGAAGCGTTGTACTCGTATGTCAAAATTCAAACCCAGGTGTCTTTTGTTTTTGAGATATTGCCTTTATAACAAATTGATTCGTCACAAAAGTGCGACTATGGAGGAAATTGAATATAGTGCTGTTATAAAGTTTCTTTTTAAGCAAGAAAAACCTCCGCAGTTAAATATTTCTGAGATGGAAACTGTTTCCGGGCATCAGTGCGCTGGTAAAGCCATGGTTTATAAGTGGTATAATCTATTTAAAAATGACAGGGAGTCAATTAGCGATGACCCCTCGCTCTGGAAGGCCGATTGAGACGACAACGGCGTGATGGTAGAAAAAGTTGAAAAACTAGTACAAGAAGGTGCTCGTCTTAAAAAAAACATTTATTTGTATTAGTTGGCGTATCCGTAAGGATCCTACACGATCATCTTGACATGAAGAATGTCAGTGCAAGATGGGTCCCGAGAATGGTTGGACCGCTGCAGATGCACCGGCACACAAGAGCAATGTCGCGACCGCTACTATTCACTGGTGTGGTTTCGAATCGCTGGTCCACCCGCCCTACAGCGACTAGGACGTGGCTCCCAGCTATTATTAGGTATTTATTCTCCACTTAAAAAAAGAACTAAGAGGGAAAAATAATCGTGGCGATGCAGAAGTAAAGGAGGCAATTTTGATTCATTTTGAGGGCAAAGAAGATTTTTTTGTCGGTTTAAAGAAATTAACTTGTAGATCTAAAATATGTATCGAACATAAATGTAATTATATTGAAAAGGAAAAATATTTACTTTGATAAACATTTCATTCCGCGTATTTTTGGTTCCCCGCCTCGTAATTTGTTCGTCAAGTGTATGGATGGTTTCATTAAACTTTGCCGCATGCTATGATTTTTTACTTATTTGTTTAATTATTAGGGTAAACAATCCTAACAATAGTCCAATAAGTGGTGTCTGTTGCGTTCGAAACGTCGCAGATTGTAAAAGGATGACGAGTATTACACCGTTAACCATTGCATGATCGCGGGCGGAAATCGAACCAAATAATTCAAGGCACTTAAATACACGTAAGAAATAGTTTATTGTATCTAGTAACTCTGGTGTCAAGACGCGTCGCTTATCGACCGGCAGGTGAGCGCGCCGGCTCCGTCGTACGGGCCGAGCGCGGGCGAGCAGTACGCGCCGTCGCCCGCGTAGCCCGCGTCGCCGGCGCCGGGGTTGGCGCACCCGTCGTTACCTCCGCTCTTGTAACTGCCACTTCTCTTTCCGGGGCTCTTTTTGCTGTCAAGTATTCTATTTATGAGAAGGTATAAGAGAATGTCGTATGGATCCTCGTCGTCGCAGTCGTCGCGGGGCGCCGGCGCAGCTGGGTCGGTTGGCTCCTCGGGGGTGCGGGGCGCGCACGCCGAGAGGAGAGGCTTGATGATGGCTGGGATGACGAACTGGCCGGCGGGTACGACGGGCCCCGTCGGCGTCATCGTCGCCGGCCCGCACACGCGTTGAGCCCCGGTCACCTGACTGAATCCCTGAAAGATTATAAAAACCTTGTAAAATATATATATTTCCTTAACGATACATGCAGTTAGAGAGATGAGTAGTTGTATCTATAGAGTCTATATATAAGTCTATAGTATAGACTTTTACGATTTAACTAGTTATACTACTGCGGTAGCCACGGCATAGTCGGCGGGGATAGGGCGTGATCAGGTACTAGAAATATTTTTAAATATTCAGCCATAAACTAAAAAACTTTATAATACAATAATGACTTATTAAACGTTTAAGAATAAAAAACACTTGGCACCTCAGATAAAGCAAACAAGCAGAGGAGCAATGCAAAAATAATATTAACTACTTTGTTAAGTGACACCATTTTGATATAGCATTTATTGACCTTATAAGACCTAAACACTAGTTTATATACACGACGATTGCAAAAGCGGTTACCGGATAATTTTGTAAGTATGCATCGATTTAGTTAGTGCACGTATAGTTTTGTGAAACAGCTGATTGCACGCGGCAACAGCCGGCGGCGTGTGGCAACGCGGAGCCGCGCCGCGCCCCTGCGCCCGGCTTACCTCTCGGCCTCGTGTGGTGATCCACCCACGCTTATTGCAACGGGTCGGGCTGGAACGCATTTTTAGTTCTTAGTTACTTTCACTTATGCAAAGCCAATATCCTACTAATATAATATTATAAATGCGAAAGTTTGTGTGTGCGTTTGTTACTTCTTCACGCTGAAACGGCTGGACGGATTTGGATGAAATTTGTAATGGAGATAGCTTATACCCTGGATTAACACATAGGCTACTTTTCATCCCGGAAAATTTAAAAGTTCCCGAGGAAATAAGTATAATCGAAATCTAAGTGGACGAAGCCCGTTCAGAAGCTGTTATCCCTAAGCCTACTAATACAAGTATCCTACTAATCCTACTAATATCTACTTTTCATCCCGGAAAATTTAAAAGTTCCCGAGGGAATAAGTATAATCGAAATCTAAGCGGACGAAGACGCGTTCAGAAGCTATTATCCACTAATCCTACTAATATGGGAATCCTACTAATCCTACTAATGTTATAAACCCTAAACTCATACAAAATTCTACAAACTCTATTTACCCCAAAAGGAGTTTGTAGAATTTCGTATGAGTTTCGTCATTTTTGCAGTTAGAAACTAGCCTAAGCAACGAAGACAAATCAGTGGAAAAAACTCGTGTATAAGCGAATTTTGGCGTAGTTGTAGGGAATGGTATTTTAAACCACATACTAAAAGAACTGATGGGTGGGGGTGAAGCTAACGGGTGGAGGGGGGTGTAAAGGTCCATTTTTTTAGTTATTCGTAAATAACTCGTAAACGGTGGCCGATAGCAAAAAATGTTCCATTACATAAATAATCTACATAAAATTTTCTACAAAAAACGTTTCAATACACTTTTTTGCTTGGATCTATATTTAATGAGATATGGAGGGAAAAATGATTGGTCTTTATTTTCCTTTTTTATATGACAACTAGTATTTGTTTTTTGGGAGGCGATGCAAATCTATGAAAAGAACATTATTTCAGAATTTAAAGCAAATCGCTTGAATACATCCCGAAAAACAGTAAATCAAAAAAAAACATAAAGTCCTAAACATAAGTCGAGAACTGTCACAATTAAGGTGTTGATACTCAGCATAAATATTCTTCACCATAAGAGGTACCTACTTACAAAAAAAACCCGAGCCCATTTGATGTAAGGGCCGACTTACTATGCAAACCCGAATATGACCTTTCGGGAATCATTTTTCCCTCCACATCTCATTAAATATTGATCCCACCAAAAAAGTCCATTGAATCTTTTTTGTAGAGAATTTTATGTAGATTAATTATGTAATGGACCATTTTTTGCTATTGGCCACCGTTTACGAGTAATGTACGAAAAACTAAAAAAAGGGACCTTTACACCCCCCTCCATCCGTTAGCTCCACCCCCACCCATCAGTACGTTCAGTATGTGGTTTAAAACACCATTCCCTACCACTATGCCAAAATTCGCTTATACACGGGTTTTTTCCCCTGATAGGCAGCTCGTTTTCGTTGGGTGGGCTAAACGTGAATATTGGTATATAGGGTACTTTTTACAAATAACATAATAATATAGCTTCCAGCGATTTTGGAAAAACTACCCTTAAGGGATAAAAGGGCGTGTAAAATTTTATATGACAGTTTCGTCATTTTTGTAGTTAGAAACGTTAAAATTGGTATAACTACTCATCAATAACAAAATATAACTTTTGGTGATTTTAAAAAAATATTCCTAAAGGATTGAAATGGGGGGTAGAACGTAGAAGTATCTATCGAGGTTAAGTAAACTAATAGCTACGAGCTATGATAATAGCTGTGATGTACTGGGAGTAAGTACAGTTGGCTAGGTTAATATTTAGGGTTAGGTTAAAAGGAAAAAAGGAATACTTATAGGATCACGCGTGCGTCTGTCTGTCTGTCCGTCTGTCACAGCCGATTTGCTCCAAAACTACTGGACCGATCTAGTTGAAATTTGGTACACTTATGTAAGTCAGTGACCTAAAGACGGACGCGTAACTTAATAAATGAATTTTGGACAAGGGGGCCACTTTTGGGGGGTAAATTAGGAAATTTAAAAAATATAGTTTCCAAACCTTATTGTGAGACATGTCAAATGAAAGGGCCTGTTGTGAGCATCTCATTTTTTTTTTAATAACTCTAATGTAAACAGGTTTGAAGTTATTTAAGAAAATAGGCGAAAATTTACCATTCCCCCCTCTTATCTCCTATTGCGAATGTATGTGCACGCCTCGGGCGCACATACATTTGCAATTTTCCTATGTTACTTTGAACACTCAAACCTGTTATAGGTTTTCTTGTAACGTATTGGTGAAGAATTATTTTCCATATTTTTTTCATAATATTGGGGCCAGTAGTTTCAGAGATAGGGGGGGGGGAATGGTCAAGCTTCGCCTATTTTCTTAAATAACTTCAAAACTGTTTATGTTAAAGTTATAAAACAAATATATTTGAGATGCTCACAAATATATTGACTACCTTGAAGCCCTTTCATTTGACATGTCACACAATAAGGTTTGCGAAACTTTTTTTTAAAATTTCCTAATTTATGCCCCAAAAGTAGCCCGCTTGTTCAAAATTCTTTTATTTACGTTACGCATCCGTCTTTGAGTCACCGATTTACATATTTGTACAAAATTTCAACTCGATCGGTCCAGTAGTTTTGGAGCAAATCTGCTGTGACAGATGGATAGATAGACAGACAGACTAACAGACAGGTATACAGGCAGGCAGATGTAGAGACGAAACCCTCTCCACGCGAGTTGAACTCGCACTTGGCCGGTTTTTTTTATCATCCTTGTATGACACGGGGTATTCCGATTGCAGTTGGTTAGGGTAAAGTATTTTTTTTGACCATCCAGAATCCGAATAGGCTTAGTTAGGGTTAATATTTTTCGACCACCCAGTACCGAAAAGTAAACATGTAAAAGATTAGATACACTAACTACCTACTCTTTATTACCTATTCAACTTTAGAAGTAAAAACGAATTGGGCACTACAATACTTTACGCATTAACATGTAAATCGTAAAAATCCTTTAGTGTGAAATTGTGTGACTTTAGTTAATACATACATGAAAGTATAATATACAGCGACAAAGTTCTTCTCAGCGTGTCGCGGACGCCGGGAGTGTATAGGAGCGGCAAAGCCCGCTCGCGCTCATTGATCGAAGAACTTCGTCCTTCTTGCTTTGTTTGGAATATTGTCAGTTTGTAGGTATTAGTCAATTAGTAACAAAATTAAGATAAAAGAAACTTTTTGTAATATTGTATAAACGGTAAAACACACAAGCGTCAAATTTAGTATGATTATATGTACTTAATAGTACAAACCCTAAAACACTATAAATACTGAAAACCGGTCAAGTGCGAGTCGGACTCGCGCACGGAGGGTAATTTTATTGACTACGATTTCGGCCAGAGCGATTGTATAGAGGTGATGCGTGCGTGAGTTTGTTAAAACGGATGGACGAATTTGGTTGGATACAATTTGTAATAGAGTTTGCTTAGATATACACTGGATTAACGCATAAGCTACCTTAAAACCCGAAATAAATCAGTGTACCCATGGGATGGCAAAATTACTCATTCTAAGCGGACTAAGTCGCGGGCAGAAACTAGTTCTTTGTAAAATGCAACAACCCCTACCCTCATATCTATGACAAAACGTTGGAAACATAGAAATATTTTTGTATGCCGATCAAGTTACAGTGTTGTAGACACAAAGCACAATAGATGACTTAAGGTTTCGTAATCACGCACTATCATAATTTCGAAGTAATTTTTGCAATGGTCGTACTATTTAGTTATATATAATACCTACTCAAATGTTTATGCATTCCATAGTTTAACTTTACGATAGCCTTTATTTACTTGACAGTAATGGCGGCCGAAGCTTTAAGAGAATAGTGGACTTTAGTTTTTTAGCTAATATTATAATATTTAATTACTAGCTTCTGCCCGCGACTTCGTCCCCGTGGAATAGTTACTTTGGGCTAAGGCTAACTTTAACCCGCGACTTTGTCAACGTAGAAGGTTGAAACATTCTTCATTGGTGCTCCGCTCCTTGTGGTCTTAGCGTGATGATATATAGCCTATAGATCTAACACTAAAATAATTTTTCAAATCGGACCATAGTTCCTGAGATTAGCGCGTTCAAGCAAACAAACTCTTCAGCTTTATAATATTAGTATAGATTTTTTATGCACACGTAACTAATAAAATTAAAATGTGTTGCACTTTGAATTATAAAATGTATTTATTTCGTTTAGGATGTAGCTAGGTAGCTACTTGATCGATTGATCGATTGATTGTGAGACATGTCAAATAAAAGGGCCTGTTGTGAGCATCTCAATTTTTTTTTAAATAATTCTAATGTAAACAGTTTTGAAGTTATTTAAGAAAATAGGCGAAAATTTACCATTCCCCCCTCTTATCTCCTATTGCGAATGTATGTGCACGCCTCGGGCGCACATACATTTGCAATTTTCCTATGTCACTTTGAACACTCAAACCTGTTATAGGTTTTCTTGTAACGTATTGGTGAAGAATTATTTTACATATTTTTTTCAAAATATTGGGGCCAGTAGTTTCAAAGATAGGGGGGAGGGGAGGGGAATGGTCAAGTTTCGCCTATTTTCTTAAATAACTTCAAAACTGTTTATGTTAAAGTTATAAAACAAATATATTTGAGACGCTCACAAATATATTGACTACCTTGAAGCCCTTTCATTTGACTAGTCACACAATAAGGTTTGCGAAACTTTTTTTTTCTGTTTCCTAATTTATGCGACGCGCGGCCAAGTGCTAGTCGAGCACTCATTCCCTGAGAGATGCGTGCCGTGTATGTATAGAAGAAAGTTTATAAGCTGGTTTCGGTTGTATTACTCACGTCACTAACATCCCCATTTTTATTTTTAGTACTGGCACAACAATAGTTCGCATCAGGTCGGAGGGTAGGTATGAGTGACTCACACACAGCGAAAAGAACATTGCCAAAACTCGTGAGATATACGGCCCAGCGTATTGGAGATGCTCAATAGAAAGACCGTCGTGGCCAGGACTTTTACCCCTCGATATTGACTTAATGGCGTTTGCGACATCTTTCGCAATAAATTTAGTCACCTCTTCTTCGCTTGCAGCAACACTGTTAGCCGAAGTCTTCTGAGGCCCACAAGCAGACTGTACACGGAAATGTTCCTTAAAATTGTTGGCAATGGCACACGAGTCACTCACACCACCGACACTCACCGGGATGCCACGCCCACAGTTAACTTTCTTGGTCCCCTTCCAGAAACCGCGGAAATTACCCTTCGCATGTTGTTCAGCCAGGGCATCCAACCTTAACTGATCCTGATGGTTTTGGCATCATTATAATCGAGATTTAAACGTTATCCTACTCTTACAAATGTCATCATAAACAAAGCCACTCCTTGGTTCACCACAAGAGATCCAACAACAACAACAACTTAGACCTAGCAACACGACGAGCCTCGCTGACGTGCCTATTCCACCCCATCACCCGAGAACCCTCTCCCTCTCTTCGAGCTTCCCTGCCTGAACTTGCTGCATCCCGGATAGCAGTAACAATGTCAGAGTAAAGTCCAAGAATAAAGTCCAAAGCATACGCCTGCGTCCAAGGTCGTTACAATGACGATCAGCACAACATCGAAACTCCTTATTAACTGTATCAAAGTCAGTCAGTCAAAGTCGGCAAAGCAGCTGTAATTTAACTTTTGCCCATATCCAGTAGTACCACAGATTATATACAAGTTACTACGTAACAGATACACCAGTTGCATGGACGGAGGGCGTTCCCACCTCTATCGATGCTAGTGCTAGCGGTACACCCCGATTTTTCAGTGAAATGCGGCAAATGGTGTTAAAGTCATGAAAATTGGAACGATTGATCTTAAGATTCGATTGGCCATAAGAATCAATTTAACCCGTAGCACGGAAAAAATACAAAAAAGGAGACGAGTTATGACGTCATCTTTATTTTGTATGGAGAAAAAAACATATTTTGTTCTGAAACCTATCGTGTGTGGTATCTAATGAAAGGGCTTACTAAGCCAATTCTAAAAATCTCTACTAGTTAGTTTACGCATAAGGCCACGGAGCGTTCGAGGCGCTCCGCTTGTGTGTTACCAATATAGTCATAAAGATTTATGTCCGTGGCATTTATTATTAATTAAAATAGGTTCTTACATGATACCTGGAAAATAAATGCTTTTTGTAATGCCACATGTATTTTTTTGGTAACACACAAGCGGGGGCGGTTCGAATGCTCCGCGGCCTTACCCAGGTATGGTATCTTAAAGAGCCTAATAATGAATTCAATTGAACAATAAACATAAATATTTATTTAAAAAATATAAGCCGCAATTGCACCAAACAAAGAAAGCTATTAATATACTAAATGAAAAATTTATAAAAACCTTTACAATCCGAATCCGATCCGAACCAAATTTATATGGGTCCAAGTTTTCAAATAAAAATATATATTTAGGAGTTGTAAGTTAAAAGCATAAAAAAAATATTTTGATAAAGAACCAGTCGACTCCTCCTCCTTCTTTTAAGTCAGTTGATAATAGGATATTAAAATCACGTCATATAAGTACAAAAACTGTAAGAACCAGTTTCGAATCGTTGTAGGTATATTTTGTAGTACCCTACTAAAAAAATACATAAAGTAAATAAATTCTAAGATCTATAAACAGTAAATTTTTCATTAGTTTTTTGACTGGTACATTGGTGAACCGCGCAATACATGCGACATTTTGTCTTTTTTGACATCACAGGACGCACGCGCTGCGTGCGAGAGTCGTTTGCGCGGGAAATGTTAATTATACCTAGGCAGTAGGATTGTATAGTACATGTACTAAGAGCCAAAAATAATTAATTCCCGTCACTGTACCTACTAGAACGAACTATTCCGTGTAGTTTCTGTGGCCCGTTTCACGAAGCTACAAGTTACAAATTACAAGCGGACTTTCTAGCAAAAGGAGTTAGAAAGAGACTTCCGCTTGTAATTTGTAACTTGTAGCTTCGTGAAACGGGCCTCTGCTCTTAGTTCATTTAGTACACGCGGAGCAAGAACCGAGCAGAGCAGGCAGAGCAGTGAGTGACACTGACAGCAAAGCCGGCCATTCGTTCGGTCAAAGGAGCATGAACAGACCAGTTTCTTTCAGTGTACTAGTGTACTATAAGAACTAAAAGATCGAATTAGTACATTAGGTATAGTGATTGTACTAGTTTGGAGCGATCCGCATCACGTGGCCCTAGTGGCCTAGGAATCAAATTGGTTGACTGTAAGTTCCTTAAAGGTGCTGATGGACTTGAGCATTTACTCGAGCATTCTAGCGAATGTGCCCAAGTCTAGCACGATTGGGCTAGCTTATTGCAATATTCATTTTAATTATTCATGCTATTTTTATGAACAGTGGAAATCAAGTAAGAATTGAATTTAGTTCTTTTTTAGGGTTCCATACCATATACTGAAACTTTATTGACGTCTGTCCGTCTTTCTGTCAAAACCCTTTTTATTTGAAATGAATCATAGTATAGTATATTATAGTATAGTATAGTATAGTATATAGTATAGTATAGTATTACATCATTTCATTTCATTAATAGTATTTATTTATTTATGAAATGTGGACGCTCACAAAGGTAAGTAGGTATACACCAAATCAAAGTTGCACAAAGAGCTATGGAGCGGTCAATGTTAGGAATTTCACTTTGGATCACATACCGAATGTTGAGATTAGGCGCAGGACTAAAGTGGCGGATGTCGGCAAAAGGATAACGCAACTGATGCCGAGATGCGCGGGACACTTGGCTAGGCGAAACGATGGCAGGTGGTCGAGGGCGCTAACGGAGTGGTGGCCGAGATTAGGTCATAGCTCAGTAGCAGACCATCAGCTCGTTGGTCTGATGACATTTGGCAGACAGTTGGGAAAGGATGGATGGCGTTAGCACGAGACCGGGCAAAATGGCGTGAAAATTAAGAGGCAGTGGGTGGATGTGGGCTGAAATGATTTATTTAGTAATCCACATAAGCCCTAATAATTAGAAATTATTTAACAAATCAGCAAAAACAATTTTGTCACTAAAAAGCGAGCGTGCCTGACGCCCGATCGTAGATCCAGTAGTGGCGCCGACCGCAGACGGCAGCAGCAAACGGCAACAACAGGCGTCACTACTGGTTTCTATGTATTTCTGTGAACCTTCCGTACCCGACCGCACACGATAGTAGCAGATGTCCGACCGCAGACCCAGTCTGCTGCTGCGGTCTGCGTGCAGTCGGATGCGGAATCACGACCGCAGACGGCGGCAGCAGGCGTCGGACGACTGCCGTGGCTGTCGGCGCTCGCTGCAGAATGCCACCATAAAACATCTATTGTTACGAGTAGGTCCCGTGTGTTATGGCGTCATTCAAATTTTCGCTCAGATGCCTAGGTTTTTAATGCTTCATGTAAATATGACGTTGGTGCGGAACCCCCTTTACTCGAGTAAGATTCGCACCAACCGGTTTTTTTTAACTCAAAGTGTCCACAAATGTTAACGTTTTTCGTAATCATGTATGTATGAATGACCGGTTGAAAAAATTAAGAGTCTGTTTAATTGACAACATTTCAAAAAAAAAGCGTTTTTGTTTTTTCGCGTTTATAATAGCTGGTTAAAAATTAGACTGTGTTTCTCAGTTTTTCTTTATTTAACTTAAATTCTTCGTTAATAATTTATTAAAGAAATAGTCATTAAAAAGACGGTATATACAAAAGTTAGGAATACTGATGTCGTGACAACATAAATTCGTCGACTTCGGGCAGATTGCGGCTATCCGCTTTTACAAATCCGTTAGTTACTTTCATTTTAAATAGCATATATCAAAACAATAGTATTACGAGAATCGAAAGCGTGTCGTTAGAATCAAGTAATCCGTCAGAGAGATAAAAAATTGACATGACGGTAGTATATTTTTTTCAATTCCTATGGTAATAAATGGACTAAGGGCACTATAAATGTATTCCTAACATTCACAATCCAACTTTTTTTACTGTTTTTCCTAAATATTAAAAAACTACTGCATAAAAAAACCCAAAAATATTTTTACTGTAATCAGCAGTGTAAAATCTACAAACGGTATTTTAATTTACTACCTTAGCACATACGAATTGTTGTCAATTATGGATGAACTTATAAACTAAAAATAAGTGTTTTAAAAAACAAAAAACCGCATTCAGAAACGCAAAAAATAACTTCTTTTAAAATTATAGGTATAGGTATACTGAAGTCGGCGACTCACGATATTTTTAGCCAAAGACGGTTTTTTGTTTTTTAAAACATTTATTTTATTTTATACTTTTTAGGCCCTGTTGTTTGATCAATAGTTAAACTAAAAAATTGTTAAAATTCGAAAAAGGAAAGGAAAATTTGACACATTTCCTTGAGAGTTTAACCATTAGTAAAGTTTTTTGACCATTAGTTAGTTTAACTACTAATCAAACAACAGGCCATTAGTGATCATAATAAGCTATTATGTCGTTCCACTTCTTAGTTGATATGAAACTTTAAGACATTTTAAGCTCGCCGCAAGCAACGCCTTGGGAAAGTCATAGTCATATTTAAACAATTAAATGTTCTTCGTTACAATTGCTCAAAAATCTTAATCGAGATACCTATCTTATCGCCACCCTTGAAATAGGTACCGTTGAGGAGTTCCGGTGGCCATTTGTGGTCTTCATCATCAGTTCCACTTCACCAAATGATACTCTCTGAATGCAAATGCTGGGCTTGTTACTAAAAATACTAAAATCGCTGTATGTATGCCTATAATATTTGAGGAGTTCCCTCAATCCCTCACGGATCCCCTCATCAAATTAATATTTGGTGACAATGGGACCACCTCGGAAGTATACTCTATCAAACAAAAAATAATTTTTAAAATCGGACAACTCTGTAAAATGTTCAAACTGAGACCCCCTTTTTTTAAGTCGGTTAATATACTAAAACCTTCTCCTACGTGTCAAAAATACACATCTCAAAACAGCATCAAAATTGGTTCAGCCAAACGCGAGATAATCGCGGGCAAACATACATACATACACACATACATCGACGGTCCCCGCGAATAACCGTGTACGAGCTCTTACACGATTTTTTTTTTATTGCATAATAACGTTATTTTACCTATAACGCACCTCCTAGATTTTTTTCAAGCAAAAATAATGATTAATAACCTGTTTTAAGGTAACTTCAATGTTTTTTCTAGGGAAAATACAATTATAGAATACGCAGCAAAATAATAATAAACCACTGTGAAGCACAAATCTCGTCTGTTTTAAACAATAAGAAACGTGTATCATCGGACGGATCACTTAGTGACTCGTGTAAACTGCTTTGCACGTTTATTCGTGTAATTTATTTCATCGTACGTTTTCGTATTGTCTAAAATGCAATATGAAAGCAAATCAGTTTGCTTATGTAATAGCCTATGTTGATCACTCTTGTAAAGTTTTAGTGTGTAAAAACTTTTGCCCCTGTATAATTCTATGCTAGTGCATGAATGTAAACTATAATGGGTAATACATTTATTACAGCAAATAGCTTTAATCTGCAAGCATGCAGTATCTGTTTTTAAAACTGTATTTTGAGCGTCTACTATTTGGGTATTGCCCTAAAACACACTATTTGATGTGCAGAAATTTTCCGTTTTGCTGTAACACCTATTATTGCGTCAGTCCCGCGTAAGCAGTCTATTTACAAACAACGTGTTGCGGACTTGTGACGTAGTTTTAACGCGTATTAATTAAAACTACGTGTATTACTGAAACCATGAATCGATCAAGGTGCAGAGGGATGTTATGAGGTGCGGATGAAGAAGATAATACGGGAAATAAAGGTAAGGTGTAGCCCATAATTTGACTAACTTTTTTTGTAATAGGCACCCTTGAATTTCACTACCCATAATTTTCAATTCAAAAACAAACCGGGTGGTCGATTAAGTGTGACCGAAAGCGAAACATTAAACTTAGCTTAGGTAAGTATACGTGTACCTAAATAACCATTGTATTCTATGGCAGTTAGCAGCGTACATATAATAATATAATAGGTATATCGTGCAGAACTGATCAGAGGAACCCGTAGTGTTCGGCGTGACCTCCGGAGCTATAACACACGCCTAATTGAGCAGGCGATAGAGCAAAACCGAGGGTCCAAAGTATTCACTCAGCAGCTTGGAAGGAGCAACCTGAAGAAGCTCACAACACATGAGTGCAGGGCCGTGTTGTCAAAGTCGGAGATTTTTGCTAAGATCGAGGACTTCTATGGACAGCTGTGATTTTAGAGCCACACTGACACGCCACTATACCGACGAACTGCCAGAAATCAGCGAAATAGAGAGCGTGTTGGCATAAGGCAGCTTAAAAATGGAAAAAACCCCCGGTGAAGATGGAATTACGTCAGAGCTTCTAAAGGCAGGAAGAGTCCCTGTTGTCAAGGAGCTTCGAAACATATTTAATTCCATCATACATTGTGGAAAAACTCCAAAGGTGTGGCATGGTGCAAAAGCGGTATTGTTCTTTAAGAAGGGAGACAAAACACTTCTTAAAAACTACAGACCCATTTCTCTCCTAAGCCATGTCTATAAGGTAATCACGAATCGTCTTGCCAGAAGACTTGACGAGTTTCAGCCTCCAGAGCAGGCCGGGTTTCGCACGGGGTATATCACCGTATGGACCACATCCACACAGTAAGGAGGATTATACAGAAGTCCGAAGAGTATAATCGGCTAATACTGTGCTTGGCGTTTGTGGACTATGAGAAGGCCTTCGATCCCATCTAAACCTGGGCTGTTTTGGAATCCTTACCGCGATGCCAAGTAAACCGTCGGTATATCGCAGTGTCGAGATTCTTGTACGAATCTGCGTTTATGTATGTACATGACAAACAGTCTGAACCAATCCAATTGCGCAGTGGGGTGAGAGACAAGGAGACGTTAATTATCTCGGAAACTGTTCACAAGTGCATTTGAAGATTTGTTTAAGACGTTGGACTGGAAAGGTAAGGGCATTATCATAAACGGCGATTTCATCTCGCACTTGCAATTCGCAGACGACATAACTAGTCTTGATGGCGGAGTCGCTGGAGGAGCTGCAATAAATGCTGGACAACCTAGCATCCGCGTCAGAAAGCGTAGGTATCAGCATGAATTTGGATTAAACTAAAGTCATGTTCAATGACCACATTGATCTGAGACCTATTGCTGTGAATGGTCATCTTCTTGAAGTTTTTTCTGAGTACCTATACCTACCTCAGGCAGATCCTGCAACTAGGTAAAAATAACTTTGAGAAGGATGCCAAGAGAAGGGTCCAATTGGGCTGGGAAGCATTTGGAAAACTACGTCAGGTCTTCTCTTCACCCATCCCGCAATGTATGAAAACGAACGTTACGGTGCCGAAACGTGGACACTAACTGTGCGGCTGGTCCACCAGTTTAAAATCGCTCAGCGAGCAATGTAGGATAAAATCCGTAACGATGTATCCGACAGAGAACCTAAGTAACCGACACAGCACAGAGAATTAGCAAGCTGAAGTGGCAGTGGGCTGGCCATATCTGTAGAAGAACCGATAACCATTGCGGTAGACGTGTTCTTGAGTGAAAACCGCGACTCGGCAAACTTAGTGTAGGACGCCCTCCAGCAAGATGGAGTGATGACTTGCGGTACGCTGCTGGCATGTTGGTTGCAACAGGCCAAGGACAGGGTAAAATGGCGCACTTTAGGGGAGGCCTACGTTCAGCAGTAGACTGATATAGGCCTTAAACACGGACTAAATTGGTGTTACAACTTTTTTTATTTGATATTTTAAAGTATTTTATGCTAAATAATGGTTCAATTTAAATTTAGTAAGTGTTTATGTTATAAATAATTTTAAAAACCATACTAACATTTATTTTTAGCATGTTAAAATATGAACCAGTAATAAAGAATGCTTTATCCCGATGTACAAGAAACTCACTAAAACACAATACTAAATTAATATGTCATACAAATTCCCATAACAAAATCGCAACAATCGAATAACATAACAGATGTTACTTAAAATACACAAGAACACCCATGCAAACGTTTATTAAATATAAATATCAAAACTAATTTCTCACTTATACATTAGTATATTGTTGACATACCTAGTCGATCGCTTATCGTTTAAACACGAATAACAGTGTAAAGGTTTTTGATATTTAGGTTACAAATGAATTTTCACACGAATAAAAAAATAACATGATTTTCTCACATTTTCTTGAAAACCCATAGACTTAAAAATGTATTTAGGTCATAAATATATTGGATTATTAATTTCCATTGTTTTCTCTCTACATTGTTTTAAACTAAATCCATCAGGTGAAGAGATATTCAAGTTTTTCCGTATTTTATTTTTCCTGTAAAGTTGGTGTTTTGATAATACACGTTTATTCGCGGGGACCGTCGACATACATACATACATACATACATACATACATACAGGTCAAACTGAGAACCTCCTTTTTTTTGAAGTCAGTTAATAAGTAAAGGTACCTAATACCAAATTCAAGTTCATATACCAACCCAATTCCATCCCACTCACAAAGAAAGCGAGGAGCCTTTTTAGGGAGTAGGTATGTTACTCACTCGGTCAATAACGGTTCAACATATTTCATTGAGTTCTTTCTCAAAAATACTAAAATCTGATACGAATTACATACAGTGTGTCCCATAAACCGACGTCAACCCGCCTAGAGCTGATAGAGCAGCTAAAAGCTATCGGTTTAACCCCTATATTTGTTGACATTAAGTTTGTTTCTCCATACTATGTGTCTCAGTGTTTGTTTTTCTCTTTGTATGGAAAAACCACATTATGTCATTACTCAAAAGTTGGTTAAAAAAACGAGCAAAAGAGTTTAAAAACTTCGGCGATTCGTGATGAGTCTAATAATGTAAGATACCACAATAAAACTTCTAAAATAAAACATGAAATTAAGGACTTTTCGTGACGATGACAAAAGGGAAAATTAAAAAAAAACAGATTACAATGCTCAATATCTCCGAAACTAGTAAAAATCGCTGAACATACATAGGGGTTAAATTAAATCGATAGTTTTTTAGCTGCTCTATCAGCTGTAGGCGGGTTGACGTGGATTTATGGGACAACCTGTATACACAACAACTCATTGAAAAAGTAAAGAGATTGTGGTCTAATTTATATTTGTTAAATAATACATTTAAATCAATTAACCTGTTTAAACGCCGATCACGATTGTCACTGTACAGTCGGTTGGTCCTCCTCGACGAACTCGACGTCATCGTCGTCGCAGGTGTGGATGTTGATAAATGTTAAAATACATGGGACCTACTAGTATAGCAGAGTTCCAGCAGCAGAATATATAAATATAAACTTACAGAATGTACGTTGAAGTCACAACGCGGCACCAGTAGGTATGTCATCTATATTGACCGGGGGATTTTGAAATTTATGTTTTCTTTGGTACCGATAGCAACATCAACAAAAAACTGATAGATGCGTCTACTAAAAAGTCGAAAAAAAATTTAGAACAGTAATACTTTTTTTACTGTTCTTTTAAATACGAGTAAACATATCAGTTCAAGAGAATCAGTTTGTGTGTATTTGTATATTTTTATTCAATAAAAGTATACTTGAGCAATCGACATCATTAAGAAAGTGAATTAATTGCTCTTTAGGGCCTCCATAGACCCAGCCCCGCTGTCGCTATTGGGCGATCTGCAGTTTTAATGCCCAACAAGCAGTCCGTCTGGAAGCCCTAAAGTCTCATACAACATCATTACATTGTTCCCAAATGAAATGAGAGTTTCTGTGATAGTACGAATATTCATGCGAACGGTTTACAAAAAACATTTTTTCATTAGGTGTACATTGATTTCAGTTACAAATTGTATTGGTTTTTGATGTGAAACGTTTTAAAAATCTCACCCAAACAAAGGCACAGATCAGAAAAGTGGATCCGACCAGTGGTCATTATTTAGCTGGTACAGTCAGCTCGCAATTGCGTTTGAGTTTGCGTCGGGGCCGAGCGGTGTGGCGGCGGGGGATCCCTCGTATCACGATCCTGAACGCACTGGATGAATCCCGACGTGGAGCGCCTCGATTTCGCGCACTCCAGTAGAAGAAGCTGGACTCTATTCCGCAAATTGGGAGGTGCTGCGGCGACTGCGAGAGTGGAGAACTCGGTGCAGCCGGAAGAAATCGCCAAGCGCCTACAGCAACTAACAAAAAGTGGTTCTCTGGACAGGGGGTTTGCCAAATCGATCCGCAAGAGTAACACTGAAAGGGTTGGGAAACTCGCGGTGCATGAAACCCTTGGTTCCCCTTTCACTATCCTCGATCTGGAGGCCGCCCTACGTTCGACCAAGAGCGGCAAAGCAGCAGGCACGGACGACATATACCCTGAATTTCTGGCCCGCCTTGGGAAACGAGCTAAGAGATGGCTGATAAGCTTCTTTAATAACCTCCTCGAGTCCGGTATCCTACCTCCGATCCTAATGAGGGCTAAAGTTATAGCCATCTTAAAGCCGGGGAAACCTGCTGACGATCCTGCGAGCTATAGACCCATCTCACTGCTGATTGTCACGTACAAACTGTTAGAGCGCTTGCTGTATAACCGAATGTATCCAATTGTCAACCCCCACATGCCCGCGGAACAGGCTGGTTTCAGGGCGAATCGATGTTGTGCGGACCAGGTGCTGGCACTAACATCGTATATCGAAGCCGGCTTCCAGAATGGTCTCAAAACCTTTTCTGCCTTTGTCGACCTTAGGGCGGCCTACGATACAGTGTGGGTGGACGGTCTGCTTCACAAGCTGATTGATATGGCACCATGCAAGAGGATCCTTAAATGAGTGAAAAGCATGCTTGATTAAGGTGATGCTTGGTGCGAAGGAAAGTAGTTTCAAAATAGTGAAAAATAGACTACCCCAGGGCTTAGTGCTCGCCCCACTACTTTTCAACGTGTACACGAGCGACGTGCCCCCTACGATCGCCGAAAAGTTCATGTATGCTGACGATCTGGCTTTGGCATATCAGGGTAAAAGGTTTCAGATGGGTGATGACGTGCTCACTGATGACCTCCACGCGCTGAGTTCCTATTATAAAAAATGGCGACTTTGCCAAACCCATCCAAGACGGAAGTCACCGCTTTCCATCTTACCAACTGTTTGGCTAGCAAGGAGCTAAACGTACTTTTTGACGGGGAGAAGGTCCGGCATAATTTTACCCCGAAATACCTGGGTGTCACCCTAGATAGGTCGCTAACTTTCCGCGTTCACCTGGAGGCCTCTGCGCAGAAGGTGAAAACACGAGTGAACCTGATAGGGCGTCTGGCTGGGACTACGTGGGGTGCTCGTGCGGATGTCTTGCGGACTTCCGCCCTGGCTCTGGTGTACTGCACTGCAGAATACTGTGCTCCGGTGTGGTACCGAAGTGCTCACACCCATAAGGTCGACGTCCAACTGAACCGAGCCATGCGGATAATCACGGGGACATTGCGTCCCACTCCAACTTCCTGGCTCCCCGTGCTGGCTAACATAACTCCTCCGCACCTGAGGCGCTCGCGGGCGGCGGCGACAGAATGGGATAAAGTGGTCAGCACCCAACTTCCACACAGGTTGCCGATTGCCAGAACCCTGGACAGGCATATACCGCAGCGACTCCCCTCGCGTTGGCCTCTCTGGTCAGACCCCGTCATCCGCCAACCCTTTGAAATTCGGTCCGCGTGGTCGGCTGACTGGGAGTCCCAGGAATGCTCGGCGGGTGCCCTTGTGGGGAACCCGTCTGCCCAGCTGCCTGGTTTCAAGATCGGCCGTAAGATCTGGACGACGCTGAACCGCATCCGCACGGGAGTCGCCCGCTGCAACTATTGCCTTCACAAATGGGGCCTTAAAGACTCGCCAGCGTGTGATTGCGGCGCTCAACAGCAAACAGCTTATCACATCGTGGTCTCGTGGAGGAGTGTCCCAACCGACGTTTTGCTGGCGGCTACGCGAAACTTAGCGGGTGCTCTGAGGAGGCTATAGACTGGCTAAATAATTTAGATTTACTTTTATAAGGAACGCAGGACCTTCACTCGTAAGGCCGTACGATTATAATAATAATAAATCCCTCGTATATTTTTATAGGGTTTTAATTAGAACAATCAATTTAAATAAAAATAGGTGTAATTTGTAACAATATTTATAGGTAAAAATAACCAGGAACCATAAATAAATATAAGAATGATGCCAGCGGCCTCACTCAGCCCCTGCTAGTTAGAGCCAGCCGGAAATATAAATCACGGCTATCGTCGATAAGAGGAGGTTATCGGCCAAGCTGGCGCCTGGCGCTGAGCGAGCGGGGGTTGCGGGAGCGTGTCAAAGCTGCTGCGCGACGCCGAACTGACGACCACCTCGATATATAGTCCATTCGCTTAGATAGTGTCACTACACCCGCACGCACTTGTGGTTATTGTAATAAAATACGAATTTAATTAGATGTAAACTGTCAAATTCAATTGCGGGTATACGGCTCGCATTCTTTGTTTACGCTGCGGCATCCTTTTAATGCTAGCGGTGCACCCCAAAATTCAGTAAAATGCTGCAAATGGGTGTTAAAATCATGAAAATCGGAACGATTGATCTTTAGGCCATACAAATCAATTTGACCCGTAGCACGAAAAAAAAAAACAAATTCTATCAGTTATCTTTATTTTGTATGGGAAAAATAGTTTCTTGTTCTGAAACCTATCGTGTGTGGTATCTAATAAAAGGGCTTATTAAGCCAATTCTAAAAATATATTACATAATTATATTTCAGTCAGTTGTTTTAAATAAAAATAAAAATCATTTTCTAAACATACCAAGTTTGGGCTTCTTCAGATATGATACGGTTGAATCATTATTTGTTAAATATATATACCTAAAATGATAAGTAATAGCCTCATATCCAACCCCAAGAAAGCAATTTTGAAAATATTTCCATTTAGTATTTTTTTATAATTTTATTATATTAGGTACCTAATCTTATAAAATCACAAGTAGTTGACATGACCAGAGGTCGGAATAGGTAGTGCTTATTAACCTAAACTTGACTCATGTTCATTCATGCGCGAGTGAGATGGGAATACGTTATTGAATGAAGATGCAACAAGTTTAGGTTAATAAGCACTACCTATTCCGACCTCTGGACATGACATAACATGTATAAAAAGTTCAATTTTAGACACTGAGGATGATAAATACTAATGCGAGAGGAGCTTTCAATTATATTTATATTATTTACTAGCTTTCGCCCGCGACTCCGTCCGCGTAGGAGTCGTTTATCGCTGCTCCTTTGGGAACTATCCATTTTTTTATAAATCGAAGGAGTCGCGGGCGAAATGTAGTAAATAATATAAATATTTATGATTGAAAGCTCCTCTCGCATTAGTATTTATCATCCTCACCCCCTTACTAATAAACGATGAGTAACGGTGGTATAGCTATACAATGTTTTGTCCTTATTTGTCAAATTCAAATATCACAATGACCGATAAGGACAAAACATTGTATAGCTATAACACCGTTACTCAACGTTTATTAGTAAGGGGGTCAGTGTCTAAAATTTTATTGAACTTTTTATACATGTTTCAACTACTTTTGACTTTATCACATTTTGTAATATAAAAAAATTCTAAATGTAAACATTTTCAAAATTGCTTTCTTGAGGTTGGATATGAGGCTATTACGTATCATTTTAGGTATATTTAACAAATAATGATTCACCCGTATCATATTATCTAGAGGAGCCCAAACTTGGTATGTTTTGAAAATGATTTTTAATTTAATTTGAAACAAGTGACTGGATTATAATGATGTGATATATTTGTAGAATCGGCTTAGGCGGCACTAACTTACACACGATAGGTTATAGAACAAAAACATTTTTTTCCATACAAAATAAAGATGACGTCATAACTCGTCTCCCTTATTGTTTTTTATTTCGTGCTACGGGTCAAATTGATTCTTATGGCCTAAAGATCAATCGTGCCGATTTTCATGCTTTTAACACCATTTGCAGCATTTTTTGGCGTACCGCTAGGACTATTTGATAAAAGGCAGTACGTGCCAAGGCGACGCGATACAAAGGCGACGAAGCGAACGAGCTATATATCACAAGCGACTCTCCTCGAAAGGATTACACTTTACAAGTAGGATTGCCTTAAAAAGAATGGTCGGTATAGGTATTTCGCGAATGGCAGCGTCGCTAAATGTAAAGCTTAATTGGTCGGTAGAAGGTCGTGAACATCGGGGAGGAGCGGCTACGAGGGTGACGCTGTTTAAACGAGCACTGCAACCAGTTGGGCAAGTCCTCGTATGTGTAATCTAATGTAATTGCTCAATGGATGGTGTGCGTTGATAAGCACGTGCGAGCGAGCAGGCCGTTGCTCCACTACCTGCCGCTATCGGTCGCCGTGTGCCCGCGCCGCCCGCGGCTCGCCTCGTTCCCACCGCGCCGCCCGCACCGACCGCACCGAATAGAGTTGTGCCCGCTCGGTCTTTAAAGGGAGCTCTCCGATCTCGGTCAAACGAACGAGTTCGGTCTTTTAGTTCCTTTAAGTCCTTTAGCTCCGGAGCAAATTTCGAGATCTGAGCAGAACACGCTTTGAAATAAGTACTATTTATCTCGTTCACATCGAGCGCCGTGCCGTGCACACGTGACTCATTCGCTGTGTTTCGCTCATACGTTCAACAATTGCTACTAGGTCAGTAGCAATTGTTGAACGGACCGAAGACCGATTAAGATCGTTTACGAAGTTCTTAGTTCCTGACCGACACAAGACTAGCACCGAATACTCGGCGAGGCGACCAGCGCATGCGGCTCCTCGAACCGGTATTATTCAACATCAATCAGGAACAAAAAATAATTATGTAAGGGTGGATATGCGCGTCTACGGATGATCTCTCCTTCAGTACATTCTTACATGTCATTCGAACATGATTTTACCTGCGGTATATTTATTGCAACTGCGGCAAAAACCATGCATTTGTATTAAGTTCTAAGACGGACCGACGAAGGCTTCAATTACATAATATGAATTATTTCGTTAGGGGTAGGTATACCTACGGATTTTGATAAACAAAGAGCGAAACCAACAGAGAATGTTTGTTTCGCTCTTGCAAACATTTCAACAATCTGCAGAAAGCACGATTGTGGAGAGAGAGAGACCTTGGACTTTTACCTGCAAAATAATAATTATGTTTGTTTTTGTCCTGATTTCGACAACCTCGAATTCGAATGTTAGTTACCTTCCTTCGAAGCGAATTAATTATTCCGCATTGGCTCAGGAACAACAACGCGCTAAAAAACTCTAAATAGGTATGTACTCTAAAAATGGACTAATCAAGTCAAATAGTCTAAACCCTATTTCCATGCCACTGTGAATCATAAATACGAGTAGGTAGGTATATACCGTGCAGCCTTATATAGAACGCAAAAGTAACCTTTTAAAAGTGCATGGTATAATCCAAGTAGGTACTCGTAGAGAAAGGTTTCTTGAGTTCTATTGTGGTTGAAATTTGACTTCCGGAGCGCGGAAATTTGAGAGCTGTTGGTGCCGCGTAGGAGTGAGCTGAGGTGCTAGGCGCGTGCGACTGTCTCCGTGATTTCTTGCGAGTATTGGTAAGATTATTCCTGAATCAATCTATCGGCTGCTTAAAAACTCCACAAACCTCAAGGAGGTAACGCGACACGAAGAGGTGTACGTCAACGTCGGAGGCCGTACAAAACTTGAGGAACCACCGATAGTAGGTATTAAGAAACATTGCTGTAGGTACGTATACGTTACAGTCGACGTCACGTTTTAAAAGTTGCGAGAGTATGAGTCAATGATTTTATACTCATTTTAAGCATTATATTCAAATCCTCAACAATCTTTTATTTCAAAATAGTACATTACTACCTACAGAGGCCGAGACAAAAGGGGTTGCCGGCCGAAGACATATAGACGGCCGAGCAAAGCGAGGCCGGATAGGTCTGAGGCAGGCAACCCATATTTCCCGCCGAGGTATGTATAGTGCTTTTCTCAAACATCCAACATAATAATAATTCATTAAAAAAATTAAAACAAAAATTACAAAGTCAAATTACTAGGAGTGCATAAACATTTAAAGAAACCTACAGTGCTCAGTCATCCGCGCTGTGTCGTGTGCGCCCGCCCGCCCGCCGGTGTCCGCAGCGCACCGCCTGCGATCTAAGTTGCGGTACGCACCCCTAATTACCTTTGTTCTCCTAGTACTTTAGATAAACATGCAAAAGCTTTGGCTGGATGCACGGTTTAGTATATTAAAAAAAAACAGCTATCTAGCCTGTTCGTAAACACAGCCGCCATGTTTACACGAAAATAAAAAAAATCGTTTATTGTTTTTTTTAATACGCATAGTGGCAGAATGTCATGATGCCTGTGCCACAAATTTATGTGGAATGGAAATTAAAAAAGAGGACTTTGGCGGCCTAGGCCTGCACGATTTGTATGAAATTCCATTAACGACCTCTTGTCCTAGCCGCACCTGAAACGTCATACTTGGCGGCCTATTATAAGGAACATAACATCAATATTTCATGGCATGTTTGAGAATAGTACATTACTGCACAGACCGGGAAATAGGCCGTTGCGGGACGAGTGGATTAGCGTGGCGTAGACGCAGTCGAGGCCGCGATATAATACGAGTCCAGCAACCGCCGTTCCCAGTCGCGGCTTGTAGGTATAGTGCTTTTCTCCAAGATGTGAGGAAATATAACACAATTGTTAATAATATTAAACACAGTTCCAACATTTCCTCGAAAAACTATAGAAACTATAAAATAAAATATAGTTTAAACTATAACATTTATTACGCGTTTATGTTATTTCCGCAATTTATTTTGTTTATGAACGAAATTTCTATTAAACAAATGTGAAACTATTTGACACACTTTTAAATGCGTTGTAAATGCTGTTTGAAAAGGCTTAACTTTTTAGTCTATGACATTTAAAAAATAAAATATACAAGGTAGAATTTTGATTGCACGAGTGTTTGGCTGTTTGAAGATAGTTATCCTAGTCCAAACATGGTTTTAAAAAGTAAATAACCAGGTACGTAATGAAATTTCATACATTTTTCGCGGCCGCAGCCGTTGGTAAATAATAACATTGTTTTTTTATTTTATTTTGCCTAGTCATGGAACTAAGAACTTCGCGGGCTGATTTGACAACAGTAAGGTTAACATTTCCGAGCATGTGGGAGAAATAGTACATTATTGCCTAGGCATGGAAGTAGGCAATTGCGGACCGAGTATTGGATTAAACGGACGAGCTTGCGAGTCCATTTAAAAATACGAAGCCCGCAATTGCTGTTCCTGCCGAGGCAAATATAGTGCTTTTCTCAAAAATCGCAAGAAAGAATTGTGTTGGAGTCAAATCTTCATCGCTTGAACTCATTATTTGAATTGCATACAAACAGAAACTTCATCTGAAAAAACCATCACTCCTTACCGCCTTTTTGTTTATGATAAGACGAAACGCAATACTTGTTTTAAGAAAAAACATAAGCTATTCCAGGCACAAATAAAAAAGTTATGTTTCGAGTAAAATTTGGATGTATAAGACTTGTGCCCTCATTTTATTACGGTCCTTTTCACTTTTTAAAAAGTTACAAGTTAGGTAGTAATGGAATTTGTAAGCAACATTGCGGGCTTGTGTAGCAAGCACGCAATGTTTTTTTTTTTTAAATTTGACAACTGTCAGTAAACTTTGTACTTCGCGTCTCAATATGTAGATAGGAATGTCAACATTTCCGGACATTTTTGAGAAATAGTACATTATTGCCTAGGCATGGAAGTAGGCAATTGCGGGTCGAGTATTGGATTAAACGGACGAGCTTGCGAGTCCGTTTAAAAATACAAAGCCCGCAATTGCTGTTCCTGCCGGGGCAAATATAGTGCTTTTCTCAAAAATCGCAAGAAAAAATTGTGTTTATTTATTTATTTATTTATTTATTGGAGTCAAATCTTCATCGCTTGAACTCATTTTTTTTTAATTGCATACATACTGAAACTTCATGTGAAAAAACCATCACTCCTTACCGCCTTCTTGTTTATGAAAAGGAGAAACGCAATTCTTGTTTTAAAAAAAACATAAGCTATTCCAGGCACAAATAAAAAAGTCAAGGCAAGGCAATTGCGGGTCGAGTATTGGATTAAACGGACGAGCTTGCGAGTCCGTTTAAAAATACAAAGCCCGCAATTGCTGTTCCTGCCGAGGCAAATATAGTGCTTTTCTCAAAAATCGCAAGAAAAAATTGTGTTTATTTATTTATTTATTTATTTATTGGAGTCAAATCTTCATCGCTTGAACTCATTTTTTTTTAATTGCATACATACTGAAACTTCATGTGAAAAACCATCACTCCTTACCGCCTTCTTGTTTATGAAAAGGAGAAACGCAATTCTTGTTTTAAAAAAAACATAAGCTATTCCAGGCACAAATAAAAAAGTTATGTTTAGAGTAAAATTTGGATGGTATAAGACTTGTGCCTTAATTTTATTACGGCCCTTTTCACTTTTTAAAAAATTACGAGCTAGATAGTAATGGAATTTGTATGCAACATTGCGGGCTTGTGTAGCGAGCACGCAATGTTTTTTTTTTGAAATTTGAGAACTGTCAGTAAACTATGTACTTCGCGACTCAATATGTACATAGGAATGTCAACATTTCCGGACATTTTTGAGAAAAAGTACTTTTCGTACTTTGTTCGCTCTTCTTTCACATCACATTCCTTCAATTGAACGTTATTGTTTATCTGAGATAAATATGTGTAGGACGGAGAATGACATTTGCCTCGGTAAAATGAGCGCTGCCTGATGGGTGTGCGATTAATATTCAGCGAATTCGAATCGCCGCAAAAAGCCAATGTAGGAATATACTAGAATGTTAAAAACACTATAAAATTGTGTGTTTGTACTCGTATGTGAATCCCTTAAACTATCGAACCGAGTAAAAAAATATTTTACGAATAGTAAGTTACATTATCCCTGTCTTATATTTTGGCGTCTCCTTTTTTTGTTTTAGCCCCAGCGAAGCAAGGTCGAGCCGCTAGTCTATACTAATATTATAAAGCGGAAAGATTAGATTTTTTGTTTGTTTGTTTGTTTGAATTGAATAGGCTCCGAAACTACTGGACCGATTTGGAAAATTCTTTCACCATTAGAATCCTGTATTATCCCTGATGAACATAGGCTATAGTATATTTTCAAAAAAGTTAGGGTTCCGTATGAAAACTTCGATACTGTAACCTATATCTAACTATTACAGTTATGTCACAATAACTACTTTTTCATGTTAAAATATGCAATTGTAACGCCAGTATTAACTAGGCCCCATTATTCGTACCTAGGTATTAATCCTTATCCAAATAAATCACTTCGTTTTCAAGGCTATATAACTACCTGTAAATTACTTTTTAAAAGTAATCATGGGTGTAATAATTATCAAAATTGAAATTTAAGAAACAGCCCTCTAAGTGACTTTAATTGGTTTTATCTACAACAGAGAATAGATAGATATACACGTAAAATTTGGCTAATGGCTCCTGTATATTGTGTAAATAAGTGTAACATCACGCCTATATCCCTCAGCAGAGCATCAAAGAGTGTATGTATGTACAATATACATACATACATAGGTACATTAAATCACGCCTGTTTCACAGATGGGTACTATGGGTAGGACCACTCCTTTTTTTCTTTCAAGAGTGTATGTGATGATGAGAAATCTTTTACTTAAGTATCTAAACATTTAATTAAACTTAACCGAAACCATGCATCTCTTCTCTAATCTCTTCTGTAAATTAAAGTCGCTTCGCGCCTTTCTGCCTGTTTCTCCGCTAACTCCTTCTAAACCACGCAACGGATTATGATACGGTTTTCACTGTCATTTAGACAATTTATTCTAGATGGTTTATGTGTACATTTTATTCTAATTAAGTTTTAATATAGTTGAGAAACCTCAATGTTTTCCTACCAAGTCGTCAAAAATCGTTTTTCGTGCCCTTGCATAGCTTACGCCTGGCTAAACCTTAAGAAATGTGTCAAAATAATGTACTGAAGAACTGTAGTTCTTTAAAAAATCTAGTGGTCTAAGATCCGAATAGGAGACGATTTGCACCGGGCTGTTTATTCGATGAAAAGTATTTTATATCAAATTTAATACGCTAAATAATATGTGGCGAATAGGTAGGCTGAAAAAATTCAGTCCAGTACATAATTAATTAAAAAAATAAAAAATAACTTTGTTTTAAAACGTGTTCGTCTCCTATTCGGATCTTCTACTATAGAGAAATGTCCGCCATGGCATATGTCTTTCTCCTAAGATTGACTCACAGTAACCATTTTTATGTTTATGATTTTATTTTAATATATTAGGTTAAATTATTAGCTATTTTGTCCGATTCAGTATTTAACCATAACCAGATAAATACGTTGGGTACCTACCTTGGGCATTTAATGTAGATTAATATTGTCCTGTAAAATATATTTTTAAATAAATACTCTAGAAGATATGGCAGATTCAAAATTACGCGCAACATAGATTAGAACTCAAAACAAATATGAGAGTTTCGTTGTCTGCACGTATGAAAACCGGCTCTTTGCAGAGATGTTGCTCAAAATAGGAAATGGACAGATGCCGACAATGACAGGTAATAGGTGAAATTTCAGTGTAGATAGCGCAGCTTATATGAAACCCAGTCATGTATCAGCGTGTTAACTTTGCAATGTATACCGAATTGTCACCTGTCACGGGTCATTGTGAAGATGGTGAAATAGAGGGCTGAGCGTTGCGTGTTTTTCCCATGGACGTAAATATGTAGCCCTTTCGCGCGTCACTTCCAGGCAAAATTTGTTTGTATTGTGCAATGAAAAATCCGCTGTAAACATTTGTATACTATAGAGAGATTCTGTGATAACTGACAGTCATGATTTGAATTGAATTTAAAATCTATCGGCATCAAAAACTCAATTCCGCAAAAAGTGTCAGATAGAACGTCTTTCTAAATTCGTCCTTAAATAAAACCTCTACGCATATGCGCCTATCTATAAATTGAAAAGTATATTATTCCAGATGAACTTGGATTATTATAACTTATATTAACCGAAGCGAAGCGAGGGCGGGTAGCAAGTATTGAATAAAATCAAGGCAGTTGAGTTGAGTAAATTACCCTAGAACCCAGTAAAATTAATCGTAATAAATTACGCGATGTGACGTCCACAATCCATGGTGAGGCGATCTTTTCTGTCCGTGAACCAAGTATTGACATAATATGGCATATATTATATGCCAATGTGCGTAAGTAAACCGCATGCACACGCACACGCAATGACCAAAATATTCGTAAGTTTCTCCTTAATGTGGGCAAGAGACGCGTGGCGGCGGCCACGGCGACAGACGTCACCGCCGCCTCCGCTCCGGCCCCGGCTCCGCGCTCTCGGCACTCGCAAGGTCGCAGGTGACGGTGCATGACCCACGCACGTGAAGCAAGTTTCTCCACAGGCAGGACATTTCACTATCAACTTCTGTCTTTTTAATACGTTTCTAATTAGCTTCATTAGTATTTCTCTACGGCTAGACAAGTGGCGTTGTGGGAACGGTAACGAGTGTAACGACTGTTGAAATCAATCGATATTATACAGGGTGGTACTCGATAAACTGTACATATTGAAAGGGATGAAATTTTAGGTTAATTTATAGGTAAAACAACTTTTTTTTTTGCCACTGTTTTTTTTACACATTGTCAAACTTTTTAATAAAGTTTGGGTAGTAGGGGAAGCACGCCTAAAGTGGGTACCCTGCCTAAAGCAGGTAGCCTTTTAAATTTGCGTGCCTTTAGCACTAATAAAAATCTGTGGATGCGAAGTGACATTCGACACGTCAGCCAATCACAGGCAGTAATGCCAGTTGCATGGTGTACGTGTTGACAAGGTAAGACGCTAACGAAGTTTTTTGGTGTTTTCACTAGTTTTTTTCTTTTTTTTTACATGTGATTACTCTTAAATGGTTAATAACATGTTCTAATTTGTTTTAAGTACATTTTGTTTGGCTATTAGTCTTGTTATTTATGAAGCTGCTTTGTGTTTTATCGTTTCGGTTTGAAAGTTTTATACTGATAAAACAAAAACGTGTGCATAGGCAAATCGGGTATGGGAAAAGCGGGTATCCGCCATTGGCCTCTATTTGTATAAATTAATAAGCGGACTAATATTTTAGTTACTTTTATTATGTAGATGGTAGTAAATATAAAGGAAAAACTTACCAAGCGCCGTGGGGCGAGATCACATTGTGGCTACTATGTAAGAGGCGACCAAAAAATCGGTCAAAAGTGTAGTCAAAAAGTTTGGTATTAATTTATGTACAGTAAAAAGACACATGAATAAAAGCTGACCATTAGCATAAATTGATAATTTTAGGACAAATCTGTGAGCTTAATTAATTTCCAAGTTGATTTGTTCGCATAAGAACAATCACTACCCGCATTGCCCAAAGGTCTTACCCGTTTTAGGCACCCCCCACGGGCAAAGCGGTTTATTGGAAGGGTGCACATTTTAATTTTTTTTTTCATATAAAAACTGACGTATTTTCTCATTCCGTTGATTTGTGCGAAAGCGTAAAAGATTATAAAAACACATACATACTAATAAAGGAAATAAAATAAAATAAACTTTGTTTTTTTAACCATCATCCTTAGCGTACCCGCTTTGAGCGTACCTCCCCTACACTTACTTGTGACGGTGTAACTTTTGATCTGATAGCCCAAAAAAGATAAAACAAAATGCATAGTTGACATTAGTTACGTTTATAATAGTTGATAACAATATTAGACCAATTAAAAAAAATAACTGTTTAACTGCTTTTTTTGTGGAAAATTACTGCAAAAATATCATTTCGTTTTCATAAAAACACGATTGTCTCATAATTTTGCAGATATATAACATTTTTTTTTACGTTTTTAGATCTATAATTAAACGAGGAATAGCAAATAAAAATAGTGACAAATCTAAAAAAAATTGAGAAAATCGTGTTTTTATGAAAACAAAATGACATTCTTGCTGTAATGTATTAAAAAAATTAAGAAAAGAAAGTGTTTTTTTTTTTAAATTGTTTTTCCGATAAATTAACCTAAAATTTCATTTCTTTCAATATGTACAGTTTATCGAGTACCACTGTGTAGAACGCCGACGCAAGCTGCTGTGATCCTGACAGGCTTGGCAGGCTTGGCGGCGGCTAAGTCGCGCAGGACCGTCACGTCACTAGGCTCTGTTGGTAAAGGAAGTACAAGAAGTGGTGCCCCTTCCCCGCGGATTTACGCCGTCATTAGAGGCACCGACTACAACTTGAAGATAATAAATAGGTATTTGCTTTTATATCCCTGCAAATAGGGCTGTTTGTTCGTGCCCGTATTTTATGTCGGAGCAATGAGATTGAGGAAGCGTGCCCTAAAGTGATTTTGGGACGCTCTGACGGGCAACTTGGAATCGCCTCGTAATAGTGTGTCGACCAGAATAGTGAGTCACTTAAGGCCGAGCCACACCGAATGCGTGCGCGTAGACGTGCACGTGCGCATGCGCTTTCCATTGCGTTGTATAGTATGAATTCTCATACAATATGTCACACCGCTTGCTGTGCGCGCATCGCGTATCGCACGCATTGCGTCTCTCATGAGACAAACCGGCTGCGTGCTGCATGCACGCGTGCAGAGAGCGGAAAGGCAACATCACTTCGATACGTGTAGTGACGACGTTGTATCTAATAGGAGTTTGCTTTGCGTCGGCGAACAGGACAAGGCGAGTCACGCACGGCTCGGTGCTGCGCTTGACCACGCGCAGCTTTCTTGTGTTTATTTACAACTGTGCCGGTACACTTGGTTACTTTAAACATAAATCTCGAATTAATAGATAACCTTATTGAAATTGTGCGATAATATGAATGCCTATACAGCAAATACGAGTCAGAAGGCATAGGTTGTGATATCAACTATGTTATTGTCTTCCTGCATTGACATCGTGGACCCATGCTTTTTGATGTCGAGGGAGTATCTTGACATAAAAGTAAAAACAATATTTCTTCTGCGGAACTGCTATCGAACATGGTGCTAAGAATGGTTTGCAAAATTGCAAATGCCCGCTGGGTACGCTACTGAGCTGCAGAGTGTGCCTGCGTGGCGTGTGCAGCTCTCTGCAGCACGCGTAGCGTCGACGTGCGCTGCGACGATGCTGCACACGCCACGCAGGTACACACTGCATGCAGCTTACGTCGACGCTTACGTGCTGCATAATAACAAAATGTTAAATAAATATTATCTGTAAGTTGACATGTCTTCTAGTGTACTTTATGTTTATGTAAATCTTAAATGTACTTGTTCAAGAATCGACTGCTACTAGCCTAGTTGGTAGTGACCCTGCCTACGAAGCTGGCGGTCCCGGGTTCAAATCTCGGTAAGGGCAAATATTTGTGTGATGAGCACGAGTATTTGTTCCTGAGTCATAGATGTTTTCTATGTATTTAAGTATATATTTCTCTATATTATAAGTATTTATATCGTTGTCTAGTACCCATAGTACAAGCCTAGAGTTTAGTTTGGGACTAGGTCAAGTGGTGTGACATTGTCCCCTGATATTTATTTTGTTTTTTTTTTTCTATTCTATTCTTCTATTAGAAAATTATAAAACATAAAATAATTACAATATTTGAACTGCCAAGGATGCTTACTTATAATATGTTATGTTTACGTTTAAGGCCGAGCCACACCGGCTGCGTGACGTGCACGTGCACGTGCGCGTTCGCTTTCCACTGCGTTGTATGGATACATGTCGTAATGAGAATTCATACTATACAAACGCAGTCACAAAACAGATAGGTACAGAAGTAAATCACATGTATGTACTTCACTTTTCATACCTACGCTCGGCGATCGCTCTAGGGTTGTCAACTATGGCTTATGCACAAAACACTATCGTGGTAGTGGCACTCATATCTAGTTGTAACAAAACAATAAACCTACCTACTATTACAATACAAAAAGTTTACAGAGCAGAAACGTACAAAATTTTATGTTTGTCAATTTTCACTATCGAAAATCCGTAATAACTTCTAAAGGATTACCCTAGTTACACAATTTCCATTGCCCTATCCGTTCTAGACCTAAACCTATCAAATGACACTAAAAACAACACAATATCTACACAAAAAAAAAACATGTTTTCAACTTACGTAAGGTGGCGTGAATAATTTACCTTACAATCATTTAGTTAAGTATTTCGTTTATACTGATTCAAAATAGGAAACTAATATATACTTTTCACAACACTGCTCGGAAATATGGCCATAGATGGTCTTGTTTGGGGTCACAAAACGTCACTTATAAGGCCAGACCAAGAATGTTTTTGTCGGCGTGTTTGCTGATTGGTCGAGAACATTGTTGTACAACTTTAAGAACTAATGAAAATCAATCAATAAATTTTTGTGTCATAGCTCCTTAAAATGAAAAATTTAAATCGACCAATCAGAACACACCATTTTGTGTCGTAAAATATAAGGTGTATTTTTGCTAAAAGATACACAGACTAAAAACTATGTCACTGCTTTTTTTTTTATATGTAATTCAAACTTGGCCCCTAATCACGAACCACTAGAGATGAAATTACATGGGAGATATGGCGAAACAAATACAATTTTATATGGAGTTGACATCTTCATCTTGCATGTTAGTTTATTAATCTCGAGTGCAACGAGAACAGGGGACCAGATTAAAAAAAAAGTTATCGATGGTAAAATTGAAGGTGATGTCATATTAACATGAATTAAAATTTGAGTTTTGAATATGAATTTTTATTTTATTTCCTCCCAGTAATTGTGAAAAGCACTATGTCTGCCTCGGTAGAAAGTGCAATGTATGGACTCGTACACTAGAGGGCCTCAACTACGTTTCGGCCCTCTATATGACTCGTCCAAAAATCGCGTGCTTTCTATCCTCTGCAACAATGTACTATAAATCGATCTTATTCTTCGGGGGCCGAGGCGGGGAGCTTACCTACCTATGTAACTGTTCTGTGTAACGTTAAAACGAGCCATCGAAATACCTACAAGCAGGTACCTACTTACCTCTCTGACCAATGGTAGCTTAAAAAAAAAATGTTGAATTTAAACAACCATCCACTGAACAGTTATAATAACTCTTTTTTCACGCACTCGCGCTCGCACTGGTCCCAGCCGGTCCGAGATATCGTGTCCGTGAGCAGTGTCTATGTGTGCGTTGCTCCAGCGCACTTTGTATGTAGATTGACTTCTGTACCTATCTATTTTGTGACGCAGTGGAAAGCGAACGCGCACGTTCACGTCACGTAAGCGGTGTGGCTGGGCCTTTAAGGTTTTAAATTTAAAAACAATCCAACTGATTTTCATACAGGTTAAGTTTATGTTGTAATTCCCTATTACAATATTTCCCTAATTCCCTAATTCAATGGAAGCTGATTCATGTAATATTTTGTGGATAGCTATATTATAAAAATAACCAAGATACAAGACAACAAATATTTGTTCCGTTCTACCAAAACCGAATTTAACATGGAGCTTATATGGCCGACGTGTTACATGAGGTCACAAGGCTCATCGGATCTCTCTGTCGAATCGCTGTATCGCTGTGTTATTTCATAGTTTGTTCAGAAATCCATGCATATTCCCTATTCATTTCGCTGCAATAAGCGAATCTGACAGGAGGTACATACGTACTAATGTTACCTTTAATAGTAGTATATTAATGTAATCTGAAAATATTTATTTTCATTATTTATTTAGCCTCGGAAAAAACCGCTTTTTTAAATGTGTACCTAGTGATGATCGGCACTAAAAAAACATAAATAATTTGTTTCAAATCTTGGCGATGGCGTCTGGTGTCGTTCTGCTAGAGACAGCAATATTATTTTTGTTCAATTTATCAAATAATTTTAAACAACGATGTTAACTGCACCCCAGCGTCACCTTTTGCCAGGGAAACTCAACTCATGCCCTTGTGTGGCGCCTCGCATCGACTACAGTAGCGGCAACGAGTGATGGCACTTTTGAAGTTTGCTCGCTCATGAAGTTCCCTAAATATTGACAGCAAGTATAAAGGAACAGATGTCAAACTTCATTGTTGCAGGTACCGGAATAGTGATGTACTGCTAGCGCTGTAATTTACCGAAACGCATTTCGTAACTAGCTTCATCTTGAGGTTGTTTTTATTTGCTCAAACTCTAGCGTTCATCGTTTTAATCATAACTAACAAAAACACCTCAAAAAAACAATTCGCGTGATTATAACAAAGGACCGCTGACTGGTACAACAACGTATGACAATGAAGTCACTGCACTTTCGCGTCACCGCCGCTGGCAAACTCGCGTCCTAGCTCTGAGTTAACGTGGTTTAATGATTATTTATTCACTCATTTATCAATAATTTCACATTTTGTATATTTTGACACAATATTTCAAATTTTTGACAATGTCGTCTTCTTCTAGCCACTCAGTTTATTTCGAGAGTTTGATCTACAATTTATGGCCTTTTATTTTTATGCGTTATTTCTTTAATAAACTTTTTAAAAATATACTTCTCGCACTTGACTGAATTTTTTACAATAAAATGGAGTGTTTCACAACACTATTTGTCACCTATCAAAAGTGCCATCACTCGTTGCCGCTACTGTAACATCGCTCGGTGGTTCATTGTGATTCCTGTAAACTAACTTTGATGGGTGAATTATAAAAGGTTCTGTTTTTTTTGTAATTTACACGCATTCATTCTCCTTCTAAGAATACTTGGTTTGTGATAGGCCAGCAAATAATACCAATTTTTTTGTAAAATAGTTTACATAATATATATACATACAATGGTGAACAAATATTCTACTTAAAGTTATGTCATGCTGTCTTAGATGATATTTAGTAAATTATAAAAAAATACTAAATGTAAATATTTTCAAAATTGCTGTCTTAGGGTTGGAAATGAGGCTATTACGTATAATTTAAGGTATATTTTTTACCCGACTGCGTCAGAAGGAGGGTTATGTTTTTCGAGCGTATGTATTTACAAATAATGATTCAACCGTATCACATCTGGAGAAGCCCAAACTTGGTATGTTTTAAAAATGGTTTTTATTTGAATTTAAAACAAGTCACTGAAATATAATGATGTGATATATTTTTAGAATCGGCTTAGTAAGCCCTTTCATTACATACCACACATGATAGGTTTCAGAACAAAAAAATATATTTTTCTCATACAAAATAAAGATTACGTCATAACTCGTCTCCTTTTTTGTTTCTTTTCCTTGCTACGGGTCCAATTGATTCTTATGGCCTAAAGATCAATCGTTCCAATTTTCATGACTTTAACACCATTTGCAGCATTTTTAGGCGAACCGCTAGGACTATAAGTATAAACACTAGTCGCCTGTATCTCAAGAACCAATCAAGTCTACAAGTTAGTCTTGATAGCTTTCCTTTTAATTCGTTGCATCTGCTAATGCCTACTAAAAATCATCTAGGACATCATTAAATTACTTTAAATAGAAAATTAGTTTGTAGATACTCTTGTTTTTTACCCGACTGCGTCAGAAGGAGGGTTATGTTTTTCGAGCGTATGTATGTTTGTATGTATGTATGTATGTCTATTTCTGGGCACGCTCTGCAGCCTAAACGGCTTGACGGATTTTAACATACGAGGTGTCATTCGATTCGTCGTAACTGCCGAAGTGACTTAGGGTTTATAATATTTCAATATAGCGTCCGCGGAAAAAAAATGGAAGGGGATTTTTTTTTATTATTATTATAACATGATATGGGTATCAAATGTATAGGCTATTAAATAGCCCATTCCAAATATAATTATACATTCACTGAAAAAAATAATTGGTCGCTTGTAACAAGATTGTGATTGTTGTGCATAAGCGTCTTGATCCCATACGAGCTCGACAAGACGATAGATACACCAACTAAGACGTTAGATACATCAACTAAGATGTTAGTCGAATCACTAAAGAAATTGCTGTTGTTACTATCAGTTTTGGCTTAGATAACTAATATCTAAACTATTGTATTCATTTTATGTCAACTAAGTGAAAATCTGTCTTTGTTGGCTCTCATTTTTTTTAGTGTTATAACCAGAGCTCGGAATAGGTAGTGCCTATTTACCTAAACTTCGCGGGAGGACGTAACTAAGAGTGGTTAAAACCACCAAAAATAATTATTTCTTATTATTGAATGCGGGATTTCCCGGGATTGACTGTATTACTCTAAAGGCTTAATACATTTAGCTTTAATTATAAATCTTGCTATATTGCATATTATTTATTTATTTATCTTGAAATAACAATCAGTCATAAAACAATATAATATAGATCAAATTGAATCAAAGGGAGCCTTAAATTTGATATTTTGTTGATTTAAATAGAATTATAATATCATATAGAATGTATTCAACAAAAACAGATGTAGCCGACACTTCAGCTGTGTACTTACTACCTGCAGTTTGCGACCCTGATTTAGAAGTGAAGTTAAATGTATTAAGCCTTTACAGTAATACAGACAATCCCGGGAAATCCCGCATTCAATAATAAGAAATAATTATTTTTAGTGGTTTTAACCACTCTTAGTTATGTCCTCCCGCAAAGTTTAGGTAAATAGGCACTACCTATTCCGAGCTCTGGTTATAACACTTTGATGCTACTATTTTGCAGGAAATTAAACATCATCATCATCTTCATCTATTTTATTAATAACAACTAAGAAGAGTTAAATAAATTAAATTATTAAAAATTGTGCAAATTGTGGTTATAGAATTGTCAACAAGTTTTTAGAGATGTTTGTAATTCTGTAGCTCTGCCTACCCCACTCTGGCCAAGCAATAAGCAATAAATTTCAAAACCTATTTCTTGAAAATAATTCACATTTGGACTATCTTGTTCCCGCCTGCAATACCTTTTCCAATATTCAAGTTAAATTTAAATTGTTATAAATATGAATAAGTACATGCTCTTACAATTTTCTATAGATTATATAGCTTGTTTTTCGCTTTTCAGTTGTTTTTTATTGCAGTCGGGTTTTTTGTTTATTTTTAATAATTTAATTGAGATAGTTTTTCTGTTTGTTTGTAGTAACGGCTTCGGAACCCTACACTGAGCTTCGTCCGACATGCTCCTGCTCGGTTTTTTTATATTTTTGGCCGCTATTACTGTCAAGTGTCAAGTAAATAAAAGTTGTCGAAACGTTGACAATATGGTAAGATGTCAGAAGCAATATGGTTTTACCGATTAGAATACAGCCCCTGCTGTAAGTCCTGTAACTACCACCTCGTAGTAAGTGATGTATTGTGTTGTGTATCGTCAAAGTGCATCCCTGTCGGCCATTCCCGATTCCCAATTAGGTGTGGTGCGAACATGCGCGGGCGACTATTTATACCACGTGGTAAAGCGATGTCGGCGCATGCGCCAGCCCGCCGCCGCGGCCCCTCCGGCGCGCTCCTCCGCCCCGCTCTTGATAAATATAGAACTCGGGAATCCATTGCGAATCCTATGTACACCTACCTACCACGCGGCCATGTATTATTGATGACCCCTCCACGCTGCATGAATCAGTCAGCATCATTTGTAGGCACAATTACTTTACATGTATATCAAACTTAGGCATCCTTCAAATCGTGGTTCTTTAGTAACTAAATAGGTATATTTGTATGTGTTGTTAAGAACCTCGGTATTATTTATCAAACACCGCGTCGTCATATAGCCGTACATAAATTACGATGAAAAAGGAAGAGGAAGGGAGAAATAATATATTACTATTTATATACGTTTTTATAAAAAATACATTTGGAAACAAGGTTTTTTGCCGACCGGACTTTCGTTGCCGAGACAGCCGCTTATCCAATCTATCTAACGAGTTCAAACTCGGTGGATCTGCGTTAAGTACCTACAGCAGAGATCTTGTTGCCAACTTCCGGCTCCATCGTGTGATCAGCCATCATAAGATCAGCTTTGTGACACCATAAAGCTGGGCATTCACGGACGTGCCGTTTGTCTCGGCGACAGATCGAGTGCATACAACTGGATGGGCGTAATATTATACCACATTCACGGGCGCGCCAGACTGATAAGAAAATAGCAGCCAGCAGAACACATTCCCGACGATGCCATTTGGCTTCGCGCGGTGGCGCGGCGTGTTCAAACGTTGAATTTCGATATTCACAATAGATCCATTTGGATGGCGCGTTGGCGCGTCGCGTTGGCTTTCCGTTCATTTAGAAATCCAACGGACCGCGCCAAGTACTTTTAAACGCTACAGTTTTGACATTCACGGGTCGTTTTTGGCGCGGCGCTGCTCTATTCGGCTTGTTGGAGCGGTCGTGAATGCCCAGCTTAAGATTCCGTTGTCAGAATGTATTTAATATTATTGCCAAGGTCGATAACGGGAACTGGTTCAAAATTGACTTCCAAGATTTTACGTAAACATACTGACTAACAAACAAATAAACATGTGGTATAAGTAAATCTATAACGGGCGGACTTAATCGCGTTAAAACATTGTACAGGGTGACATATAAGTCGTGTACTGGGGCCCTAGCCAAGATGCAAACGCTACAAACTTTTTTCTTTTCTATCACTAAAAATGTACGGGATGACTGTTGACCGCGGTTTATCGTAATGCCGGATAATGTTATATATTAACTTATACCTATAAGTATCTCTGTACTTACTTACATTACTTATTCACTCGTAAGAAGCCGTTTGCTGCTCGTACGCTCCTTACGCCTAAATGCGTCACAGACATAATTATGTATTTAAGCGTCACCTTCCGTCGCAAGGCATTTCAAAATATATATTATACCTACTACAGTTGGCCCGCGAGTCCGTTCGCGTAGAAGTACTAATTATTTCCTCGAGGACTATCAAATTTACAGGCTTGTAGAAAGTAAACTTGGTGACGGTGAAATAAGGGGATGCATGCATTTTATTTTCTTCTGACATCACACGATAGTAGTAAGGGCGGTAACGACCATAGGTCAAAATTTTGGTATCGGATGAATTCACTTGGCACAGATGTATCTTAGGACAAACTGAACTGATTTAGCCCGGTAGCCATCAGCCACCCCCTGGGAGGTAGGGTGAGTTACACGCCGCCGCGCTCCAGATAAAAAATTATATCGACCCGCTTCAGTTTACCTATCACGTCGAGTGTGGTGACATTTTCTGATAAACCATAGATGTGGCTTTCATTTTTGATATAATAATTATACTCCCTCATATAAATTTATTAAGATACATACAAAGTTTTACAACATAAGCTTAATTTGTTTGTTTCAACACGCAATATTTTATAATACATTTACAAAACATACGGTTGAAAAGCCCAATTTACACAGATTTAAAAAACATAAAGTTTTAATAAATATCATTTATTTGAGCCGTGTAAAATAAATAAATATACCCACATGGTAGCGCGAATTAAGACAGCGGGCGGAACTAACTCAGACGAGAACTCGCCGCGAAGCCTGCTGCACTATACTATTGATATCACAAATTACAAATTATTTCGTAATTATCAAATTAAACTTAAAGTTAATTCATAATACGGAGTTATTTTACGACCCATTGCTAAAGAATATTCCGCCTTCGGATGCCAGTAGTATAATAAGTTTTTGTTAAACATTTCACTTTTCTGACAACCTTTTTTTCTAGCTGTACTTTATTATTGCATTGTCAGTGTGTTGTGGGTTTACATTGTGTACCAAATTTCAGCCAAATCTTATAACGGGAACTGGTTAAAAATAAACATCCAAAATTAGACTCCCACGTTATAACGTACCTACATGCTACATACTAACAAAACAGGTAGAATAAAATAAATGTTTTAAAAAACAAAAAACTGCCTTCAAAAACGCAAAAAATAACTTCTATTAAAATGAAAGGTAGTCCCACAGAAGTCGGCTTTTGGTTGAAAATATTGTGAGTCGCCGACTTCAGTTGGACTCACCTATCATTTTAATTGAAGTTATTTTTTGCGTTTTTGAAGGCGATTTTATGTTTTTTTTTTTTTTTAAATACTCTTTCTGTACCTAATCATAATAAGCTTATGTAGTCCCACTTCTTAGTTGATATATTACGACATTCCAAGCTCGCCGCAAGCAACGCCGCGTGAAAATCATAGTAATTCTTAAACAATAATTCAATGTTATTCGTTGTAGTCGCTCAACTATCTTAATATAAAATGAACATACCTACTAAACCACACCCGAACGAAGCCGGGGCGGGCCGCTATTAATTAATAAAGAAATACAAGATTTTCCGATTATTAAATTCGCGAAATGGGTAGGTTAGTTATATTGAGTTTAGGTTTTGATTAAAAGTAATTGTAGGTACTTATTTCATATTTTTTGAATACATTGTACAGTAGGTAAATAAATTAATTTGGGTAATAAATATCAGGGGACAATGTCACACCAATTGACCTAGTCCCAAACTAAGCTCTAGGCTTGTAATATGGGTACTAGACAACGATATACATACTTAAATAGAGAAATATATACTTAAATACATATAAAACATCCATGACTCGGGAACAAATATTCGCGCTCATCATACAAATATCTGCCCTTACCGGGATTTGAACCCAGGACCGCTAGCTTCGTAGGCAGGGTCACTACCAACTAGGCCAGCGCGTCGTCCACTACCGAATAGGTAAATAAATTAATATAGGTAAATAAATTAAGTTTTATGCTTTTGGCATAGCCTGACTGGCGTTAGTTTTTTTCCCTGTGTTTTTTTTTTAAATACATATTAGGTTATCAACGAGAGGTAGTGTTTATTATTTAATTTTGTGTATTTAAGGGATAAAACTGCATTTTTCTTATTTTAAGGTTGTGTTGTAAATATTGCGGAGTGTTTGTAAGAACTTCTAATTTGTGGCCAAATAAAGTGAATTCTGCATCCCTCTGCATACTTCTATGTAAATGCACCTATTTAAAAATTCTTTTTATTATTCCAGATGAACTTGGGTTATTTTTACTTATATTAACCGAAGCGAAGCGAGGGCGGGTCGCTAGTACCATATTCAAGGCTTCTTTTATAATTCACATAATTTCTAGATTCTGGTAACTGAATGTCAAAATTATATTTACGTAACCTACGTGGTCTCTTGTTATTATTGCATGCAAAACTGGACTTATTTTTATAAAGAAAAATGCACACTAAATATATGTAAAGTGATATCACGTTTAGTATGCCGTGCTTCACAAATAGTGGACGGCAATGTGTCTAGAGGTTTTGGCTTTTCGACACGCCTAAGAGCCTTTTTGTTCAATAAGCATGATTCCCACCAGCACCGCGACCCCAACCGCGGCCGCGCCTTATTAAACTCTCACAATATGCTAAGTAAACTGTTTTAAGTACAGAAGAGGTCAATATTTTTGATAGATTTTTTAAAGCGTAACAGGCGCTGGCCAATCTTCTTCTCAGCAGGCTTATATGGCTTGACCAACGCATCTGTGTGTCTAGTTCGACACCTAGAAACCTGACATTATCAGCCTTTACTATGGGTAGGGGCAAGTCGTAAGTCATGCTATTCGTATGTCTTAAAAAAGGGAAATAGAATGTTTTATTCATGTTCATTTGAAGTCCATTACATTCAAACCAGTATGTGAGTTCCTCCCAAGTCTTGCGAATTTTCTAGAATTTCCAAGAGTGTTTAAAACATAATTCTCCCTACTATGTTCGGAAATTAACAGTTTTGATCTATACTCGATAGTTTAGGAGATAAGTGGCGCTTTAGTCATTTGTCCTCATCTCGTTAGCAAAATGCAATAAGGCAAAAAAACTTAACGTAAGAAAGAGCATCACACACTATTAGTCTCGATTGACTTAAGTGAGTAATATTTTTAAATGAACCTCTGAACTATTTACTAAACGGACATAATTTATTTCTTATCAGACAGTCTTAAGTACAGAATAACCAAATCTCTAGCAATATATTTGTCACAAAATGATGAGGGATTAATAATGTGTTCATCATAAAATGTTACTTGTCCTTACTGGACTTGGGCATTTATGGGTGAAATATTTTGAAATTAATTTATACTAAAGGAAGACAATTTGTTCAGGTTGGTTGATAAGTAATCTGAGAAAGATGTCTATGTCCTTGTGTGTGGCCTTGCTGACTATATTTTCCGTAGAACAAAAACATTTTGTTTAATAAATCAGAAAATAATAAGAAAGCCCCGCTGAAAAAATTAGAGTTGCGGGGGGTGCATGCATTACAACCTCAGGAAACGAAATCAGCAATATATATTTTTTACGGTATGAACCCTCGCACGTTTATTTGATGGAGCCATCGATTTTCCACGTCATCTCCAAGTCCACATTTATCTTTGAAGAAAGTTTTATTTCGCATGAAATTAGGCTATGCCAAGTTACTAAACATCCAATTTTTTACATAAATAAGTTTCAGCATTTTGGCATTACTGACCAAAACAATAATAAACGATGTTTTTTTTACTAATAACGTTTAACTCATAGAAAAAATAACTTCTTTTAAAATGGTAGGTACCTACATTGGTGAGTCCAACTGAAGTTGGCTTTTGTTTAAAAATATTGTGAGTCGCCGACTTCAGTTTGACTGACCTATGTTGGTACCTACCATTTTAAAAGAAGTTATTTTTTGCGTTTTTGAAGGCGGTTTTTTGTTTTTTTAAACATTTATTTTATTTTATACTTTTTAGTGATCATAATAAGCTGTTATGTAGTCCCACTTCTTAGTTGATATGAAACTAATACATTTCAACTTCACCGCAAGTAACGCCGCGCAAAAGTCATAGTCATATTTAAAGGCGGTTTTTTGTTTTTTTAAACATTTATTTTTTATAATTCGAAACGTAAAAATTGGTACTACAACTCATAAATAAAAAAAATACGTTTTCATCACACTTGCTCGTAAATAGTGTCCTAATATCTTAGAAAAATCGACCGTAAATCCAAAATAATACCCGCGGGCCTTTTTTTTACCATTACGCCCTATCGTGCGTAATAGCTTTTTTTTTTTAAATATAATACGTGGACTCAATCTATCATAATACGCCATTCGATAAAAAGTTTCATTCGAGATGAAATGTCAGTTGCATACAATTTTCTAAAAATCTCGCATATAAACTATTGATATCGACTGTCACTAGAATCGGACTCCTGAACACGTTTGACATTATCTGTGGTAAGTCATAGACAATGATGTAGTCTGCCGCTAATTTATAAATACTGAAATCTTATAAACTGTGTGATTCCAAAATAATAGTTAAAATGGTGTCTTTGTGCACATATTAAAATTTATATATCAATAAAAAAACATGTCGTCACCAGAAGAAATGGATAATGCGACTTCGCCGGACATCGCCAACGCGGCTAAAATTATTAGTGAAAATTGTAAGTTAAAAATATCATTGTTTGTCTGATTTTATTTCATTTCCTCGCAATTGTGATGAAAAACATTGTTTGTTACAGGGGTGGTAAAGGAAATACAAAGCTCGAGTCATTAAAGCCCTCAGCCTTCGGCTTCGGGCTTCTAACAGACTCTCGTTTGTGTTTCTGTCTTTATCACCCTTAATACACAATGTACTATTGGCGAATATGAAAAAAAAAAACCTAAGGGGTTGAAACGGGGGGTAGATAGAGGTAAAACCAACCGAGGTAGTTAAGTCCAAAATGTTAACTCGGTTTACTTTATTTACGATAAAAGAACTGTTTTAGCCAAAAGGTTCATTTTGTTTTAAGAAAGTTGTTTACTATATAAGACAAGTAAGGTTGAACAGACCTTACAGTATAGTTGCTCAACTGTCTTAATCGAGAAATCTTATCGCCACCCTTGAAATAGGTAACGTTGAGGAGTTCCGTTGGCTATCTGTGGTCTTCATCATCAGTTCCACTTCACCAAATGATATTTTCTGAATGCAGAAGCTGGACTTGTTACAAAAATTACTGAAATTGCTATATGTATGCCTATAATATTTGAGGAGTTCTCTCAATTCCTCATGGATCCCCTCATCAGATTACAATTTGGTGACAATGGGACCACCTTGGAAGTATACTCTATAAAAAATAATAATTGTGAAATCGGATCATACATAATTGACGGAGAAATCAAATCAAATCAGTCAAACTTCGAACCTCCTTTTTTCAAAGTTGGTTAAAATACTAAAACCTTCTCCTAAGTGTAACAAATACTTTTCTGAAAACCTCATAAAAATCGGTTCAGCCAAACGCTATATAATCGTGAACAAACATACATACAGATCTAGTGAATAATCCTTTCACTTCGTGAAAACTCGGAACTCACGTCTACTTCCGAATGATGCCGACCTGTCTATGAATTATTGAATTAAATAAATAGTGTACTTTAGTTATCAGTGTCAAATGTCAAACCACGAGTTTGAAGTATATAACACCGAGATGTTAAAACCACCACGATAAAATATATAGAAATTAGGTGTAGGTAAACAAGAAGAACCCGCTGGATGCAGGCCACTTCCAACCGGGTGAGGTGGAAATCTTTGGGAGAGGCCTATGTTCAGCAGTGGACGACCTATGGCTGAAATGATGATGATGATGAAACAAGAAGAAATATAAATAAATGTTGAAAATAATTTCAGTCTTGTCGATCTTAACGTTTCCCACGTCTTAATGCTTTCGGCATGACTATTAAAAAGAACTGAAAACAAACTTAATCTCAATTAACAAAAAAATACTCTGGTATTAACCACTCTATATCTATTATCATTCTCGCGATGCGACGTTCCCCCACGTTATCTTGATGGGTACTGAGTCAAACTGAAGTAGCATGACAAATACGAACATTTCCGAGAAAATACGATGTGAAAGGATATTTCACTACATCTGTACATACATACCTACAGGTCAAACTGAGAACCTCCTTTTTTGAAGTCGGTTAAAAACATTAACAACCGGACCTTTTTTATGTTACCGGAACAACGATTTACTGAATGTTTTACGAATTTTTTTGTATGGGCTGCGTCTTTTCCGTTATAGCGCACCTACTTCCGGTTCAAATTGGAAATGGCGACAGGCAGATCCGTAAGGGTCAAAACCCTTTGATAACGTTGTCACTCCAGCTGTTACATGATTTGCCGCGTGCATTGTTTAGAGACGCGTTTTCCAGTTTGGGGCCCAGTTAAAATTCCAGTGGGCAGCAGCGAAACATTAAATTTAAGAACAAATAGACCAAATTTCAGAATCAAAAGTCTAGAATGCGGACTAATGAAAACGCATTATGCGCACAAAGACTGAAAAAAAAATACAAGTATTTTACGCATAGGTACAGTTATAGAGAATTTACGATTGACTGTATACATTTTAACAATCGTATCCAATTTGAAAATAAATATGGCAAATGATCTCTGTGTTAGAGCTGATATTTCAAACAAGACAATTCGAGTAGGAGAGGTAGGTATTAGTTACATGGGGTACGGGCAGTGATGTGCCGTGCCCGGAAACATTGCCCAGCGTGAGAATATTGCCGAACGTGTTGCCAGCAATATTGCTCGTAGTGGGAATCGTTAACATATAATCATATATTCTCACAGTTACATTTTGAAACATTCTTTATTACGTATTTTTACATCTATATACTATTAAATTCCATCTATGTGCTCATATTTAACATTTTTATAGAAGATGCCATAAAAAAGGTAATAGATTCAGATTTGGGGGGAATTAAATTTAATGGACAAAAAATTCACTTCATTAGGTTTGCGGATGATATTGCAGCATTTGCTGAAACCAACAGTCAACTACAAGACCTAGTTGTAAAAATGGAGGAAATTTTCAATCAGTTTGGACTTAAAATTAATAGCAGTAAAACTAAAACTCTTATAACATCTAAACATGCAAAAAAACATAACCCAATCATTCTTAACAATAGTACAATAGAACAAGTAAACAAATTTAAATATTTAGGAAGTTTAATTACCAATGACTCCAGATGCACCGCAGACATCATTCAAAGGATAGCCATGGCTAAAAAAGCCTTCAATAACAAGAAGCACCTATTAAGAACTAAAATATCAAAAAAGGCTAAAAAACGCTTAATTAAAATCTACATCTGGAGCATTGCGTTGTACGGTAGCGAGACTTGGACACTAACACAGAGAGATAGAGAAAGGTTGGAAGCGTTTGAGATGTGGTGTTGGCGAAGGATGGAAAAAATTAGCTGGACGGAAAAGAAAACCAACGAAGAAGTTTTGAAGATGGTGAACGAGAAAAGACATATTTTAAAAACTATAGAATGTAGAAGAGGAAAGATGATGGGCCACTTGATGCGGCACGATAGTTTCTTTTTGAACATTTTGGAGGGTAAAGTCGAAGGAAAAAGAGGAAGAGGAAGACCTAGGCTCACATACTTTAACCAAATAAGACGGAAGGCGAATGTGGTGTCGTATCAGGAGGTGAAAAGGCTGGCACAGGATAGAGAAAAGTGGCAATTACTCCACCGACAAGAGCCTGGCTCTTAAATTTAATGATGATGATACTATTAAATAATCAACCTATTGCAATATCTTCATTAATATTCCAAATTTTGCCGGCAATGTTGCCAGCAATATTGCCCGAGAAACGCTGCTGGCAATATTGCTGGCAATATTCCCAGTAATATTTCCAGAAAATTAGGGAATGATTGGTATGGTCTGTGAGTGCTTCCGGTACTCGGAATTGGTGTACTCGATTTACTTTTTCACTCTTGTCACAGTGACAATAAGAGTCAAAAAGGTACGCGAATACATTTCCTTGACTGTACATAGGTTTTATCAGTTCTGAAGAAAGACTGGTTGGGAATGCAAGTTGGTGCAAACCTTTGGTATTGCTATTGGACTTTTTAGTGACGTTATTTGACATTCACGTCAGATAGCCCTCTATGTAAACGTAAGGGTCTCCCCACACCTATCGACCGGAAATTCTTCGTTCTGTTCGCATCCCTACGACGCTGTTAGACCGCATGCATTCGCATTCTTACATCGCCGAGTACCACCGATCGGCGCCGGCGAGGGCTGAACAGTTCTGACCACGGCCGATTACCTACGATGAGAGCCGATTAAAACTGGCGACAACCGTTCAGCGTCGATAGGTTTGGGGAGACCCTTACGTTTACATAGAGGGCTATCTGACGTCTCGACGGCAGTACGGGGCACGCGAGAGCCGACCGTAGGATTACAGCTGCTGCGATAGTAAATCGCAGGCGATCGGGAGTCTCTGCGGCCGTACCGAGGATGAGACTGCTGAACGTAGATTTACAACCGCTGAGATGGCCGATCGGCTAAATTCGAATAGTGTGGTGGTATAAAACACTCGGCGAAAGCCGATTCCGCGTCGATGTGTGTGGGAAGACGTACGAACTATTCATTTTAAAGGTCAAAGCTCATTAGAAACACCCTGCACCCGACCCGCACCGACTTGCCTCGACCGGTTAGTATTTTTATATGGATTTGTATGCGCATACATTCACTACATCAACTACGATTGTAGAACCAACCGTCGTAGTGAGCGCATGCCCATACAAATCCATATAAAGAATACTAACCGCTCGAGGCGTGGCGGTGCTGGTCGGGTGCCGGGTGGTTCTAATGAGATGTGACCTTAAAAAAAAAACCGGTCAAGTGCGAGTCGGACTCGCGCACGAAGGGTTCCGTACCATTATCAACATCAGCAAAAAAACGGCAAAAAAAAGCACGTCTTGTATGGGAGCCTTTAAATATTTATTTTATTTTAATTTAATTATTTATTTTAAATTTCATGTGAATATTTCAAGCGTCTGTTGTCGTTATTAATATCGAGCAAAAAACGCAAAAAAATCACGTTTTGTTGTATGGGAGCCCCTTTAATTATTCATTTTATTCGGTTTTTAATTTTTTTTTAAATAGCGGCAGCAGAAATAGATCTTCTGTGAAAATTTCAACTGTCTAGCTATCACGGTTCATGAGATACAGCCTGGTGACAGACGGACAGACGGACAGCGGAGTCTTAGTAATAGGGTCCCGTTTTTATCCTTTGGGTACGGAACCCTAAAAACATTTTTGAGATTCTCATAACGAGCCCTTTAAATTTTCCGATTTCCCCCCCCCTAGTGGCCCCATGTTTAAATGTCATTTTTTTACATTACACGTCTGTGTTTAGGTTACTGACTTACATATTATGTGTACCAAATATCAACTTAACGTACGGTCCAGTAGTTTCGGAGCAAATTGGCAGTGATAGACTGATAGACAGACAGACAGACATACAGACAGATATCCAGACAGACAGCCAGACAACGGAGTGTTCCCATTTTCCTTTTGAGATACGGATCCCAAAAAAGGCTTTGGCAATATTGCCGCCATCGCCGGAAACTTCCCTATGTTGCCGGCAATATTGTCGGTGGCAGTTTTCGGGGAATTTGGGAAATTGGCACCGGCACATCACTAGGTACGGGTACAGGTATACCAGGTACACCCAGGTTGTCGGCATTCTTCCAATAGTTTTTTTCATCCAAAAATGTCATGAAAGCTTGCCAATAGTAGGTAAGTGGGTACAATAAACGGGGTGAATAAAACTTATCGACTAATGAAGAGCACGTGGTCGGTTCAGAAATAAACGCCGCTCGTGACGTGCGAACCCAAAATTGTAGGCCAAGGAGAGTCCCGAAACAAATCACGGCTCTGCCAAAACTGCGCTTGATGAACGTGTGATCGCGCGGGGGGAGGGGAGCGCGGCACGCGAGCCGGGCTCGGCCGGCGAGCGCCTCGCGCAGCCGCCGGCGTGCGGGCGACGGCGATCACGAGGCGGCTGCGGCCGGCGCGCGGGCGGGAACCACCTCGCCCACTCAATCATTACTTACGTTTTTTGCATCTACTCATTAACATTCACGCGCCAATTAAGGGGCTTAGCCCGTAACAGGAGAAATGGCCAAGTAGCGGGAAACGAATTATACACTATATAATAAACTAGAGGATGCTCACGATTGTATAGCGTAGAGTTCCTACATTCGGGTTATTCCCTCCTGTTACCACGAAGTTGTTACCAACAGCTGGGATTTTTTTTCTCATCTTTTACCAGTGGTAACTAATGGGAATAATAATTCCCAACTGTTACCACAAACTACCGGGATTTTTTGTCTCAGTAATTATCACCGAATATTTTAGTGGTAACAAATGGGAAAAATATTCCCAGTTGTTACCACCACAGAACTTCATCGAGATAGAATGAAAGAGTGTACCTATGTACCTCGCGTGCCGAAAAGAAGGGGCGAGAGCCCCATTGCTCGCCGCGATGCTCAGTCCGCTCTCGACCGGGAACCGCGTGTGACGTTCGAATATAAAAACAACATGCCCTCTTGCTCGATAATCAACTGTACAAACACCACCAAAAAAGAAGGAGCTGTAAAACAGGATATTTCCTTTCATCGGTGGGTACTCTTTGCCCTAAAATATCTGTTATTATTTATAAAACAATTTATTTTGTTGCTCAGTATTAATTTCATATAAACAGTAGCGGGCGACTCTGTGTCTAATGCTACTTTTCCATTGCTGCTTTAATTTGATGCGCCAGACTTGGCATGCATTGAAAACCAGCAACGAAAATAAACCAATCCAAACTGTCGATCACTTGTCGAGACGCGTTCAAGGTTGAATTCTCATTTTTCTGTCAAAAGTAAGATGTAGTGTTCTACCCTGCGATTTTCAATGCTGATTTCTTAGTCGATTAAAATCGACTTTGAAAACAGAAAAAATGATAATTATTTTTGCAAGCTTTTATTTAACTTGCAATGTAGGTATGTATGTATGTATGTAAGTATGTACGGGTCAAACCTTGCAAATTAAATTTGACCCACTTCCCGTTAACGGAATGGGCTGAAATTTGGACCACATATGTAAACTCGATGACAATGCAATATTATGGTATCTTAGAGGTGATCTGATGATGGAGTCGGAAGGTGGCGACAGGATCTTCGCTATTCTTAACGTAGACCCACCGTGTTAGAACTCAATAGTTTGTTCTTGACAAGCAGATAAAGATTTTGCAAAAAATAGTACAGTGGGCAACAAAAACTTATTTAGACCTACTATTATGTAGCCGTGTGATGAGTGATGAAGTAGTAGGTAGTCAAAATTAAATATTATTGCAAAAAGGATAATAATTATATTGCAATTTTGTTTCAGTTTTCCGAAATATCCTCTTATAAAAAATAGATGGATAGAAGCAACGGGTCGCAAAAACTGGCTTCTTACAAAACACAGCCGAATTTGTTCTATACATTTTCACAAAGATACATTTACTGGCCCATCAACATCAAAGTACCGGCGAATAATCATTACAGCTCATCCGATTATAGATGTTCCCTTGCGTTGCTATTCCGTTGCGATTGATGACACGATCGGAAACGATTCTGTTTTAGTTGTGCACATCACTAAAAGACTCGCGTGACGTCAAAGTACCTACGCAAAATGTTACACGCTCGGTTCTCATATAAATCGACGAACTCTTTCCTTCTATCTCGATATAGTTCTGTGGTTACCACCGAGTACTTTTGTGGTAAAAGATGAGAAAAAAAATCCCAGCTGTTACCAGTGGTAACAAATGGGTGGTAACCGGTGGGAATAACCCCTACATTCTCCCAAGGGTAAGAAATCGTTCTTAGTACACCATATATGTATATCAAATTTTATGGTTTTACGTTCATTAGTTATGGTCTAAGATCCGAATAAGAGACGATTTGCACCGGGCTGTTTATTCGATGAAAAATAATTTTATATCAAATTTAAATTTATAGGGCGGAAATTTTTCAGTCCAGTACTTACATATATCATTCAAAAAATAATTAAAAATGATCTTTTTTTTTAACATTGCAAATGCTTGTTTAATAGACAAATTACATAGGTTCTAAACGAAAGTATGAAGTCTATAGAATATGCAAACGTGAGGTTTGGTGCAAATTATTAGTACCGACTTACCTGTTTATACCTGCATACCCAATAGTTTGACGCGACGAGAAAAATTTAGTCAACCTAACGTTTGCATATTCTATAGGCTTCATACTTTCGATTGGTATGTAATTTGTCTATTAAATAAGCTACTGCAATTTTTTTAAATAAAGGTAATTTTTAATTTTTTAATTAATTATAAACTGGACTGAAATTTTTCAGCCTACCTATTCGCCATATATTACTTAGCGTATTAAATTTGGTATAAAATACTTTCTATCGAATAAATAGCCCGGTACAAATGGTCTCCTATTCGGATCTCCTACTATGAAGGCTGTGCATTGCCTGTCAATCGGAATGTCAGTAACGGATTAATTTTATAAATAATACTAATTATAGTTTTATTTCAAAAATCTACATCAACCCTGTCGTTTTCTTGTCCTTATCATAAATATGTTTGTTTATTGTATATTTGTATTATAAATGTCACCGTATGATTTTGAACACCGTTGAGTAGTGTTTTTTATCTGGCAAGATTGTAAACTGAGGATAAATTGTGAACTTTGCTTGCTTAAAATAAAACGTATTGATTTTCGATAGTTTATAAATTTTATAATCTATCCGTATCAAACCGTCAGCTGTAAACGAACCTGCACTTACTGACAATGTTCATAATTTGTCTAATTTTATCAGTGTAGGTATGATACTGTTCACAATTTATTTACTGTTTACAATCACGATGAGGTATAAACTAACTGTCACCGCGTGATTGTGAACAATCAATCATACGGTGACACGAACACAGAACTAACTCCCGCCAAGACCGACCATTCAGGGACGGTATCCATTTTTACGAGGGTTTAAAAACGGACTGTGAACCCAGTCGGTAAATCCAGTCCGTTCACAATTTGAAGGTATCACATGGATCGATTATAAAATAAAATAAATGAATGAATACATTATTTTGTAACCAATATACTTAGTACCCGCAGCTCAAAAATTATCGACAGTTAAAATCTCGCGAGATTGATAATAAACTAACGGTGTTCTTAATCATACAGTGACACATATACAGGTGCCCAGTAAATAATAGACAAGGTTCTATCCATCGACAGCCCTGTCGATGGATAGAACCTTGTCTATTAGGCTGGCCCCTAAAAAGGACTTATAGGTTTAGTAAAAATTGCGTGGTTTTCGAGATAATCGAACTTTTCTATTTTCTTTATAATTGGCACCTTACTTCACTTAAATGGCCGCCTAGGCCACAAATAAAGAGATTTTCTCGTTCTGTTTGTTGCTAAATATTCTCTAATAGTGACGCTATCGGATGTGGAGCGTTATGATGGCCAGCCAGACTGATTTCTTATTAGTAGGGTCTTAATTAATAACAGCACACTTTTCTTAATTTGCAACGATTTTGATTGCTTGTGGTAAATAAAAAATGTATGAAAACCAGAGTGACCAACATTCTGAAAAATAGTGTATCTAATACCGATTGTAATATGGTATAGCACAGGCTGTTTACTTCTTTACAAATTAAAGATATTGCTATTAGTATTCACTACGAGCGAATTTTACCAAAACACCATGTCATTGATAATGAACTCGGTACCTACTTAATTGGGTTAGTCATATCATGTACAAAACGTGCCTACGACATCTTTGTTAAGTGACAGCATGTGAAAAACAGGAATAACGAATGCTATGCGACTACGCAATTGGTAATACCCAAATTTATTCTACTTTTATCGCTACTTTCTTATTTATGTAAAAAAATACATTTAGAATGTTAACTTCTTTTCTTGCAATAATACCTTCTTGCTACCCTGATAATTTTCCCATCTAAAGATAGCTCATACTTTTTTCAATTTTATTGCCTACGTCTTTTTTATGACGTCCCAAACTAAGCTCTAGTCTAGGTTTGTACAGTCGAGTTCATAAATATGTGTACAATTTAGTACCTTGTCACTTTAACCGCTATGACAATTCATGCATGGCAGTTTAAACATGACATTAAATAGACAAGGTACTAAAGAGTACACATATTTATGAACTCGACTGTACTACCGGTACTAATATGAGAAATTCATACTTAAACACAGAAAATATCCAAAAGTCAAGACTTAGTAAGAACAAAAACTGCAAAGATCCAAAGATCTGCCCTGACCTGGATTTGCACCCGTGTGACACATATAGACATTTTATTGAACAACAGGAAATAAAACGAATACAAATACACGGCAGCAAGAGATCTGTCAAGAATCCATTTCAACACGTTTTGCCACCCACATTTCCTCTTTCTGGTAAAACTTATTGTCTTTCTTACGCGAATGTATATCTTTTCTTCTTGATCTGCGCTGTAACCTTGTTGGCATAAAACGATACCTGAATTTCAGAAACGCTAAATACATCGACCTGCTTATTGCTATAATCAATCTTTTCATGCTGTACAGTCAGTCATCCAAAAAAAGCCATTGTCATTGACATACTTGTCATTTTGATGTTCAATTTGAAGTTTATTATTTCAGGTGGAGTGTTTGGACACTTACGAAGACAATATTTAGCTGACAGATTCGTTTTTAAAACCCTTCAAAAGTCATCCCATCCTCTTCTCCCAATCCTCGAGTCTCTTGTTCAAGTAGTGTCTGTTTCTCCGTATTGGGCTCACAAAGTGTCTCCTCTTCTTGTAAATATGATAGTCTTGTTTTCCAGCCTACAGTTCTATTTAGTCTGAGCATTTCTAAAAATCAAATAGGCGCTAATAATTTATTCAACAAAGTGATTGATGATAATTGGTCAGACTACCTTACTCTTTTTACCGATGCCTCCAAATTGTCTGATCAAGGCCCGGTGGGAGCTGCAGTCTGGATCCCCAAGTATAAAATTATTTTAAATTACAAACTTCCTCCTGGTAATTCTGTGTTTTCTGGTGAAGCTATCGCCCTACTAGAAGCTGTTTCCTATGTTTACTCTCACCATTTGAACAAGTCCCTTATTTTAACAGATTCGCTGAGCTGTTTACAAGACCTAGTTAAACGTCCATTTCATGCTGGTGACAACTTCTCAGTAACTTTAAAGATTAGGGATGTTTTACATAAATGTCTCACGGGAAAAATTTAAGTAGTACTGGCTTGGATTCCGGGTCACAGTGCTATTAAAGATAACGAGACTGCAGACCTCTTTGCAAAGAAAGCAATTACGCTTGGAAGTTCCCTGTATGACCGTTGTTTTCCTCGCGACGTTAAAGCTCCAGCTCTCCCAGACATGCGAAATGCTTGGTCCGCTCGGTGGCAATCGTCCCGCTTAGTTGTTGGCAAATATTACGGCAAACTTCAACCAGATTTACCCACTAAGCCGTGGTTCTTCACCAATAAATCGATCCCGAAAGATATTACGGCTACGATCATCCGTTTACGTCTCGGTCATATATGTAATCCGGTGTTCTTGGCTAAAATTCGTGTTCGAGACCACTCTTTGTGTGAGTGTGGTCTAGCAGAGGTTACCCTCGAGCACATGTTTTTCAACTGCAATCGCATTGTCACCCCGCTTTACGATATCCTCCCCTCCAATATCCCCCGTCCTGTTAACATCCAGTACCTTCTGACATTAGTCTACTCCCCTTTTGTGTTTACTCTAAGTAAATTTATTAAAATTAAGAATCTGTTATTGTAGTAGTTAGGCTATCATTATATGTTTGTTTTGTGTTTTGTCGTAGATTCTCTTTTGAATCTCGCGCCTTTCTTAACATTGACGTTGGCGGAATCATCGACAGTCTCGATGGAAGCCATAACCTACATAATTGAATTGATTTGAATTGAAGTTTATTATGACAACGCACTAAAGTGCTAAGGACTTTCGTTGGGATACTGTGCTTATGTTATGCTTAATGACCGATAATGAGTGGGTATTGGAGTTGCAAAGTAGATTGTGCGTTCATAGTAAACGTGTTGTGTTTGTCTGGGGCAGAGCTACGCGGCGTCGACGCCGACGAAGGCGTCCTCGGCGCCGGCGCACACGACGCTGCAGCGCTCCGTGCGCGCGGCGGCGGGCGGCGCGCCAACGAGAGTCATCCCGCGCTTCCACTTTCCGCGCGGCCGCCCGCCGCCGGCGCACCAGCAGGACCACGCCATACACAAAGTGCAGTCCGCCTTCGCCACCTTCCCCAACAGCCAGGTGAGATCCAATTGTTTCTTGACCCGTAACCCTGTGCATGCCATAGTGTACAAGTAGTGTGTGTGTACCCGTCAGATATCTGAAAAGTTCAAACAATCATTTAAAAACTAAATACGTTGATACAATACATTTCGAATAGTGGATTTATGATAATTGATAATATAAATATGCATGTTATACCGAATTAGACAAAACAGTTATTTGTAGTCTTTATTGCTATTGAAATATACCTACTTCGAGGATACCTTCATATTTATTTTTGAAATTCATCTTGTTGTAATTGTGAAATTTAATCATAAAATGTTGTTTTATTACATTCCCTCGCAAATTTTCAAGACTGCTGCGCTTGTGGCTTTTGGTGGAAAGAAACATGACGTCACCGTGCACTCAGCGTCTACTGTCAACATGTCAACTAGTCGCTGGTTTCTTGCATTGTTTCACGGTTGTTTTTGTTAAAATATTAGTGCTATCTGTGAATGATTAGCCTAAAATATTGACTCCTTGCGAAGAAAGACTTAGGTACTTACTACAATAACTTTAAGCGGTTTTGTCAAAGCGTTCGGATAATACGCCTAAAGTAGATGTGTTTATGATCACCGCGCACGGACCCATTTCGCATCGCATTCAGATTTTATGTCCGATGGGCTCAGGACGACTTTGTCCACAATCCTATTTCGTCACCTTCTTAACTCGTCCACAATGCCATATGGCCCATTATTCCAATTCGTCGGCATTCCTATATTGTCACCTTCCTAACTCGTCCACTTTCCTATATTGTCACCTTCCTAACTCATCCACATTCCTATATGGGCCATAGTGCTAACTGATCCATATTTCTATTTCGTCCATAGTGGTAACTGGTCCACATTCCAATATAGTCCACCGTGCGAACTTGTCCACATTTCTATTGTGTGCAACTTTTATACTCGTTCACTACTCTTCACAAATCCCATGATGCGATGCCGCAGTTGTGTTACAATTTATAAATTTTGGATATGTTACAAAGTCATCCTTTAATACAAACGTCATTATCGTGGGAGCAAAATCAAATTTATCAAAGAACACATATAACAAAATGTCTGTTTAGTATTAACGGAATATTCTGCCTATTGTTACGTACGTGGGGGTAGGTAACTGATAGAATACACCGATAATCAAAAGTAGACTTTAATAACGCACTCACTTAAACGGTTACGAAAAAATTATCGCACAATAAACTTCGAATACTCAGATGATCGCTCGGGTCGCTCTTATTCGAACTGATCGCTTTCCAAGTAAAGACTGAATCTCGGTTGCCGGTAGGTCCGCCTTTTATACTTCCCGTGTCCGATCTTTCCAGAATGCCTTCCGGAATGTTCGATGTACTTCGCCCCGCCAAGGACGATCGAGACTATTAATTGCTGGAATGTTCTACGCCTTGCTACCTTGTTCTGTTTACAATCGCGATGTCCTTGACTCACGGGTCTGGATGAGTCTGGAATGTTCCGCGTATTGCTGTCTCATTTCGGGTTATCTCTTTGACCCGCTTCTGGAAGGTTCTCAGTATCGCCGTCTCTTTCTAATCGTGTTATCTCTTTCACACATTTCTCGAAGGTTCTCAGTATTGCTGTCTCTTTCTAGTCGTGTTTTCTCTTTCACACACTTCGCGAAGGTTCTCAGTATTGCTCTCTCTTTCTAATCATTTTATCTCTTTCACTCTTAGTGGAAAAAATGGCATATACTGAAATGTACTTCAACGGCCCACAAGGGGAGCTGAAAACGCCTGAAAATGGGTTTTCAGGTTATGGCGTAATCTGATAGAGGGTGGCTTGAAACGGACTGAAAACATGTTTCAGCCACCTGAAAACAACGGCAAGTTTGTCGAAATTTTGATGATCTGGTATTTGATAGAACTACCTTTGAAACGGACTGAAACGATATTTCAGCCTGCTGATAACGCTTCTAAAGCACCAAAATTAACGATAAAAAAACGAGACGCCTTATGCCATCTGCGTAACACTATATAGTATAAGCCTTTAAAAAATCTCTTTAAAATTCAAACATCACATTAAGCCACGTTTGAGTCATGTGGACGAGTTCACATTGTGGACCAGTTAGCATTGTGGACGATATAAGAATGTGGACGAGTTAGCACTATGGACAATATAGGAATGTGGATGAGATAGGAAATTGACGAAATAAAAATGTGGACGACAATTTAGGAATTACATGCTGACGACATGGCATTGTGGACGAGTTAAGAAGGTGACGAAATTGTGGTTATGTTTTCGTCGAGGTTTGTAATCAAACTAATCAAAGTTTACTTGCGTTAAAACGGATCTTCACAAAAGTATAAACTTCTCAAACACGATAAATGGTCTCTCCTCATTTCCTTAATAGTATTTTTCACAATCGTGTTATAATAGAGAGCTTTTTAGTGGATTACCGTGTTTAGGCCACGAAGCTTGCTGAGTGGCCTAAGTAAGGTACGAGATTAAAAAGTTTGATTATGACACTATAGTGAACAATACTTTTTGTACGAGTTCATTAAAATTAATAAAATAAATCATTAATACGAGTAGGTACCTATATAAGAAAACTAAATATCGTAAGTACTATATTGTCTAGTTCTACTATCCGACTTCTTTTACAGAAGATAATTGAAAAAATAATGTGTGATATGAAATACTACTAGTTACATTGGTAACCTGCAGTGGGGTATCCTAATGCAATACTGGTTCTATTAGTGAAAAAAAATAACACTCAATCTCAATGTTTTATTGTTCATTTTCTATTCGTACTGCAATATTAGTATTATTAGGGCCGGCCAAGCACATCACATCACGGTACTGCGAGTACTTCAACATTACGGACGCCAGTGGTAACTTTTATTTTCAAAGTTAATAAAACTAAGAAAATGAGTAGTGACAGTGACGAAACATCTTTTACAAGAAATAACTAATATGGCAGAGTATCACGTATTACACTTTAATGAATTGTGAATTAGGTAGGTACATGTCTAGTTTAAGGGTTTCATTTTATAAAACTGCCTTTTTATATGATGTTTTGATTTTTTGATTTTGTATCCTTCAGACTTTCTTTATAAAAAAGCGTGTAGCTTGCTATACTTCGATACATCTTGTTTTTCATAGATGTTCAATGTGGATTTGAGCATTGAATATTGGGACCAGAATGTTGAGGGGGCAAACTTTGCACACATTTCCTGAAAATATGCCAGGAGGACATTTTCCGAGAATGTATTGATGTGTTTCTCCGTCCGCCATTGCATAGAGTTAGCATAACTTTTATTGTAAAGGTTCTTTGACTTTTCAGGTAGCAAGGTAAGTGTGGCTTCCTCTGCCATATTAGTTATTTGTAGAGGAGTTAAAGACGTTTCGTCACTGTCACTACTCATTTTCTTAGTTTATATTTTAACTTTTTAAGCTTAAGGTCTGATTTTTATTTCCACGGAAAAAACGTAAACTTCTTAGCTTTGAAAAGAAAAGTTATCACACCACCGGCGTCCGTAATGTTGCAGTACTGTGCCAAGCTAAAAATACTAGCCAATCACAAAGCGTAGTTTTTTTTTTATGCCCTGGGTACAGCAGCAAGTTTAAGCAGATTTTTGACAGATGACGCGATGCTGCTACGTTCCAAAACGCCATACATTGGCAATTTTGTACCGCATTGAGTCTCCTTAAACAAGGGTACATATCGTTTTTCATCACACTTGCTCGTAATAGTGTCATAACATGCTTGAAAAATCGACCGTAAATCCAAAATAATAACCGCGGGCCTTTTTTTTACCATTACGCCCTATCGTGGGTAATAGCTTTTTTTTAAATATAATACGTGGACTCAAACTATCATATACGTCAGGATCACAATTCTTGTGCCATTCGATATGAAGTTTCATTCGAGAGGAAATGTCAGTTGCATACAATTTTCTAAAAATGTCGCATATAAACTATTGATCGACTGTCACTAGAATCGGACTACTGAACACGTTTGACATTATCTGTGGTAAGTCATAGACAATGATGTAGTCTGCCGCTAATTTATAAATACTGATTATAAACTGTGTGATTCCAAAATAATAATTAAAAGGGTGTCTTTGTGCACATATTAAAATTTATATATCAATAAAGACATGTCGTCATCAGAAGAAAGGGATAATGCGACTCCGCCGGACATCGCGAACGCGGCTAAAATTATTAGTGACAATCGTAAGTTAAAAATATGATCTTTTGTCTGATTTTATTTCATTTCCTCGCAATTGTGATGAAAAACATTGTATGTTACACTGGTGGTAAAGAAAATACAAAGCTTCTAACAGACTCTCGTTTGTAATTATATCTTTACCACCCTTAATACACAATGTACTATAAATAAGAAGTTCTATTTTAATTTTTTTTTCGGTTGTCTCTATAGCGTATCGAAATAGTTATTTCGGTTGTTTTGGAAGTAACATAGACTATTCAACGATGAAAAGAGTGACGTTACAGTATTCTCTATGAAATCTTAATACACAGATTTTAATCGACGAGTACAAAAAGTACTTTTTCCTCGTTGTATAGCCATGTTTATGCGTTGCCCGAGGAAGCTGCCAGCTCTGGGGTCTCCGGTTGTTTCTATTAGCCATTTCGAAAGGTCCTGAAAAAGGCTAATAGCAACGGATTCCCACAAACCAAGGGTCTCGACCCCGAAAGGAACGAAGTTATATTCTGCGCCGAGACCCTTGTACTTATTCTTCTTCATTGTTTCGGCCACCTCAGCCGCCGCGCCGCCGCCGCAGTTACTGTTCCGCGGAGATTAGACGAGGCTAGGGTGTCTTACAAGTAGCGTCCCGCACCAGCATTCGCCCAATACTCCACGGAATTAAAGACATTCAGGTCTCTTGCCGTCGACCCTAGCGATACCGGTTGGCTCTAGCAAAGCGCCAAGCGGGAACGTTGACGGAGGTAAGAGACCGGCCGATAATGTAATTGAGCGTGGCGCGTCTAGAGAAGTGGCCCGCGCATTTATGGCATGAAAGTCCGTGGTGACCCAGATAATCGACTTCGTTCAGTGTGTGGAGTGCAGACCCGGACACCAAGACGTAAAAAAGTAGAAATTCGCAGTTTCAGGATCTAAGAATGTACCAGTATTTGTGCGATGGGTGTGCATGTACCCAGTAGCCAGCCTCTTTGGTTCCCACCGCCAAAAGTCTGGCACGCTCACATCCTGAGTTGCGGCTTACAAGGATGTCATAAGTCAAATTAGAGGTTATTTCATCCCAACTTTGCTAACACATTAAATTTTCTTGAAAATTACTGCTTAGGTAGGCAAGTCTCCAGGCATTTTTGAATTCTCCAAGTCGGCAGTCGTGTAGTTAGAGGACAAAGTGCTAAGGATTGTACCTACTAAACTGGCCATATTTTTTCTGTAATATAATAATTTAGAGAATCGTACATGCATGTTCCCTATTACTGCAAACTGATAATACAGACTTTAATTCTAGCAAAATGAAAATAGTATCTAAATCACTAATAACTTACAGCGCTCAAACGATTCCAGCGTATACCTAGTACCTTAAACATCACATCACTCTAATATACTAGTAAGTATACGGTGTGAGGCGGGCGGTCACAATGTCTGGTTTCAATTGCCATACGAAATTATTTAACGATTGACCGCATCAAATTACAAGTCACTCCCTGATTATTTGAAGACAAGTCACATGAGTCTCCACGCGATGGACCTATGTCCTTAGCCACGGAAGAGTAGCGAACGGACGACGAGCGCCGTCCGCCCTCCAGCGTTACCGATATTACCTACTATCCGCGCCGGGTCCGTGTGTTAAGTTACCTTAATACTAAGCTATCTCCATTCCAAATTTCATTCAAATCCCTCCAGCCGTTGCAGCGTGAAGAATTAAGTAACGAACTAACACACAAACAAACTTTCGCATTTATAATATTAGTGAGATGTAAGTATTAACGACCTGCACTTGCTTTGCTTCGGTTTGAATGATTTTGAGATATTAAACCGGACACTTATTAATGTTATTAACTAACTTCGTCTGCGTAGATTTCGATAATCGTTATTCCCTCGGGATTTTTTTAATTTTCCGGGAATAAAAGTAGCCTATGTGATATACAGAATAATAAGATATCTTGCAAATTCCGTAGCCAAAATGGCAAAAAAGGAACCCTTATAATTTTGTCATGTCCATCATGTCAATAATGATAAAAATCACAAAGGTAACGTTTAATAAATACTTTAAAAGAAAAATATTTTCAATATGATCGGATATACCATTTTTGAGCTAGGTATGTCCGGAAAACTGCGCTTCTTCACAAAAGGACGTAAGTGCCATGAAGTTACGCTCTTTTACTGCAGAACTTTTTTGAAATAATTTTTGTGTAGTAACGGCTTTGAAACCCTACACTGAGCATGGTCAGACATGCTCTTGCTCGGTTTTTATCAATTTTGACGTTTATCAAGTTGGTTCAACATTAATTCGATGACTGAAAGGGACAAAACTTCCACCTCGATATTTGCGACACTGGTTTCAAATCGAAACTCAATAACTTTTAAACAGCAAAGCGGATAGCATATCAAGCATCAGAACAAAAAATATGAAATGGAAAACACTCTTAACACCGTTTATCAATTCCAACGCTAAACGGGCGACCTACGACTAACAATCGGCCAACCGATTTAAGCCTGTCTGTTCATCGTATTAGAACAGAGTCGTAATAACTTTAATAGATAAATGCGATTGTTGTTTCTGGCGCCCAGAAGACAAACAAACCGACAGACATAGACAACATAACAACATTAAAAACCGATAATTTTATAAAGGTCAGAACCGAACGCAAGGCAGTACGTACTCGACCAATACCTCCAGTAAAGGAAGAGTATGCCATGAAAGCGACAGAGGCTCAGACGACTAGCTGGAAGGATTTTTGTACCACGCAGGACAGGGAGTCTATGTGGAACAAAATCTACCGAGTAAGACACGTTGCTCAGAGACGAACGGGGGCTTATCTTAACACCGAAATAGTCGGCTCAAAGACTAGCTGAATGCTTTTACCCGGATGACCGCCAGGACGGTGAGTCTAACCATCACAGGAGCACCAGGGATGATACGGAGAGAAACAACCCAGCAGTGGAGTCACACCTCACTGGCGATGATTCACCTTTCACACAAATGGAAATGGATACATTAGTCAGAAGTATGAACTCGAAAAAGGCACCTGGGTCGGACGGAGTCACTGCAGACATATGTGCAGCAGCTATTCAGTGCAAGGGAGAAGTATTTTTGTGCTTAGCGAATTCCTGCCTTAGGCTAGCCTACTTGCCCAAAGCCTGGAAGTCCGCACATGTTTGCATCCTACGGAAACCCGGTAAGGAGGACTATACCCACCCAAAGTCATACCGACCGATTAGTCTGTTCTCGGTATTAGGGAAAATCCTGAAAAAAATGCTAGTAAACAGGATCAAGCGGCACATCCTCCCGGTCCTGAACAAACGTCAGTACGGGTTCATACCTCAGAAGTGGACGGAAGATGCCCTCTATGACCTGATGAGACACATAAGAACCGAAGCAGAAACAAAGAAACGCATCGTGTTACTCGTCTCGCTAGACATAGAGGGAGATATAGAGGGAGCTTGCGACAACGCCTGGTGGCCGAAGCTCAGAGCCCAACTGGCTAAGAAAGGCTGCCCGAGAAATCTTTATCACATGGTTAGGAGTGGACCATGTGATAAAGATTTCTCGCTCACAAAACGGGAGCCATGGTGATAACAACGAAGCTTAAATGGGACCCCATCCGAATCTCAATGGCTGGGCTGACATCGGCGCTGATCCTGTCGGGAATCCTCCCACTGGATTTGCGCATTCACGAAGCGGCAAGCCTCTACGAGGTCAAAAAAGGCTACAGTAAGGACCACATTCCACCAGGAAGAGAAATTGAGGAAAAAACTGACACCCTGAAGAGACCACATCCGTAAAGGGTTGTGTCTATCGACTACAACTGCTTGGAGGAATTCAACCAAGACGTGATCAATAGATACGAGCTCGAAGGCCCTCAAATTTACACCGATGGGAGTAAAATTGAGGGCCAGACGGGAGCGGCACTCACATGGTGGGAGAATGGAAAAGAAGTCTGCCACTCAACCTTCAAGCTAGCGCCCTTTAACACCGTGTTTCAAACCGAACTGTACGCTCTACTCAGGGCAGTGCAGATCGCAGGAAAACATAAGGCGCGGGCGTCAGCATCCTCAGTGACTCAAGATCCTCACTGGAGCTCCTCAAATCACCGGACACGACACACCCCTTGGTCCAAGAGATCAAAAGCGCTACAACACAAACAAGAGCAATGGGGACCGATCTCAGGTTCTATTGGCTGCGAGCTCATGTTGGAACACCAGGAAACGAGAGAGCAGACGAACTGGCAAAGTAAGCAGCCCGCCCCTTAAGAAGTAGACCGCCACCCAATACGATATGGTGCCGGTGTCCTACGCCAAGAGGTCGATAAGATAAAACTAATTCGAACAGTGGCAGGTTCGCTACGAGGCATCCGGAACAGGTGCAACAACCAATCTTGCTCAATTCTGAATTTATTTGGTTTCACTCGCATGCTTGGTTTAGCTAAAATAAAAGTTTAAAAAATACCTTGATTTTTTTACTCTTTCGTGAATAAATCAGAAACAAAAGAAAATCGAAGGCTGATATTAAGCATACAGTGTTGTTAGATCCTGCCACTACTCCACCTAAAAGTAAATCCCTCGTGGGGGCCAATCTTGTTAGCTTAGCCTGCTAGACCCTTTCGCGGTTATTGGGCTCCCAAAAGTTATGCACACCTCCTGAGATTGGGCAAACTCGGATGACACGCATTTAGGACCAAATGAAGGTATTAAAACGATTTCCAGCTTGCTGGGAGTTAATTACTCAAAACGCTTTTTTTGGATCTAATTAGTTTGGCCTAGTTCTCTAATATTCCATAATCAAAACATTACGCCCTTAAACGATTCACCACAATTTTTTTGTTACACCTTGTTTGTAGTTAAAACTGTTTACCAACGTGTAGTTATGTTAACAAAATTGCTGAAAATAGCCATAACCTAAATATTTTGACAGTTGTTACTATTTCCTGATGTTTTATACAATCCCGGAATCCTGGAACTGAAATGAAAAAAAACCGACTCCATACTTGCTGAGCTTTTTCCGGTGCTAATTGTAGGTATAAAAGCATCCGAATTTCCGATCCCTAATTATTAGAGACCAAATGCGTCTACTTAAACGTACAGTGCGATAGCTCTAAGGTCCTTCGGGTTTGTACTTGTCTCTCACTCGCTCTCATACGTTCTTATTAAGAGCGAGTGATAGAGAAGTACAAACCCGAATCACCTTCTAAGTGCTTACGGGCAAGTTACGGGCTGTAAGGTATTAAGCGAGACCGATCCGAACGTTAGCCGAAACATTTCCGAACAATGGCCGACGGTTCAAATTGTCAATGTTATCGAGATTTCGTTACGTGATTGTAGAAAAAATACGCAGCGAAACCGGTAAATTTTATGCTCTTGTTCTATTCTCATGTCTAGAAAATTGATTTCAATAGTTTATTCTTAGGTTACGTGCATTGTTTTCGAGAAACGTGTCAAGAAAGTTCTTAAAATTTGTAAGGCGCCATCACGGTTCTTCCTTCGCTTTTTATCCCGTTCTGGTTTTTCAATTTTATATAATAGATTGAACAGAATCTCCCCGAAAATAAACAGGATAATTGAAAGTAATTTTAGCTATGAAAATATCATTTAGTTTCATCTTCAGTTTACTAATACTTTCTTTTTCAGGTGACAATGTCACACCAGTTGACGTAGTCCCAAACTAAGCTCTAGGCTCGTACTATGAGTACTAGACAACGATATAAATACTTATTTAGAGAAATATATACTTAAATACATAGGAAACATCCAGGCCTCGAAAACAAATATTCGCGCTCATCACACAAATATCTGCCCTTACCGGGTTTTGAACCCAGGACCGCTAGCTTCGTAGGCAGGGTCACTACCAACTAGGCCAGCGTGTCGTCGTTTTTGGATTTTAGTTATGGTCCTTATAATTGTCTGGTGACATTGAATACATTTTCATCATTAAAACAGTTATAGCAAAAATTCCACCTCTTTTTATGGTACAACTTTTTTTAGCAACATCCAGTACCTATGTTAATTATCATACCGGAAATTGTTAAAAGAAAAGTGGTAGTTGTAAGTTGTGTTGTGGATCCAAAAATAAAGTTCAAAACATTTAGACTGATCATAATAATACTTTACCTACTTATAATTGACAACAATTCATATAAGGTAGTAAATTAAAATACCGTTTGTAGATTTTACACTGCTGATTACAGTAAAAATATTTCTGGATTTTTTTATGCAGTACTTTTTTATATTAAGGAAAAACAGTAAAAAAAGTTGGATTGTGAATGTTAGGAATACACTTATAGTGCCCTTAGTCCATTTATTACCATAGGAATTGAAAAAAATATACATCTGTCATGTCAATTTTTTATCTGTCTTGACGGATTACTTGATTCTAACGACACGCTTTCGATTCTCGTAATACTATTGTTTTGATATACGCTATTTAAAATGAAAGTGACTAACGGATTTGGAAAAGCGGATAGCCGCAATCTGCCCCAAGTCGACGAATTTATGTTGTTACAGTTGTTATTGTTGACAAGTGACATGACATGACAGTCAGTTTTGTTTCTATTTAAAGTTACTTTTTTATTTTATATCATGCTAAGATCACGACATCACTATTCCTAACTTTGGATATACGGTCTTTTTAATGACTATTTCTTTAATAAAATATTAACGACGAATTTAAGTTAAATAAAGAAAAACCGAGAAACACGGGTAGTCTAATTTTTAACCAGCTATTATAAACGCGAAAAAACAAAAATGCTTTTTTTTTTAAATGTCGTCAATTATTTCCTATAAAATAGTAAGTGGCCGTATATCATAGGCAATTAGTTCGGTACCTAAATAAAAAATAAAATAAAAAAAAAAACGAAAAAGTACGATATGACCCCGACGTGATTTGAACACGCAACCTTCTGATCTGGAGTCAGACGCGCTACCGTTGCGCCACGGAGTCTGCTTATGTCGCGACGAATTTATACGTATACGTTTCATCAAGTTTATGAAAGTGAATCGAACAATGTGATACGCCTGGGGCACGCCTGGGGCCTTATTCTTTATTGACTTTACATCTATTGTCATCAATGCCAACATATTCGTAGCTCTTATTTGCTTCACAGTAATGGCGGGCGAGACTCGCTCAAGATAGGTTAAAACCAGGCATTTCCAGCGTCTGATATCGCAACTGATAGTATATTTGTCACTCGTGTGTCATAGAAAAACGATGATTGCCGATCGCTATTAAGAAAATGGTGGCGCTGCCGCTGTACAGAGTGCCATTATTCCATGAAGTACCTATTTTAGACTGCGTTATTATTACATTTTTAACGGTATCCTAGCTCTTGGTCATTTAACATGGCTTTCTTTTTCCAAATTCTTTAAGTCCATCTTGCTTCTGTACCGTAATAAATGATTAATGACATCATTATAAATGCTAGCCCCTACTACTTACAAAGTGAATAAGACCTATTATAATGCTAACAATATGATTAGGTACCTACGACACAAAATCTAGTCGGGCTAAACAAATTGGAATAAAAGCCTATAATAGACGGACTACTATTTTCAAAAGAATTTAAAAAAATCCGGGTGGACCAGTGGCAGCGGTCGCTCAACAGCTATGTATAGTTTACGCAATATTCTAAGGCGCGGGCCAGTCAGAAGAGACGTAGGACGCGGACGCGTCGGCGTCGCGGCGCCCGTTTAATGAATTATCAACTAAAATAGTATAGAATAGATATAGGTATAGAAGCTAAAGACTACTATAATACGGAGATATGCCACGACGCGACGCGGGCAACAAAAAGCATCTTTAGTTTCTTTACAATACGGTTCAAAATAAAATAAAACCACATTCTGCAGCGAGAAAGCAACTGTTTTTCGCCGATAGGGTTGTCGCATATTTAGTACCGTAAAATGGGGTGAATAGGGTGGTTTTTAGACTTTGGTGACGTATTTCAATCACTTAAAGACCAAAATTGTAAAATCCAACTGCATAGTGCTTTGTCCGGATACTCATTCTTCTGAACGATCATAGACAATTTTTACGTTTTCTTTATAAAATAACAAGAAAACTGCAAAAATGTTACGAAACCCGAGTCACCCCGAGGATGGGGTCAATAGAATCAAACCTGGGGTGAAACGGGTTTTCGGTCAGGGTTGTCAAAAATACTGCCATAATATTTATATATTTATTAACCAACAAAATTAGCCATAAGTAGTTGTGACAAGTTGAAAGGTACCTAGTAGGTAATCAATATAGGTAATTAAAACTGTTACATTTGTATTTTGTTACATATGTTTAAATTGCGGATGATATTTTCTTCAGCTTCAGGTGTTAAAGCTGTTTGTCCACCCTGCGATTTCATAATTTTCTGATTATGACGCTGCAAAACCGAGAAAGGTATACCATGCTTTTCTGCAACAGATGCTATAGATGGAGGAGCTGTTGAGGTATTCGGGTGCCTTAAATCTTGTAGGGCTTGCTGTATAACGACATCATCATATTTTCTATAGGTCTTTGAACCAGGTTTGGGCTTGTAAGTCCGGGGCATCTTGTAATCAAATAGGTACCTGAAGAAACAAACAGTTCAAAAACAAACATAGGCACCTAATTGAAAGAAAAAATGGGAACTTTCAGCAAGGAGTAATAAAACAAAATTCAAAGACACACACACACACACACACACACACACACACACACACACACACACACACGCACTTAAACGAACAAACAAACAAACAAACCGACAGACGGACGGCGGACAAACAAACAAACAAACAAATTAACAAACAAACAAACAAACAAACAAACAAACCGACAGACTGACAAACAAACAAACAAACAAACAAACAAACAAACAAACAAACAAACAAACCGACAGACAGACGGACGGACGGACAAACAAACAAACAAACACATACACATGTCAGGTACCTACCCCTTAACCGTATTATGGCTAAATGACGAAATATTCGCAAAATATACTTTTGGCAGCCCTAACAATTCACCCCTATACTGATTCTAATGACCCCTGCCATGACTCTATTGCCCCCATTCGTTACCTTATTCACCTCATGGTCTTACCTTATTGACCCCTCAGGTAACCCGAATAACCCCAAAAGTATGAAAAAAACAAGCACATAAACTATTTCAACATTACACCCTTAAAAACACAATATTTCTACTTACTTTTTGTCTCTTCGTGTTCTTCATGAAATTCCTGGTACATCACAACAACTAAAAACACATATACCCTCATAAATAAACCGATTTCTTGAAGTTTATTGACCACTATAAACATGACAGTTTGAATGGTTGCGTTTAAATGACTTTTTCTTTTAAATTGTCTATGGTTTCACCTTGTTTGAGTGGCCAGTCTAAAAATTAATTTATCGAAAACAGAAAACGTAAATGCAACCTTGGGCATCAAAAACAATAATCATAGTTTTTGGTAGTTTAAAGAAAATACTCAGGATCACCCTATTCACCCCTGGGATTCTATTCACCCCATTTTACGGTACCTACCTAATACCGTCTTCATACTTAAATAATATTATATTCTGTCAACTTTATGTATTAGTGAATAACTTGCACGTTATTAAATTAGCGAATGACTGTTCACCTTGAGAGGACTAATTACAATGTTTCGTCCGTGGGAGGATAAAGTACCTATAGAGTTCGAAAAATATCGATGTGTGCATCACAGGAGAGCTAACTTATTATTTCAAAACAAAAAGGGCATACTTTATTAAGGCTGTCGTCCTATTATTGCCAATTTAATCCGATCAAGTTAGTCTGGAGTGACTTAAAACAACTTACTTAGGTGCGACGCAAAATACACAAACACAGCTCAATTCGAATGTAGTGGAACTGATTCGCAATGAATCTGAAAATATAGTAAATGATATTTGGAGTGCGTGTTTCCGGCACGCCCAGCAAGGGCATAGAGGACAGCTACGGTGAACAAGATCCACGACGGCCGGCGATAAACGTCGTGTCACCGTTTGATGGTGATTCCGACATTTAGGTAGTAGTCAGATTAATATTTTTTTTATTTAGGTACCTACTTATATATAAAAAAATATTGTATCTTGTCTTCTCAAATATAAAAGTAAACAAAGTAATTTGTACTATATCTTATATCTATCTATACATATAATAAAGTTGTAGAAGGAAAAAATTCTGTAAATTCGAGATAAAAAATTAAAAGTACTATACGGGCCTTCAGAATGAGCAGCAGAACACGTTTCTACAATTTTTAGACTTGGTGTCTGTTTGTCTGTTTAATTTTGTTTCTCCTCGCTTCAATTGAAAACCACTGAACCAATTTTAATCTGGTTTTCACTAAAAGGTTCCATTAAACGGTGACCAGGTTCATATATAATAAAAAATAAGATATTATAATAAAAGGGAGGGAAAAGAGGGGTCAAAGTTAGTATGGAAAAAAGTTACCGGATTGAGCTGGTCACTTGAAACATTGTATATTTACTCTTCGTAAAAAATTAAACTATACCTATTTCAGGATTTCTCGATTAAAGTTAACACAATTAAGAAATTATCAAATAAGTCCAATTATAGGTAATTCTTTAAAACCATATTTGGGGGCCGTCGATTAATTTACGTGATGACAAATATCAAAGTTTTATTCTCCGTTTATTACATAGAAACTAAATACAAAGATTTTTAAAATTTCAATGTAAAAACGTTATAAAAAGGCAAAATAAAGTATTCTAATTTGTTGTTGTAACGAATTGTAACAAATTGTTGACGCCATGATATTTGATATCATAGATAAGGACAACCATATCCCTCCCATAACTGGAGCGATCAAGACAAAAAAACACGCGATCATAGATTAACGTCACAAGCGACGTTGCAATGGAAACTAACGGTGTCACCTTTCTCTCTCTCTTTTCCTGCCTCTTTTTTAGTTGCCCATTTATTATTTTCGCATTTAAGGCTCCCACAGATTATCAGTTTGCCAGGTAGTTCCAACATGGTCTGCCGCCTGACAGTTCGTGTTCTAATACGATGAATTGTCAAGCTAAAAGTTGCCGGTTGACCTGTTACTCTGTGGGTCGCTTTCGTTTTAACATTGTCCATAAACCACACTCAACTCAATGATATTTTTTATTAAGATACGTCATCTGCACGCAAAAGCGTTCTTCAAAATGGAAGGCAAATTACCTTACTATCGTTCAGTCGCGCCGCGGCCGCAGACACGCACGCGTCGAAGACAATGAAGTTTTATTACCGAAAAGTAACAGATATATTTCATAAAAAATCTTTCTAACAATAGCGTTCGCTGCGGATTGCCGTATTTGTCTGTAGAAATATGGCAACGTAGCAAGTGTCAGTAATTGGCGACGGGTTTTTAATGCGTTTAGTATGAGCATATCGTTTCTAAATATAAAATATCATTGTCTCAACATTAAAAAAAAACTAGGTATTTCTTTAAAACCCTATTTGAGGGCCGTCGATTAATTTGGGTGATTACAAATATCAAAGTTTTATTCTCCGTTTATTACATAGAAACTTGATTCAAGGATTTTTAAAAATTCAATATACATAATGTTATAAAGAGGCAAAATAAATTGTTCCGATTTGTTTTTGTAATAAATGCGACGCCATGATAATGCGACATCAAAGAATAAGACAACCATATCCCTCCCATAACTGGCGCGATCAGGACAAAAAAGCACGCGATCATAGATTAACATTAAAGAAGTATTTATTTATTTTATTTATTATATTATTAGGGTACAAAATTAAATATATAACAATATTCCCGCAAAACTGTTTTTACAGTTTGTCTGCAGGCAGGAGTCTCTATTTAGCTAAGTAAGTAATAAATAAGGTAAGTGACTATAGCTACAAATGGTTATAATATAAATATGATACACACCTGAGTGACATTTGCTTATGAAAGCAGTTGTCATTCAAGTGTCTGTAGTAAATATTTTTTGAGCTCTTTCTTAAACTTAAATTTATTTGGTTCATGACGGATGCACGCGGGTAGGCTATTTAACGTTCTGTCTCCAAAATAGTTGGAGACACGGGGGACCTCAAACTTACCCGCGGACACCGACCTAGTAGCATGAGTATGCTCAATGGGTGTAGGGACATGCGCTAGAGTGCCATGGTTGTTAACTGCAAGAAGGTATTTATGTTTTAAGCTTACTGGTAATATTTGACAGATTTTCAATAACTTAGTATAATCTCTTTTACAATTAGCTTTTGTTTTTTTACTAACCATTAATTTTAGGAATCGTAATTGTAATGCCTCTAGTTTGCCTACGTAAAATTTAAATGTGAGTCCATAGCAGTCCAGCGCATAGCCCAACACAGAATCTACTATCGCATAATACAGACATTTTAATATATTGCTAGGGACCTTATAACTTAAGTGGTAAAATTTACCAAGAAGGGTTCTTAATTTGTTACTAATGTAGCTTATATGTTGATACCAGGAGAATGTGGCATCGACTTTTACACCAAGATATGTTACACAGTCCACTATTTGGATAGGTTTACATTCACAATTTTGAAGGTTATTATGGAAACAAGTAAAGCTATGAGTATACAATAATGGAGGTGTTTCTGTTCTGTGCATATATGGAGATTGTATAATTATAAGTTTAGTTTTATCTACATTTAAGATTAAGCCATTATCATAAGACCATTTTACAACTGCGTCCACATCTTCTTGAACCAGGCGACACGTTTCGGTAAAGCAGGTACCGGCGCATAGAGTGCATAGGTCGTCAGCAAACATGTACGAAGAGCAGTTACGCTGTACTCCGCATAGACTGTTAACATGCATAAGGTAGCATACAGGTCCACACACGGAGCCCTGGGGGACTCCGCAGCGCACCGGCGTGTCGTCGCTCGCGCCTTCACCTATCCTAACGAGCGTGATGTGAGGTAGTCGCGAAACCAGCAGTTCAGCGGCTGCCCCACACCACATTCATCCATTCCATTTAAAAGGGTACTGGTATCTAGGGTATCAAATGCTTTTTTAAAGTCATAAAATATAGCTACTACGAATTGTTTATTTGCTAAATAAGTGTTTATCTCGTTGGTGAAGTTAGATAATAGAGTGTTAGTGCTTTTATTTTTTTGGAAACCATGTTGGGACTCACGACGACGGTGACGTTGTGATTGTAACTAACGGTGCCACTTTATTGTTAGAACCGATTTTTTTAATGCTTAATATCGAGAGTTAAAGTTCGAATCTGTAATGAAGACAATATTTGGACAACCAATCTCCTATTTTAACTTAGCTTTGCAATTTTAGGGTGCTGATTTTAGTGTCCTAAACGTCTTTGGCATAACATATTTAGGACACCTAATATTATTTAGACGAATGTTGACAACATAGAAAACATATTGGTAAATATCTGAATGATTGTTCAGTAGATTTTTATAAGACTTTTATAAGGTTGTTGGTAAGACCGAAATTTATTAAGAATAAAATTTCGTTTAGTATAATGGGCAAATTGTATAAAATGTTGTGTAGGTTGTTAGGTTGTTAGGTTTTTTTTATATAAGCCGGGAACTTCTTGCTGCCTTATTTTCATTCTTATGCTGTTTAAAATGTTTATTCCGACACATTATTCTGCTTAATAAGTTTATGCGTTTCATTATTTATTCGTTACGAACATTCGACTTATGAATTTTATGCATTAAGATTATTCGATCAACAAATATGATGCGTAATGATTTCTGCGAAACAATACTATACCGTATGCGTACTTATGCTTAAAGTTATTATGCCTTATGCAATTATTCCGAAAAACATTATACCATACAAAGGGGACTCCAATATAGATCATTACTAATTCACTCCTTTGGGATCCGCAGCATTATAGTAAAAAGAGAAACTTTATAATTTCCCATCTATAGCGTATGTCACAAATAACAATATATTTTGGGTGTTAGTTGTTTATTAATCAGATTTTGAAATAAAAAAAAGAATTTCGTTACCAGTAGTAAAAAAAAAAATATTATTCTATATTAGTAGGTAATTATTTGACCAAATTGTTTAATTTTACTCTGGTGGACTGAACATTTATTTTTTTATTTATTTGCACACATATTACACAAAATGATACATGGGACCCTGTCAGGGTGTAGCAAACATTTAAGAATAATTTTTAAAACTAGGTCTTACATTATAATATTGTATTTGGCGAGTTGGTGCATGCAACTTTTATATAAATCAACGCATGCATCCTTAATGAAAAGAGAGAGACAAAATACGAACAATAAATATCACAACACAAACATAATAACAGAATAGTCATTTAAATTTTTCTTCGATGTCAAAAGTGGGTTCAAATAATACATGTCATGTTAAGTAATCTAGGGTCTCATCGGCCATAAATTCAATTCAATGGTAATAACATTTGTCAATAAGTATTATTTTCAATTTATTAGAAAATAGCATTTAATTTATTTTCCGTTTTTATTATGTCCGGCAATTTGTTATATATTTTAATACATATATAGTATGGGCTTTTTTTATATAGATCAATTTTAGGCGTTGGAAGGGCTATTTTATTATTTCGCATTATACTTTTAACGAATTTAAAAAGGTTCAAGTTTTTTTTTACGAATATAGCTGCCTCCAAAATGTATATAGACGGGTAAGTAGTTTTAATTTAGTGAAATGTGGTCGGCAGCTCTCCGTCCGACGTATGTTTTGGATGATGTGCAGGCATTTCTTTTGCAAAACGAAAAGGGAATTCGCGTCCGTGCTGTGTCCCCACAGCAGGAGTCCGTACCGCAGCCAGGCGCATCCGTGGCCGTGGTAGGCGGCCAGCGCACACTCCCTGTGCGTGTTCCGCGTTAAAACACCTAATGCGTAAATGAACCGTGATAGCTTGATTTTGTTATTCTCCACGTGTTTTTTCCAGTTCATATTTGTATCAAGAGTAATCCCTAACAAGTTAAACTCAGATACTTCCTCAATACCGATATCATTAACAACAGAACGTAAATTAAGTGGTGGTTTTTGATGCGGTCTAAATTGTATAAGTTTTGTCTTACTGTTATTTAGTTCCAGGTTGTGGTCCAATAACCATTTTTTTATTTTATTGAAGGAATTCTTAATATCACTACTAGGATCATGGTCTTTTGGGCACTTGTACAACAGGGATACGTCGTCAGCAAAAAGAACACACGTGGGGTCTGACACTTGAGGTAGGTCGTTGATGTAAATTATAAAAAGTACACAACCGATAACACTACCTTGAGGAATAGAACAGTTGATAGTGCGCACCTGTGACTGAATAGCTGACAGCTCGCCAGTCTGCTTGTCAAAGTGATCAATTTGTTCGAGCTGCTGTCTGTCTTTAAGATAAGATTGCATTAGAGCTTGCGCGCCTCTGCGAATACCTACTCCGCGTAATTTAGACAAGAGTATGCTGTGAGATACGGTATCATATGCCTTCGTCATGTCGAGTAACAAACCAACTGCATGTTCCTTTTCTCTAAGGCACTCCAATACTTTTTGCACATAATTATAAACGGCGAGGGTAGTGCTACAATTTCGATGAAATCCGTATTGGTTATTATCAAAGAGGTTATATTTCTAAAAAATGGACTAAGCGGTTTGTGATTGCCTTTTCGTATTTTTTTGATATAACCGGTAGAAGCGCAATAGGTCGATATTGACAGGGGTTATCTGGTTTGCCGCCTTTTTTGAATATGGGTTTTATAATTGCGATTTTGAGTTTGTCTGGAAACTCGGCTTCAGTAAGTGTTTGATTAATTAATAGTTTTAAGATAGGTGTAAGCTCTTGCCTACAATATTTTATCAATACAGATGGTATGCTGTCAATGCCAAAGCTATGTTTGTTCGGTAGATTTCTTATAATGCCATCAACTTCTTTTTCTGTAACTTGACTTAGAAAGATTGAGTTAACGGCAGGTTTGATGACCGGCTGGCTCTCCTACCGACGCAAAGTGCTCATTAAAATGGTTTGCAACTGAGTTAGGGCAGTTTATTATCGAGCTGTTTGATTTAAGGGTCGTATTAGTGTAGCAAACGTCGCAAGGCTTACCTGTAGTAACTTGGTTTACAATTTTCCACATGGTTTTAGCTTTATTGTAAGATTTGTTAACCTCTCGGATGTAATTAATTTTATTGGAGACTTTAATACTTTTTTTCAGTATTTTTGAGTAAGTTTAAAATGTTTTTTTAGGATATTGTTATTTGTTTGGTTAATCTAAGACCTTTATACTCGTTTATGTTTGCATGACTTTTTTAACGTTTTTCTATTTACAGTTTTAAGTTTAACCTTTTTTACCGGGATGAATTGTAATTGTCATTAACGCTTGCCTCTGCGCCAATGACGTCACGCCAGTTTGTGCGCTGAAGTGCTACATTAAAAGACGTTAGGTTGCGCAGGGTAAATAGTCTCTTGGTAGTGTAGAGGTTTTTGGGATGACAATTTACAGCATTTTGATGAACATGGGGTTAGCTCCACGCGCTTCTGTCAAGTCCGGATAGGCTTTGTACATTCTGTTTTGTTAGTCTATGTCATAAATGTTTAAAAAAACAAAAACCCGCCTTCAAAAAGCAAAAAATAACTTCTTTAAAATGGTAGGTAAATAGGTCACATTCTTTTTAGACATAGGTACGGTTTAAAAGATAAATAGAGGGGACACAATGTATGCAACTTTCAGAGCGATTATTTCCGGAAATATTCACCTAATCAGAAAAACCTTAGTGTTTTAAAAAAACTGTCAAAATTTGTGCCAGACTTACATTACAGGTGTGGACTGCCCCCCCCCTGGAAATATTTATTTTTGTTATTTAAATACCAACTAAGAAACGGCTTCTGCAAGACACCTTTACTCCAAACTTCATTCATTTACCTCTTGGAGTTTTCGAGTGATATACGGACGGACAGACATGATGAAACTATAAGGGTTCCTTTTTTGCTTATCTTATTGTTCTGTATTATCACATAGGCTACTTTTATACCCGGAAAATTAAAAAAAATCCCGTTGGAATAACGATTATCGAAATCTACGCAGACGAAGTCGCGGGCAGAAGCTAGTAGTAGTAAATAAAGTGCTACTTATCTATATCTATACATATAATAAAGTTGTAGAAGGGAAAAATCTGTACATTCCTGATAAAAAATATGTAATAAAAAAAAATGATAATAGAAGGGGGGGAAAAGAGGGGTCAAAGTTATTATGGAAAAAAGTTGAGATTGAGCTGGTCACTTGAAACATTGTATATTTACTCTTCGTAACAAATTAAACTATACCTATTTAAGGATTTCTCGATTAAATTTAAAACAACTAAGAAATTATCAAATTAGTCCAATTATGGGTATTTCTTTAAAACCCTATTCGGGGGCCGTCGGTTAATTTACGTGATTACAAATATCAAAGTTTTATTCTCTGTTTATTACATAGAAACTAAATTCAAGGCAAAATAAATTATTCCAATTTGTTGTTGTAACAAATGTGACGCCATGTTATTTGACATCATAGGTAAAGACAACCATATCCCTCCCATAACTGGAGCGATCAAGACAAAAAAATAACGCGATCATAGATTAACGTCACAAGCGACGTTGCAATACAAACTAGAGATGCCACGAATAGTTATTTGGCCGAATACTGAATACCGAATATTCGGCAACCGAATACTCGGCAACACTTAGTACTCTCCGCGGGTGACAAGTCACAACTCGTCACTTAGCGCGGGTAGTTTTGTTTCATTTGTGACTAGGTCGCGGTCGTGTCACAACACGTTTATTTGTTGATTCGAAAAGTTCGGTTGCAAATGAACTTGATTTTTACATGGCATCTGTTCGCCTAGATCGGACAGCAGACCCTTACAAGTGGTGGTCAGCAAACGCAACACAATATCCAAGCCTTTCACAATTTGCTAAGATTTATCATCTCCCGGTAGCAGTGTATATAGTGAGCGTCTGTTTTCGGAAGCAGGTATAATTTATGGGGAAAAACGCAACGCATGTCTACTATCGACAAATGCTGAAAAAATTGTTTTCATCCATCATAACTTACCACTGGTAGATTTTAAATATTAATATGTGAATTTGTTGGTTACTTAAATAAAGTTTATTTATTTAATAAACATCTTTGTGAGTAATATTTTGAGTTCTTTTTTTCATGATTTGCTATTCGGTATTCGGCCGAATAATTTGTAATATACGGCTGAGTACCGAATAGTGAAAAATGTGGCCGAATAGAAACTTACGGTGTCACGTTGTTGTTTGAAAACATTGTTTTATGCGTAATATCGAAAACTAACGTTCGAATACATATTTAAGATAATATTTGGATAACCAATCTCCTATTTTATTTTTAACAATTTTGATTGTTATCATTAAAATTCTCTTGCTCCCCCTCTGTCTTTTGCAGTTGTCCAGTTACTATATTTTCGCAACTTAAGGCTCCCACAGATTATCATTTTGCCAGGTAGTTCCAACATCCGTGTCCAACATGTTCGCCTGACAGTTTGTGTTCTAATACGATGAACTGTCAAGCAAAATCAGCCGTCGAACTGTTAGTCTGTGGGACGCTTTAGTTTTAACATTGTCCCATAGAGGATTGTGATTCATTACCAATTGAAAATTGACCTTATTTCGGAAAGTAAATTGAGAAATTAACTTTTTGGTCGTGTGATAAAAATAAAGACAGTTTTTACTTGGAAATAAAACCTCCTATTAGAGCATCTTCAAACGTTTATCAGCCTTCATAATAAATGAGTCTGTTGAGGTGACTCGGTCGGGGTGTCCTGCTCCAATCATGCAGACCGCGCCAAACAAATTTCGGCCATTCCTCTCTGACTGGCGAGGCTTTTGGAAATCTGAAACAATACAATTAATTAATATCAAACATAGTAGGCTCTTTTAACGATCGATAGATTTATGTAGGTACGTAAAAAGTAAAAAATACATATTAAATTAAAACAGCGATGTTAAAATATTGAACATGAATAACGAACGATCCAAATATCTTCAATAATTATGCCTTGCACACAAGTACACAACGCAAAAAACCGAACATTTAGAATAACAAACTTTAAATGTTGTAACTTTCGATATTAAAATACATGCCCAACAAATACTTTCGACATTTAAAACATCGGCCTTTTAACTATTCGGCATCGCTATTTTAACTCAAAATGTATTCAGTTTTGGATATTTAAACACATACCCATAGACATCCAAGGATTAGACAAAACTAGAGTTTGACGAAATAATTAAGCTTTTGACATGATAAGCATTTGGTGAAATAAGGATTTGACAGGCGTCTGTGCTACCATTTACTCATGTACTCAATCAAAATATCGAAAGTTTACTTATCGATATTAATTTTGGAAGCACTATTGTTTACTTCCGAAACAAAATCAAAAAATGCATAAAAAATGCACATTTGCTGCACATAGTGCCTTTGTATTCATTACAACATGTAATACTATGATAATGTTTCTAGTTATACTTGCAAAACGGCCGCATTATGGCCGAAAATCAACAGATTTATTGGAAAACATCACTCACGTGTGAAAGGTTATATTTTAAGCATCATTTTCTTTGTTCCCTATTCGGGATTTGCACCCACGAAACACACAGGCCAATGCACTTAAACTATATTTTAATATTACACTGTTAATTAGCCCTATTAATGTATTTTCTGACTAAAATTTTAAAAACTCCGACCGAAGGGCGTACAGACAGCGAACAACAACAATAAACCGACTAATTACGTGACACTTTTTCTTAATTATTTATCCGACTAGCCGCTTATTCTCTCCATTCGTCTTTAATTAAGTAGGATTCGCATGTCAGGCATTGACCAATGAGCAATTTTTTTTTTAAATTTTGTTTCCACATCTTTTGCAATAGATGTATTTTGCCAACGTCTGAGTAGAGTTCGGTCACGTCCAGAGTTGTGGGTTCAATAGTATTGACGATTTGAGGGAGGGTCGGACCGGAAACTAAAACAAGTAATAATAAAATAACGTAAACGACACAGACAAAACAGGAAAATAACAAACAAGCGAAAGTTACAGGTAGCGAAGAAAGTTAGACACAAATGGACAACAATGAGATAGAATAATAAGATGAGTAGTAAGAGTAGGTATAATTTGGTAAAAGGAGATCCTACAAAAGAAAGAAAGGACTGAAAGTTAAGAGGTCTATGGATGTCTTTTGGGAGAATGTTATAAAGAGACTGGGTATATTTAGTGCAGTTGAAAAATATGTGCTCAGGTGAACCGACGTCCAAGCCACATTCACAAAGAGAGTGATGCCGGATTCTAATTTTGGCTACAAAGACAGGAGTGCACGCATGACCGAGTCGGAGTCAGCATATGGTGGATGTTGATCGTTTGCTAAATTTTTGGTAGCGGAAGAACCACGGTTTATGGGGGATTTTTGGCTGTATATCCCCGTATTATCGGCCCTTAATTAATCGAGAACTATCCCATATTTTTTGCCACGAATCTCTAACATCCAAACGGGCCATCATTAGAAGGTCAGAAGACTGAACGGATAGGTGCTCTTTAGGAGCAGATACGACTGCGTCTTTCGCTCATGAGTCTGCCCATTCATTACCCGCGATTCCGCTGTGTCCGGGGATCCAAGCGAGAACCACTTCCAAGCCTTTAACTTCGCATTTTAGTAAAGTATTCTTTATTTTAAGAATGAGAGGTAGTTTAATTTTAGTGTCAAATTGATTGGCAGTAACTGCCTGTAGACAGCTTTTACAGTCGGAAAAAACAATGGACTTCGGAATGTTATGAGATTCATTATAGCCGATCGCTTCCAGAAGGGCAAGAGACTCACCAGTAAAAACCGAGGACTGCGGAGGAGCTTTGCAGTTCAGAACTAAGGCATTGACCAAGAGCAATTGGCTACAAGCTGTGTTGTACACAGAAGAAAAAGGTTGTTTTCCTTCATCTTTGCATTGTCCAATGTCCATAAATCATACTCAAGATTAAAAAAATGGTAGGTTTGGCATTCATCGTGAATATTTTAATTGCTGAATAAATATTTTTATTATATTTTTATTTTTATGTTTTGAACGATGAATAGTTCACTTTTTATCATTTAGTTACGCGGCGTGGTGCGTATCAATTAAAATTCTGTCAAAGTCATTGTCAGTCTGTCAAAGTTTTACAATGCCTCGAACTTTTTTTTTCGTTTGACTTTGTCTGCATTATTAGGTACCTACCTACGAAAAGTAAAAAGAAGAAGAAACCTCAATATCTTTTAAAGGTTTTTAGTATATCGCAATCTATCCATATACCTACATGCATATAATACATAATAAAGTTGTAGAAGTACATATAATTAATAAAGTTGTAGAAGTACATTACATAGTTATAATAAAGTTGTAGAAGGGAAAAATGTGTACATTCGAGATATGAACTTAAAAATATTAGGGGGCCTCAGAATGAGCAGCAGAAGACCAGAACACGAGTCTTCAACTTTTAAACTTGGTATCTGTTTGTCTGTTTAATTGGGTTCCGTCCCGTTGGCCTTACTTGCATTTAGCCTTGGCGAGCAGAGCACCTTAGTTGTATTTTGTCCGGATAGCAAAATGCCTTGGTCTGTAAAACGCCCTTATTGCTATAAGGCATAGTATAGACGGAATGACTTGGTTGTAAAACGACTTAATGTCATAATGTTTTAATAGGTAAATGGTCTGGATAATCTTCACTTATCAAGACAATACAATCAAGACCTTACACAATTGAGTCATTCTGCCTACTTGTGCATTTCACGAGCTAGACGTTTTGCTAACTCTTACTGAAACTAACACAATTTTGTAACCATGGCATTAGATAAACAAGTCATTTTGCATACTTGGTCAGTGTACTACTGAGACGTTTTGCTCGCCAAGGCTAAAAGCAAGTAAGGCCAACGGGACCGAATCCGTTTAATTTTGTTTCTCCTCGCATCAATTGAAAACCAAGCCTGGCTTAAATCGGTTAGCTTGTTAGTCGTAGGTCGCCCGTTTAGCGTTGGAATCGATAAACGGTGTTAAGAGTGTTTTCCATTTCATATTTTTGTTCTGATGCTTGATATGCTATCCGCTTTGCTGTTTAAAAGTTATTGAGTTTCGATTTGAAACCAGTGTCGCAAATATCGAGGTGGAAGTTTTGTCCCTTTCAGTCATCGAATTGATGTTGAACTTAATAAATAACAAAATTAATAAAAACTGAGGCAAGAGCATGTCTGACCACGGTCATTGTAGGGTTTCGAAGCCGTTACTTCACAAAAACTATCTCAAAAAAGTGCACCAGTAAAAGAGCGTCCCTAACTTAATGACACTTACGTCCTTTTTTGTAGAAGCGCAGTTTTTCGGACATACCTAACTCAAAAATGGTATATCCGATCATATTGAAAGTATTTTTCTTTGAAAGTATTTATTAGGCGTTACTTTTTTGATTTTTATCATTATTTTTAGACATAGGTACGGTTTAAAAGATACATAATGTATCCAACTTTCGGAGAAATTCTTCGCGGAAATATAAACCTTATTAAAAAAAACTTAGTGTTTTCAAAAGAACTGCCGCAATATGTGCCAGACGATGACTAGGCTACTTTTATTCCCGGGAAATTAAAAGAATCGCGTTGGAATAATGATTACCGAAATCTACGCAGACGAAGTCGCGGGCAGAAGCTAGTTATGAAATATAGCTAGTTATCTAATATTAGGACCTACAAACTAGCAAACAGTAACATTTGACAACCCAGATTTATGGCCATATTTTTTAAAACCAAACAAACCTTATTACAAAACGCTTAAGTACATTACTTTGTAGTATATCAATGGTTTAATGGTTTTATTGCTATTTGCGAATACTATAGGTAGTTTTAACATGAATTTTATCGAAACGTCAATCCTCAGGAAACGGTCGACCGTCACACCTGAGTCGAGATCAGTTTATTAATGCGGCCCTGTATGCCCTGCCGCCCGACATTTATTTGGTTCCTGTTAATTATGGATTCGGACATTAATTAATTTTCACTTCAGTTTCCATTTTTCATCACCCACAATTACATTTTTCTGATTATTAAAAGATTTTATCTGAAATCAAATGTTTAAATTACTAACCAATTGTTATTATTATTTATTACGCTCATTTTTTTTTTAAATTTAATTTTAACACGTTCTATTAGTACGAGACCAAAGGGGGGGGAAATGAAATAAAATTAAGTTTTAAATTCAAAACTCCAAATATTTATTCAGTAAATTGGCCACATGAGGGGTCTTTATTACGCGTCGGTAAATAAAACTAATAGGGTAATTCCGGGATAGAAGCCACACTTTTTGAAAAGGCCTCCTAATTTTAAACTATCAATTTCCCATGAATATTTCCTTTCGATATAGCTAGTTTAGTCTTTAATCTTACATTACGGCTTGTTTTTGTTGACCTAATAATTACTGATTATGTACAAATTGAGTTTTTGCAGGACCCTTTTTTTTAGGATAGATGCCTAACTATATGGATAGATGCCCCACCATGAAAATTTTAAGGAGGATAGATGCCCTTTGGAAAAAAACAATATACGCTAACAATATCGGGTTAGGTCTATACTTACCCCGGTATTGTTAGCGTATATTGTTTTTTGCTGTTCTTAGAAGAAGATAGAAACCTATAAATAGAAATCGATTGAAAAAAAGCAAAAACTATAACAGAACATAAACACATAGGTATGCTACGATTATTTATATAGGAGTATGGGGGGGATAGATGCCCCAAGGGCACGTATACCCCGGCGACTATCCTTTTTGATATGGAACGGTGACTTTTTATGTTTTATCTAAACCAAATACAAAAGAGCGATAATGAATACATAGTTTTACACTTAATGAACCAGTATATTGATATAATATAATAAAAACAGAACAGAAGTTAATACTCATTATAAAGTGATGAAACTGCAAATACTTCCGTTAGAAATTTTGAGGCACTTTTTGGCCTCATCGCGGAGATTTTCACACACACAAGCGAGACGCGTCTTTTCCTCGCGACGGCCTGCGGGGGCTGAGAAGCTAAATAGATTTACCCTAGGTCCTTACTTAGGGCATTAAATTTGAACGCAAAATGTTATCCTTAATCATTAGTTGGGCGGTCACTGCGCACAAGTCGCACGCGTGCGCTCTAGGTGAAGCGGTTATCCATACTTCCATATACTTATATACTAATATTATAAATGTGAAAGTGTGTATGTTTGTCCGTCTTTCACGCTTCAACCACTGAACGGATTGAGATGAAACTTGGCACACGTATAGGTTAGGCCCTGGAATAGGACATAAGATAGTTTTTATCCCGGAAAAATGTACCGTTCCCGAGGGAGCGAAAGCTATTGTATTATCGACTAATCCTATTAATGCCAGTATACTACTACGAGTAATCCTACTAATGAGACTTATCTTTGCTACGGGTCGCCAATCATTAATTATTATAAATGCAAAAGTTTGTGTGTTAGTTTGTTACTTCTTCAAACTGCAACGAATGGATGAATTTGGATGTTGTTTGAAATGGAGATAGCTTAGGTGTACCCGGATTGAGCCCGGGTAAACACATCAGCGCGAGAGTGCACTAGATACGCGGAAGAAGTCGCGGGCAGAAGCTATTTTAAAAACATTCAACTTATTGCGATTTTGTACAAACTACCCCTACGGGGTAAAGGAGGGTGTAGAATTTTGTGCGTATGACGGTTTTGTTATTTTTAAAGTAAGAAACGTGAAAATTGGTATATAGGCTTACTATTTATAAATAAAAATATAGCTTTCAGCGATTTTGGAAATACTACCCATAAGGGATAAAAGATGGTTGTAGAATTTTGTATGAATTTCGTCATGTTTGTAGTTAAAAAAGTAAAATTTGTATTTAGGCTCCAACGAATTAATAACAATATTACTTTTGGCGATTCAGAAAAAAAAAACATTACGGGGTGAAATGGGGTGTACAAGTAGTATACGAAGTTAAAAAACTCATAGCTATGAGCTATGATAATAGCTGTAATGTACTGGGAGTAAGTACAGTTTTTTTTATTTTATTTATTTATCATATAACAAAAAATACATATTTACATACATACATAATCTCACGCCTTCGTTCCCAGAGTGGGGTAGGCAGAGCTACAGAATTACAAACATCTCTAAAAACTTGTTGATAATTCTATAACCACAATTTGCACAATTAGGCTAAGATGTTTACCAGCGTATTAGTGACAGGTTGCAAGCCCATCGCCTAACAGTACTACAAGCCTTTATTCCCTTAGTCGTCTCTTACGACATCCACGGGAAGACATGGAGTGGCACTATTCTAACTCGGCAACCACGCGAGGTAAAAAATACATATTTTACATTTAAATAAACACCTCATAAACCACTTAAGGGTTTGTGCGAGGATAGAACGCTCTAAATTACAATATATGTGTCTAACAATTACAACACAAGTACAAGTACACTTCTAGCCACAAACATTACAGCTTATTTACAAAGTACGATTTCAGTTTATGCTTAATATTCTTAGGAGTTACGCTATCTCTAAATTTAACGTCAAAGTCATTTATGAGACGAGGAATTAAGTGGGCGCGGGTTCTCTTTCCATAGACATTAGTGTACCCAGAGGGCTCAGACAAGATGCACTACGCTAACTAACGTTTCTATTCAATTCGTTTTTAAACCAATCGCGTCACTGGAAGATGACGTGATACGAAAAGTCACGTGATCTACCAGTGACGCGATTGGTTTAAAAATGAATCGAATAGAAACGCTAGTTAGCGCAATGCATCTTGGCAGGGCCCTCAGGAGTGGCTAATTTTTTATTTACGACTGCTCGAGTGCGTTTAATGTTCGATTTTAGGGTTTGAAAGGTTGTGTCAAAAAATTGTTCCTTAAGTAGGTTAAATTGGACTTTTTGGTGGACAGGGAGACAGTAGCAGTGTTTGAATAGCTTCAGTTCATCATCATCAGTTGGTATATTTAATTTTAATTTTAAAAGGAACTATTTCTTTTATGATTCGAAGTTGCAGAGAACATATTTTATCTAGGTACGACTTGCAGGTTCTACCATAACTACTGAGACCATAAGATACTATGGAATCTGCCAAAGCGTTATAGAAAAGAATTTTGATTTTAAATGGGATTCGATTTGTTATTATCCTTAAATTGATCAGGAATGCTCTGAGCTTGTTACTCACGCGATTTATATGGCAGCTCCAGTTGAACTTTCGATCGATTCTCAGGCCTAGGTATATGTGAGAAGGAACACTTTCAATGACGGGACATCGGCAATGCGTCGCGCCCGTTGGTTGTTGGTTGGTTAGGTTAAGTTTATTTTGACCGCAATTAAATATACTAACTATTCTTTATTCTTTAAAAACTAATTGGGCAATTACACCTACCATAATACTTTACGCACTAAAATCTGCAAACCAATTTTCTTTTTTAACCGACTTCAAAAAAAGGAGGAGGTTGTCAATTCGTGTTTTTTTTTAAATGTTTGTTACCTCAGAACTTTCGACTGGGTGACCCGATTTTAATGATTCTCATTTATTTGAAATCTGGTACCTCCTGTTTGGTCCCATTCTTATCAAAATGAAGATCTGATGGTGGAATCCATGAGGAATCGACGGAACTCTTCAAAATTTATAGGCACACCTATGGCGATTTTGGTATTTTTCACTGTAACTCGTGTATTTGGTCTTGGAAAGCACTATTTGGTGAAGTGGAACTGATGATGAAGACCACAGATGGCCACCGGAACTCCTAAACGGTATATATTTCGAGGGTGGCGACAAGATATTTCGATTAAGATAGTTGAGCGACTATGACGAAGCATATTTAGGTTTAAATATATGACTATCACTTTCCCACAGCGTTGCTTGCGGCGAGATTGAAATGTTCTATTGTCTCTTATTAATTGAGAAGTGGGAGAATAACAGCATAATCATGATCACTAAAAAGTATAAAATAAAAAAAGTTTAAAAAAACAAAAACCCGCCTACAAAAGCAAAAAATAACTTCTTTAAAATGGTAGGTAAATAGGTCAGTCCAACTGAAGTCGGCGTCCAACAATATTTTAACCAAAAGTAGACTTCAGTTGGACTGACCAATTTACCTACCAATTAAAAAAGTTTAAATTTTTTGTTGTATCGTAAAAACGATAAAACACACAAGCTTAAAAATTTTACAAATCTTAAAAAAAACGAATACTGAAAACCGGTCAAGTGCGAGTCGGACTCACATACCGAGGGTATTTTTGTCAACTACGATTTCGGCCAGAGCGATTCAGTGCGCTAGATGTCCCTACCTATTTACATCCTATATAGTAGGAGATCCGAATAGGAGACGATTTGCTAAGTAATATATGGCGAATAGGTAGGCTGAAAAATTTCAGTCCAGTATATAATTAATTAAAATTTTAAGAATTAACTTTGTTTTAGAAAATTGCAATAGCTTTCTTAATGGACAAATTACATACTAATCGAAAGTATGAAGCCTATAGAATATGCAAACGTTAGGTTGACTATTTTTTTCCCGTCAAACTATTGGGTATGCAGGTATAAACAGGTAAGTCGGTACTAATAATTTGCACCAAATCTAACGTTTGCATATTCTATAGTCGACTTCATACTTTCGATTAGTATGTAATTTGTCTATTAAACAAACATTTGCAATTTTAAAAATACAGTTCATTTTTATTTTATTTTATTAATGATATATTTCCTGGACTGAAATTTTTCAGCCTACCTATTCGCCACATATTATTTAGCGTATTAAATTTGATATAAAATACTTTTCATCGAATAAAGAGCCCGGTGCAAATCTTCTCCTATTCGGACCTTAGACCAATACTAGGTACATATATTATAAATGCGAAAGGTTATGCGTGCGCGGGTTTGTTACTTTTAAATCACTGTTCCCGTGATATAGCAAAATCACTAATTCTACGCGGACGAAGTCGCGGGCAGAAGCTAGTACTTATTATAAAATAACCCTACCCTAACAAAATAATACATTCTAACAAGAGTACCTAAGCGATCATAAGCTTTAGGAAAAAGTGGCATATGACCACGGCGGCTATCCTGTAAACACCACTATGAATATGTATTAAATACATTAAAATATATTACGTGTTAGTTATTTTTTTTTCAGTAGTCGGGTTTTAGTTTTACTACTTATTTTTGTAATAATAACTAGCTCATAACTAGTCCCCCGACTGAAGGCGAGGTGAAACCAGGCGGCGTGAGAATTTTAGTTTGTGTTAAAAAACCACCAAAAATACGCGAGTAGGGAATTGAAACGTTTCAATACAAATTTAATTTCTCCCCTCGCCTCTCCTCCCCTCCCCTCCCCTCGGCTCGTCTCAGCTCGCCTCGCCTCGGCTCGCCGGTACAACAGCACCTTTATGAAGCAGTTCACCGCCGCGCTAAACCGAGCTGACCTCTTTCTCCATTCATCATATTTAGGTCAATCGCAGCGCGGGCGCGGTGCAGCCAAACTAAGTGGTGTTTGGCATGTTCTCGTTAATTTTAGCACTGTCTATTCTTTTACATCTAGATGTAAACGAATTAACAAGGCCTTACGGATTATTTGAGAGATCAACTAATTAAATTATCCTATCCTACTTAATATTATAAATGCGAAAGTTTGTGTGTGTGCGTGTTTGTTACTTCTTCACGCTGCAAAGACTGGACGGATTTGGATGAAATTTAGAATGGAGATAGCTTATACCCTGGATTAACACATAGGAAAACATTCATCCCGGAAAATTGAAAAGTTCCCGAGGGAATAACTATAATCGAAATCTACGCGGACGAAGACGCGGTCAGAAGCTTTTATCCACTAATCCTACTATTACGAGTATCCTACTAATCCTACTAATATAATAAACCCTAAGGGTTAAAAGGAGGGTGTAGAATGTTGTATGAGTTTCGTCATATTCAGAAACGTGAAAATTGGATTTTCACTTCTCATGCTCTTAAAATGTTACTTTAGTCTATTCACATCGGGACTAAAGCTCCTTATAATGTCTAGGGATTAAAGTTTTTTTTTAATTTACTTTGGAAACCTCTAAACAGCCAATCACGGTATTTGTGAATGGAGGATTATCGCCATTTTCAGTGATTGTGTATGGCCAATTTTTAGGCAGTGGAAATAACTGCAAAAATATTTAAAAAAACGATTGAATTTCTTGAAACACGATTAATGATTACGAATATGAATCTATTTAATTATATTAAGGATGAATTCATTTTATTATGCATGGCCCAATTAGTTTTAAAATAGTTTTCAAGTTTGAACGTGTTGGCTAAATATGCAAGCATTTAAAGCGGCACTTCACAAAAAAATAATGAAATAAAAGAAAAAACCGCGGAACAAATTTGTAACAAACTATCTTACAAACTTTCTTACAAACTTTCTTACAATCAATATTCAAGTAATTTTGTAAAGAACGTCGTCAGTGCTGGATTGAGCAAGCAAGGGGTCCGTAGCAAATTCTATAAAGAGACCTCCGGTTTGTTTTAGGTTACAGGTTGTGGCGGGCTCTTTTCCGCAACAAGGCGACTTATATATGCGCCTATTTTGCGTGGGGGTTTTTTTAGATTATTCTGCTGGAGAATATCGACTGGATTATTCATCCTATCTTCAACCCTGATACTGCTACTCTTGCTACGTGGCTAATCCGGCACTGAACGTCGTTTTTTTTCCTCGCATTCAAAGTGAAAAGTAAAGTGTTTAACGCGAGAGTAAACAACCATAATGACACTCGAACTATAGCCACTCTCGCTCGCGTGGCTAAATATCTCTTGTCATTATGGCTTGTTTTAGTCTCTCGTGGAACAATCTACTATTACGGCTACTTATGACTGTATATCATAGTTTCGACTACGTAGGTACTCTCGGAATATTATGCTATCGAATGTTCGTTGGCTCGACTGTTAGGTATTGGATCGAATATTCGCTAGATCGAAATACTTGTCCGAAATATGTGCAATCGACAAAACGTACCTAATCTAGAATTATATGGTTTCGATCAGTGGTGTATCGAATTTTCAGTGGTCACATCAAAACTGGGTCGAACACCTGCAGGATCGACATCTGTTGGGTCTTTTTAAGTCTGGTATCTATTGAAAATTCGTCCGTTTTATTGCTGGTGAGGTAAATAACGCTTCTTGCTATCCTTTCTGCAATATGATAACTCTTTATTTGAAGTACATGTATAATCTTCTATACTAATATTATAAAGAGGAAAGATTTGATTTTTCGTTTGTTTGTTTGTTTGAATTGAATAGGCTCCGAAACTACTGGACCGATTTGAAAAATTCTTTCACCATTAGAATCCTTTATTATCCTTGATGAACATAGGCTATAGTATATTTTCAAAAAAGTTAGGGTTCCTTATGAAAACTTCGATAATGTAACCCAAGGTGTGAAAAAAATACCAAAAAAAATCCTTATATCGCGTACGCTGCGGAAACTATTGACAATAGAGCAAAGTGATGTACTACAGTTTTATAGAAGACATCAATTTCTACAAAAAAATCCGCTATACCATATATCTAACTATTACAGTTATGTCACAATAACTACCTTTTCATGTTAAAATATGCAATTGTAACGCCAGTACTAACTAGGCCCCATTATTCGTACCTAGGTATTAATCCTTATCCAAATAAATCACTTCGTTTTCAAGGCTATATAACTACCTGTAAATTACTTTTTGAATTATTCAAATCGGACATTCCATTCAAAAGTAATCATGGGTGTAATAATTATCAAAATTGAAATTTAAGAAACAGCCCTCTAAGTGACTTTAATTGGTTTTATCTACAACAGAGAATAGATAGATATACACGTAAAATTTGGCTAATGGCTCCTGTATATTGTGAAAATAAGTGTAACATCACGCCTATATCCCTCAGCAGAGCATCAAAGAGTGTATGTACATACAATATACATACATACATAGGTACATTAAATCACGCCTGTTTCACAGATGGGTAGGACCACTCCTTTTTTTTCACTTTCAAGAGTGTATGTGATGATGAGAAATCTTTTACTTAAGTATCTAAACATTTAATTAAACTTAACCGAAACCATGCATCTCTTCTCTAATCTCTTCTGTAAATTAAAGTCGCTTCGCGCCTTTCTGCCTGTTTCTCCGCTAACTCCTTCTAAACCACGCAACGGATTATGATACGGTTTTCACTGTCATTTAGACAATTTATTCTAGATGGTTTATGTGTACATTTTATTCTAATTAAGTTTTAATATAGTTGAGAAACCTCAATGTTTTCCTATCAAGTCGTCAAAAATCGTTTTTCGTGCCCTTGCATAGCTTACGCCTGGCTAAACCTTAAGAAATGTGTCAAAATAATGTACTGAAGAAATGTAGTTCTTTAAAAAATCTAGAGAAAAGTCCGCCATGGCATATGTCTTTCTCCTAAGATTGACTCTCAGTAACCATTTTTATGTTTATGATTTTATTTTAATATAATTAGGTTATTAGCTATTTTGTCCGATTCAGTATTTAACCATAACCAGATAAATACGTTGGTTACCTTGGGCATTTAATGTAGATTAATATTGTCTCGTAAAATATATTTTCACAACATTGCTCGGAAATATGGCCATAGATGGTCTTGTTTGGGGTCACAAAACGTCACTTATAAGGACAAACCAAGAATGTTTTTGTCGGCGTGTTTGCTGATTGGTCGAGAACATTGTTGTCCAACTTTAAGAACCAATGAAAATCAATCAATCAATTTTTGTGTCATAGCTCCTTAAAATGAAATAAATGTTAAAAAAAAACAAAAAACCGCCTTCAAAAACGCAAAAAATAACTTCTTTTAAAATTGTAGGTACCTAATAGGTTAGTCCGACTGATGTCGGCTTTTTTGTTGGAAATATTGTGGTCGCCGACTTCAGTTGGACTAACCTATTAGGTACCTACAATTTTAAAAGAAGTTATTTTTTGCGTTTTAGACGGAGGTTTTTTGTTTTTTTTAAACATTTATTTTATTTTATACTTTTTAGTGATCATAATACGTCGTTACGTAGTCCCACTTCTTGGTTCATATGAAACTAAGTTATTTCAAGCGCGCCGCAAGCAAAGCCGCAGGAAAGTCATAGTCATATTTCAACAAGTAAATATTCTTCGTTGTAGTCGCTCAACTATCTTAATCGAGATATCTTACCGTCACCCTTGAAATCGGTACCGTTGAGGAGTTCCGGTGGCCATCTGTGGTCTTCATCATCAGTTCCACTTCACCAAATCATACTTTCTGAACGCAGATGCTGGATTTGTTACTAAAAATACTAAAATCGCTATATGTTTGCCTACAATATTTGAGGAGTTCCCTCAATTCCTCACTGATCCCCTCATCAGATTCAGATTTGGTGACAATGGGACCACCTCGAAAGTACTCTATCAAATCAAAAAAAAAAATTTGAAATCGGTTGACAATTGACGGAGTAATCGGTGAACATACATAAAAAAAAACATACAGTGGAACGTATAACCTCCTCCTTTTTTGAAGTTGGTTAAAAATTGAAATCAACCAACCAGAACACACCATTTGGTGTCGTAAAATATTAGGTGTATTTTTGCTAAAAGATACACAGACTAAAAACTATCTCACTGTTTTTTTTTAATGTAATTCTAACTTGGCCTCTAATCTCGAACCACTAAAGATGAAATTACAAGGGAGATATGGCGAAACAAATACAATTTCATATGGAGTTGACATTTTCATCTCGCATGTTAGTTTATTAATCTCGAGTGCGACGAGAATAGGGGTCCTGATTAAAAAAAAAGTTATCTATGGTAAAATTGGCGGTGATGTCACATTAGCATGAATTAAAATTTGAGTGTTGAATATGAATTTTTATTTTATTTCCTCTCAGTAGTTGTGAAAAGCACTATGTCTGCCTCGGTAGAAAGTCCAATTTATGGACTAGTACACTAGAGGGCCTCAACTACGTTTCGGCCCTCTATATGACTCGTCCAAAAATTTCGTACTTTCTATCCTCTGCAACAATGTACTATTTTTAAATAAATACTTTAGAAGATAATGGCAGATTCAAAATTACGCGCAACATAGATTAGAACTCAAAACAAATATGAGAGTTTCGTTGTCTGCACGTATGAAAACCGGCTCTTTGCAGAGATGTTGCTCAAAATAGGAAATGGACAGATGCCGACAATGACAGGTGATAGGTGAAATTTCAGTGTAGATAGCGCAGCTTATATGAAACCCAGTCATGTATCAGCGTGTTAACTTTGCAATGTATACCGAATTGTCACCTGTCACGGGTCATTGTGAAGATGGTGAAATAGAGGGCTGAGCGTTGCCTGTTTTTCCCATGGACGTATGTAGCCCTTTCGCGCGTCACTTCCAGGCAAAATTTGTTTGCATTGTGCAATGAAAAGTCCGCTGTAAACATTTGTATACTATAGAGAGATTCTGTGATAACTGGCAGTCATGATTTGAATTGAATTTAAAATCTAACGGCATCAAAAACTCAATTCCGCAAAAAGTGTCAGATAGGACGTCTTTCTAAATTCGTCATAAAATAAAACCTCTATGCATATGCGCCTATCTATAATTTGAAAAGTATATTATTCCAGATAAACTTGGATTATTATAACTTATATTAACCGAAGCGAAGCGAGGGCGGGTCGCTAGTAATTAATAAGTCTAAATGGATTGAGTAACAAACAGTTTTATTTAATCGTCCTTTCTTACTTGTAATGATTTTTAGTGTCTGATATCTTTTGTGGGACGACAATCGATCGAAACCTCAATTTACTGTTCCTAGGTTTTTCGACCCAGCGAATATTCGATCCAGTAACATTTGAACCAATGAACATTCGTGACTGAGATCTTCAGTGGGATGACAATCGAAACCTCAATTTCGATTTGGCGATTTATTGTTTCTACGCGTTTTGACCCACCTAATATTCGATCCAATAACAGTCGAGCCAATGAACATTCGATAGCATGACATTCCGAGAGTACGTAGTCGAAACTATGATATACAGTCGCTACTTTATACAAAAAAAAATATAGCTTTCAAAGATTTTGGAAAAACCTAAGAATTTTATGTCATTTTTATAGTTAGAAACGTTACAATAAAAAAAAACTGGCGATTTTGTAAAAAAAAACCTAAGGGGTTGAATCGGGGGGTATGGGTATGTAAATGTAACGAAGTTAAACAAACAAATAGCTATGAGCTATGATAATAGTTGCAATCTACTGGGAGTAAGTACCTACAGTTTGTTTAGTTATTACTCTTTCGTAGAGTTAGCGTGGCCGAGACGCAGTCGAGGCCGCGCTATATACGAGTCCAGAAACCGCCCTTCCCTTGAGGCTTGTATAGTGCTTTTCGCCAACAATGTGAGGAAACTTAACACAATCATTAACAATATTAAACACAGTCCCAATAGTACGGGTGGTAACGACCATAGGTCAAAATTTTGGTATCGGATGAATTCACTTGGCAGTTTGGCACAGATGTATCCTAGGACAAACTGAGCTGATTTAGACCGGTAGCCATCAGCCACCCCCTGGGGGGTGGGGAGGGGGGCTATTCAAAGTTACACGCCGCCGCGCTTCAGATAAAAAATTATATGTGCTTTAGTTTACCTATCACCTCGATTGTGCTATCATTTTCTGATAAACCATAGATGTGGCTTTCATTTTTGATATACTTAATAATTACACTCCTTCATTTAAATTTATTAAGATAAGAAGCTATGGTGCCGATTCTTCTTCCCAGTCCGGCGGATTGGGGATGGGAAATACAATCGAATCTCAATTGAACACCAATTTCGACTGCAGCACCCGTTCCTGCTGCAGCTTGTCTGGAACTAGTTAATGTGACAATAGTTTACATTTCTAAGATACATTTTTATGCCTTGGTCCTTATCGTTCATATTGTAATTCATGGCATTTTTTGCACTTTTAACTATATGGAAGGACGTATTTCGACCTGTTCGGCCTGAGATCTAATATAAATTGACCGTCACGACGTCCTTTTGTGATTTAATCATTTTGAGATCAAGTCTGTCTGTTTTGACATGAAGAAAGTTTTTTTTTTTCAGATAGACGTTGTCTAATAAATAAAACTGTGTAAAGGGATTAAGAATTTTATAATTTAACTACAGCATAAACTTTATTTCTAATAACAATCAGTTACAAAACCAATTTAATAAAGGTAAAAGATAAAAGGTGCCGAGGACACTCGCAGCGTTACTCCGCTGCACTGCGATGCTCAATCTTGGGGCAGAAAAGGAGCCTTGCCTCTGGTCGCCAGAGACGCTGCTGATTAATTTATCTGACACTTCTTTTATACATTTCTCTGTGTCAGATGACCACGGCCCAAAAGTTTCTAAGTGCAGCAACTATGTAATTTGGCTTTAAAAATCGTATTTGCGGCAATTGATGGCTTGGGCGTGGTTTGCGGCGGTCGCTGGCTTGCGAAACCTTGGACATGAGACTGTGCTAGCGTATCAACGCAAGTGACGTCCACGCCAAGGGACGACCAAGATGCCACGGTACTAAAGTGCATTCGTCGGGTCTCTTTTCATCTGAGGCAGACAGGACAGTGGGGTCAAGTGAAGCCGGGAATGAAATTGTTCTAAAGCCCGACGGATCAAATACGTTATCGATGCATGTCTGTAAACTCGACCAGCACTGGATTGGTAACACAGGCCTTGGTGTCCTAGGTCGTCGACTGCATTTCCACAACGGCAACAAGGATGCGGCTCGTAGACTTTAACACCGTGGCGGAGGCACACTGCTATCCTGAAAGTATTAGGATCTAAAAGAGACCCTCCTAGGGTTCGTGAAGGGAGCAACGGCCTTCTCGGATGAATTTTGACTATTTTTTTTCAAAAGTTTCCGATGGCAAATTTTGACCGAAATACGGTCCCATGCTGCTTGGCTAGCTTTTTCGACTGGCAAATTCTCACCCGGGTTACAGACACGCCAATGATCCTCTGTATCGGACAAGCACAACTAGTAGCCCAAATGGAAATACAATCGAATCTCAATTGAACACCAATTTCGACTGCAGCACCCGTTCCTGCTGCAGCTTGTCTGGAACTAGTTAATGTGACAATAGTTTACATTTCTAAGATACATTTTTATGCCTTGGTCCTTATCGTTCATATTGTAATTCATGGCATTTTTTGCACTTTTAACTATATGGAAGGACGTATTTCGACCTGTTCGGCCTGAGATCTAATATAAATTGACCGTCACGACGTCCTTTTGTGATTTAATCATTTTGAGATCAAGTCTGTCTGTTTTGACATGAAGAAAGTTTTTTTTTTTCAGATAGACGTTGTCTAATAAATAAAACTGTGTAAAGGGATTAAGAATTTTATAATTTAACTACAGCATAAACTTTATTTCTAATAACAATCAGTTACAAAACCAATTTAATAAAGGTAAAAGATAAAAGGTGCCGAGGACACTCGCAGCGTTACTCCGCTGCACTGCGATGCTCAATCTTGGGGCAGAAAAGGAGCCTTGCCTCTGGTCGCCAGAGACGCTGCTGATTAATTTATCTGACACTTCTTTTATACATTTCTCTGTGTCAGATGACCACGGCCCAAAAGTTTCTAAGTGCAGCAACTATGTAATTTGGCTTTAAAAATCGTATTTGCGGCAATTGATGGCTTGGGCGTGGTTTGCGGCGGTCGCTGGCTTGCGAAACCTTGGACATGAGACTGTGCAAGCGTATCAACGCAAGTGACGTCCACGCCAAGGGACGACCAAGATGCCACGGTACTAAAGTGCATTCGTCGGGTCTCTTTTCATCTGAGGCAGACAGGACAGTGGGGTCAAGTGAAGCCGGGAATGAAATTGTTCTAAAGCCCGACGGATCAAATACGTTATCGATGCATGTCTGTAAACTCGACCAGCACTGGATTGGTAACACAGGCCTTGGTGTCCTAGGTCGTCGACTGCATTTCCACAACGGCAACAAGGATGCGGCTCGTAGACTTTAACACCGTGGCGGAGGCACACTGCTATCCTGAAAGTATTAGGATCTAAAAGAGACCCTCCTAGGGTTCGTGAAGGGAGCAACGGCCTTCTCGGATGAATTTTGACTATTTTTTTTCAAAAGTTTCCGATGGCAAATTTTGACCGAAATACGGTCCCATGCTGCTTGGCTAGCTTTTTCGACTGGCAAATTCTCACCCGGGTTACAGACACGCCAATGATCCTCTGTATCGGACAAGCACAACTAGTAGCCCAAATGCCAAGCCCACCGTACTTTACGGGGAGGGTTGCTTGAGACCAACAGGTGAGTGTGAGATGTTCATTTTTTTGCTAGAAGTTAATTTTAAAATATTGACTTGGAAGTTCGTTTTTTTTATATAGACGTTGTACGATAACTAGGTATACAAATAAAATATTTTTTTTTTTAAAGCTGAATAAATGTTCTTTAAGATATTTTTTTTTTCTTTTCAAATCTTTAGTATTTTCTAATATACTGCCTATCTATTAAAAAAATATAAATCAGTTTTGATATTTTCCTCAATATTTTATAGAAAACTGTTTATTAAATGTCTCAAAAATAAATTCCTCATGCCCAGTTTATCAAAACATGAGACCACACTCGAGGTGGTGGATAAATTTCAATCCTTCGTGGCGAGTTTGCGTCTCAGTTAGTTCCGCCCGCTGTTTTAATTCGCGCCGCCGCGCGGGTGTATTTATTTATTCTACTCGTTTCAAATTAATGGTATAAATTAAACTATATGTTTTTAAATCTGCATAAATTGGGTTTTTCAACCGTATTTTTTGTGAATATGATGTTGTGCATATATTATAAAATATCGTGTGTTGAAACGAAAAAGACAAGCTGATGTTGTGAAACTTCTTTATGTGTCTGAATAAATTTATATGAAGGAGTGTAATTATTATATCAAATATAGCCACATCTATGGTTTATCAGAAAATGATACAACACTCGAGGTAATAGGTAAACTGAACCCGATATACATTTTTATCCGAAGCGCGGCGGCTTGTAACTTTGAATACTCCCCCTCCCTACCCCCCAAGGGGTGGCCGATGGCTACCGGGCTGAATCAGCTCAGTTTGTCCTAGTACACATCTGTGCCAAGTGAATTCATCCGATACCAAATTTCGACCTCTCCATACATTGGGTGACACTACTTGAAAAAAAAGAACAGAGACGTACGATTTAGTATGACACTGAAATAAAGCATTAAATAATTCAATTTTAATAAAATATAGTTTAAATTCAAAGTATAACATTTATTACGCGTTTATGTTATTCGGCAATTTATTTTGTTTAATAACACGATTTCTATTTAAAAAAAGTCAAACTAAATAGTAAATAGTAAACACACTTTTAAATACGTTGTAAACGCTGTTTGAAAAAGCGTAACTTTTTAGTCTATGACGGAAGAATTTTGATTGCACGAGTTGCTGTTTGTTGTTATTTATCCTAGTCCAAACATGATTTTAAAAAGTAAAAAAAGTAAAAAGTAAAAAACCAGGTACGTAATGAAATTTCATACATTTTCGCGGCCGCTGCCGTTGGTAAATAATGACTTCATTTTTTAATTTTGCCTCGACCTGGAGCTCGGAACTTCGTGGGCTGATTTTACAACAGTAAGGTTAACATTTCCGAGTATGTGGGATAAAAGTTATTTTTCGACCTGGGTGGTCCGTCGGTGGTACCGAAAATTAAACATGTATAAAATTAAATACACTAACTATTCCTTATTACCTATTCAACTTTAGAAGTAAAAACTAATTGGGCACTTACATCTACTATAATACTTTACTCATTAACATCTAAATCGTAAAAATGGGGTGTGAAATTGTGCGACTTTCGTTTATACATGAAAGTATAATATACAGCGACAAAGTTCTTCGCAGCGTGTCGCGGACGCCGGGAGTGTAAATAGGAGCGGCAACGCCCACTCGTACTCATTGGTCGAAAAACTTCTTTATTCTTGCTTTGTTTGGGATATTTTCAGTTTGTATTATTCAATACAAAATTAAATTTAAAAAACTGCATGCCGTTTTTCTTTTTGTTGTATCTTAAAATCGGTAAAACACACGCGTCAAATTGAAATAGAAATAGAAATAGAAATGTTTATTTGCTAGAATACGTTACAATAAGATCATAAAATAAATAACAGAATCAGTATTCAGCCGACATTAAAATCGACATGCAAAATATTAGATTGGTCACAATAATTTAAAAATAACTGGCAACAATAAATTAGCTCGCAATACATCAGCGTTGTTATGCTCTATTAAAGTTAACAAAATCTTTAACGCTATAAAAACAGTGTTCCCTTAGCCATGCAGTCAACTTAGTCTTGAGCACGCTACCATGTAACACCCTCAATTCATTGGGAAGGTTATTAAATAATACCACGCACATGTTACAGGCGTTTCTTTTAAAGATGTCAGACCTACAACATGGTTGATGGAGCAGATATTGATACTGACTTCTTGATTTTCCAGCGAACAGTTTTTCACGTTTTTTAAAATATTCTGGATGGCTATCAGTGAAGAGACATGCTTTCAATATATACATAGAAGCCAAGGGGAGAACTTTAAACTTATGGAAAAGTGGTCTACAGCTTTCATCAAACCGAGTACAACCTACTGCACGCAGACATTTTTTCTGCATTATAAATGCCCTCTCTACATCAACAGAGTTGCCCCATAGCAAAAGTCCGTAATTAAGGGTAGATGCCACATAGCCGTGGTAGGCAGTTAGCGATGCCGCAGTAGAAACTGATTTTCTAAGTTCTCTTAAAGCAAAAACAAACCTCGCTAATTTAGAACAGACTGAATCAATATGGAGCTTCCAGTTCAGATGTTTATCAATAAATAAACCTAAGAATTTTACACTATGAGCTTCATTAACGGGAATGCAATTATGATTAACTGTCAAATTTATCGGGCTTGATTTATAAGAATGAAATTGTACAAATGAACTTTTTTCAAGATTAATATTAAGATTATTATTGCATGTCCAAGTATTGATATCTGCTAATGCTTTATTTATATTTGTTTCATACAAATTTTTGTCAGTTCCCCTTACTATTAAGGTAGTGTCGTCAGCAAAAAGTATACACTTTTGCACAGTAGCTTGGGGAAGGTCATTTATGTATAATAAAAACAATAGAGGTCCCAAATTACTTCCCTGAGGTACCCCGGACTGGTATGATTATATGTACATTAGTACAAACCCTAAAAAAACTACAAATACAGAAAACCGGTCAAGTGCGAGTCGGACTCGCGCACCGAGGGGGTATTTTTATCGACTAGGATTTCGGCCAGAGCGAGTGTGTGCGCTGGATGTACCTGTTTACTTTCTATTCTACATATATTATCAATGCGAAAGGTGTATGTTTGCGTGAGTTTGTTACTTCTTCACTAAACGGGTGGACGAATTTGGTTGGATACAATTTGGAATAGAGTTTGCTTATACACTGGATTAACACATAGGCTACCTTGAATACCGAAATAAATCAGTGTTCCCGTATGATAGCAAAATTATTAATTCTACGATTACGAAGTCGCGGGCAGAAACTAGTAATAAATAAATATCAGAGAAATTCACCTAGTCCCAAACTAAGCTCTAGGCTTGTGTTTGGTAACTTGTGTACTACGGGTACTAGACAACGATATAAATACTTACATAGAGAAATAAATACTAAGATAAGAAGAAAACATCCAAGACGCTACGCCCATTACACAAATATTTGCCCATATCGGGAATCGAACCCGGGACCGTTAGCTTTGTAGATAGGGTCACTTTCATAACTCGTATAGAGTCAAGAGTAGTCTATCTCCCCTTGGTCCATCAAATACCCTAGGAGAGTTAGATACGATTGGAATTTATGGGCAGAATAATACCTACATATAATTTTGTAAAAGCGATATATTATATCATAATTATTTGTACGTATGTCTCACCCAATCACGGGTCTATATGGGAGTCCCGTACCTTGGTATGGATGGAGAAGAAGCTAACACGTAGAGGCCCTTTAGGAAACTTTAATGAGAACGGGCACCAAAAGGTGATTATCCCTGTGAGTTCACTAGGTATAGAAGTGTGCTCTCACGGACAACCAACAACGGTTACAGTCGGATTACTTTAGAGGAATGGGAACATTAATAATATGCTATAGGGATGAAATGACATGGTTTAGTGAACTACGGGCTACTGATGAAACTATGTCACTACCTGGTCATTGAAAATTACGTTTGTTAAAGTGGCTAACGGTGACTCGCCAACTTAACGGAATGGGAATCTTAAAATAGCCATACAGAGTAGCAGAGGGGGCCCCAGTTCCAGAGGGGCTAAGGGTGGGGAGGTTCTTCTGGATTTTATACGACCATAAGGTACCTACAAATACAACACATCCGCCCTTCGAGCATATAGCTCTTGTGAGTCCACTCTGACAGGCCGAGGCAGAGGTGAGGGTCTGATCCTCGTCGTAGTACAGTCAACAGCATAAATAAGTGATCATTTATGTACCTTGTCACTTTAACGTCGTGTTTGAAATGTCATACAAAATTGTGAAACGATTGAAAGCGACAAGGTACATAAATGATCACTTATTTATGCTGTTGACTGTACCTACTTACACTCGAACCAGCCGGATAAGGCAAGCGTGAGGCGAGGAGCAGGCCCTCGCCGCTAGTGCCCGCGGCGCGGCGACTGATTACACACTGGAAATACCAGTTTTGTTATATTATTGGCTCAAACTCATATTTAAAAAAAATGCCCTTTAATCAAAGTTATATATTTCTCATCGAAGATACACTTTCTTTGGTTTTTTTTTAAATATTAGATTGAGCCGATATAACAAAACACGTGCTCATTATTTTTCATGTTCTTAAACATATAATTAAACTAGCAATTTCTTTTTAACAAATTCTCTACAGAAGTTAGATGGTTAAGTGGGTCTATATTGACTCCCATAACATTAATCTTTCGATTTGTTTTATCCATACCGTTATTTTTCATAATCGTTGCTCGTCATTTTGTCTTTGGTCATAATTTCAATAGTCATAAAGATAAAGATAAAGATAAAGATAAAGATATTTATTCAGTAAGTAGGCCGCACGGGCACTTTTACACGTCAAGAATCTACCATAATTTCCGTAACCCCATTTCATTGGTCATAACTATCGAATGCCATACCGTTTTTGGTCATAACATTCAATGTGCTGTTTGTAGTGAATGACGGAATTTCAAAAGGAATATTATTATTTTAAATAACGCTTACAAGATTGAAAATTACTTATCCGAAAATTTTAGTGCACTACTAAGGCGCACTATGGCCCAATTATTTCTATTTCTAATTAAAATTAAACGGATTCGACGGAGCTCCGCTATTGCGGAGCTCTTTTTTCTGGGTGGTTTGGCCCTTCGGACCTGCTGAATAACTAACATAACCTAAACCTACCTCATATTTATGATACTAGTTTTGGTCGATAAAATAAGCTATATTGCCCTCCTTCCCCACGGCACTACTAAGCAGGGGTCACAGTTCTAACCTAACCTAACCTAACCTAACCTACTTTTCTGACAGCCGGGGGTTTTTTGTAAGCCGGTGTTTTATGTTTATGTACGACATGTATTCTTTCTGAATTTTAAAATTAGTCCTTTAAAACATTAGAGAATAAAATGATATGAATAAAAATAATAAATAGTAAATAAAAAAATATGACCTACAATATTTATGAAAAATAAACGGTATGCCTTTTGATATTTAGTATGCTGATAATTTCTATGACTTTTGTCTTGTATGATATGTAAAATTATAGTACTTTATCATTATATCTATTTCGCGTTGTACCTAACAACGATTATGACTATTGATTATTATGACTAAAAATAATATGGATACCAATTTCTGACTTTCGAAAATCGAAACAATAAAATTATGGGAGTCGAAAAGCTGGTTTAGTAGCCAGTCTATAACAACACAAAAAAAGGCAACATCGCAAACCCGCATGTAACTACGATTTGCTTATATGTTTTTAGGTCCGTTGTGAGTACTTAACATCCAAGTTTGCAACCTCGAAAACCCTGTGCTACCCCCATGGCTCGAAAAACTGCGAATTTTTGGCACTTGTTTCAGTTTTTTCGAAAAAACTTCGCGAAAGAAATATTTTCCAAGTATCTTTATTTAGACTTTAATAAAGATAACTAAATTTGCTACAATTTGAGCGTAATTTGAGCACATTATGTTTATTGGTTGCGGAGAAACAGCGAGTGAGTGAATGAAAATGGGCAACTTTTACCTCAAAAAGTGAAAATGTGTTGGTAGGGTTATTTCGAAGATACATACCGGCTGAAATAATTCTCCTAGGTAAAAATCATGTCAAAAGAATTTGTAGAGAATTTAATTAGCCTCAATACCTTAATACCAAAATGGTGCCTCTAGGCTTCATAGTTTCATCCAAAATAAAAAAATAGTTAAATATCGGATTTCGGCAAAATAATAAAAACATTGTACTGAATTATTTGGGACGATTTTCTTTAAAAAAAATGTGAATTTACCATTTTAGATGTATAATTATGGCTTCAAATAAACATACACTAAAGAAATGAACATACTTCCACGTTGTTTTGTTAACTGCGAAAATTCAAGGCACTTGTTTCAGTTTCTTCGAAATAATTATATAAAGGAAGCGTTTTTTGAGTATCTTTGTTTATACTTTAATAAAGCGTACTAAATTGGCTACAATTTAAGCCTAATTTGAGTACTGTAAGACTATTAGTTGCGGAGATACAGCTAGTCAAAGACTGACATTTGTTTTCAACAAAATGAAAATTTCATGTTATGGTCATTTTCCAAGTTACGTACTGGCTAAACTTATGGTCCTAGAATAAAAGTTAAGATAAGAATTAGTGTACAATTTGACTAGCTTGAATTAAATACCAAAGTAATGCCTCTAGCTTTCATAGTTTTCTAAATTGCTTCTGGCTAAATGATAAAAACATATGTATGAATGTATTTCTTAAAGAAAACCAAAAAGTGTAAATTTGACATTTTAGATGAAACATATGGTTTCAAAACAAATAAACGTAAACATAAAAAAACACAGCAAACATATATTTAAACTATAAAATAATACTATTTATACGGTAAAGCAAAAACAGTTTAGACTTTCATCCTTTTGGAAGGACCAGGTCTCATCCAGTCTAGATCAGTGGGGAGGAGTGGGGGAAGAGGGATAATGTTTTCTGGAGTGGAGGCGGGCAGGCTCATGGTGTTGGGTCGTCCATATCCTCGTCTTCCTCGTCCAGGACGATAGGGATGGCGTTGTTGCAATTTCACCCGTGGCAAAAGGAACATAGGATAGAGCACCTGAGCCCAGCCTGTCGGCAAGTGCACGACCCTAAGCAACCTCTTTTTGCATTTGCAAGTCACCATTTTAAGCAGGGTCTGAGGAGCGGGCTATGCGCACATTACCCATCTTCGACTTGCTGTATCTCCGCAACCAATGGACATAGTGAGCTCAGGTTACGCTCAAATAATAGCAAATTTAGTTATCTTTATTAAAGTAGAACCAAAGATTCTTGAATAACGCGTGCTTAGAGTAATTTTTTCGGAAAAACTGAAATTAGTGCCAAAATTTCGCAGCTTTTCGAGCACCATGGGGGTGGCACAGGGTTTTCAAGGTTGCAAACTTGGGTATTAACTACTCTCAAGGGACAACATATAAAAAAAATCGTAGTTACAAGCGCGTTTACGATCTATGATGTCGTATAGACTGGGCTATAGTCACTTTTCAGTACTTTGGAGGACATTTTCTACCAACAGGTTAATATTGGCCAGCTAAAAAAAAATACGTGTCTGTTGTTTTAGACTACTCTTCAACATATATCAAAATAAAGCAAATCGGAGTCGAACGGTTGGGCACCTTTTCTTGTTAGTTTACGGAAAATTACAGGGACAAATATTAGTATTTACAAATTATTACTTATTGTATAATGTACAGCGTCGCACGCGGCGTCAGCCGAGTTGACCATCCACCGGAGCAGTGTTGTTTTGTCGGAATAAAAGGCAGCCTACGTGTTCATGCAGGGCATACGGTTTCTAAATTCCAAATTTTATCCAAATACTTCAACTCGTTTTATCGTAAAAGAGTAACATACATATTTACTATCTGACACAAACTTAAGTATTTATAATGTTAGTGTGACATCATATAAAATGTCTCGTTAGGTGCACGCAGCCTACCCACACGGTGTTCAACATTCGGTCGGTTCGACCGACTCTGGATAAGACATACGCTAATTTCTAATGGTCATTCCGATTGGAAACTTCCTGCATTGCTAGCAAGCGTGTTGTCTAAGCCAGTACATCGCGCTATAAATAGACGCGTAAGTCAGCCTGACCCACTTACTGCGGGTCGATGACCCCGGCGGACGATTTACGGGACACGAGTTATAAGAACAACGCGCCTGCTCTACGCGCCCACTCCCGCTAGGAACACCGTAGGGACACCAGCCAGCAAAAAAACGTTCTGATTCGAAGTGATAACAAATAGCTCGTTATAGGTAACACCCAAAAAACATCGGTATGCTCATTTTATTGTACCAGTTTATCTACGAGCTAATAGAAGAGGTACATGACTTGCATGTGAGTTTTTTAGGGTTCTGAAGTCAAACTAGGTACCCTTATAGTGTGGCAATGTCCGTCTCTCTGGTCTGTCTGTCTGTCTGTCTGTCTGTCTGTATGTCAAATTCATTTTTTCTCAGAAACTATCAAAGTTACAAGTTACAAAATGAATTTTGATGATGAAATAAGTAAATAAACTTGTTTCCGAACAAGTAAAGGAAGGGTAAAGTTATTTTGTTTTCTTTGCAACATCGTGCGACGTATGGTTGAGATTTGAGGGACCGTTTGGAGTAAATTTAACTCGAAAAGTGCCATTTTCGCTGGAGTTGTCCCCCCCCCACTACAGCCAAAAGTACAAATACTAAGAAACGAACAAGAGCATGTCTGACCATGCTCAGTGTAGGGTTCCGAAACAACAAGTATGAACTAATTCTCTGTCTGAAGTTACTCGGTGCTGTCTTAGATGATTTCAGTAGGTATAAACACTTTAGTCGCCTGTATCTCAGGAAACAATCAAGTCTACTTATTTAGTTATAATTTTCCTTTAAAATTCGTTATAGTAAAATTCGTTAGTTATATATTCGTTATATTATTCGTATGTGCGTTCATTTCAGATAATTTTCAGATTTTTATTAAGGTCGGTACGCTATTTCGACTAGAAAAACACAAACATCAACTTCAAAGGTCAGCATCCTCGTCTGTGAATACGATATGATAAATAAGATAAATAGGTGTTCTAAAGGCTTTATTTGCAATGATATTTTATATTAAGATACGTTATGCTCATACTAAACGCATTCGAAAACCGTCGCCAATTACTGACAGTTGCTACGTTGCCATATTTCTACAGACAAAAACGGCAATTCGTAGAGAACGCTATTGTTAGAAAGAGATAAATAGTTGTTTCAAATTGCGTACCCGAATGACCCGGCGTGCCCGCTCATGGCTGCCATATAGCTAGTCTTTATCGCACTCATGCGATTATCTTATTGTGTATCTCATGTTTCACCGGTGTGTGAAGCCACCGGTTCAAATTAAACAAAGTATGGCGATGTAAAACAAAATGTAAAAAATATTTACGGTACTTACGAATGAAATGAGACATCCTTTCTTCCTTTTATAGTTACAGTATATTTTCGGCAGCCTCGAAAAACATAAGACGGCATTTTTTATGACTTATATTTGTTGCATTTCGTTAATAAATCTTTACTGTTTTTGACGCGTGCGTGTCAGCGGCCACGGCGCGACTGAACGATAGTAAGGCAATTACCTTCCTTTTCGAAGAACGCTTTTGCGCGCAGATGACGTATCTTAATATAAAATATCATTGTTTATTTGACTTTATTTTCCACGTGTCCATAATGCACAATACCCTTATTGTATGTTAAAATTAAATAGTTTCTCAAAAAAAGGCAGAATTAGTTGCATTAACCCCGCGGTGGGGCAAATTCAACTATGACATATATTAGTCCTACTAATGTTGTGATGGTACTGAAATTGGAAGCCAGACCTTTATTACGGCATGGTTCATTCAAATTAATACCTTATTGCAATCATACAAGCCTCAGTTTCGTAAAAACAAACTTTGAACAATTAAGAGGGGCTATTTCAACTTTTTCTATAGATAATAGTGCAGGGACACATGTCGGCCAACATAGTCGATAAATCGTTAAAAAAATAATATACAACCAGAGAAGCACAGTTTTTTTTATTACTTGTACTTTTATTTAGTTATTATAAATAAATATATATTGTAGATTACTATAAAAACTATCAAAAGTTTTTAAATTAACCAAGTTTTTCAGATATGCTAAGGTTTTTATTAAGTTCGATTATCGATAAATTGGACATCACTAGTGTTTAAGAACGCCATACAAAATTTAGCGGGGTAATTGCAACTTGAGGGTAGTCGAAATTATCCGACTTCAATACTTTTGCGGGGTTATTAAAACTAAGCAAATATCTCTTCTAAAACTTGTATTTTTACAAACAAATAAGCAGAAAACCACTTACGATTTATATTTTCACCACTCACGGTATAATATTGTGAAAACAAGCACTCAAAATGATTTTTTTTGGCACAAATTTTACAAGCGATGTCCTTTAACACTTGCGAAAATAGGCGACTGGCAAAAAATACCTGTCGTTAAGGCAGATTACGTGTGAGCAACGCCATCTATATTTTTTTGACAATACAAGTAGTTTACCGTTCTGCATATAACATTATTGAATAAGGCAAATAGTATAAAAGTTATTATCATTAGTTTTAATTACCCCTCAGTCGAAATAGCCCCTACCGACCTTACCTATTTGTAGTTTTGGGTGTAGAGTGGAGGGGACAATTAAGTCTAACACAAATTAGCACTTTAAAACCTAATATTTCACAAATCGAAAAATTGTTTCCACAAACCCGCCTAATTTTGAAAGACCTGTCGAACGACTGGGGTAATGAATGAAAAAAACTTCCCTAAATTACGTAATTAGAAGGTACGCTAAAAAAAAATTTTATCAAGTTTTTTTTTACCACTATTTCGGTGTGACTGATACTCGTATGTATATTCATGCCAAAAAAACAGCTTTCTAGAAGAGTCTCCGAGCTATCTGCGGACGGACCGACGGACATGGCGAAACTAAAAGGGTTCCTAGTTTGACTACGGAACCATAAAAATGAGGAAAATATCTTAAATGAAAGCGCATATAACGAAGAATTTAAAAGAACCTATCACGACAGCACCTAATAACTTTAAATAGAAAATTAGTTCGTTCCAAGCCTCTATTTTAGGCGGTAAAACCCATATCGTCTTAAAACTGTTATGGTATTGTTTTCAACTCGGCACAGAATTAATAGGTTGTTTTCAACTCGGCACAGAATTAAAAGGTACAGTATTCCCAGCTTTTTAAAAGCTTTTTAATAGCTTTCGGCTGGCTATCACTATCACGCTTGCACTCGCAACTGACAGTACATTTGTCACTCGTGTGTCATAGAAAAACGAAGATTGCCGATCGCTATTAAGAAAATGGTTGCACTGTACTTAAATACACAGAAAACATTCAAGACTCGGAAAAGTCAAAACACAAAACAAATATATTATTAAAGTACGCCTTATAGTAAAGTAACGTCGGCCACGTTTACAACGTGTGGCAAGCCAACGTGAAAAATAACCAAGAGGAATAATAAACAACCTGCCACAGCGTTCTGCGCTCCTTATGAAAAGTGCAGTAAATCGTGTTATTGTCAAAATTGAGTCAAATACATATTCAGAATCAGCGAAACGAGCTCTACAATTCCGTCTTCGACATGTTCCCTGAAAACATCGGGATCCTTAGTTATTAGAATGTGGGAATAGTGGGGTGAATTCTGGGAATAGTTTCCTAAACATACGAGTAAGTGCAATAACTTTAGATACTCGTACTGCACGGGGTTTTGAAATAGTTTCGTATCAACACTAGTAATTGCTTAACAAAAGCGCAGTATACATAAGGGTGTAACAGTAGGAGTGGATCAAACGTAGCAGTTCGATAGAGGACGTCAAGATCTATCCATTTCACATTTTCTATAAACCGAATACAATAAATTTTGTACAGCAGATTCATAATTAATTGGTGCAGTTGTAAGAATAATTTCCAGAATAAAATGATATGAGAATTTTGTTCACTAATTAAGTTTACAGAAAAATCCAAGTACACGTACAATTTTATAAAAATTGGTAATTTTTTGATCACGTTTTTAATTGGATACCTGCTCAAGACCCACTACCTACAAAACCTGTTAAACCTTCTTTTATAATAATGCACACCCTGGCAATTTATATTCTATTATTTGAAATTGTCTTATTGTCATCTGAACGTCTGTCTCATTTTTGCTTTTGCTATCAATGATTATATCTTCTTGCACTCCACGAAACTGCATTTTATTAACTTAAAAGGTTATGGTCCTATTTGCAGCAGTGCTATATATATAATATAATAAATGCTTTATATATGTGAAGAATAATTAGAGTGAAAAATTTGTGCTATGGATAACTGTCCATCGACATCAACGTCGGCACTAAGCCTGAATCAGTCTACGACGTCAACAGGCGCTAGCTTCAATAAACTAACAGGCAAGAATTTCAACACATGGATTTTTAGCCTAGAATGTTACCTAACTGATTTTAGACTTATGGAGTGGCTGCATCAATCCTGTTAACATCGCAGACCCTATGGAAGCCAGAAAAGATCAAAAGGCACGGGCTAAAATTTGCTTGACCTGTGAAGAATCAGTTTATCCAGTCATTAGGTCAGCTACTACGGCCCATCAAACATTAAGCAGTCTCAAGAAAGCCTATGCTGACAGTGGTCTGATAAGAAGGCTAGGCCTTATTAAAAAACTCCTAAATAATGAGTTTAAGGGAAACCTTCACGAGTATGTCAATAACTCACTGGCTACGCAGCAAGAACTGCAGGGAATCGGAGCAGGAGTTGATGACGAGTTCCTGGCAATAATAATGCTTGCTGGTCTACCCGATAGATTCAAGCCACTCGTTATGACGCTGGAGCACTCCACTATGAAGATCACATCGGAAAACGTAGTGACAGCTCTTTTAAAGGAAGAATCGCGAGCTGTACCCGCCACTTCCAGTACCCGGGGATTACAAACACCGTGCTACATGTCGGCAGTGCACCGAAGAAATTGTTTTGTACTTATTGTAAAGAGTCAGGTCATGTAGTCTCGAAGTGTAGGAGTTTAAAAAACAAAACCACTAAGAATGATTCGGCGATCAAGTCATACAATACATCCGAATTCACCCTGTCGTCTTGTTTCTCTAATATATCTCCCTCAGGTCAACATCATTGGTACATCGATTCCAGCGCAACATCCCATATGAGTAATAGGAGAGATTGGTTTACAAACATTTCATCCCACATCACCCCTATTACTGTTGCTAACAAGGAACAATTACTGAGCCATGGAAAAGGTACTGTAAATATTGAAATTTCCGACAGTGTAAATAAAATAAGTAACGTCTTGTATATTCCTGGCTTAGCAACTAATCTTTTGTCAGTAAGCAAATTAAATGAAAATGGCTTCGATGTGTTGTTTACGTCAAAAGGCGCAAGCATCGTCCCAAGTTGGGGATGTCACTTGACGGGACGGGTTCATTGCCACAGGTTCTGTACATAAAGGTATGTATAAACTAGACGTTTGTTCGACTAGTTCACCGGCCATGTGTTCTGTCAGTAAAGAGTCTGCTATGCTATGGCATAGACGCCTTGGTCATTTAAATCATAAGACTTTGAATATTTAAAAAAATAATAACGTTGGCATAGATTATGCTAATAGAGGTTTGAATGTTAAATGTATTCCATGCTTACAGGGAAAACTAGGCCTAGAACGCATTATGCCTGTGTCGCATTTTGCCTAAACTTCATTCTTTGGTAGCATTTAGGCTACATGGTTAATTCGTCTATTTCGCTGTTGATCTATTGAGTATAATGTCTATTTCGGTAATGTACCTACTCCGCTATTTGACTAAGTCGCGTTTTGCCTAAACTTCAGTAATGCAATTATTCGGTCACCATGCACCAATGAGATTTTCTAACTTAAATGCATTACCCGATGCTCTTACGGTGAAAGAAGAACATCGTGAGGAAACCTGCACATTCGAACAGCTGAGTGTGTAAGAGGGTAATTGCACAAAAGATCCTAAAGGGTCGAAGTGTATCCGAAAGGGCCCGTCTGTAAGATAAGATAAGATAATGCAATTATTACATTTTGATTGATTTTGCTTATATGGTGAAAATTGAAAATATATATTCTAATATTTCTATAATCGTTAACGTGATTTAGTCAAAACGCGTTTCAGTCTTAAACTCGATTTAGTCAAAACGCGTTTTAGTCCTAATGCGTTTTAGCCCAAACAGAGTTAGTCATAATGCGTTTTAGTACAACAGAGATTTAAGCATAGTGATAATTAGGAACTTCGCGTTTTATTCTAAACGCGTTTTAGGTTTATGCAGCAACAGGGCATAATGCGTTTTAGGCAGACGTAGAACAAAGGAAAACTAGCAAAGAAACCTTTTCTGAGCTCTACAAGTAAATCGAGTTGCGTTCTTCAACTAATTCATTCGGATCTATGTGGTCCAATGAGCACGCACTCGTGGGGCGGAGCCCTATATTTACTTACTTTTACAGATGACTTTAGTCGAAAATCTTTTGGATATCTCCTAAAATCAAAGGATGAGGTTTTCACTAAATTCGTAGAGTTTAAGCACTTAGTCGAAAACCAAATGGGTCGCCAAATCAAAGTTCTACGCTCTGATAACGGTCGTGAGTACGTTAACCACAGGCTGTATACCTTCTTGAAGGAAAACGGTATTGTTCATCAAACTACAATTCCTTATACTCCTCAGCAAAACGGAGTCTCTGAGCGTGCCAACCGAACTATTATTGAGAAGGCGAGATCTATGCTTCAAAACTCTAAACTACCAAAAGCATATTGGGGAGAAGCGGTTAATACGGCTATTTATTTGAAGAACCGTACATCTACGCAAGCTTTAAATAATAAGATACCTGAAGAAATTTGGACAGGGAGAAAAGTGAATCTTTCTCATCTGAAAGGTTGTGAAGCGCATGTTCTCATACCGAAAGAAAAACGAACGAAGCTTGACGCGAAGACCCAAACTTGTATCTTTGTAGGTTATGCGACAGAAAGCAAAGGCTATCGTCTCGTAGATCGCCAAAACCCTCGAGTTTTAATAGTCGCAAGAGATGTTGTTTTTATGAAAGAACAAACACGCTTAGATTCTAATCAATATCTCCCTTACAGTGAGACACCAGAAACTTCGCCTGAATCTCCACAAGTCTTTCTGCCGATTTTAGAAGAAGAACCTATTCAACAAGTTCCAGTGCCGTCACTTAGTCAATCACCACCTGATATTCAACCGGAAGCATTACCATCGGACCAATCCGAATCAGCTACCCCGCAAGTAACATCTGGTATCTTGGAAGCTGAAGTCATTCCTGAGCTCTTACCTGAACGGAGATACCCTAATCGAGAGAGGCGTCCTCCTGAAAGGTATGTCTGTGCAGTTCAAATGACAACAGACATGGAACCAGAAACTTACAAGGAGGTTACAGATCATCCTCAAAAGGGTCAGTGGCTGGAAGCCATGCAGGCTGAATATAATTCGTTGATGAAACATGGAACTTGGACTCTAGTCGACAGACCTAAAGATCGCAAAACAACCAAATGTAAATGGGTCTTTAGAATAAAAATGGACACGAGTGGAAATGTAGTCAAGTATAAAGCTAGACTTGAACTTAAAGGATTCAATCAAATACCAGGAGTGGACTACGGTGAAACTTTTTCACCTGTTGCGAGGCTATCATCAGTTCGACTTTTGATGGCATTTGCCGTCAATCTTAACTGCCAAATTGATCATCTCGATGTGGAAACCGCCTTCTTAAATGGTGATTTAGAAGAAGAAATCTTCATGGAACAACCAGAAGGTTTTTCAACTGATCCAAAACACAAAGTGTGCTTACTTAAGAAGTCACTCTATGGTTTGAAGCAAGCTCCACGCCAGTGGAATAAAAAGGTGTGCGAAGCAATGGCTGCCTTATCATTGAAACAAGCTTCAACGGAGCACTGTCTCTATCACAAAAGGAACGGCAACGACATACTACTCGTAGTCGTAGCAGTTTTCGTCGATGACTTTTTTATAATTTCCAATAGTGACGATTTAAAAACACAGTTCAAAAATGAACTTAAAAAGATCTTTATAATTAAACATCTGGGTCCTGTCAAGGACTGTCTCGGTATGAGAGTAATACAAAGTCTGAACTCTATAACTCTCGACCAGACGCATTATATCGAAAAACTAATTGACCGATATAATATGAATGAAGCTATATCTGTTACGACACCAATGGAACCTGGACTTAAATTAACTTTACCTGAAAAAGAAAACGAAGTTGAAGTACCGTATCGTGAACTTATCGGCTCGTTAATGTACATTGCTATTGGAACGAGGCCAGATATTTCTCACACCGTGTCGTACGAGTATCTCTCTCAATTCAATGCACATTACGAGGGGGTACACTGGAAGGCCGCAAAAAGGGTCCTTCGGTATCTTAAAGGTACCAAGGACTTCAAACTTCAATTTCACAAGAGTGAAATTCAACCCATTGGTTACGCAGACGCTGACTATGGTAATAACATAATGGACAGGCGATCATTTACAGGATATGTTTTCATTATGAGCGGTGCACCTGTCTCGTGGGAGTCTCGAAAGCAGAGCACGGTCGCCCTTTCGACTACCGAAGCAGAGTATATGGCCCTGGCCGAAGCGTGTAAAGAAGCCATATACCTAAAAACCCTCATAATAGAAATCTTCGCTGTCACTCATCCCATGGTTATCCACAGATTACAGATAATCAAAGTTCCATTAAATTAGCACACAACAGCACTTATCACGCCCGCACAAAGCACATCGATATCAAACATCATTTCATACGCGAGTCTCTAACACACCATCAACTTTCCCTTCAGTTCATACCTACTTATGACATGATCGCCGATATTCTTACCAAAGCTTTACCGAAGATTAAACATTTTAAATGTGTACATTCTTTAGGTTTACGGTAGATTAAGGTTTTTCATTGTAAATAGGCAGGTATAGGGTGTGTAATTTAATGATGTAAATATAGGATGTTTTTTTTGTGATAGTATTTAGTGTGTACAGTTTACTTGGATATTATGTTATACTTGTATGTACGTATGTACAGGGTGCTTTTATTACGAGGGGGTGTTAAACCTTCTTTTATAATAATGCACACCCTGGCAATTTATATTCTATTATTTGAAATTGTGTTATTGTCATCTGAACGTCTGTCTGATTTTTGCTTTTGCTATCAATGATTATATCTTCTTGCACTCCACGAAACTCTGCATTTTATTAACTTAAAAAAACCAAAATCATAGCTGTGAATTGAATTGTTTAGATTCAATTAGCAAAGATAGTTGGTAACATAGGGTGTTAGTAATATTTTACAAAAACTTAAATAACTTTGCAACAGTCGAAAATCGCTATAAGTGCATACATGCGGGTTAAATCGATAGGTCTTATTGTCCTCTATCGACCTGCTTTTTTTGATCCACTCCTCCTGTTACACCCTGTATATACATAGTTACTACACTTATCCTTAGGAAAAACCGCCTATAAATAATATTTATACCATTCCCCCTATAAAAAGCTTATTTTATTCACTGAAAACAGTGAATAAAAACTTTTAATCACTATTTTAGTGTTTGAATTTAGAACATACCAATATATTCGAAATCCATCTCTCAATGCTATACAATCTCCTTGCGCAAAAAATACTGGACATACAAACTCCCTGTGCAAATAACTCCTCGAGATTTGATTGATCAGATTCAGAATTTTTCAGATGTTTAGTATTTTTAGTTTTGGCTGTAGGGGGGGAGAACTTGACTCTAACAAAAAATAGCGCTTTAAATCCCCACGTTACGCGTAGGGGAGGTACAATAAAAAAAACATGATTCTATTTTACCACTTTGTTGGCGTAACACAAATTTTTTCTTGGGATTTTTGAGAAAAGCACTATATTTGCCTCGGCAGGAACAGCAATTGCGGGCTTCGTATTTTTAAACCAATACTCGACCCGCAATTGCCTACTTCCCTGCCTAGGCAATAATGTACTATTGTTACATGAATCAGCTTTTATTGAAGCTATGAACACACTCTCACAATATGACAGTAAATTATTTGAATTTATTTGAATTTGAAAAAAAGTCATGAATATTCCCTATTATTTAATATCTAATTTCTGTTAAGAATGACTTTAAATCCCGATCATTTATCGTATTAATAATAAATAAACATTAACCGTTATTCCGATAAATTTGGCATTAAGTTTAGGATCGAGCCCGTCGTCGGAGATGGGTGGTGGCTAGTGGCTACAGAGTTGTTGTTGTTGCAGGTGCCGCGTGAGAGCTTCAAGCACATCGTGAGCGCGTGCGAGTGCCCGCTGTACTGGAAGATGCCGCTGTTCCTGGCCACGCAGCCCAGCCTGCACGCGCCTGTCGACGGACACAAGTTCATCAACTTCTGGAGAGAGTCAGTATCACTATTACTCCATATCACATATAACTTTTTAGATAATTATAAAAAACCTACGTTATCGTAAATCGAATTACTACACGGGGTGCACGTGTAGCCGCTGCTTCTATAGAATAAAAGTAACCGCAAACATCTAATCTTCTTCTTTACATAGGTACATAGTGTAAAACAAAGTCACTTCACTTCCTGGCGTCTGTGCTTGCTCTGTATGTACTCTTAGATCTTTCACGCACATAAACTCCGGAAAACTGCATCAAATTGGATAATTCTTTTTTGGTTGTGCTAGGTATTGCCAGGATAAGGTTTGTATGATTGAAACAAATTGAATTCCACCGGGAAAGTCAATTGCAACGGGGGCGAAGCTTCTGGCGGGCAGCTAGTCTTTCATAAAACTAATACCTATTCATGCCAAATTACAGCTTTCTAGTACTAAGAGTCTCTGAGCTAGGCTGCGGACGGACGGACATGGCGAAACTATACGGGTTACTAGTTTGACTAAGGAACCCTAAAAAGCAAGAGTTGCAGGTCTAACACGGTTCAAAAGACGACTTTATTACCACCACACCGTCCTTAGTTATTACGGACCTGGGGGTTGGCAGCTATGATTTCACCCGTAAGGGGGTTGCAAATTTAAAAAGGTTGAAAACAATATTGTAAGGGATGCTTAAAACTTGCAATGGAGCAAACGATATGAGGTAAAAACGGGTATCCTTCGTACCCTTGAAGATCACCTCAAGGAGGAGCTTTCACAGCTACGTACCTACAAGAAGAAGAAGAAGTGAAGTTACATGCTCAGAAAATTATTTTGCACACTAACTGGACGGATTGTGCCTGATTCACCGGCGTTAACAAGCATCCAAACAACTTCAAATACTATGACTTATCTTATACTAACTTCGACATATAGTACGAGGACTTACTTCTTTTGCCGAACTGGGAAAGGTTGACAATGTCGTGTATCACAGATCTCACTTACTAAGCTGCCTGCCGAGCTCGACGTTTGCTCGATGAAGATCAGAATTCATACATAAATTATTTCATCACACTAACGAATCTAAGACAGACAGACAGATAGACGGAGACACGTTGTGTTTTACGAGTATAACAATTTGAAATAGACCTAAAGTCCGCGCAGACGAAGTAGCTATAGTTGGTAACTTTATTCTATTTAGTTATTTAGGGCAGAACTAATACTGTTTTATTATTCCATAAGTAATAAAATAACAAAATATCTAAGGACCCCCTTAGATTTAGAAAAAAATGGGCATAGTCGACACGGAAATGAACTAACCTGCTATAAGAATTATGGTGATGCCTCAGACTAAATTCTGATAGCAAGTGCAACTATATTACTATCGCGTGAAGATTTGGTATACCGCCTATTATTGTACGAGTAGAAAGGTCCCATATAGCCATTTTTGGTCGCAGACTTTTCAAAGCAGTAACAAGTTACAATCGTTTCGTAACTGCTTCGGCACATTGCGACTGTGCAAGGGTTTGGTTTCTAAGTGTAGTAACAGTTGATACACAATGCTACCACTAAATAACTAGTAACAATGTTTAGTCGCTGCGTCCACAAATAACGGAAACATTTGTGTCACACATTTTTATACACTTTGTGTTTAGTTTGTGACTAGTGTTCAAACTAGGAAATAATGTGTAGTAACCGTGTGGTAACTCTGTAACCAAATTATTAACAATAAACGCGAAGTGTAGTAATGTTACGTCAATGTTTCGGAACTTTGTAACGGTAAATGACGGTGTCCGTGAAACTTTGAGAGTCTCTGTAAATAAAAAAGTATGAATTCTGACGGACTGGTTTCAAACTGGGAACATTGTTACCACACAGCGACGGAACGGTGAAACTAAAAGTTACTGTGTCGACTCTTCCCCAATTTTAGTCGCGGTGACGTAACAAATACGAAACAGCGACCAAACGTGTTACTAGAATCAGTCAGTGTCTACACATAAGTTTCGACAATTTTCGTAACGGCTACCAATAATGGCTATATGCGGTAGTACCTATACTATCTATAAGTGTAGGCATGACTAATTACGTAGTGGAAAAGTTGTCGTTGTGACTATTGGTCTAACTAACTACAGATTACTGTAGTTAGACCAAAATATTTAAGAACAGACAGATATTTAAGAAGTTAACCCTGACACATTGCACAACCATGAAGTTACTGAATACTGATAATGTGGACAGCATAAAACAATGCTAAAACTCCGTGGTGCGTGTGAAGGAATAGTAATAATATCATTGTTTTAAGGCTGTTGCCGCCCTAATATTATTACATAAAACATTTGTTTTTGTTTTAGATATTTAAGTTAGTTTTTAAGTCGAAGCCCTCTGAAAACCAGCGCCGCAGCTTGCTGCGTCACAAAGCTGAGAGGGCCCTTTTCAACGCCATGTTAAATGTTTTTTGTTTTAGTCATCTGTTTTTCAAATGTGTACGTATGCGTTGAATACGTTATTTATATTTCTATAAGTAATGGAAGTTCTATTTTCGGGGACGGCGGTATGTAGGGAGAAACCCAACCATTAGGCCTTCCAATCCCGGTATTCCGAGATCCCGCGCTATTTTTCAGTCCCGCTTGTTGCGGGATTAGGAGCGCGGGATTTGCGGGACTACCGGAGAAGTTTGATCATATTAATCTTATGTTGCAATAGGAGTTAGAGTTAACTATATCGTCAGTAACAAATTTAATTAATTGTCCGTCGGCATCTCGAGCTAATCAATACTTAAGTGCACTCCGTGAGTGCACTTAAAAAAAAAACTCTTTTTGTATTCGTCTATTAAAATCTGTGTAGGTATTAAGATTTCATTGAGAATACTGCATCGTCACTCTTTTCATCGTTGAGTAGTCTATGTTACTTCTGAAACAACCGAAATAACTGTTTCGTTACGCTTTGGACAACCGAAAAAAGTTTGAAAATAGAACTTCGTATTTCACAATAATATGTGTCTTTGTTTAAGGAGACTCGATCCGAAACAAAATTGCCAATCTATGGCGTTTCGGAAAGTAGCAGCGTCGCGTCATCTGTCAAAAATCTACTTAAACTTGCTGCTGTATCCAGGGCATAATAGTACATTGTGTATTAAGGGTGGTAAAGAGAGAATTATAAACGAGAGTCTGTTAGAAGCCCGAAGCCGAAGGCTGAGGGCTTTAATGACTCGAGCTTTGTATTTCCTTTACCGCCCGTGTAACATACAATGTTTTTCATCACAATTGCGAGGAAATGAAGTAAAATGAGACAAAAGATCATATTTTTAATTTACGATTTGCACTAATAATTTTAGCCGCGTTGGCGATGTCCGGCGGAGTCGCATTATCCATTTCTTCTGATAACGAGATGTTTTTTATTGATATATAAATTTTAATATGTGCACAAAGACACCCTTTTAATTACATATTATTTTGAAATCACACAGTTTATAATCAGTATTTATAAATTAGCGGCAGACTACATCATTGTCTATGACTTACTACAGATAATTTCGAACGTGTTCAGGAGTCCGATTCTAGTGACAGTCGAGATCAATAGTTTATATGCGAGATTTTCAGAAAATTGTATGCAACTGACATTTCATCTCGAATAAAACTTCATATCGAATGGCACAAGAATTGGGGTCCTGACGTATTACGATAGTTTGAGTCCACGTATTATATTTAAAAAAAAAAGCTATTACGCACGGTAGGGTGCTGCTGGTTAAGTATATTGCCTGTAAAATACGCGGTAGATTGGCAGACGGCACATTAGATATGTAATATATTCTTCGCAAAAAAAACCACTGAATGCCCACCAAACTAATTTAAGTATTCATTGGTTTTTGCAACATTCTCTTGAAAATTTTCTTCGTTTTGGTTTATTGCATGTCTAATAAAACAATCACGTTGTGATGTAGAAAAAGAACTAACTTTATTACTTTTAATTTACACAGATAACAAAATAAGAGTTTACCACAGATAAACTATACCTGTCACTTTAGTAATAACCGGTGACATGGTGTTGATTAATTAGATATAATTCAACACTCCCACTATATCTAATAATCACACAAAATTAAACACAACTTACACAATGACCATACCTAGAAGATCCATAAAGTCATAATGTTTTTTTGCACATAAACTTTTTGTGAGCAAATCAGCGGGCATATTAGCTGTTGACAGATAGTAAAGTTTCACTATGTTATTTGAAACACACTCTCTAACAAAATGATATCTCACATCAATGTGTTTAGATTTCTTGTGAAATACCGGGTTTGCCGACAGCTTCTGTGCACTCTGATTGTCATTGAACAAGCTTATAGTATACATTTTATTTGTAATCTCAAACTGCAAAGCTCTTAAATATATGGCTTCTTTACATGCCTCTGAAATGCCCATATATTCTGCTTCGCAGCTTGAAAGTGCAACAGTATTTTGCTTCCTACATTCCCAAGATATTATACCATTTGACAGCAAGAAACAAAACCCAGTGTATGAACGTCTATCTAATGTATCATTTGCCCAATCAGCATCGACAAAACCTTTAATTTCTGAATTTCCATTCCTATAATATTTGATACCAAAAGATTTAGTCTTTTTCAAATATTTCAAGATTCTCTTTGCATAACACCAATGCTCATCTGTGTAACAATTATTGAACTGACTTAAGTAACTCACAGAGTAAGTTATATCTGGTCCGGTTAAGACGGACAAATACATCAAACTGCCTAATAAGCTTTTGAAAAGGAATTTGCTTATTTGCATTTTGACCCATGTTCAATTTTAATTTAGTCTCCATTGGAGTCTCAGACGTCTTACAGTCTGTCATGTGAAATCTTTGTAACAAGGAATCAATATAATTTTCTTGATTTAACGTGACAGACCCTTCCAATTGATTGAATTTCACATTCATACCTAGACATTGCTTTACTTGTCCTAGATCTTTGATTTTAAATTGACTTGACAACACTTCCTTTAAACGTTTACTTTCACCTTTATCATTTGAGAAGATAAAAAAATCATCGACATAGACTGTCACAATAGTTGTAAGTTTTTCAACTGTTTTTGTATACAAACAAGATTCTAACTTCGATTTTATATATCCATTTTCAAGTAAAGAACAATCTACCTTTTTGTTCCATGCCCTTGATGCCTGTTTTAAGCCATAAATGGTCTTCCTAAGTCTCAACACTTTATTAGAGCTGTCTGGGGAATCATAACAATCTGGTTTCTGCATATATATAATTTCCTCCAGGTCACCATTAAGGAATGCAGTTTTAACATCCAAATGGGTAACATTGAGACCCAATTGAACTGATAATGAAAACAATAGCCGTAGGGTCGTGTGTCTAAGGAGAGAATGTCTCCTTGTAATCTATTCCTTGTTTCTGCGAGAAACCTTTGGCTACAAGTCTGGCACGATACCTTACATTGTTTTCACTATCATACTTCTTACGCAATACCCATCTAGATTGGACTATAGTACTGTTTTTAGGGATCTTCGTAAGTTCCCACGCATTTTTATCATCAAAACACTTTAACTCATCCCGCACAGCCTCTAACCACTGTTCTCCCTCGGGTCCTTTAAGTGCCTCTTCAAGTGAAAGTTCACAAGTATCTTTGACACTACCACTATTTACACAAACATTAGAAAAACCATACCTGTCCGGCTGCTTTCTTTGCCTACTGGATCCACACTTTCTGTCCACATTCACAACACTTTCAAAATTGCTATTTGAAGAGTCTTCTTCTGGGAGATAAGTTTCATCACCATCGTGAAACTCTGCACTTTCTGAGTCATCTGATGTGTCTCCCACTGAATCTTCAGGGGAATCATTCTGTGGTTGTGTTTCCTCAATCTGGACTGCACTTTCTATTGGTTTAAATCTTTCTATTATAATTACATCACGGCTGGTTGTGATCTCTTTTGTTCTTGGATTGTAAACACGATACCCTTTCACATCCTCTGGATACCCAACTAGAATGCCTTTCATAGCCTTTTTATCCCATTTGAGTCTCTTTTCTTTTGGTATATGCATCATGACTAGACTACCAAAAATCCTCAAATGGCTTATAACTGGTTTTGCTCCTGTCCATAACTCAAAGCGTGTTTTTCCATTTAAAGCTGTTGCTATGGTCCCGTTTTGTAAATATACAGCGGTATTGGCTGCTTCAGCTCAAAAGTTTTCATCTAATTCAGCGACGAATAACAAACATCTGGCCTTCTCTACCACAGTTCGATTAAAGCGTTCAGCTAAACCGTTCTGTTCCGGCGTGTACGGATGGCTTTTCTGATGAGTTATGCCTGCTTTGCTCAGATAATTATCAAATTCTTTATTGACCAATTCCTTCCCATTATCACTTCGCAGTACTTTTATTTTCTTGTTCAACTGGTTTTCTACAACTGCTTTGTAGTGTTGAAAACGGGCAAAAGCTTCACTTTTGTTTTTCATAAAATAAATGTAGATCATGCGGCTATAATCATCCATAAATAATATAAAATATCTGGAACCACAAATTGAAACATTATTGAATGGGCCACATACATCTGTATGTATTATCTGCAGGAGATCAACACTTCTATTGCCAACCTGTGGAAAAGGTAAACGACTCTGTTTGCCTTCACAGCACACTATACATGACGACTTTGATATATCTGCCTTTCTGTCAAGTGTGAGACCTTCCACGGCATCCTGCATTCTGTTTAAATAATTGCTGTTGACATGACCAAGCCTGCGATGCCAAACCTCGCTTGAGGTCATCACTGCAGCTACCAACCCTTCAGGTATTCTCAACTTATAAACTCCGTTTATTAAGCAAGCTGTGGCAACTAACTGATCAGCCTTATTAAAAATTTGACAGCCATCATTTGTGAACAATACTCTGTTGCCTTTCCTGATCAGTTGACTCACTGATAAGAGATTTGTGGTCAAACTCGGCACGCATAAAACTCCTTCGACAACTACATTATACTCACAGTTATCCGTCAATGTCGTAATTTGTACTTCACCAGAGCACTTAACGGGCACTTTTTCTTTATTAGCAACAACTATTTCTTTGATGGGATGCTCGATCGACACATTTTCAATCCAATGTTCATTCGCGGTAAGGTGAGCACTCGCTCCAGAGTCAATGTACCAATCATTCTTGGAGAAATTACCATTTAAAAACACAGCACTGAATGCATTGGTTTGTTTACGTTCACTAGACTTGTTATACGATGTATCTTTATCGAAATTCATGCATTGATTGCGATAATGTCCAGTTTATTTGCATTTGTAGCATTTTATCACTCTCTGCTTTGACTTTGACGTATTGTCTCTGGTTCCGCCGGTATTGCCACTCTTTTTTTTACGAAATGTCGCAAATGCTCCGCTAACGTCGCCACTGTCTTCCTCCAAGTCCATCAACTTGGTTTTAATGGCGTCTGCCGTTATTTGAATGCCAGAATGTTCGATCGCCATTATCATCGGCGAATATTTTTCAGATAATCCGGCTAAAAGTAGCGATCCAACCCACTCGTCATTGATTATAAATCCCGAACCACTTAATTTTTGACTCGTTTCTATGATCTGTGTTACGTACGACGTCATAGAAGTACAATTTTCAAGGCGGATTGATATTAAGGTTCTTAACAAGCTGATTCTCCTGGTAAATCCTGAGTCATCGAATAATTGTTTTAATTTATCCCATAAGTCCTTTGTATTCTTCACGTCCTTGATATGTACATATAGCGACGAGTCAATTGTTAAGATCAATTTTGCCTTGGTTTTCGCATCAGCTGCGGCTTCCGCTGAGTCTGTAACTTTGATGCAACTCGAAGTTCCTTCCAGCACTAGAAAATTCTCCGCGGCGAAAGCCCACTCTTGGTAGTTCTCGCGGCCTTTCAACTTAGGCACACTCACAACATAATTCGAAGTCATTTTCACTAGCACAGTGTATTCTCAGTCTGCGTAAACTTATACAGCACAAACTTGCAAGTCTTTCGCGAGAATAAACGGTTTTTCTGGGCCCATAACCTCTAATAAAACCATCACGTTGTGATGTAGAAAAAGAACTAACTTTATTACTTTTAATTTACACAGATAACAAAATAAGAGTTTACCACAGATAAACTATACCTGTCACTTTAGTAATAACCGGTGACATGGTGTTGATTAATTAGATATAATTCAACAGTATGTATGATTTTGTTATTTTTTCTATATTTTTGAAATGAATAAAAGTGCTATTTGATTTATTTGATATTTTTATAGTAAATTACCTTAATAAAACTGTTTTTTTTTTGTTTCATTCACCTTAGGTACTCTAAAATCTCCGAAACTTTTTTTTTTTCATTTACATACAGTGGCCCTGACACCATTTTACACGTTTCTCACTTAATTAAAATAACCGAACCGTACCCACTTACTAACTTCTACCCCCGATTTCATCACTTTAGTTTTTCCAAAATCGCCAACACTTGTATTTTTTTTATATAAACAGCAGCCTAAATAGCAATTTTCACATTTGTCACTTAAAAAATGACCTAAGTCCCAGACAAACTTCTACCGCCCCATTTTGAAAATATTTTTTTTTTAAATTTATAATTAATATAATTACAGTAGCCCTTAAAACATTTACCACGTTTTTCCCTTCAAAAATATATACCATAAAATTTTCTACCCCCAATTGCACCACCTCAGAGGTAGTTTTTCCTAAATCGCGGAAAGTAATATAGTTTTCACTTCTCATGCTCAAAAAGTGTGTCATATTAGACTTATCAAGCGAGACCAAAGTAGTACATGTAAACCCTAGAGAATACATGATATTCATACTTTCCCTAGGGAAAATATTAAATGGAAAATAAATAGAATGATTTACATTTACAAAACATTTTAATTTGACCAATCTAAGTACTTCACCAAATTAAATCCAATCACAATACACATCGACTGTCAATCGGAACGTTAGGTTCTTTTTGGTTCTCTTTAACTAATTTAACTCTTTAAAAAACACTGTATTTGGTATCAACCAACCAGAATACAGCTATATTAAAATCGACCAATCAGGTAACAGAATTAATTTCTCAAAACAGTAGGTGTTTTTTGTCCCTATTTTACAATCGTTAAAATATGATTAAATCGATTGTACAATGTTTTGAATCACTAAATACTCACACGGTCAGTGGCGTTTATTCGCGGTGTCTATATTGTTTTGTGTCAAAATAGTTTTAAAAAAAACAAGCCCCCAAATTAAAAATATATTTTCGCCGTGGAATTTGTAGTGGATACTCTTTGCTAATTTTTTACCTTTGTATAATGTTTTTATTTTCTCACAATCGAAGTGAAAATTAGAGTGTATAACTCGGGTCTCAAAGCCGTATTAGGTACCCCTCGAACAATTTTCCCGCGCCTTGCTCGGGAAAATAACCATCTCGTGGTACTAGGTATGGCTCATGGTACAATAATATACTTCGCCTGGTATTCTCTTCCGAGAAACCTTGGTCACGTGAGTGGACACGTACTACGTCATATCCGTCAACCGAAGATTTCCAAACTTTAAATACGGGGTAATTTTAAAATATAAGTTCGTATATAACGGGTGTCCCAAAAAGGACGCAAGATTTCAATTTGCCGCCATTTTTGTACTTTTAGTGCTAGCAACCCTAAAAAAAAACTATTTGATAGCTGAATGTTTAGGGTTTGTAAAAATGGCGGGTTATACGAAAGATCAACGCGTTTTTATTATTGATACAATATTTCAAAAGTAATTAAAGTTTGGCGTGTACGGTTCGAAAATTCCGTGCAAAATATGGTCGGAATATTAACTTGACTTCATCAACTGTGAGCAGAGTGGTTGCAAAATTCAGGGAAAGTGGATCAATTCATGATGTTCATTCCACTGGTCGTCCAAAAACAAGCCGTTCAAATGGCAATATCGAATCAGTGCGTCAGAATGTCCGTGAACATCCAGGAACATCCATTAGGCATCGTGGACAAGAATTGCAAATTTCAAGAAGCTCTCTCCAGCGTATACTCACTAAAGATCTGCATCTCCATGCTTACAAATTTCAAATAACACAAGAACTGAAGCCTCATGATCATGGACAGCGAAGAGAGTTCGTTGAATGGATTATCGACCGCCAAAACAGGGATGCAGATTTTTCAAACAAAATCATCTTTAGCGACGAAGCACATTTTCATCTCGATGGCTTTGTTAATCGTCAGAATTGCCCCGTTGGGGGCTCAGAGAATCCACATGTGATTGTTCAAAAACAAATGCACCCACAACGGGTCACTGTGTGGTGCGGATTTTGGGCTGGAGGCATTATTGGACCATATTTTTTTCAAAATGAGGCCGGTCAAGCAGTTACTGTTAATGGAGCTCGATATCGCGACATAATAACAAGGTTTTTTCTAGCCGAATTAGAGGATATCGATGTAGAAGCAATGTGGTTTCAACAAGACGGGGCCACTTGCCACACAGCCAGAGAAACAATGCAATTACTGCATAAAACATTTCCTAGTCGTGTGATCTCTCGATTCGGTGATCAGAATTGGCCCCCTAGATCTTGCGATTTAACGCCTTTAGACTTCTTTTTATGGGGTTATTTAAAGTCTAAAGTCTATGCCAATAAGCCCACAACCACTCATGCTTTAAAAGAGGAAATTCGACGCTGCTTTAAAGAAATTCAGCCGCATCTATGCAAAATGGTTATAGAAAATTTTGACAAAAGAGTGCGTATGTGCCAGCAAAGCCTAGGCGGACATTTGCCTGACGTACTATTCCACAAATAACCCTAATTTATATATTTCAAGATTTTATATACAAAAATATTGTAACGAAAAAAAAAAGTGTTTTTCATCAATTTCAAATCTTGCGTCCTTTTTGGGACACCCTTTATTAACTTAAGACTATCATTGTATATAGGTTTTACGTTTTAACCATTTACTGTTCTCTATAAAAAAAAATGTATAGACGTGTTGCTGCATTTTGACGTAGGTACGGGTATAAGTTCTACGAGCAATGTTCTGTGACCACCGGCACTTAAATGTTGAACATCTAATGGTACAAATACAAATATACGATTATACAAATAACAAAATAAAAAATAAGTTCTAAATATTGGGCTATAGATTATGAGAACTTGAATATTGATAAGCGCTTTTTTAATCAGCGCTTCCTCTCATTTATGTACAATAGGACTTAAAATACTACTCACCATATTTAACCTTGTTTTAGGCCCGCAATATCGCAACCACTCCTCGGCAAGCGATTATTTTGTTGGAAAAGTATAGAAACCGACTGTGTCCCCTACCCTTTCTGCTCTTACAGCTTTTAATAGAGCATTTAACCATTTTAATATTACAAAGAAAACTCATCGACAACTTTTACCGCGACAGTTTGAAAATCATTGGAGTGTCATTAGCGTCATGATACCGAGCGAGAGCGGAATATGATATTCCCAACAAAGGTTCGAATAGTATGACTGGAAACATCAAGTTGACAAATTTGTAACCGGCCAGTTTGATCTGTTGAATCCGGTGATACCTGTAGTATCAGGTTGTAATTCCACAGTGCAATCCCTGTTAAAAAAAATCCGTTAGTTATTTTCATGCATAAATGTATATACAATATTAAAATAAAACATTAAATGAAAGTGAATGTGTAAATTATGCTCGTGACTATTATTCGTGATATATATATATATTTGAAATAAAACCGTACAATAACCTAAAATATATTTTTTTCCTTATTTTAGAGTAGTGGCAACTTTGTGATGACGTAGAAAGTGTCCCTTTTCGGAAGAGAAGACCTTGTTTTATTAGACCATGGTATGGCTTATTTTTAAACATCGGTATCAACGTTCAGTTTTCATGGCACCCGGTAAGGGTAGCAAAAAAAGAAATACGTTCGAATATTTAAGGAATAATAAATTTTACTTTCTGTTATTTTTTTAAACATAATTATGCAGCAGCTAACTGTATCTATATTTATGCTTAAAGAGGTTTATATTCTAAATAATGTCATAGAACCTTAATACTTACTTTGCATTCGAAAAAGAACATATGCCAAATAAGTAACGAATGTCAATTTAATTGTCACGCCAAATAAATATTAGTCAGTGTGGGAAGGTAATTAAGTCATGTGTACAAAATTTATATGGAATTTACGTCAAATTTCAAATACAGAATGTCGAACGGTCGATAAAGATGTGTTACAACTACATGCAAGAGGTCATTTACTTAAGTTTTTCACCTGTATATTAAAACAGATGTCAAAGGTTAACAGCAAAATCCATGGAACAAATTTTTATAATTTATTAAACCTTTAATACATTTTTAGTGTCATTCTTTTTGTTTATAAAAAATATAAGTTCAAAATACTAGATGTATTTGTTTTAACATATCTGTTCAATATTATAATTTTGTATAAAACGTCGTTTTTTTCCTCGCATTCAAAGTGAAAAGTAGAGTGTTTAACACGAGACTAAACAACCATAGAGACACTCGAACTATAGCTACTCTCGCTCGCTCGCTCGCGTGGCTAAACATGTCGTGTCATTATGGCTTCTTTTAATCTCTTGTTGAACAATCTACTATTTCCTATAGAAACTTTGCAACCCCCTTTCATCCCACTAGGGGTTGAGTTTTACTTATGGCTGAAATACATGTCTCATTATTTTTATTGCAAAGCATTCCTACCAAGTTTCAAGTAAATTTGATCACGAAAAAAGCACGCGATCATAGATTAACGTCACAAGCGACGTTGCAATTGAAACTAACGGTGTCACCTTTCTCTCTCTCTTTTACTGTTTAGTTGCCCATTCACTATTTTCGCATTTAAGGCTCCCACAGATTTCATCAGTTTGCCAGGTAGTTCCAACATGGCCGCCTGACAGTTCGTGTTCTAATACGATGAACTGTCAAGCTAAAAGTGGCTCCCAAACTAATATGTCCTCGACACGGAACCGCGGCATTTCGTGGCAGCTTCCAGTATACAGCCACGAAATGCTGGAACAATCTCCCTCCTCCTATTATAAGTTCAAAATCATTATTTTCCTTTAAGCGACTTTTAAAAGCGCATTTACTATCTGTTCAAGTTTAATGCAAACGGTTTCGTGTTGAGGCACAAACACAAATGTAAATACAGGTATGAAAATATTGGCAGGTTAAGTTAATTATTGTATCATACTTCTAAAAAACAGGATTAATTCGATATAAGCACTTATTGTGTAGGTACTGAGTTGATTTATGTTTAGTGACTTTTTTTTCCTATTTAACTTGATGGGAGAAGCGAATGCAATGTATGCTGTCTAGCAGAACCAGTCCGTGGGTCCACAGAAAACCAGCGTCGCATTGCCAATAGTTGGTACGACATATAGCTGAGTGGATACCATTTTCGCAGCAATACTTATCACACACTGTAATGTTATAATTTTTAAGCGAAATAAATGATTTTCTATTCTATTCTATTCTAAAAGTGGCCGTTGACCTGTTAGTCTGTGGGAGGCTTTAGTTTTAACATTTTCCATAAACCACACAAAAGGCCGGCTTTACACTGAAACTTACGACTTATGTAAGTAGGGACGCAGCTATCTGTTAGAATGAGAAAAAATATTTCTATCTACTTCTAACCAATAGTTGCGTCCCTACTTACGTAAGTCGTAAATTGCAGTGTAAAGGCCGCCAAAGATTAAAAAAATTGTAGGTATTTCTTTAAAACCCTATTTATAATAATAATAATAAATCATTTATTTCAGACAACATAAGTCCATACATTCATCTCTAATTAAGTGTTGTTAGTATCTTAGATCTAAGTGTTAGTATTAATTATTATAAATTATTAATAATTGACTGGGGCATGTAGCCCACAACACTGACGGATGTAGGGGCAGTCGTACCTGTCCCCTATCATTCTCAGGATGTTATTGGGACTGCCACGCACCCGGCGCACCAGGGATGCGGCTCTTTTGCGCATAGTTGCATAAAAGCAATCTATTCTTGCTTCTGCAAACATCCCTGATGCGCTACAAAAACGGGGCAGCCCCACCAACACCCGGAACGCGTTATTAAATTGGACCCGGAGAGCCCTATAGGCCCGTTGCGTGTAACGTTGCCACAAGCTGCACGTATAAAGAGAGGTGCAGTAAGCTCTAAACAAAGCTATCCTAACCCCCCTCGAACACCGTGCAAACTTGCGCGCAATCATGTTAGTCCTGACCGACAGAGCCCTCCGTTCCCGCTCAATATCGGTATCGTCTTTTAGATCCCACGTAACCAAATGGCCTAAATATTTAAATGTATCAGCTCTGTTAAGGGGAACACCGTTAAGACTGATACGTGGAACATCGACAGTCCGCCTACGTCCGACTTCAAAGACCATGTACTGGCTTTTTAATACATTATATTTCAGCCCATGACTAGCAACATATGCCTCGCACACCTGCAACAATTTTCTCACACCGCACACCGACGCACTCAGCAGAACCATGTCGTCGGCATAGCTAATATTGTTGACACAAATATCGTCCACATGACAGCCAACATGCATTCTGCTGAGCGCGTCGAGCAGGCCGTCGATATACAAGTTAAATAGTGTTGGTGAAGTTAACCCCCCCTGTCGTACACCACACTCCAGTTTGTACGGATCTGATAGTGTATCTGCCCATCTAACGCTATTGACCTGGTTTCCATACCAATACCTGAAAATGCTTATTGTTTCCGGAGGGAGATTAATAGCTTTAAGCTTACTCCACAAGATCTCATAAGAAACCAGGTCAAAAGCTTTAGACAGGTCGAGAAAACACTGGCGACTTCCTGTCAACGTAATATTTAACAGTGTGCTTAAGGGACAAGATTGCACTTTCCGTGGATAACCCCGGGCGAAAACCAAACTGGTTATGACTTAGTTGCACGTATTTGCTTAGCTGTGTGTTAAGCACACTGTCCAATACCTTCGCGATAACAGTCGCGAGAGATATCGGCCTATAATTATTAACATCCGACAAATCTATTTGAGGGCCGTCGATTAATTTGGGTGATTACAAATATCAAAGTTTTATTCTCCGTTTATTACATAGAAACTTGATTCAAGGATTTAAAAAAAATCAATATACAAAATGTTATAAAGAGGCAAAATAAATTGTTCCAATTCGTTGTTGTTATAAATGCGACGCCATGATAATGCGACATCAAAGAATAGGACAACCATATCCCTCACATAACTGGAGCGATCAAGACAAAAAAGCACGCGATCATAGATTAACGTTAAAGAAGCGACGTTGTGATTGAAACTAACAGTGTCACTTTATTGTTAGAAACCATTGTTTTAATGCTTAATATCGAGAGTTAAAGTTCGAATCTATAATGAAGACAATATTTGGACAACCAATCTCCTATTTTAACTTAGCTTTGATTTTACAATTTTAGGGTGCTGATTTTAGTGTGTCCTAAATGTCTTTGGCATAACATATTTTGCATGGTACAATAATATATGGTCACGTGTGTGGACACGTACTACGTCATATCCGTTAACCGAAGATTTCCAAACGTTAAAATCGGGGTAACTTTGAAATATTTGCTCGTATTTATATTAATTTAAGACTATCATTTTATATAAATAGGTTTTACGTTTTGACCATTTACTGTTCTCTATAACAAAAAAAAGTATAGACGTGTTGCTGCATTTTGAGGTAGGTACGGGTATAAGTTCTACGAGCAATGTGCTGTGACCACCGGCACTTAAATGTTGAACGTTTATATATTTGTGTTACGTTACGGAAAATATACGACTATACTCATAACAAAATAAAAAACAAGTTCTAAATATTAGGGCTACGGATTATGAGAACTTGAAGATTGATAAGCACTTTTATATTAGGCGCTTCCTCTCATTTAGGTACAACAGGACTTAAAATTTAGTTTGTTTTAGGCCCACAATATCGCAACCACTCCTCGGCAAGCCATTCTTTTGGTGGAAAAGTATAGAAACCGACTGTGCCCTACCCTTTTTGCTCTTACAGCTTTTAATAGAGTATTTAACCATTTTACATTTTACAGAAGAATGTAATCGACAATTTTTTACCGCGACAGCTTGAAAATCATTTGCGTGTCATTATAGTAATGATACCGAGTAAGAGCGGAATATGATATATATATCTTGAATTAAAATCGAACGGGTAGTGGTTAATCAAGTGGCAACTTTGTGATGACGTAAAAAGTGTCCCTTTTCGGAAGAGAAGACCTTGTTTTATTAGACCATGATATTTTGTATACCTAATATTATTTAGACGAATGTTGACATCATTGAAAACATATTGGTAAATATCCGAATGATTGTTTTCTAGATTTTTATATAGTAAACAGTTGGTAAGAACGAATTTCATGACGAATAAAATTTCGTTTAGTATAATGGTCAAATTGTATAAAATGTTGTGTAGCATAATGGGAGCGAGCGCAGCAAGCGAGCAGTTTGGGTCAGGGCAGAAGCGACTCGGATAGGTTAGGTTGTTAGGTTGTTTTTATATAAGCCGGGTACTTCCAGCTGCCTTATTTTCATGCTTATGCTGTTTAAAAGTTTATTCCGAAACATTATTCTGCTTAATAGGTTAATTTCGTTTCATTATTTATTCGTTACGAACATTCGACTCATGAATTTTATGCATTACGATTATTCGATCAACAAATAAGATGCGTAACGATTTCTGCGAAACAATACTATACCGTATGCGTACTTATGCTTAAAGTTATTATGCCTTATGCAATTATTCCGAAAAACATTATACAAACGAAGGGGACCCCAATTTAGATCATTACTAATTCACCCCTTTGGAATTCGCAGCATTATAGTAAAAAGAGAACCTTTATAATTTCACATCTATAGCGTATGTCACAAATACCATTTTATTTGGGTTTTAGTTGTTTATCAATCAGATTTTGAAATTAAAAAAAAGAATTTCGTTAGTAGTAGTAAAAAAATCAGTAGCTACTGCATAAACTAACCCTAATAACGCAAACATTGTTGAATTAATGAATTTATTTCAGGATCATAGAGTTCCATAAATTGTTAGTAACATTAAATATTATTCTATATTAGTAATTATTTGACCAAATTGTTTAATTAATTATTTTATTTCTCCTTTGGCATCTACCACTCAGTGTGACAACATGGGATAGGCTTTGTACATTCTATTTTGTTAGTCTATGTCAAAAGCAGCGGTGTCAGATTGACGTTGACAGCGTTGACATATCCAGTTTATTTTTCCGCCATTTTCAAGACTTATTCAGCGGTTGGTTAATTAATTGTGGCAATACATGAACAGTAATAAAAATAAAATTGGCCGGTTATTTAATTCTAAAATGTCAATTCAAACATTACTTAGGAGTAAAGAATCTATAAATCGAAACATATTGTTAAAATTAAATAAATTTAATTAAAATAAACTGTATTTTAAACTTGGTAAAAGTCAAAATTGAATAAAAACCGGGGAAGAGCATGTCTGACCATGACAAGTACAGGGTTTAAAAGCCTACACAAAAAAATCTCAAAATAGTGCACCAGTAAAAGAGCGTAACTTCTTGGCACTTACGTCCTTTTGTGTAGAAGCGCAATTTTTCGGACATACCTAACTCAAAAATGGTATACCTGCTTATCCGATCATATTGAAAATATTTTTCTTTGAAAGTATTTATTAAGCGTTACCTTAGTGATTTTTATTATTATTTTTATACATAGGGACGGTTTAAAAGATAAAGGGGAGGGGGGGCACAATGTATGCAACTTTCGGAGCGATTATTTTCGGAAATATTCACCTAATCAAAAAAAACTTGGTGTTTTCAAAAGAACTGTCGAAATTTGTGCTAGACGATGACTTACGGATTACAGGTATGGACTGCCTCCCCTAGAAATATTTATTTTTGTTATTTAATTACCAAACTAGGTAACGGCACGTTCTACAAGACACCTTTACTCCAAATTTCATTCATTTACCTCTTGGAGTTTTCGAGTGATATACGGTCGGACGGACATGACGAAACTATAGGTAAGGGTAGTTTTTTTGCCATTTTGGCTACGGAATTAATAAAGATAGCTTATTATTTTGTATTATTACATAGGTTATTTTTATTCCCGGAAAGTTAAAAAAATCCCGTTGGAATAACGATTATCGAAATCTACGCAGACAAAGTTGCGGGCAGAAGCTAGTATATAGATAACTTGGTTACAGAGTTACCTCACGGTTACTACACATTATTTCCTAGTTTGTACACTAGTCGCAAACTAAACGCAAAGTGTATAAAAATGTGTGACACAAATAATTCCGTTATTTGTGGACGCAGCGACTAAACATAGTTTAGTGATTTAGTGGTAGCATTGTGTATCAACTGTTACTATACTTAGAAACCAAACCCTTACACAGTCGCAATGTGCCGAAGCAGTTACGAAACTATTGTGACTTGTAACTGCTTTGAAAAGTCTGCGACTCTGCGACCAAAAATGTATATTATGGGAAACGTACAGGCAGGGACCAATTGGCATTTGACTGTATTATTGACAGCAAAAAGTAAGTTTTTCGGTTGATTGTTTATATTTTGTTATCTCATCATATTATTATTAGCGAATTAAATTGAGAGACAAGAAAGTTCATAATCGTAAGCGGTAATCCGCAGGATGACGAGTCAGTGCCACGACTACGCGTCGCGCTTCGTATACGTGCTGACGCGCGGGCGCAGTCGCGCGCTGGCGCCCGAAGACCTGGTGCCGCTGGTGCAGGACGTGGTGGACACGCACCCCGGCCTCTCGTTCCTCAAGGAGGCCACGGAGTTCCACTCAAGATACGTACACACTGTAAGCTGTGCTCGCTGTCTTTTGCTTAAATCTTGAGCGATCAAGCCCGCCTCAAGCATGCCCCCCGAGAGCGTCGCATAATAATAAACGAGGCAAGACTACAGGTCAAAGGACCTCCCCTTACTGACATCCTGAATCTGCCAATATTCTTATAGCAGGTGGAGAATCCAAAAAAATGTGTTCTCATGCCAAGTGCCGGTCATAAAAACTTTGTTGACACTAGTGTTTGTGGTTTATAGAGCCTTCGGATTGCATTCCTTTATTAATTATATTGTAGCTTGAAACTTTTTACGGCTATGATCTCTCTCTAGGTAGGTACCTCTCTCTCAGTAAAGGAGGTATTAAACAATGTCTTACTAAGTTTTTAAATTCGCTGCTGGCATACTACTCACCATAAATTGTCCAACAGTTTAGTATTATTCATATAAGTAATTATATTTACATACATACATAATCTCACGCCTTCGTTCCCAGAGTGGGGTAGGCAGAGCTACAGAATTACAAACATCTCTAAAAACTTGTTGATAATTCTATAACCACAATTTGCACAATTAGGCTAAGATGTTTACCAGCGTATTAGTGACAGGTTGCAAGCCCATCGGCTAACAGTACTACAGGCCTTTATTCCCTTAGTCGCACTATTCTAACTCGGCAACCACACGAGGCAATTGTATTTAAATAAATAAATAAGCTCTAGGCTTGTACTATGGGAACTAGACAACTATATAAATACGTACATAGAGAAATATATACTTAAATACATAGAAAACATCCACGACTCAGGAACAAATATTCGCGCTCATCACACAAATATCTGCCCTTACTGGGATTTGAACCCAGGACCGCGAGCTTCGTAGGCAGGGTCAGTACCAACTAGGCCAGCGCGTCGCCAAATTGAATGATTACTTTCTTTTTCCAGGTGATCGCTAGGATATTCTACTGCGTAAATCGATCGTGGTCCGGTAAAATTACAACTGCCGAACTAAAACGATCAAATTTACTCCAAGTCATTCATTTACTAGAAGACGAAGAAGACATCAACCAAGTTACACAATACTTTAGGTAAGGTTCCCGCATTCCGTTCGCTTCGCGCAGCACTGTTACACGCCCTGTCTGATGAGTGTTACTAATGTCTGATGGTTGTTTTAGTTACGAACATTTCTACGTTATATACTGCAAGTTTTGGGAGTTGGATCGGGACCACGACCTTTTCATAGACAAGCACGACCTGGCCAGACACAACGATCACGGTAATTCGCCGACACAAACTTAAGTTAAGGTTAAAAGTGGAGTGTTCGAAGTAGGTTAATAAGACGTGGAGTGTGATCGTTCTGAGGCTTTATCCCAATTTTTTTACGCCCGTCAAGCTTCGATATCGTATTTATATATATGATTCATAATTTAATTATATTGTTGTCAACAATATATAATTATAGTGTTGACGTAATAGTTGCTGTTACTGTTAAGTGAGTTACAGCTGTCAACAATATGATAACGATATCGAACCAAGGTAGGCTAATGCAATGTGGAATAGAGGGTTTGTTATGAAATTGTAGCGCTGTCGAGCCGGATGATCGAGCGCGTGTTGTCGGGCTGCGTGACGCGCGGCACACAGAACCGCGCCACGCCGGACGGCGCGCCGCGCATGTCCTACACCGAGTTCGTGTGGTTCCTGCTGGCCGAGGAGGACAAGACGCACCCCACAGCCATCGAGTACTGGTTCAGGTAACACCTTGCGCTTCCCTGCCTTTCACTTTGCATCATCTGATGCCCCCAAAGTCAAAGTCGTTCTCACCTTAACTTGAGATCGTGCTCTGCGGACGGACCCTTTACACACTGAACGCAAAGGGTTTAAAGGCTGAAGGTTAACTAATATAAGTACGTAGTACTAGCTTTTGCCCTCTGCTTCGTGCGGGTAGACTTTTATTAGAATTTGGAAACGTGAATTACGTGAAACCAACTGTTGTGCCGTAGTTACCAGAGCCAAAGGTCGTTTAACTTAATATGTTTTGTTATAGGTGCATGGACATGGACGGCGACGGTTACCTGTCGATGTACGAGCTGGAGTACTTCTACGAGGAACAGATGCAGCGCATGGAAGCCATCGGCATCGAGACGCTGCCCTTCAACGATTGCTTGTGCCAGGTCATTTGCACCAATTAATTGTATAAACAATCGTCGCCGGCCTGTTAAGTTGATTTGAGGCTTATTTCTAATGCAGATTGGAATGCTCTGCAACTGCAAACGGGTAGAACTTGCGAGGTACAGTCGACAAGGGAATGCAATTACAGGCAGAATTTTAAAATTTGTTTAGTTACGGATCCCCTCTGTGAAAATAAATACTAAGTGAAGCGTGTTGCCGATGATCATTCCTATGTGAAACGTTTTGACGAAGCCTGTTGCTGATAATACCATGTGAATGTATTATTTTCTTATGTGTTATGCTACGTATGCTAGAATAAATGTTGACACTACATAACTCACAAAAAAAAGTGAAACCGGTTGACTTTTAAATTACCTGTTTTAAGGTTGTTTAAAAGGAAAATAGTTGTACATAATTCGTAATTTGGAATTAATAATTATTTCAAAGAGGGATAGCTCGTTAAGTATATAACTAAAAATGAGTTAAAGATTTTTTATTTCTATCTCAAAAGAAATTACATTTCACTTAATGAAATGTATCATCATGCCCGCGAGCGTCGGCGCTTGATTCACTACGTAGTTACGAAACTAATAAAAGAATATAAAATTAACCAGGCGAGCTGTCTGACTGATTTGCTGCTGGGAAACTTAATTTACCAGCTAGTACAGTATTCCCAGCTTCTTAATAGCTTTCGGCTGGCTAATTCTATCACGCTTGCACTCGCAACTGACAGGATATTTGTCCCTCGTGTGTCATGGAAAAACGATTATTGCCGATCGCTATTAAGAAAATGGTTGCACTGTACTGGTGTATTCAGAGACTCGATCATCGACGTAGAATAGCGTGCCTCTCTGTCTTGTACATGTAGTTACACTTTGGAGAGTGTGCGCAGGAATGCATAGCCACCATCATATCATCTTCAGACGTCCATAGTCCACACGTCCAGGCGGACCGTTATCCTGCCGAAATACCATTTGTTCATTTGTTGAAGCGTTTCACTGCTTCATTTTTATTGCAAACTGTTAAAGAGTGGAATTCGCTTCTTTCGTCTGTATTTCCTGACGGATATAATTTAGTTGTCTTCAAATCAAGAGTGAGCAAGCTTCTACTGAACCAGCGAGCTTCATCCTAGACTTCACCATAACTTACCATCAGATGGGATAGAGCTCAATCGCTGGTCAGCACAGAATTTAAAACAAGTTATCGCTAAAGTTGCTGATAGACTTGAGAATTTATAGGTACTGGAGCATTCCAGCGAATGTGCTCAAGTCTATCAGCACCGAAACATGTCGTATTTAGAATCTCATAGGGTTCCTATAGTCGACTACGGTATCCTAAAAATAATCATCATATTCAACAATTCAAAAACAATCATGTTTTATTGCATTTAATATTCATTCATGGTTTGGTCACTGTCCGGTTTGAGCCAAACAATAATCGGCATAATACCAACCTTGCATGCGGCGGTTTGTACCTCTACATAAAACAAACCTCAATAATTAGCGATCAACTTTAATTTATTTGTTAATTTACAGTACCCCAACGAAAATGTTAAGCACTTTAGTGCACTGTCATAATAAACTTCAAGCTGAACATCAAATGACAAGTATGACAATAACAATGGCAGACACAATGACAAGCTTCTACGTATGCTCAACATTTTAATTGGGTGACTGTACATACATGTTAATAATCGCGTCCTCGAAACTTATTGTTTCGTTTCGTTTCGATAAAAATCGCAGAATAGGGGTTTTTATTGGTGCAGAAATCCACGTCACATGTTAACAGAAACAATTGTAGTCGAAGCAAGTGGCGCTTCGTCTCCCAGGCACGGTCGACATCAAATATATGTTTACATTTCTGCACCTTATTCCGAAAAATGTAGGAACATATCTTTGACGTACGACCATAATGGAGTCGCTTAACTTCGGATAAATCCATGGAATTTGCGTCTTTTTTATAAACAACTTAGGTTGTAGTTCGTATACCAAATTTTAGGGACATATCCGAGTTTGAAGTTACCGCGCGATACCGTGCGTTCATGTAAACGACAACATTGATTTGTTTATAATCTCAACCGCGCGGCGAGCCAACCGCGCGTTGACGCGTGTTCATGTGAACCTAGCCTTAAGCGACTCAATTTTAAAGGGATCCAATATTTTGTGATACTTTGTTGCAACTTAGTTTTTTGTAAACTGCAGATGCTTGACATGGTGCACCCCACTGTGGAGGGAAAGATCACGCTATCGGATCTTAAGAGATGCAAGCTGACTCCAATATTCTTCGACACGTTCTTTAACCTGGAGAAGTACCTCGACCACGAGCAGCGCGACCCGTTCGCGACGCAGCGCGACGCAGACTGCGAGGTGAGCGGTCGGTGGGTGCGCCTGCGCTCGGTTTCTGCTGCCATATACCACCTTGTGTCCTCACCCTCATAAACTTGCATTCTCATTAACAGATGTCGGAATGGGATAGATTCGCTGCTGAAGAATACGAACTATTGGTCGCGGAGGAAGGAGGGAGTGACGCGCAGGACCAAATGTAAGCACTAAGTTTTGGACGTCTAGTAAATTACTGTGATAAAATAATATTATTCATTTTCGACTTAGTCCGACACACTAAAGAAAATAATGTTTTGAGAGAAGAGATCGGATAATAAAGAGATTATTTAATTAATCAAACGTATATTTAGGACTTGCAACAGTTTGTTAAATTTGATTTTGATAGTACATCTGCCAAGTTTGATATCATCGCCAATATAAAGCCCCAGAGTGATAAACTAAACCTAGGTGTAAGGTGCAATTTAATATAATCAAACTGCCTCCACACTACCTATAGCTTTGAAGTTTGTAATAACACGTATTCTGTGAAAATTTCAACTGGTTACTTATGAAGGTTAAAAAAATGCCTAAACTTACTCGCTCATGTAAAGGCGCATATGGGTGAAAAACTTAAGTAGGTAAATGACCACTTGCATGTAGTTGTGTACAAAATTAATATGGAATTTCCGTTAAACTTTCAAATATAGAATGTTGAACGGTTTATACAGATGTGTTACGACTACATGCATGACGTCATTTACTTAAGTTTTTCAACTATAGGTACCGCTGTGAATCGATGACGTCATTCCAGTAATATTATTGACCAAAATTTTAAACGTTCGTAGAATTAAAACTATTGGGTCTATATGATAGAAAAAAAAAGTAGTAACTATGTTTGTTTATTTATAAGCTTTACTGTTTGAAGAGATTTGACGTAGGTACCTACTGACATTCTTCATTAAATGATATAATATTCACATTAACTGATATCAAAAAGAAATGACATTAATTTATATAACAACGAAACACATAACTCCGAGGCGCAAGCCAAACAGAAGAGACGTAGGACGAGAACGCGTCGCCGTCAAGGCGCCCGATTGATGAATTTTCATACAAAATGTATAGAAGCGTCGCGAATGTCTCGATGCAAAACAGTCAAATGAGTCGGGGCGAGTACGCGCACGTCCCGTACCCCCGTACCCTTACGATGAGTTACAACTACCGTACTCGCGACGTAAAATTAAAAGTATCAAGGACAAAAATGTTCCTTATTAAATTCTAAACAGAAAAGATTTTTTTTTTTGTAGGCTCGAAAGTATTCAAGCTACTATAACTACAGTTCCGGCCACTAATATTATCACCTTTGTACTTACATCTCATACGATTAGCGACGATTACCTACAAATATGATTTACCAAAATTGGGTTATCCCATAATTTTGTAATGTATAGGGATTCAAAAACCATTTCGAGAAAAAGGTTGATAGAACCATTCCCTGTTATCAGATTATTTTACAAAATTAGTATTAAATAGTTATTTCTAATTTATCATTTGACATTATTTGACCTGTAATGTAGTGACGTCACGATCTTCATTGGTAAGTTGTGTCTAATCTGTGATCAACCATAGTACTGCATATAACATTTAACAGTATTATAAACATGACAATGTAAGATCTTTAAAAAAATGGGTTGATTAAAATACAAGTCCGTTTTGGGACCTCCGCCCGTAGGCTAGTCTGTGGGTGAAATTGTCAAACTCAACAAACGGCCGAGGGAAATTACATGACTTGACATTGACATTTTACGTGATCTGACAGAAACGCGTACTCTCAAATGCAAATTTCAATAGTTTTAAAGCATGTCTCAAACAAACCAACTTGTAGTGACGTCATAAAGCCATTTACTTTAAAAATTAAAATAAATTAATATATTGATTTAAATGCAAAATCCGTGAAATTAGTGTCTTCAATTAGTCTATTTTATCGAAAAATAAAATAAAAAATAGGGGTAATTTTTTTTGGGATAACCCAATTGACAACCAATCAAGAAGTAGTTGCCCAATTAGTTCATGATTGGTTGTCAATTTTGATAAGTCATATTTTTAGGTAATCGTCGCTAAACGTATGATATGTAAACGGACCTAAAAAAAATACGGACGTAACCTAGTCTAATCATGAGTGAAGCACACAAAATGGCCGTCCGTTTACGAGTGTGCGTGCTTTGAGGGTTGCCATATAAAGCGTCAATTTTCCTATTTTAAGGCCTTTTACCAACTGCAACTTTTTGCAGCGATACAAATGCGCATTCGACAGCCGCAGCACTGTATCGCGACTAAACCTAACGATTTGTGACTGTATCAATAGGTACTGCATTGAGACTGAATCGCGATTGTATCGCTACAAAAACTTCGTACAATTAAATCGTGTTATCATTTATGTACTACTTCAGCATTGGGTTCGATTGTGTCATGCAACCGTTTTAATTTAATTGAAATTGGGTTTTCTCATTTTGTAATGACAAAACCAATTTCAACTAAAAAATAATGGGAACTAGAGATGAGAAAATTATATGACAATTTAAATTTCAACGGTAGCACGACAGAATAATATTAATAGTATTGATATATCAAACCACATTTTTATGAACATAGGTAGGGTTATTAGGTTAAAAATAATTTTAACGAATAAAGCAATTTATTATTTAAAATTAAAAACTTAAAGTTTTAGGAAAAAAAAAACCGTGAAAAAACTGGCAACAATCAGTGTCATTTTTGTTTGTAATTTGCGTCAAAGTAATACACATATTTAAGAAAAATGACACGAATAATCATAATCGTGATAAGTTTTTTATACTTACTAATGTAGTTTTTACACGGTTTTACAACACAATGCGACATTTTCTTCGGCGTAAAATTATATGTCACTCGTGCTGTGGTTCAACGCATGGAGTGGGGGTGAAGCGTCAGGCGGAAGGGGTGGTAGAGTAGTGAACTGAGACAAATGTATCATGTCACACAGGGTTTAAAACTTTATTAATTTGTTTGATGGTCCCATACATGGAATACATAGAATTACTGAGCTATACTGTATGTAGGAAAACACAGAAATGACGCGACACGGCGCGGCGGCGTCGCGGGGGAAGGGCGCGGGCTGCTATGCCTGTTGTGTCTCGCTCGTACTCGTTGCGCTCGGCAAACGAACCTTGCGCCATTATTTCAAAAATCTGTTGTCTTCATTAATTGGTTCACCAATCACCATACGGGATGAACCCAGTAACGTCTATTCCCTCTGCTGCATATTAGCAAAATGCATCCTCAGAAGAAGACATGTTGTTTAAAATCCAAGCGATATATCCATTTCTGAATAGCGCGCTTTCGGCGACGCATCCTGGCCTGGCCCCGTATTTTCTATATAATTTAATAAGTTTCTGTCAAAAATGTCATTCTTGGGACAAGCTTTTGTTACTGACTGTACGAAACTATTGGGTCCTAACACAGTGGGTTTACCTTAAGAATAGCGGAGATCACCTGTTAGATACCATAATATTGCATTGTCATCGGGTTTACATATGTGGTCCAAATTTCAGCCCATTCCGTTAACAGGAAGTGGGTCAAATTTAAATTGCAAGATTTGACCCGTAGATACATACATACCTACATACAAACATACATACATACATTGCAAGTTAAATAAATATTGTAAAAAGTGGCTCGTCCTCGGCCTACGCCTCTTCTATCTGGCCTGCGCCTGAAACAACGTTCAGTCGGTTATGGTCACAATTCTAACCTAACCTAATGACGCGGGAGTAACCTAAAATACTTGTAGGCCAGAGAGGACCCTTTAGTGAACCAAAATTGATTTAAACTTTAACATGTAGGTGTTAGATCCGGATTATATTAAATCATTCATTATGATCATTATTTCTTATGTTGTTATTATGTATAGTCACGGTAAAAAAGGTTCGTCACCTTCCAACTCTATTTCTACACTGTTAAGGTCCAAAAGTGACGAACCTTTTCTTACCCTGACTATAACTATTATTAATAAAAAAAAGAATGTTATTTCTAATAGAAAAAAAATACTACCTAACTATTTAAACGTTAAGAATTAATTAAGTATATCTTTTTTTATTTAATAATCAGAGTATTTTCTAAACACGTTCATCATGATGTGCTACGACGGAGAACCACAGTCCCGTCGAGTTATCAAGCTAAAGTGGCAATTAAATTAAAGATTTTGGATTTAGACGCCTATTCGTCGGATTCCAAGATGGCAGGCACTGTTTATTTTAGTCATAGAGGTAGGAAAACATAGAGGGAGTATAAAAACGGCTAATAGAATAATACTCTTCGCACCTGTTACAAATGAACTTCGTTAAAAAGAGTCGTCTATATATGACCGCTTTCGATTGAATTTCAAAATTGTACCACTTTTTAGGTGTGTTGGTGTGTGTCACTCTGCATTAGTGTGCGTAAGTTTGCAGCCAGTGATGTGCGGTTTGTCGATAAATTAGGTTAACCTATTAAGACATACAGTATTTTTAATAATAATTGTGATTGATTTCCAATTGATTGATTAAACTGAGCAATTAACTTTTTTGTCGTATAATAAAAATACAGACAGTTTTTACGGTTTTTAATTGAAAATAAAACGTGTATCTTTAATAATGATGAGCCTTACAAAAAGTAATTGGAAGACAGTTTGTGACCCTTTTTTGATGCCGGATTGCATTGCAAATTCTGAAACCACGACGAACCATTTCTGTTTGAAGTCTGTTATCAGCCTTCATAATAAATGAGTCTGCTGAAAAATGTTTCGAACATAGTCGGTGACTTTTTCGGGGTGTCCTATTCCAATCCCGCAGACCGCTCCAAACAAATTTCAGCCATTCCTCTCTGACTGGCGAGGCTTTTGGAAATCTGAAACAATATAATTAATTAATATCACACATAGTAGGCTCTTTTACCGATCGATAGATATGTAGGTACGGATAAAATACATATTAAATTAAAACAGCGATGTTAAAATATAGAAGATGAATAACGAACGATTCAAATATCTACAATAATTATGCCATGCCTATGTCTAAAAGGCACACAACGCAAAAAACCGAACGATTAGAATAACAAACTTTAAATGTTGTAACTTTCGACATTCAAAAACATACCCAACAAATCTTTCGACATTTAAAACATCGACTTTTTAACTGTTCAGCATCGCTATTTTAACTCAAAATGTATTCAGTTTTTGATATTTAAACACATACCCATAGAAAGTTTACTTATCGATATTAATTTTGGAAGCACTATTTTTAACTTCCGAAAGAAAATCAAAAAATGCGTAAAATATGCACATTTGCTGCACATAGTGCCTTTGTATTCATAACAATATGTAATCCCATGATAATGTTTCTAGTTATACTTGCAAAGCGGCCGCATTATGGCCAAAAATCAACAGATTTATTGTAAAACACACCTCACCTGTGAAAGCTTATATTTTGAGCATCATTTTCTTTGTTTCCCATTGGGGATTTGCAACCACGAAACACACAGGCCATTGCACTTAAACTATATTTTAATATTTCACTGTTAACTAGTCCAGTTCACATATTTTCAACGTAATATTTTGAAATTCTGACCGATGGGCGAACAGACAGCGAACAACAATAGTAATCCGACAAAATTAAGTGACATTTTTTCTTAATTCTTTATCCGACTAGCCGCTTATTCTATCCATTCGTCTTAATTTAGTAGGGTTCACATGTCGGGTATTGACCAATAACAATTGGCTACAAAACTGTGTTGTACACAGAAGAAAAAGGTGGTACGCTTGACAGTTGGCTACACGGGATCTATGTTTTCCTTCATCTTTGATTAAAGTGGTCATGGCGGTAATTTTCCGGGTTTTGGTGATGCAGATTTCGAAAATTGTGTCAAATATAAAATTCCGAGAACGTCCAGAAAACGACCTACCTTCTAAAATTAAATTAACAATAGCACGCAAAACGAACAAATAGAGTAAATTGCGATTTAGTTTAACGTGTGTATTAGAGCCGGCGTTATCTCTCCTCGCCGAGCACTGCACCGGGAAGCCAGTGTTCTCCCAAGACTGCAGGGCTCCACCTCCAACCCATGTAAATAATTACAAAACAAAATTTATCTATTTGTTATCCAATTTCATTTCACCAAACGATATTAACCACTTAACAGACGGTTAGAGCGTTAACAGCTGTCAAAATGTATGAACTAACAGTTTGGTGAAATCGGTACAGTCGAGTATAAATATGTGTACACTTTAGTACCTTGTCTATTTAATGTCATGTTTGAACTGCCATATACGAATTGTCACAGCGATTAAAGTGACAAGGTACTAAAGTGTTACAAAGGGGTTTGGGTAAAAGTGTTATCATTTGTAAAATTCATACATTTTCAAGGTGAGCGGCCATTCGTAAAAGTGGCAAAATATGATAGAATTATTAAAAATAAACATATTTTATTACGTAATGTAATACTCTTAAGTGCATCGGAGCTGAGATATTTAAATATTCATACTCGGGCGTACTTTTGTACTAAAAACTGAACACTTAAATCTTTAAAATCTCCGCTCCGATATTATATAACGCCATAAATTATATATATCTATGTGTATTTAGAGGTCCTCTAAATAACTATGTAAAAATCATCCGCGGCCGCCGAAAAAAATATGACAATATTCTTCAAACAAATTTACCCAATGCCCTTTATGAACTCGAATGTACTTGGTATTGTAGATATTATTATTTGATGTTACTTTACACGTATCTTTACATGATTAGGAAGATTATTAACTAATTCCGCTATTATCTACTCAGAAGACCTATTCCCCTAAAAGTTTTTGAATTGTGGTTTCCTTAGTTTGTTATTCGCTATTTGCTCGGTTAGCTTAGAGATACTGGCTGCTGAATCTCAGTTATTTTCAGTTAAGATTTGCTCATTAAACTTCGTATGAACTGGTAATATTTTATAAAAATGTAAAATCATTTTAAGACGTCTTTAATATTTGATCAAGATAGGATTTAAAAGTACGACCGTAACTAAATACTTAGACCGTAACATTATGATGCCTTCTATAGGTCTGTTCTGCCTGTAGGTACCTATACTGTATACGAGTACATATTTAGTCTAACTTTGAAAGGAATCCGGTTCCTCAGTAACTACATATAACTTTGCTAAAACCGCACGGAGCTGCATCAATCTGGGATCCCCATTTAAAACGGTTGTCAATAATCAGACCAAGATAATTTTGTTATCTACTTGTTCCAGCGATGGGCATTTACAATTAGTTAGGTTGATATTTGAGTATAAGCACTGATGATCGTGCCCTATAATTTTTATTTCAAACACAGATCTTGATTGACTGGAGCGTACATGAAGTAGTTTAGTTTTATCGGAGTTTAAGACCAAGCCTGAGTCATGAGGCCAGTTGCAAATTATGTCAAATTCGTTTTGCAGAAGTCTTTTTATCACCTGTATTTCTTTTTTCGCGGCAACAAGACATGCATCATTCGCGAACTGATTGATACTGCAGTCTTTTACACAATTATTATTATCGTTGATACTTTAATACAGCACAAACCCTTGTGTGTGCCCTTGGTTACAATAACCCTCTCGCTAAATGGCGTGTGACCTAGGGTAGAAAGAAGTACCGGTTTTGGCCATCTTTACACCGGTTTTGGCCACTCTACATTTAACTAATATCTAGAGTATTCTAAAGCATTATGAAATTACAAACATATATTTATATTTTATCTTTATATGAAGAGGATTGTGAAGCGTCGCTAAAATAGCGTAGCTGTCAAAAAAAAACTATAAAAATTTAGCTCCGGGCGATAACGTAGGTCACCCCCTAATCAAGTCCGATTTCCACGATTTTTGAATATATATGTTCTAGTTAGTATAAAGAACTAGGTCTGCACGTTTCTGTTTTTTGTTTTTTATATTTTTTTAAACCTAAGAAATATTTTCTTGGAAAGGAAAACGTACAGACATAGTTTTTTATGATATCAAAAACATATTCAAAAATCCTAAAAATCGGACTAGGTTTAAGAGGGGAGAAAAGTTATCCCATTTTTTATGGAAATTCTTAGCTTCACAATCCTTATAATCTTCAGTCTTAACAATATATGAATATTATTTTTAATTTTACAGTATTTTTGATGTTCATTTCAATCCTAAATGACCAAAAAGAGTAGGTACAGCGGCCAACACCGGTACTTATACCGTATTATTTTTACATGATAGGATCTGTTAGTAAGGTAACTTTGCACCAGTTAAGCACCTATTCTCTCACACCACTATCCCCCAGTTTGTTTATAAGAGTATCACGTCTTAACGTATCCAAAGCCTTACTATAAATCAATGAATATTATTAATACATGTTTTTTTATCGTTGAGGTGTTTGTTGATTTCGTCCGTAAACCTTGGCAATAACATGTATGTACTTACTTTTTTTTATGCCGGAAACCAAACTGGTTAGGAGGCAACCCTTCATAGTAAATATAGTAAAAGTTAAATATAAGATGGTTAATAATTATACTCTTCCATTATTTTGTCTAGAACATGGAGCATAGTTATTGGTCTGTAATTTGAACAATTCTTGCTATCCCCACCCTTCTAAATCGGTCGTAATAGTCCTATCTTGAGCTGGTCCGGGAAACTACCGGAGGTTAAGCTATGATTGATCAGGTGAGCTATAGCCGAAGCAATTTTATCAGCTATAAGCTTTAGGTCCGAAACTTGAACTCCGTCGATTCCCGGAGCCTTATTAGTTTTTGTATTGGCAATCATTGTAAAAAAAATTGTTTCGGGGCTGCTTTTTTAAAGTAAAATGACTTATGAATTGATTTCCTGTAGGTTTCTGCGTGCAGCAATGGTGTATTTGGGAATAATATTTTGCACATTTATTTTAAAACTTTTAGCAAACTTATTGGCAATAAGGTTGTCAGTATACCTATGGATTTAAACGCTTTGCCAATTTTATCGTCTATTGATGTAGATATTCTTCCAGCTATTTCATTAAGAATCTGCCAAAGCTTTCCTATATCACCTTTATTTTCGTTTAAATATTTTATTTCTATAATTTTTGTTTCTGTGGTTTTTAACGATTTTATTTGTTTTATTTCTTCCAAGCGTTTTATCATATTTTTTGGATCTTAAAGATTTAGAAAGAAGCCATTCTAAAAACTAATAAATTGATATTAAATACCTGATTAAATTTCTGGTGATCTTCCCTACTTACATTCTCAAGTTCAGTTTGTAGTTTTTTATACCTTTGGTTTATTAGCATGTCTACAGATTCCTATTTCTACAGATTTTCGATTTAACAGAATCCCATGTCTACAGATTCCCGTTTCTACAGATTTTACATTCACCAGAATCCCACGTTTACCATACTGATTTCTGATTTAACAGGTTCTCATTTCTACAGATTATCGATTCAATAGAATCCCATGTCTACAGATTCCCATTTCTACAGAAGGCCCAGAGATGGGCATTAATCGATTAAACAATCAATCGTCAAAAAATAATTCGATTAATTTAATCGCGATTAAATTACGACGACGTATTCGAATAACGATTGATAAATCGTCATTTTAATCGACTAAGGGCCGAGTTCACCAACCAATTGAACAGACGGTTAAGTCTTAATTAGCTGTTAATCAATACATTTGAAACCCGTTAAACCGCTAACCGTCTGTTTAATTGTTGGTAAACTCGGCCCTAAATTTCACGATTAAATCTCGATTAAAAATTGGAACAGCACGCACAGTATACAGGGTGGATAAAACTGACGCCACATGGTCGGCATCTACCTTAAATATTGGTAATAGCAAATTGTACGCAAAGGAGACATAGGTACCGTTGAGGAGTTCCTAGTCGCGTAGAATTTGCTATTTCCAATATTTAAGGTAGTTGCTGACCATGTGGCGTCCGTTATTTCCACCCTGTATGTACAGGGTGTCCCAAAACTCAACGTTAACCCGCCTAGGGCTAATAGAGCAGCTAAAAAACTATCGATTTAACCCCTATGTATGTTCAGCGATTTTTACTAGTTTCGGAGATATTGAACATTTTAGTCTGAATTTTTGTAATTTTCCCTTATGTCCATGTCAGGAAAAATCATTAATTTCATGTTTTATTTCATAAGTTTTTCAGTGGTATCTTACATAATTAGAATCATTACGAATCAGCGAAGTTTTTAAACCTATGTCTTCGTTTTTTTTTTATCAACCGTCTCAGTAATCGAATAATGTTGTTTTTCCCATAAATAGTAAAAAACAAACACTGAGATACCTAGTACGGAGAAACAAACTTTATGTTATTACTTAAAAAGTTGATTAGAAAAAACCGAGCAAATAGGTTTAAAAACGACGCTGATTCGTAATGATTCTAATAATGTTAGATACCACAGAGAACTTACGAAATAAAACATGAATTATAGTAGTTTATGCAACAGTTGTATAAGTGAGGTCAAAAAAGGCGAGTGGCGTGGGTTACGATGTGAGCTGAAGGCGAACATCGTAAAGAGAAAGACGCCACCAGCATTATTAACTTAGTTATACACCGTTGCATACAACAACTACTTTTTCTACGACTAGGTTTTAAATAAAGTGTAAAATTAAAGAAACAATAAATAGGCGCCAAAAATTAAAATGACAATTATTGACAAAACAAATACTAATTGATGTCCACTTGCCAGATTAGATTTAAAAATACAAGTAAGTTAACAACATAGTTTTTTTTTAACTTATGTTTGGACGAGGTAAACCAACTCGAAACACCCAAATACTCGTACAAAGTTCTCCCAAATTTCATTTAACTTTTTTAAATGTCATAGACTACACGGCGTTTACAGCAGTTTTAAAAGTGTCTCAAATAGTTTTACTTTTTTTTAAACATTTTGCTTTCATAACCGAAATAAAAGGCGGTATTAAGGAATTACTTATATTCCGAATTTATTAAATTTTCATTAGTAAAATTTTAAAAATGTGATTTTATTTAATGGTAAAATTCAGTTTATTCTAGGTATGTCGCACCTATTATTTCTAAACGAAAATGTCATTGTTGTGGGATTAATAGTAGTCTTTGACACTTAGGCATATCGTTTTAGCTCAAAAAAACACAAGTGCTGTTTTGGGGAATAGACTAGATAGACTTTTCTACGGATTATTCTGCGGACATATTATGTAAGTATGTTCTTATATGAATATTCGTGACTATCTATATAAATGACAGATAAAAGTACAGGAGTTAGTAAATGATTTATCGTGACATGGACATAAGGGAAAATTACAAAAATTCAGACTAAAATGATCAATATCTCCGAAACTAGTAAAAATCGCTGAACATACATAGGGGTTAAATCGATAGCTTTTTAGCTGCTCTATTAGCCCTGGGTGGGTTAACGTTGAGTTTTGGGACACCCTGTATATAGAGCAGTAAAGAAGCTACAAATTGAAAAAAGTAACTGCCATCTTGAACTGTTTAGTTATTCGACTGATTGTTTCCAAAATCGATATCTGGGAATCTGTGTGGTCACCGTCAACGAATCCGTTGACAGATTAAGAAAAAGTAGCCGCCATCTTGAACTTTTTAGCTATTTGACTGATTGTTTCCAAAATCGATATCTGGGGATCTGTGTGGTCACCGACAACGAATCCGTTCACAGATTAAGAAAAAGTAGCCGCCGTCTTGAACTTTTTATTTATTCGACTGATTGTTTCCTAAATCGATATCTGGGGATCTGTGTGGTCACCGACAACGAATCCGTTGACAGATTGAGAAAACGTTGCCGCCATCATGAACTTTTTAGTTATTCGACTGATTGTTTTCAAAATCAATATCTGGGGATCTATGTGGTCTTCGACAACTAATCCGTTGACAGATTGAGAAAAAGTAGCCGCCATCTTGAACTTTTTATTTATTCAACTGATTGTTTCCAAAATCGCTATCTGGGGATCTGTGTGGTCACCGACAACGAATCCCCCAGAAAAAAGTAGCCGCCATCTTGAACTTTTTAGTTATTCGACTGATTGCTTTCAAAATCGATATTTCGGGATTTGTGTGGTCTCCGACGACGGACCCGTTGACAGGTGAGTTCGATGACAGAGTTTTGGAAGTTTGTTTACTATCGCTCGATAAAACTGCTACATTTTCTTCTGTCTGTGTACATATTTCATTCAACGTCGCAGCTTCGGTTGTCGTTATAATACAAATACTAGTTATCATATAAAAAAATAAAATAAAGACCAAATAAAAAAATACATTATTTTTATATGGTTGTGAAAGCTCTAAATTTTTTTTTCAGAATTGTCCATAAAGTGGCCTAATACTTGCCAAAATATCAAAATTGTCTAGGCGGTACTTCCTATCAAAAATCAGCAATATGTGTATTCAGTTCTGTATTCAATAGTTCTGTTTTCGTTTTTTTATATGATAACTAGTATTTGTTTTTTGGGAGGTGATGCAAATCTATGAAAAGAACATTATTTCAAAATTTAAAACAAATCGCTTGAATACATCCCGAAAAACAAGTAAATAATAGCCGAAGAATAACTATTAAAACGGCGGATAAAAAAGTTAAAATCTGGATATGTCAACGCTGTCAACGTCAATCTGACACCGCTCCTTTTGATATAGACTAACAAAACTGAATGTACAAAGCGTGTCTCATGTTGTCACACTGGGTGACAAGAGCCATAAGAGAAATAAATTATTCAATTGCATAATTTTGTCAAATAATTACTAATCTTATTCTATATTAGTAATTATTGGCGTCCCCAAAAACTAAAATGTTACCCGTGACAACTTTTTCAAAAAACATTATTGCCGCCAGCTTGAATTCTAAATTTGACAGTTTTCATAATCTGCGTCAACGCAACCTAAGAAAATGACACCCATGATGACTTTTTCAGAAAACACCAAACATATTGTCGTTATTCCCTCGGGAACTTTTAAATTTACCGGGATGGGAATGTGTTAATCCAGGGTATAAGCTATCTCCATTCTAAATTTCATCCAAATCCATCCAGCGCCATTGCAGCGTGAAGGAGGAACAAACTAAAACTCCCTTTTACCCCCCTTAGGGGTAGTTTTTTCAAATCGCTGAAAGTAATATTTATTATTTATAAACAGTAGCCTAAATACCAGTTTCTAAATTGCTTATTTTAAAAATAACTAATCTCCCATACAAATTTCTACCCCGTATTTTAACCCTTTAGGGGATGAATTTCCAAAAATCCTTTCATAGTGCACCCCTAGGGTACCCAAGGAATATTCCCTTCAAATTTCAAGTCCCTAAGTCCAGCGGTTTAGGCTGCACGTTGATTGATCAATGATCAGTCAGTCAGTTTTACCCCTTTCCATCCCTTCGGGGATGAAATTATCAAAAACGCTGAGACCGTTCCGTTCCGTTCCGATGAATACACCCAGCCAGCAGTTCTGCTGCAAGGACGCAGAGTCGTTTACCACCATCAAAGAGGTAGAAACAGGTCGGTTTAACAGGGGGGCTCAGGTGCCCACAGTGTCACTACGCGAACTGTAGAACGAGGGTGTATAGGAACCTTAACATCCCCCGTCCAGGGAGCAGGTCCCGTAGGGACCTCGTGGATACCTAGGCCCTCTCGTACAGCCTCGCTGTCGCTTGCCACCCGATGTCAGCAACTGCCACGCCTGTCCGAGACACCGGGGAGCCGGAGTTACAGGTAGGGAGTGTTTGGGGCTTTTGCAGTCGGATGGGGTGTGGGGAGGATAGATCAGACCCGAATACTAGCATCGTGGCCCGAATGAGGGAAGATAGATACTATAATTGGTGTGTAATAAATACGAAGAGGAAGTTGGGACTGCGTTTTACTAATTACTCCGGCAGGTTGTTTCCTGGTGCTTCCTTTCTTTCTTTTCCTCTTTTTTTTCCACCTCCTTCATGCGTTGTTGTCTTCCGGTTCCGTTTCAGTGTCGGTTTCTGGTCTCTTGTATATTTTTTCGGCTGTTTTTTTTAATAGGCTCCTGTTTGGCGCTCTGGATCTCCAGTAGGCTCGACTTTTATTGGTGTAGTGCTCTATATCATGTGCTAGGGAAACATCCCAGGTAAAGATTGGCCGGCCTACTTTTTTTTTCTTCTCTTTTAAGCTCAGCGCTGCACGTAGTAGATGCGGCTTTTGACGTCGTAGGATGTGACCGTAGTAGGAAATTCTGCGCACTTTGACTACTTTGGTAATCGTTTTCCCCTCAAGAACCTGATGGATTCTTTGTCTAGGGGGGTCTTTTGCTGCTTCAATCATCTCCTTTAGTATGTGGCGCTCATATTTTCTTAGTCTTGACCTGTTGGCCTTTGTAAGTGCCATAACATTCAGTCCATAGGTCATCGCAGGAGAGATAACCATTTTATACATAAGTCGCGCAATGCGCCATTCGAGTTTGTACTGTTTTACAAATTTGGTAAGGACCTTCGAATTTTTGATCGCTTTGGCACATCTGGTTTTAATTGAAGCTTTTCGGTTGTGAGTCGCTGTAATATACGACCCCAAATATTGTATTTGCTCGACAGGTTGTATCAATATCCCGCCCATAGATTTTGGTAGCTGCTCGGCTGCTGGGGGGCCAAAGGGGTCCCTAATGACTAGTTTAGTTTTCGTGTCGTTTATGACAAGACCAATGGTTATAAGCAAATCTTTCATTTTCTGCACTATGCGGTCTAGGGTAGTGCAGCAGTCGCCCACTATTATAAGATCATCTGCAAAAGACAAGATTAGTGGTATTGTGACCTTCACGTGCTGGTCTAGCTTGATCACATCCTCTTCTTCCTCTAGGGTTCGTAGAACATCATCCATTAAAACTGTAAATAATCTGGGCGACAGGGGGCATCTTTGTTTGACTCCTTTACCCTTGTTGATGATTTGTGAGTTTTGGCCAAACCATGTGATGAAAGTTCGTTCCCGCATGCAAGCCTCGACAATCCTGTTTGTTAGTGGTACGAGGGGCGGCTGAAAAGTAATCTACCTAACAATGAAACAAAAGACTGTCGTGGCTATTTTTTTTTTATTTTTCTATATAGTCCCCTGCTAGTAAAATGCACTTATTAAATTTTTCAAATATTGAATTTAAACCATTAAAAAAAAAATCTTTCGGTTTGTCGTCAAAAAAGTCAGTAACCGCAGCCTTCATTTCGTCATCGGTCATAAACCTTCGTCCCCTGAGGTCTTTCTTGAGAAGTCTAAACAGAAAATAGTCACAGGGGGCTAAATCTGTACTATAAGGGGGGTGGTCAATGGTTTCAAAGCCATTGTCTTTAATTGCTAGCTTCGTTGTGCGGGCGGTATGCACTGGTGCGTTATCGTGCAAAATCAGAATACCTTTGTTTAGTTTACCTCGCCGTTTTTCTTTTATTGTCTCTCTTAGTTGGTATAGTAAGTTTGAGTAATAATCAGCATTCATTGTAGTTTTCTTCGGTAAATAATCTATGAGCAAAATCCCTTCTGTGTCCCAAAAGATTGTAGCCATAAGTTTACCTGCCGATGGACAGACCTTGAATTTCCGAGGCGGCTTCTCATCCTTAAATTTCCACTGTAACGACTCTTGCTTACTTTCCGGGTCCCATTGTCGAATCCAAGTCTCATCACATGTTACAATTCTAGAAATTATTTCTTCCTCTTTCCCTCGACTGATCTCCAAAAACTCTTCGCAACATTTGACACGCCTCTCCATGTCAAATGCAGTCAACATTCTGGGGACCCAACGTGCACTAACCTTGGACATGTTCAAATGCTCATGAATTATTTCATTGACTCGCTCTTTACTGACGCCCACATCTCTAGCTATCTCCCACTGCTTCACTCGTCGGTCCTCTAATATAATTTTTTTCACCCTGGCTACATTTTCATCGGTGACGGCCGAAACTGGTCTTCCGCTACGAGGATCATCTTCCAGACTCTCACGACCTAACTTAAACTGCTTTGACCAAAACTTTATAACAAATTCGGAAGAACACAAACTGCCAAACACACGTAACATACGCTGTCTGATCTCCGAAGGCGTATTCCCTTCTTTAGTCAAAAACTTAATCACCGCACGCTGCTCGATTTTATCCATTTTCACTTTTTCTACCGACATGTTTGAAACAATTGTAGGAGACAAATAAACGTGATGCAATAAACAAATGAATGTAATACATTTTGAAAATAGAATAACAAACGAATATAAATCCATACCAGCCAGCATTATTTTTGTATATATTTCTGACCAAGGAGATTACTTATCAGCCGCCCCTCGTATGTTTGTGCGGGTAACGAGCACGTCTCTCAAGGCGTTCAGATCTACATTGTCGAATGCTTTTTCAATGTCGAGCGTTATAACATACAGCCTTTTACCCTCCCTCCAGTTTACGTCTAAGACTCTACGGAGTGCAAATAGATGGTCCTCCGTTGACCTATTGTTTAGAAATGCTGCCTGGTAGCTTCCTAGAGCTTCGATTTTCGCGTCTAGTTTTCTTAAAAGGAAATTGGCGTAGATACGGTATCCTACATTACAAATCGATATTCTTCTATAGTCGTTGACGTGTTGTGGGCGTGGTTTCTTCGGTATCGGTACCTGCTTTGTAATGAGCCAGTCTTCTGGTATTTTGTTTTCCAACCATGCTTCGCGCATTATGTTGGTGACCTGTTGTATAAACTCACTAGGTGCTGCCTTGTATAATTCTGGGACTATTTGATCCGTTCCCGGGACTGTCCCGCTTTTCAACTTACTAATAATGTTCGTTACTGTTTCAATATCGGGACCATCGTCTTCCGGTACCCGGTTTGTACTGTGGTCGACTGGTCTAATCGGATCTCCTTCGCTTGTTTTCATTTCAGAAATCCAATTGGACATCGGAATATATTTGTTATTAACTATTCTGTTCTCTGGTTTATTTTTAAAGCTGCGCAAGTACTTGTACGTAACCTTCATTCGAACAGCTCTGTGCGCCTTGCTGAGATTGTTGAAGAAGCGCTCACATTCTGTATTAAAGTCTTCTTCTTGGGTCCTACGCCAGTTTTTGCGCGCCTGTTTAACTTTTTCGGCGTAGCTTTGCTCTTCCGGGGACTTATTTTTCAAGAAACGCACTTTTTGCAAATTTGCAAGGGCAAGGCGGGCTTCTCTAGATCGGGGTATTGACTTAAAGGGGGAGTTTTCTTGCGGCTTGTATTAATATCCCATTAAGCTGATTCCAGGTTGGATTTTCGTTAGCATGTTGTGTGATAAGCAGACGTCTGATTTCTTTCTGAAATTCCCTTTTTATCTCGTTGTTTCGTAAAGTTTCATAGGCGACCGTTTTATGATTGAACTGTTTTACTTAATTCTCTTTGCCCGAGAAGTTAGTACCTTTCTGTCGCTGGTAGTTTTTCTTACTTTGGAAACTTGTGTTGCGGATTGATCCCCAAACTACTTTGTGGTCGGATCTTACGGATTTGGCAAACTCTCCTCTTACAGTATGGAAAAAAAAATGGGCCGTTGTTTAGATGATAAAATATGGTCGATCTGTGAGCTTTTGTTTCCTGAAGTCCACGTTACCTTACATGATCGGCAACCCCACGAATTGTTTAACCTGAGGTTGTGTTCTAATATGAAACTCATTAGAAGGATGCCGTTCGTATTGGACTCTTGGTGTAAGAGGTTCTTATTAGATACCTGTGAACACGCCTTTTTCACGTCTCGTAACCCTATGTGTGCGTTAAAATCGCCTAGGATTATTGGGTAAGCCTTCTTAGGAGCTTGACGCAGAAGCGTGCCCATGTTTGCCAGGCATGTTGAGGCCCCGGCGGGCATGTGAGTATTAATGATAAGCAACTCCGCTGGGGCTCTGTTATTTGTTAATTCTATTTTTATGTAGTATTTCTTATATGTGTAAATTAAATCCTGGTCTATATGTTTGTTAATCAAGATTGCCACTCCGCGTTTTTCCCGTGGCTTTTCTCCGCCATTGAGGAGCCAGTGATAGTTATTGGAAACCGTTTCTCCGCGCGGAAGGTGCGTTTCTTGCAATACCGCTATGGTTATACGCCGTGCCGCTAGTTCTTGGTCTATGCGGGCCCTGTCTTTCGCTGACGCGCAACTTCTTACGTTCCATGTGGCTACCGTGATTACCTCGGCAGGTTGCGGCACCCAGGACCGGGGGTGTTGGTTGGGGGCCCTGACTAGGCGTTGGCCCGTTGTATCAACAACGTGCACGCTCTCTACCGAACTATTGAGATCTGGGGTAGGCAAACTCGCTATGACCGGGTCGGGCTAAGTGTTTGTGCGTCCGCCGAGTAGCACGTGTTTCGTTGTTTTACCGGTGCGTTTGTCTGTCCTTTGTTATTTGTGGCGTCCCTGACACCATGAGCCTTTTGTGACACAAACATTTTCTCCGCTTCCGAGGAAGTAAATACTACCGAGTCGTAGTGGTGATTATGATAAAATAAATGTATGCTTTTAATTTTTGCGTATTCCGCTATTGGGGCTTTGTAATACAACGCTCGCTGTTGGTTAGCGTGAACGTAGACGTTTACTGTAAAATAATGCGACGCTGCTAAGATGATTTCCTCGCCACCCCAGAAACCGTCCTTAGTCTGGTTTTGAATGTAGCTATCTACTAGTTGTGCGTAATGTTGTGACGTGTCATTATGCGCGGCCGTGAAGTCCAGGATACTACCTTGGAGGGCTAACTTGATTTGAGTATCATCCCTTTCTGACGCGAGGTGGTTGGCAAGTTCCTCTCTGATAGAACGATGGTCGTAATCCATATCCAGCACTGTATTCATTTGATGTGCTATCGCTCTAAATAGACAGTTTCCGACTTTGGGAATCGGAATAATTTCCATTATTCCAACCGTGTTAGTAGTAAACGTACAATCCGTTTTTAAATCAAAGGAAGGGCTCGTCCTTTGTTTGGTTCCTACCTAGGGTTGCTTGTTCTCGGAACTAGTAGCGGAGTAACTTGCGTCGACTTGTGCAATTGCTTCCAGATGTGTTCGTTGACCGTGGGGTAGTACAGAACCGAAGCTTGACCCTTTTTTTTCCCACTGTGGTAACGAGCTGGGTTTTTCCTTTCTCCTATCTTGTTTGAAGTGTTACCGTGTGTCCTTACCGTATGCTAAAATTAACTTAAATGCTATGAAGAACGTGAGCTCATCGCGTGTCGCACTACCCTGAGTCCTGTAGACTTCGTACGAAGCCTCTTTGCATACCGTTTTGCGTAACCTGAGCCCTATTCCTCTGCAGTCTCGAAAAAAAAATCTAAACCAAGGGGTTACACGTACTGTTTTAATTTTATTTACTTTTTTGTTAAAACCCTACTCTCGCCCACCGAAGTTAGTTATTTATTTTAAAGGCTAGGTACGTGTTGGTGCGTGTACGTTTTATTGGAGTTTGTTCGATATGTCGTAAACAATTACCGCCTATGGTGATGTCTGTATGAGCAGATATAATTGCGCTACTACTACAAGCCGAGTTCTATACACCCTAGAAACTTAGGAACGATTTATACACAATCCTAAAAATATGTAGTGTTTTATCGCGTCCTCGGATTCATATGCTATTGGTAGGCCGCGATAAAACAATTTCAAAAATCTACTCTCAAGACCGTTGAAGCGTATGTAATGAAACAATCTCACCCGAATGGTCGCTCATGTGCCCAGGATGTTCTGGCCAGGGCAGCGGTACAATTGCGCTACTACTACAAGCCGAGTTCTATACACCGTATAAACTTAGGTACGATTTATACACGCTCCTAAAAATATATTGTGTTTTATCGCGTCCTCAGATTCATATGCTATTGGTAGGCCGCGATAAAACAATTTCAAAATCTACTCTCAAGACCGTTAAAGCGTATGTAATGAAACGATCTCACCCGAATGGTCGCTCATGTGCCCAGGATGTTCTGGCCAGGGCAGCGGTACTGCTGCGTGGAGAACGCAAGCCTGCACCCTCACACGCTCACACTCGCCGTGATGGCGTGGGGTGGACGCGGCCCCCGACACACGTACACACTTGCCGCAACGAGGAAGGACGCGGCCAAACACACAGCCCACGCACACACGAAATTAATAAGGACCGAATTTTTCGATTCGAATTCAGCACCCGCTACGCGATTTCGTTATTGAGTAAAAAGCAACCAGGCCGACGCCAAGTAGAGGCTTTTGTGCCTCAGTCAACTTTTTAATTTGGGACCGAGTCCCAAAAACGTGTTGATTCCTTGGCGGCTGACCGGCAACTCTCTGAATCATCAACGTATAAGTTAATATTCAATCGCCAACCTAAACGCAAAATTTGAAGCGTCTATCTTCAAAACTGACTGATTTTCATACAAATGTTTATCCCCTATTTTACCCCCTTAGGGGTGGAATTTCCAAAAATCCTTCCTTAGTAAATCTCTACACTAAATAAGGTATCCATGTGCAAAATTTCAAGTCTCTAGGTCCAGCGGTTCGGGCTGTGCGTAGATATATCAACAATCAGTTTAGCATCACTATCACTATCACTACATATTATTATTATAAAACAAAGTCGCTTGCCGCTGTCTGTCTGTACTTATGTATGCTTAGATCTTCAAAAGTACGCAACGGATTTTGATGCGGAGTTTTTTTAATAGATAGAGTGATTCAAGAGGAAGGTTTATATGTATAATACATGCATAATATAGTAGAGAAACATTGATAATTTTAGAGGTTTCTAATGTGATGTCGTAAATAAACACATTTTTTTGCGCTTTCATTGCAAACGCTGGCTAAACCTTAAGAGATATATAAAAATAATGTACTGAAGAATTGTAGTTCTGCAAAAAACCTAAAGAAAAGTCCGTGATGGCATATGTCTATCTCCTAAGGTTGACTCACAGTAACCATTTTTATCTTTAAAATTTTATTAAAAAAGATTAGGTTATTGCGAAGCTATTTTCTCCAATTCAGTATTTATTCTTATCCATATAAATACGTTAGTTACCTTGGGCATTTAATATAGATTAAAATTGTCCGGTGCACTATATTATTTAAACAAATACTTTAGAAGATATGGCAGATTAGTTAGATTGAGTTTAGGTTTTGATTAAAAGTTAGTTTTATGTTGTTTTTCATATTCTTGAATACAAAGTATATATCTACACTTAATATTATAAAGAGGAAAGATTTGATTTTTTATTTGTTTGTTTTTGAATTTAATAGGTTCCAAAACTACTGGACCGATTTGGAAAATTCTTTCACCATTAGAATCCTACATTATCCCTGATAAACATAGGCTATAGAATATTTTCAAAAAAGTTAGGGATCCGTATGAAAACAAACATGTACGAAAGGTGTGAAAAAAATACCAAAAAACGCGTATGCTGCGGAAACTATTGACAATACCTCTAGAGCAAAGTGATGTAGTACAGTTTTATAGAGGACATCAATGTCTACAAAACAGTCCGCGATACCATGTCTAACTATTACAGTAATGTCACGATAACTACTTTTTCATGTTAAAATATGCAATAGTAACGCCGGTACTAACTAGGCCCCATTATTCGTACCTTGGTATTAATCCTTATCCAAATAAATCACTTCGTTTACAAGGCTATATCAGTACCTGTAAATTACTTTTTGAATTATTCAAATCGGACATCCCATTCAATCCCAAAAAAACAGCCCTCTAAGTTACTTAATTGGTTTCATTTACATACAACAGAGAATAGATAGACACGTAAAATTTGGCTAATGGTTCCTATATATTGTGTAAATGGGTGTAACATGAAGCCTATATCCCTCAGCAGAGCATCGAAGAGTGTATGTACATACATACATAGGTACCTACATTAAATCACGCCTGTTTCACAGATGGGACTTCTTTCTTTTCACTTTCAAGAGTGTATGTCATCACCAGTGATCGGAATTAGGTGAGCCAAAATACGTACTCAGCGCTAGAGGACACAATATAGAGTGGTTACAACCGGGTAGAAAAATATATTTTTTCTTGAATACCGGGTATTCGGTATTTATCCAATGATATTTTATATTTTGATACGTTATGCTCACACTAAATGCATTCAAAACCCGTGACCAATTAGTCCAATTACTGACAGTTACCTAAACACTAATTCCGATCACTGGTGATGACGGAATATAAAAAAACAGTGGAAGTGGCATGAGCTTCGCTTAGTATCAGACCTGTTTTCGCCAATACTCAAACTATCATAAAAACAACACGCCACCATGGAAAATGTTTTTGGTGCGGCTATCGTTTTTACATTCCAAAATAGCATAATAAGGCATGCTTCTGGATTTATTTCCTTTTTTAGAAATATCGAAATATTGAAATAAGTGATCGCGGCAAAAGTATGGTAGGTTGCACGGAACTCCGAAAAAACCATGCCACACGTTACACGCCCACTTGACACTTCTACCTAGTCGGTTACTAAGTTCTGTTACTAAGGTTGAGGCAAATAAAACTAACTTATGTTTATTTTTTAATTTCAATATGAATAAATATTAAAAGCTTAATTAATGTTCATTTTGAAGAACAAAGAATCATTCTTGTTAGTTGCCGCAATTTCCGACACGATCTTTTTTACATTAGCATCGGCATCAATGAAAGTACGCATGAATTTTCTGTAAATTTCACTTTTTGAACACGCTTAAAAATTGGTCTTTGTTTACCAAAGAACTTTTTTTGTGTACAATTATAAAACTTCCAATCTCTGTATATGTTTAGAGACTAAAATTATGTTTCTCAACATGACTTAATTCAAACTTATGACGCAAGAGATTTGGTGTGTTTTCGTATTTCTGCAAAATCATGTGAAATCGTAGAGTCGATTTAATGAGACATCAAGATTGATCGGTGTACAAGCGGATCTTTAGTTGCTTGTAATACAATGTATCAGAATTCAAAGCAACCAGTCTGTTCAATATGTCACGCAAATTTGAACTCTTTACAATAACTCTTGTAAAAGTAGTGGCCGTTATCAGTATCATCGTCGTGCGTGATTTGAACTATGATTTTCTCGTCCGAAATGGGAATACTTCAAGCTCGTACATCAAATAATTGCAATAGTTTAGAATACATTATTTTTATTTTTATTCTATATAAATCAAAGTTTTTATTCATATACAGGTTTATGCAAAACTCCTTTACAATATTTTTTAAATTGTAATAAATCTCAGTAACAGAACTTAGTAACCGACTAGGTACTGTTTATTCTGTTCTGTCTATGTAATGGTGTGAAATCTATTACTTAAGTATCTAAACATTTAATTAAACCATGCATCTCTTCTCTAAATAGTATAAATTAAAGTCGCTTCGCGCCTGTCTGCCTGTTTCTCCGCTAACTCCTTCTAAAACACGCAACGCATTATGATACGGTTTTCACTGTCATTTAGAGAATTTATTCTAGACGGAATTATTTATTATTATTTTATTATTATTATTTTATTTATTTATTTATTCGTCCCCACTCTGGGAACGAAGGCGTGAGATTATGTATGTATGTATTCTAGACGGTTTATATGTAAATTTCATTCTAATTTAAGTTTAATATATTTGAGAAAACTCAATGTTTTCCTACCGAGTCGTGAAAAATCGTTTTTCGGGCCCGTACATAGCTAACGCTGGCCTTAACCTAAAACCTTAAGTGAAGTGTCAAAATAATGTACTGAAGAATTGTAGTTCTTTAAAAAACCTAGAGAAAAGTCCGCGATGGCATAATATCTATCTCCTAAGATTGACTCACATTAACCATTTTTATGTTTATGATTTTATTTTAAAATTAGGGTATTAGCGAATCTAATAGATAGATTCAATCTATTCTGTCCGATTCAGTATTTAATAACCTTATCCAGATAAATACTTGGTTACCTTGGGCATTTAATGTAGATTAATATTGTCCCGTACAATATATTATTTAAATTAATACTTTAGAAGATATGGTAGATTCAAAATTACGCGTAACATAGATTAGAAATCAAAACAAATATGACAGTTTCGTTGTCTACACGTATGAAAACCGGCTCTTTGCAGAGCTGTTGCTCAAAATAGGAAATGGACAGATGCCCTAACATAATAGGAGCATTAATCTTCAAAATGAAAACCTTTGCGTTTTAGTAAAAGAATTAGTCGACAATGTTTATTCCGAAATTAATAATATTAATTTTAAGACTAAGAGAGAGCTATTTTATCACCAACTAATGGTCAAGTAGGTATAGAAAATGGCTTAATTCTATCGAAGATCAATGCACCGACACACACATACTACTCTGTAGACACTGTGCTCGACCTGGAAGAGGCTGTCCATTTCCCAACGGAATTTCTCAATTCGTTGCAACCTTCTGGATCGCCCCACATAAATTGGTTTTGAAAGAAGGGTGTCCTATTATTTTACTACGGAACCTTAATCCACCCAAATAACATCTTTAAAAACGTTCATGATAGAGTGCACAATACTGACGTCCGGATGTGAGGCTGGAAAAGTCGTTTTAATTCCCCGGATTCCATAAATACCAGCGGATTTACATTTCCAGTTAAACGACTGCAATGTCCCGTACAATTATCGTTTTCAATGACAAATTACAAGTCACAACAATACATTCAAAGTTGCGTGTTTAAACTTGATCGTTGAGAGTTTTCCCATTGACTTATGTAGCCCTTTCGCGCGTCACTTCCAGGCAAAGTTTGTTTGTATTGTGCAATGAAAAGTCCGCTGTAAACATTGATATAGAGAGATTCCATGATAACTGGCAGTCACGATTTCTAAAAACGTCATTAAATAAAACCTCTATACATATGCACCTATCTATAATTTGAAAAGTATAATTATTCCAGATGAACTGGGATTATTTTAACTTATATTGCTAGTTTTATATAATAGAAGATAGAGGGCACTTTTAAAAAAACAATATGGACATGAACGGAAAGTGTTTTCATATGGTTTTTTTACTCCTAGAAGTAAAAAGAGGCATTTTCCGTCCTTGTGTTTCAATCGGAAAACCGTTCTTTCCGAGCATGTAAGAGAAAAATGTTTTTTTTTTCGAGATTTTATTTTACCACTATGTTGGCGTGACTAATCTGTATATTTATGCCAAATGACAGCTTTCTAGAACGAAGAATGTCTGAGCTAAGCTGCAGACGGATGGACGGACGGACATGGCGAAACTATAAGGGTTCATAGTTTGACTACGGAACCCTAAAAATGATCCGCAGGTAAATCTGCGGTTGAACCCGCGGGTAACTCTGCGGCTGAACCCGCCGTTCACATCCGTCTCATTCAATAATCATAACGGGGGAGCATCGTAAAACGTTTAAGTTGGATTAGTTGCACATCAACCAAATCTCCTTAGTTGGTCGTATTCCGCCACCATAATAAGCTTTTCATTTGATTCGGATATCCGATCTATAAGGTAATTTATCATTATAAACGTAGTACTAAGTTAAATATGTATTTTTTAATATCAATATAAGTTTTTTTAAATTGGAGGTAATTCTGTATACCCCACTATGGGATTACATGCGTGAAGGTATGTATGTATACAGGGTGTCCCAAAAACCAACGCTAAAACTGAGAGGGCTGAGAGAGCAAAAACGGGCAAATAGGTTTAAAAACTTCGCTGATTCGTAATGATTCTAATTATGTAAGATAACACGGAAAAACTTATCTAATAAATCATGAAATTAATGATTTTTCGAGACATGGATATTAGTGGAAATTAAAAAAAAACAGATTAAAATGATCAATATCTCTGAAACTAGTAACAATCGCTGAATATACATAGAGGTTTAATCAATAGCTTTTTAGCTGCTCTATCAGCCCTTCCAGTTTTGACGTTGGTTTTAGGGACACCTAGTGTAATAATTTAATCATACTGAAAAATATTGTCATAAAAATACAATTTGATTTTATTTTATTGAATTGAGACGTAGGTACCTTAAAGCATTGAATCACCGAGTAATGTTTGATTACAAGTTTTTAATTACATTTAATTACATTAAAGTATCTATTATCCGATCTCGTCTTTTTATTAAGGATCATTTTTGTTTGTCAACGAAAACGAAGCCAGTCGAAGGTGGAGGGTTTATTTAGCTGTACTTGACAATAAATGATATTACAAAGTTAACACAAAAAATATTAATTGTTGTTTTTTACTATGAACAGGGAATTATATAGAATAATGAAAGAGTCAGAAAAAAAGAAATGCGTTAATCGATTCTTTAAGTTGTGCAAGAGTAAAGGACTAAATGGATTGGCACTTAACAAATAGATATCAGTTCAATGGTAAAGTAGAAATATTAGCATAGACTTTCCAGTAAATGTTGAGCCCTTAGTAGTGAAGGAAACTAGTGTCCTAAGTGTACGTGGAAGCATTTTTGGTGCATCATGCAATTCATGCAGGCCCCTCCGCGCCCCTCGTCGCCACCCGGCTTCTTGACGCGCCGTGCTCCGTGTCCGATATGTTTTGAATGCAATACCTGCCACCTCACGCGTACCAGATTTGACCCACACTGAAACTTGACTATTATACGTACCTACTTTTAAATATCATACTTTTTATTCTTAACACATTCATATAAAATAATCATAAATTAAACAAGTTCTTTATTCCATTTCAGTTGGTTTTCCTCAGTTATTTAGATATTTATGTCACTATTTATATTTAATTATGTGTATACAATTGGGAAGTCGTTTATGTAATATTTATTTCTGTTAATATTTTACTGAAATTTCTTTCATCAGGGAGGAAGACAGAACTGGCTATGCTAGGGTAAGAGTGTGTTGGTGACTTGCGGTGTATTGTGTACGTTTACTGCATCGACAGTGTTTCAAGACGACTGTCTATTTGAACCCACTCCGTACTGCTTTAGAAGTGAGCTTGAGTGAGTTTGCAAGGAATCCCGACTAAGCACGCGCTGCGTTTGTTGCTTGCGGGCGCGGGCGCAGCTTGCCCGCGCCGCGCCGCTCCCGGCGACCGGCTCGGGCCGTGAGACTCTCGCTGTTTATTTCGCTTGAAGGTCGTCGTCTACCTTACTGATGAAAATAAAACATTCTTGTACATATATAATGTATGCCTTTCTTCCTACACAAACATACCATGGACGCTTTGTTTGTAATTAATAATGAAATTTATTGGCATGAAGCAACACTAACAGAGAATTACATTAATTCATTTGCATTCAGTACATATACCATTACAAGCAACGTTCACCTGCGGGACAGTAATCTTCGTGGCAACGTTACGTTATATCTTCAATTGTTTTATTTCAGCTCATACGATGAGACGGACGAGGACTGTCTCTCGCCAAACCTGGACGATATCTGTAACACGGACGTGGTGGAGGAGTCCGGCGAGGAGGAGCCCGCCGCGGGTGAGACGGCGGGGGTGGCAGGGGCGGTGAACACGCGCGCGCGCTCCGCGCCCGGATACGTCAACCTCAACACCATCTACACGATAAGCGCAGCCGACAAGCGGGCTAACCAGAACCATAAAGATAATGCATCTGACAAAAAACTGCTAGAAAAACCAATCCCACCGGAGAAACCCGTCAGTCTGATGATGGTTAACGGCAAAATGGACAACAGATATGCCAGTTTCGGTGGTAACAATAGTTTCCTGTATTCGCATTTGCTGGGGGGACCGGGTGGAGTGCGCATCAAAGACCCTCCGCCGTACGGCGCCGTCACCGGCTCGGCGCTCTTCGACAAAGCCGACGCATGTGATAAAAAGATCTCTGACAACTACGAGCGCGCGGTGGCGGAGCGGCGGGCGCTCGGCGCGCACGCAGGCGCGCGCGCGCTCTTCGGGCAGGTGCGCACGGGCGCGGTGGCCGACGCCGCCCGCAGCTGCACGCGCGCGCCCGACGACGACGACGACTATGCGCGGGACAGTGACGAGTGCTCTATTTAGACCGTGCCTGATGGAACGCGCTTCCCTCGGTTCGTGCTGACGATAATGACCATAATACCTATGACCTGCCCGCAGTGAACACCAAAGATCGCGTATACAAAGTAATGTGCAATTCGTTGAAACGGTACTAATAGTTCTAAATTTCGATGAGATTCGTCTTCTCATGTAGGGTTTATACGACATTAGCTCAGCACCTCTGACACTAGTGGTTTTACCTGGCTGGAAACAATATTATCTTCATAATTATTACATATACTTATCATTAAAAACTGTTATTATTATCATCCTCTTGAAATGAATGTCGTGTAGGCAATGTGTGAATTCGTTTTCGCATTTTGTTAAATAAATGTGGTGTTCTTGTTCCGTATTTTACCGCACTTAGCCTGTGTTTATTTGACGAATATCACTATATTATACTATTTTTCATATAACTATCTACGTCTCAAACTAGACATATCAAATTATTTTTATTGTTTCCATTCAAATTAAATATTTTCGGAATTTATCATTAAGTAGGTAAATTGTTATCATTGCTCCATAGTAGTCCAGTCTGTAAGGGGTTCTGCTTTACAAAATGGCGGAGCATAGTTTTTTTATAGCCCAGTCTATAACAATACAAAAAAAGGCAAACATCGCAAACCCGCATGTAACTACAATTTGCTTATATGTTTTTAGGTCCGTTGTAATTAACATCCAAGTTTGCAACCCCGAAAACCCTGTGCAACCCCCATGGTGCTCGACAAACTACGAATTTTTGGCACTAGTTCCAGTTTTTTCGAAAAAACTTCTCCAAGGAAGTATTTTCCAAGTATATTTGTGTATATTTTAATAAAGATAACTAAATTTTCTACAATTTGAGCGTAATTTGAGCACATTATGTTAATTGGTGGCGGAGAAACAGCAAGTCAAAGATGGGCAATTTTCTTCAAAAAGTGAAAATGTGTCGGTATGGTTATTTCGAAGATACATACCGGTTGAAATAATGCTCCTAGGAAAAGGTCATTTAAAAAAAAAAGTAGAGTTTAATTAGCCTCAATTTAATACCAAAATGGTGCATCGCCTCATAATTTCATCCAAACTAAAAAAATAGTAAAATATCGGATTTTGGCTAAATAATAAAAACATTGTATTGAATAATTTTGGGACGATTTTCTTTAAAAAAAATGTGCGAAAATGTGAATTTACCATTTTAGATTTATAATTATGGCTTCAAATTAACATACACTAAAGAAATGAACATACTTCCACGTTGTTTCGTTAACTGCAAAAATTTAAGGCACTTGTTTCAGTTTTTTCGAAATAATTATATAAAGATAGCGTTTATCGAGTTTCTTTGTTACACTTTAATAAAGCGTACTAAATTGGCTACAATTTAAGCCTAATTTGAGTACTACAAGACTATTAGTTGCGGAGATACAGCTAGTCAAAGACTGACATTTTTTTCAACCAAATGAATATTTCGTGTTATGGTCATTTTCCAAGTTACGTACTGGCTAAACTAATGATCCTAGAATAAAAGTTGAGATAATAATTAGTGTACAATTTGACTAGCTTCAATTTAATACCAAAGTAGTGCCTCTAGCTTTCATAGTTTTCTCAAAAATATAAAAACTATTAAAATATCTGATTTTGGTTAAATGACAAAAACATTGTTCTGAATAATGTATGAATGTATTTTTTAAAGAAAACCGGAAAGTGTAATTTTGACATTTTAGATGTAACATATCGACGGTTGACATGCAAAACTCTTCAAGAGACATAATGTAAGAAATTGAGTGATATACATATTCGGAATCAACAGATTTTTCTGATTCCGAATATGTTTCACACTCAATATCTTACATTTTGTCACTTGAAGCGCCAAGCCTTTCAACCGTCGATATGGTTTCAAAACAAATCAACGTAAACATAAAAAAACACAGCAAACATATATTTAAACTATAAAATAATACTATTTACACGGTCAAGCAAAAACAGTCCAAACTTTCGTCCTTTTGGAAGGACCAGGTCTCATCCAGTCTAGATCAGTGGGGAGGAGTGGGGGAAGAGGGTTTTCTGGAGTGGAGGCGGGCCGGCTCATGTTGTTGGGTCGTCCATATCCTCGTCCTCCTCGTCCAGGACGATAGGGATGGCGTTGTTGCAATTTCACCCGTGACAAAAGGAACATATTTAGGATAGAGCACCTGAGCCGAGCCTGTCTGCAAGTGCACGACCCTAAGCAACCTCTTTTTGCATTTGCAAGTCACCATTTTAAGCAGGGTCTGAGGAGCGGGCTCTGCGCACATCGCCCATCTTCGACTTGCTGTATCTCCGAAACCAATATCACGCTCAAATTGTAGCGTTATCTTTATTAAAGTAGAACCAAAGATTCTTGAAAAATGCTTCCTTCGGGTATTTTTTTCGAAAAAGCTGAAACAAGTGCCAGAATTTCGTAGCTTTTCGAGCACCATGGGGGTAGCACAGGGTTTTCAGGGTTGCAAACTTGGGTATTAACTACTCTCAAGGGACCTAACAACATATAAAAAAATCGTAGTTACATGCGCGTTTGCGATCTATGATGTCGTTATAGATTGGGCTATTATCTTTATTGTTAAGTAAAGCGATCCTAATAAAAATCCAAATTTTCGACCTGGATGGGGCGGGATCGGCGTATATCGCCATCTTGAATTTAAGGTACCAAAATTGGTATTTTTTTAAATTATTCCTTTATAAATTGAGTTGTGAGTTGAGTAATGTATGTTTAAATCAAATCTCAGAAGTCAACCTGGTCAAACAGCGTGACGGAAAATTTAAAAAAAAATGTTTTGAAATGTGCACACTGAGCCATTTCATATAACACCCCGTTTGCCATAATCCGCACTTTCATTTTTCAACCCTCCATTCTAGACCCTTTTTAAAAACTGATGCGGGCAAGCAAGTTTAACAACTATGCCAAATTTTAATTTGATAGCCACTTTAAATTCTGAGAAAAACTGCTTTGACATGCAGGCAGACAGACACCGAAGTCTCACCGTAAGGGTTCCTTTTTTAACATTTCTGTACGGAACCCTACAAACAGGTATGCACTGTGAAGTCAATTGGGAATAGGGAATACTTGTCTTATGCATGGAATTTTTAAATCGCATTTCTTAACAAAATAAGAAAATGCTGTAAAAGAGAAAATCTGCCTAAAAGAAGTTAAAATTAAAATCGGCCGAGAAGTATTTCAAACTGCTCATTAGACAGCGATTAGATAGAGAGATCCATACGCACTGTGACTTCACGTAACAGGTCATATAAACTCCATGTTAAATACTTTTTTGCTAGGAAAAGATAGAATCTTGGTTGGCTTATATCTTGGTTATTTTTATAGCTATTCCAAAATAAACAATTCTGAACTGTTTGTTACATGAATCAGCTTTTATTGAAGCTGTTAATAAAAGTCATGAATATTCCCTATTATTTAAAAACTAGAGGACGCCCGCGACTTCGTACGCGTAGAATTAGTTTTATTTCTTCCCGGTGGGGGTCGATTTTCGGAAAATCCTTTCTTAGTGCTCACTTACATCATGAAAGGAACCCCTGTACCAAATTTCAAGTTTCTAGGTACAGTAGTTTCGGCTGTGCGTTGATATATAATTAAGTCAGTCACGTTTGCCTTTTATATATATATAGAAGATGAATTCAAGAAGGCGGCTCACGCTTTCCCCCCTAAGGTCGAAATCTTGAATTTTTATTAGGACCCCATATCTTAACAACATCGTGAAAAAAATATCTATGCTCCACCTTTGTAACAGGAAAGGCATTTTTATGCCCGTACAGGCTGGAGTATAAGCGCAAGGCCGGGCGGCGCGCCCCGCCTCCCCGCCCCTCGTCCGTCGCGCGCGCACCTTACATCGACTAACTAGGCAGTAGGCACTATAAACACGCACAGATTGATTCGTTTAATAAATACATAGCGACAAATATTTTTGATAACGACTAAATGATGCAATAAAAGTCGCGTCGTCTCGTCTTATTAGGCGTGCGACCGGTGTATAGCGGCGCCAAAAGAATTATGCGAACAAGTGATAGATAATATTAAGTATATTTAGAGGTTTAGGCAAGTTATTGGCATATTCGTTTAATAAAACGGGGTTTCTAGATGCACACAACCTATTGGGACTGCGTTCATGGTTGTTGCTTCATTTGCCAGGATCATAATAATGTTTGAATACGGTACTGGACTGGACTGCCAGCCTGGCTAAAATCGAAATAAATCGATAAATAGAAACGATTTGTTTGAAGATTCATATTATAATGTGCATTTACATATTAAGTCATAAAATGTGGTCCGATAGTTTAAAATCTTAAATAAATAAGAATAACACGAAATTATGCTCCGTCTTGATATGTTCATGTGATGGGTTGCATTTCGTGGTCAGTATACAATAATTGATATGTAAGTCTGTGTTATGATGTTATTCTAACAGATTACTAAAACTACTTAAAAGGCATACTTTTGCAATTCAGGGCCTATAGATATTGTACCTACTGAGTAAAACCCAATTGCCTTGGACATGTTATTGTATTGTTTTTTACTCGGCCGCTGTTACTGACTTACAATTTCAAGTAAATAAGAGCTATCGTAAAATAAATAATAACGTGTGTGTATGTTGATCATTATGCAGGCCCCGAAGCCCGCGCTTAGTTTGGGACTAAGCCCCAGGGCCTCTATGCTACTTGGTAAAAACCACAGAAGAAAGACTAAAGGCATAGAAACCGTACTAAATAAGCAGAAAATACATTATGGTTCACTTTTTTTTACTTATGGTTTTCATAGTGAGTTGGAAAGAGATGAATCTATAGCTGTTCTTTCGTTATTTGGTACATCGTCACAAGTAAGGCGTGATTTGGACCTATGAGCACCTATAGTATTTGGACCTATAGACAAGGAAAGACAAATCCTTCCTATAGGAAGGATAAAGAAGTCCATGTGTAAAACCTTGTGACAATGACGGTTAAAGAGGAAAAAACAGCCTTCTTTTTGTTTAATTTTTTCTCATGTAATATGTAATCTAAAAAGTAGAGAAAGATAGCTGACGCAAAGTACGTCTTATAGTCCGGTTTGTCTGCTATATGTTCTTATTCTGTGGTAAAACCAAACTGCCTTTGGTAGGTTTTCTTATTGTCAACTTTACGATAGCTCTTAATTAAGTACTTGACCGTAGCGGTGGCCGAGTTCAAAACGATACGATAACAAGTCAATAGCAATATTTCATACCGAGTAGAGCAGAGCCCCAGGGTCACTATTTATTCTACTAGGTAAAACCATATTGCCTTTGACATGTTATCGTATCGTTATCGTTACGATAGCTTTTGTTTAGTTGATAATAATGGCGGCCGAACGGAGAGCAATGCGCTCACATGTCAAAGGCAATATGGTTTTACCCAGGAGAATAGAGGGCCAGCTTAGCAGTTTACAGGTGGTAACCGTTCCGGGTCGCCGCCGTGAATGGTGAGCCCGCAGCCTCATCCACGGGGATCCAATGACGAGAGCCACAGCGATCACCTCGTTTCCGACCCGGTCGAGTAGGTAGAGTCTTTGTCCAATCCAAGCCATTTCAGTACTTAATGGTACCTAAGATCTTAAGGAATGCAAGTAAGAAGAATTAAACTTATGTTAAATTCTTAGCGAAGCTCGAAATTACTACTAAAACCGATATTCATGGTCAAAATTGATAAAGATAGTCCCCACAACGGCGTAGCCACCCATGCATGGAGGTTGGCCATCTCCGCGCCGTCGCGCCCGGCCACGGCGCGGCGGGTGCGTCAGGCAGCGGGTGCGTGCCGGCGCTGCCAGCCCGCTCGGTGGTGTTGCTCATATTTAAAGGCTCTCTGCGTAGCCATCACAGCTCTGGCCCAAATTATATTCATAGTAAAACATTTTTGGTTCGAGCTCGAGATGCATACCTACCCCCTCTGTGCCTGGACGGCTCGAATGCGTCAGAGCAGTCGCTTCAATATACGCTTGTAGTTAAAAGCTAGGTAGTAGGTAAATATTTACATAGAAATACTCTAGTCTACTGGTGCTGAATAGATTTGAGATAAAGCAACTTCACGGCAGAGTAATTTTTACTTATTCTCTGCCTCTTAACCGACTTGCTTTACAACTCGACACACGGACGGACGTATTGTTAACCGGAGAGTTTAAATTTTTCCTTCGGAGCGTATAGTGCACTCTTAATTAGGTAGCTTAAACTCGCTCATATGACTTTGCTTGGTTAGTCCGGCGGCACCGGCATATTTTGAGATCATTCTAGTCTCTTATTTTTTGCATGTGGATACAGTGTGTACTTGTAAAGCTTATAATATAATATTATTGCGTTACATATTGCCATTGCATTTTGAGAAATTCGATGTTTTGTGGCATTTTTTCATGTCAAATTACGATATTCAAAATAAATTTAAGGTTAGAAATATATCAGGATCCTATCTGGCCAGTGAGATAAAAAATCATTGTACCTAATGAAGATAAAGTGGAGATTCCCTTGTTTTTATGATTGATAATTAAATTAGAAAATTGACTCTATTTTATTCATAACAGCTTTATATTCCATTTGCAAATTTAGTTGTATTGTGGGCCTTAGGAGGGTGAGCTGCCGGACGGCCGCGTCGAGTGCGTGTATGTATACAATTCCACTTCGACAGTTCTCGATAATCGTTTATGAGTAAGTTAGCGTTTTGCATTTTGTCTAGGGCCCCAGGGCCCTTTTAAGAATAAGGGCTGTTAATGTAGAAACATTGACTCCCCTATGGCTACCGCATTTTAAACATTAAGATAGCTCTTACTATCTTAAAGGTGACGAAGTGGGGCGATGTCAACAATGCGATTGCAATACCTAGGTATAAAAACGCCGTGGATTAAATCCCCTGCTCAAATTAAATTGTGCGGTCCAGTTCGTTCTTAATACGAAGTTATAGTCGAAATCATAGAAGATTGTGCAGTGTACGCAATCATGGCCTTTATTCCACTTCAGTTTAGTCCATCTGACTTCGATATCGAAATCAAACTAATTAGTCACACTATTGACGTTATGTCAGCTCTTACTGCCAGCGAATAAGATCGGCCACAACGTCAGCTTCTACGCACAGACACGGCTCGTTATTTTTCATTAATGCCTTTAAGTAAATAATAATGTTCACCTTTGTTAGAGAACTATTGAAAGAGGTACGAGTATAGCTACTTTCCTCAATATTGCTTAAAATTTCAGATCTTCTTGGCTCATGAAAAACATTGCCGCATTTTATTGGCTCTGATAGAAGAACGTCGGCATTTTCGTTGATCAGAAAATAGACAGCACAAATCATGAAATATAGCATTATAATGAAACCAATCAGACTGTTTGTTTTGTTTCCCCGTTTGACACCATTTTTGAGCGGTAGGTATATAAAATTGATGCGAGCAGTGCATCTAGTGACGGCCTGAGTGCGACATACAGAGCGCGAGCGCCACTCGGAGCGCATGTCTTGATGTTCGTGTCCGCGAAGTCCGCCGTTTCGCTGTTAGGGCTTGTTTACGGAGACGCGGAGCTTCGCGCGTGGCGTGCGGCTTGGCGTTGCGCGGCGCGTCGGGCGTTTTTTCCGTTTACAGAGAGGCGGCGAGTGCAGCGCACCGCGTCATCACAGGCGCGAACAAACATATGGCAATGTACGGTGTTGTTTATAAAGATGCGGGGCGTAGAGAGTAGCGGTATCCGCTACATCCGTGGCGGACTCTCGAGCGTGTAGCGGAGCGCGCGGCGGAGCACAAGACTGTCAAAAGGTTCCGCCGCGGGCCCCGCTGCGGGCGCAGTGGCGGGAACCGCCGTTATTGACGCGTGCGACGCTGCGTGCACCGCGGCGATGCCATCCGCGGGCTCCGCCGCAAGTAACGCTGTATTTGAAGCAAACGCGCGTAAAACCGCTTCTCCGTAAACGCTTTTATACAACGCCATATGTTTAAATTTAGTGCAGACCGCGCCGCCCAACGCTACGCGCGACGCCCCGCGTCTCCGTAAACAAGCGCTTAGACTACTGGTGCGCTGAGTGCTGTTGCTAGCAATGTCAGTATAAATAAAGCATTTACTGTCCAAATTCGCCTAGGCCTAGAAGCCAAATTTAAACAAAGCGAGATGTCACGTCGAATAGTTACGAGTAGTTAACCACGTACCTCTTTACAACTATTCTAATAAGATTAGTAATTTAAATGGCTAAACTAAATACCTATCATAACTAGCTATCCAAAACTTACTCCTTGTATTTGAAACTAACTTTTGCCAAGTATTAACCAAAACAAATGTTTACATGTGTATAAAATTTTATTAAAATGTTGTGTCTTAGGTTAATTTTGTTATTATATTAATGTTTACTTAATGGTAAATTGTGGCAAGTATGTTTAAATGCCTAGCCGTTGTAAACTTAGATGTATATGATTTACGTACTAAACCTAAAACTAAGGTGAGAATTAATTGATTTATAAGTATTTAAGTATAACTTGGTTACCGTTTTAAAAATGTAAGAATGCTTTATTTTATTTTTACCTTAAATGAATTTTGTTCTCAATTGTTTGTTACCGGAGGGCGTGGCCCCTTGGTGATTGGGTGCACGACTTCTATCAGTGTTCAAGTTTCTAGTACCACGATTCCCGTTTAATCACGAAATTCATTCCAAACCGTCAGGGCTTTAGGGGTTATAAAACCTTACTACACTAAACCTCGTCTCGCTGTAGTTAGCAGCAATAGGAAAGCCCAGGGCCTATGTTCTGCATTGTCTAAACGATATCGCAAATGATATGATAATATTTAGATACTTAGGTAATTATTAATAACTGGCCGTTGCTGAAAAAGCGATCTGCAATGTCGCTACGGCAATGTCAAATAGAGGCCCTGTACAGTCAACATCATAAATAAGGGATCATTTATGTACCTTGTCACTTTAACGTCATGTTTGAAATGTCATACAAAATTGTGAAATGATTGAAAGCGACAAGGTACATAAATGGTCACTTATTTATGCTGTTGACTGTACCTACCGCTAGTGGAGTGCCGATACAAACCTCGGAACCAAGGAATACTCGACGGACTTCGTGTGTCTTGGTCCCGTGTTTCGAACAAGCACTAGAAACGGCCGTTTTGTCGTGGTCATACTATTTATATATTTGTCTTACTGACTTTCGGTTTCTGGGTGGTTTGGCCTTCGGGCATCTGAAGATACCTAACGAACCTAACCTACCTACTTTTACAACCACATTTAGTATTTTGTGATCAAATTTAGGTGCACTTTTTGTGCAATAGGACAAATATAGTAGGATCACGAGAAAACGCCTCTAGACACAGCGGGTCGATTTTTCACAACCGGCTCTCAAAACGAACGGCAAGCGGTAGAAAATTGAATGCCATACAAAATATTTAACACTAGCTGTCCATTCCCGGCGCCGCCCGGGTGTAATTTTTTTCATAGAAACCTTCCCCTGATAAATACGAGTATGTACCTACCTGCTAGAAAAATCGTTCATTTTTGCAAGGGGTAGTTAGTACGCAATTTATGCACGAGGCAGATTTTACGGTGTCTGTTCACTTAAGAGTCGTAGAAACATCTCGCGGCGGGCGACTTCTAATCTAAAATATAATGACGCGAAGTACCTAGTAGGACAAAGAACGTCGCATTTCTTAAATCTGCACCGAAGTAAACTTCATTTAAAATGTAACTAAAGACAGACATGTTTATTTTTATTTTAAATTGAATTGAAGTATGATGCAGGGGCGGTACGACTGTATTTAGGTACTTAATTGTTTCTCTATTTATTTGTTTAAGTATGGTTATCGTTGTTTAGTAGTTACCCATAGCGCAAACCTAGAGCTTAACTTGGGATTAATAGTTAAATTTTTGTAAGATTTTCCCTTGATAGTAAATTATTTATTACCACGCTCACTCTATCCATTGAAGTTCTCTTCCGAGGTCTGTCTAGAACACTTCGTTGGGTGATTAGACCATGCCATATGTTTATCATAGTGCCATTTTCTTATTAATTACTTAAGTATTATTGTTAAAGTTCAATGAGGGGGTGCCGGATAAATAAATAAAAACTGGTTTTAATTGTGGTTATAGAATTATCAACAAGTTTTTAGAGGTTTTTGTAATTCTGTAGCTCTGCCTACCCCACTCTGGGAACGAAGGCGTGAGATTATGTATGTATGTATGGTTTTAATTATACATACAAATACTTACCTTTTAAAGATATTGTAGCTTGAACTATGGTTGATTGCGTACATTTGCGTATAGGTGAAAAACTTAAGTAAATGACCTCTTGCATGTAGTTGTAACACATCTGTACCTATAGACCGTTCGACTTTCTATATTTGAAATTTGACGTTAATTCCATATTAATTTTGTACACAACTAGGTCTAGGGTCTAGGTCATTTACTTAAGTTTTTCACCTGTAGACCTAATCTGCATTTGAGGTTTTTCTTTTTAAGTGGGAACACAGTATTTAATAACGTATATTATTATGACTGAGCACTGGATAATAAAAGTAGTTTGTTAAGTAACTAAAATATTTTGTAATCATTTGTACCAATCTACCTACCTTGTTTTGGAATAATATGTAAAATAATAATTTTTAAAGAGTTTAGCAGTAAATTATGTTTTATTTATTACACTTACTCGGTTAATGGTTTTATCTTAGGTAGTTACCTCACTTAAAGTTGTTTTGGGTGATGTGTGCCTAGATGTGCGAGAGCCGAAGTGCCGGAGGGCGCACCGCGCCGCGCAGCCGCCGCCGCGCTGCGGCATTATGAATATTACGGCTGTAGAATACGAGTTAATCATTTTGTACGAGATCTGGGGGTGACTTAGTATTAGCGACTACCTGTTAAATAAAAGAGACGGTGTCAGACGTATTTGTTAAGTATTATAATAAAGTACATTACTGTATTAAACAATAGACACATTTTTATTCTTTAACCTTATGCTCGCTGTAAAGGTGTTTTCGGAGACGGCAGCGACTGTGCCGTCCAACCGCAGCGACACAAGAGCTATTTGCCTATTTATTACGCACTGTCGACTGTTCGCTAGCGACTCACTCGACGGCGACTGTGATTTTGTGTTGTTTAAATATAGGTAGCGCCACCCAAACTAGAGCCGAGGTCACGCACACGACAACATGTCATGTCATGTAATGACAGCGGGATTTTGAAATTACCTACCTGTTCTTTTTTCGTACCGATAGCAAGTTCAACAGTGAATGCAAGATACCTAGACCAAAAAAGCTTCTTTAAACTATTTTGTTAAATATTATTTACAAAGATAGGGTAGGGGCACCAAAAGATGAAAGCCATCCAAAAGCTGAACACTCGATTGAAATAATCACATAATTAAATCGTGACTTGTGTTACAAAGTTCGTTTTTTTTTGTCTTAAACGGCTACTCTTTACCTACGCCTCCATTCAAACTAACTGAAACTTATGTCACAGCCACGGCCGTAATCGGTCATCGTTTTGAAGCTTCCCCCTGAAAACGTCGCTAGTATGGGAAAATATCAGTGCCTCCAGTGAAAAGGGGAATAAGACGAGTTATGCCCTTATGTTTTTATTACACCATTAGATTCAGCGTGTTCGGTTGCGTATTGTGACAAAAGGACATATCTCTAGCTATCCCCTAACCCCGATTCATAACTCATCGTTTCTAAAGGCATATGTCTACTTATCTGCAATTTTTTATCAGTCTAAAGGTGCAAGTGCTATTAACTCAAAAAAAACATCCAACCTAAAGACACGTCTGCAGTTATTTTTTTTACAAAAAGACACAACTTGTGTTGTTCCGTAATAACGTGGACATAAATAGAACTAAGACCGACTATTCCCTTATAGCACGACGTACCTAAAGGCATAATTCAAACTATGTTCTTAATGCACAGTGTTCATAAAGGCATAACTCGAACTATTCCCTTGTAGTATAGAGTGCATAAAGGCATAACTCGAAGCGTTCCGTTGCTCCGCTAGCCGCGATTGGTCATATCCGCACTTAGACCACCTTTCTATTGGCTAGGTTGCTCTCAAAGGAAACACTTCGTTTTATTACTTTAAGGTTTTGTATGTTTATTTAGATTTTGGGGGTACACTACTTATTATCAAAAATATTTATTTATAGTTTAGACGTGAAATAATTCACTTTAATTGAGCATCTCTTCAAAACGGTAAGTTAATTGATAAAAAATTACTTAAACTCGCCGAGTTTTGAATCCAGGAGTAAGTACTAGTTTGCGGCTCGAAAGTAAAAAATGCATAGAGAAAGAAAATTAACGAATTTAGTGATTAATCCTCCCAAATTGGTAAGTACCTTTCTGAATAAAATTATACTTACAAAATAAACAGATATTTAGCTGTTATGTTAATGATAATGGGTAAATATTTAGATACTTACCTACTCGTTATGAAATCAATTATTACATTGGACTACAAAGTTGTGTCTAAGTAATTGATAAACCATATGACTGCCTTCCAATTTGTTTATTATTTTATATTTTAGGTATGAATGTTATGATTCGGCATTAGTGATGAATTTATAACATAAGTAGGTACCTAGTATATCCATTCGCTTAGAGTGTCGCTACACCTACACACACTTGTATTTATTGTAGTTAGATACCAATTTAAATCGATGTAAACTGCCAAATTCACTTGCAGGTTCGCGGTACGTTTACGCGGCGGCATCCTTTGACAAGAGGCGGTACAAATGGTACAATACAAAGGTGACGAGCGACGACACTATCTAAGCGAATAGATTAAATATAAATAACACCAATTTGCGTGTGTGCATTTCATGCGATTACAGCCTTTGTTTTGATCTGGTTTAGGAATTGGGACTCACGCAGAATTAGCGTTTTTTGTTTTTGAGATGGGTTTAGGTAAATCTTTGAGAGTAACTTTAGTTAACAACTTTACAGATCCCGTCCGAACCAGCAGTTTATCAAAACTGGAATGACACTGGACAACATGGCGATCAGGAGTTACAAGTACTATAGTAACCTTATTCTACGTACCTACACGTTAATATTTCGTAGTTTTTGAAGATGGTTTTGTTTTTTGTTAATTTTCTTTTTTTCTTTGTGCTTATTGCAGAGTGAGCTTATTAATCTCCACGACCTTGGTATTGTTGAGCCGGAACGCATTGCATGTGACGTAAGTATTTAGGCTTATATAAGTGTATAAAACCTTCAGGTTTATGCACCGGAGCGTAGCGAGGGCGGGTTGCTAGTTACGGTAATAAACATAAAATTTATAAGACAAACCTGGCATGAATTTTTTTAATTACGACGGCGAGTAAAAACCACTGTTTTCTGAATAAATGTCTTATTTTTAGTACAATTTTGGTTTACTTTATGGCATAGTTGTACCCATATACATAATATATTTGCTTGAATAAGTCGTGTTATTCCTTTATTTGTGAAAAATATGGATAGAATAAGTATTGTTATGACCATAGAACAGTCTTAGTTAAGGGAATAAGCCGTCTTATGTCTTAAGGTATCACAGAATTCATGTTATACCGTTATGCTTTCGTGACTAAGGGCATAACTCGAAAAAAACTTGAATAAAATATGTATAGAATAACTAAATGTAAAAACAATATCCTTTAAACGAAAGCTATAAACTATACCTAAAGCCAGAAACCATAAAAAAAATGAATATTAAACGCTAAAGACCTAAAAACGACGAAAGAAATGTTTTTTGCCTCTACTGAAAAGTAGCGATTTTGAGTTATTCCCTTTTTCACTGGAGGCACTGATATATAAGGACAGTGCACTCCAAATTTAAGCAAATTACGTATAAAATTAATTAATTGACATAATTAGAAGGATTTGCCCCAGCAAAAAAACACAATAAAAGAGATATTAATCAAGAATACATACCCATATGTATTCTTGATTAATATCTCTTTTATTGTATTTATACGATATATCTTTTTTTTGTTAGTTAACGAGTAATATGCCGTTCAAGTAATGGTTTCAAAAATATATACCTAAGCCAATACTTGAACGGTGTTCAGCTACTAGGCAAGGCGTACTTTTTTTAAAGCGTCTTTATATATTGTCCTGAAATGACAGATGGAAACTTTACAAGTTTAAGTGATCGTTAAATGCTCTTGTATTTTTAAACCAAAAGATGAACATAACTTTTGATGTCAGATCCAATGATTTTGGAGTTTCAATTAGTATGAAAACTATCACTGTTCAATAATAAAAATGTGTGCTTAATACTTGAACGAATTAAATTTACTAGTTCATGTTTTGGATTCTATTCCAATAGGTGAACTGTAATTGTTTTTGTTCCTTCATTTCATAAATTCTGTGTCCTAAAGTTGAACCAAGTAAATTCAGTCGTTCAACTGTTAGGCATAGTTTTATAATATGAACACTACTAGTGTTTATGGAAACGCTTGCTAAATATTATAAATGTGAAAGTAATTGTGTTTGTCTGTTTGTCAGTTAGTTACGTTTTTACTGCTAAACCGCTAGACGCAAAACCCTTTAGGTATGTGTATGTAAACGGAACTTTATTTGTATACATGTTTATTTGTGTCATTGTAAGATATAATTTTACCAAATATTAACCCTAAAAAGCTTTTTGGTTTTTGAGAAAATTAATTGGACAGTTTCTGAGGGAGCAGCGATAGCAGATAAATAAATCTAACAGTAGATAAATAATTTATAATAAATGCAAGCTATCTCACCGTACTGATTGTGATACGAAAGACTAGGTAATTTAATTTTATAATTATAATTGACTTAAGAAAAAAAAATAGGTATGTTATTAATCATTTTATTTTTGTTATTTTATCAAAAGATGGGTACGTAATTTTTGTAATGATTATTGATGAAAAATAGGAACCTTATGTAGGTAAGTAATATTATATAAATGTAGGTAAACACTTAAAAATTAAAAGTTTTTTCTAACAGTTTCTTAAAATTACAATGATTTAGGTTTTTTAATATGTTAGTTCAACTTTTGGGTCCTAACCGTTCAGAATTAGGGCACGTTGTTCATCTTTTGGGCAAATCGGCACATTTTTGGTTTCAACGATTTTTAGAAAAGTGCTGAACAGGCTTTAGTCATCTATCGCAATCACCATACGTATACTGTACCATATAAAAAAAAATGGGTAAAATTAGTTAATTTCACTGAGAATAAACTGTCTAAAGTTGGTGTAATCGCTTAATCGTTCATCTTTTGGTGCCCCCTACCCTACATCGAATAAAAAAAAAACAGAAATGTTGAATTGGCTAAATAAAAAAAACCATATCCAAAAAAGAACACGGAGCCCATTTTATATGATATTATTCAGCTTTATAAGCCACGACGTAAGAAATTCGTTCTGAATAAAATGCTGGAAGAACATGGGCAATCAGTACTAGCTACGTCTGCCACCATACCCACACCATATCCTGAACTCAACTCTACAGGGTGTCTGGAAAACCTTTGGAGATATTTGGCGCGGTAATAGTTCGCACGATTCTGATCACGGGGGTATGGTTCATTTTTGTTTCTGTTCATGTAAAAAAAAAAGAAGGTTTAATTATATTCATTTTGTTACTTGATGTATCGCAGCCGATATCTTGACCTTGACATTTTGATGTTGATACTATAATACTCCAAACGTTCGTAGTAACTAACGTCAAAATTCCAAGTTCAAGGTCAATGACCTGAGACCATACGTTGTTTACATGGTATGTAAACAAACAGTTCGCCCCATGTAAACAAAAATCAAGTTAATGTTATAAAAAATGATTACTTTTAATGCAACTTACTGTATTTTCGTTTTGCAATTAAACATTTTAGCGCGTTTTGAAATATTTACCAGATTTCTTGGAACACGCACTGCCGAGACCCGATCATACCGTCCGTTTTATTATTAATGTCGAGATCTAAACATTTACCATTGTTTTCTGCTCTAAAATAGCCCATAAAAGTTGCTTTCTAGTAAAAATTAAATTCATATTTGAAAGTCTGAAATTTAATTTAACATGACATTTAATGACAACCATAATTCATAGACTTCTAAAAGTTCGGATGAATATGAAATAGACGATCCGTTTATTGCTGTCCGTATTGGTCTGTATGGTATTGTATTCGTGGCGGTTTAGCTAATAAAGGCCGTCGCATAATTGATTATAATTTGTATGATGATATCGCACTTGTCATAGAGAAATAAATAAATGACCGACCTTTCCGGCATTGGAATCGATATACGTACGTAGTACATATTCATTTCATGTTCGAGGCTTAGAGCATTTAATAACCGTTACTGGAGTCGTCTTAGGCTTCTTACAGACGAGCGACATTTTGCCAACGGCAGAGGCTACTGCAGCTGTCGCCACCTGACGGCCAAAATGCCGCTCGTCTGTAAGAAGCCTTACAGAAACTTTCCCCTGTACCGGAGTATAAGATCAAAATTAAATTATTCTACACGATAACAAATAAAATCCTCATAAGTCAATAAAATAACCTGACATTATTCTTACTCATATTCGTAACATAAGAAGCTTCAAGAAACTGCCCTACTATAGCAATAGCCGTGTGAGAGTGTAATTTTTAATTGTATTAATGTTGAATTCTGTACTTAGAAAAAAAAACGACAAAAAATCACGTTTGTTGTACGGGAGCCCCCCTTAAATATTTATTTTATTTTAATTAAATTATTTCTTTTTAAAGTGAATATACAACTAAATATTCTGTGAATATTTCAAGTGGCTTCCTGTTGCCGTTATATCGAGCAAAAAACGGCAAACAAATCACGTTTGTTGTATGGGAGCCCCCCTTAAGTAATTAATTTAATATGTTTGTAGTATTTGTTGTTATAGCGGCAACAGAAATACATCTTCTGTGAAAATTTCACATGTCTAGCTATCACGGTTCATCAGATACAGCCTGCTGACAGACAGACGGACAGACAGACAGACAGCTGGACAGACAGACAGACAGACAGACAGGCAGACGGACAGCGGAGTCTTAGTAATAAGATCCCGTTTCTACCCTTTGGGTACGGGACCCTAAAAATGAATTTGATGTGTTGTGTTTATGATATCAAAGACTTCCATTGACAAATGTTACTTTTCTGATAGACCTTAATCAACGTGGTACATAGAATTAGTACTGACATAGAACCCGGACTATAAGTTGAACTTCGCAACAGGTATACTTCTCTAACCGCCTGTTTAACAGCAGTAATAATAGACAAGGAGGGAGCCAACTTTAAATGGCAGATAAATTTACTTGTCGATTGTGAAACAGAGGGCTCAGACAAAATGCATTACGCTAACTAACGTTTCTATTCGATTCGTTTTTAAACCAATCGCGTCACTGGAAGATGACGTGATACGAAAAGCCACGTGGTCTACCAGTGACGCGATTGGTTTAAAAACGAATCGAATAGAAACGTTAGTTAGCGTAGTGCATCTTGTCTGAGCCCTCAGGCCCTTTGTTTTAGATTACGTATTTCTTAAGAGGAAATGAAACAAAAACTAGGCGGTTTTCTCTCCTTCGAATGTCTCGGTCACAACGTCGAATTCAACGTGTACTGTGAGAATGGACCTCTTGTACGTCTTCGGGCTTTACAGACAGACCAGACAGATAAGGATCTATTCAAACCTTGCGACGTCTTACGTGACGTAATAACGAAAGCATGTATGGACAAGGACATCTCTTTCTAACTAATTATGAATGCCATAAATAAAAAGGTCAAACATACGTCTAACAGTGTTATAGCCTGGTTTCTATGCTAGTACCTACTTATTCTGTTGCACCTTGTCTTCTGATCTGCGGACTGGATACTCACAAAAAATATGCCTTAAGCACACCTCTTGCACATGCGATTGAAAGAGAAGTTTTCTCGTGATCCTGCCATATTTGTCCTATTGCACAAAAAGTACACCTAGATTTGATCACCAAATACTAATTGTGTTTGTAAAAGTAGGTAGGTTAGGTTTGTTAGTTACCTTCAGATGCCCCAAGGGCAAACCACCCAGAAACAGGACGGCAGCAGAATTGAGTAGGACAAATATAGTAGGACCACAAGAAAACGGCCATTGAAAGTAATAAATAAATAAACAAGTAAATCTTTTATTTGAAAAAACCGGTATAAGGACCATGACAATGCTCCGCCAAATTCCACAAACAGTTTGAAAATTGTACGCAGTCCCTTGGCAAACCAGAGTTTACATGGTGAATTGACTGACGGAACAAAAATATTCTCATGTAGCAACCACCATATCAAGCATCAGATTTTGGTTAAAAATAGCTCAACTGTTTACTTGACAGTATAATGGCGGCAGAGTTAAAACAGCCACAGCAACAGCGTTGGGATAAACTACCCCGAAATTATTTTCCCTCAAAATTTGTATTGCCATGCCATTCGCTATAATTTTTTTCCCAGTCTATCGTTATTCTTCTCCTTTTCCATTCGCGGATTTCCCCATTTGTTAATTTTACTAGAGGCGTAGGTAGGTTTAGGTTAATTATGTTCGTTTTGCAGCAGCGCTTACAAATAGGAAATCCGCGTCGACTTTGTGGAATTGATATTTGAAACATGCCAATCGGAAAAAGCTACAATGTAAATGAAATGTGTGTGGTTAAATTATTAATTAGGAAAAATGCGAATGGACAAAGAAGGAAAAGAATAAACGACCGGGAAGTAAAAAATATGGGGAAATACGCGAATGGAAATACAAATATTGGGGATAAATAATACAGTCGTTTTATCCACATCGATAAACACGACTATACCTATCAAGGTCCTTCACGGTAAAACCATATCGACTTTGGCATGTTATCGTTTTGTCAACGTTACTATACTTAGCTCTTTTTTACTTGACAGTAATAGCGGCCGAGTATACAGAGTAGTTGAATAGAGTAAAAATTTGTAGGAGCGAGACGCCGAATGGACTCGTTTGTCAATGTCGATAGAAATTTATGAACAACTAGCTTATGTTCACTAGTTTGCGACTCCCTCCGCATACAAGTCGTTTATCGCTATTCCCTATACTAACTATCTATCTGGGTACCTACCGAAGAATTTTACGTCGCGTGATCACCAGCCAAAGACCGGCCGCTTATGCGCGTTCGCTGCGTGTTCAGACGTCGAATTAACTTGGTACGTAGTTACTATTATTTAATCTGTGGTACGTAGAACTCACAGATAACCTTACTTTTGTGCGACCTCGTAAAGCCCGACGTCCTAAAATTAGGACATTTGTTAAAGTGACTTTTGTCTTTAGATGACCGACACAAGATCCTTTTTCGAACTAACGGAATTTGACGTGGGCCTTACGAGGCTAAAGGGGCTTGACATCATGCTATTTACAGCATGCAATTTGAAACGTACGAGAAAAAATGCATAAAGGCAACTGATTTATGCAGAAAGACGGATTGTGAACATGTATACATTTCCAATGGTAGAGTCCGTTTGTTACATACACTGACGAAGCTGGCTGGAACAGAAACAATATAAATAAGGATCAAACTAGGAAACAAATTATAAACCTATCTGCTTGCTTATTAGTACTTAGGCTAAGCTTATAGAAGTTATGATGGATTAAAGCAACAGACGAACATACATATACAGCAATACTTAAAAGAAGTTCAAACTACTTCAAACTCTGTGAGACTATACATTAGGTACACTGGATATTCTGCACCCACCTTCCGACTCCATCATCAGATTAACCTCAATAATTATTAATAATTATTGTATTGTAAACAGGTTAATATAAAATACGTGAACACTGCCCTCGTCCCTACCCATCATCAGCATCATCATCATCATCACATTATACCACTGACTTAACGTTTGCCTATTACGATTTATGAGAAACATCCGCTGACAGACATATGGACGGACGTAGTAGGTAAATAGGATCTAATCTAACTGAAAAAACATGACCGCATTGTGAATTAGAGTGAAGTTCTAATAATGAAAACCCAGAGTCATATTCCTAACAGGTTTCTGATTTCCTAGTACTTAAATTGAACGTAGCAACCCATCCGATACTTTTTATTTTGCATATTGCATATTTTCCTCGCGGGCTGGGTAAAAAACCCTTTCGTATCCCTTACTTGTTTATGATCTCCTGGTACTTGGCTAGTTTTATTACTGACCTAAGTAATCTGTAAAAAAAACAGGTTCCTAGCTGTACTCGGAAAAAGTTACGAGGGTGGGAAAAAGGGCTGAATGAGTGCGTGTAAATATTAGACACTGCAGTAGGTACCGCTCGGTTTTTTTCTTCGAACTTGGCCGGACATACTGCCGTTTGTCTTAATCATTCTTGAGGCAAGCTTTTGTTGTTGACTGTACTTTTTCTTTTGCAAAATCGTTATCTGCTTATCAAGACCAAACTAAGGAGTCTCTACCCGTTAGGTCTACGTTAAATATAGCGGAGATCCTGTCGCCGTCGCCACCTTCCGACTCCATCATCAGGTCAGCTCTTAGATATCATCGGGTTTACGTATGTGGTCCAAATTTCAGCCCATTCCATTAAGGGAACTGGTTCAAAATATACTTGCTTGTTTTAACGGACAACTTACATACATACGAACAATGCATGTTAAATAAAAGCTTGAAAAAAAGCAATCTTTCGCATTTTGACCTACGTATTTATAATAATAGTACTTATTAAAAATTTAAGGTTACTATTAATCAGTCTTCTCTTGAACTTTGATTTTTAGCTCCGTTTTCCTTTAATAATTGTTTTCTTTCTTCTGTTTCTTTTTTAAAATGTAAAAGTCATAGTGTTGCTCGCCTTTATTAACCTAAAATCAGACTCTATTATTAGTATCTACATCTGTATTTATTTATTTATAAAATGCCACAACGTACGTTATATTGGCCACGTTTCGAGTTCATCATCAGATCAGCTCATAAACGTCAATAAAAATACATTGAGAATATTAGATATCATTTATTAGTGTTTACTCTAGGTATTTTATTCGTGCTTTTATGAATTTCTTCATTTATACACACAAACTTTGTTAAACCGTTCTCAAGTATGATACATGAGGCAAGTGATTTTTATCTAATAGAAGATTAATTTGTTTTTCACTATTCCCTTGAAAACTACGATTTTTGGGGCATAATAAAAACAACATCAGTACTAAATACCTAACACCGTTTTTTTTCGATTCGTTAAGATCTTCGTTCGTAATGACAAAACGAATAAGGAAAATTCTACGACCGGTACACAGTCATTATACGCTTATCGAACCCAAACTAACAAATCCAAACTTGGTGAGCCTGTAATGTAATCGCTATATGTATGCCTATAATATTTGAGGAGTTCCCTCAATTCCTCATGGATCCCCTCATCAGATTCTGATTTGGTGACAATGGGACCACCTCGGAAGTATATTCTATCAAACTAAAAAAATATTTTTTGAAATCGGTCCACAATAGAGGGATAAATCGGTGAACATACATAAAATATTAATACAGTGGAACAAAGAACCTCCTCCTTTTTTGAAGTCGGTTAAAAAGAAACCTTTACGTACCAAATTTTCAAAATCTTGTACAGCTATTGCTATGACTTCTGATGTATTGACACAATAATACTGGCGTTCTGTTTTTAGTATTTGCTGTTATAGCGGCAGTAAAAATACAAATAAAATCAACAGTCTAGCTATCACGGTTCATGAGACCGGACAGACAGACAGACAGACAGACAGACAGACAGACAGACAGACAGACAGACAGACAGACAGACAGACAGACAGACAGATGGACAGACGGACAGACGGACAGACGGACAGACAGACAGACAGACAGACAGACGGACAGACGGACGGACGGAAGGACGGACGGGCGGGCGGACGGACGGACGGACGGGCGGGCGGACGGACGGACGGACGGACGGACGGACGGACGGACGGACGGATGGACGGACGGATGGACGGACGGACGGACTGACAGACAGATAGACAGACAGATAGATGGACAGAGGAATCTTAGTGATAGGGTCCCGTTTTTACCCTTTGGGTAACATACCCTAATAAGGCTGCGGCTCCACTGAAGCGGAGACGAGCGGAGCGGCGCGGAGCTGTGCAAATATTAACCAATAGAATCTAAACCAACGTGCGCAAGGCGCGCTTGACGTGACCGCATATGCCGTCTATTGGTTAATATTGGCACCCTAAAAAACCGCCTTCAAAAACGCAAAAGATTACTTTATTTTAAAAGTGTAGGTACCTAATAGGTTAGTCCAACTGATGTCGGCTTTTTTGTTGAAAATGTTGTGGTCGCCGACTTCAGTTGGACTAACCTATAAGGTGCCTACAATTTTAAAAGAAGGTATTTTTTGCGTTTTTGAAGACGGTACTTCGTTTCCAAATACTTTTATTTTATTTTATACTTTTTAGTGATCATAATACGCTGTTACGTACTCCCACTTCTTGGTTGATATGAAACTTTAAGTTATTTCAAGCGCGCCGCAAGCAACGCCGCGGGAAAGTCATAGTCATATTTCAACAAGTAAATATTCTTCGTTGTAGTCACTCGACTATCTTAATCGAGATATCTTATCGCCACCCTTGAAATCAGTACCGTTGAGGAGTTCGGGTGGCCATCCGTGGTCTTCATCATCAGTTCCAGTTCACCAAATGATACTTTCTGAATGCAAATGCTGGACTTGTTACTAAAAATACTAAAATCGCTATATGTTTTCCTACAATATTTGAGGAGATATTATCCTTTTCCCCCGGGACTCAAACACAATTGGATCATCGCTATATCTCTAAAGAAAAATTAGTCGTACAACCAGGCAGAAATACTTACTAGTTTTGAGATCTGGGTTAAAATAGCTCCACTTTTTTTGCCCCATACATATCTTTCAATATCTTTTACGTTTATTACGATGTCTTTCAGATTTTTCAAAATTATTTCTGACATTTGATAGTTTGACATAAGTTTGATACTTGTCAAAGACATTATAGCACTTGATAGCACTACCGAGTCATTGTTCGAAAAAGGTTAATTAAAACCGTTTTACATAATAAATCGCAGCTTGGAGTGAAATTGGCAGCATGACCCAATTTTTACTCAAAACGACCAAAAATAAATAATTTGAATCTTTCCTCTGGAAGGTAAGTATGACCTGTATAATTAAACAGGTTTTTCAGATCGCAATGAAAGCCTCTAAAGCCGAATGATATACGGTTGTTGGTATCAGTCAAGCTTTAGAACTTATAGCTGACATAAAGTAAATAAAATATAAATATAAATGTATATCACGAAAACGAATTCTAAATACCAAAATATCTTAAATATCTTCACATTATTGCTTCCAATTAGATCCTTACAAAAGACTGTAGACCGGGAGATACTGACACAAAATTTCCGGTCATTTGTACCAGTATGGCGACCCTTCAAGGGTCTAATTACGTAATGACGAAAAGGAAAATGATGGTCATAGCGCTGGTACCGGTGGCCCAAACGCGTGGGCGGCCATTTGGAACGTATGTCGGAATTTATCATAGTAATAAGTTACTCATATAAAAAAAAAAGACTTCCTGTTGAGTTTCTTGCGGCGTTTCTTCTCAACAGAGTCCCTTGGAAGCGCTGGTAGACTCAGACATGTAAAAGTGCCTACAGGGCCTACTTACAGAATAAATGAATTTGAATTTGAATTTGAATTTTGAATTGAATTTGAATTTGGAAAAGTATGGCATGGTGATTTTTGTGAACGGCTACTCGACGATGATTAGCTGTGCAAAAATTAGCCTGGTACAAATGGTTGTATTGTTTTTTTTTAATTAACGTGTTTAAGTCGGTGTGGCGGGCCACACCGGAGAAGTATGGCATTACGCTACCGCCTACTTCTTTTTTCATCGACTATTGGAAAATACAAGAATTTTAGTGGTACAAATCGTTCGACTTTCGTAATTTATCCGACACGTTCGATTAACGTCCACGCGTTTAGGCCGCCGGTACCAGCGCTATGACCATCATTTTCCTTTTCGTCATTACGTAATTAGACCCTTGAAGGGTCGCCATACTTGGTACAAATGACCGGAAATTTAGTGTCAGTATCTCCTGGTCAAAAATGTAAAAGCAAGTAGTTATTTTATTTGGTGTTCCCAATTAATTCAATGATTGTACATACTACGACGTTGATGTCTTCTTCACTGGTGGTCTCCTCTTGAAGCGCTGGTAGATATTAACGTGTAGAAGTGCCCGAGGGGGCTACTTCCAGAACATACATAGGTACATTATTTTTGTGTTTTATTAAATGGTTTATTTTTTTCCATTTCAAAAATAAGTTTGCGTTTTACGTCTCGCCACTACACTGTTTCCGTATATTGATCTTTCCATACATAATTATTATAAATATTTTTCGCATTAGTTCCCTAAATAAAATACTGAATTTAAATCTCCTTAGTATCCGCGGCCTTTTTTTAAAGTGTTTTTAGCCAGGATCTGGCATTGTTCTTTGGTAACATGATTCAATTTTGGCCAAAAACCTTCTGATTAATAAACTATTACTTCCAACTAAATAACCACCATTAAATGCCGCACTCAGAAGCGTCATTTAAGTTTAATGCTTGTTTAGTGAAGTGTTGTCTTACTGCCGCACTCAGAGACGTCAATTAAGTTTAATGCTAGTTTAGTGATGTGTTATCTTATTCTATTACTATAGCAAAGAAAGTGACGGACGCAACTTTAATCAAGCATTAAATTTAATTGACGTCTCTGAGTGCGGCAGTTATTCTTATTGCTATAGCAAAGAAAGTGACAGCAGCAATTTGAATCAAGCATTAAATTTAATTGACGCCTCTGAGTAAATAATGGTTGTTACTTAAGAATACTGTAGTGTCACCACAGAGTTTCACCACGTTGATCGCTTCTTAGGGCCGTATTAATAAACTAATCTCGACTGCAATACCCGTCTCAAGATGCGTCAAACATGACAGTATTCTATGGCTTGACAGTTACTTTGACGTATCTTGTGACGAGCATCTTAGCTGAAATGAGTTTATTAATACGGCCCTTAGATTACGAAGCTAGCCTATGTTATTCTAGGATACGAATATCTTTCAAACACGTGTATGATGCCAGCTTTAAATGTAATTCTGATAAAACGTAACGTGTAGGGACGATTTTATTTTCACAAATAAACCTAAAACTCTTTTTATAAAGAGTTTTAATGGCACAAGATTTAAAAAGATACTAATGTCAAATTGTCAAAGCACAATCACAACTTTACTTAATGATTCGTTTTAATTATGGTTTTTTTTCGTAGTAATCCCCGATAGTGGTACAAATCAATAAAGTAAATCCATGATTCATGATCTCGTAAAAGAAGTTGAATGTACCTACGAGTACAAGTGCTATTTTAGCTGTGTGAGTGTGAGAAAAGTGGGACATAAAAATCGGAATCGTAAGTTTAAATTTTAAATTATTTCACATAATAGCCCTTAACAGAGACCGTCTTTTCATTTCAGAATAATGTGTCAGTTTTCTAAACACCATGGAGCTTTTAACCATGATTAGAAACATAGTTCAATATAAGGCACAACTTGTTTATTTACATTACGTTGTGACACATGTAATGAATGAATTAGTTAAGATGGGGCACACTGAGATCATCATCAGGAAAGGCGATGATAAATCAGCCTGTAACTCAGTCAAATATTAACTTAAAAAAAAGTTACCAATATAGGGATGATCCAAATCACCCACCCTATCTACTGTTAAAATTTCTCCAAAGGTTTTCCAGACACCCTGTATAGAATTTAGTTGGGGAATCATAAAAGAAAGAGTGGCAGCCAGTAATACTGAGTTCACATTATTTAACAGCGTCATGAGAAAATAAGGCGAAGAAATTGAAGCACTTGACAAAGAGATGTTTCACAATATTTCCAGAAAAACCCAAGAAAAAGAAGATAGATACTGGTTAATGGAACCTAAGATTGATGATTTATCCGAAAACCAGACCCTTGTAATCAATCTTAACGAATCTGATGAAGCTATACCAAGTGACTATAGTTTACAAGTAAACAGTAAAAAAAGTATTTCTTTTTTACTGTTTTTTTATAAGTACCTATTAAAATATAAATATTTTTGTGTTTTTATTTAGGTACATTTACACTCACCCATTAATTTCATTCGTTCACTGCAATCAGTACTTCATGTAGCTGTGTGTGTAATCATTCACCTCAACTCTCGTGGCACTACCTGTACCTAGGTACTACGCCCTTGGTCGCCGGTCGCCCGCCTGTTTTCGATAATCGACAGTAGGTACTATCACGAACGTTAATTTGTGCCCCATTTCAAGAAAAATATGCTTGAAGTCGTCAATGTCATTAGAGATGTCAAGTGATTTGTAACATTTAGGAAACTCAACCTTATTGTTGTAGAATGTCAGATTGACTTTGGACCTAAGGTGGGTACCAAATTAATGTTCGCGACTGTACCTACGTTAATTGCGTTGCGTAATAGCTCTAATAGATTATATGTATTCATATGGAATTAGGCACCTACTTCCGTGGATTGTGGATACCCATTGGAAAAAAAACCTTTGAAAAAATCTTGAACGCGTCGAAGGACAGAGGACACGACACTACCTTTGAAAGAAAATCGAAGTTTGAAGTTACGTTAGCTCCATCCCTTTCTTTCGATTTCGTCTCGAACGACGAGTGACAGAGATGGATGGAACTAACGTTATTTCAAACTTAAATTTTAAGGGGCTAAGGTACCTAAAGACAGCTTATAAACTTAAAAGCACTATAAAGTGTTCATCAAAATAGACGTGAAATCGGCTAACCACCAAATTCACATTTTACATGAAAGAAACCTCGCACAGCGTTTGAAACAGCTGGAAAGAGGAAGAATAGAATAGAGTGGGCAATTGGGATACACCAAAAAAAATAACTGCTTGCTTTTACATTTTTATTCAAAAGAATTGCCTTTTCTAAGGATTTGTTTTGAAGCATTTCATGATTAAAAGTGTTATTGTTTATTATATTATATTATATAAATTAACCTCGCCTACTTAGAGTCATCCCACAATAACTTTGCATAAGATATTAAACGGTCTCCCATAAAATATTTTTATAATCCTGTGTTCTTTCATGTCACTCAAACATGACATATTGGTATCACATGGATAAGGTAAAAGTCCCCCTTTTCGTGCTAGTACACTATTTCGTGAGTTTTTGTTTCCGCGTCGAAAATAAGAAATCCACGAACTACCTATTAAATAAAAGTGTACATGCCTAAAGAAAGTCTATTATTCAAGCTGTTTGAAAAACCGACTTCCGACTTTAGGATGGCTAAGCTGACTGTAATACAACGCGTTGAACTCTCAGTCGGCCACGAACAGCTGTGCGAGCCCTGCGGGTTGGTTAAGGCGTAAGGTCCCGAATTAGCGATTTTTTAGGGAGTTTTCTGTTTCGCGTTAATGACTATAAAAATATCAAATATTTCAAATGTGATTTAAAAATCAAATAATGTATGAAATGTAGTTTCTTATGACCTAAATTCGGTTACCCTTTATTCTCTAAAATTCATACAAAACGAGTTTAAAGTGACCCTGAGTTTAGATTTTTTAATGAAAATGCGCATACACATCAGCATTGTAATTTAACGTTTAAATCGAGTTACCATGTGTTTTATCTATTTTTTATGATATTTTAAATTTATAACTAAACATTTTATTATTACTTATGGTGTTACGATAATTTAGTCAATTTTGCGGGATTGTTTTATTATGTGTAACACGAGGTAAAGTTCTAAATTTTAAACACTACAAGTCCCTAATTTCGTGAGTAATAGAACTATGAAGGTAAGGTGCTTTTGGGTATCTGGAAAGGCCAACAAATAACAAAACAAATAAAAATGGAAGATTTACTAATAACAATTATTATTAATTATTATATTATATTTTCAAAGAATAAAATAAATAAATAAATTAATTAATAGCTTAATAGGTAAAAGAGACCAATCTTTTGATTCAACTTCAGTTTTCTTTAATTATATGTGATTTATGATCTCAGTTGGACTTTAACTATAGAAAAATTATATGTTTATGTATTCCTATTTAAAATATTATTATTTCCAATTTGTAGGTGATTAAGGTACATAATTCATTTATAAACTTTATCCCAAAATAGAAAGCATGAACTCACGAATTTAAAAACAGAGCCAAATTTTGCCACGAAATTGCATTCAAATGAGAGGTCTGGAAAAAAACTGATAAAAAAAAAGAATTCAAACCAAAAGAATATAATTAATACATCAACATACTCTAGAGATACCAATCTTAAATAAACATCAGCCTCTAAACTGATATTAAGGATGTGTGGAAAAATAAATAAAAAATCTTAAAGTCGTCAGACTCTTAAGATGCCAAAGTATGGGACATTTACCTTATTTTGTTGAGGTTTTTTTAAGGATTCCTATTTTCAAAATGGGTAAACCTATTAAAAGTGGGGTTCGAGAACTTATATTCAAGATGATATGATAACTCATTTCCAAAATGTCAAAGAAGAAATGGAGTCCGTCCGTAAGCAAAAGGAGCAATGTTTACATGAAATTCTAAACTACGAGTAAGTCCCTAATAAATTCTTGATATTTTATTACTACTTTTTGTGTTATTTTATATTGATAGGCATGAAATAATATTATATAACAAGTTAGGCAGAAGTCAGTATTATAATAAAATAACATCATCTTAGCCTAATCATTTAGTTAATATGTTATTTTTTCATAATACTGACTTCTGCCCGCGACTTTGTCCGCGTAGATTTCGATTACAGTTATTCCCTCAGGATTTTTTAAATATTCCGGGATTAAAAGTAGCCTATGTGTTTATCCAAGGTATAAGCTGTCTCCATTTCAAATTTCATCCCAATTCGTCAACCCGTTGCAGCGTGAAGGAGTAACAAACTAACACACACACGCAAACATTCGCCTTTATAATAATATAGTAGGATTGTATTTTAACTTGATTATTAATTTCTTTAAGGTGAATTGGGTTATCCCAAAAAAAAATACCCCAAGTTTTTATTTTTATTTTCGATAAAATAGACTAATTGAAGACACTAATTTCACGGTTTTTGCATTTAAATCAATATATTAATTTATTTTAATTTTTAAAGAAAATGGCTTTATGACGTCACTACAAGTTGGTTTGTTTGAGACATGCTTTAAAACTATTGAAATTTGCATTTGAGAGTACGCGCTTCTATCAGATCACGTAAAATGTCAATGTCAAGTCATGTAATTTCCCTCGGCCGTTTGTTGAGTTTGACAATTTCACCCACAGACTAGCCTGCGGGCGGAGGTTCCAAAACGGACTTGTATTTTAATCATTCCATTTTTTTAAAGATCTTACATTGTCATGTTTATATACAGTTAAAAATTGTCTTCATTTTAATAAGCGTTAAAATAAAACAGAAATAAATAAGACAAAATTCGATATACATTATTTATATATTACTGCATTTCGGACTCATATTATATGCAGTACTATGGTTGATCACAGATTAGACACAACTTACCAATGAAGATCGTGACGTCACTACATTACAGGTCAAATAATGTCAAATGATAAATTAGAAATAGTACATTGTTGCAGAGGATAGAAAGTACGAAATCTCTCTAGTGTACGAGTCCATAAATTGCACTTTCTACCGAGGTAGACATAGTGCTTTTCACAACTACTGAGAGGAAATAAAATGAATATTCATATTCAAAACTCAAATTTTAATTCATGTTAATGTGACATCAACGCCAATTTTACCATAGATCACTTTTTTAATCTGGACCCCTATTCTCGTGGCACTCGAGATTATTAAACTAACATGCGAGATGAAAATGTAAACTCCATATAAAATTGTATTTGTTTCGCCATATCTCCCATGTAATTTCATTTCTAGTGGTTCGAGATTAGGGGCCAAGTTTGAATTACATTTTAAAAAAAGCAGTGACATAGTTTTTAGTCTGTGTATCTTTTAGCAAAAATACACCTAATATTTTACGACACAAAATGGTGTGTGCTGATTGGTCGATTTCAATTTTTCATTTTAAGGAGATTTTTAATTGATTGCTTGATTTTCATTGGTTCTTAAAGTTGGACAACAATGTTCTCGACCAATCAGCAAACACGCCGACAAAAACATTCTTGGTCTGTCCTTATAAGTGACGTTTTGTGACCCCAAACAAGACCATCTATGGCCATATTTCCGAGCAGTGTTGTGAAATAACTATTTAATACTAATTTTGTAAAATAATCTGGTAACAGGGAATAGTTCTACAACCCTTTTTCTCAAAATGGTTTTTGAATCACTATACATTACAAAATTATGGGATAACCCAATTATCTGAAGCTGTTCATACTACAACATGGATTTCATTCGCAAATTCTGTACAAAGCATAATAGAACTAGACAAATTGAACCTAACGTACGTTATAAATGTGCAAAGTGATGATGAGAGTTGAAAAACGAAGGGTTCGGAGAAGAAAGTACAGTCACAGTGGAATTTTTAGACTTAGATACCTAGGTATCTCATTTAGTGATTAAACATGTCAAAAATAGTTTTTTTGTTTTATTAAGTAAAACCAAAGAATTTGATTCCTGGACCGCTTTGGACTATAAAGTGGCACTGCAAATAAAATCTTATGAAGTCTCTTACGTTTTGATTGATTAGGTACTTACGTCATGACACAGTCTAAAGTGGCCTGCGAACCGCGCCTTAACTGTGCCTTATGCATGTAAGACCGCAACTTATAATTATCATACTTATGCGACATACATTTTTGCCTGCGACCTTGTCTGTGTAGAATTGGTTCATCGCGTTTCATCGGGAACTGCCAAATTGTCCAGGATTAAAAGTAGGCTATGTCCTCTGGGACTCAAACTATCCCTATTCCAAAGTGCACCAGTTTATGAAAGCGATAACTACTTTCGCATTTATAGTACCTATACCAGCAACAGCTAGCCCCTATGCCTAGGGCCTATGGAACTGCCCTTCTATTACGGTTCATATTTACACGTCGATTTGAGAGCTTACTGTGGATATTTAACGCTAGCCGGTGGCATCTTGGATAGGCAGGGTTCCAGCATTCGCGTCAAATCCCTCCTGGCGCCTAAAAATTATATTTAAGTTAACTTTAAGTATAGTTAGGAGATAGTCGTAAGATCATTCCTTATTTTATTTATATATATAGTTAAGAAGCAAGGTGTAGTCTAGTTTTGTCTCGGCAATCCATAACAAATGGCTCGGCGGACTCCATCCGCGCAGAAAAATAAAACACTATGATACTCATAATGTAGCATTCTAATGGTGAAAAATTTATGATTCCGTTCCAGTAGTTTTTGAGTTTATTCGTTACAAACATACAAAAATAAAAAATCTTTCCTCTTAATAATATTAGTGTAGAAGCAAGGATTCAGTATGCATATACATACCTCCATAGATAGAGTTAGAGAAATATAAAACGCAGCGCGAAGTACATAATAATTTGAGCTAACTATACTTGTAAGTATCAAAACGTCATGCGTGACTAAAAATCAGTATTGCCATATACAAACTTATGATTTCTACTGTTGTCACCTCATTGCAGAGTTATCGTGGGTTGACTCTACTGTGGAAAAATGGCGGATCTATTTAGAAAAATGGGTATACTTCGTCTAAGATTTAAGGTCTGTTCATCCTTAGTTGTCTTATCATGTAAACAAACACTTCTCGAAGACACTGTCACACTTTTCTCTCGGATTACACAATAACCATAACTTAAAATGTTGTTGTATACTTAAAGAAACTCACGAAGTATTGAAATGAACCAAGTAACCGCTGAAAAATATCATTTCTAATAAGATTATCTTCAATAATCGAAGGAACGAATGAATAACTTGAAAAATATCTGACATTGCAATGTCTAGATTGTCCACGCATCGTATTGATGGGAAACGACAACTTATCGATATGATAATTGTGGCCTGTATGGTGTTCAACCTTTTTCTTTTCCCCTAGAGGAAAGAATAATAAATAAATAAAAACTAAGTTGAATCTAGAAATGTCATTCGTTTCGCTACTTCGCTTGATGTCGTACGTAACGGGTGCTCTTTTTGTGATATTTCTGACGACTTGGCTTGCTTACGGATTTGTGATACCTTTTGTGATTTGGACGGTGATATTCTCTGAACTGACAACTACTTATTGGCTACTCTTCAAGGACTTCGATTTGCATACGATCGGATATTTGTTCGTTTGTGTTGTTATATACGTTTCCCAATACATCTTTTTATGTTTTATAATAATACAGAAATAAGGTAAGTGTACGGAATTACGGAGTGTTAAGGCATTTTTGACTTTGTAACCTATTACCAGAAAAACCTGAAATCTTAACTAATTGAAATTGGTTTACTAGTTAAGACTGGCTTTCAGAGTATAGAATGTTACATAAAAACTATATATTAAACTGTGTTTTGTATAACTAATAGTCATTTTTATGAACCTCTTAAATGTCCGTTATTACGGATTAAAAATAGTCTGTCTGTTATTCTGTAAATGCGTGTATGTAAATCCGGTAAATTTAGTAAATGCCTCTTTCCTGCAAAATTACTGAAAAAGAAAATATTAATGAAATATGACGTGATCAGAAATAAAATAAAATAATATATTTGACAGAAAAGAAGACAGATTTTTGTTATTAGAGGAGACGGGGGTGAGGAGATCCCGTCCAGACAAATTCAGTTATTCTCCTTGTCCTTGTCCTTGTCCCCACAGGGAACAATTTTAGCCAATGTCCATAAAACATTTTTTTTTATTGTTACCTATAGAAGATTAACCATCATTAATCTTATTACAAATAAAATTAAAATAAAATGCGTATATTATACAACAATATAAGTACCTTCTTAATTTCTATCATTGGTGAGTAATAATAATAGCATGAGAAGTACGTCTTTTTCACATCCTGAAATTACTTAAATTCTATAGTAATGTATTCATAGTAGTAGATGTACCATTGAGTTCATTAAGTATATTAAAACATTGGACTGTAGCAATATGATTCAGCTACGAGGGGTGCCTTTTAAGTTCAGTCGTTTGAAAAAACTAAAGACAATTTAAGTGTTAAATGGTATTTATTGTTTTTCAAAGTAATCACCGTGATATGTAATACCCTTTTTCATTCGATCGAACCAGTTTTCGAAACACTTATTCCATTCCGAAGTCGGGGTCTCCAAAATGGCCGTTTTGTATGCCTCAACCGCTTCTTCAGGCGTCCGGTACCGTTGACCACGAAGTCGTCGTTGATTTTTGGAAAAGTGAAGAAGTCATTAGGGCTTAAGTCTGGACTGTACGGCGGGTGATCCAAATTTTCGACGTTTTGTTCTTTTAAAAACGCAATTGTCTGCCGGGCGGTGTGCGAGCTAGCATTATCGTGGTGCAGTACTATACGACGTCTTGGGTTATTTTTTCGGAACTCGCCGATAACTTCTGGTAAACAAACAGTGGTATACCAGTCAGCATTAACTGTTTTACGATCTTCGAGCACGATGGTCGCAACGTGGCCACTTTTCGCTACAAACGTGGCGACCATTTTTTTCGAAGTGCTCCGTGAGCGTATTACTTTGGTCGGTTTTGGCTCATCTTGAAGCACCCAAACAGTCGACTGCTGTTTAGAATCCGGATCGTAGGCATATATCAAAGATTCGTCACCACTGATAATGTCATAAACGTGTTTAGAGTCTCCTCGGTTGAATTGCCGCAGAGTTTTGCGGCACCATCTAACGCGAGCCGTTTTTTGGTCTTCACTAAGTAAATGTGGTATCCAGCGTGAGATCAATTTTTTTACACCTAAGTGATCATGCAATATATTTTGAACACTGGTCCTTGAAATGCTTAATGAAGCTTCTATCTCGCGGTATGTCGCATGGCGATCTTCGACGATCAGTTGCCGTACAGCATCAACGTTTTCCTGGGTTACAGCTGTTTTTGGTCGGCCTTCACGATGCCTATCACTAAGACTAGAGCAACCACGTTGAAATTCCAAATACCAACGTTCCACAGTCCGGATGCATGGTGCTTCATTTTTAAAAACCGTAGTCAGCTCTTCAAAGCAACTTAAAATGTTGTTGTATACTTAAAGAAACTCACGAAGTATTGAAATGAACCAAGTAACCGCTGAAAAATATCATTTCTAATAAGATTATCTTCAATAATCGAAGGAACGAATGAATAACTTGAAAAATATCTGACATTGCAATGTCTAGATTGTCCACGCATCGTATTGATGGGAAACGACAACTTATCGATATGATAATTGTGGCCTGTATGGTGTTCAACCTTTTTCTTTTCCCCTAGAGGAAAGAATAATAAATAAATAAAAACTAAGTTGAATCTAGAAATGTCATTCGTTTCGCTACTTCGCTTGATGTCGTACGTAACGGGTGCTCTTTTTGTGATATTTCTGACGACTTGGCTTGCTTACGGATTTGTGATACCTTTTGTGATTTGGACGGTGATATTCTCTGAACTGACAACTACTTATTGGCTACTCTTCAAGGACTTCGATTTGCATACGATCGGATATTTGTTCGTTTGTGTTGTTATATACGTTTCCCAATACATCTTTTTATGTTTTATAATAATACAGAAATAAGGTAAGTGTACGGAATTACGGAGTGTTAAGGCATTTTTGACTTTGTAACCTATTACCAGAAAAACCTGAAATCTTAACTAATTGAAATTGGTTTACTAGTTAAGACTGGCTTTCAGAGTATAGAATGTTACATAAAAACTATATATTAAACTGTGTTTTGTATAACTAATAGTCATTTTTATGAACCTCTTAAATGTCCGTTATTACGGATTAAAAATAGTCTGTCTGTTATTCTGTAAATGCGTGTATGTAAATCCGGTAAATTTAGTAAATGCCTCTTTCCTGCAAAATTACTGAAAAAGAAAATATTAATGAAATATGACGTGATCAGAAATAAAATAAAATAATATATTTGACAGAAAAGAAGACAGATTTTTGTTATTAGAGGAGACGGGGGTGAGGAGATCCCGTCCAGACAAATTCAGTTATTCTCCTTGTCCTTGTCCTTGTCCCCACAGGGAACAATTTTAGCCAATGTCCATAAAACATTTTTTTTTATTGTTACCTATAGAAGATTAACCATCATTAATCTTATTACAAATAAAATTAAAATAAAATGCGTATATTATACAACAATATAAGTACCTTCTTAATTTCTATCATTGGTGAGTAATAATAATAGCATGAGAAGTACGTCTTTTTCACATCCTGAAATTACTTAAATTCTATAGTAATGTATTCATAGTAGTAGATGTACCATTGAGTTCATTAAGTATATTAAAACATTGGACTGTAGCAATATGATTCAGCTACGAGGGGTGCCTTTTAAGTTCAGTCGTTTGAAAAAACTAAAGACAATTTAAGTGTTAAATGGTATTTATTGTTTTTCAAAGTAATCACCGTGATATGTAATACCCTTTTTCATTCGATCGAACCAGTTTTCGAAACACTTATTCCATTCCGAAGTCGGGGTCTCCAAAATGGCCGTTTTGTATGCCTCAACCGCTTCTTCAGGCGTCCGGTACCGTTGACCACGAAGTCGTCGTTGATTTTTGGAAAAGTGAAGAAGTCATTAGGGCTTAAGTCTGGACTGTACGGCGGGTGATCCAAATTTTCGACGTTTTGTTCTTTTAAAAACGCAATTGTCTGCCGGGCGGTGTGCGAGCTAGCATTATCGTGGTGCAGTACTATACGACGTCTTGGGTTATTTTTTCGGAACTCGCCGATAACTTCTGGTAAACAAACAGTGGTATACCAGTCAGCATTAACTGTTTTACGATCTTCGAGCACGATGGTCGCAACGTGGCCACTTTTCGCTACAAACGTGGCGACCATTTTTTTCGAAGTGCTCCGTGAGCGTATTACTTTGGTCGGTTTTGGCTCATCTTGAAGCACCCAAACAGTCGACTGCTGTTTAGAATCCGGATCGTAGGCATATATCAAAGATTCGTCACCACTGATAATGTCATAAACGTGTTTAGAGTCTCCTCGGTTGAATTGCCGCAGAGTTTTGCGGCACCATCTAACGCGAGCCGTTTTTTGGTCTTCACTAAGTAAATGTGGTATCCAGCGTGAGATCAATTTTTTTACACCTAAGTGATCATGCAATATATTTTGAACACTGGTCCTTGAAATGCTTAATGAAGCTTCTATCTCGCGGTATGTCGCATGGCGATCTTCGACGATCAGTTGCCGTACAGCATCAACGTTTTCCTGGGTTACAGCTGTTTTTGGTCGGCCTTCACGATGCCTATCACTAAGACTAGAGCAACCACGTTGAAATTCCAAATACCAACGTTCCACAGTCCGGATGCATGGTGCTTCATTTTTAAAAACCGTAGTCAGCTCTTCAAAGCACTGAAGACGCGTTAAACCCCTTTTAAAGTTGTAAAATATTATCGCACGTAAATTTTCCTTCGAAATTTCCATTTTCACAACCGACTTGTCAACTTTGAACCGACGCTGTACTAAAACGAATCGGCCGATCTCGAGACATTCTTTTGTTTTTGAATTCTAAATTCAAATATTTTAAGATGATACTAGTTTTTTTTTTAATAATCACGGGAGTTTTGCAAACGACAGAACTTAAAAGGCAGCCCTCGTATCTATGTAACATGTGGAGTGGAAGTCTTGTGGTTACTTTTTAAGAATTACGCAAAATGGATTACTTTAGACACCTTTTTTCATGACAATGGTCCACAAAACATAATACGTAATTTGATTATATGAAAGTATGGCAAACATCACGCTCGTAACGGCAAAGTTTTTTTGACTTTCTTATGTGAATTCCCGGCAAAACACATAAACAAATTCCCTTTACTTTCTTCAATTACGTAATTTTAACGCTTTTCGGGACAAGGTTGGTTTTTGATGTATGTAATTGCGGCAATCAGTAAATCGACCATAATTTCCTAAATACTAACTGAATTTTCATGAAAATTAATATAGTCTGTTTGTTATGAAATTCTACACAGTTATTGAAACAATTTATAATGAAAAAGCTTACCCATTACTTGCGAAATCTTTAATAAAATCCGTTCCTACACTTACGCACACGCGTTTACTTCCTATAGTTTCGGCGGGTTTGACGCGGACTGACCAAAACAGAATCCGTAACAACATACTATATGTTCACAGTTCGTTGACCTCTTGTTTATTTGGGGCAATATTGTCCATACTTTATATGTATATATATATTTTTTGGAAATAGATGATACTTTTCTTATTTTTGGACCTTAACCGATAAATGCCGGAATTCCGTACGTTTACGGAATTCCGTACAGTTACCTTAGTTAAGTTTTAGCGAAACCTAGACCTTCTATACACAAGGACTTCGCATCAGCGCGCAAAACGTGGAAGACGGTACAACTGTGCTCAATGACGTTTAAGCACACTTCTTACCTTAGTCGTCTGTTGATCGACGAAGGCTTAAGATGCCGAAGTGTGTCATCAAAAAGCGCTGACATAATATCGTATCGACTCAAAAAAAATATGGTGTGACTTACCTCCGGTAATTTTATGTATGACCACGCATAACTTTTTACAGAGTTGTCAGATTTAAAAAAATCTCTTTTGATTTGGTAGAGTATACTTTCGCGATGGTTCCATTGTCACCAAATCTGAATCTGATGAGGGGATCCGTGAGGAATTGAGGGAACTCCTCAAATATTATTGGCATTCATACAGCGATTTTAGTATTTTTAGTTTTAAGTCCAGCATTTACATTCAGAAAGTATCATTTGGTCAAGTAGAACTGATAATGAAGACCACAGATGGCTACCGGAACTCCTCAACTGTACCTATACATTTAATTGTTTGAATATGATTATGACTTTCCCGCGGCGTTGCTTGCGGCGAGTTTGAAATGTCTCCAAGTTTCATATCAACTAAGAAGTGGAACTAAGTACATCACAGTTTATTATCAATCATTGTGATACCTCTTGCTGGGGTATCCGAAGTGATCCTCTGAAGTTTGGTAGCGATCGGATATTATTATTATTATTTTAGACAGGCAGTTGACACTGATATGTCTAAATCACTGGTCACCACCGAAAACAAAAAAAAGTATTGGTAGCAAGGCGCCGGGTACTAGCTAGTAATTTAATAAAAACTGACGAATAGGCCGAAAGTATCCATATTCCACCGTAACTTATATATAGATATTTCAATCACGATTCACGAACAACCCTATCTGTCAAAAGTACTATTTAATTAAGTAAGAAAATATCTAAAATAAAACACAATGTTCTCCCACTGGATTTGCGTATTCACGAAGCGGCAAGCCTCTACGAGGTCAAAAAGGGCTACAGTGAGGACCACATTCCACCAGGAAGAGAAATTGAGGAAAAAACTGACGCCCTGAAGAGACCGCACCCGTCAAGGGTTGTGTCCATCGACTACGTCTGCTTGGAGGAATTCAACCAAGACGTAGTCGATAGATACGAACTCGAAGGCCCTCAAATTTACACCGATGGTAGTAAAATTGAGGGCCAGACGGGAGCAGCACTCACATGGTGGGAGAATGGAAGAGAAATCCGCCACTCAACCTTTAAGCTAGCGCCCTATAACACCGTGTTTCAAACCGAACTGTACGCTCTACTCAGGGCAGTGCAGATCGCAGGGAAACACAAGGCGCAGAGCGTCAGCATCCTCACTGACTCAAGATCTTCACTGGAGCTCCTCAAATCACCGGACACGACACACCCCTTGGTCCAAGAGATCAAAAACGCCGCAATCCAAACAAAAGCAACGGGGACCGATCTCAGGTTCTATTGGCTGCGAGCTCACGTTGGAACGCCAGGAAACGAGAGAGCAGACAAGCAGCCCTTAAGAAAAAGACCGCCCCCCAATATGACACGGTGCCGGTGTCCTACGCCAAGAGGTCGATAAGACAAAACACGGTCGAACAGTGGCAGGTTCGCTACGGGGCATCCGGGACAGGTGCGACAACCAAGAAGTTTTTTACAACTGTGAGAGATGCGAACAGCATACTAAAGAAACTCAAACTCACAAACTTCTTGGTTCAAGCGTTTACTGGTCACGGAGGCTTCGCCGCCTATCTCCACCGTTTCAAGATCAAAGATTCACCTTCGTGTATCTGCGACCCGACCCTTGATGAGGACATCTGGCACATTGTCTGCGAGTGCCCGCGTTTCGGCATGGAAAGGCTTGACCTTGAGCAAAAGACCGGAGTCAAACTTTCTCCGGATAGCTCAAGCTGGAAAGCCCTGCTGGGAACCGAAGCCAATCGCGAAAGCACGAACGGTTTTATAGAAAAAGTGGTACGCGTAGCGTGTTTAAGGAACAAATAGTTCGGTATCCGGACTAATCTGGAAAACGCTACGCTGAAATCTGACACCACGCAAACCCTTCGGCCACAGGACCCGGGCAGGATCCCACGCCGAAACAACCCCCAGACCAACCCCAACCTTCCCCCCAAACCTTCGTACTTGTACCCCCCCTTCAACTTCAACTTCAACTTCAAAAAGGGTAGCCCCACCCATAAAGATGGTATCCATAGCCACACAAGTGGTCCAAAAAGATCTCCGACCCAACCCTTCCATTGTCGGGCAAAAGAAAGGAAGCCCGTAGTCTGTAAGCATGCATGCGTCAGGATTCCCACTCCGCGACTCACATAGCTATAAGTCTCCCCCCATCCCAACCTCCTTTCCTATCCCCCCTTTTTGGAAAAACCCCGCGGATATGTAAACGGAGGAAGGACTTTCTCCTCCGGCCTTTCAGCACTGGCTGGGGTAGTATCCGCGGGAGTCTAAATTGTAGTTGGTAATAGGGGCATTGGTGTTTTTAGCCGGTGCGAGCCCGGCAGTACCTGGGCCCTCCATTCCCAGGTCTCCGGTAGGGATTTTCACCTCTGCCCTTTTTCTTACAGTAATTAAAGCAAAAAGCAAACAAAAGCAAGGACTTTTGCCTTTGGCCCTACAGGCGATTACCACAAAAAAAAACAGATAACGATATGTACAGTGGGCTTCATAAGTGCATGGACAACTCGGAATGATAATGCTCTGAGGCAAACTGACGCCATCTATCTGCTCGTAATGGTTCAACAAGATCTTACTAGATGGCGTTGTTGCAGGTAATCTCTAAAAATATGATAAAAATATTTTTATCCGCGTACTACAACCAAACATTTTTTCTTTTTTTGTTAGGGTTATATTTTAGTATAATAGATGATTGAAGTAGTTTTGAGTATTAGTCAATTTCAAATTAATAGGTTCTAATTATCAAAAACACTTTTCATCCACGAAGTGGAATCGAACCCGGGACTCACTCGGGACGGTGAATCTAGGCGACCGTTTGTGCCGTTAGACCATCGAACCATTAACTGATAAGACGAAATTAATTAGTAGTTTATTATGATTTGCATATTTTTACAAGAAACAGAAACACGTGAAGTAAGAACACTACTAGAGGGTAGACTAATAAAGATTTAAGGCCTGTTGTTTGATCAGTAGTTAAACTAACTAATAGTCAAAAATCGTTACCAATGGTTAAAATCTCAAGGAAATGTGTCAGATTTTAGATTCCTTTTTCGAATTTTAACAATTAGTTAGTTTAACTACTGATCAAACAACAGGCCATTATAAATACCAGACTGATTATTACAAAGACTTACGCTCGCTCGTTCGTTAGCTGCTTAATCGATTGCCGTATGTTAAGATTTTACTTTTGTTGAAAATATGACTTCTCGTTGCAATACGAGGGCTGCCTTTTAAGTTCTGTCGTTTGCAAAACTCCCGTGATTATTAAAAAAAAAACTAGTATCATCTTAAAATATTTGAATTTAGAATTCAAAAACAAAAGAATCTCTCGAGATCGGCCGATTCGTTTTAGTACAGCGTCGGTTCAAAGTTGACAAGTCGGTTGTGAAAATGGAAATTTCGAAGGAAATTTACTTGCGATAATATTTTACAACTTTAAAAGGGGTTTAACGCGTCTTCAGTGCTTTGAAGAGCTGACTACGGTTTTTTAAAATGAAGCACCATGCATCCGGACTGTGGAACGTTGGTATTTGGAATTTCAACGTGGTTGCTCTAGTCTTAGTGATAGGCATCGTGAAGGCCGACCAAAAACAGCTGTAACCCAGGAAAACATTGATGCTGTACGGCAACTGATCGTCGAAGATCGCCATGCGACATACCGCGAGATAGAAGCTTCATTAAGCATTTCAGGGACCAGTGTTCAAAATATATTGCATGATCACTTAGGTTTAAAAAAATTGATCTCACGCTGGATACCACATTTACTTAGTGAAGACCAAAAAACGGCTCGCGTTAGATGGTGCCGCAAAACTCTGCGGCAATTCAACCGAGGAGACTCTAAACACGTTTATGACATTATCAGTGGTGACGAATCTTGGATATATGCCTACGATCCGGATTCTAAACAGCAGTCGACTGTTTGGGTGTTTCAAGATGAGCCAAAACCGACCAAAGTAATACGCTCACGGAGCACTTCGAAAAAAATGGTCGCCACGTTTGTAGCGAAAAGTGGCCACGTTGCGACCATCGTGCTCGAAGATCGTAAAACAGTTAATGCTGACTGGTATACCACTGTTTGTTTATCAGAAGTTATCGGCGAGTTCCGAAAAAATAACCCAAGACGTCGTATAGTACTGCACCACGATAATGCTAGCTCGCACACCGCCCGGCAGACAATTGCGTTTTTAAAAGAACAAAACGTCGAAAATTTGGATCACCCGCCGTACAGTCCAGACTTAAGCCCTAATGACTTCTTCACTTTTCCAAAAATCAAGCAACGACTTCGTGGTCAACGGTACCGGACGCCTGAAGAAGCGGTTGAGGCATACAAAACGGCCATTTTGGAGACCCCGACTTCGGAATGGAATAAGTGTTTCGAAAACTGGTTCGATCGAATGAAAAAGTGTATTACATATCACGGTGATTACTTTGAAAGACAATAAATCCCATTTAACACTTAAATTGTCTTTAGTTTTTTCAAACGACAGAACTTAAAAGGCACCCCTCGTATTGACCTGAGGGCTTATTGCCTAATGCACTCGCAATCGCAATCGTTTTAATTTTGACAGTCCGAAGGCGAGTCTGCATACAAAATTGCGATTGCGAGTGCGTTAGGCAATAGCGACGCGGGTCAAAATAAAGTAAATAATTGGTTTGCACAGTGAAGGCAGAAATTTGTCAGATATCGCTAGAGAACGTAAGTAGTATTTTTTACTCATCTTTTTATAGAAAATAATTTCTTTTTGTATTTATTTATTTTATTTTACTTATATCTTTAATTTTTATTACAAATCCAATTTTTTTTACAGATGAAAACTGTTGTTTTATTGGTACGGCGCTTTGAAGAGGAGGGATCTTTGCTACCCCGGCAAAGAACGGGTCTGTAGACCACAACTCATAAGCACAGCAACAGCACACCCCGTGTCAAGCCACGGTGAGGGATGATGAGGAATGGATTTAAACCAATACAAGTCTGGATACTACTCGTCGTGTTCTACAGTGAGGGTCTGCATCATCGTAGGCATGCTGCCAAACCCATAAAAGAGCATATAATTAGGGTTATTCCTTGGCCTGGCTAGGTCACCATAACATAATCACCAGAATGAGCGAACTCCGAAAGCCTTAGAAGATCAGTGTTCAAACATTTCCAATTTCTGTAAGAATCCTATCGATTCAATCCGTTCCCGAATGCAAGGTGTAATCGAACACAGTGTGAGTTACAGTAGGTGTTGAAGTTTAGTATATAAGTGATGCGAGTGGATAACTGGAGATCGGGTTAACGTAAGTAATGAATGCAGTGCATGTGCAATGCAACATTGTTTTCGCCTTTTTTACGTGTTTATACTATTTTGTGACAAAATAATTATCTTATTTTATTTAAATATAAGGTCAAACAAATCACACCATTAATTAATACACCACTTTTCAGTTATTATTATTATATAATATAATATGTGGTCTAAACTGTATAACATAGTTAAATTTAATGCGTTTGACTGTTAAGGTAACCCGGTCTCTAGTTTAACTATATTTTTGTTAATAATTACTATTTTATTGTGGTTAAGCTTCAATCTCTTTCCAATTTCGGAAACGAATACTTAATATTAAATACATACACAAATATAGCCTACAAATATTCAGTATCCCGTCAAACCAAATTTGCTCCAAAAACCCTTTGCAGGTCGGCGTCCGAGCGAAAGCAGAAGGCCTGCCCTCCGTCGCTCTGGCGGGCGAATACGCGGCCCCTCCTGGTCTCGTTGATTTGTTCCCGATTCGTCGTATTCCTGTTTCGTCGCATTCCCGATTCGTCGGATTCCTGTTTCGTCGTATTCCCGTTTCGTCGGAATTATTTATATAAAATCATTACAGATAATGGACCATTATTTATCCGCCTTCCCGAAGAGCAGTTATACATATACAATATATATAGTTCTACATAATATGTATACATATAGGTACCGGGTGTCCCACGACTAAGAGACATGAAGGAAAAATGATCTAAATATTGAAGAGCCAGTGTTTTACCGTAAGAAGACAAAATTTTATTTCATAAAATAATAAGTACAGTCAGTGTTAAAAGTAAGTTATCACTTTGGAACCATATCGCTTTAACGTGAGGTTCCAACTACCATATGAAGTTAGCAAACATCTGAAAGCGACAAAGTAAAAAAATAATCATTGACTTTTGACGCTGGCTGTACTGCATTCAGGGAGAATTTCTTTTTTCGTACTTGAAAATACGCAAGGTCAAATCAGTTTTTTTTTCACATTTGAGTCATTTCGATTCCCAGGCGGCGAAAGTCATTTTTCGTAAATCTTTGAATGCATTAAATTTTTAAAAATAAATTAAAGTCTCCTTTCAGCAAAATGTCCTATCTACAATATTTAAGGCACTTTCCCTTCATGTCGCATAATCTTGGAACGCCATTGAATGTTTAAATAGGCTTTGTTTAATAATATAATACCAATATAGCATGTGTGTAAAAAATATCTTATATTAAAACGCGTTTATTGTAAAAAAATCTTTTCATTTTTAAAACGTAAGTGGAGCCGTCGTAATTGCATAGTTTCATTCGATAATAAAAATCCGACGAATCAGGAATACGACCAATCAGGAATACGACGAAACAGGAATACGACGAATCGGGAACAAATCGTTGATATATATTCGGCGCGGCGGGCCCGCCAGGCCCATGTCCGCTGTGGTGAAATTGCGACGCACCCGTGCCGCGCGCAATAGGTCGTCGCGCACCTGCCGGCGAGCCAGCCGCACGACGACTCGGCGCGAACGCCTGCCCGTTCCGTCGGCGGTAGCGCCGGCCGCAGTCGAGTCGGGCGCGCCCACTCGCTCGGCGAACACAATGTCCCGCGGTTCGAGAGACACCCCCAGCTTGGTGGCGAGGATGGTGACGGTGTGGAGGACCTTTTCTCCTTTCTCTTCCGGGAGGTGCCCTACATCCAGGTCGGCAAGCAGTGAGTCCTGGTCGCGCTCTTTCAACTCCAACTGAAGTCGAGCGACCGATTGCTGTAGCTCCTCCACCTCACCGCTCCGTGGCGCCACCGTCGCCTCCCTCATTTCGACCGCTTCCAGTCTCCGCTCGATCTCGCCCATTCGCTCCCCCATCTGCTGCAAGGATGCACGGATCTCCGCACGGAACTCGCGCCGCTCGGCCATGTACTCCGCCAGCTCACGGCGCAGGGCACAGACCTCCGTCTCCTTTCTCGGGGAGGCTCAGGGCTGGCGGTTGGCACAGACGCGGTCGCAGTAGAAGAGTCCTTTACTGGAGTGTCGTCTGTCTTCTTCTGCTTTACTTTGCACTCTGGGCAGACCCATTCTTTAGGCACACGGCCTGATCCGGTATATGCACACAGACTTTGTGGTACTTATTGGGACAAATCGTACAGGGTGCAACGATCTTAGCGACATCTGTGATGGACAGGAATCTCCTACAACCTGCGCATTTCTCTTGGCCCATCTCCGTGATAAAATAAGTTAACTAATATTTGTCAAAGTCAAAAAGTGAATCGTAAGATGGCGCTGAAGTCAAAAATTACTATTGATCGTTTTATCAATACCTACTACTGTTTATATTTATGTTTGAGCTAAGTCTTGCCACGACTGTAATATTTTGTTTCTATTTTAACGTTTTATTAAATAAATAAGTTCAAAACTAAGTCTGTGTATTATTCGGTGAGTGTAACGCACCTACCCACACACGCAAAAATTAATCACAGACACAGGGATTATTATAGCGCTATAAACACCCGATCACTAGAACGCTATGCGCTGCGTACACTCTCACACCTCCAACGGACGCCGGGGCACACAACCACAACACTGATAAGGTAAATATAAACAAAACTACGACAACAACTAATAACTTTGCGCGAGCGTATACTGGCGTATCACCGTCCGTGACGTCACTCCCAAATAAGATATAAAGGCTACAACGCACCACTAAAGTACGTAACTTGTTAATGTTCACGCAGTAAAGTTAAACGCCCACAAGTGCAAACGTTTCGAAACATTAATTATTAGATCTAATATTATTTATTTAACGGATGGCCGAAAATATTGAATACCCCCGAAAACTCGGGGAAATGAAACAATGCTTTATTTGCAACACTGGGCCTACAAAAATAATATCTGGGGGAACGTTTTATAAAGCTACAAGTTACAATTTTACGGAACGGAAATATATTCTAGGTTACACACATATACTAAGTACGTCAAGTCATATCATTATTACAATCAGTAAGTGAGGGATGGATGTTATGTCAATATCATGTATGTGGTCAATAGTGGTAGATCAAGTTGCCCTGTACGGCACCATCCTACGTTAGATCCGCTAGCCAGCCCAGGATACTCATGACTCCGCACACAGTGCCAATAACATAGTGGGTCAAACACCCCAATTCACATGTGTCCTATCTTAGTCACACTCTCGAGTCATAAGTATCAACGTCAGGGTTTATATATGAACGATCATCAAATACTTGCAATATGATTGGGACCATTAATATGTAGTTAGATAAATATGTGGAACACTGTATCGACAGTGAAATCACTCGTTTATCTACTCAGATATTAACTTAGCTTTATATCCTGAAGCTCCAAATCAGGAACCTGGCACTTAGTAACATTAACCAAGAATAGCCAAACTTAAGTGACAGTGGGCGGGGCACATTGCTCGCAGGACTGATGGCCAATGGAGTCAGAAGGTTCTTGAGTGGCGTCCGCGGACCGGGAGAAGAGCTGTAGGTAGGCCTCCAACAAGATGGAGTGACGACCTTGTAAAGATCGCGGGAACGCGGTGGATGCGAAAAGCACAAGACCGGTCTGAGTGGAGAGCCTTGGGGGAGGCCTATGTCCAGCAGTGGACGTCTTTCGGCTGACATGATGATGATGATGATGAACATTAACCACCGTTTTACATTACATTGCTTCGCGCCTTTACGGAGTTTAACTTAAAAGTGACAGATATAAATTTACTTACCATATATGAATTATCCATTATAAATGTTGCCAGTATATTCACTATACATAAAGGTATCGCGACACGATTCTTCGCGACAGTTGCGGAGCTCCAGCAAGTCAAAGATGGGCAATGTGCGCAGAGCCCGCTCCTCAGACCCTGTTTAAAATGGTGGCTTGCAAATGCAAAAAGAGGTTGCTTAGGGTCGTGCACTTGCAGAAAGGCTGGGCTCAGGTGCTCTATCCTATGTTCCTATTGCCACGGGTGAAATTGCAACAACGCCATCCCTATCGTCCTGGACGAGGAGGACGAGGATGTGGACGACCCAACACCATGAGCCGGCCCCCCTCCTCTCCAGAAAACATTATCCCTCTTCTCCCACTCCTCTCCACTGATCTAGACTGGATGGGTCCTTCGAAAAGGGCGAAAGTCTAAACTGTTTTTGCTTGACCGTGTAAATAGTATTATTTTATAGTCTAAATCATCGAAATATGATAAGTATGGAAGAGTAACTGACGCTGAAAATCTGCCCCACTGACTTAGTGCTAAAGGGGGTTCAGCTAATACTTAGTGCTAAAACGTCTATCAGTCGACTTTCTGTCGCAGTGTCAAACAGTTGTTTATAATTACAACAAAAATAATTCGATTTTAATGAATACCGGCTTTAAATATTGCTGCAAAAATGCCAACTTGCATAGTAAATTGGTGCAGGACCCACACAGATGCAAAACTAAGCGATATTTACTTTCATTAGTAAGTTATTGAATTTTAAATATTCCCATACTAAGATGTCATGGGCGTCATGGCCGATGTTATGCAATATATCTTTGAAAAATGTGAATTACAAGCAACTACTTCGAATGAATAGGAAATTTAATTTTCTGTCATCTTAGCTATCGTCAGTTTACATTAAAACAAATAGGTGATATGATATTTAAGTTTTCTAAATAATTAAGAACTCCGTCTGACTTGGGTGGATGCAGTTCGTCGCGAATTGCGTAGCAAAAATTGGATGCCTGCCAAATTGCACGATTTGCAGTATCCATTTTGATGAATCGGATTACGTCATCTCAAAAACTGGAAGACATTTTTTAAAAGTCACAGCAGTCCCAAATTACTTTGTCAACATTTATTTACACTAATACTTACCTATTACTTAATAATATTTAATGACATCGAGTATCAGACGTCGAGTGGTTTATCATTATCAGTCACACGTCTATTAGGTGAGAAAGGTACCTGAGCCTGCTTAACTTATGACCGATATGCATATACATGTTTAGGTAGGTATAGTCGAGTTCATAAATATGTATGCACTTTAGTACCTTGTCACGTTAATCGCTGTGACAATTCATGTATGGCACTGTAAACATGACATTAAATAGACACGGTCCTAAAGTGTACTTATATTTATGAACTCGACTGTATAATCTTATTCTCGCAAAAACCTAATTAACTATGATGATATTTGTAACTAAGCTATTATCATAACAAAACAACCGTGTATATATGTATATAGTCACGTATCTTTATGCCTGTAAGAATAAACATGTGTTGCGATATATTTGGCACTTTGGATGCTATCTCTTTGATGCTGACTGTAAAGATTTACTCTTTTACAACTTTACTATAGTGTAAAGTGTAACATAAGAATCAGAGACCGGAATTTTCGTGGCAGTTCTCAATAACGCTAGTGACTTCTCATTTATCGACTTCCGTTATAAATAACATTATATCGATACAACACATAACACAAAAATAAAACAATTTTAAGAGTAGAGGTAATCAACAGGAGGCCTTATCGCTAAAAAACGATCTCTTACAGGCACCTTTGGGTAGGTGAAAATTCGAAATTGACATATGCAATTAAATTTATAAGTTACTTAAAAACAGTTTTATTTTATAATTAATCAGTTCCCAAATACGGCTACCAATAACTAAGCCATTGCGGCTTTTTCAATTTCATGTTCAAAATTTGTGTAAGTGCTAACAAGTTAAGTGTTTATTAGGCTATTTATTTTAAAAAATGATCAAATTTTTATCATATTTGGTATACGAAATGTTACTAACAGTTTATTTTAAAGTTTAACATATCGATATATACATAATTGAAAGTCGATAAATGAGAAGTCCCTATGACAGCTCAAAAATGCCACGAAAATTCCGGCCTCTGATAAGAATATTAAATGATTCAAGGGGAATAATCAGTAAGTGTGTCAAAACACTCCCATAAAAAAATATTAATATAATTCATTATTCAATTACTGTGTTATTCTTGTATTAAACCATCCACGTCAAATGTTGAAATACTTGGCCGCGTTCAAGTAAACCTTATGAAAAAACATATTGTCAAATAAAATTCTTGTGTCAGAGAGGTTGTAACCATTTGCAGATTTTTGTCTTTCAAACGGTATAACATCTTACTGAAATTACTGTCTACTCAAACGTTATATCAACATCTGACATACCTTAAACTCGGGTTACTTTAGCCCTAGGGGGTAAAATTGCCCACCCCAAAAACCATCTTTAAATTTTTATTTTTATTAAATTGTACAACAGGCCTAAGCTACTTATGTAGTTCTAAAATTCTTCAACCAGTTTAAGATGACTAGCACTAAAATAGTTATAGTTTTAAAGGTGGACAATGTTACCCCCTAGGGCTAAAGTAACCCGAGTTTACGGTAAATGATTTCAAAACTTAATTCAATTAATTTTTAGTTGATTATCCAAACCACTCGATACATAAGATCTTTATATTTCAAAAAGTGGGCGTTTTGGAGCGGATTTAGCAGTTGTTTTGGTTTGAGGTTACCCTTCCATACTTATCATATCTCGATGGTCTAAATATATGTTTGCTGTTTTTTTATGTTTACGTTTATTTGTTTTGAAACCATATGTTACATCTAAAATGACAAATTTATACTATTGGCTTTTTTAAAGAAATATATTCATATATTATACAGAACAATGTTTTAATCATTTAACCAAAATCAGATATTTTACTATTTTTTATATTTTTGATGACACTATAAAAGCTAAAGGCACTACTTTGGTATTAAATTGAAGCTAGTTAAATTTTCTACAAATTCCTATCTCATACTTTTCTCTAGGAGCATTAATTTAGTCAGTACGTAACTTGGAAAATGAACCTGCCACGAAATTTTCATTTTGTTGAAAAAAATGAGTCTTTGACCAGCTGTATCTCCGCAAAATTTATTTATACAAACAAATCTTGGAGCGATCACTAGTATATGTGGAAAGCGTCGATAGTTGACTTTATCGATAAAGGCGAACCCTGGCCGTCATTTAATTTTGCCCCGTTTATTCCGAGGTCTCGTAATGTGTTTAATGTATACAGATTTTAAATAAATGATTACATAATAATAATAACATTTATTTTATTTTCCATTTTGGGACAAACCTTGCATATCTGCGTGTGACAGCGTAAGTACCTACACGGGCGACGGCGTCGCCAGACATCAAAGGCATTTCCCTACTGTAGGGATTGCAATACTGTGACCAAACACCATCACTAGCATTGTTCATGCGCGTAACCATAGTTATAACAATGCTATAATAATTATAAAAGAACTGTCATTACCATGGCAATGTTAATTATAGAACTGTTTTCACGCTTCGGTTGCGCTATATGTTGTATTCTTTGATTATTTACTCTCTAGATAGAGTGTGGCCCTGTAATCGCTTCGACAAACACGGGCCAGTTTTTGAATGCTTGTGTGCGTGACTGCTTTGTCTGACACTTGCAGAACGTCATTCTATTTATCTCTGCGGGCATACGTAGGGATTCTAGCTAAAGACATATTTCCCGTGTTACTGGGAAAACTGATCATGTTAAGGTTTCGTTGTTGTGAAATGTTTGAAAAACGAAAAAGATATCAATTCGAATTGGAATGGTTGACTTCCTTTGGCAAAATACACTCACCGGGAAATTTTGCAGAACAAAATAAAAGTAAAACATTTTGAAAAAGTTATTTTTTTTCCCGAGGAAAATGTTTTAAGTTATTTGTTTTTCATACAGAAATTGGATAAAACGTCATTAATTAAGTGTTTTAAGAAGGGATCGTATACATTGTATAAATTTGGTATCTCGCTTATTATTTGATATTTTTGCTGTTCAATGAATTTATATAATAGAATAGTGTTATTACCTAAATTACACTGGAAAATATCAAGGAAATAATGCAAATTAAGGAAAATATTTCAATTTTAATTAATACCGGTATTGATACCTGGTTTTAAGAATTAAATATTGTTGTATTTGTGACACAAAAATATTGCGTTTAAAATTTAGACTTTTCATTATGTTCTGCTAAATATGCCGTGAGTAAAGTGGGAAGATGAAAAGTTAATAGAGAAATACAATTTTGCACACAACTTAATCTTTATTCGTATTAATTACCGTATCTTTGAATTTCTTTCTTGAATATTTTTATTATTTTCTACCATTTTCGACTTACACTTTGTTTTCTATTATTAATTTTATGTATACATATTTACACAATACATCCTTATGTAACTTTCATACTTCGACACTCACACCCCCAGGGAATTTCGTATTTCAAAACTGGCAACACCAACAAAAATGCCAAGATGGAATCGTAATAATTAGACATATTAAATTGATTGATTTTTGAAAAAAAATTACTATGAATTCTGAATTACTTTCGTACCACCGTTAGGTAAGTGCCTTTGCTGGTTGTTTTAATACGTCCTTTGTAATTTCGACCAACTTTAATAACGCAACTCGTCATTTTAGTGCCTTTTTAGCGAAATAAATTCTAACACATAACACGTGCGTATCCATTGACAACACAATTGGCACTAAGGAGCGGAAAGCTACTTATAGGCTAACAGTTAGCTGATAAAAATTTCGACGCATTCATGTCATCGAAGTTCTATCTAGAGAGTAAATAATCAAAGGTGGTATTCTGATACCGTTAACGATATCGTACGCGAGTAGAAAAAATATATTTTGTTCCATCCACTAGAGGTGCAGGGAAATAAACAATAGTTAAATAAAAAATACATATTCGACAGTTACTTTATTAACCTAAAAAGATATTATAGTACCTGATGTACTAGAAGCCCTTATAGGTCGAGGTATACAGTCACAAATAGCAAGAGACGTGTTCTCTGGAGACAATGATTCAAATAAACACTTATAGCACAAGTTATACTTGGATATAAACAACAAATAAAACCTTAATTTTAGGTTGGCTGTGAAGATACTTTCATTTTGATTTTGATTGTCGTTCAATTTATTGACTACGATAAAATTCAATGGAATGAAGTAACAACATGCCACGTGTGATTTTTGGCGAATAGTTTGCATGTGTTGAACCTTTAAAAATAATTTAGTCTTACCGGATCTAATACCAACAATCACATTTTTATTTAAATTAAATTTAAGCTACGCGGCCAATCCTGACCTTTTAAAAACAACAAAGACCAAGATACAGTTAGTGGTTTTATGACGACAACCATATAACCGTTATGTGTTTACTTTACAGTCATAAGTAGACACCATTCAAAATATATACGTTTTTAATTTATTTATGCAACAGTGTTTGACAACTAACACATACAATGCTTTTATACAATGTGTTTAGAGCAACTTAAAAATAACAGTCTTAGTAATATTAAAAACCCGGACATTAAAGCGGCGGCCGCGGGCGACAGAAACCACCAATCTGTGGCTCATTAGCAGAAATCGGAAATTCCGATACATATTTACTTAACATTTGGCTGCATCATTGTTGTTCAGTTGTATGGAAGCGGACTCAATTTTAATTTATGAAAAAAAAAAACTGGATATCTTAATAAACAAATTACCGCCAACATAAATTTATATTTAAGTATTTGAAGTTATTTTACATTTATAATTTAATTAATTTAATTTAATTTACCTGTAACTCATCGAACTAAGTAACGAAGTTTGAGGAGAAATTGACGTGAAGTTTTATCCTAAATGTAAGATAATAAATGTGGCGTTATCTATGAAAAGGGACCTTATTGTCGGTGGCGCTTATGCCGCACTGCGTCACGCGACGTTGTATTTATATGGGAGCATCTTTAATAATGGCGGAAGCGCCATCGAGAAGAAGGTCCCTTATCACATAGATAACGCCACAAATATTTAAACTACGTTTAGTAGAATTCCGGAATTCCGGAACTTATATTATTAAAATAATATTTCTAAAAAGCCGATGCCATAGTTGTTTAACTCTTTCCAGGGTTTTGTCAACTTTAGCTAAATATCTATCCGAATTTCTGATCCCTGCTCATTAGTCATTACTTTGAAGGTGTTCGATAACTTAATATCAGAGGCCGGAATTTTTATGGCACTTTTCAATAACGCTAGTGACTTCTCGTTTATCGACTTCCGTTATACATAATATATCGATAAAATACAATACAGAACACAAAAAGTGTCATAAACTACTTGAAAAGGTAAGGAGAGGTAAATTACAGAAGGTCTGATCGCAAAAAGCTATCTCTTCCAGATAACCTTTGGCTAGATGAAAATTTGAAATTGACATATTGGAAAACAATATTTATTAATAAATCAGTAATGAATTCCAAAATATGGCCCCCAATAGCTAAGCCATTACAGCTTCTACAACTTCATGTTCAAAATTTGTGTTATTTCCAACAAGATAAGTGTTTCTTAGGCCAATTAAAAAAAAAAACATCATATTTACCACATTTGGTTTACGAAAAGTTGCTAACAGTCTATTTTGAGCCGATAAATGAGAAGTCACTATGATAGCCCGAATATGCCACGAAAATTCCAGCCTCTGCTTAATATATACTGAAATAAGGTCGAACTGATTGTATTAGATTCGCGGTGAACCTGGCATTGTTATTACTATCTAAATACTACAAATTTAATACTGATATATAGAACACTACACAACGGAACTGTCTACTAACCATACCCGTTATCAGTGTTGCAGAATCATTGAAAACGCTAGGGTTGGCATTGCACATATATTTTTTAACATGTGCCTAGGTATATTTTCATTTTCATTTTCATATAACCACCATATTGATGCAGCTTTTTTAATTTATATATTTTAAGTTTTAAAACAAAATAAAACCTTTTTTCGGCCAGTAATTAAAATAAGTTTTATTCTTTTATTAAACTCGTTAATAGGTGGTTGCGTCATTTATTTGTCAATGTTGATTAATTTCTATGTTAGTATTCAGTTAAAATCATGAATTTCCTCAATGATCATGATGAATTTTCCCAGTTTAATAGAGAGCTGATGTCGAAATTACAAGTAACCCGAAAGAGACGCGGAAATGGTTCGTAAATTTAGTACATATAATCACAGTATGTAAATTAGGTAAAGCAATATGTCAATGAAAACCGGCTCGATGGTCCGATGATATTAGAGAGAATGCTGGCCCTCTATGGACCAGACTAACTCAAAATAGGGCAACATGGAAAAGAATTGGAGAGGCATATACCCAACAGTGGGCATGTAAATAAAATGCTGCAGAAGAAGAAGAAGAAGAGAATATGTCAATGTCAAAATTGCATATATGAAGTTGAACAGTCTTAAAAAAAAACTGTTATACCTTTAAAAACATTTCTCTAACAAAAACGTTTTATATACCAATATGTCACATGTCACATTGACAATGAAATAAGTAATCTGCGACAACCCTATGACTAAGTTACAATGGGTCTGCAACACTGATAACGGGGTTTGCTACTAACATGATGATTGATCGAGATGAAGTGTTCAAAATAAATCAGTGAACAATACGGTAGACACTCAGATTTCGTAGGATTTAGATTTCTATAGTAAATTGATCACGAAAAAAGGACGACAAATCCGTTTATTAGTTAGAACCTAAACCAGAGTAACCACCAGTATCTCCGGATACATAGTTAAAACTATATTTGGAACTAATAAACGAATAACGATTTATTAGGGTTTTGAGTAGGACATGCAACGCAAAATTACAATACGCAGAGCAATTATTACGTTAATAACTATTAAATAGATATAAACCCCGACATATCATTTCGACCCCTACTTTCAAGGCTAATATCTGTAAAATAGCTCCCAACTGATTTTAATAAACTGCGTCGGGTGTCCAAAATGAAATAGCCGTCCAAGTACTTATTTAAACTTATAACATTTGTAAATCACACGAGGGCCAGGAGCAGCCTTCGGCTCGCGGGCCTCCCCACCTCGGCCGTACTTCACGCGACTCAACTCGCCACTCTACGGTGAACAATCATCCAATTTTCTAATTTAATTTTACATATTTTCAGTCGAGTACGCTTATAAGTATATTTCAGATCGTAAATTCTAACACTGTTCATTATGATTTCTCCGTTTATTTCTAGGATACCGGTAGCTAACCTAACGACGTAACGGTAGTTAAGAGAGCTTTCGGTATAGTGGGTGGACTGATGTAGTTCAAATCAACTGATGACTAATACAGGCTGTACACTAGTGTACACACTCGCCGGCAGAGTGCAACCGGGACATGGTGAGACGAGACAAAGAGCGACAGAGACAAGTCGAAACTAGTATGTACACACTCGCTCTTGGCCTGTCTCGGGGTGTCTCATTGACTGTGTACAGCTTTGCTGGCATATGACTTGTAGAAAACCGACCTAATCACGTTTACCTGTCGGGTAAAATACGTACGCATATGAACCGTATAATCCGGATAAATTTCGGCGTTGTCTATATGGTACAGCGCCGGTTCCGGCGCCGAGGGCGTGCTATTCGGCAAGGTGCGCGGCGGGTGCGGCCGACGCGGCGGGCGCGGCTGGGGCGGCGGGCGCGACGAGTGCGGCGGGCGCGGCGGGCGCGACGAGTGCGGCGGGCGCGGCGGGCGCTACCGGCGCGGCGGGCGCGACGGTCCCGGCGGGCCCGGCGGGGGAGTTGGGGATGGCACGGAGCGTGGGCGCGGCTCGCAGCGTCGGCGCGGCAGACGCCGCAACGGCCGCCCCAGCCGCGCCAACGATTAGGTACCCGCCCGACGTCACCACTCGCTTACCTGCGCTATCTTCATTACTCGTCAACTGCAATCAATACGAAGACCACCATAACAATAGCTTACCCGTGTTGTAATAGTACATTACTAAAGAGAGTTGGAAAATGGCTATTGCGGGACGAGTATGAGTTAGCGTGGCCGAGACACAACCGCCCTTCCCGGTTGAGGCTTGTATAATGCCTTTCTCCAATAATGCGAGAAAATATAACACACTCGTTAGTAATATTAAACACAGTCTCAATATTTCTTTTAAAAAAAAGGAACATTGTCGCCATTATCATCAAAACTACTAATAATTTTATTTACCTATATTCGAAACAGATACTGTCGAGTTCATAAATATGTTAACACTTGTACCTTGTCACTCTAATCGCAGTGACAATTCATATATATGGCAGTTTAAACATGACATTAAATAGACAAAATACTAAAGAGTATACATATTTATGAACTCGACTGTACGATTAAAAGCCGAGCCACACCGGTTGCGTGACGTGCACGTGCATGTGCGCGTTCGCTTTCCACTGCGTTGTATAGAGACATGTCGTAATGAGAATTCAGACTATACAACGCAGTGGAAAGCGAATGCGCACGTGCACGTGCATGTCATGCAAGCGGTGTGGCTGGCCCTTTAGTATGAAACTGGAATAAAGCATTAAATAAAATAACAAATTTAAAAACAATAAATTAAATTCGAATAAATTAAGAGTTTAAATTATAAAATTTCTAACGCGTTAAAGATATTTCGGATATATATTGTTTGATATAAATACGCGGTAAACGTTTTATTCTATGACATTTTAAAAGTAAAATAAACAAAAGAATTTTGATTGCACGAGTGTTTGGCTGTTTGGAGTTAGTTATCGTAGTCCAGACATGGCTTCGAGGTGAGTGAAGTGAAAGGGAGTACATAAAGGTCCCCCGACTGCAATCGAGAAAGACGAGAGTGTGTAGATACATTCACGGTCATAAACCTCCATAAACTTTTTCGCCTTATGTCATTGAAATATAGAGAAAATGTGTAAACATGTTTATGACTGTGACTGTAGACTTATATTCTAGTTTACATTTATTAAATTAAATACCATATCTAAAATTTATTTCTAACTTTTTTCAGTTTGTTTTTAAACAGCAGTCAGGTTTTTTTTTGTATATTTACAAAATGACAAATTATAAAAAAAACTTACGAAATATTTTATAAATGCTGTAACTTTATTACATAACTGAAGCTATATATACAATAGTAATAATAAACAAAACAAGGTCTTATCCTAACTAGCTAAACGTATGTTAAGTAAAACTGTGTGTTAAGTTAGTTATAATTGTCTTTTAGAGCTACAAGCTACTACTTATATGCTGCCGGCGAGTAGAAATGCAATGTCAATGAAAATTTCCTGGCACCTGGCGTTTATTTAGCAAAGGGTCTTTTTTTAAGCTTGATATTTTTAATTTAGTTACATACAATACAGGTATTGCAGATTTAGTCAGTCTACTAAAGCCTTTCTTTGAATACGTCTGTGGTACGAAAATGGGTCAAACACACAACAGACGACTTATTTGGCTTGAACAGTTGATCACGCCTAACTCGTGCCAATATTGAAAAGATCTCGTGAAAAGCTTTAATTTAAAAAGGGAAGTAATTAAATGGTCAGCCGTTATTAAAATTGATTCGCAAAAAAAATAAGCAATTAACTCATTCGGGCAGCATACAAAGATTTGGCAGGCAATAAATAAAAATCGGGCGACAACCCTTGTTCAGGAAACAATTTACAAACGGTTAACATTTTAACCAATATCAATCTGCCTTTTTTATCATTGGTCTGCCTAATAAACAGTCGAGATGCAAAATAATTATTTGGGCAGCAAGATTTTACAATTGGTCAGCAGAGAAAACATGTCTGTAAGCAGTTTAATTGAGAGGTGTGCATATTAAAATAATGGTTATCTATATAAATAAGTGGATTGCGTTTAGTTTGAAAAATAAGCAGTGTTCATTATTGTGGGCGGGGCGAAATCAGACCACGTGACGCGAGCACCCAAGCCACAGTATATAAATAAAGCAGTACAGAAACTAGGCGTACTTTTCAAGATAAATACCTCCTCTCCAATTGAGCGTAAGGGTTGTCAACTAATATTTTGTAAAACTGAAAAACGTTTTTTTTTATTGTATCTCAGCTAGTTAGTGCAAAGTCGATACGTGTGGTCTGCGACAACGAATCCGTTGACAGATTGAGAAAAAGTTGCCACCATCTTTAACTTTTTAGTTATTCGACTGATTGCTTCCAAAATTGATATGTAGGGATCTGTGTGGTCTCCGACAACGAATCCGTTGACAGCATGAGAAAAAGTAGCCGCCATGTTGAACTTTTTAGTTATTCGACTGATTGCTTTATAAATCGATATGTAGGGATCTGCGTGGATTTCAACAACGAATCGGTTGACAGAATGAGAAAAAGTAGCCGCCATCTTGAACCTTTTAGTTATTCGACTGATTGCTTCCAAAATCGATATCTGGAGATCGGTGTGGTCTCCGACAACGAATCCATTGACAGAATGGAAAAAAGGAGCCGCCATCTTTAACTTTTCAGTTTTTGGACCGAATTCTTTGAAAGTCGATATTTGGGGATCTGTGTGGTATCCTATAGCTCTTGAAATTGAGTCATCTGTCAACGGATTTGCTGTCGGAGACCACATAGATCCCCAGATATCGATTTTGAAAGCAATCAGTCGAGTAACTAAAAAGTTCAAGATGGCGGGTACTTTTACTCAATCTGTCAACGGATTAGTTGTCGCGAGATCACATAGATCCCCAGATATCGATTTTGGAAGCAATCAGTCAAATAACTAAAATTTCAAGATGGCGGCTACTTTTTCTCATTCTGTCAACGGATTCGTTGTCGGAGATCACATAGATCCCCAGATATCGATTTTGGAAGCCATCAGTCGAATAACTAAAAAGTTCATGATGGCGGCAACTTTTTCTCAATCTGTCAACGGATTCGTTGTTGGAGATCACATAGATCTCCAGATCTCGACTTTGGAAGCAATCAGTCGAATAACTAAAAAGTTCAAGATGGCTGCTACTTTTTCTCAATCTGTCAACGGATTCGTTGTCGGAGATCACATAGATCCCCAGATATCGATTTTGGAGACAATCAGTCTAATTACTAAAGAAAGAAGAAAGAATATAAAATGCAAAGGAAACCGTTCCTCTCGAAGCGACACTCGCGTCTAACAGCACGCCATGTCCGCTTAGCGGTCTCGTAGAGGCGTGCGTCTGTGTGAGTGCGTCGTTTCGAACGTTTGTTTGTAGCTTCTTTACTGCTTTATATCTATACTGTGCCCAAGCGTTGGTATTTTTGAGGCTAAGTTAAGTTTTGTCACACAAATTTAGAAATCACAATCACACCCTAGATTAAACAAAATTTGTATCATAAATATGAAGTAGGTTAGGTTAGGTTCGTTTTTATATCAGGCCCGGAGGGCCCGAGCAACCCAGAAATAGGAGCTCCGCGTCAGCGGAGCTCCGTCGACTCTGTTAAATTTGTAAATTTGATGGTGGATTTGGCACATGTGCGTTGCCGGCACGGCAGTAAATTTGCCCCCTTTTTTTTGATGGACACAATGAAATATTTTGCTTACCTACTGATTGCTTACCAAAATTGGATTAACTGTGGGTCGCTCAATGCAGCTCAAATATTTAATTTGCTGACCAAAATAATTTAGTGCAGTTCAGTATATCATTAATTGCAGACAGATTTATAAATGTTTGCTAACCATAAGTTGCTTACCAACTAGCTATTTTGGCTGACCAAATACATATTTCTGTTCACCAAAATTGGAATATTTTGCTGATCGATTAAATGATACCCATTTAAAAATAAAATATATATTAATATAAACACTTTTTTTATCATAGGTCAAAACAAACCAACTCGATTTATTTAAATTAAAAAAAGTAAAAAAGTAATAGTAAGACCATGAATTTTAACATTTGATGTGAAATTTTGTTTAGAAAAATGAAAAGCTGACATTTACCGTAAGGACATACATCTGACATTATCGTAAGTACCTATTACTCATAAATGTACCCACTTGAGAAGTACGCATCATTTCCCTATCATAATTTAAGTGCATGATAAAATGATAAAGAGATACGTAATTAGTAGGTACCTGGTTGTAAGCAACAAATCAAGCCGTCTCCTGAGCCGAAAGACGCGTAAATTATTTTGTCCATCGCAATGCGGCTGGCTGATTATAAAGAAATAATTAAAAAATGTGTACCATTTTCAAAATTTTATCTTTTTGTTTCTGTGATTTTCATTGTACGATTTTTGCATTGTGCTGTAATTTTTTTACATAACCATGGCGTATCAAAATAATTTTGATTTAATGGAAGCATACTTTTTGAACCACAAAAACACAACATTAGCCTTACAATGGCACCACGAAAGATATCCTGATAGAAATACACCATCTCGATTTATTAGATTCATATTCAGATTCAGATTTTATTACTCGATATAACACAGTATAAATTACATGACATGTCAAATTATATGCAGTTACATTGAGGTCGTCAGAAATATAGAATTAAATACTAATAGTATAAAATAAATATTTAAAAAAAAAACAAAAACCTGCCTTCAAAAATGCATAAAATAACTTCTTTTAAAATGGTAGGTCAGTCCAACTGCATTCGGCTTTTGGTTTAAGATATTGTGGGACACCGACTTCAGTTGGACTGACCTACCATTTTAAAAGAAGTTATTTTATGCATTTTTGAAGGCGGGTTTTTGTTTTTTTAAACATTTATTTTATTTTATACTTTTTAGTGATCCTGTTTATGCTGTTACGTAGCTCCACTTCTAAATATTAATGAGAAACTATAGAACATTTCAAGCTCGCCGCAGAGAACGCCGCGGGAATGTCATAGTCATATTTAAACCTAAATGTGCTTCGTCATAGTCACTCAACTACCTTAATCGAAAAATCTTATCGCCACCCTTTAAATATGTACCGTTAAGGAGTTCCGGTAGCCATCTGTGGTCTTCATCATCAGTTCCACTTCACCATATAGTACTTTTCAAACGCAAATGAACGAGTTACAGTGAAAAATACCAAAATCGCTATAGGTGTGCCTATAATATTTGAAGAGTTCTCTTGATTTCTCCAAGATCCCATCATCAGATCCTGACGTGTTGACAATGGGACCAACTAGAAAGTATACCCATTCAAACAACGAAAAAAAATTTCAAATCGGTCCAGTGGCCTTCGAGTAATCGGGGAACATATGTACATAAAAAAAAATATCCCGACGAATTGAGAACCTCCTCCTTTTTTTGAAGTCGGTTAAAAAGTAAAAGTCAACACAAATACAAAGTACATTAAAAAGGAAAAAAAAGTCAATCTTATTTACAAGTCAAATTCCATATACTCATTTACAGAATAGGGTGGGTTATCCAACAAAAGATTCCTAAGCCGGCGCCTAAACATTTCGTCAGATGGTCCGCGTTTGAGTTCTTCGAGTTATTTGCCGACGAAGTTTATTGTTGCAAACGAAGAAATATTTGATCGGACAAACATAATGATTTCGAATATGTATGTAGTGAATAGTGCGTCATTATGCGGTGCGCTGTGAAAATGCCCCGACAAGTATGTCTTGGCTTCGCCCCCACCAACATACGCACGGCACGTTTCTGCATCAGCATTAGCCTGTTGGCATCCGTAGTTTCCCCATAAGGGTGTGCCGTACGAAATCAGTGATAGTGCAAGCGGTACACCCCGATTTTTCAGTGAAATGCTGCAAATGGTGTTAAAGTCATGAAAATTGGAACGATTGATCTTTAGGCCATAAGAATCAATTTAAGCCGTAGCTCGGAAAAAAACAAAAGAGGAGACGAGTTACGACGTCATCTTTATTTTGTATTGGAAAAAAAATTTTGTTCCGATACCTATCGTGTGTGGTATCTAATGAAAGGGCTTACTAAGCCGATTCTAAAACTATATCACATCATTATATTTCAGTCACTTGTTTTAAATCAAAATAAAAAAAATAATTAAAAACATATCAAGTTTGGGCTCCTCCAGATATTATACGGTTGAATCATTATTTGTAAAATATACCTAAAATGATACTTAATAGCCTCATTTCCAACCCCAAGAAAGCAATTTGGAAAACATTTAGATTTAGTATTTTTTTATAATTTTTTAATATTATCAAATCACAAGTAGTTGAAACATGTATAAAAAGTTCAATTTTAGACACTGAGGATGATAAATACTAATGCGAGAGGAGTTTTTAATCATATTTATATTATCTACACATTGGTTAGGCCCTGGAATATGACATAGGATAGTTTTTATCCCGGAAAATTGGACAGTTCCCGAGGGAGCAGCGATAAACGACTTCTACGCGGACGGAGTCGCGAGCGAAAGCTAGTAAATAATATAAATATGATTGAAAATTCCTCTCGCATTAGTATTTATCATCCTCAGTGTCTAAAATTTAACTTTTTATACATGTTTCAACTACTTGTGATTTGATAATATTAAAAAAAAGACATACAAAATGTAAATATTTTCAAAATGGCTTTCTTGGGGTTGTAAATAGGTATAAGCAATTTCAGCTTACGCAACGCAAAGACTGCACTACTCAATCTACCACACAACAGGTCAACATGGCACTTCCAATTAAGATTCGAGTCCAGGGTGAAGCCGAGAAACCTACACTGGGCGCATACAGGCATCGGACTATTTGCAACGCACGGAGGAACAGGAACACTACGCCCCGAAAAAATCATGACGTTTGATTTTGTTATATTCAGGAGCAAGCCGTTACACGAAAACCACTTCAGCAGTTGATCACATGCATCATGAATTTTCCCAGCGAGCTGGTCATACGTGCGCGCGCAAACTATGACCGTTGTGTCGTCTGCGAACTGCACAGGAACGCCAGCCGTGATGCTGGTCGGAAGATCATTGACGTAAGTCAGAAATAGGGTGTTTACCAAGGCGGATCCTTGAGGGATCCCTATTGAGGGTGCCAACATGAGATTCGAGTCTCTTGCCGCCCGCAGACAATTTTAAAACTTGTTTCCGGTCACGCAGAAATGACGTAAGTAGACGGTGGGAGGTGTCCTGTATCCCATAATAGTGCAACTTATCCAAAAGCAGCTCGTGGTTTATCACAAAATATGCCTGCCATCTTATTTTTATCGTCGAGACCGGAAACAATACAGTCGAATACTTGGCGCGCCGCAGCAGTAGTGGACATCTTTTGCCTGTATGCGAATTGGTGGTCCGTCAGCAAGTCGTTGCCTTCAAGGTGGCCCATTATGTGAGACGATAGGATGGATTCAACAATTTTGGAAACTGTGGGAACTATCGTTATTGGCCTATAACAATTGACGTCAAATTTATCACCCTTCCCCTTAAAGACAGGACACACCCTAGTACTCTTAAGAACGTCAGGGTACACACCGGTGTCGAAAACAATATTTATTAAAACTACTAATATACCAGAGATCGCTGGCCATATAGAAAGAAGTATGTTTGGCGATATGTCATTATGAAACGGTTGGTGGATAATCTGCTAAATTTGGGACGTTTCGATCATCGCTTACCACAACCGCGGCACCAAATGATAAACACTGACGATGAACTCGACATTTTGATATACTTTGAGGCAAATCCTAAAAGTTCAGTGAGGGTAGGTGAAGAAGAAATCGGAATTTAGAAAAGGAAAATACACCGTGTACTGAAGAAATACAAATTCAAAAGTTACCGACATCTGTCGGTTGCAAAATCGATATCTATCGATTTTGGAAGCAATCAGTCTAGTAACTAGAAAGTTCAAGATGGCGGCTACTTTTTTTTATTCTGTCAACGGATTCGCCGTCGGATATATCACACCGAATATCGATTTTGCTCTAGCTAGCTGAGATACAATAAACGAAACATTTATTCAATTTTGCAAAAAATTCAAGTACAACCCTTACGCTCATTTGGAGAGTAGGTATTAATTTCGAAAAGTAGGCCTAGCTTCTTTACTGCTTTAGCTATATATATACTGTGAGTGTGCGCAGGCAGACCGAAATATTTGGAGTCAGGGAGTTGCCCTCTATCCCGTCAGCCTAGCATAATCCATTTCCGAGATCGTTACCAAATTCGTCGTGACCGTAATATTAGTCATCCTAACTTGGTTGTGTTACACGAATCGGTCAAAGTCGGATATATATTCGTATATTAAGAAATGAAATGCTATTCTGCAGATTCCATATGACACATGACGTGATTGACGGGGCGTGTCAGTTTAATTGACAAACCTTGGGAATAGATGAATTCAATAAACATTCTTAGTCGACCAAGGAAGTGCCTTACCACTATTAATGACATCTACACTATACTACACTATAATATTATAAAGAGGAAAGATTTGTATTTTTGTATGTTTGTAACTCAAGTTGAGTTGATTGCTCAAAAATGACTAGACTGATTTCAAATATTATTTCTCCGTTAAAATGCTACATTATCCCTGAGTAACATAGGCTACTTTTTATCCCGGTTAAAATGAACGGTTCCCGTGGGATGACAAAAATACGAATTCTATGCGGACGAAGTCGCTGGCAGAAGCTAGCTTCCTAATAAATAAAGTAGTATTTCTCTAAGGCTTGAACACCAGAGAAGCCATTAAAAGTCACCGCCATGAAGTTCGGGAGGCCAAGCGACGAACAGACACATTTGTTCACGCCTTGTTGGCTTTATGCGAAACAGACTTTTAGCAGTAAATAGAGGCAAGCGGTGGAAACCTGGAAACACATGTTACCAGATAGGTTGATTGCGAAAGTATTTTTTAAAACGTTATTGTCAAGTTTTATGTAGCACAGTTTTTGGTTAAGTTTTAAATTTGTTTTTTTATTCGATTGTAAATTAAATTCTACCATTACCTATCCGCTTAACATTCATTATTTTAAACTGGTTTTCGAAATTAGTTTCGATTTTAGTGGCATTTCATTTCACGACCGTGAAGTGTTTATTATCGGATTATCTGTAATAAATACTTCTTGATATCACCTTCTTATGGTAAATATGTCAGTACATTGGAACCATTTTCTAGCGATCGGCAATCTTCGTTTTTGTATGACACACGAGTGAAAAATAAACTGTCAGTTGCGAGTGCAAGCGTGATAGCGATAGCTAACCGAAAGCTATTAAGAAGCTACTGTAGGTAAAGTTGGTATTGCCAACAAGTTGTGCGCTGTTATTTGCGTTACGAGGGGCAACTGTGCTCAATTATGCCAGCCCGACGTAACGAGCGCGGGACGATCATTTCCGACCGAAATAAGAAATGGAGCAGTTTTTGACAGGTTTCTTCTTTCCCTCCTACGTCAGGAATAATAATATGTTAGTATTGTTTTGATGGTTACTATGGTCACGTTAAAACCACAACTACTATTGGCTCAAACAGAACTCGGGTTTCATTAGTCGTATCGTAACAATAGGGTTGCTATGGTCACGTTTCAATAACGACAAATGGTGTCATTCGTGTAACACAACACAACCAAGTTAGGATGATAAGCTAGTGGCTCAACAATCTCGTGTTATTGTTATTGCAAAATAATAGCCTATTGCCTTGATAATAAAGGTCTAAATAACATAATTAACCCATGACTTCAAATGTCAGGCGTCTCAGATAACGGAAAATACGTCATAACATAATTGTGCATATCTTTCACTCCGCCTCCGTTAGAAAAGTCAGCCTTACCGATAATTAGCTGTCACAGAAACTTTTGTCAAAACTGGTAGACCACTTCCTTGGTCGACCGTACAACGGCCTTTTGAGTTACAAAAAAAAGGGAGAACAACATACGCTATGAAATTAAGCGGTCCACGCACGTCCTTTTTGCAATGCTGAAATGTTTCTAACTTTAAGATTGGCTGACTTCTATACGAACTCCCACCCATCATTTAACTCATTAGGGGGTGACTTTGAAAAATTCAATTCGTACTCAATAAATCTCTAGGGCACGGAAGCCTATTATGTATTATAAATAAACGTAAATTGGCTCTTGGCATCGGGTGCCAAACCTAGCTCACTTGCTTCGTAGTCAGGGTACTTAAACTAACAATCTCGTCGTAAAATTGATTCAAAAGCTATTTCAACAAACTCAAAATTACATAATTTAAGAATCACCCTCACAAAAGCCTAAATACGCTGATGGTGGTGTAAAATGAATAGATGTAGTGCAATATCATACGACATCGTATTTGGTCAGGAACTATCGTGTTCTTGTTGTTTTATCAATTAGCTTATCGAGGGGTACTAAAGCTGACTGGGAAAGCAACATAGATAGATTTTATTCCGTCCAAAAACGATGCCTTACTTTTATTCATATATCTGTACGTGGCGTGTTATGAAACTCATCACATTGGCCTGGCGGCAGAATCCGCCGCAGCTCAATTTACCCAGCGTCAGATTAATTAAAGCTCCGGTGAGGAATCCTTAAGGTGACGAACCTGCTTGTGCGCGCGCGGCGAGATCAACGCGGGCACTGCGCCGGCGTTCACGCACTTTATAACTTGGTTTCCACTCGTGTCCTCCATCATGGTCACTGCAACGGGATGTACAACTTTACTTTCGTATGTTGTTAAAGCCGTGTAGGTGGCGATGTTTGTATTTGATATGTCATTACGGGTATGGGTTGTGGTTTATGTGTTTTCGCACTCGCTCCCTCTGCCTCAAAGGCAGGTTGTGCACTAATGAACCGGCCGGATAAGAATGCCAGACGATGTTCAAGTATTACTACATCTCCTTAATATACCTGTACTCCAGTAACTTTAGTCAACATGTGTTTGCGTCAAATCCGGTAGTTCTGATTATTTGCTGACTTGTTTATGATGTTGGCCCAATGAATAATCCAAGTTTGTGACCTCGAGCGCCGAACGCAACATTGTCAAAATAAAAAAAACCGGCGAAAATTTCGGACTTTTACAGTTTCGGCGATTATAACCCTAAAGGACTAGCTTTTGAAAGTACCTTCTCAGGACGTTTTCAAAGCGGACTAAATTTGCTACCATATGAGAATAAAATTGTCTCTGGAGACGTCGCAATTTTTTGCTATTAGGGCGTTCTGTTAGGAGTAACATAGTTCACTTTGTGATACCAGCACCAAATTTTAGTATGTTGCTAAACATGTTATTCTATCTTAAAAACCGTCGGGACCCCATCTGTAAAGTGTTTGGATCCGGAGATATGACGTCAACAAAATGGCGGCCGCTGTATTTTAAAAATTACGAATAATTCTGCTTATTATTATTACATATACATTTCGCACTTTCGGAACAATAGTGACCTAATTCATAATTTCAGCTTTCAAACTTCAAGTCATAAATTTATTATTATAGAGACCTAACTATTGTTCTGAAGGTGCGATTTGTAGGGTATCAAATGAACGGAAATTAAAAGTTCTATGATGGTATTATACACAACAGTAGCTGAGTGTTACGGAAATATTTTAAATTATACAAAAATACTTTAAACATAAAACTTCCGTGAGACTCAGACCTATTAAGGAGATCACACCGGGTTACTCACGTAAAAATTGTCGATAAACGCTACGTGAGTAACCCGGTGAGATCTCCTTAATATATACAAAAATATATAATCTATAGAAACTCACTATTTTCGTTTACAGCCTCGGAAGTATACACTACGAGGGGTGATCCATAAGTTTTGATAATCGGTATTAAAAATGGGAGATATGTAAATCGTTATATTTTAATTGGAATGAGCACACTTTCTATATTTCCGAACACTTATTAACGTCATTCAATTGTTTTATTTTACCACTATAAAAATATTTTTACTTTTGGAGGGCAAAATGGCCAAATTTTGTACCTTCACTATGTCATCACCAGCTCGTGATTCTTATGTAGTTGTTTTTGAACATTAGTGAATGAAGTAGTCGAAAGTTAGGGCTAAATAACGGAGAGAGCGGTTATCAGCTCTGATCTTTGGTCGACGAGCAGCACCCTTATCAATTAGAAGGCTCTGAAGCACAATTCCTGCCGAAAATTCGTAATTTTTTTTCTTCAGCTTATTTTTATTATTTTGCCATAATTCATCATCATCATCATCATCATGTCAGCCGAAAGACGTCCACTGCTGGACATAGGCCTCCCCCAAGGCTCTCCATAATTAGGATACAATAATGTTATATAACTCTCCTAGATTACTCGAACTCAATTGCTAAAAACTAATGTCGCAGTATTTGTTTATAGGCCTCAATAATCCTGGAAAAGGCCAAAAAAAACCACCCTACATTTTGGTGACAGAACTGGAGATAAAAAAATCCATACATACATACATAATCTCACGCCTTCGTTACCAGAGTGGGGTAGGCAGAGCTACAGAAAAAAATCCACTGCAATGATAACTTATTTATCCTTTAAATCATAATGATAAATCAAGGTTTCATTTTCAATAACAATATTTTTTATTAGTGTACCAGAACTTTTTCCACACAGCTCCAAATTATTACCAAACTAACTCTTATTTTTGCAGTCTTGTAGAATTGTTAATACAGATGTTTTTTGTTTAGCTCTCACAGGAAAACAAATGAATAATGTATACATTTTTTTTCTCTAATTTAAGTTTCATTAGTGCCATGGTATAGTCCACATTAAAAGAATATCATTATGTAGATGGTTCTTACTGATTCTCAAAACTTATGGATCACCCCTCGTATATATACTAAAATGATGTATGGCAGATATAACGAAAAATTTATTGGCTATCTAATAAAAGAAACCAGAACTCGATCGGATGAAAAATGTTTGAATTTATCTGAGTTTTTTTTTTTATTATTTAAAATATTTTCGTAACTAGTAACGAGTAGTACACTCAGTTAATGTTGTATATATATTAAAGATAAAGATAAAACGATAAAATATGTTGATTTAGTAAGTAGGCCGCACGGGCACTATTACACGTTAAAAATCTACCAGCGCTTCGCAAGAGACCACTGCTGAGAAGAAGCGCCTAAAGAAGCTCAACAGTCAGTCGTTTTTTAAATATATATATAGCTTATGATATTACACAATCTTAAAACTTAACCTAGCATTATATGAAACAATGAATCTAACAGAAAATAAAAAATAAATATATTAATGCATAGTTCAGCAGGAAAAAGTGTCAAAACTCAAAATTTTCACGAGAGCTAAATAAGGAGTAGTAATAAAAGAATAAAAATTATACAAATGATACTTACCTTTGACGGTGCAAGAAAACCATACATTCTCCTACAGAAGCCGTGTCCCCTAGACAATATACAATGTTTACATATTTTTATGACTACGTTATTATTAAGTTATTTAGGTGTTTAGTTCAGGCTAAGCCTTTTTATCTGTTTGATAGTCCTCGCCCTATAGTAAGCTTTAGACATCAACGACTTTTTCAAGTAATTTTTAAGTACTGGAATTGGTAACTTTAAATCAGGTAATTTATTATAGATATGGATGCATTGACCTACAAATGTTTTATAAACCTTACGGACACGAAACTATTTAATAGTAATTTTATTTTTAATTATTGTATTCAAACTATGTATATCACAATTCTTAATAAAAGAGTCTTGACATTAATGACATAAATAATATTGTCTTAAATAAATTGTGACGCTACTGTCTAAATACAAATTTCTTTAAATAGTAATCTTAAGAAATCACGGGAGTTTAGGTTATATATAAAACGTATGGCTTTTTTTTGTAACACGAATATCGTCTGTATGTCAGCAGCTTTTCCCCAAACCAGAAAACCGTATGACATAACACTATGAAAATAACTATAATAAACTAAGCGAGCTGTCTCAACATAACATTGGTAAGTTGCCTGATCTTCCTAACAGCATAAAGTGCCGAACTTAATTTACCTGCTAGTACTGCTAGATGGGGACTCCATTGCAAGTTTTTGTCTATAGTTATCCCTAAGAAAAGCGCTTTACCTACGATTTCCAAATACTCATCATTTAGAAATATACTAGATTCTACCGGTCTAACATTAGGCAAAGCGAACCTAACACATTTAGTTTTCTTAGCATTGAGTAGCAAATTGACACTAGTAAACCAATTAAGTACTTTACCTAGCGTGGCGTTTATCCTACTAATCGACGGATACATAATCGACGGATTTTCCGTCTACCTTGAAAATTAACGATGTATCATCAGCAAATAGCACAATATCACAAAGGTTATCTACCGTGGGTGGTAAGTCATTAATAAAAAATAAGAAAGGACCTAATATAGCCCTGAGGCACACCTAATTTAACAGCTGCTCCAATGGACTGTTTGGTTTACAACAACCGTTTGTGTTCTATCAATAAGATATGAAGACATAAGATTTAGAGAATTATTTGACAGACCATAATGTTCTAATTTGAATATAAGAGTCGCATGATCTACGCAATCGAAAGCTTTGGAAAGGTCACAAAAAATCCTATTGCATCAAAAGATTTCGAGAATATTGTATATATATTTAAAGTGTACAGATACTGCATCAGTTGTGGATAGTCCTCTGGTGAAGCCAAACTGATTACTGTTAAGCAGTTTATTTCTATTGAAGTGACCTAACATATCTTTTAACATTAACTTCGCAAAAACTTTACTTAAAAAAGGTAGAACAGAAATTAGTCCGGGCGGCTGCTGCAAATTTACCTACCCCATCGACTAACAGAAAAATACCGCCTTCCACGAAAAGAACACCTAAAATAGGTAAGAAAAAATGTGGTCTTCCGGGGCTCAGCTTGGGGGGTAATACGCAATGAAAAGATATATGGTCCGCTGCTGACCATAATTTTACCTCATTTAGTTACAAAAGGAAAACTTTTCGTTGGTTTTAGATACGATTAATAGAGTCTAAAAAAACATGTCTGCCGAGCCTAGTCTCGGAGGGTTCCTCAGTCCAACCATTTTTAGCGGCCAGATGGCGAGGTCAATTTTACTCCATCGAGTTACATAATGAAACCCAGTGCTCGTAGTACCTAAAATTATGCTCTTTAAATATTAATTGGTCTGCCAGCTCGCAACCTGGTAATTTTTACTGTCCAACCAATCTATATATATAAAATGCTGAACTGATTGTTGATATATCAACGCACAGCCCAAACCGCTGGACCTGGAGATTTGAAATTTTGCACGTAGATACCTTATATAGTGTAAATGGTCCACTAAGGAAGGATTTTTGGAAATTTCACCCCTAAGGGGGTAAAATAGGGGATAAACATTTGTATGAAAGTCCGCCAGTTTTGTAGGTAGACGCTTCAAATTTTGTGTTTAGGTTAGCGATTGAATTTTAATTTATAAATGTCTCAGCGTTTTTGATAATTTCATCCCCGAAGGAATGAAAAGGGGTAAAACTGACTGACTGATCGATTAACGCACAGTCTAAACCGTTGAACCTAGGGACTTGAAATTTGAAGGGAATATTCCTTGGGTACTTTAAGGGTGCACGAAGAAGGGATTTTTGGAAACTCATCCCCTAAAGAGTTAAAATAGGGGGTGGAAGTTTGTATGAAACTAAAATATTTGTAAAGAAAATTTCATCTTAAAATTATTATTAAATTGATGAAGAATTACACCAAACAAATCTTTATAAATACTATTAGAATCATAATGTGAAATGGATAACCCACATAGATTACTCTGAACTTTATTTTTGAATAATTCCAAACGATTGCTAGTTATGGGTCTGTATGTTATTGTCTGTGGTTCTTGAAGAAAATCATTTAAAAAAGAAGAGTTTACACCGCTATGATCAGAATTAAAGCAGTTAAATATTTCCTTATCCAAACATTGGCAATTACAACAATAACATGCTTTTGAGTTTTACATGCTAATTTTAGCACATTTTCCAAAGTAGATTCAAATGTGCTGAAATCAGCCGATGGTGGTCTGTAAACGCACATAATTATGTAATTTTCTAGTTCTATGCAAGAGATTTCTACAGGCCTCTCTCCATATCCATATAGCCTAACAATATCTTTCCTTTCTTTGGATTTTACGGTACTTTTAACAATTATTAAAGAACCACCATGAATGGCGGATTCTCTGGCAAAAACTAATTTAAAATTTACAAAATCAAAAATTAATTGATTGAAAGAATTGTTATTCAATTTCCGTGTTCATTTGATACCCGACACATGTATATAGCGTTCATAGAATCAGAATTATTCACAATTTTTAAAATACAGCGGCCGCCATATCTCGTTTTTTGATGACGTCATATCTCCGGATCCAGGCACTTAACAGATGGGGTCCCGACGGTTTTTAAAATAGAATAACATGTTTAGCAACATATTAAAATTTGGTGCTGGCATACGCACTAATAGCAAAAAAAATTGCGAATTCGAAAAACGATGAATTTTGAAAAGCTTTATCTCAAAAACTGTTGGGTCTACAGAGACAACTTTAGTCTCATATGGTAGCAAATTTAGTCTGCTTTAAAATCGTCCTGGGAAGGTACTATCAAAAACTAGTCCTTTAGGGTTATAATCGCCAAAATCTGAAAAAAGTCCGAAATCAACGCGTTTTTTTTTAATTTTGACTAAGTTTCGTTCGGCGCTCGAGGTCTCAAACTTGGATTATTCATTGGGCCAACATCATAAATAAGTCTGCAAAAAGCCAGAACTACCCGATTTGACGCAAACTACGCTGTACTTTGAATCCCCAATTTTAGTGGAGTACCTTTCGTTTTCGCGCGAAAGCACTGCTCGATTCACACCTTGTTCATAATCAATGCATCTGGCTCTTTATTAATTGAAATTGTCGTTACTGTACTTAACATCCAAACCGCATATGGCTACATTCCCCAAGATTGAGTTGTAAATCAATTCATAGCTATATATTATACAAGTAAATCTATCCGCTCGCGCTTAAATGCACGGGCTGTGGCCCAACCGAAGGGTACGAGTATGGTGAATCCCCAGTACGCATGCCGCGCATTCGCCGCCCTTACCCAGGCGGTGTGCTTAACCGGAGTGGGTTAAGGCGCGCCTGAGCTGTGGGGAGTATTCCCGAATATACATTTTCGCGTGAAAGCTCCTTTTGGAGGGAAAATTTTTTTTCCTGATTTTCCATATAGTACATTACTACAGAGGCTGGGACAAAAGAGGTTGCCGTCCGAAGACATATACCTAGACAGGAGGAGACTGGATAGGTCTGAGCCGGGCAACCCCATATTTCCCGCCGAGGTATGTATAGTGCTTTTTTCAAACATGCTATGAAATAAACAACAAAAAAATCATTGTTTTATTTTTATAGTACACTAGCGACCCGCCCTCGCTTCGCTTCGGTTAATATAAGTTAAAATAATCCCAGTTCATCTGGAATAACATACTTTTCAAATTATAGATAGGTGCATATGTATAGAGGTTTTATTTAATGACTTTTTTAGAAATCGTGACTGCTAGTTATCATAGAATCTCTCTATGTAAGGGCCCGAAAAACGATTTTTGACGACTCGGTAGGAAAACATTGAGTTTTCTCAACTATATTAAAACTTGATTTGAATGAAATGTACATATAAACCATCTAGAATAAATTCTCTAAATGACAGTGAAAACCGTATCATAATCCGTTGCGTGTTTTAGAAGGAGTTAGCGGAGAAACAGGCAGACAGGTTAATTTATACTATTTAGAGAAGAGATGCATGGTTTCGGTTAAGTTTAATTAAATGTTTAGATAATTAAGTAATAGATTTCTCACCATCACATACACAGAACAGAAAAAACAGTAGAAGTGTAAAGTGGGCGTGTAACGTGTGGCATGGTTATGCGGAGTCCCGCGCAACCTACCATACTTTTGCAATCGGTTTCGCAATCACTTATTTCAGTATTTCGATATTTCTAAAAAGGAAATAAATCCAGAAGCATGCCTTATTGTGCTATTTTATGTAAAAACGATAGCCGCACCAAAAACATTTTCCATGGTGGCGTGTTGTTTTTATGATAGTTTGAGTATTGGCGACAACAGGTCTGATACTAAGCGAAGCTCATGGCACTTCCACTGTTATTTTATATTCCGTGATCACCAGTGATCGGAATTAGGTGAGCTAAAATACGTACTCAGCGCTAGAGGACACAATATAGAGTGATTACAACCGGGTAGAAAAATAGTTTTTTTCTTGAATACCGGGTATTCGGTATTTATCTAATGATATTTTATATTTAGATACGTTATGCTCACACTAAACGCATTCAAAACCCGTGACCAATTACTGACAGTTGCTTGGCAACCATATGTCTACAGACAAAGACGGCAATCCATAGCAAGCGCTATTGTTAGAAAGAGATAAATAGATAAAAAGTAAGGTACTTTTGCGCGCAGATGACGTATCTTAATATAAAATATCATTGTATTTATTAGTCGTAATGTCAAACATTCATGTTTTTACTTACAGTACGAGATGTTTTATGTTAATCTAAAAGTTGTAACTATTTCTAGTTGTTTTTTATCTTCAAAGTGTAAATATTATACCTATCTTTCGATATGTTCCGTGCTTGGGTGAAATCACCTGCGTACCACTGTGCCATGTGAAAATAATAAAGACAATAATAATACCTCACACTTTTCCCTTCCTTCCATAAAAACCTTATGTCTAGCCCATTTACTACAAACTAACATAAAATATCCCGTACTGTAAGTAAAAACATGTATGTTTAACATTACAACTAATACCCGGATAAATATTGAATAACCGGTATTCAAGAAAAAAAAAATTCTACCCGGTTGTTACTACCTACTCTATATTATGTCCTCTTGCGAAGAGTACGTATTTTGGCTCACCTAATTCCGATCACTGGTGATCACATACACTCTTGAAAGTGAAAAGATAGAGAAGTGCCTCTGCCTACCCATCTGTGAAACAGGCGTGATTTAATGTAGGTACCTATGTATGTATGTACATACACTCTTTGATGCTCTGCTGAGGGCTATAGGCTTCATGTTACACTCATTTACACAATGTACACGAACCATTAGCCAAATTTTACGTGTCTATCTATTCTCTGTTATAAATAAAACCAATTAAGTAATTTAGAGGGCTGTTTTTTTAATTTCAATTTTGATAATTATTACTTACACTCATGATAACTTTTGAATGTGATGTCCGATTTGAATAATTCAAAAAGTAATTTACAGGTACTGATATAGCCTTGAAAACGAAGTGATTTATTCGGATAAGGATTCATACCAAGGTACGAATAATGGGGCCTAGCTAGTACCGGCGTTACTATTGCATATTTTAACATGAAAAAGTAGTTATCGTGACATTACTTTAATAGTTAGACATAGGTATCGCGGACTTTTTTGTAGACATTGATGTCTTCTATAAAAATGTAGTACAACAATTTGCTCAGCGTACGGGTTTTTTGGTATTTTTTTCACACCTTTGGTCACATTATCGAAGTTTTCATACGGATCCCTAACTTTTTGAATTTTCCAAATCGGTCCACAATATACTTTGTATTCAAAAATATGAAAAACAACATAAAACTAACTTTGAATCAAAACCTAAACTCAATCTAACTACCTACCCATTTCCCTAATTTAATAATTTGAAAAGCTTGTATTTCTTTATTAATATAAATATAAGTAAGTAAAGTTTTTAAGAATTAAATATTCTCCTTATAAGAAATAAAGATTTTTTATTTTGAATAACAAAAGTATCATTTTTTGAAAACGATAATGATTAAAAACAGAATACATTCATAAATTAAAAAAATATAATGGACAGAATCGATCTCCCGACCCACGGTCTGACCCTGTGATTAAGGCAGGATATCAAATAACTACGCCAGCGGCCCTTCAGGGTTAACTGGCGAAATAATCGATTCTAATACTAAAACGTCAAATAGTTGTAGCAAACAATAATCGAACTGCCTCAGTTAACAACGCCATCTAGGTTGTTTCTTACGAAAGCGGGCTCACGTGTTCACAGCATTACTGTACCTACTAAAGGGCGAAACGCGGCTGCTTGGCCAAGCGTTTCGATAATACCGGTTGAGGTTGCGCGTAATTTTAAATCTGCCATATCTTCTCAAGTATTTATTTAAATAATATAGTGCAAAAGACAATTTTAATCTACATTAAATGTCCAAGGTAACTAACGTATTTATATGGATAAGAATAAATACTGAATTGGAGAAAATAGCTTCGCAAATAACCTAATATTTTTTAATAAAATTTTAAAGATAAAAATGGTTACTGTGAGTCTACCTTAGGAGATAGACATATGCCATCGCGGACTTTTCTTTAGGTTTTTTGAAGAACTTCAATTCTTCAATAAATTATTTTTATATATCTCTTAAGGTTTAGCCAGCGTTTGCAATGTAAGCGCAAAAAAATGTGTTTATTTTCGACATCACTTTAGAAATCTCTAAAATTATCAATGTTTCTCTACTATACTATGCATGTATTATACATATAAACCTTCCTCTTGAATCTATCTATCTATTAAAAAAACCCGCATCAAAATCCGTTGAGTACTTTTGAAGATCTAAGCATACATAAGTACAGACAGACAGCGGCAAGCGACTTTGTTTTATAATATGTAGTGATTTTAATACGCATAGTTGCAGAATGTCAATGATGCCTGTGCCACAAATTTATGTGGAATGGAAATTAAAAAAGAGGACTTTGCCGGCCTAGGCCTGCACGATTTGTATGAAATTCCATTAACGACCTCTTGTCCTAGCCGCACCTGAAACGTCATACTTCGCAGCCTAATAAGGAACATAACATCGATATTTCATTGCATGTTCGAGAAAAAATTAATATTATATTATTTTGCTAAATGTAGAATTCAAGCGGCTTACTGTAATTTTCACAAATAAAGAAAAAATCGAAGGTAGGGCGGATGAGATTGGCAGGGAATCTCCGAAAATGGGGCTCATAAATACAAGAAGAAATGACCTACACCAAGCGTTTTATTTCACCCATTGTCTAATAAATCAAGGCCTTCTCTTCCGAAAAGGACACTTTCTACGTGATCACACAGTTGCCATTTGATTTACAGTTGTTTTGTCTCACGAAAGCGGGTTTGCCAGTATGGCGTAGTTTTAATGCGTATAGACACGCGCTCTTGTGTGCGTAAGTTATCGTTAGCAATCTCATCGTTAATGAACAACGTTATAGATTTACATTACGCCCACGAAGTTGTATTTATTTTTATATAGTTGTATATAATTCATGTAAATTAGATTTGGTGGACCGTTTAGGAAATAATGACCTCAAAAAGCGTTGTTCTTGAGTTACGAGTACAGGTGACTAACTAAACAACAGTGCGATAGCTCTTAGAAAGTGCTTTAGGTTTGTACTTGTCTCTCACTCGCTCTCATCATCGCTATCACTACATACGAGTAGTATAAAACAAAGTCGCTTCCTGCTGTCTGTCCCTATGTATGCTTAGATCTTTAAAACTACGCAACGGATTTTGATACGGTATTCACTGTAATTTAGAGAATTTATTCCGGATGGTTCATATGTATATTTCATTTTAATTAAGTTTTAATATAATTTAGAAACCTCAATGTTTTCTTACCAAGTCGTCAAAAAAACGATTTTCGGGCGCTTACATAGCTTACGCTGGCTAAACCTTAAGAGATATATCAAAATAATGTACTGAAGAATTTTAGTTCTTAAAAAAAACCTAAAGAAAATTCCGCGATGGCATATGTGTATCTCCTAAGGTTGACTCACAGTAAACATTTTTAACTTTAACATTTTATTAATAAACATTATGTTATTTGCGAAGCTATTTTCTCCAATTCAGTATTTATTCTTATCCAGATAAATACGTTAGTTACCTTGGGCATTTAATGTAGATTAAAATTGTCCTGTACACTATATCATTGAAATGAATACTTCAAAAGATATAGCAGTTTCAAAATTACGCAACCTAAATCTGTATTATCGAAACGCTTGGCTGGGCCTCCGCGCTTCGCCCTATAGTACCTACAGCCTACAGCATCCTATAGTAACAAAAAAAATGGAATTATCAGACGTACACCGGAACTCTCCTGTTAGGTATTTATATTTATAATATAATAAAGAAATACAAGCTTTACAAATTATTAAATAAGGGAAATATAGGTAGGTAGTAAGATTGAGTTTAGGTTTTGATAAAAAAATATTTTTACGTTGTTTTTCATATTTTAGAGAGAGAGAGAGAGAGAAATAAATTAATAAAGTTAAATAAATTAATATTGGTAAATAAAATAAGTTATTCCATAAGTGTTTTTTTTTATATTAGTTTATCAACGAGACGTTTAATATTTAATTTTGTGGATAAAACTCAATTTTTCTTATTTTAAGATTGTGTTGTAAATATTCATAATAATATGTTTATATTTCCTTACTACATATTTCCTTCCTATTTGGTTATCAATGAGAAAGTGTGTTGTTTAGTTATAATAGGTATTAAATTTTTCTTACTTTAAGGTAGTTTGTGATTCCTGTTGTAAATTTAAAAATAAATGTTATTTTTAATGCTTTTAACATTATTACCTTAGCTTGGCTGGTGTAATTTTAGTATTTGTCCCCTCAACGAAGCAGGTAGTTTTTTGGATTTGGGTTAATAGGTGTAAGAATTGTTTGTTTTTTTTAAGGAGAAAACTCAAAATCAATTACCTATGACGCGAAGAAGTCGTTCTAATATAGATCGTAGAATTAGGGATAATAATAGAAACAATTTACGTCTTAACGATGAAATCAAAGAAGAAAGGGAAATCAGGGCGGTGTAATAGAAGGGAAAGTAATTATTTGCGAAGAAATAGGGAATTGTCTATTGAACGTGACGTTCGTCTTAGAGTTGATAGGGATAGAAATAGATCTCAGCGAGCCAGGGAATCTTCTACTGAACGTGACGTTCGGCTTATACCTAGGCGACCGGGGTATATATAGATCCCAGAGAGCCAGATAATCTTCTATTGCACATGAACGTAGGTCCACAAGTACTTTTGATTTACATACCGACATACATGCATTAGATCACGCCTGTTTCCCAGAAGAGTACGAGGGGCGGCTGAAAAGTTATCTACATGACTATGAAAAAAAAGACGTAGCTGGCTAGTTTTTTTTATTTTTCTATGTAATCCCCTTCTACCGAAATGCACTTGTTACACTTAATAATGACATTAAACCGTTAAAAAAAATCTTTCGGTTTCTAGTCAAAATAGTCGGTTACCGCGGCTATCATCTCATCATTTTCTAATTATTAAGAGATCTTTCTACAAAAGACTGAATAGGAAATAGTCACAGGGGGTTTAATCTGGGCTTTAAGGGGGATATCGATGACATCGAAGCCATTTCCGGTCACGGCTAGCTGTGTTGTGCGAGCCGTATGCACAGGAGCATTGTCGTGCAAAATCAAAATTCCGTTGCTGAGTTTGCCTCTCAGTTTTTATTTTATAGCGTGCTTCAACTGGAAAAGTAAATTTGCGTGATAATTGGCATTCATTGTGGTTTTTTTTGGCCAGTAATCAATGAGCAATATCCCTTCTGAATCCCAAAAAATTTTCGCCATGAGTTTACTAGCCGAAGGACGTACCTTGAACTTCAGATGAGGCTTTTCGTCTTTCTATTTTAGGGACTCCTGTTTACTTTCTGGGTCCCGTTGTCTAATTCAAGTCTCATCACACGTCATAATCCTGGAAATAATTTCTTCCTCTCTCCCGCGACTCATGTCTCATGTCTCATGACTCATGTCTAAACTCCTGACAACATCTGACATGTCTGTTTTTGTCTAACAGAGTCAGCATTTTGGGGCACCAGCGTGCACTATAACTATATACCTTAGACATATTTTTAATGACCGTGAATTATTTCGTTCACCCGTTCCTTACTTATGCCCACATCTCTAGCTATCTCCCACTGTTTTACTCGTCGGTCTTCTAGAATAACTTTTTTCACTTTGGCCACGTTTTCTTCAGTGATAACAGAAATTGTTCGTCGCTACAAGCATCATCTTCGAGGCCCTCACGATCCGATTTAAATTGTTAACACCAGAACTTTATGGTAAAATTCGAAGGGCACAAATCACCTAATACAGGTAACATACGCTGTTTGATCTGCGATGGCGTATTACTTTCCTTAGATATTTTTTTTGTATCTGCATGCTGCTCAATTTTAATCAAATTAGTTTTTTCAAGAGACATGTTCCAAGCAACGACGTGCAAAAAACAAATGAAAAGCAACAATCAAATGAGCGTTCGAAATTTTGAAAAAAGAACAGTCGATAAAGATGAATTCATAATGGCAGGTGTAAAAGTGCCCGTACGGCCTACTTACTGAATAAATATCTTTATCTTTATATTTATCTTTATCTTTATCCAGTATTTTTTTTAACTACATATAGGCCAGCAGATAACTTTTCAGCCGCCCCTCGTAGGCAGAGACCACTTCTAATTTATGGCCAAATAAAGTGAATTCTACATTCCTCTGCAAACCTCTATGCAAATGCACCTATCTAAAAAATATTTCACAATTTGAAAAGTATATTATTCCAGATGAACTTGGGTTATTTCTATTTATATTAACCGAAGTGAAGCGAGGGCGGGTCGCTAGTACGCTCTTATTTCGAAGATTGGAAACTTTTAGCTTCTGGATATGATGTAGTACATGTCCAATCACGTGACAACTGGTGTTCGGTTGAGAATACTAGGCGAAGTATATTATTGTAATTCCTTTAAATTTCACTGACTTTATAAGCTTCGTGCTTTTAAAAATGAAGCAGAGGAAGCCGACTGACGTGATTTACACTTGTTTCGAAAAAGTTTTTGATCGACTAGAACACGTCATCCTGCTTCGAAAACTGTATGCTGGGTCTGCGGGATGTGTATAGATGGGTAAGTTCCTATGTTGCTAACAGAAGACAGGCTTTGGTGTGTGGTGGCTGCAGATCAGACTACGTGGACATTCCATCTGGAGTGCCACAGGGTCCCACTTGGGCCCGCTGCTGTATACGAGCCCCAGTACAAATGAGTTCGTTTGGCAGGTTTTTTTTAACCTTATTTCAAACTAAAAATTGTAGATGACTTAGATGATTTACTAAACCATACATCTATGAATTGCAGACAGCCCACACCCTGTGCCGACATACAGCCCCAAATCATTAAAGATACTGGAAACTTCACCTTTCGCTTAAGACAGTCTTTATGAAATGCCTCTCCTTTTTCTTGAATAACTGCTTCGTTCATCACATTACCAACTGCGACTTCAAAGAATTCGTCACTCCATATGACTTTTCGCCAATGATTTGCAGTCCAGTTTCTGTGTTCTTGAGCGAATTTCAACATTTTTAACCAGTTTGTTTTCTGCATTTGTGTAAGTAACGGTTTCTCTTTAGTAGTGTATAAACCGTGGCCTATTTCTTCATTCCTCACTGTTTACAAATATTATTTTTAATCGCGTCACACCGTACTACGGTAAGCTTTCCTGCTCTTGCACGACGATTTTTCTTGGTGATCTTCAGAATCCTTTTTTCTGCTTTGCTGATTCGTCGACGGCTAGATGTTTTTAAACAGGAGACTTTTTCGGTGATGCTCGATGATGGTTTGAATTGAGATCTTGGCAACGAAAGGTCCTTGGATATTTTGTAAGTAGATTTTCCGTTATTGATACTGGAAATTATAATAATATTCCGCACTTCTTCAGTCACTGGTTTACCTTATGCCATTTCGATAGAATAATGATGAAGTAATGAAAATTTATTCTGAATTGGCCTTTTTACACAGCTCTCTGTTATTTTAGATGTCAGAGAATATTCTATATTAAATTTAAAATATTATTTTATTTTTCACAACTTAAAAGCAGTTTTTATCTCAAATAGACGACATGTTTTGCCGCAAATATGTACTAGACGTAGATTTTCACTTGCTTGTTACACTTTGTGCTACGCAAGATAACGAGTAGGTTTAATGACTTCGTGTGTAGCGTATTCCATTAATCCTCAAGTTCAATCGGGGTTTAAATACCTTCCAGTCTGAAATAAATATCGTAGTTTTAAGTGCGACTAGACGACCTATTATGCACTGGGGCTCATAATACCAACTTGTACTACATCTACTATATAATTAGATACTCCAAATACGAGTATAAAAAAATAAGTGTTTAATAAAACATAAAACCGCCTTTATAGCGCAAAAAATTACTTCTTACCTATAGGTCAGTCCAACTGAAGTCGGCTTTTGGTTAAAATCGTAGGGTCGATTTAATGAGACACGAAGGTTGACCGGTGTATAAGCGGATCTTTAGTTGCTTGGAAATACATTCGTACGAGGGGTGCCTTTTAAGTTCTGTCGTTTGAAAAAACTAAAGACAATTTAAGTGTTAAATGGTATTTATTGTTTTTCAAAGTAATCACCGTGATATGTAATACACTTTTTCATTCGATCGAACCAGTTTTCGAAACACTTATTCCATTCCGAAGTCGGGGTCTCCAAAATGGCCGTTTCGTATGCCTCAACCGCTTCTTCAGGCGTCCGGTACCGTTGACCACGAAGTCCTTGCTTGATTTTTGGAAAAGTGAAGAAGTCATTAGGGCTTAAGTCTGGACTGTACGGCGGGTGATCCAAATTTTCGACGTTTTGTTCTTTTAAAAACGCAATTGTCTGCCGGGCGGTGTGCGAGCTAGCATTATCGTGGTGCAGTACTATACGACGTCTTGGGTTATTTTTTCGGAACTCGCCGATAACTTCTGGTAAACAAACAGTGGTATACCAGTCAGCATTAACTGTTTTACGATCTTCGAGCACGATGGTCGCAACGTGGCCACTTTTCGCTACAAACGTGGCGACCATTTTTTTCGAAGTGCTCCGTGAGCGTATTACTTTGGTCGGTTTTGGCTCATCTTGAAACACCCAAACAGTCGACTGCTGTTTAGAATCCGGATCGTAGGCATATATCCAAGATTCGTCACCACTGATAATGTCATAAACGTGTTTAGAGTCTCCTCGGTTGAATTGCCGCAGAGTTTTGCGGCACCATCTAACGCGAGCCGTTTTTTGGTCTTCACTAAGTAAATGTGGTATCCAGCGTGAGATCAATTTTTTTACACCTAAGTGATCATGCAATATATTTTGAACACTGGTCCCTGAAATGCTTAATGAAGCTTCTATCTCGCGGTATGTCGCATGGCGATCTTCGACGATCAGTTGCCGTACAGCATCAATGTTTTCCTGGGTTACAGCTGTTTTTGGTCGGCCTTCACGATGCCTATCACTAAGACTAGAGCAACCACGTTGAAATTCCAAATACCAACGTTCCACAGTCCGGATGCATGGTGCTTCATTTTTAAAAACCGTAGTCAGCTCTTCAAAGCACTGAAGACGCGTTAAACCCCTTTTAAAGTTGTAAAATATTATCGCACGTAAATTTTCCTTCGAAATTTCCATTTTCACAACCGACTTGTCAACTTTGAACCGACGCTGGACTAAAACGAATCGGCCGATCTCGAGACATTCTTTTGTTTTTGAATTCTAAATTCATATATTTTAACATGATACTAGTTTTTTTTTAATAATCACGAGAGTTTTGCAAACGACAGAACTTAAAAGGCAGCCCTCGTACCAGAATTGAAAGATAAAAGTCTGGTCAATATGTCACGCAAATTTCGATTCAATACGAGAACTCTTACAAAAGTTGTAGCCGTTACCAGGATCGTGGTCGTGCGAGTTTTGACCTATGATTTCCTACCCCGAATGGAATGCTTGAAGCTAGTTCATCAAATGCTTGCAATAGTAAAGAATACAAATTACGCTTCTTTTTAATCTATATAAAATAACGTTTTGATTGATGTACTACATGTTTATGAAACTCTTTAATTTATTTTTTGAATTGTACTTAATAAATCTCAGTGACAACTTATGAACTGCTGCTGCTGCTGCTGAGGTGAAAAGTTGTATGTCTCACACGTGACCAAAGCTATTTACATCTCGTGTCTTTGAATCCCTTGCTACGCTCAGGATTCTAACCTAGAAGCCTTCGCTTTGTCGGGATTCAAAATCAGCATTCGCAGCAAAAACCAACTTTGCTCTCTTGTGGCGCAAATAACTATTTAATACAGTTGCTCAAAAATCAGGGATCAATACCGGTATAATTAATTAAAATTGAAATATCTTCCTTAATTTGCATTATTTCCTTGATATTTTCGACTGTAATTAAGGTAATAACACTATTCTATTATATAAATTCATTGAACAGCAAAAATATTCAATAATAAGCGAGATACCAAAATTGAATTCCGGTATTTTTGTATGAAAATAATACCGTTATATGATCCCTGTCAAAAAGTGGAACTTATCGAAGCTTTCTGATTTTTCGCACTAGTGAGTTTTTTTTAATATTTTTTATCGTGCCGTGCATCCAACCAAAGAATTTGCATGTTGAAATAAAGTACCAGGAGCGCAGCGGTAATTAAGGTGCGTATAGCAACGTTCATCGCAGGCGATGACGCGTAGCGATGACGTAGCACGGCACGAGGGGCGCACACAACACAGCGCGGTTGACTCGCACACGTCACAACAATGCACAGCACTGTACGTTACTTTTAATGTTTATGCACTCCCACTATTTGACGTTACAATTTTTGTTTTAATAATTTTATTACAGAGTGTCTTCACTCGTTATGAGCTCACTTCAGAGATCCGGGGGGAAAGTTAGCAGGATACACAGATACCCACATACACAGATACACGCGTAATTTTTTCACAAATTTATTAAAGAACGCCGTTTGATATGCATGGGGGCCTGTCTTTTTACCCGACTGCCAAGAAGGGTAATGTTTTTCGCGCGTATCTATGTATGTACGTATGTAATATTCTTTATTACCTCGTATAATCCAAACGGCTTGACGGATTTCTAAGATTAAGGTATTGTTGGATTTGTCTCGGAAACCAAAGTGTCCTAGGATAAGTGGGAGGCGGATTTTAGGTGCCATAATGTGTGGTTTGAAACAAAATCTTTTATTAAATGAATCCAATAGGATATCAAAATGAAGAATATTACAAGGCCATTACAAAAATATACACAACTTATATGTTTAAATGTAATTTGGTAAAGCAAATTAAAATGAAATTATACTTTTACCTTTAAAGTGTCGAAACCCAAACTATTGGGCATATACAAAAAGTGCAGAGCATATAATAAAACATGAACAAAAAATACAGTATTAATTAATAAAAACTAAAATGAGAGTTATAAATAAAATTATTAAAAAAAAACAAAAAATCCGACTGCAGTAAAAAAATCAACTGAAAAGCGAAAAACAAACTCTATAATCTATTGTAAGAGCAATGTACTTATTGATATTTATAACAGTTTAAATTTAACTTGAATATTGGAAAAGGTATTGCAGGCAATGAGACAAGCAATGAATTACAAAACCTATTTCTTGACAAAAATTAACATTTGGACTAGCTTGTCTCCGCCTGGAACACCTTTTCCAATATTCAAGTTAAAGTTAAATTAAATTAAATTGTTATAAATATCAATAAGTACATTGCTCTTAAAATTTTCTGTAGATTATAGAGCTTGTTTTTCGCTTTTCAGTTGTTTTTTTCTTATTTCAGTCGGGTTTTTTGTTTTTTAAATAATTTATTGTCACTCGTCCCGAGTGTTGTCCCTCGGTTGCAGCTCGGGCTAGGGAGTCTCGGGACTCGTGTAAAATGACTTACTTTCCGCTTTTGCATCAAAATGTACTATTCTGTAGACTTTGGTGTTTGTCTTTGTGAATATACTGCGGGGACCGGAGTAACTTGTGTATTCCTAGTTAATCATAAGACTCCTAACATAAGAATAGTATGCCGTTTTACACAAGCAAGTTCCCTAAAGGCTTCACAAACGCGATAGACGAATCCTAGGTTTTTTCTTGCTCTATTACAGATGTGATCAATGTGTAACTCAAAAGTAAATTTAGCATCAAAAGTCACACCAAGATCCTTGACTGCAATTACACGCTAAACAGCATCACCACTATACGATAACTACAGGTGACCGAGAAAGGTTGTCTGATGAAAGAGATCTGAACGTACTGCATTTGAATTTATATGATTAAGGGCATAACAATCAGTAAACCGATTAAGATTAATGTTGCAATTTATCAGTCTCCTTGATTACCCCTACCAGGTAAACTTTTTTTAACCGACTTCTATAAAGGAGGTTCTCAGTTTGACCTGTATGTATGTATGTATGTATGTTTGTTCGCAATTATCTCGCGTTTGGTAGAACCGATTTTGATGCGCTTTTCAGAAAAGTATTTGTTACAAGTAGGAGAAGGTTTTAGTATTTTAACCGACTTAAAAAAAGGAGGTTCTCAGTTTGACTGATTTGATTTGATTTCTCCATCAATTATGATCCGATTTCAAAAAATCTTTTTTTATTTGATAGAGTATACTTCCGAAGTGGACCCATTGTCACCAAATTGTAATCTGATGAGGGGATCCATGAGGAATTGAGGGAACTCCTCAAATATTATAGGCATACATATAGCAATATCAGTATTTTTAGAAACAAGTCCAGCATTTGCATTCAGTAAGTATTATGTGGTGAAGTAGGACTGATGATGAAGACCACAGATGACCAACGGAACTCCTCAACGTTACCTGTTTCAGGGGTGGCGAAAAGATATCTCGATTAAGATTGAGCAACTATAATGTAGAACATTTAATTGTTTAAATATGACTATGACTTTCCTGCGGCGTTACTTGCGGTGAACTTGAAATGTCTTAAAAGTTTCATATCAACTAAGAAGTGGGACTACATAACAGGTTATTATGATCACTAAAAATATAAAATAAAATAAGTAAATGTTTTAAAAACAAAAAACCGCCTTCAAAAACGCAAACAATAACTTCTTTTAAAATGTTAGGTACCTATAGGTCAGTCAAACTGAAGTCGGCGACTCACAATATTTTAACCAAAAGCCGACGTGCGAAAAATCAAAGAGCTACGAATAGTTCCACTTTTTGAGCAACCGTATTAAATAGTTATTTGTGCCACAAGAGTTGGTTTTTGCTGCGAATGTTGATTTTGAATCCCGAGTAAGCGAAGGTTTCTAGGTTAGAATCCTGAGCGTAGCGAGGGATTCAAAAACACGAGATGTAAATAACTTTGGTCTCGTGTGAGACATACAACTTTTCACCTCAGCAGCGAGAACATATTATAGGTAGATAGGTAAAACAAACCACATGGTAAAAATTAAGCCACATGTAATTATATGTCTATAATTGAGTCGCTTAACTTCAAACTCCGATAAGTCCATACAAAAGAACAACGGAATCTGCGTCTTTTTTCAAACAACTTAGGTTTTAAATTCGTATACCAAACTTCAAGGACATATCCGAGTTTGAAGTTTAGCAACTTAGGTATTTGTAAAACAATCAATATCAAAAACTAAAACTTAAAAGTAAAATTATTGCAGTTTTGCAAATTAAAAATAACAGTTTTGTATGGAACTAGGGCCTAACTAAGTAGGTAGGTACCTCCTCAGCCGAAAGCTTTACAAATGGGTAGTGTGCACATACATATATTTTTATACTAATGACAGATAAATACTTAGTTTTGCAGCGAGATAATTGCAGTCCAGAGCTTAATAAAGAAACTTTGGACTTTTTGGATTTGTGCCCTACTGACATTCTCTTTAAAAATGGAAAGGTTTAATGTGCATGCCAAATTTTATCTTTATTGTGGTTTACAACATTGAGTAAATACTCTACATTGTAGATGGATGGTTAATTCGTTTGTGATTATAATTTTATGAAGTACGATAACAGTAGTCTTCGAAAAAGTGTTTGCACCCTTTGCAAGTCTCCATTGCTTAAAATATCATAAGATTTTACATATTATTCGTTAGACTTTTCAGGCAGGAAACATAATTCTGCATTTTTTACATGCTGCTTCAATGCTTCCGGTATTACATAGCAGACTTCGTCACTGGACTCACTCATATTTATTTATTATTACTTTTATAATATTCAACGTGTATCAAAGTAGATAGCGTAACAGAGGAATAAACAAAAATAATCCCGTTATTTTTTAAAGATGCGTTCTGAAACTGCACCCTCGGTTTATGTCACAAATTTAAAGATTGTTAAAACGATAAATAATTATGTAGGTACTACATGATAAACTTCGTATATTTTTCATAAATATCTTCTTTATTTCACTATAATAACTGGTACATAATGACGCTTCTTAAGATACGAGCGCCGAGGTTAGAGCGCGAGCTTGCGAGCGCTCTAATTACAGGTACGAGTACCTTAAGAGCTAATTATGTACCGTTGCATACATAACTTTTTCTACAAGCTTAAAATGATAATGACATAAATAAACAATAGCTAACTTTTCTTGTATACTTTCCTAGATTTTTCTGCTAATAAATTACTTGTCGGCAAAGTAATTTTCATTATTCCGATTGGCGTTAATAGTGTGTGAATGTTATTGTTAAATATTTACAAATTTCATGAAAATTTCATATAATTTACCTAAGCAGTTCTGACAATTTATCATACAAGTTGGAATGCCAACCGAAACGCCATTTTGTTGACATCCATATTGATCGTAACCATGGTAACCAAATAAATTGATGGATATTAATCATCTATTTTAGAAATTTAACAAAAGAGTAATTTTAAAACATACTCAGTCTAAAAATTAATTTTGTTTTTAAAACAAGTAATTTTAGTTGGTATTAAAATATTTTAAACGGCTTATTATACAAATTAAGATGTCAAGTGTTTACTAAACGCCAAGACTGATATCCGGAATGACTGTAACCATGGTAATAACAATGCTATAATAATTATTAAAGAACTGTTATTACAGGTTTTGCTGTTTAAAAACAGTGAGCTACAGTGGTTTTAAACAGCAAAACCTGCTCGTTTGAGCTGCTGTAGTGAAAAAGAATTTTTAAAACATCTTAATTTGCGTTTAAACAAAATGGGACACCAATTACAGATTTACGTGTGCTCGACATATTATGATGGGTCTCAAATTGTAGAATGCTACTAGAAATGTCATCGCTACACGATATTCTATCAGGGCACCGGACAGCCCTGTGCAGCTCTCAGATATAAACTTTCGGACACCTTCTCTAAGAACTCGGCATTCAGAGAGATCTCTTTTTAACACACCGTTGGTTCGTACCTACACAATACGCCCATAATTATCCGATCTTGCGCATCCTTCGCGCTTACAACAACAACAAAAAAGTACTAAACGTGCACTAAAAAATTGTATACTTAAACAACTTTCAGAAACTCTCTCTCACACACACGCAAGTACGCTACCATCATACTATTTAATTGTTAAATTGTTGTTTATTGTTCCGTAGAGTTAATTCTAGTTTTTTGTATTGTTACTGTTATTCCTCACATTAAAATGATTAGCTAGGGTATTACTGCACGACACCTTGCACTTTGTGACTATGCGTTGAAACTTGGCACAGTTGATTCTTAGCTGGTCTTGAGTAGATTCAGACCGGGAGCCATCGAGAGCCATGGCGCATTTAGTAGGGAGAGGGGAGAAGTTCGACGCTGCCGCGCTTTAATTGAAGCAACATTTCTCTAAAACTGTACATATTAGGGCATGCGATATATCATTTTCAGATAAATTAAGGACGAGGAATCAATTTTTTTAACAAAAAAATGCACTTCTTAACCAAAAAATGACTAAAGTAGAAAAGACTAAAATAAATAATTTGTTATTTTTTAAAAATAATTGTGCAGAACAAAAATGTAGTCGTAAAGCTACACTTATGTAGTTTTAAAAATATATAGTTTATCATATATATCTGTTAACACATGGGAGAGAAAAAATAATATTAAGCGTGGGTGAGGGTGATCTCAATGCATGATCATCCGTGAAAGTAGGGTTTAGGTACTGTTTTAACACATGAAAGGTAACGCGATGCAAATTCATTTTATATATTACTAGATGCACTGCACAGACAGAGGTCTGTATATTTAGCTGCCTTTTTTTACAATTGCACCAGCCACGGCACTGTTTACATTTGCACCTGACAATTTCTAGACATGCTTCTGCAGCAACAGGCAAGTTCATCCATGTAGGCTCCCAGTTGCTTTTGACCTTCGTCCAACCCCAAGTTGACAGATAGAGCAGATTTTGAGCTGGTGCTAACACTGCTAACTGGTCCCAAACATGCACCTATTCATATCCTTAAAAAATGCTGGTCTAAAGCAGCTTTAGTCGGTGCCCTACTGCACTATCTGCAAAGAAAAGCACTTTCCGTGGAAAAAATCGTCCTAAGACCAAATTTTGCATCGTTACTTGTCAAGTGCTTTTCCATTTACCGGTCAAACATATAGTACAGTACCTTAGCGATTACAGAGGCGAGTAGGATTGGTCTGTATTTGGTCAAGTCTTAGGAGTCTCTGGTCTTATCCTTAATAACTGACTGACTTACTAAGAGACTTAGGCTTAGTTACGGCACTCATTTAATGAAGTACGCGAAGCTGATCTGAAATAATAATATTGATATGCAATATTCTAGTTTAAGCTTTGAGATCCTATTATATCTGTTTAAAAAGGCAGAAAATCTGACCTATTATATAATGTTACGACGTATTTTTCGATGGAAGCTATTACCTCCTCAAATCTTCAATGCGCCCCTCGATCGCTGACTCAAAACCTATAGTTAGGTCAGGAAAGGCTTCCCAAGCTTCAAAAGCGCTTCTCTTACCTATACAATTGAACGAAGTTTAAGTAAAGTTGGCATGTGAAAGGATACACTAGAAACGTCTCTATTCAGTACCCTTACCATGAGTTACAATTACCGTACTCGCTAGCGAGTCGAATGTTCTGTCGCTCGCACTCTATAAGAATACTGCGAGGTCTGCGAGGGACAGAGCATTAGACTCGCTAGCCAGTACGGTAATTGTAACTCATGATAAGGGTACAGAATGGAGTTTTAGTAAAGTTTTATTGAACTTAGGTACTAACCTTTATTTGTTATCTTCGCGAATTAAAAATAAGTAGAAATAAACAATATTGGATGCGTACTTATAATATGTTATGTTTACGTTTACGCCAATTAGTTCTATGCCCATCTATGACGTAAAATAAAACGATATATTTTTGAAAAATAGATAACTGTGGCTTTTTAAATACATATATTTATTTTTATCATAGGTACATCACGTGAGTAAAAAAAAAGGTAGAAATGAAAAGAAGTTGGACATGACTTTTGTCTTTTGCCTATTTTTACACGGCTGCCAAAAAAGGCCTACCTGTGGCGCGATCTTTGCGCTATAAGAATAATCCATCCTCCATCTTCCGCGTTCCCGTCTAAAATTAACTTCTGATGATCCTTTGATAATGTCCTCAATTAAAGCACGGCAGCGAACAAACTCCGCCCCCCCCCCCCCTCTTCCCCCAAAAAATGCATGGTAGCTCTGGATGGCCCCCGATCTGAATTCATACTAGACCACCTAAGGATCGACTGGTGCCAAGTTTCAGAGCATATAGTCAAAAAGTGCAAAGTTCCCATACAACGGATCGCACTATCAAACCAGCTACTACGCTTAATATTATTTTTTATCTCCCATGTGTTAACAGATATTTATGATAAACTATATATTTTTGAAAACTACATAAGTGTAGCTTTAGGACTACATTTTTGTTCTGAGATTTCTGTTATTATTTTTAAGCACAATAGGTAATTATAAAAAATTACAAATTATGTACTTTAGTCTTTTCTACTTTATTCATTGTTTTTGTTAGGAAGTGCATTGTTTTGTTCGAAAAATAGATGCCTCGTCCTTTATTTATCTGAAAATGATATATCGCATGCCATAATATGTATAGTTTTAGGGAAATTTTGGTTCAATTAAAGCGCGGCAGCGTCAAACTTCCCCCTCTCCCCCTACTAAATACGCCATGGCTCTCGATGGCTCCGTGTCTGAATCTACTCAAGACCAGCTAAGAATCAACTGTGCCAAGTTTCAGTGCATAGTCACAAAAGTGCAAGGTTCCCATAAAACGGATTGCACCAAACCAGCTATATTCCATTATGTTTTGTATTCTTGTCTGTTATTGGCTTTATTTATAGGGCCTAAAGGAGGGCCAACGAGACGAGATAAAGAATGTAAACAAGCGTTCAAAAATCATGTCACTTCGAACGCAATTCAAACCAATCGCGTCACTGGTAGATGATGTGATACGAAGAGTCACGTGATTTACCAGTGACGCGATTGGTTTGAATTGCGTTCGAAGTGACATGATTTTTGAAAGCTTGTTTACATTCTTTATCTCGTCTCGTTGGCCTTACTTTAGTTATAATTCGCAAAGTTCACAATAAAGTGTAATGCTGTGGATGTTCCAAATAAAAATAAATAAATAAATTGTATCACGATTTCCCCGAACCAGTCAAAAGAACCGCACAATTGCTATAGATGTTTTTACATTTACCGTAGACTGCCGTAGAGCGTCGGTGGCCTAGTGGCTAAGGGGGTCGACTCGTGGTCGTAAGGTACCGAGATCGAAAACTTGCAAAAATATGTAAACACGACTCTGTTGCGTAGGAATAAGGGTGTATATATATTTCTGGAACCTTGTTAACGTATATATATTTATGACGCTGACCGTACCAATGAGTTATTCTAACTTAAGTGCATTACCTGATGCTCTTACGCTGAAGGAAAAACATCGTGAGAAAACCTGCACATTCGAACAGCTGAGTGTGTAAGAGGGGTAATTGCACAACGGGTCGAAGTGTATCCGAAAGGGCGGGCCCGTCTGTAAGATAAGATACAGTTACCTTTGTAACTTTAGCTGGTCTTATTTATTAATAAAAGTGTGAACTCACCAACTATAGGGGACTTCTGCGCTTGTTCCAGGTTTACGATCCGGGTGGTCAGCTTGCCGCCGACCGTCGGCGCTGCCACCGTCTTCTGCAACGCCGAACAAGGTACTATGTCAACAGTTCATACTGACAGCCAACAACAAAGCCCATACTGATAACATAAAAAGTAAATTATAGCAGATGTATAGGCTAAGTTGCAATGGAAGAGGTCACAAAAGAGGGCAGCGCTAGGAGGCACGCGCAAAAATAGTATCTCCAGGCAAAAGAGAAAGCCTCAAAAAGGGTAGCCCCACCCATAAAGATGGTATCCACAGCCACACAAGTGGTCCAAAAAGATCTCCGACCCAACCCTTCCATTGTCGGGCAAAAGAAAGGAAGCCCGTAGTCTGTAAGCATGCATGCGTCAGGATTCCCACTCCGCGAATCACATAGCTATAAGTCTCCCCCCCATCCCAACCCCCATTCCTATCCCCCCTTTTTGGAAAACCCCGCGGATATGTAAACGGAGGAAGGACTTTCTCCTCCGGCCTTTCAGCACTGGCTGGGGTAGTATCCGCGGGAGTCTAAATTGTAGTTGATAATACGGGCATTGGTGTTTTTAGCCGGTGCGAGCCCGGCAGTACCTTGGCCCTCCATTCCCAGGTCTCCGGAAGGGATTTTCACCTCTGCCCTTTTTTCTTAAAGTAATTAAAGCAAAAAGCAAACAAAAGCAAGGACTTTTGTCTGTGGCCCTTCAGGCGATTATCAAAAAAAAAACATAAAAAGTCACTGGATTAACAAAATGAAAAATCAAGATAATATTATCGCAAATACATAGAGTTTTACACACAAGGACACGTCACAGTGGCACCGGAGATAGCCCAGCCTAAGACGAACCAAACCAGCCTAAAGTGACCTCAATAAAGTTGCACGGTTTTCAAACACTGTCATTTTAAAGGGTTTTCTAATTCTTCACCTTGCATTTGACAGTGCCAGCATTTATACATCTCGAATTTCGTTTTTTTATTCGTTCGCTTTCATGAATCACGCGGACTGGGTGCGTGTAGTGTGCCGGGCAGCCATCTTGCGTGTCCTCTAATAAAATCATTTTCCAAAAACTGCAGATACAAATTTGCCATTCAGAGTCGCCGGCAACTATTATTGGGCCAGTAAAAATTCAGATCCACTAATTATTATTAGTATTGTGACCATTGTTTTCTTTTTTTCATGTGGGTTAGTTCGCCAGCCGTGGATGTTATGCAGGTTGACATACTAATTTCAATACTGCCAGAACTGAGTAATGTCACAAGTATAAATAATAACCAGACGGAGAAGTGAAACTCCCGGCTCCGGACGTGCGCTCGGCGCGTTAGATACCTACCGCCTGGCGACACCTAAGTTGTCTAGTCAGTCAGGGGCGTCACACACGGAATATATTTTAACCAAGATATTGATATTCTGCCTTGAATTGGTTTTCGTATTTGTGTTGATGTTAGTGTTTATGGTTAAACTAAGATAGTGTTTTAAAAAGTGACCGAGTATTTACGGAAAAATAATTAGAAATAGTTGATTGAATCAAGAAGTTTTATCTCGGTACGTCAAACGACGTAATAACTTCAGTCGGGCGTCAGCCTTGCAGTCGTCAATACGTGTTAATTGAACAGGTCCTTCAAGTAAAACACACACGGGATTTCCTACCAAAGATTAGTCTGAACAGACTCAGTTAAGCGTTAGACCTATAAGTATTCATTTATATACTGCCCTCATAAGCCAATTGGAGGTATCTCAAATTCAATATGATATGGTCTCACTTGCTACAGGAATTTTGCCTGAGATACCAGCATTTGTTTTATAACTGTATAGTTAATTTTCGTGACTCACCTGACCAAAATTAACGGTCGCTTAATTTTAGCCCTTAACTATGTACACTTCTTTTCAAAACCGCCCTTATAGATGATTAATAGACACATAAGCCATGTAATTTTCTGGAGATAATCTTAATATCATCAAAAAGTATTACGTATTACCTAATTTAACGTTAAATGTAAAAATCTCATTTTGCAACTATGTTTCCACGTTGAAGTAAAAAATTAATACCATTTCGTGACTAAACTTGTGTAACGACTAAATGAAATGCTTAATAATAGTATGCGAACTTAATTTCGGACTAACTCATTTACGGGATGTTAACTTACAAATTATGCCAAATAAGGTTTCTGCCACATTACCATTCGCCGAAAACCGATTATGCCAAGTCAGTTATGCTAAAACAGTTTCGGACAATAAATGTTATGCCAAATAGAGGGGTCCGAAATCATAGTCGATAAAAATACGAGGGGCGGCTGAAAAGTAATCTACCTAACAATGAAACAAAAGACTGTCGTGGCTAATTTTTTTTTATTTTTCTATATAGTCCCCTGCTAGTAAAATGCACTTATTAAATTTTTCAAATATTGAATTTAAACCATTAAAAAAAAAATCTTTCGGTTTGTCGTCAAAAAAGTCAGTAACCGCAGCCTTCATTTCGTCATCGGTCATAAACCTTCGTCCCCTGAGGTCTTTCTTGAGAAGTCTAAACAGAAAATAGTCACAGGGGGCTAAATCTGGACTATAAGGGGGGTGGTCAATGGTTTCGAAGCCATTGTCTTTAATTGCTAGCTTCGTTGTGCGGGCGGTATGCACTGGTGCGTTATCGTGCAAAATCAGAATACCTTTGTTTAGTTTACCTCGCCGTTTTTCTTTTATTGTCTCTCTTAGTTGGTATAGTAAGTTTGAGTAATAATCAGCATTCATTGTAGTTTTCTTCGGTAAATAATCTATGAGCAAAATCCCTTCTGTGTCCCAAAAGATTGTAGCCATAAGTTTACCTGCCGATGGACAGACCTTGAATTTCCGAGGCGGCTTCTCATCCTTAAATTTCCACTGTAACGACTCTTGCTTACTTTCCGGGTCCCATTGTCGAATCCAAGTCTCATCACATGTTACAATTCTAGAAATTATTTCTTCCTCTTTCCCTCGACTCATCTCCAAAAACTCTTCGCAACATTTGACACGCCTCTCCATGTCAAATGCAGTCAACATTCTGGGGACCCAACGTGCACTAACCTTGGACATGTTCAAATGCTCATGAATTATTTCATTGACTCGCTCTTTACTGACGCCCACATCTCTAGCTATCTCCCACTGCTTCACTCGTCGGTCCTCTAATATAATTTTTTTCACCCTGGCTACATTTTCATCGGTGACGGCCGAAACTGGTCTTCCGCTACGAGGATCATCTTCCAGACTCTCACGACCTAACTTAAACTGCTTTGACCAAAACTTTATAACAAATTCGGAAGAACACAAACTGCCAAACACACGTAACATACGCTGTCTGATCTCCGAAGGCGTATTCCCTTCTTTAGTCAAAAACTTAATCACCGCACGCTGCTCGATTTTATCCATTTTCACTTTTTCTACCGACATGTTTGAAACAATTGTAGGAGACAAATAAACGTGATGCAATAAACAAATGAATGTAATACATTTTGAAAATAGAATAACAAACGAATATAAATCCATACCAGCCAGCATTATTTTTGTATATATTTCTGACCAAGGAGATTACTTATCAGCCGCCCCTCGTACCCTCATTGCGCGAGTCTGAATTGCACTTGACCGGTTTTCAGTATTTGTTGTGTTTTTGGGTTTGTATAATCATACCAAATTTGACGCGTGTATTACCGTTTTTACGATGCAACAAAAAGAATAATGGTTTGCAGTTCTTTTATCATAATTTTGTATAAACAATATCCCAAACAAAGCAATAAGAACAAAGTTCTTCGATCAATGAGCGCGAGCGGGCTTTGCCGCTGTATAATTTCACACTGAACAAATTTTATGATTTAGATGTTACTGCGTAAAGTATTGTAGGTGTAAGTGCCCCATTAGTGTTTACTTCTATAGAAAGAATAGTTTATGTATTTAATTTTTTATACGTTTAATTTTCGGTACTAGTTGGTAAAAAAAACCTAACAAAATAGGCTTATTTGGAGAGACCCGAGTTGATTCCGGATGCTCAAAAAAAATTACTTAACCCTAACCAACTGTATTCGGAGTGCCCCGAGTCAAATCAGGGTGGTAAAAAAAAACTTAACTTAACCAACTATAGGTACTTTTTCCCAGTACATTATAGCTATTATCGTAGCTCATAGCTATTAGTTTATTTAACTTCGATACATACTTCTACCCCCTCCTTTCACCCTATTAGGAATATTTTTTGTAAATCGTCAAAAGTAAATTTTTTATTTCAATTTTTTATTTGTAAATAGTAGCCTAATTACAATGACGAAACCCTAATACAAAACTCGACATCGTCTTTTACCCCTTATGGGTAGTTTTTCTAAAATCGATGGAAGTTATATTTTTTATTTGTAAATAGTTTCTGCCCTCAGCATCGTCCGCGTAGATTTCGATTATGTGATTATCAGGGGTATAACTCCAAAACCGTCCATTCATTGCAGCTTGAAGAAGTAAAAAACTAAGACACAAACTTTCGCATTTACAATATTATTAGGATACTCGTGTTAGTAAGGTTATTGGATAATAGCTTCTGAACGCGTCTTCGTCCGCTTGGATTTTGATTATAGTTATTCCCTCGGGAACTTGTAGGAACTTTTCTGGGATGAAAAGTAGCCTATGTGTTAATTCAAGGTATAAGCTATCTTCATTCCAAATTTCATCCAATTCTGTCCAGCCGTTGTAGCGTGAAGAAGTAACGAAAACACACACAAACTTTCGTATTCATAATATTATTTTATATTTTATTTAGTAGGATAGGATTCTTATGGTAAAGTTTTTGAAACAATAGTTCTTTAATATGAGGTGCGGTCCTAAAGTTATTGGCTAAATTTATCTTTGTGATTGTCATTTATTCTGCTTGTTCGTGTATAGTTTTGAGGTTTCTGTTAGCCGTGGTTTTGATTCGACGGCGTTTAGAACAATAGGAAGTCTGAAAGTTTTCGAAATGTTTAAGTTGGAATATCGTACCGTGATCCGGCCGGCCTGCGGAAATTTAAATTTAAATTTAAATTAGTGGAAGAGGAAGTTCCGAGTGATCGATAACTGAAGACTAAAGAAGTAGCGACGAGGACAGGGCTTTCGAAAACTTCCGTTCTTAGGATTCTTCATGAACATCTTCACATGAATAAAGTTAGTGCGACGTGGGTTCCCAAACTTCATTCGAGCTTGAAGCGAAGTGACCGAAAAGCTTGCTCTCAAGAAGTTTTAGACGCATATAGACGACACGGACAGAGATTTTGGAGTTAATTGTTACGTGGGACGAAACAATGGTTTTGTACTATGATCCTCTTTCCAAGAGGGAAACGATGCAGTGGCGACGCCTAGGTGAAAAGCTGCCTAGGAAGGCCAAGGTAACACAATCCACCAAAACGATAATGGCTACTGTATTCTGGGATTGTCACGGAATACCACTGATTGACATAAAAGAAAGGAATACCACGGTAAATGGTAGCTACTACTAACTATTATTACTTTGTAATGTAACCTTCTTTTAAGTATTTTTGTACTTAATGATGGAAAAAAATACTTTCTCCTAGAGTTTCTCGCGGCGCTTCTTCTCCGCAATGATAGTATTGTCCGAAGCGCTAGTAGATTAACTCAATACGAGTATTACCGACGTATAAAAGAAACCTCATGTCGCCAATTTACTGAATATTTTTTTTATATTTTGAATAACCAACCCTTTTTATAGGCCGATTCGTCGCCCTATATTAAAGAAGTGAGGGCGCCACTGTGCCACTGTTTACATAAGCTCCATATTTATCCTTTAAAAATAAATGTTTATAGTAACCAGTTCGTGTTCCAAGTGTGTACAGTGATGGACAATATTTAAGTGTCGTGTGAATAGAGAAACTGAAAAATATTCTGTGATAAAAGCAACATTTTGCTAAATACTGAAGACATAAAAAACATATTTTACAACACCAAACAAATACTGACCAGTGATGTTTTGTGAAATAATGCAATAGTGTTTATTCATAAGCAAACCTTCAAAAAAAGCCTTTAAAAAACTTTGTGATCTGAATAAGTGAAATTAACTAACCTCAAATATTGATAAATTTCTGCTAATCATACGTTATCTATTGATGAACAGCGCCATCTAGCGCCGAGTAGCAGAACTGCGCTAGCAAATTGAACCATTTACATCTACACGACTGCTACAAACATCTACTAGAGGGCGCTAGTATCTGCAAAAATGAGTGAAATAGAAAAAATACTTCTAGAAATGAGAAATGGCATGAGGAAAGGGTTAGAAACAATCGAAAGTTCACTGGCAAAAGCTGAAGAGAAAATTACATCAAATATAAACAGCAATATGAACGAAAAATTTAACATGTAAACTTGTGAATTGAACTCTTTGCGTTTGCAAACAGAAGAGCAGGAAAATAGAATTGACGAGATAGAGAAGAGAGCTGTACGGAGAAATTTGGTGTTTTTCGGGATAAAAGACGAAGAGGAGTCATATTTGCAACTCGAAGGAAAGGTTGTCAACATAATTAATGAAACCTTAAAAATGAAAACCCACGAAACAGAAATAGAAGCCGTCAGAAGGATAGGAAAGAAGGGAGGAAACCCTAGACTAGTAGCCATTATGTTCACCACACTGGGAATAAAATTTTTTTTTTTTAACGAACAAGGGCAGACTAGAAGGCACCAATATTTATGTTAAGCATGAGTTCTCGTTAAAGATATTAAAAATAAGAAATGAACTTAAGTCGCAACAAAAACAAGAGCTGGAGAAAGGAAACAAAGCTTTTATACGCTGCGATAAACTCACAGTATCAGCAAATAATAAAAACCTTAGAAACAAATGGGCACCATCATCATCCCCGCCCGCAACATGCGAACGAAACTCCGAGACCCAGGCTTCAAGAAAAATAACGAAAACACTGAAAGTAAACAACCGAATAACAGGATACTTGAAGCCCACTGAGAGAGCTACGGAAGAAACGACGGAACGCACCATACCTGAATGAAATACAGAGGCCCCCCACTCCATACCAACAATAACAAACATAAACTCAAAAAGCCCTACAAAATCTCCCAGTACGGCTGGTCCCCGCGGGATGATTAGACCAAAACCCCCCAAAAAACCTTCCAACCAATCGACACAACGTAAAATGCAACAAGTTTTTTACATTTCGACCCTTAAAGTATCAAATGTCGTAAAAGCCATTTTGGCCAAAATGGGTTTTTAATGCACTTTTATTCAGTTTTTTGCGCTCTATCGAACTTTATTTGAAATGTTCAAATTCGCAAAAAATCGAACGTCGCACTTCGATTCACGCTTAAAACCTAGATTTTATGTTTTTAAATGTCGCAATGATCAAGTTGGAGGGTGAAGTTTAAAAATTAATGTTGTAAGAGACATATTTTTTCTTGACTTGACTTTGATATTGTATCAGAAAAAAATCTTTCATGATCATTTTTGGCGTAAAAACCGGATACTATTTTAAATTGGTATTTACGACAAAATATTCATGGAAGATTTACAAAACACTAATGTAAATTGATGCTGTATAAGAAATGACTTTTTAATACATGGTTTCTACGACAATTTCTCATTATAAGAGCTGTAAAAAAATAATACCCATTTTGTTTTAACCTCTTAAGACCCACCAAACAACGAAATTTGTCAATGCAATATGATTTTATTGTGAATGAAATAAAGTAAATTTTTGATTATTAGAAATAAAAAAAAAGATATTCTTCTTTTTTCCTTTGCACCAGATCTTTATTACAATAGCCGTATTATATACAATTTTTAGTTCAAAGGAGTTCAGGTTAGGAGGTTAAGTGCCACCATACGCTTTACAGCAAGGGCAACTGGTTTTTACAACAAACGCTCCTTTACTGTTGGGGATTCAATCGGCTTTTACTACAAACGGTCCTTCACTGCTATGGATTCAATCGGTTTTTACTACAAACCGTCCTTCGCTGCTAGTGATTCAATCGGCATTTACTGGAAATGGTCCTTTACTGCTAGGGATTCAATCGGCTTTTACTACAAACGCTCCTTCACTGCTGGGGATTCAATCGGCTTTTACTACAAGCGGTCCTTCACTCCTAGTGATTTAATCGGTTTTTACTACAAACCGCCTTTCACTGCTAGTGATTCAATCGGCATTTACTGGAAATGATCCTTTACTGCTAGGGATTTAATCAGCCTTTACTACAAACGCTCCTTCACTGCTGGGGATTCAATCGGCTTTTACTACGAACTTTTAATATTATAATGTGGCACACATTGTTTTTTACTACTATTCATAAAAAAAATATGCATTATAGCTTAAAAAATATAGTATTGTAAAGTCATGTTTGTTTTCTAATGCAGTACTTAACTAAAAAATATCCCTTAAAGTGATCTGAACAACTCACATTAATTTTTTTACTATAACTGTTACGTTAAAGACTGTTACAAATGATTATAAAAAATATAAGAAATATTAAGGATGAACCTATATTTTAAGTGATCTCTGACAGTTGATCAATGTATTAGAAAACAAACATTAATTACCATACATACATTATATACATACATAAACTCACGCTTCGTTTCCAGAGTGGGGTAGGCAGAGCTACAGAATTACCAACAACTCTAAAAGCTTGTTGATAATTCTATAACCACATTTTGCATAATTAGGCTAAGATGTTTATCAGCGTATTAGTGACAGGTTGCAAGCCCATCGCCTAACAGTACTACAAGCCTTATAGATTCAAAATTTATGTAAATAACTCGTAGGTAACATTTAAAAAAAATGTCATTAAAGCCATTTTAAGTTTTGTAGGTACCACTTAAAACGAAAACTTCTGAGCCTAGACTTGCGCTGGGCATTTGTCCATATCTTTAAATACCAAATTTTAATCTCGGTAATACCAAATTTTAATCTCGGTAATATTTATAGAGCTCTATACCAAATACTGAAAAACATTATATGATTGTTCGTCGGTATGCCAAGAAACTTTTTTCTTTGAAATTTAGAATAGGTGTAATATCTCGACTTTTAAATTATTTGCCTTTGTATTTGTGTTTTGTATTTCTTTTTTTTTGTACAATAAAGAGTATACGTACATACACATACGTACATATTTGCTTTATTCATTTGAATGCTGTCCAGTTTTAAAGGGTAATCACATTTTTTAATCTCTGACATCGATGACTTTTAAGAATTCTAGGTAGGTAATTAGCGTAAAATACTAATAAGTAATAATACGCAGCCCCCTTCTTATTTCTTTTAATTAATTATACAAATAAAACGTAGATAGGTGCCAAAACCTTGATGCTAGGGTCTGACTTGCACTTGACCGGTTTTTTGGACGCTTATTATGCCAATTTATATGAAAAGCGAATATTATCGCCAGCTATCAATAAAATAGCCCTACTGTTCAGGACAGATAGCAACCTTCTGACAAAGCTCGTCGATAAGTTGTTGGAGTGCACACGACTAGAAGTTATAGTCGTGTGCACTGCAGTTACATCAAAGTTTTGACCGTCTTGCAAACGTTTGAATATCAAAATATTGTAATCAGACTTGAGGTTATGACAGGTTTCATTCACGAATGATTGTTTAATTACGATGTTGAAGCCAGTTGGGTTAATTCAATATCCTTTAATGTGAAATCCTTGGACATTATTGAAATAAATCGTAACGTTTCAATATTTGATCGCTGTTATGCCTTTTAATAGAGACGTGTCAGATATTATTATTGTTGAGCCAAATGTTGGTTAAGATTATTATTAAGTCGTTGCATGTTCTGTACTTACATGCAACAACTTCTTTTTTTGGTATTATGATACCTTGCTGTTTTGTATACACTTGTTTTTGGTTCGAAATCTCACCGAAGAGCTTTTTCCGATGCTACTACAGGGAATATAATTACAATATGAAAGGCTCTCAACAATCTTTGATATATATATATTGACACTGTGACAGTAATGGCGTCCGAGTTAACAACAATACGATAACATATCGAATGCAATACTAATTGTTGTACCGCGTAGAATAGAGACCCTGGGGTGAAACAATATTGCTTTTGACATTTTACCGTATTATCAACGTTATGATAACTCTTATTTACTAGACGGTCATGGTGGCCGAGTTTAAAACAAAACAATAAAAAGCAGATTGAAAGCTTAAGACAAAGCTCTTCGATACGTCATTGGATTACACAATACAAACCGGAACCTCGATTATTCACAAAAATGTACCTAGATACTAAGTTCTCTCTATAAAGACCAATTACTTATAGATATATATTATATAAGACGAAGCGTTTTTAAGTTTTTAAATTGAGTTCAATTTTATTGCATACTAAATAATCATCTGTGCATCGTTTAGAGTTTAAACTCTAGATCTAGTTTAAACTCAAGATTTAAATCTTATTTTAATTTGACATTATAATAATTTAATTATCTGTGCATCTTATAAAGTCAAAATCTTATTTTAATTTATTTACATTCTATTAAAAAAATGTTATAAAACAAGCATATTTAATAAAATAAACACTGCTTTTACTAAACTTAATTACAAATTGTTATGATTACATAATGTCTTTTAATACAATATTACCCCTAATAAAACCACGTAGATTCCTTTTACGACAAAGGTTACAGTGGTACACTATAAAAAAAATGTCTTAAAAGCCATTTTCAATTATTTTTTCTGTAGTAAAAGCCACCCTATCTCTTGATCTATTAAAGCTACGTGATTTTTAATTTAAATTATGAAACATCTCAAAAATCTTAGCATAATGAACTCAAGTGGTTTATAATAGCTTGAGTATTTCAAAAGTTATATGCAAAAATAAAGTAACCATTTTAGTTTTTTGCTCGCCCTTAAAAAGTACATTTTGGCTTTTACGACATTTGATACTTTAAGGGTCGATTTGTACCTGGAATGTTACGTCGGTAGTAAATGAAGATAGGCTTATTGAATTCAAACACAGCTTAACAAAGTTTAAATGGGATATAATTGGCATATCAGAGATCAAAAAAGAAGGAAAAGAAATAATAGAAAGTGCGGATTACATTATGATATATCACGGAGAAAAAAGTGGATCAAATGGTGTCGGTTTTCTATTAAAAAATGAGATGAAATCCAACATATTAGACATAGAAACTTTTTCAGATCGAGTCATCCGTCTAGATATATGTTTTAACAACAAAACGCTACACCTAATACAATGCTACGCCCCGACAGAAAAATCAACTGAAGAAGACCTTGTAACCGTTTATGAACACTTACATCTGCGCTAGGAAATACAAGAAAAAATATAGTTATCATGGGAGACTTCAACGCGAAGATTGGAAAACCTACAGACGACGACAAAAAAGTAATGGGTCCATGGGGATATAGAGAGAAACAACAGAGGAAAATTACTACTAGAATTTTATTTTGGAAATCAACTACATATCGCTAACTCGTACTTCAAAAAGAATCTTAAACAGAAATGTCCGAAATGACGATTTCATTTCGGACATTTCTGTTTAAGATTCTTTATTTTATTCTACTTAAAAATGTGAAAGAAGTCACAGACGTACAAGTTTACAGACGTACAACCTTCCCCACAGATCATAGAATACTCAGGGTGAGCCTTGTACAACCATTTAATAACAATAAATCTCGGAAACTATATGGAAGCAAGGTTAAAGAATTAAACCCACTGGAACAAGAGTCACTAAAAAAGATAACTGCAGATCACCTAAACGACATCGAGTTCGACGACATTCAAGCATATCAAAAATTAATTCGAAACATAAAGGAAGCCATGACAAATTTACCTAAAAATAATAAAACGGATAAAACAATAATAACAGCCTACGTAGAGAGACTAATTAATGAGAGAAATAGGCTAAAAAATAAAGAAAAAAGAACACGCGCTGAAAGGAGTCAACTTCAAGCACTCTATAAATTAGTCAACAAACAAATAAAACGAAATTGGGAACATTACCGTTATAAGATTATAGAAGAGCTATAAAAAGATCATCAGCGAAAAAAACACAAAATGTACTTAATACGGCTCAGGATGACTTCGGCCATAGTTCCATTTCGTCACCTTCTTAAGTCGTTCTCATTCGCATATGGTCTACTGTTTCGATTCGCCAGCATTCCTATATCGTCACTTCCCTATCTCGTCCGCTTTCTTACGTGGGCCACTGTACCAACTCGTTTACATTCGTAATTAGACTACAGTGCCAATTCGTCAACATCCCTAATTAGTCTAAGTACAATGTCAACTCGTCATCATTCTTAATTAGACCACAGTGCCAACTCGTCAACTATAGGTACAGTAAAAATATTGAACACCCAGACTCGAGTACAAATATGCGGACGAGTTGACACTGAGGTCGATACAGGAATGCGGACGAGTTGGCACAGCTGACCAAGGAGTACTGAGGTCGATAAAAGAAAGTGGACGAGTTGGCACTGTGGTCAAAATAGGAATGTAGACAAAATGGGGTATTGACGATATAAGAAAGTGGACGAGTTAGGAAGGTGTCGATTTAGGAATTACATGCTGACGACATGGCATTGTGGACGAGTTAAGAAGTTGACGAAATAGGACTGTGGACAAAGTCGCCCTGAGCCCTTAATACGACAAAACCATGGATTATGACATTAAAAAATAAAAATGAAAATGTAACAAATAGAGCACATATAATTAACACTGCAACTGAATTTTATAAAAATCTTTACCAAAATTATGGGCTAAATCATGAACATATGAACTACCAAGAATGCGATATCGTCCCATCGTTTCTGGAGAGCGAAATTAAACATGCTATTCAACATTTGAAATCTTTGAAAAGCCAGAGAGATGACGGTATAACAAACGACATCCTAAAGGCAATTATGGAGCCTCTAACGCCAGTGCTAACCAAACTATTTAACGAAATAATAAGAAAACAAAAGAATGGGGGATATCGGTTATAATTCTGCTATATAAAAAAGGTGACCCTAAGAGCCTAGAAAACTATAGACCTATAAGCCTACAATAGACCATATACAAAGTGTTTGCAACAATTCTATTGAAAAGAGTCTCAAAAGTGTTAGAGTGCAGTGGCCCAGAGAACAAGCCGGGTTCTCCGAAACTATTCAACTATTGACCATATTTTCACGCTAACACAAGTCATTGAAAAACACATGCCCCCTTACTTATAAATGTGGAATAACCATGGAGTAGCTAAACCATACTTTGTCCTTATCTGTCATTGTGACATTTGAATTTGACAGATAAGGACAAAACATGGTTTAGCTAATCCAAGGTTATTCCACGTTTATAAGTAAGGGGGTTAGAGTACAGAAAAAGCCTCTGCCTAGCCTTTGTGGATTATTCGAAGGCGTTTGACTCCATACAATACGGCCCTCTATGGCTGACACTTAAGGAACAAGGTGTAGAAGTAACCTACATAAATATACTTCAGGAAATCTATAGAAATAGCAGAGCCATAGTCAAGTTAGAAAAAAAAGGAGAGCCATTTGATATTCAGAGGGGAGTAAAACAGGGCGACCCCATCTCTCCAAACCTATTCACGGCCTTATTAGAAACGATTTTTAGGAATCTAAACTGGAAAGACAGAGGGATCAATATCAATGGCGAATACCTAAATAATCTACGTTTTGCTGACGATATCGTCTTAATAGCAGAAACACACGAAGACCTCACATTCATGTTGACAATTCTGGACAGAGAAAGCCGAAAGTGTGGGCTGCAAATAAACAGAGACAAAACCTTTGCTATGTAGAATGATGTAAAGATACCAATTACAACCGAATCACACACTATTGACTACGTAGATAAGTATTTGTATTTGGGAAAGAGTATATCGTTCACAGAGCAAACGTCCGGCGAAGTAGAGCGAAGAATAAAAATAGCGTGGACTAAATACTGGTCATTAAAAGACATTTTTAAGTCGAAACTTCCAGTCCATTTAAAGCGAAAATCTATAGACTCGATTATAGTTCCAACATTATTATACGGATGTCAAACCTGGACATTCACGAAAGAAATCGTTCAAAAGATAAATGTGTTTCAGAGAGCGGCAGAAAGAAGTATGCTAAATATTAGACGGAGAGACAGAAAAAGAACCACGGATATAAGGAAAATAACGAACGTGACAGATGCCGTTGAACTTGCAAGCAGATTGAAATGGAGATGGGCCGGTCACGTAGCAAGGATACCGGATAACCGATGGAGCGAGAGGATCGTTCACTGGTACCCGCATGACGTGACGCGGCCGCCAGGTCGGCCGCGTCGGAGGTAGGTCGACGATATCGCTCAACTAGCCGGACCCACCTGGACCCGCCAAGCTAAAGAGAGAGGACCTTGGAAGGAGTTGGAGGAGGCCTACAACCAAAGATTGGGTACCTCACACATAAATACAACTATTTAAATGAATTAAATGAATTGCAAATTCTATATTATATAAAGTAGATTTTTAATTGAATGTATTTATTTTTAAGAATGAAATTAAATTGCAATGCATGCACTTGTGAGAAACAAAGGTTTTATTATTATTATTATGATTATTATTATTATATTAAAGAAGTTTGGTTTTCCTTTCATTTTTGAATCACCTTTAGCAGAATTGAACACGCTTCGCATAATCTGACGGAAGAAGCGTTTAGACGAGTTGGATGTGTCGGCATAATCGCGAATCCAGAATCCTATCTAGTAAAATCGATAACTGGAATAGCCGATAAAACATAATGGTCAATCCCTATTGCATCTGATTTTTGCTATGAAAATTCCACCCCTTGGTATATATGCAATTTTTTGAAGTTATTTGTTCATTTCGTTTCTAGTAATATTCTTCCACAGCAGGTCTTCAAAGTCGAAGTAACTGTTTTGCTGATATTTTTTTAAGTATCTAATCCAGTATTAATGCGCCTTTTACATTATTTATTAACAAAATAATGCTTCTGTCAACTTAATTAATTATTAATGATAGCGTACAAATATAAAAACTAAATTCGAGAGCTATCTAAGTAAATGCGGGCACTCGCCATGTCAAAAGAGCTAAATATTTAGACATTTTTTTAATTGGTAATAACTTAGAAACAGCGCAACTTTTACTAAGGTCATGTTAGGCTGATTTGGTTCGTCTTAGACCGGGCTATCTCTGGTGTCACTGTGACGTGTCCTGTATGGATGTAGTTGTATCTCACAGGGACATCCGTCGGCGTCGGTCGGGCGAGGGCAGCAGGCAGTCGCGCGTCCGCGCCGCTCGCTCCCTGCAACAGTTATAACACCCATATCACGACGCACTTCACGAGGATCAAAAAACTTATTTGATTTATTTGTCTAGTGCATTGTTGCAGAGGCAGTAACCTAAAAATTGAAAATTTCACGTTGTTTTCACGTTGCGAAAAAATACTTGTAGTTCCAGGGCTAACAGGGCTATTATATATATTAGTCAAAAAAGCAAATATAAATGCCATAAATCCTGTACTCGTGTTCAGTAAATCCACAGATCACCCCCAATAGATACAGCATAAGGCTACTTTTGTTAAACGTCTAAATCACCAAACATGGAGGTGGGCACGGGATGCGGGGAAAGAGGACGCGATGACGTGGGGTCCATATCGGCTCATATAAAATTGGTCTTAAGATTTTTTTATACAAATAACGACTTCTGTCTATACTCATCATTTCTTCAAAAAATTTTGCTTATACTTTTTTGTTCATACTTTTTTAACTCATAATCATCGCAACTCATAATGCATTTTTTTAAGAAACTGTCACTTTTTGAGGATTGTTATAAATCTAACCTAACCTAACATAATTTTATCTACACGTAAAATTCTGAAAAGTGTACGGTTCCATGAATATTGGCGTTATAAATTCAGATGAATGTAAGTTCCGATCATTAGTATTAAAAAATATTATGAAGAGTATGAAGAGTAATCATTATGATGTAAAATGTTATGAGAAAAAATTTCGGAGTTCCAATAATCGGAGTTGCTTTTTTATACGAACTTTGGCGCACCCGATGACGTGATTGGTTATTTAAAGGTCGTCCGATCTTTCACCGACCGAGTAGGGATGGGACATACTTATTGTGATGATATTTCTTATCGATAAAGATTAACCCTTTTATTATTATTAAGTAACCATATATCAGCCATGGTATATTTTGGCATTGTGAAACATCTGGATCGGAACGTAAAAAAAAAGATAATCACGACCAATATCGTTAGTTATAAGTCTTATGTAACTAACCCAGAATCATTAAATAGTTATTTATGTAACTGGTACATAATGAAGCTTCTTAAGGTACGAGAGCTTAGAGCGCGAGCTTGCGAGGGCTCTAATTACAGGCACGAGAACCTTAAGAGCTAATTATGAACCGTTGCATACATAACTTTTTCTACAAGCTTAAAATGATAATTAATGACAAAAATAAACAATCGCTAACTTTTCTCGTATACTGAACTCGATTTTTCTGCTAGAACAAATTACTTGTCAGCAGAGTCATTTTCATTATTCCGAGTGGCGTTAATAGTTTGTGAATTTTATTGTTAAGTAAATGTTAACAAATTTCATGCTAATTATTTCATGTTACTAAAAACAGTTATGACTATTATCCATATTGAACGTAACCATGGTAACCGAATAACAAATCGATGCATATTAACCATCTATTTTTAGTAATTTAATAATAATGTAATTTTAAACATAAATTAGTCTCAACATTATTTTTGTTTTTAATATACGTAATTGTAGTTGGTATTAAAATATTTTTAAAGGGTTATTATACAAATTAGGATCTCAAGTGTTCACTAAACGCCAAGACTGATATCCGGAATGACCGTAGCCATGGTAATAACAATGCTATTACAATTATTATAGAACTGTTATTACCATGGCAACACTCATTACAGAATTGTTTTCCCGCTTCGGTTACGGTATAGGTGGTATTCTGATACCGTTAACGATATCAATATTAGCGGTTTATAGTACGCGAGTAGAATTTTTTTTTAATGAAACGTTTCTAATATACGTATTTATAAAAATTTGGCTCATTAAATTACATTTATACTATACTTTTCAATCATTACAGAAAAGTATAATGTAAGTACCTAAGTGTAATTTAATGGGTGATATTCATCATCAGTATCCTATTATTGGTATCATGGATCATTTAAATATCACATTGATACGGTATATTATAGTCTCCCATTGTCATTTGGTAGTTAAATTGTATAACTATTATACCTATATGTGACTAGGCTTCATAAATTAAGATACAATCAAAAAACTAGTTACCTACATGTTATTTAGTGCAATTTATTTAAGTAATAACTAATAATCATACAATGAAATCGACAAGATTCGGTTAACAAAACATAAAACGTCTCGAACCCAGTATACTATCGTTACAGGAGGTCATGACAAATCTGGTAACGATCTCCGAAATGGATTATTCTAGGCTGTCGGTCTACCTGCACACAGTGGTTGCGTTCTCTTTATATGGCGGCTGAAAAACGTGTTATCGTTCCCAAAAAATGATAAGGGAAATGGCTGAATGCTGTACATCTTATCTTATTGGTGGGGTCCTTACGGATACACTTCGACCCCATGGGATCTTTTATGTATTTACCTCTCTTTATGTTTTGCGCTCAATCCAATAATACAGCCTCCACCCCTTCCAGAAAGCAGATAGTGGAGTGCAATCGCAATGGCATTGGCTTGAAATCGTTTGGTTCTGGGTATACAGGGTGGCCCATTTATATCGGTCAGTGTGGGAAAGTCTGAAACTATACGACATACGAAAATTTCTTCTTAGGAACCATGACATCGATTTTAATAACAAGAAAAACTGCATTCATGCATTTAAAAAAAACCTGTACTCAGCTCGGGAATCAAACCCGGTTGTTTTGAAAAAAATACTTACACTATTTCTATTTAGATATCGATTGTGTACGTCTTAAGCAGTAAATGTCTCCATGAAACATTATGTCCAAAATGAATAAAATGCATTGTTTTCACATACTTTAATTTATTTTAGTAGGTGTTCGTAGTGTCCACCGTTTTTTTCAACACGGGTAGGTAACAACTTATTATTGCATTTTGTATCTTGACATGGTGAATTTGCGTTAAAATTGACTCAATGGCTGCTTTAAGGTCTTCAACAGTATCATAGCTTGTTTTGTATACTTCATTTTTCACGTAACCCCACAAGATCAAATCACAAGGTGTTAAATCGGGTGACCTCGCGGGTCATTTGATAGGGCCGTTCGTACCAATACATTTTTGGGAAAAAAACTCATTTAAAAAGTCTCTAGCTATGCGGCTATTGTGAGCCGGTGCTCGGTCCTGTTGAAAATAAAGTTGTTCACTTATTTCTGTTGCCATCTCTCCTAGGGCCTCTAAAAGATATTCTAAGATTGCAAGGTACTTGAACCTGTCCAAATGTCCATCATAAATTTTAAACATGAGTACCTTATTATGAAGTAGGCCGACCCAGCAGTTAAATGAAAATCTAACTTGACGGCGTCCTTCGTGCATTCTTAGGGGATTTTCTCGACCCCATATTTCAACCCAGGACGGGATAATCAAGATTGACTGGACACGCGGTTGCCCTCAAGGCCGGTACCGGTAGCGTTGAAAAATCATCAGTGTCGTCAATAATCAATCACCAAACCATAGTATAAATAGAAAAGTAGCTCGACTCCGGCCCTTTAGGAGATTCTGATACCTATTGCCGCTCGGGCGTCAGGGTTGTCCAAACATGTTTTTCAATTTTAGTCACCTACTTGGCCATACTGTGATTTATAATTATGTTAATTTTCATAAATTACACAAACCTAAAGTAAGTATAAATATTGTTAGGTACCTAAGTACCAAATTTAAATTATTTTACTTACATACTTTTTATCTGTTGACACTAAATAATAATTATGTTTATAGGTATGGGACGTGATATGTAAATTCCTTTTCGACCTTTTGATAATACCGCTTTCGCGCAAGGCGGCTTCCTTTGACTACTTAGGTACCTATTATTGGCGGCACGCGCCGTCGCCGCGCGGCTTCCTTAGAGCATTGGCCGCTCGCTTTGGTTCTAGGCTTGTGCTTTGGGTACTAGGCAACGATAAGCATACTTATGTAGTGAAAAATAAATACTTAAAATTAACATTACCTACTTAATACGTATTTATTTCACCTAGGTATACTATAGGCAGGCCGATACGAAATACCTTTTATTAAATCTGGATATAGTTGTACCTACCTAAGCTAGGTTTAGACATTCGCATACAGAACAATATTTAAGCTCGTTTCGTATTGGTTCGCCCCGCCACAGGCCTCGCCCACAGCCGCAAGCCGCGCTATGTACCTTTGTTTGAAGACGATCTACTGTTCTCTATACTGTGACCAAACTATAGCGCGGGGCGCATAGTTCATTAAATCAACAAATAATCAGAAAAACCCGGCGCCGCGCAGGCTAGCTCAAGGCCACGCAGCTCGCGCCGGCCGGCTATCGATTACATCGATCGTCATTGAAGATTTGTGTATTTGCTTAATATTAAAGTCAGTGCCGTATATATGGTCATTATCGGTATGTGTACTCAGTGTTTAAATTCAGTGTTCGTATCGTTATAGTGTAACGCGAACTATTTATTAATTCATCGTCATCGGGTTGTATCGGAGATACGCCATTTTGTAACGGGACAGCACTCGAACTCGCCGGTCAACTTTAGAAGTTATCTCGCGCGGAGCGGGGTGACAAGCTGTCAGGTTGGTCACATTGGAACGGTACGTCACTCAGTGCTTTAAATCGTCATTTAACGTACATTCACTCATTTGTTCTCATAGATCGATCCGATCCATGTTGTAGCTAATCTGTGGTGAATAATTGTATTCACTCATTCAGTCTGTTGAGTCAACTGTCAAATCAATGTTCTATCAGTTAACAAATGTTTGTTTACATTGAATAATTAGTGTTTTCGTGTCATAATTACAATTGTAGCTGTTCATTACGTGAACAATTCTGCCCTCCTTATGCAAAGTGCAATAACTAGGTTCCAGCTACTTTCGAGAAAAACGCGGTAAAAGATTTTAAATTTGTTTTGGTTGTATCTCCGTTATTACGCATGCTATCGACTTGAAACTTTTACTAGAATATAGGTAACCTTGTGTAGTTTATTACAACGTACCTAATTTTAGTTTATTTATTTATTAATGCTATAAAAAACAAGCTAATCTACTTATGCTTAGGATTATTTAATACTAAATGAGATATTGACTAGACATAACCGCAATAAGTAGTCTACTTATTGCATTTATCGTAAGTAAAACAAGTTATTGCAATTATGTGTAGCAAGTATAGTATGTAAGCTGAACCGCATGTTCTAACCATAAGTGCAATAAGTAGTCTACTTATTGCGTTTATCGTAAGTAAAACAAGTTATTGCAATTAAGTGTAACAAGTATAGTATGTAAGCTGAACCGCATGTTTGAACCATAAGTGCAATAACTACCTTACTTATTGCAGTTTTAATTAGTAAAGTTTTTATTGTTATTATGTCTATACTAATTATAAAAGCAATAACTATACCTATTACAGTTATTAGAAGTAAATGAAGATGAACTAAAAATTAACCGTACTTATTAGAACCGCAATATCTATGCTTATTACTGTCATTGTTAGTAATTTTACTTAATAGCATAAGTAACCTATACATACCTAGAGTTATGGCGTTTTTAATTAGTAAACCATAGGTCGCTCTCTTAGTTATTGCAGTTATGCTTAACGAAAAAGCCGTTTACGCTGTCGATACGTGAAAACTGTCTAAGAAGAAAATATAGAACTCGTTTTGCTGATTACGAATATGTATATAACTCATTTTGACCCAAAACACGAGTTATTGCACTTTGCGTAAGGAGGGCAGAATTAGTGTTTGAGTGAAATAATACCAAGTGGTATTGTTTGTTGCGTTAACTAATCAGTGTTTGTATGTAAACAAACTTTAATTTGTTATCATTTGTCATCATCAAATTACTTTGTGAGTATATTAAGTGTGTATTGATATTTCGAAATGTCCGTACGAAATGCCCGTACGCAATTTAGCTCTAAATATCAAATGTTGCTCGATTTCTCAGCAACAATAAGTGATACAATAAGCACAATTGCCGCTTCAGTCGCTAGGCAACATTTCAACCAATATTATGTGTTGTTTATCCAGGATTATGAGATACTGGTAGGGGCCAGTGATGAAGTGTCCGAGGAGGACATAGCTTCGTATAGGGTTAAGTTTACCTAAATCAATAACATGTTACTCTAAATTGAGGAGCTATGCGAAACTGACGCATCTACTTCATATCGCACAAAGCTGCCGTCACAAACAATAGCAAAGTTGATGGGTATTGAGTTCCCAAAATTCTCAGGTAACTTAATGGAGTGGGTTTCATTCTTCGATCTCTTTCAATCGTTAGTTCATGTTCGAGATAAGTCAGACGCTGAGCGTCACTATTACTTAAGGTCATCACTTTCAGGTAAAGCTCTTCACATCGTCAGGCAACTGCTCATATAGGAAAAGAACTACTCGGTCGCTATAAACTTGTTGAAATCTAGGTATCAAAATACTAGATTGCTACTGGACGCCTAAATCAGTAGGATAGTCAACCTACCTATAGTCACGTCAATCAGTGGACTGCGTTCAGAGTTCTCTGACCCTCTTCAGGAGGCTATTCAGGCATTAGAAAAACTAAAGCAACCTGTCAAAGAGTGGTCATACTTGGTGCTGTATTTATGTTTGCAGAAGCTGCCTATCAAGTTGCGCTCATTATTTGAGGAGCGCTATGGCAAGGATCCTAACACCCTGCCCACCATCACACAACTGCTGGAGTAGCTGGATGAGCAGTGCCGACTGCAGTTGTCCGTTGCGTCGGAGCCGGAGCCTGTCAGGACACCACGTCGGGTATCAACACCGAGTGTGCGTCGACCGGCACAGCGGTCAAGTCAGCCGCGCGTGTCATATGGCAACACCCATCAAACCCATCAGGTGACGTCTTCATCGACCGATCAAGGATCATCATCAAACCGTCAGGTGCGGCCATCTTGCTCATTTTGTGGTGTCAAGGGACACACACTTCATAGGTGCTCCGACTTTCTCAAGTTGTCACGGTCTAGCCGCCGGTCATGGGCGACTAAGACTGGTCAATGTTATATATGCTTAAGAAAGCATTATGCCAATGAATGTACGCATAGGAACTGGTGCTCTCATTGTGGATCTCCAGCGCATAACTCATTAATTTGTAATGCCGATGCGAACGCCAGTTCTCCTCAGCTGCCGGATCAACCTGACGCTCGTGTGGTCACACGGCGTATAGGCGGTCGAGACACGCCAACTTCACCATAAGCGCTTCATGTCTTACCAGTGCATGGCCAATCACCAGCGCCGCACTATCAGGAGGCTCCACCGGTGCAGTCCCTAGGGAATCATCAGCCTAGGATGCCAGTTGGTGCAAGAGCACACCATGCTCAAATCAAGTTTCAGTCTCTCAGGTTCGGCTCTAGGCGGAGCCCTGATAAACTATGAGATAAGGTCACTGTTGGCGCATCTCAGGGTCCATAGCTCCCCATAACTATCTGCCCCACTGCAATGGTTATGGTCAGGTCAGGTGATGGCACATACGTTAAGGTTAGGGCACTGTTGGATACAGGAGCCGCTGTTTCAATTATCAAACAGTCATTAGTTCATAATTTAAATATGCACCAACAGTGTAGCAGTGATTCACGTTATGGTATCGGTCATCATCAGATCAACACGCCGGGTACTATAGTCAAATTAGTCATCAAACCTGTAGGTACTCAATTGCCAGTTGTAGGTACTAATGCAATGGTTATGTATACATTGACCGGAAATATTCCTTCATATGATATTCAACTCAAAACCCAATTAAAGTCATCAAATATCATACTTGCTGATAGCAACTTTGATAAAGCCCGCGATGTTGATATCATACTTGGTTTAGATATACTTAATTATGTACTTGATGGTTCTAAGATATCCACAAACATTCCAGGGATAACAGCTTACGGATCATATTTTGGTCACGTCATCATGGAAGCGGTACCTACTCAACGGACGCCGTCGACGGACGTGCCGCCCGCCCAGCCAGCCGGCACTTCAGTCGAAGACTACAGACTTCATGCAGTCAGGCTGGAAGAGGTACTGGAGAGGTTTTCGAAGGTCGAAGAGCCGCCTCCAAAGTCAGCTGTTCATCTGGATCACTTGGAATGTGAAAGGTTGTACAATTCTAGTACTCAACGTATGCCAGACGGCAAATATATGGTTGGGTTACCATTACTGTCAACAAGACCGCCATTGGGTGAATCAAAGGCCTTGGCTATTCAAAGGTTGCGTTCGCTAGAACGAAAAATGGCTAGAAATTCAGTATTTGCTGGTAAATACAAAGCAAAAGTTCATAGAAACTCTAGGTCATATGTCAAAATCTGATTTTCAGTTCGATGCAGAACATTTTATAATACCTCATCATGATATTGTTACGCCAAAGGGATTAGGGGTCTAATTTTCCACTACGTGTGAAAGAGATAGCATGATTAGAAAGAGACAGCTATACTGAGAACCTTCCAGAAGCTTGTGAAAAAGATAACACGAAATGAGACGGCAACACGCGGAACATTCCAGACTCATCCAGACCCGTGAGTCAAGGTCATTGCGATCGTAAAAACAACAAGGTAGCAAGGCGTAGAACATTCCAGCAACGAACAGTCTCGATCGACCTTGGCGGGGCGAAGCACATCGAACATTCCGGAAGGCGTTCTAGAATAATAGGACTCGGGAACTATAAAACGGCGGACACCGGTTGCGACGAGTCAGTCTTTACTTGGAAAGCGAACAGTGCGAATAAGAGCGACCCGAGCGGTCATCTCAGTATTCGAAGATTATTGTGCGATATTTGTTTTGTAACGGTTTAAGTGAGTGCGTTATTAAAGTCTACTTTTGATTATATGTGTATTCGTGCATTTCTATCAGTTACCTACCCCCACGTACGTAACAGTATATTCAAAAAAGGGACGGATAAGATCCGTGTAGTATTTGACGGAAGTGGCCGCACGTCCACTGGGACAGCTCTTAATCAGTGCCTTCATACAGGCCAACCACTTCAGAACGACATTACTCAGATATTGTTGTATTTCAGGCGACATCAAATAGTCTTCACGATCGATCAAGCAGATGTTCAGGATGACCTGGATACACCCTGAGGACAGGAAGTATCAGCTCATCTTGTGGCGAGAGGACCCGTCTGAACCAATTCAGGTATACGAGCTAAATACTAATACCTACGGACTAAGGTCAAGTCCTTTCATTTCAATTCGGATGCTATTACGTCTAGCCGATGATTGGGAGGCTGATCATCACGAATCATCGGCATCAGACGTCATCAGACGATATATCTTCGTCGACGATATTCTCACGGGCGCGGACTCATTATCCGATGCGCAACAGCTCAAATCGGAGCTCACCGCGCTTATGAAAAGCGCCGGATACGAGCTTAGGAAATGGTCGTCGAATTGCGATAAACTGCTACAGGACTTACCTCAGGAGCGCTGCGAGCAGCCACGACAGTTTGATACTGACGATAAAACCTTCATTAAGGTATTAAGTATACAATGGAATCCAGTATCAGACTCAATGTCTGCCTGGATGCCTTTAGGACAACCAATTTCTAAGCGTCATATCCTTAGTACAATAGCACGCCTATATGACCCGTGTGGATATTGCGCCCCTATTGTGTTCCAATTCAAAGTGTTCCTTCAATCACTATTTTCAGACGGATTATCGTGGGATGAACCCGTCAATCAATATCAATGTCGTTAGTGGGACGAACTCATTCAGGATTTAAACTATTTGTCAAATTTGCAGATTCCTAGATGTGTTGCACTACCGCAGGCTACATCATATTCATTTCACGGATTCGGAGTCGCCTCGGAAGCCAGATGTGCTGCGAGCGTCTACCTCAGGACAGTGGATACGTCAGGGAGCGTCATGGTACGTTTGCTTTTGGCTAAATCACGAGTAGCTTCTAAGAAAACAAAACAAACGATACCCAAGTTAGAGCTCAGCGCCGCACATCTAGTGTACAAGCTATTAAATCACGTAGCCGAGTCATACGACCATTCGATTCAGTTTGACAGCATTAATGCTGTACTCAGATTTTGTAGAAATGCCAGATTGCCGAAGGAGAAACGGAATCTTTCGTCATCATTGTCACTGGACGAAACTCGAGAGGCTAAGAAACATTGGATTAAGAAAATTCAATTGGATTCATATAGGATGAAATTGTATTAATGAAACAAGGAAAATTGGTCTGTAAATCACTACAGAAATTAAGTGTATTCGTGGATGACGAACACTTTATCAGAGTCGGCGGACGACTCCGCAAATCATCACTGCCTTACGGAGCAAGGCATCCATATTTGATACCTAAGGATCATAGGTGGGGTCAGCTGCTCATCGAATATTATCATAAGGCATATTGTCACGCAGCTACAAATGCGCTTATGTCCATACTCAGGCGAGAGTATTGGATAACTTCAGCCAGACGCCAAGTTTCTAGGGTTATTAGAAACTGTTTAATTTGTTTCAGATTTGATGCTTTATCTCTGCCACCATTCATGGCAGACCTGCCCGCTGATAGAGTCACAGCCGCGCGACCATTTTCAGGCGTAGCGACTGACTTTGCTGGGCCATTCTTAGTCACAAGCAGTTTACTAAGAAACGCTAAATCAGTCGTCTCTTCGCTGAGCGTCGAGGCCTTCATTGCAGCATTCATCAGGTTTGTCAGCCGTCGCGGGCTGCCTTCGCTTATCAGATCGGACCGAGGTACAAATTTTACTGGTTCTAACTCGTACCTCAAGGAGGTCAATCAGTTCTTGTTGGACAGCGAGATCACCCTCAAGGAGGAATTTAGAAAACAGAGTATTCGCCGGGAGTTTAATCCTCCTGCATCACCCCACATGGGAGGCCTATTTGAGGCTGCGGTCAAAAGCGCTAAGAATCTTCTTAAGCGAGAGGTAGGCGATACCATTTTGACATTCGAGGAATTAGCTACTCTATGTTCTAAAATAGAGTATGTACTTAATTCCAGGCCTTTAGTGTCGATGTCAGAGGATCCCTGTGACCTCGAAGTTTTTACACCCGGTCATTTCATCATTGTCCCCAGTCCCCATATAGCTGTACTGGCAGGTAAACTAAGTTCGGCAGCTTACGCCGTTAGAAAAATCAGACAACTAACCAATGTTGATACAGCTCGCTTAGTTTATTATAGTTATTTCCATAGTGTTATGTATGTCCTACGGTATTCTGGTTTGGGGTAAGGCAGCTGACCTACAAACTATATTTGTGTTAAAAAAAAGGGCCATTCGTTCTATTTACAATTTAAATTCCCGTGACTCATTAAGAGAACATTTTAAAGAAATTAATATCTTAACTGTAGCGTCTCAATTTATTTATGAGAATATTATTTAAGTTATTAAGAATTTAGATTCTTTCACCAAAAATTCTGATATACATAATTTAAATACTAGAAATAAAAATAAAATCGCTATTCGAAAATTCCGCGTCCGTAAAGTATATAAATCATTTGTTGGTCAATGCATTCATTTCTATAATAAATTACCTGACGTAGTTTTAAAGTTATCCTTTCCAGCACTTAAAACTTACTTGAAAAAGTCGTTAATGTCTAAAGCGTATTATAGGGTCGAGGATTATCTAACAGACAAAAATGCATGGCGTTTACCCGAAACTTAGTCAATAATAATTTATTCAAATGCAAAAGCTTTATCTTGTCTAGGGGACACCGTTGATGTAGGAAAACATATCGAAACTTTTATGTGGTCGTCTTGTACCGTCTTATATAAACATAAATAGGTGTTTTTTTTTCCTTTTCTCTCTCTGTCTCTCTCGTAAGATTTTTGGCATGTTTTCCTGCTGAACTGTAATTTTTATAAGTATAATAAGTAATTTAATATTTATTGCTTTATATAATGCTAGACTAAGTAGTAACCATTGTTATATGTTTAAAAAATGTCTGACTGCTGAGTTTCTTGCGGCGTTTCTTCTCAGCAGTGGTCTCCTCTTGGGAAGCGCTGGTAGATTCTTGACGTGTAAAAGTGCCCGCGCGGCCTACTTACTGAATAAATATCTTTATCGTATCTTTATCTTTATCTTTATCTTTATTATTGGTCAGCCACTAGTAGCCTTGCCAGAATCTCACTGGAAGGATACTAAAATGTCGCGATTATCACGCTTTCAAATCACTCAGAAAATGTAACAGTCAATTTGGTCACGATGGCATATTGAATATCTCAATACACTACAGTAACGCAATAAATGGTATAGTCATAATAACAATGTAGAGCTCAATGATCTAGTGGTTATTATCGATGAAAATTCGCCACCTCTTCAAAGGCGAAGAGGTAGAGTTATAGAATTGTTCAAAGGATCAGATAATGTTGTTAGGTGAGTTAAATTAAAGACTCAATCTGGTGAGCTTGTATGGCCAGTAGTCAAGTTATGTAAATTACCTAGAGAAGGTAGCTTAAGTTAACCATTTATGTGTCTGTTCCTATAGTGTCAAGCCTGTGCATTTATTACGTATTCATTATGTCTGTTTATTTATAGTGTTTCAACTCATGTTAACCTATGCTTATGTATCAATATCATGTGTCATTGTACTATACGGTAGAGTTCATTAGGGGCTTCAAGTATTCAGCTCATTCTTTCCCCTTCCCTGGCAGGAAATGTTCATGGAAATTGGAATATTTTTCATTTATTTTGTATGATAGCGTCTATCACTAGGTTGTGTCGTGTGAAACCGATTTAAATACCATAGAGATAGATATTTATAGTTATCATAGCTGTCATTGCTTTTAGGTTATATCACTTCACGGCACGCTTCTCACTGTCCTGTCATTGGAAACATACGCCTTTCTCAGGCTTTATTACAATCAATTTTGTATTAGCATAGAAGTAAAGTTTTTGCATTAAACTAAGTTATACATAACTTCAGTGATCTCATTTTCAATCATTCATCAACGTTCAGGAGCCATAGCTCGCGATTCGAACCCGCCGTGACGGCTCCAGGAACAGGTATTCATCATCATCATCAGCAGCGATCCTGCCGACCAGGGTCAGGCGGCGGTATTGTTTACAGAAGATATGGCAGATTCAAAATTACGCGCAACATAGATTAGGACTCAAAACAAATATGAGAGTTTCGTGGTCTGCACGTATGAAAACCGGCTCTTTGCAGAGGTGTTGCTCAAAATAGGAAATGGACATATGCCCCAAGATAATAGGAGCATTAATCTTCAAAATGAGAACCTTTGCGTTTTAGTAAAAAAGTTAGTCGACAATGTTCTCAATTCCTTGCAAACTTCTGGATCACCCTACATAAATTGGTTTAGAAAGAAGGGTGTCCTATTGTTTTACTACTGAACCTTAATTCACCCAAATAACATCTTTAAAAACGTTTAATAGAGTGCACAATACTGACCGGATGTGTGGCTGGAAAAGTCGTTTTAATTCCCCGGATTCCATAAATACCAACGGATCTACCTTTCCAGTTTAAACGACTGTTAAATTATCGTTTTCAATGACAATTTACAAGTCACAACACTGTCAAACATTCAAAGTTGTGGGCTTAGTTAGACCTGAGCGTTGAGTATTTTTCCCATGGACGTATGTAGCCCTTTCGCGCGTCACTAACAGGCAAAATTTGTTTGTATTGTGCAATGAAAAGTCCGCTGTAAACATTGTATATAGAGCGATTCTGTGATAACTGGCAGTCATGATTTGAATTAAATTTAAACGGCATCAAAAACTCAATTTCGCAAAAAGTGTCAGATAGGAAGTCTATCTAAATTCGTCATAAAATAAAACCTCTATGCACCTATCTATAATTTGAAAAGTATATTATTCCAAATGAACTTGGATTATTTTAACGGCTCACTACTACTAGTCTATATATATAAAAATGAACCCCTATTTATCCTGGTCACGCTATAACTACAGAACGGCTGAACCAATTTGGCTGATTTCTTTTTTGTTGTATTTGTTACGTTTTTGTTGTACAAGGATAGTATGAAAGAAAAAAAAATCCACCGGGAATGTCGGAAATTTGCAGCGGGGCGAAACCGCTGGCGAGCCGCTATAGTAATGAATATTAATTAATCGGTACAATCAAAATGAGAATATAAATCGAATAGTATATGCAGCAAGATACAACAGAATACATATGCATAGATTTTTTAAATCGCATTTCTCAACAAGATATGGAAATACGGTAAAATAGATCACCAAAAGTGCTAATTAGACAGAGAGATCCGTTACGCAGTGTGACATAATGTAACACGTCGGCAAAATAAACTCCATGTTAAACTCTGTTTGTTTATTGTTATTATTTATTGCATCAAGAAGGTTTTCATGCTAAATGCGGAGCACAAACCCATTTCAGATGTATACTCACTTGAACAAATCGTGATGTTACGTATCGAAGTACGAAAATCGGAAATTGTTTCGTAATGTTATGAAATAAACATATTAATTTGTATCAGTGCCAATTCTTTTTAGTTTTTAACCGACTTCAAAAAAGGAGGAGGTTATACGTTCCACTGTATGTATTTTTTTTTATGTATGTTCACCGATTACTCCGTCAATTGTCGACCGATTTCAAATATATTTTTTTGTTTGATAGGTTATACTTTCGAGATGGTCCCATTGTCACCAAATCTGAATCTGATGAGAGGATCCGTGAGGAATTGAGGGAACTCCTCAAATATTGTAGGCAAACATATAGCGATTTTAGTATTTTTAGTAACAAGTCCAGCATTTGCATTCAGAAAGTATCATTTGGTGAAGTGGAACTGATGATGAAGACCACAGATGGCCACCGGAACTCCTCAATGGTACCGATTTCAAGGGTGGCGATAAGATATCTCGATTAAGATAGTTGAGCGACTAGGTACAACGAATAATATTTACTTGTTGAAATATGACTATGACTTTCCCGCGGCGTTGCTTGCGACGCGCTTGATATAAGTTAAAGTTTCATTTCAACTAAGAAGTGGGACTACGTAACAGCGTATTATGATCACTAAAAAGTATAAAATAAAATAAAGGTTTTAAAAAACAAAAAACCGCCGGCATTTTGTTGAAAATGTTGTGGTCGCCGACTTCAGTTGGACTAACCTATTAGATGCCTACAATTTTAAAGAAGTTATTTTTTGCGTTTTTGAAGGCGGTTTTTTGTTTTTTAAAACATTTATTTTATATTGATTTTAATTATTTCTACATACAATGAGAAATAAGGATCAAGTAAGTTTTGATTTAAATTGTTGGTTAGTCAAAGCCGTTGGTTGTTTTAAAACGTTTCACATATACTTATTACTTAGCTATTTACACATAATTATCTTAATTATTGTAGTCAGTATGAGCAAAATTATCTCTTTGGTCGCCGTTTAGTAGAAAATAAGAAAAAACCTACTAATCTAACTACGAAATTCAAATTCAAAATTCAAAATATTTATTCAGCAAATAGGTCACATGAGGGCTCTTTTACACGTGGGTAATAGAGTGAAACTACCAGCGCTTCGGACAAGACCATCATTGCGGAGAAGAAGCGCCGCAAGAAACTCCAGCAGAAGGTCATTTTTTCAATCATAAAAACATAGAACAACAATACTTAAAAGTAAATTACATAAAGTAATAATAAGGTAATAAAGTAATAAATAATAAATTCTTAAAACTACCAAAAATAAACTTATTACAAATTTAAGGTCAATAAACCCAAACTAAAAATAATGGGTATGAGAACAACACGACGAGGTCTCTACTTCAAAAGCTATAAACAGAATAATTAATTGAGCGACAAGTCCTTGCAGACGTGAACAGACCGGACCCCACAAACAGCACCCGTTCAAGAGTATGACGCGTATCTCAGCCATCGCCTCCCTCAACCATGTGTTCTAAAAATCGCAAACCATACATGGGGGTGATTCCGATGCCTGGAGGTAGTCTACCTTTGGACGTTCGCTTGACTACATTTCCCAAAAATAAAACACAACTTTTTTTTAGGGACTTTATCCTCATCGTACCGAGTTAAGGATCTATGAAAATACTCTTGTCACAACACTTAATATTTTCCATCAAAAATGAACACCTCAGTAGTCAGTTTAGTTGGTCTACATAACATAACAATACGATTTACAAAGTATACTTTTAGTGATTTAGTTATATATTAGTTGTACCGCATCGCGGGAGGTTGGGTTGGGTTGGGGCGGATACTTACCGGCGAGCGCTGCGTGCAGGTGCCGTGGTGCAGCGGCCAGTGCGCGCGCTGGCACACGCTGCCGCAGTAGGCTGTGTTCCAGCAGCAGTAGAACTGCGCCTCCTGATTGCACTTCGCGCACCTGCACACAATACTAGTTTTACGGCTTGTTTATACCCGACTACCGCCTTTCGGTACAATCAGGCGTAGCCTAAGGCGTCCGAGGAGCCCGGCAGGTCTCGATGGTCGATTTGGTCGACTTCGGCTGTTATTAAAGCGTGGTTGTCGTGTAGCGTTCTCGGATAGCATTTGCATTTTTTTTTCAGATTACAGTAATACCCAGGAAGACAAATTTAGATATTTAATATAATTGCATATTCTATAAGTAGGTAATTAAATAAATAAATATAAGGGGACAATGTCACGCCAAATGACCTAGTCCCAAACTAAGCTTTAGGCTTGAACTATGGGTTTTAGACAACGGTATAAATACTTATATAGAGAAATATATACTTAAATATATAAAAAATGAAATAAGAAACAAATATTCGCGCTCATCACACAAATATCTGCCCTTACCGGGATTTGACCTAGGACCGATAGCTTCATAGGCGGGGTCACTACCAACTAGGCCCACGCGTCGTCATTAACATACATCGGGGTTTTCGGTGCGGGAATGTTTGACATTAGCCAAAGAGTAGGTATTGACTTAAAAAACAGAATATACTGCAGGTTTCTACCTAATGAATAATTAATTTAAAAAATAAGTATTTCATTAATGAAATGGACAGTCATTATCAACCTCTTCAGTTAAGTTCCAGCTCATTTATAAGTAAATAGCTCACAGATATCGGACGCGTAAAGATTGATATATGACATTTATGATTAATTCCTTTTTCGGCACATTCTTTTTTGGACATATTCCGTTTTCGGCACATTCTTGTTTCGGCACATTTTAGTTAATAAATTATACTATGAAATACTTGTGACTTTGCTTGCGTAATAAAATAAAATAATATTTATTAGTAAAATATTATATTATAATCAATAAAAATAAAAGACAAACGTTTATCAAACGTTGTTATAAGTGGCCAGTGCTAATATGCTCTTCAATTGATAAGATCCTCATTACAAAAATTACCTTACTATGTCACTGCCGTCTACTTTGCATTAGGTATCTGTTGTGGTTAAGTACACTACAAAATAACCCTAGGCATTTGAAATTTTCAGAATAATGATGCTTTCGGAATTATGACTCTTCGGGATGTTCCCATCCACGGGTGTGGTGGTTGATGTTTCATGTAATTTTTGTCGTGAAAGTTCGTAGTTATCTGTATGACAAGCAAAGCGAGCGAGCGACATAACAGGAACTTACATCAAAATACGATATCAAAACATTATTTACTACATCTGATAAATATTACTTCAAGCAATATTTATTCGATGAGGTATTTGTAGTATTCACCATTGGAAAATATTTTATTGTATTTCTTTCTTGCACGCTATTTATATATACTTATGTCTTGAAAATAAAAATAACTATACCTAGGATTAATTTCATTTGTTGTATATAATGATTTATGCCCAAAACGGAATGTGCCGAAACAAGAATGTGCCGAAAACGGAATATGTCCAAAAAAGAATGTGCCGAAAAAGGAATTAATCACATTTATGTGCACGTATTACAACTGCCGACGTAGAAAGATGAAATTTAATGATGAAATGTAAAATATTAATAGTTTATTCTGAAAATCGTGTCAACTACTAAATTTACTGCAGGTAATTAATTAAATTTATTTTCATTATTATCTCATAGCCTTGGTAGTAAAGCTAAGGTACTACATGAGTTAAAATAAAATTGTATCATAGTGTGTATGCAATTCGCAGAGAGGTAGTTATTCATTAGGCATAATATATATTTTCTCAGATTAAGCTATCTATTTATCTCTACTCTTTCTTAAATCATTCCCGCACCGAAAACCCCGATGTATGGTCATTAATAACATCGTCGTTATTAACAAGAATAAGAATATTTCGACAAATATTTTTCAGTATTATTTATCTACGTTATTAAAGGAATCGTGTGCGAAATCGTCTTCGGCCATGAGTGCCGGCTCACCATTGCCTGGACTTGGCGTGCTTGACGGCGGCCTCGAGCTCCTGGTGCGCGAGCCGGCGCGTCTCGGCCACCGCACGCGCTTTCTCCTTCTCCATCGCAGACCGCACCTCCATCATCATTAAGGCTGAAACAGATTGCACCTTCAATTACACAAATCTAAAATAATTAATAACTGAAATAGTTTCCCAATAAGGATCATATAATATCAATCAAACCGTAGAGAAAAGGTCTATTTAGTTCGGGTCGACAAGTCGCTCAGGCAAGTGTCGAGTAAAGCGCCAGTTACAACGAGGTTAGCCCGGCGAAGGCAAATATATTCTGTGTGATAAGCACGAATAATTGTTCCCGGGTCTTGGATGTTTTCTATGTATTTCAATATGTAAGTATGTTTGACGTTGGCTAAATTTCGTTTTTTAGCGTTAGAAATTCGGTAAACAAAGAAGCAGGTGCCTTGCAATAATGTATTAATACGATAAAAACAATAACAACAAATTTTAACGGAAAATTAAACTCAACAACTCAAAACAATAAAAGATTCAGGGAAAACTAGGAACCTAGAACGTATCGCGCTCGCGAGACATGCGCCATGAGAGTGACGATTAAAAACAAAGACGGACAAACAAGGTTACGGCGGACATATTATGCGACAAATTGAAATTTCAAAATACCCCATCCGTATTGTCACAGGGGAAGGGCATTTTTTGACATAACTTTTTTGTTTATTATCATTTTGTTTTCATAAAATTGTTATTCATAGTTTTTATTATTGCAGGAACCGTAAACTACTAAGAAGTTAAGTAAGACGTTCAACTAAAGTTCAAGTATAAATATTCAACGTTTAGATAAGGCTAGGTTAGTTAGGTTTGATTTATAAAAATCCTGAAAAAGTATACATTTAGTGACAAAAATACGTTATGAGCAGGGATCGGAAATTCGGATGCTTTTATAGGTACCTAAACTTCGGCCTCAGTGCCTACACCGCGTTGATTTTAAGTTGTATGGAGGCGGACTCAATTTAATTTTGCTAACAAATTTCCCGGGATTTCCCGGAATACCGGAAATTAGGATACATAAGCACATACGTATTAAAGTGTTTAAATAACATATTTTAGTTGTTTCTTTTTACAGAATATGTTAACTAACCGTACCTACACTATTCTTTAAAATCAAACTAAATTAAATTTGTTAAGTAACATATTATTCTTATGAAAACTAATGATACTATATCACTATATCTTGATGTTTTATACAATACCGGAATCCCGGAACTTAAATAATAAAAATAATATTTTTAAGAAGCCGGCTCCATACTTGCTGAGCTTTTTCCGGGAATTTGCTAATTATAGGTATAAAAGCATCCGACTTTCCGATCCCTAGTTATGAGTTATGAATTCCTATGATCATAACTTAAAACACTTTCAAAGTAATAATAATTATGAAAGTCAATATGGACTGTGTTACGGGACACGATCTTTTTAATTTGATCGCATTATAAAAAGATAAAAAGATAAAAGAATTTTATTCAGTAAGTAGGCCGCACGGGCACTTTTACACGTCAAGAATCTACCAGCGCTTCCCAAGAGAAGACCACTGCCGAGAAGAAACGCCGCAAGAAACTCAGCAGTCAGTCATTTTTTAAACATATTTCTTATTACAATGGTACTACTTAGTCTAGCATTATATAAAGCTACAAATATTAAATTAAATATAATATCAAATAACATGCGTAGTTCAGCAGGACAACATGCCAATTAAGAATCTTACGGGAGAGATAGAGAAAAAAAAAACACATACTTATGTGTATATAAGATGGTGCGAGACGACCACATAAAAGTTTCGATATGTTTTCCTACATCAACGGTGTCCCCTAGACAAGATAAAGATTTTGCATTTGAATAAATTATTATTGACTAAGTTTCGGATTTAGGCCATGCATTTTTGTCTGTTAGATAGTCCTCGATCCTATAACACGCTTTAGACATTAACGACCTTTTCAAGTAATTTTTAAGTGCTGGAAAGGGTAACTTTAAAACTTCGTCAGGTAATTTATTATAGAAATGAATGCATTGACCAACAAATGATTTATATACTTATAAATCTTACTTTATATATTTATATAGGCTAAAAACGTTCCGTTTGTTTGTGACCTCTGCTTCGTTAGGTTTTTTATTCGTTCCGTTCCGTTCCATTCCGTTGCAATGACTACACAAGGACTCGGAAACGCGGAGAGGCTCAGTGAGTTGGCACAAGAGGGTGCACTAGCACCACACGAGCAATCGGTCGGAAGTGTATAGGAACCTTACTTAAACAAGGGAGCTGCCCGTGTCGAGACACTGCGACCACTCTCACCCCCTCGTGCTCCTCGCCGTCGTCTGCTGCTCCATGCGTGGTCAGCTGAGACCTGCCCGAGACAATGGGAGCCGGGAGTTACAGGCAGGGAGTCTAGGGGCGTTTGCAGCGAGGGATAGGTGTGGGAAGGATTGAACAGACCCGAATACCAGTATCGTTGCCCGTATGAAGGATAACATAGATATTATATTATACTTGGTGAGTAATATATTAAACGGTAGGAGTTATGGCTGCGTCTTGAAAGTGTGTTCACTGGCGTGCTATGCCGGCATGCAGTAGGTGTGGTTTTGGGCGTCTCAGTATATGGCCGTAGTATGATATTCTACGTACTTTGATAGTTTACATAATGGTTTTTCCTTCCAGTAGTTGATTAATTGTTTGCTCTGGGGGATCTCTGGCGGCTTCAATTATTTCCTTCAGGATGTGCCGTTCATATTTCCTAAGGCGGGATCTATTAGCCTTGGTAAAAGCCAAGATGTTTAGGCCGTACGTCATTGAATGAGTAATTCCCACTTTATATGTATAAGTCGGGAAATCTTCCATCCAAGCAAATTTAATGAGAATTTTGCATTTCCATATCTTGATTTAATTGAGGCTTTAGTGTCATGGGCACCGGTGAAGTATCGAATTTCCTCGACGGGTTTCAGCAAGACACCTCCAATACTTATCGGTCGATGTTACTGCTGGGTTGAGAGAGAGCGCGCTAGTGCACAACGGACGTGTATCATTTTGCCTCAGCGAAATAAAATCGTAAAGTGTGGAAAAAATTAAGTTACTAGTATAAAACGTACAAATAATGTTAAATAGTGAGTTACTTGTGTGAATGTGAAAGTTCATTATCAAAATAACGATCAAAATAGCCATAAAAAACTTAACCAAAATACAAAATCGTACGTTATTAAGTTCAAATAATAACACAAGAGATCGCAAGTGCTAACTTCGGAGTGTTTCGGAGGTGACTCGGAAGAGTTCGGCGCCTTATCGGCACGGGGTGTTGACTCATTTCACGCAAGGTCAAGCGTTGCGGCGTATCTTATGCGTAAATTCACCTTGTGTCCTTGGGTCGTCTTGGCTCCGTGGACTTAGCGCTGCCTAAATCATCGTGCGCTACCTATCCGGGTTCAAATCCGTGAGAATAAAGTTTTTTTTTCATTTTTTTTATTTTTTTGTGTATTTCTCCTTAAATAAAATAAAATGGCACCTAAGCCGACCTGTGGTCATTGTAAGAAAATAATAACCGATAAACATTATTTAACTTGTTCACTATGTAAACGTTCTTACGACCTGATATGCACTCATTCCGAAAAACTATTTTATTTAATGGACAAAGATCGGAAAGAATCATGGACTTGTATTAAGTGTCGCCAAGTTTTATCAAGGAAAGCGAGCACACCAATCAATACAAAGAAAGATTCTGCTATTGCCTCAACTGCAAAGCAAGTACATAAAATACAAGATGGAAAGAAGATTGAAACACCACTGGCAACTTCAACTCAGCTACAACAACAACCAGAAAAGTTCAACTGCTCCGTAGATAACATTACAATAAGAAAATATAAGGTGCCTGTAAAAAATTCATTTGACTCATTTTCTGATGAAGAATTCGATAGTTCTATACTCAGAAACGACACGATAAACAGAAGCTGTCCACATTTGACCATCAATTATAAAGATGAATTGGAAGAGCTAAATAGCAAAATTGCACATCTACAAGAAAAACTTAACTTCTCAGACACCTACAGTACAAAACTTTTATTAGAGAATGATAATCTTAAAAAACAGGTATCAGAATACACTCGTCAAATTCAACAACTAAAGGAAATATGCAAATTTCCGTCTAAAATCATAAAACCTGTAAAGAGTACAGCCAAAAAAAATCATCAACAGACGCAGACGAGCGAAAACGTGACATACCTCGATCGGACTTCGGAAAACTCTACTGAAAACCATAAAGTACCAAAAAGCAATGTACCAGCTTCCACACCTAACGCTAAACACAAAGAAGTAAAGATGCCACCCCACAATAGCTCATCGAATAAAATATATATCCTCGGAGGGAACCAAAGCAGTGGACTTGCGACCGCGCTACTGAAATCAAGACTAGGGACGTCATACGGAAAGTACGAAGTAACATCTACCATCAAGCCCAACGCGCGTTGTGAAGAAATATTACAGTCGTCTGAAACAGTACACACTACTTGTAATGATGTAATTGTCATAAATATCGGCGAAAGTGATTGTAGCCCAATAAAAGTCATGGCGGAGCTTAGCGGATTTTTAAAAATACGCCCTAGGGCTTTTGTTATTGTGACTAGCGTAAAAAAGAATATACATCTAAATGAAGATAAACTAAACAATACCTTAAAGTTGTTATGTAATAATTTTGACAATTGTACGTTTTTAGATTTGTCTGACTTGGGATATAATGATAGCAACTTTACGTACAAACTATGTTCAAAAATAAATTTTCTTGTCGATTCTCGGTATTATGACAATGAATATTTAAGTTACAACCAGTTTAAACGAAAGACTAATATTAAACAGAATCGTATGAGTAAACCACATAAACCAACTGATTTAGAGTACAACCGTAGAGGAACTATACCTTACTATTTAAAAAAATATTCACATAAGGCATGCTTTAATACCGGTAAAAAAATTACGCAAAAATCGATCACTGACTACTTCCCCAAGAAAAGTAATGGAATAATTAATACAAAAGACGGAACACAACAAACAAATGATTTCCGTCAAAAATCTATTACCGAGTACTTCCGCAGGGCAAGTAGTAATGTAACTAAGGGAACGCAAATAACAAGCAAGACATTTTTTCGTCTCAAACAGTAGTTTTATAACCATTTTTCATCAAAATATAGCAGGTTTTATTAGTAAAAGAGAATTATTAGAGTTAACATTGGATGAACTAACGGAGAACGGTAAGCATTTGGACGTGCTATGCTTTACCGAAACTTTCATAAAAACGGGTAATGAAGGGAATTTACGAATGGCAGGTTACCGACTGGCGGCCTCGTACCCTAGGTCGCATCAAAAAAGAGGTGGCGTTTGCATATTTTGTACTAATCACATTCAAACGCGGGTGTTATCGTTTATGAATGAATTCTCAGAAGACTACGTGTTTGAATGCTGCGGCATAGACATACCGTCTATAAAATGCATGGTGATTTGTATTTACAGAATACCAACAGCGTGTTCACGTTCTTTTCTTCAAAAACTTGAACGACTTTTGTGTAAACTACGGAAGAAATTAAAATATAAAACAGTTATCGTCGGGGACTTCAACATAGACTTATTAAAGACCACAGAAAACTCAAATGAGCTTGCAAGAATTGCCACCAATAGTAATTTTAAATTACATATACACTCTCCCACACGTAAAGAGTCATGTCTAGACCAAATACTATCAAACGTTCCTGAAGCTAGAAGTGAAATTCTTGGTCTAGGATTATCTGATCATGAAACTGCACAATGTTTAACTTTTTCTGTCAATAATAAGGAAATACCACTTACGTGTCTGTATCGCTATAAAAGAGACTATTCTCAAGAGAACATCGTAAAATTCCATGAGTGCCTTGGTAGTCTATTATGGTCTGATGTGTATAGCGAAAATGACGCATCAGTAGCATTCAAATACTTTTATGATACATTCACACTTTTTTATAAGTTATGCTTTCCCGTTATTCAATTAAAAATAAAAATAAAATCTAAAACTAGTCAGTGGTTTACAAGAGGGATAAAAAAATCCGTAACAACAAAAAGACATTTGCGTTTTTGCTATTACAAAACAACAAAAAGACATGTCAACTATTTACATACTAAAATCAAATATAATAGTTACTCTAAGATTCTTAAACGGTGTATACATCAAGCTCAAAGACTTTCAAATGCGGATTACCTAACCAAATCTAAAAATATATGTAAAGCCACATGGGACGTAATTAAAAATGTAACCAATAATAATTTAACTGAGGCAAATATTGCAAAATTAGCAATTAATAATGATATTATAGTAGATCCCGTTGACATTGCAAATTCTTTTAACAATTTTTATATAGACCTAACAAATTTAAATACTTCTAAGAATCTTGTACCTGATATTTCATTGGTAAATACGAGTAGTGATAATTTATTTTTAGCCCCGACATATGAAACAGAAATCTGTAAAATAATTGATAGTTTAAATTTGACCAACTCCACTGGTTATGACGAAATACAGACCAAAGTATTAAAAGGATGTAAACAATATATTGCTGCAGTTTTAAGCCACGTAGTAAACATGTCACTAACAAGCGGAGTTTTCCCGGAAGCGTTAAAGCTCTCTTTAATCAAACCATTGCACAAAAAAGGTTGCAAAGAATGTATTGAAAACTATAGGCCCATTTCTCTTATTCCTGTTATCTCAAAGATATTCGAGAAGATAGTTCATCAACGTATAACAGCTTTTCTCTGTAAATTTAAATTAATAAAACCGGAACAGTTTGGTTTCCAAAAAGCGAAATCCACGACTCTAGCTGCCTTTAACCTCACAAATAAAATTCTTAGTTACATGAACATGAGCTTTCCAGTAACAGCAATTTTTTTTGACATGACCCGGGCCTTTGACTTTGTATGTCATGAAATTCTTCTGGCAAAATGTGAGCGTTATGGGTTAAGAGGAGTAGTCTATGAATGGCTCAGGGACTACTTGCAAGCAAGGAACCAGTATGTAGAAGTAACTCAAATTGACTCTGGTAATGTCGTAACTCCCTATAAATCTTCTATTAGAGGAAATAGCGTTGGTGTACCTCAAGGGAGTATTCTGGGCCCCTTGCTATTTTTATTGTACATCAATGACTTACCAAATGTAACAAATTATGATTGTACTCTATTTGCGGATGACCTATCTATCGTAATACCATGTCGTGATGCTAGCACTTATAATAATGTCATAAATGAAACAATTAAAAATGTCATAACGTGGTTACATAAGAATAATTTGAACATTAATATAAATAAGACGACATTTGTGCAATTTGTTAATAAAAATGGGATTAAGCGCCCTTTAACGGTAACCTTCGCAAGTCAGAATATAATAGAGTCCTGTCAAACTACTTTTCTAGGTGTACTTTTAGATGATAATTTATCTTGGAAAGAGCATATCGATAAACTATGCAGCAAAGTAAACTCATTTGCATATGCTTTATGGCGACTTACAAAGATTAGCACCAGAGAGACTGCGTTACAGGCTTATCACGGATATGTCTGCTCAAGGCTTAGATATGCCATTCTTCTCTGGGGTAATTCAAGTCATGCAAAAAAGGTATTATTAGCACAAAAACAGTGTGTTAGGGCTATATGTAATGCAGATATTTATATGAAATTTGTTTATTTGTCAAAATTCACCCGGAATTGTTTAAAACAAATAAAGATGTATGTACATTTAATACGAGGTACCCAGATCGTCTTGTCAATCCGGCCAAAAAGACTAAATTGTACGGCAAGAACGCTTACTGTATGTCTATAAATATTTTTAATCGCTTGCATAATGATATCAAGGAGTTGCCAGTCAGTTTGTTTAAAAAGAAACTGAAAAATTGGTTATTGCAAGAGTGTTTTTATTCTATTGATGAATATTTTGACTATTTTAAATATAGACTGTGACCTGTTAGATATAAGATTTGCTAGTTAGATTAAGTTAATGCAACTTCTCTGTTATGATGCTGACACTTTAATATTTCATTTTGTAATCACATTATATCGACATTGTTTTAATAGGGAATCACTAACATGTTTCTTAGCGTGTCAAGGTTTGGTGAAACAACTTTTTAATTTCTATATTTTTTCTGTACTTATTTTTTTGCATGCCATCTATTGGTAAAATGTGTGTGACTACATATGCATTCACCACCATTATTTGTACCACATTTTGAGCAAATAAACGTATTTGACTTTGACTTTGACTTTGCTTCTTTGGGTTTTTTATCAAGTAATTATTTTGTAATAAGTTAAAAGTAACAGAAAAAAATGTTAAGGCATTGTTATTGAAATAATCTTTATTCGTAAAAGCAAACCACACATTTTGCAATTTTCTATAGTGATGTAAAATGTTCTGACAAATGTTTTTTTAATAATTTTACAGTTATTCCGTCATACTAGCGTAAAACATTCCTACTAAAAAACCTTATATTTACTTCTTGACAGGTCTTTGTAATGCTAAAAAAAACGATACTGTAGTGTCCGTCCAATGTTTAGTTTAAATTCTTAACCTAAGTTTTGTTAAAGTAACCGGTAGGGGGCGCTGTACGTTCCGCTTCTTATTTTACTCAAGTGCGATGACAGAAGTGTAGTTGTAAAAGTAGAAAAACAGAAGTAACACTGTACCCTATTTTTTAAATGATTTATTTCCAAATTATACGAGTTAGTCACGAACAGAACATTTTCTAGAAATGTTCGTAAAGCACTTATAATGCAATAACGAAAGTTCCAAATCGCTAATAAAGTGAGACGTTAAAATATCTAAATGAATTTATCCTTACCTATATAAATAATTTACCTATTTGCAACTGCATGTGACATTGACAGACAGCCGGAATATCTTGCAGTTCTTTGTAATATTAGGGTGTATATGTGTTTAATATTACCGTCAAATCTATTTACTTAAAACATAACTGTATTTAGTATTAGTTACTATGTTACAAGGGAATATTTAAAAACATTAGACTGTAACGATTTTAGTAGTGATTGTCTTTGAGTGACATGAGGACATGACATAACTCTAAGTACAATACCCTCGACATTTAGACAGTCGATAAAATAAACATTCAATCCCTGTAAAAAAAGCGATGTCACTGCCCTATGATAATGGGGTCTATACTTCGTTTCTTTACCATTAGAAAGACCTTTACAGAAATAAGTGCAAGGTTTTTTATTGGACAAGTTTTACGGCAGTATGACAGAATAAGAGGAAAACTATCAAAAACCTTTTCGGACCATTTTGCAACATTATAGACAGTTGCAAAATGTGTTGTTTGCATTTATGTATAAGTATTGTTCAATTATAATGCGTTAATATATTATTATTGTTATTTTTTATAATTCAAAAACTTACTGCATAATAAAAAACCCAAAGAAGCAGATGTCTCAAACACACGGAACGTTTTAAGCGTACACTGCGACTAAATTAAAGAGATTGCGTCCTGCAACATTACGCGTTTGGCATGTTGGAGTTTCGGCCGCACAATATGTCCCATTACCTTTTTTATAATGGTTTTAAAACGTCACTCTCATTCATGTAATATTCCTTAACCTTATTTTATTGGTTTGAGTTGTTGAGTTTGATTGTGTTGAGTTAAGAACTCCAAATACTTACCTACAAGGCTACACCGCACCTGTGTGTGATGGACAAGAGTCAACAAAACTTCAAATTAAACTGAATTAGGTCGTACTTATTTCAGTGGGATGATTTTGATATCCTATCATTCAAACCCTACCCTATGATTTAAAGGTTAAAACCATCCAAAATTCAGTGTAGTGAAAGGGATTTAATAAAAGTATCGTATATACACACTATTAATTTGCAGTTGATGTATAAATATTTATTATGTAACTACATCTTAGATATACACCGTGCCCGGGACGTACCCGAAGGAGTACCTGTTCCTGAGTTAATTTGGAGTTCAAAATGTCGTATAAAGTAAGCTCGATTCGGTCTAGTTTTTGAGATATATCCATTTTTGTAAAAAAAACGTGTTGTGAAAGCTTGGGTGCAACACACCCTTATATAAATGCGACGTTGCCACTTTTAAGCCTAGTAAAGTCATGTGTACATTCATATTAAAAAAACTAAGTCAAAGTAAACTCGCATACAAAAGTCCTCCATAACTTCTAGAAATATGGTTTAAATTCGTCTGCAACATACCATGAACTTAGTTTACCTTAACCTTTTATGTGTCACTCATGAGAATGAATGAATATGACAACAAAGCTAGTGTCATTGTCGTTGTTTACATGTCAATCTATGTGATTATTTTGTTACAATATACAAAAAAGACGAGAATTATGAAGAATCACAAGCATGTATGTATCATTAACTTGTCCACTCTCAGCCAATAATATTTTACATACGGACGTGAGAAAACTGCATCAGGCCAATACCAAAAGTGCCTTAATTACAACAACGATTGCGCAAAGAATGGACGTATAATATTAATTATTTATAATTCCGAAGGTCAAAAGTGTGCACAAATGGGTCCACTACGATAGAATCTGGCATTGCGGCGGACCAAAGCGACCGATGACGTAACCGAGGTGAACTTGATAGGTACCTTCGTTCAAGACTGGTGGGGGAAAGTCCAAAATAATGATGTATACGTGTTAGAAACGAAGAGATGCTTTTGCCTGGCAGTGGGACATTATAGGTTAATAATAATGACATAAACGCATGTTGATATAGCGGACCACGAATATGCAAGATTTCTTAAATCATGTAAATTCAATATGCTAGATTTTTACCATTGTGAGTTACAGCCGGACAATTTTAAACGTGCAACGAATGAAACGACTCACATAATAGTGATCGAACTTCACTTGTTAAGTTCGTTTTCTCAAACATGCAATGGAATGTTGGCGTTATGTTAGTTATTTTAGGCCTCAAAGTATCACGTTGCGGGCGGAACACCTCGAGAGAACTGTAAAGGAATTTCATACAAAATTGAAGGCCTAGGCCGGGAAGTAGTTTTATTTAATTTTCATTTAAACATGGCGGCTGTGTTTATGAACAGGCTAAATAGCTGTTTTTTTTTAAATATACTAAGCTTTGCATCTAACCAAAGCGTTTGCATAAAGGCACAAGGTACAGTCAGGGGCATTCCCAGTCGACCACCTCTAGGGTGATATTCGTTTGCGCGTTCGACGCGTAACGACCTGAGCGTTGTAGGATTAGCTAGCTGCAACGAACAAGCCAAAATTTTCTTAAGTGGACGACCGCCAATGTCCCTGACTGTACCAGGAGGGCAGAAGTTATTAGGGGTGCGTAGCGCAACTTCGATCACAGGCAATGTAGCACGAAGCGGCGCGCCGCGGGGCGCCCCCGGCACAGCGCGGATGACTGAGCACTGTTGGTTACTTTTAATGTTTATGCACTCCTAGTACGTATTTGACGTTGTAATTTTTGTTTAATTTTTTTTAATGAATTATTTATTTGTTTGGGAAAAGCACTATACCTCGGCGTGAAGTGGGTTTGCCAGTCTCGTAACTATCCGGCATCACTTCGCTCGGCCGTCTATATGAACTCGGCCGGCCACCCCCTACTTCCCGGCCTCTGTAGTAATGTACTATTGATCATCTAAAGTTACTGTGAAATACTTACTTCTCAATTTGTAGTGAAGGAAACATTACGAATTTTTTATGATTAAATGTACAGTCTTTGGTAAACGAGAAATCATTAAGCCAGAATTCAACTGCGGCGCATGGTCGAGCTACATACTAATCACATAGTATCAAAGTGTACGTACATACTTAGATTCTCGTACAGTGGAAGAACGAAGAAGACGCCAACCACGAAATGAAGTCAAAGACATACGCACGCACGCACGCACACACCAACGCGCGTGGCCCTATTGAAGTTATTGTAGCGCACGGCAAAACCACGCACGTACAGTTCGTTCGTTCAAATAGTGCGCATTAAAATCCTTCGAAGTCGCCAACACCGCTTTGTGCGCGCCGCGGCCGGCGGTTTCTTTGTAGCAATTGTAGCGGCATATCAAAGCATGCAAACTATTTGAACGAACGAACATGCCTCTTGTTCTCCGCGGTATGGATCTACGTGGCTCACGAATGTAACTTGTACGTGTGTAGCGTGCGCCGCAGTGGAGTTCTGAGATTCGGTGTCTCTATGTCATGTTATGTTCTTAAATTATTTTATTAGAACACGTTAAAATCACGTGGACAGGTTTACCAGTTTTCAGATGCCTCCAACTATTTGTTTAATTATTTCAACTTTATTTTATTCATTACCAACTCAATTTGCGTTTAAATGGCGGACTTTGCGCCTTTATACTATTCCCATAATGATGTTTTCCTATATGTGCTCTTAGGGAGTAACAAGAATGACTAACATTATCGTGGCCACGATGATGAGTTTACGGCGACAGCGGCAGTGATGGGCGGCGAGCGACAGTAACAAGCAGGTACAGTTGGCCTTATCAGTGGGTAGTCATTTTGGTACGTTGTTACTTTAACGTCATGTTTGAACTGCTGCACGAATCTGTATAAGATGTTAGAGCGACAAGGTACAAAAGGCGCAGCTAACTACTTATAAGTCCGACTGTACGGACTGTGCCAGCTCCGGCAGTAAGGAAGATTTGTAAGAGGGGCTTTAAAAGTGGGGCCTTAATAACGAAAAGAGGAGATTATCAATCGTCAGGAAAGAGACGCATCTTACGAAAATAATAAGGGTAAACGCGGAGGGCTTAAATGCCATAAAAGTGTCATGTATGATATAAGGACTTACTGAGTAAATACTATCCTAACAAAAACATTTTCATGTAAAAAGTTGCCAAGACGATCATAATATATTGTCAAAAAGTTATCAGATGTCATGTAGAGCCAAGCTTCTAACTCTACAAGCCCTAACTTCACAAAATCTACACCTCAGTCAAAATATGTGGCTTGGCCGTTTCGCTACCACATCATAATCATATGGGCCTAAGGTGAAAAAATTATTCACTGTTCATTACTTTTCTGTTATACAATAGTTCTAGTAGTAACGAAACGGCCAAGCCACATATTTTGACTGAGGTGTAGACTTTTTGAAGTTAGAGCGTGTAGAGTTAGGATCTTCCGACACCTATCGACGCGGAATCGACTTTCCCCGAGTGTTTTACACCACACTATTCGTATTTAGCCGATCGGCCATCTCAGCGGTTGTAAGCCTACGTTCAGCAGTCTCATCCTCAGTACGTCCGAGAGACGCCCGATCGCCTGCGATTTGCTATCGCAGCTGCAGCTGTAAACCTACGGTCGGATCTCGCGTGCCCCGTACTGCCATCGAGACGTTAGATAGCCCTCTATGTAAAAAGTAAGGGCACTCTATGTAAACCTATCGATGCTCTAATCGGCTCTCATCGTAGCTACTCGGCCGTGGTCGAAACTGTTCAGCCCTCGCCGGCGCCGATCGGCGGTACTCGGCGATGTAAGACTGCGAACGCGTGCCGTTGGCTGCTAACAGCGTCGTACGGATGCGAAAAGCTTTACGGCAAATCGTTGTTTTCCGGTCGATAGACGCCATTTCGCGCCGGCCGAGTCGATCGACGTCTTTTTCGCTCTTATTGCGTAGACATAAAGAGTTTTTGATCAGCTAACGCCGATTCCGCGTCGATAGGTATGGGGAGACCTTTAGAAGCTTGGCTCTACATGAAATCTAATAACTTTTTGACAATGCGAGCTAATGGTCGTCTTGGCAACGGGAGCCCTTCGACTCCCATAATTTTATTGTTTCGATTTTCGAAAGTCAGAAATTGGTATACATATTGTTTTTAGTCATAATAATCAGTAGTCATAATGGTTGTTAGGTATAACGCGAAATAGATATAATGATAAAGTACTATAATGTTACATATCATACAAGACAAAAGTCATAAAATTAATCAGCATAATATCAAAAGGCATACCGTTTATTTTTCATAAATATTGTAGCTCATATTTTTATATTTACTATTATTTTTAGTCATATAATTTTATCCTCTAACGTTTTAAAGGACTAATTTTAAAATTCAGAAATAATACACATGTCATACATAAACAAAACACCGGCTTACAAAAAAACCCCCCCGGCTGTCAGAAAAGTAGGTTAGGTTAGGTTAGAACTGTACTACTACCCAAACTAGTATCTAGCATCTAGTATATATAAATATGAGGTAGGTTTAGGTTATGTTAGTTATTCAGCAGGCCCGAAGGGCCAAACCACCCAGAAAAAGGAGCTCCGCCATAGCGGTCGGCTCAGTCGACTCCGTTAAATTTTAATTAGAAATAGTAATCATTGGTCAATAGTGCGGCTTAGTAGTGCAATAAAATTTTCAGATAAATAATTTTCAATCTTGTAAGCGTTATTTAAAATAATAATATTCTTTTTGAAATCCTACCATTCAATACAATCAGCACATTGAATGTTATGACCAATAACGGTATTGCGTTCGATAGTTATGACTAATGAAAAGGGGGCTAAGGAAATGATGACCAAAGACAAAATGACGAGCAACGATTATGAACAGACATAGGAATTTAGGGGGCAAATTTTTATGACAGGTAGGGAGTTCCTATATCCATAAACTGAATTATCGACGCTTGTTCTATATACTACTGATTACTCCAAGTTTTGTTTGTAAAAATATTTTTTATTAAAAGTGTAAAACAAATCGAAAAATTTATGTTATAGTCAATATAGACCCCTTAGCAACATTTCACATGAAAATGTTTTGTTGGGATTTCACTTCTTTATCAACAAACTTCAAAAAAAGGAGGAGGTTCTCAAGTCAACCCGTATAATATTTTTTTATGTATAATCACGCATAACTTTTTACAGAGTTGTCCGATATTAAAAAAATATTTTTAGTTTGATAGAGTATACTTCCGAGGTGGTCTTATTGTCGCCAAATTTGAATTTGATGAGGGGATCCGTGATAAATTGAGGGAACTCCTCAAATATTATAGGCATTTTTAGTATTTTTAGTAACAAATCCAGCAATTGCATTCAGAAAGTATCATTTGGTGAAGTGGAACTGATGATGAAGACCACAAATGGCTACCGAAACTTCTCAACGGTACCACTTAAAGGGTGGTGATAAGATATCTCAATTAAGATAGTTGAGCAATTGTAACGAAGAAAATTTAATTGTTTAAATATGACTGAATTTCCCGCGGCGTTGCTTGCGGCGATCTTGAAATGTCTTCAAGTTTCATATCAAGTAAGAAGTGGAACTACATAACAGCTTATTATGATCACTAAAAAGTATAAAATAAAAAACACAAAACCGCCTTGAAAAACACAAAAAAATACTTCTTTAAAATTATAGGCACCTAATAGGTTAGTCCAACTGATGTCGGCTTTTTGTTGAAAATATTGTGGTCGCCGATTTCAGTTGGACTAACCTATTAGGTGCCTACAATTTCAAAGAAGTTATTTTTTGCGTTTTTAACGCGGTTTTTTTGTTTTTTAAGACATTTATTTTATTTTATACTTTTTAGTGATCATAATACTCTGTTAGGTAGTCCCACTTCATAGTTGATATGAAACTTTAAGTTATTTCAAGCGCGCCGCAAGCAACGCCGCGGGAAAGTCATAGTCATATTTCAACAAGTAAATATTCTTCGTTGTAGTCGCTCAACTATCTTAATCGAGATATTTTGTCGCCACCCTTGAAATCGGTACCGTTGAGGAGTTCCGGTGGCCATCTGTGGTCTTCATCATCAGTACCACTTATTCACCAAATGATGCTTTCTGAATGCAAATGCTAGACTTGTTACTAAAAAAAAACTAATATCGCTATATGTTTGCCTACAATATTTGAGGAGTTCCCTCAATTCCACACTGATTCCCTCATCAGATACAGATTTGGTGACAATGGGACCACCTCGGAAGTATACTCTATCAAACCAAAAAATAATTTTTAAAATCGGTCCCAAATTGACGGAGTAATCGGCGAACATACATTTAAAAAAACATATTGGAACGTATAACCTCCTCCTTTTTTGAAGTCGGTTAACAAGGTGGTCAGTCCAACTGAAATCGACTTTTGGATAAACATATTGTGAGTCGCCAGTTCGGGTTTATGTTTTTAAAACATTTATTTTATGTAAGTTGATTTAAAGCGTTTTGCGCGCGCTTAATTCCATCCCCTAATTTAAAGGGTTGGGGATGATTTGACTGAAAATCCTGAAATATTTATTTTATTATTTAAAACAAGGGACTCCTTCAATCCTCCCATAAATTTTCGGAATTCTCATACTAACTTCCATCCCCTAGTTTAAGGGGTTGGGGGGTAAAAGTTTCAAGTATTAGATTTTTTTGTTGTTTGTGTACTATTATTTCTAGCTTTCTAGGACTTCAGGAAGTACCCTAAGAACTTTGATGACCATCAGTGAGTCAGTGAAGAAATCGGGTTTTTTTAGATATCAACAAAATCTATAGTATAAGAGCAATTCAATTGAAACTTGGTGTTTAATAAGTCTACAATTGACATCGCACATACTGATATTTGCCAATTCTAGCGGGACAAAATTATTTATTTGTCTAATTGGACTCAAACTAGGTAAAATAAAATGAAAACAATGTTTTCAATAATATATGTTAGGTATTTTACACTTTTATGTACAAAATGAAAAGAAACATTTTTTCATCAAAAAATATCCCGTTTTTTATTACATAGATTGTAATATGTATACAGGTTGCCGCCCCACCCTTCAAAAAATATTTTTTTAATCTTCTTCACCACTTTCTGCTGAAGATGCAGTGGCGTGCCTAGGGTTTCAGGATAGGGCAAGCCGAGAGATATGATTTTGTAGTTTTTAAAGTTATTGCGGATAAATGTCTCAATTCGCTTTTTACCAAAATTACTAAAATCGTTCGTGTCTTATTGCAAATAAAATTCATATGCCTTTTAATTGTGTCAGCTAAGTTATTTGATTTTTCATAAGATAGGTATATTCCAAACTTTTTGTCGTTCGATAATAATATACCTACACTACAACAGCAGCAATATTGTGTTTTTTACACAGATCTAGATATTAAACATTAAATCGTCTTTTACTTATGCGAGAAATGAGAAATAGGTACTGAAAATCTGATGTTTTATCAGCAAAGTTTAAAGAGTTTTACCTTTCACACGCCAAGCAAAATTTTTGCACAGTTTAAATAATCACAATCACAAGATTCACAAGGGAATACTTCCTCCATTGCCAATCCAATTGAACAACACAACAAACAAAATACTTAGTGACCGCAGTTGACTCAAACAAAACAATTCACAATTCACAACAAACAAAACAAGTAAAATTATTGAAGTAAGTAAGCAAGCAAGCAAATAAATAGAAGTGAAGTCGGCCGTCAACGCGGCTCAATACGCGCATGCGCGAATTTCGCATTTTACTCGACTCGGGTACAACTTCAGACGCAAGCAGGGCTTAAAATCTCGTACTATGTGCTATATGAACCTATGAATAGTTATATCTCATTATAAGGCAGTTCTAATGCGTAAGAAAGAGATATACCGGTTAAGATAGAAGCCCCCCTGCAAGCCACCGCGTGCGAGCGGGATGACTAGCCGTGTCTCAAGCGAGTTCGGGTCGTCTCAGCGCGCAGCAGTGCTGCCGGCCGTGCGGCGGCGGAGCGCGATCAAATTCGGTATTACGCTGCTGTTGCATTATTTGAAAATTTTAATGAGAGCGCGAATTAAAATAGTTCGTGATCGTGACCTTTGATTTTTGATCGTTGTTATATTTGTAAGGCAAGCCCGGCTTTTGGGCTTGTATGGTAGTACCGCCACTGTGAAGATGCAGTTATATTTGGACTCGCCGAAACGAACATTGCCAGGGTTTCAGGCAGGAATGTTTCAGCTTTCCTTTTTTTCGTTTGTATTTAGTTGCCCGCCTAGGAGACCGGTTAATATCTTTCAGGACATTCGAAGCATCTCTTTTAACCGATTTTCTTAGTTCCAATTGTGCAGCATAAAGTATCACATCCTTTTCAAAACTCGAACATAGCTTCTCCGTTTTTCGCCTTTGCTCCTTTCACACACTTCTTCAAAAGACTTTGAAGGTCGACCAGGCCGATTTTGTGTATCAGTAACAGGTATTTCGAAGGTTCCGTTCAGCCATGTTTCATTCGATTTGAGGAAAACATCTTCTTTGTAGTGTGCTTTAACCCATCTTTGTTTAAAATCAGCTTTAAAACGAGCAAAACTAAGCTTTAAGATAATAATTTGGTCTTCTTTGTTAGGCTCTCCTAACAATAGCTGGTCTCTCAAAAAGTCCAATTTGGCATCCAAATTTGGCAAATTTTCGTTTTTAATGCGATCGTACAAGTATTATCGGGTCACGACCCTCGCTCCTGAAGCACACGGTGAACCTAAAACAAGCATAATCTATGTAAAACTATGTTATTCCATTGACAATTTATTAAAAAAAAAGTGATTGATCCGGATGGATCCGGATATGTTTACAATGAATTCTAAAAGAAAATGATACACAGAAAAATGTGAAATGAAAATAATAGCCGGGTATTGCCCGATTCACAAATAAAAACCCTAGTCACAAACAATTTCAATCGAAATCAGACCTTTAAACGGAGTTTTTTCATTAGTTTAAGGAAAATCGTATACAACAAGTTGATTATTATTCTTTAAACATAATTTTAAAGCCTCTTACCTGCTTTATCAGAATCTATCGCTTTCACTACAGAATATGAACAAAGACACAGTAAAAAAAAACTCCAAAATTGATGATTTTTAAGGGCGCCGAGAAAAGATACATGCACGTTAGAGAACTATCGGATTCCGACTGACGTTGCGGTCGCGGGGCACAGAGAGGAGAGAGAAGCGGACTTGGGCATTGTTTGTCGGTTTGTTCTGTCTACCTGGAACATGTTTTTAGGGTAATCATAGCAATTTAGATTTAGTGACTTTTGTCCTACTAGAATTGGCAAATACCAGTATGTGCATCGTGTCCTGAGAATTTTGTTTATATGCTATAGTCCAAACCCAAGTTATGAAGTTTCAAAAAACCGATCAAGCGCTTCGAGAAAACGTAGGTAGTGCCGTTGCGCTTCGGTTGGCTCGTCTTCGGGGGGGGCCCTACCATAAACTTATTATACTAACGTAATAGACGAACAGACCTCGCTTGGCTGCATCACCAAAAGTGACATGAGCCAGTCTGTGTAAATTTTTAAATGTGTGTGTGAATTGTAGAGATGGTCTCACTGCTCAACATGAGTTGCCGATAACCATAGCTACAACATGACACAATTAATAAATATATAATATATAATATATACCGTCTATTATTGCTTAATCCGGGCGCCGTATTATTTGTATCCTGCAGTACCTATTTTTTTAACGAGTAGAGTACCGTATGTATGTCTATTTCTTTGTGTCGCTCTACAGCCTAAACGGCTTGACGTATTTTAACATATGAGGTGTCATTCGATTCGACTTAATTGTCGAAGTGACAAAGTGTATCGTATTACAACATGGCGTCCGCAAAAAAAAAGGTGGAGGGAGGGTAGAAAAGTAGGTAAGTATTTTATATTATAACAATATGTGTATCAAATGAAAGGTATCAAATAGTCAATTACAAAATATTTATTTATTGGAAGATATCGAAATATCGATAAAAAGGAATCCAACTCTACAGCTTTCGTTCTCAAATTCACGGACATAATATCTTTTTATTTTACATAATATTTAGGAATATAGCAATATTTGAGAAATAGGCTGTTTACCGCATGATGTTAACATACTAATCAATAAATTAGAGAAAACATTAAATGAAAATAAGGAATATGAAAATAGTGATTGTACAAATGATATTTGACTGTGAAATGAGTGTATCTTTGGGTTATTGCCATAAGTTACACCACAGGTTCAACACAGAATACGATACCATTGCTGATTTGCAGATGTAGTGAAATCAAATCAAATCAAATCAAAATCATTTATTTCAGCCATCTTTGGACCATAATATTATTACAAAGTGTTAGTAAATATCCTTTGACAACGTATTTTCTCGGAAATGTTAGGATTTGTCATGCTACTTCAGTCTGACAACGTGGGGAATCGTCGCATCACGAGAGTGATAATCGACATGGAGTGGTTAATACCAGAGTATTTTTTTGTTAATTAATATGATTTTTGTTTTCAGTTCTTTTTAATAGTCATGCTAAAAGCATTAAGACCCAAGAAACGTTAAGATCGACAAGCCTGTGAAATTATTTTCCACATATATTTAAATGTCTTCTTGTTTACCTACACCTAATTTCTATATATTTGATCGTGGTGGTTTTAACGTCTAGGTGTGATATACTCGTGGTTTGACATTTGATACTGATAACTAAAGTACTCTATTTATTTAATTCAAACATGTCACTTAGTAATTCAGTAATTCATAGACACGTCGGCATCATTCGGAAGTAGACGTGAGTTCCTTGTTTTCACGATGTGAAAGGATTATTCACTAGATCTGTACATAGTTTTATGAGATAAATCAACGGGGTGGCAAAGAAAAACAAAAACGCGTCGAAAGAAAAAAGATCGTCTATCTTCATGGAATGCTGATCATTCAGATATAGAAGATAATGGTACGACTTACTCTTGCAAGAAATGTAAGATCCATATGTCACGAAAAAAGTTGTCGATGAACTTAGTCGATATTTAATGAATCACTAGCACTGGTACATTTTTGCCCCCGTCAATCCGGTGTATGGCTATTAGACCTAAAAAGAGATAACCTTGTGTGAATTTTACCACATATCATTAATATCACCGTGGTGTAAAAGTGCTGTGCGGCCTACTTACTGAATAAATGTCTTTTATCTTTTTTTCTTTCTCAACCTCGCCTTATACGTTCGAGAAGCCTTGCTGCTAAATTGAATACACGCGCTACAAAGTGTTTTGTTCGCTCTGACGGGACTACTTAAACTCGCCGCTTGGACATTCACTCGTTCGTCCGCCCGTCCGTCGTTGTTGAGAGAATCACACCCCCGAACTTAGTTTACCTGCCAATACAGCTATAATGGGGACTCCATTGCAACTTTTTATCTATTGTTATGGGGAGCACCCAAAAATTCCGAAGTCGTTATGCTGGAGCTATTTTAGATTAAATTTATAATATAATTACTATAATGTAGGTTAAGTTAGGTTTGATTAATAAGGAAAAAAAAAAGGCTTTTATCAAAACATTGCATTTGGAATTATAAAAATTCAATAAAATAAAATAAATAAATAAATATTCAATTTTATACATATTGGATTGCAATACTATATAATTATTTCACAACTTACAATGATGAACTATAAAATATTACCCGTCATCTAAATCTCGAAATAATAACGGCGATTTTCCCGACTTTGTACCGGCGCAATGTTAATAGATTGACTCCTGTAAGGTATAACCAATTTTGATATCGAGATTTTATAACCAAACAGAAATAAGTCGTATTAGCAGTTTTTATCATATTCGAAAAATGTTATTAGATGATAACTATTATTTAAATTATGCAAGAGTAAATTTGCGACTCCACGCCACTGCGTGTGCTTTTGTTCTCCACATCTCCATCGCACTCTAGCGCCGAAGTCGAAGCGGTAGCCGTCGCGCTCACCCCGTGCTCACGATCGTCAAAGACATTTCGGAACGAGAGACGAACAACTGGCAGGCAACTAGGCAGGCCCGTCGTGTAGCGAGGTCAGCGAAGACTGATTGTAAAAATCAAAAGGGATAGCTCTAGTTACGTTCGCGCGTTAAAATCGAGATGGAGATAGTTCGCGCGCGGCCCGAATGTCGAAAGTCGCAAGCGCCGAGTCCATTATTTGCTATTTCCTACAAAACTACAAGATTAAAAAAAAACGCTAGGCCAGTTTCAAGAACTTGTTATTACTCAACTATTAAACTTTAAATCATTGTTAAAGACCGTAGGGTTTTGAAGATTCAACCAAAAATATGCGAAAAAGGGGTTATGTTTGAAAAATAAAACTATCGAGGATTTGTTTACTAATCGTGTTTTCACGTTCTGCAGTCTCAAGGTATACTGTGGTAAACGAGTGCTCGAAAGGGGGGTGTGGATGGAAAAGTTGAAAGCAGAAATTATGACTTCGGAACTTTGTTTGAACTAGTCAGGAGATAAACATACTATACTTTGGACTTTTAGGTATTTTAAAGAATATAAACAAACGGGAGTTCTCAAAAATGACAGTTCCAGAGGTGATGGTGATGAACCTTTATGACGAGAATAAAAAACAAAAATGTAGCTAGCACTAAAAACGCTATTAGACTTCTTATATGATGCCATTTTATGTAAAAACATGAAATCTGAACATTGTTGAATAATCAATAATTAATCACTGGTAAATAAAATAGTCTAATTGCTAGCCTTTCATAAAAATTTTGTGTGGTACAGTCAAGGGCATAAATATACCTTCCCAAGACGTCAAAAATATCTATACACTTTTATGCCACTAGCAATAAGGTCCATGTATACATATATTTGACGCGATGGCTGTATAGATATTAATACCCTTGACTGTACCTATCTACTAATCATAATTATTATTACCTCATAATTAGTTTTAAATAAAACGCAATATTTTTATTAATTATTTTTATTCAGTATCACTTGACGATGAGGATGACTCCCCCACATTTATTATGATTCTGTCTGTTAACTCGTCAATATGATTGTCTAACCCTCTCATTTTTTCTTCTTCTTTAAGCACATGTTTCTCACAGTTTTCCCAATCTTTAGCTGTAACATTTTCAAGTGTCTCGGGTGTATTTTTAAATCTTTCAGGTTGAAAGTAGTATTTTTATTCGCTATTTCTCCCTTTACCTTTGCCCATATCAGCTCAATGGGGTGGAGCTCGCAGTGGTAGGGTGGGAGCCTTATTAGTGTGATACCCTTTTTTTTGCTTTTTCGTCAACTACAAATTTTTCATATTTGTGTTTTACTTGTCGCACTTTCGTCAACAGTTGGGACTTAACCTCCTTAGGTCCGAATGGTATATTTTTGATTGCAGCCATTGCTGGATGACGGCCTTTTTCGTTTTTAATATAGGTACTTTGTCTTGTTTGCGTGAATGGTACGGTGCATTGTCCATAACAATCACTGAATTTGGCTCAACATTGTTTAAAATAACATCAAACCATTTCTCAAAATTTGCTGCATTCATTTCACTATGCTAGTCACCATCCCCCTTGCTTGCCAGAAAGATTAGTTCGCCCTCCTTTAGGAAGCCAGTTGATGCAGCCAAAAGTAAACAAACATGTTATTGCATGGTAACTAATAATTAATATATTAATTTATAGTTTAATCATTTATTTTATTCAGTGCACAGTCAGTCATTTAGTATATTAGTTGTAGGTACAACTTTTGTGCATTCAGGTTATCTTAACAGTCTCCTAGCCTAGCCGACAGTGACCCTGCCTATGAAGCCTGAGGTCCCGGGTTTGTTCCTGGTATGGGCATTTGTATGTATGTTTATCACATATATTTTTTATAAGTATTTATTTATATCTATTTTTTATATTATATTGTTGTCTAGTACCCATTATTTATGTATAACAAATGGATATTACAGCATACAATTATTACATACCAATATGTCCTAATATAAGGCGTTTTCCTATGCCAGATGGATTTTTGAGTCCTGTTGAAAGCCCTTGCCGATGAGCTTCTTTGGTACTCTTTATGGTTGTGTCTTGCCATACTTTATCCTTAGTGTGCCCTGTAAAACAAACAATAAATTGCAATATTATTAATACAATACAAAAATTTAATAAAAAGACAGGTTTAATTTTTAACAGTATAGAATTTTTACCATACCATTTAGCTTACTGAGTATATAGCTTTAGTTTACTACAAATAATCTTTATCACATTTTGAATGTGCATTTCTTTATTGCTTCTTCGGTTTGAATGATTACAGAAAAGCAAGAAAATTAAAAAACAATAGGCAAAACAATTTAATTACCTTCATTAACCCAAGTCTCATCCAGGTAATAAATCTTCTACCCTGCGTTTCGTTCTTTATCTATTTGGTCTAAATACTTAATACGCCAGTCAACTATATCATTTCTATCGATCAACATACTTTTTCGGTTTCTTTTGGAATACTCGACCCGTAGTTTTTTTTAAACTTTAAAAAATGTGGTCCTTGATAAGTTTGGTAAAGTGTCATCGTTGTTGACAGCTTCAAGCATCTTGCTTACAGTTGGCAATTTATTTGCAAAATAAAATTGATGCACTTTTCTTCGAATACCACCCAAGTCAATATCATCAAGGCTATTCACTAAGCTTGGTTTTGTCGCAGGCGGCGGTGGAGATAGAACACGACCGTGGGTTTTGTATTCTTTGAGAACACTGTACACAGTAGGACTCGAGACACCCATGATTTCTGCCGTTTTTAGGGTTATATCGGTTTTGGATGGATATCTATCCTTTGGCCTCGTTTCTTCTACATATTTAAATATGTTCACAAGAACATTCTTTTCCGATGATGTAAGATGTCCTGTCTTGGTCCGCTTCTTCTTCGGAGAAGGAAATTTAAGCATGGGACTAGCCCGGCTAGTTCCCGGCTCGCCATCACCCATGTCTTTGTAAAATACACAACTCCGAAGCAAAACAAACAAGTTCAACAATTTTTTTACAGAAAACAACAAACTTAACAAAGAATAACAATAAATGAAAGCTCGAAAACACCACAAATATCGCATTCGCATCAGATGACAACAAGTAATGGCGAATGTCAAACCGACAAAGTTAAAAATCACGTAAGGTAGGTGTTGCTACATTAAATACGATACTTTCTATTTTAGTCGCGTTACATTCTGATTAAATGATGCCTTGGGTTTTAAACCTCTGCAGGATTGGGTGCTTTTTAGTGACAATTTAGAAAAAAATAAATTAAATATTCATTTAACATGATAAAAATATTTTTATATTCGTAAATGTGTATATATTCAGTAAAATTAAGCGTAGTTACATGTTATCAGAACTGAACGGACTGAAGTAGGTCACTCAATTATTTTAAAGTAATAAATATTGAACAGGAACCAAACTTTGTCTCAGAAATAACCTCTTTAATGGTTTGTTTACATTCTTTTAAGTACCTAAAAGTCCGAAGTATAAAAGTCCCCACCCCTCGGAGGTGAGCCCTAGGGGGGGGGGGGCACAAAGAAGTTCCCGTTTTTTTGTTTTTTGTTTACATCTTGAAAACTATGCGTGATAGGAGATGGTGTTGTATGGCATTATTAAAGCTGATAAAATTCTCTACAACTATGATTCTATACATTTTTCACCTATTTTAAATTTGCCGAAATTTTTAAATGTGGTATAACTTTTCAACGGTAGATGATACATTAATATATGTATATATATATATATTCTTAAAGAGAATTAAATTCTCTACAAGCTAAGTCTTCTTCTTCGTCGTTTTCACTCTTGACAGAGTGGGCGTGGTCACCATATCAGGCGCGGGTGGAAAGCTTCACAACTTGGAGCCACTACTCTCCGGCAATTGCCTTCCTCGTGCAAGCTATGTAGGGGGATGTTTTCTACAGACGATATATATGCAAGTTGGAGAGAAATGTAAGAAAAAATAGGTGAGGTCAAAAATACATTTTTGAAAATCGACCGCTTTTTGGAGGTCATATCTAGACGATTGAAAATAGGTGAAAAATGTATGAATCAAAGTGGTAGTGAATTTTATCAGCTTTAATAATGCCATACAACACCATTTCCTATCACGCATCGTTTTCAAGATGTAAACAAAAAACAGGACCTTTGTGCCCCCCCTCCCCCCTAGGGCTCACCTCCGAGGGGTGGGGATGTTTATCTCCTAACTAGTCCAAACAAAGTTCCGAAGTCAAACTTTCTGCTTTCAACTTTTCCATCCACAATTTTACATTGCCAGGACTAGTAAAAGGTTTGAGTTTAATATATCCAAAGGTGAGATAAGTAGCAACTAGGGTTGTTGAGATCCAGATCGATATAGGTCACCGACTTTAGCATAGGTGCCCTCTTAATATAACATTTTTAACTCCATTTAACCTCAGGAACACGCTGTTAAAATCCTTCGGGTACGTCCCGGGCACGGTGTATATGCGAAATCGTTAACACATTAAACTGAGTGAGGTCATAATCTCTCAAGTGGTTATTATAATCCGTGGGGTAATCTTATTTACAATTTACTTTTTATTGCCATGTCTAACAAAAAAATAGAGAATAATTTAATATACTATTATTAACTTCAGAAGAAACAGGTTTACGACACCTGCTTCTATGTTTATCGAATTTCTAATTCTAATAAAAACGAAGTGTGATAATTATAGTAAATTGGTATAGTTATATAAATGCGCAAAGTAATAGATCACGACTATAGTGTCTGCTGTTGTAACGTGACCATAGCAACCAACGAAACATTAATAACGTAGGGCAGTAAGAAGATGTCTTTCAGAAACTGCTTCCCTCCCCATCTCTGTCAAACACAAAGTTGGGTCAGAAAAAATCGGATATAATCATCCCGCGCTCGTAGCAGGTGCCACTACTAAAGCGATGCCAATACCAGGCCAGGCGAACTCTGCGCTATTGCCTTCAAAATTTGCGGCCTGGCACGCGCGGCTAATCAGTTGAGTGTCACGCTGTCAAAGTTATTCGATTGTTTGAGTAGGTACCTATGGCCACTCGAAAAGTGAAAAGGTTCTGCATAGCATACGGGTGCTTAAATAATGTCAGGAATGTCGACGTAACATTATTTAGACTGCCTAAGGATATCGAAAGGTAAGATTATTATTAATATTGTTTATAACTTCGATCTAGATAGGTAGTACGAGTAGGTACTTAATTACTGACACCATCATTACAGTTTTGAACCCTCGACTTAAAAAAAGAGGTATCTATTATTTATTGCATTAATGACCCGTCCGCTGCTTCACAGTTTTTGACTTTTTCGCATCAAAAATCAATTACCTACTTACCTTAAACCACGTTCAGTGTAAGTAGATCTCCCAGTACTAGTGACTGCCTATTAAAGCAAGGTCAGCATATACCGGTTATTAGTTAAACAGTTACTATAAATTGGTCGACAATCAAGTCGCGGACAACATTTCCTAGCCCTCTAGGCATGTACTACTTTTTCTCGTCATTTAACTTAAGAGAACTACTTAAGAAAACTACTTAAAGAATTCAATTTGTTTTCTTACAACTGCCTGCCCTATGGGCGAAATAATACAGACTCTCGTGGCGCAGATTTAAGGTGCATTTTGCCTCGTAACGAGATCGGAGAAATGTAACCAAGGTCACTCAAGTGTCGTGCAAGATATTTTTATCGTTAACGAGTTCTGAGTAGGTTTAAATTTGCATGTTTACTGTCATAGAGTGGTCCTTCTGTACTTTTACTATAATATAACGATATTCTGAGCCAATACAAACAATACCAACTGCGGCAACACACAAATAATCCTGAAGGTATAAGTTTGCCATACGATATTCGACTTTAGATGGGTCCTAAATTAGGTTTATGACTGTACCCTGTACCCATATTACATGCCTAGAACTTAGTTTGAGACTAGGTCAAATAGTGTGATATTGTCCCTTGATATTTATTTTATTTATTGGAACAGTTACCGTGCGAGTGCCGGAGTTCCTCCAGCTCGTGCTGGTACTTCCACCCTGCCTGCTCTAGTTGCAGACGCAGCGCCGCGACCTGCGCGTCCGGCTCGTCCAACTGCTCCAGCGAGTCTTCCAGCAACGTGCGGAAGAAATCCGCGAGCTAACAACATAGAGGATATAATACATAACCGCTCGGTACCGCCCAGGGACCGGAAAGCCCCTTTATTTGATTAACCCTATCGATAGGCTAACCCTATCATTTGATTACCCAATCGATGTGGTTCGATGTGGTGTGGTGGATGTGGTGGTGGTGTGGTTAACGTGAGGGCGAACCCCTTTGAATTAGTTAACCGCATCCATAGAGCTTACCAAGTTCATTAAGGTTTCTGTAGTTTAATAAATAGAGATAAACCAGCTTGAAACCGTTCAATTAAGTTTGAATAGGGTAACAGACGATGGGATAGGGTTAGCTCTTAGTCGAATTAACTGTATCGTTTGGTTGCCCTTTTGTTGTTTGAACTTAGTCGACGATAGGCTTAGAGTATCCTTGGGGTTTGTAAAAACGAGTCTATCAATTACCATATCGAAAACTCGTTTCACGCTGAGCGGTTCCGGTCCCTGGTATGGCATCGCCACCTTCGATGTTGATCGAAGACCGCCACAGCTCAAAGTGAAACATTCAAAAGTGAGCTTTCAATTGTGTAAAACCGTATATCGACACTTCTCTTAACAAATGTGTCTCTATGGGCTGCGAGCCACTTGCGACTGTCAATAGCTCACCTTGATGGAGTTCTGGTTGAGCTTGGCCGTGAGCGGGCCGGAGGTGGAGGGCGGCGGCACCTCAGCGGCCGGCGCACCCGGCGCCAGTGGGCTCTGGAGCGGCCGCTGCTGCAGCCGTGGAGGCTGAAACCATACGCACTTTTATTTATTTCTCTTGTTTAGCAGAATAACTATTACACCCCATGACCTTCTATACACAAGCACGTCGCATCAGCGCGCAAAATGCGGGACAATAAGGATATCGAAGTGTGTCATTAAAAAGTGCCGATGTGTTACCCTAAGGAAAAGAAAAAGCTGGTGTGACTTACCACTAGTAACTTAATAATGTTTTTTTTTTTTTTTTTTTCAATTTATTTACTATAATCAGCAGTTACAATTCTTTTTAAATTAAGACGCGCTTCGGAAACCTGTGAGAGGTTTATATGCAGCGCGAATGAAATACGCCTCGCTCACAGAATAAGAAAGTACCTATAAATAATTATAATAGTAGTTAACATCGTATTATTTCTTAATTATTTCTTACAACCACTACCAGTAATTACCCATTTTCGTTGAGTGCCGTAGTGTAATATTTTTTGATTGCGTTCTTGCATGAGTTCTTGTTGTTTATATACGCACATATCATAAGCCCTCTATTATGCGTTCAGAAACCGTAGGAAATGACTAGCATTATTACAGTATTCATTTTTGTAAGGTTATGAGTTTAAATTTGGAACAGCTGTCAAAACTCTAGAGGGTCTGTATTGTAGTATCCATAGATATTAAAACAGTTATCGATATGAAACGTCAATTCAGTATGTTTTTTGAATATAAACCGCACGACAATTGATCTCGCTCGAGTGACATGAGAATAGGGACATATTCGTGGCACTGACACAGCACAAGTTTGTTTTGCCGCCATTTTTGTCGTCAAGCCGTCGGCTTCTGAAACCATCTTAGAGTACTTATGATATGTGTGTCGATAAAGTAGTGTATTCACATGTACATAATTTGGCTTTAAAACACTCGTGTGATCTTATTATGAAAATCGCTAACGCTCGTTTCATATAACCACACTCGTATTTTAAGGCCTCTCATTATGCATCAGTTGCATAAACTATTGGAGGTTGCATATGTGTAAGCTGGTAAGCTGGCTACTAGTAGTCATAATTACGACATATTGAATATAGTCTTAGTAACGGCTTGTTTATGTTTTTGTACTGTCACTTACAATATATTATTCACCACATAAACTCTTGTTTGTATGTGCTCTCTGAATCTACTGACTCTGCTGTATCCCTCCATCCTGGATTAGGTTATGGGCAGCGCACAGAGAGTGTTTTAATTTTAAAATAAGAGTGGTTTATATGTAATTTTTGACTAGTTGTAAAACTTGTGAAAATAATTATGTCAGAAGAAAAAGGCATAAGTGGTATAAAAAAGCTAAAAGGATCGTCGGATTACCCGAATTGGAAGTTTCTGGTACGTAACTACCTAGAAAATAAAAACTGGTGGGGCGTAATTTCAAAAGAAGACGTCAATGCTGATGCAGATAGAAAAGCACGAACGACAATGTTTATTGTTAGAGCCAGAGTGTTTTACCCATGTCTACAATGCAAAGACTGCCGAAGAAGCCTGAAACAACTTACAGAAAGCCTACGAAGACAAAGGTTGGGGTAGACGAATCCACATACAGCGAGAGCTCTTCAACTGTAAGTTAGAGAACTTCAGCTCTATGGAGACATACATTTCTATAGTCACATTCCTTGCACAGCAATTGAATGATATTGACGCGAAAATCCCTGAAGATTGGTTAATATCCATTTTGCTTGGTGGTTTCACTCCTGATTACAGCCCTCTCATAATGGCTGTAGATAACAGTGGCCAAGAGATCACGTTGGAGCAAATAAAGACAAAATTGTTGCAAGAAGGAGGTAGGCAGAGCAAGTTGAATGTAGACTACGAGCAAGCCCTAGTTACACACAAAAAGTCAAGTGATGCCAGATCTGCACCTAAAATCGGCAATCGTAAGCAGAAGTTTGTATATAAATGTTTTAAGTGCCACAAGCAAGGTCATAAGGCGTCTGAATGTAAGGAGCGAGCAAAAACTGCAAATATCTGCCTGAACACCAAGGAGGCGATAGATAAAGATAAGTGGTATCTTGATAGCGGATGCTCCAGCCATCTTACCCACGACAAGAGCAAGTTGGTGTCTTATAAACCTGAGAAGGAACACATCAAGATATCTGTAGCTAACGGTGAGAAGATGCCGGTAAAAGGACGAGGGAATGCTGAGCCCCAAGTCAGCGAAAGCGGAAAATTATTTTTAGAAAATGTTTCGCATGTTCCCGACCTAGCTATGAACTTAATTTCGGTAAGCGATTTAACCAAGAAGAAATGTACGATTATTTTTGACGAAAAAGGTTGCATCATTCAAAAACAGAACTGAATTATTGCAAGTTGTCAAGAAGTCGATGGCATTTACGAGTTGTCAGAAAAGAAAAACAATGTCTTAAATTTGACATTGTCAAAACAAAATGAAAACATTTCGAACATTTGGCACAAACGTTTATCACATTTAAGTCGAAATTATATGTTGAAAATGAAAAACATCGTAACTGGTATGGAATTTAAGAGCACAGATTTGTGCGAACCGTGCATTCCGTGTATTGAAGGAAAGACGTGCAAGAGTCCCTTTAAAAACAAAGGTACGAGAGCCAAGGATGTTTTGCAAATCGTGCATACCGATGTATGTGGTCCTATGGAAGAGTCGTCGTTCGGAGGTTCAAGGTATGTTTTGCTTTTCATCGACGATTATACTCGAAAAACTCATGTATATTTTCTGAAAAATAAAAGTCAAACTTTTGATAAGTTCCGCGAGTACAAGGCGGAAGTAGAGAATGAGACGAGTAAATCGATTAAAATTTTGAGATCAGACGGAGGCGGAGAGTACTGTAATGCGAAATTTAATGCTTTTTTGAAGTCTGCAGGAATAAAACACCAGACAACTGTACCCTACACGCCTGAACAGAATTCTGTTGCTGAGCGCGCTCATCGCACGATTATTGAAAAAGCAAGAACACTACTGTCAGAATCGAACCTGAGCAAAAAATAAAACACCAGACAATAAAATAGCGAAAATAGCGTATCTGTCAAAAAAAATCCATACAAATTTTGCTCCGGGCGAAAACGTTTCTCACCCCCTAAATCAAGTCCGATTTGCACGATTTTTGAATATGTTGTAGTTATTATAAAGAACTAGGTCTGTACGTTTCTGTTTTTTGTTTTTTCAATTTGTTTCATTCTAAGAAATATTTTCGTATAAAGGAAACCTAAAAGAAAAGACATAGTTTTTCATGATATCTACAACATATTCAAAAATCGAAAAAATCGAAGGTTTAAGGGGAGAAAAACGTTTTCGCATTTTGTATAGAAATTTTTAGCTTCACAATCTTCTTAATATCGAGAGTTAAAGTTCGAATTTATAACGAAGACAATATTTGGACAACCAATCTCCTATTTTAACTTAGCTTTGATTTTGCAATTTTAGTATCCTAAACGACTTTGGCATAACATCTTTATTATACTTTATATTATTTAGACGAATGTTGACATCATAGAAAACATATTGGTAAATATCCGAATGATTGTTCGGTAGGTTTTTATTTTGTAAACTGTTGGTAAGACCGAATTTCATAACGAATAAAATTTCGTTTAGTATAATGGTCAAATCGTATAAAATGTTGTGTAGCATAATAAGAGCGAGCGCAGCAAGCGGGCAAACTGGGTCAGGGCAGAAGCGACTCGGATAGGTTGGGTTGTTAGGTTTTTTTTTATATAAGCCGGGAACTTCTTCCTGCCTTATTTTCATGCTTATGCTGTTTAAAATGTTAAAATGTTAAGGTTAAGTTCTATAATTGTATAAGTAATTTTAAAAAAAAACGACTGACTGTTGAGTTTCTTGCGGCGTTTCTTCTCAGCAGTGGTCTCTTGCGAAGCGCTGGTAGATTTTTGACGTGTAAAAGTGCCCGTGCGGCCTACTTACTGAATAAAGATCTTTTATCTTTTTTTTTTTTTTATTCCAAAACATTATTCTGCTTAATAAGTTTATGCGTTTCATTATTTATTCGTTACGAACATTCGACTCATGAATTTTATGCATTAAGATTATTCGATCAACAAATATAATGCGTAATGATCTAATGATTTCTGCGAAATAATACTATACTGTATGCGTACTTATGCTTAAAGTTATTATGCCTTATGCAATTATTCCGAAAAACATTTTACAAACGAAGGGGACCCCAATTTAGATCATTACTAATTCACTCCTTTGAGATCCGCAGCATTAAAGTAAAAAGAGAAACTTTATAATTTCACTTCTATAGCGTATGTCACAAATATCTATTTTTTTTGGGTGTTAGTTGTTTATCAATCTAAAAAAATAAATTTGTTAGTAATAGTAAAAAAACCGTACCTACTGTATAAACTAACCCTAATAACGCGAACTTTTTGTATTAATGTATTTATTTCAGGATCATAGAGTTCCATAAATTGTTAGCAACATTAAATATTATTCTATATTACTAATTAGCGGCCCGCACACGTAAAGCTCGGACTGCGGGAAACGCCACGCGCCATTCCAATCTACGCTCCGAATCGTACGTGTAAATGCAACTGTAATAGTAAAAAAGTAAGAAACCTACGGTTCGGACTGGCGCGTGGATGGCGCCTAGCGTTTCCCGCGGTCCAAACTGTGCCGTGTAAAGGCCGCTATTATCTGACCAAATTGTTGAATTAATTATTTTATTTCTCCTTGGGCTTCTACCACTCAGTGCGACAACATGGGATAGGCTTTGTACATTCTGTTTTGTTAGTCTATGTCAAAAGCAGCGGTGTCAGATTGACGTTGACAGCGTTGACATATCCAGTTTATTTTTCCGAAGTTTTTCCGCCATTTTCAAGACTTATTCAAGGCGTATTGTTTAATTACGGCGCGGCTGTTAGGTATTTAATATTAGGGTGGTAATTAATATGATCTTTTGGAAAAAAACGGGCAGTCATTTCATTTTTCGGCGGCCCGTTAATTAATTGTGGCAATACATGAACAGTAATAAAAAGAAAATTGACCGGTTATTTAATTCTAAAATGTCAGTTCAAACAATACTTAGGAGTAAAAAATCCATACTAAAAAACATATTGTTAAAATTAATTAAATTAAATTAAAAAGAAACTGGATTTTGAACTTGATAGAAGTAGAAATGATTAAAAACCGGGCAGGAGCATGTCTGACCATGCTAAATGTAGGGTTTCGAAGTCGTTGCTACACAAAAACTATCTCAAAAAAGTGCACCAGTAAAAGTGCGTAACTTCATGGCACTTACGTCCTTTTGTGGAGAAGCGCAATTTTTATGACATACCTAACTTAAAAATCGTATATCCGATCATATTGAAAATATTTTTCTTTGAAAGTATTGATTAAACGTTACCTTTGTGATTGTTATCATTATTTTTAGACATAGGGTACGGTTTAAAAGATAAAGGGGGGGGGATATAATGTATGAAACTTTAGGAGCGATTATTTCCGGAAATATTCACCTTATCAGAAGAAACTTAGTATTTTCAAAAGAACTGTCGAAATTCGGGCCAGACGATCACATACGGTCAATTTTTTTTGAAGTGATAACCTCTTTACGGACGGTAAACTATTTCGTTACGTAACGCGCGTTACTAGACAGCCTGTCTGGCTTCCCTTTCTCTCACGCATACGGCAGAGCGGTAGTATAAATTTTTTAAACATATTTTTAAATACAAAAAGATAATGGAATTGGATGGGATTTGAGCCGCGGCACCATGGCGTCATAGACCTACCTCTCAGCCGCTTGGCCAATCGTAACTTACAGACATGGACGAAAATGGTAAACGGTATTTGATCATACCTGCTGACGTCACTCTGTATTGCGTTTCTAAGCATGAATACTGTTGATAGTGAGCGTAATTATAACCTAAAATTATCACCGTTTTTGAAAGTGATTCGTTTAAGTTATTTGTTACTGGTTCGTTTGTCTTGAAAATCGATATCTGAGGATCCGTGGGGACTACAAATGCGAACCCGTACTCAGATTTAAAAAAAGGTGGCCGCCATTTTGAACGTTTTTGTTACTTCTTCGATTGTCTTGAAAATCGATATCTGAGGATCCGGCGGGACAACAAATGCGAACCCGAAATCAGATTTAAAAAAAAGTGGCCGCCGTTTTGAACTTTTTTGTTACTGGTACGATTGTCTTGAAAATCGATATCTGAGGATCCGTGGGGACTACAAATGCGAACCCGTACTCAGATTTAAAAAAAGGTGGCAGCCATTTTGAACTTTTTTGTTACTTCTTCGATTGTCTTGAAAATCGATATCTGAGGATCCGGCGGGACAACAAATGCGAACCCGTAATCAGATTTAAAAAAAGTGGCCGCCGTTTTGAACTTTTTTGTTACTGGTTCGATTGTCTTGAAAATCGATACCTGAGGATCCGTGGGGACTATAAATGCGGACCCGTACTCAGATTTAAATAAAGTGGCCGCCAATTTGAACTTTTTTGTTACTGCTTTGTTGTCTTGAAAATCGATATCTGAGGGCACGTTGGGACTACAAATGCGAACCCGTAATCAGATTATTATGGAAGGGCAAACCGCTTCATTACGTAACGCGTTACGGCACCAGTCTGTCTGGCTTCCCTTTCTCTCACGCATATAGGTTGGCGCCTCCTCTCTCACTCTAACCCAGAGATTTAGATTAGTTATCACTTCTGTCGGGCGTCCCGAGACGCACACGTTTTTTTTTCATCTTCTGTTACATAACAGGTAAGTATGGACTGCCCCCCTAGAAATATTTATTTTTAACTACCAAACTAAGTAACGGCTTCTACAAGACACCTTTACTCCAAATTTCATTCATTTCCCTCTCGGAGCTTTCGAGTAAAAAGCCTGTGATACGTATACGGAACGGACGGACAGACATGACGAAACAATTAGGGTTCCTTTTTTGTTATTTTGGGCTACGGAATTAATGAAGATAACTTATTATTCTGTATTATCACATAGGCTACTTTTATTCCCGGTAAATTAAAAAAATCCCGTTGGTATAACGATTTTCGAAATCTACGCAGACGAAGTCGCGGGCAGAAGCTAGTATGCAATAATTTCATTTGCACGAATTTCATATGACATAATTTTAAATGCCATATCGAATCATGTGCCATAATAATCATTTGGTATATTTTCACTTGACATAATTGTTAGGTGCCATAACGATACCTATGCCATACTTTTCATTTTCCCTATTATCAAGTGTTATAAAATTGTATGCTATAAATTTTAAACGCCATAATAATGATTTGCCATAAAACATTCAGAAGTCGTAATTCGCGTCGTAAGTATAGTATTATAAAAAAACGGGTCTGGCAAGGTCGCAGTTTTACCTAACACTACTCCACGCTTCGCTCGTCGTCGTACCTAACTTGTGAGAGTACCTTCCTTACAGTAGGTAGGTTTTAATAGGTAAGTTATTATAATAGTAGTACGTAATCCAGATTGTAGCAGTACTTCATTATACCCACTGAATCACACTGATACAGTCTGGGTCTGTTTTATAAAATTATGGCAAATGAAGTGTTATGGCATATAATATTAGGGATTATGAACATTATAGAAAGTAAATATTATGGAAAGTGTTATTATGGTATCTGATATGAGGGAGGTTGAACATTATGACACTAGTGTATTATGGCATTCAAAAATTATGGTATGTTATATTAGGGAAAATGAAGGTTCGCAAGCTCGTCCGTTTAAACCAATACTCGGCCCGCAATTGCCTACTTCCATGCCTAGGCAATAATGTACTAATAATAGTAGTACGTAATCCAGATATTACCAGATATTATAGAATAAAGTATTGAGTATTGAGTAAGGTGAGAGCACTGGAATAACATGAACAGCGAAAATCTACTAATTATGCCACAATGTCGCTGGATGACCCGAAATTACAAAGGAAAATTATTCATTCTGGTAGATGAAAGTTATTTTCCTCTTAGCAAAAACCATATTCCTGGATACGACTGATACTATACTAGCAATAGCCCTATTACACCTGAGGATATAAAACACAAATATAAACACAAGTTTGAGCAAAGAGTTATGCTTAATGTCGCTATTTCGGAAAAGGGTATTTCGAAATGGTGGTTTAAACCGAGTGTTTTAGCGGTTAATCAAGAAGTGTATGAGAACAAATATTAGAAAAAAGAATTGGTGCATTTCATTGCCAGACATCACTCTGATGGAATATGTTTTCTGGCCAGACAAAAAATCGTCGCATTATGACGAAAAAAAGTTAGAATTCCTAGACTCCAAAAATATTCTATTTGTACCTAAAATTGTAACCTAACAAATCTTCCACAATGTCGGACCACTGAAGATTATTTCGGTTATTTGAGAAGATTAATAAACAAAAACTATTGGAGATTTGAAATTTGAGCCCAGATGATAAAAAAAAACAAAACTTGTGTTCGGAAAATGGACCTGAATGACGTTCAAAGGTCTTGTCATTACATTACCTTAAAGTTTTTTCGAACAAAAAAACAAGATCTGACAATGTTGTGTTGTGGCAGTGGGCGGGGCACATTGCTCGCAGGACTGATGGCCGATGGGGTCAGAAGGTTCTTGAGTGGCGTCCGCGGACCGGGAGACGAGCTGTAGGTAGGCCTCCAACAAGATGGAGTGACGACCTTGTAAAGATCGCGGGAACGCGGTGGATGCGAAAAGCACAAGACCGGTATGAGTGGAGAGCATTGGGGGAGGCCTATGTCCAGCAGTGGACGTCTTTCGGTTGACATGATGATGATGAAAGTTTTTTCGAACAGCTGACCAACGGGCCTTATTCAAATATTCATAAACAGTTTTGTAAATATTAATCTTGTATATATTACATAATAATAACAGACTTTGATTAATATCAAATGAGTACTTTTTTTACGTCTGCAAAGTATTCTCATTTGTTTATTTTCACCGTTAAAATGCGAAAAAGTGTAAAGAATGTATTAGAACCATTTTATCCTTACGTCCTTAGTATATATAATTATATATTTATATATACATATATAGTATATAATTATATTATATATATTGTTACGTAAATGGGGGTAGGTAACTGATAGAAATGAACGAATACACCGATAATCAAAAGTAGACTTTAATAACGCACTCACTTAAACCGTTACGAAACAATTATCGCACAATGAACTTCGAATACTCAGATGATCGCTCGGGTCCGTCGATCAACAATATTCAACTAGATAACCAGTCCCATACAAAATCAAACCTAAATTCTGTCCGCCTGAATCTATACGTCAGTTGCATTTGTTCACTAACGAACTGAGAGAAACGTCTTAAAACAGTTTAAGTTCCACCTAATAACAACCATGGTACTTAGCAATAAAGTAAAAATCTTCAAAATTTGATCTTATACTTACGAGGGGCGGCTGATAAGTAATCTCCTTGGTCAGAAATATATACAAAAATAATGCTGGCTGGTATGGATTTATATTCGTTTGTTATTCTATTTTCAAAATGTATTACATTCATTTGTTTATTGCATCACGTTTATTTGTCTCCTACAATTGTTTCAAACATGTCGGTAGAAAAAGTGAAAATGGATAAAATCGAGCAGCGTGCGGTGATTAAGTTTTTGACTAAAGAAGGGAATACGCCTTCGGAGATCAGACAGCGTATGTTACGTGTGTTTGGCAGTTTGTGTTCTTCCGAATTTGTCATAAAGTTTTGGTCAAAGCAGTTTAAGTTAGGTCGTGAGAGTCTGGAAGATGATCCTCGTAGCGGAAGACCAGTTTCGGCCGTCACCGATGAAAATGTAGCCAGGGTGAAAAAAATTATATTAGAGGACCGACGAGTGAAGCAGTGGGAGATAGCTAGAGATGTGGGCGTCAGTAAAGAGCGAGTCAATGAAATAATTCATGAGCATTTGAACATGTCCAAGGTTAGTGCACGTTGGGTCCCCAGAATGTTGACTGCATTTGACATGGAGAGGCGTGTCAAATGTTGCGAAGAGTTTTTGGAGATGAGTCGAGGGAAAGAGGAAGAAATAATTTCTAGAATTGTAACATGTGATGAGACTTGGATTCGACAATGGGACCCGGAAAGTAAGCAAGAGTCGTTACAGTGGAAATTTAAGGATGAGAAGCCGCCTCGGAAATTCAAGGTCTGTCCATCGGCAGGTAAACTTATGGCTACAATCTTTTGGGACACAGAAGGGATTTTGCTCATAGATTATTTACAGAAGAAAACTACAATGAATGCTGATTATTATTCAAACTTACTATACCAACTAAGAGAGACAATAAAAGAAAAACGGCGAGGTAAACTAAACAAAGGTATTCTGATTTTGCACGATAACGCACCAGTGCATACCGCCCGCACAACGAAGCTAGCAATTAAAGACAATGGCTTCGAAACCATTGACCACCCCCCTTATAGTCCAGATTTAGCCCCCTGTGACTATTTTCTGTTTAGACTTCTCAAGAAAGACCTCAGGGGACGAAGGTTTATGACCGATGACGAAATGAAGGCTGCGGTTACTGACTTTTTTGACGACAAACCGAAAGATTTTTTTTTTAATGGTTTAAATTCAATATTTGAAAAATTTAATAAGTGCATTTTACTAGCAGGGGACTATATAGAAAAATAAAAAAAAATTAGCCACGACAGTCTTTTGTTTCATTGTTAGGTAGATTACTTTTCAGCCGCCCCTCGTACGACTATTCGTCTCATAACATAAACACGTCAATAAATGACATCTGCTACTTACAAACGAAAAGACGTATGTTAAATAAAATCTATTGTATAATCAATCTTATCGTGCAAAAATTAAAGTACTTTTCCCGGTTGTTGCCCTGCGAGTTACGTCGTTTTTTATCTTTGCTTCTTCGAATTTGACTAGCAGAGGTATGGAGTCGCATTGAATTTAAAATTAATGTACAGGGTTGGGCAGATTAAGTGTCCTAGTTTTGTATCGGCATTTGACTTCAATATAACGGAACTTTTTTTCACATTATAATGTTATTTTTAATTGAGAGTTTATTTGTATTTATGATTTCTAGACATCAGCTTGATATCTTTTGTTTTTATATTGTTTTAAAGTATGGACGCGCAACGCCAGCTCGTTGTTAATTTATACAAGCAAAAACTCCGACCGTGCGAGATATTTAAGAAGCTAAAATATTTAGATATAATTGTAAGGTTCATATCGCGGACCATTAAGCGATTCAAAGAAACTGGTCAAAAACCGTCTTTTCGCGTCAAAAATATAATTAAAAATGTTCGTGAGCGTATTAGGCGAAATCCAGCCCAAAGTGCAAGTAAACTCGCTAAAGATTTGAAAATATCCCGACGTTCAATGAGTCGTATATTAAGATAAGATCTTGGATTGAAGGCCTACAGAAAACAAAAAAAACACGGATTAACAGATGCCCAGAAAAAACTAGAGTAAACAAATGCAGGGACTTGCTAGCTTGGCATGAGAGCGATGAAATTATTTTTTCCGATGAAAAGATTTTCCAATTGCAAGACAGTCACAATCAACAAAACGATCGTATTTATGGTGCTTCATTGAGGGATATTCTAGTGGTCAAATTAGCCATACAACGGTTTCAAAGTGCCTCAGCTGTCATGGTATGGGGTTCGATCTCAGCCATCTCACAAGGCTAAACGTACTCCAGACTGGTGTCGAAGAAATTTGACGGATTTTATACCTGCAAGATTGGCCGGCATCTTCACTAGACTTGAATGCATTGGACTTTTCGATATGGGGATATATGCTTACCAAGATTGGAAGCACTGGGTATGAATTTAAATTCATTCAAGGATCGTTTGGTCAAGATATGGGATAACATACCCGATAAGGTAGTGCGTGCCGCGTGCAATTCAATTTATAGTAGAATGCGTAAAGTTATACTAGCTAAAGGAGAGCGATTTGAGCTAATGAATTAATTTTGTGAATAATAGAGTATGCTTTAAATAAAAACATGTTCAGTATTGAAATTTGAAGTTTTCTTTTCATTTTATAGCTATTTTAAACTAGGACACTTAATCTGCCAACCCTGTAAATAGGTACGTAAAAGTTTTGTTGTTTAGTTAAGACTACTTATGTTCAACTATAGCTAAGAATCATCAAGGTGACAAGTACTTATACAAAAAAAAGTTAATCAAAATCGGTCAAGCCGTTTTGGAGAAGAACAACGCACACCAGAATTATACTATATAATTTTTTAAAGTAAAATTCCGGTTGATTATTCTCGAATACGATAAGAAACTGGCAAAAGCATGTCAGATCATGCGCAGTGTAGGGTTCCGTCGCCGTTTCTACATACACAAATAACTATTTCGCAGAACAACAAGTGACATCACACAGTGTTGTTTAGTAAAAAAAAATGCTTACCTATACCCTTGCTTTACATATAACGGACCGTTTTTTAATATTTATTCCATAATTGATTTTAGTCCGCGGTATAAATATCTATATGTACACAGAATTTCGATTTTGTAACTTTGATAGTTTCTCCGGAAAAGTGGTGTGACTTACAAACAGACAGACAAACGGACATAGCGGAACTATAAGGGTTCCTAGTTTAACTTCGGAACTCTAAAAGGCCGCTCACGGAAAACGCTCGCAGTTCTTGTAATAAAATACCTACCTACCAGGGCCTCTATTGAACACCAAAACCAAATCATCTTGGACCTGTTGTCGTATTGTCAACGTTTTGATAGCTCTTATTTACTTGACATTAATGGCAGCTCAGTTGAACACAATACCATAACAAGTCAAATACGATTTGGATTTTACCGCCTAGAATAGAGGCGTAGTAGTGGTACAATAATAAAAAACCACTCCATGCATCTAATGTTCCGTTAAACAAGTTTGCGCGTATATTGGCCGACCTTGGCCAAACATGCTTAGCTTTCAATATTGCTATTTTGTTGGAATTATGGCATTAATTGTTAGTGTAAAGTTTAAAAAATAAAATATTCTACATGTACTTACCTAAAGTAAGACTCTCCGACCGATATATTTCGTTTTCGATATTTATTTTTGCGACATTGTGGCATTTTGATGCGTGTTGACATTGGCTGTCTGTCAACAGAACTAATCGAAATTAAGACCTAGACCTAAAGACGCCGCAAGTGAGTCTTTAGTATCCAAGAAGTATTTTTTGCGCTGACCCGTTATCTAGTTTGTAATTTTTGATCGAAGCTCGGGTCACTCTTATTCGCACTGATCGCTTTCCAAGTAAAGACTGAATCTCGGTTGCCGGTAGGTCCGCCTTTCATACTTCTCGTGTCTGATCTTTCCAGAATGCCTTCCGGAATGTTCGATGTACTTCGCCCCGCCAAAGACGATCGAGACTATTCGTTGCTGGAATGTTCTACGCCTTACTACCTTGTTCTATTTACAATCGCGATGTCCTTGACTCACGGGTCTGGATGAGTCTGGAATGTTCCGCGTATTGCTGTCTCATTTCGTGTCATCTCTTTCACACGCTTCTGGAAGGTTCTTAGTATCGCCGTCTCTTTCTAATAGTGTTATCTCTTTCACACACTTCTCGGAGGTTCTAAGTATTGCTGTCTCTTTCTAATCGTGTTTTCTCTTTAACACACTTCTCGAAGGTTCTCAGTATTGCTGCCTCTTTCTAATCATGCTATCTCTTTCACTCTTAGTGGAAATATTGCCATATACTGAAATATACTTCAAAGGCCCATAAGGGGTCCTGAAAATGCCTGAAAATGGGTTTTCAGGTTATGGCGTCATCTGATAGATGGCCTGAAACGGACTGAAAACATGTTTCAGGCGCCTGAAAACATCGGCAAGTTGGTCGAAATTTTGATAATCTGGTATGTGATAGAGCTACCTCTGAAACGTACTGAAACGATATTTCAGCCTGCTGAAAACGCTTCTAAAGCACCAAAATTAACGATTAAAAAATGAGATGCCTTATGCCATCGGCGTAACAATATAATCAATGCATAGTATAAAATGAAGTCGCCCTCCGCGTCTGTCTGTATTTCCGCTAACTCCTTCTAAACCACGCAACGGATTTTGATGCGGTTTTCACTGTCATTTAGAGAATTTATTCCGGATGGTTTATATATACATTTCATTTTAATTTAGTTGTAATACAGTTGAGAAACTCAATGTTTTCTTACCAAATCGTCAAAAAATTGATTTTCGGGCGCTTACATAGCTTACGCTGGCTAAACCTTAAAAGATATATCAAAATAATGTACTGAAGAATTACAAATCTTTAAAAACCATAGAGAAAAGTCCGCGATGACATATGACTATCTCCTAAGGTTAACTCACAGTAACCATTTTTATCTTTAAAATTAGGTTATTTGCGAAGCTATTTTCTCCAATTCAGTATTTATCCTTATCCAGATAAATACGTTAGTTACCTTGAGCATTTAACGTAGATTAAAATTGTCCTTTACACTATATTATTTAAATAAATACTAAGATATGGCAGATTCAAAATCACGCGCAACCTAAATCTGTGTTATCGAAACGGTTGGCCGGGCCTATAGCCGCGCTTCGCCCTATAGTACAGTCAAGGACTTTATTGTTGAGCCACTATGGAACCCTGTCATAATGATGGCATTATGCATGATGTCAAGCCACATGAAACAAATTAAGCTAAAATTAATGATTAACTTTAAGCGACAGGGTTCCAGAGTGGCTCAACAATTAGAGTCCATGACTGTACCTATAATAACAATTTTTTTTTTGAAATTATCAGACGTGCATGGGAGCTGATCTCCTGTTGCCTATTTACTTTTATTTATATTAATAAAGAAATACAAGATTTTCCGATTATTAAATTCGGGAAATGGATAGGTTAGTTAGATTGAGTTTAGGTTTTGATTAAAAGTTATTTTTATGTTATATTTCATATTTTTTGAATACATAATATATATAAGTAAGTAAATAAATAATTTAGGTAATAGGTAATAGCACAGTATAGAGAACAGTAGATCGTCTTCAAACAAAGGTACATCGCGCGGCTTGCGGCTGTGGGCGGGGCCTGTGGCGGGGCAAACCAATACGAAACGATATCTCAAGAATTTTCGAGGGAACTTAGTCGGGGCCGCGGCGTCATTGCGATCGGTTACGTTTTTTTTTAGCGCGCGTACTTAGCTATCGAGCGACAATGTCGCTGCCGAAAACGCTTAAATATTGTTCTGTATACGGATGTCTAAACCTAGCTTAGGTAGGTATAACTATATCCAGATTTAATAAAAGGTATTTCGTACCGGCCTGCCTATAGTATACCTATGTGAAATAAATACGTATTAAGTTATTTAAGTTATTTAAGTTATTGAGTGTGACGTGACAGGTAACATGTGACGACGTGGATGGCCTAGGTAGTTGGTAGTGACTAAGTAAGTAGTGACCTTGCTTACGAAGCTAGCGGTCTTGGGTTCGATTCCCGGTCAGGGCAAATATTCGTGTGATGAGTGCGAGTAGGTATTTTTTGTTTCTGAGTCTTGGGCGTTTTATATGTACCTATGTAGTCATATATTAAGTATGTATTTTTCACTACATAAGTACGCTTATCGTTGCCTAGTACCCAAAGCACAAGCCTAGAACCAAAGCGAGCGGCCAATGCTCTAAGGAAGCCGCGCGGCGACGGCGCGTGCCGCCAATAATAGGTACCTAAGTAGTCAAAGGAAGCCGCCTTGCGCGAAAGCGGTGTTATCAAAAGGTCGAAAAGGAATTTACATATCACGTCACATACCTATAAATATAATTATTATTTGGTGTCAACAGATAAAAAGTATGTAAGTAAAATAATTTAAATTTGGTACTTAGGTACCTAACAATATTTATACTTACTTTAGGTTTGTGTAATTTATGAAAATTAACATGATTATAAATCACAGTATGGCCAAGTAGGTGACTAAAATTGAAAAACAAGTTTGGACAAACCTGACGCCCGAGCGGCAATAGGTATCAGAATCTCCTAAAGGGCCGGAGTCGAACTACTTTTCTATTTATACTATGGTAATAGGTAGGTAAATAAATTAAGTTTTATGCTTTTGGAATAGCCTGACTGGCGTAAGTTTTTTTCCGTGTTTTTTTTAAATACATAATTATTAGGTTATCAACGAGAGGTAGATGGTGTTTGTTCGGTACAGAACCGAACATATTTGACTTGGCAACATTTATTTTTAAGGCTCTGAGACAGCTGCGTCTGTCTCTCTTCTTCTCTATAGAATGGCGGCATGAACTACGTGCTAACAGTAGCTCCTGCCTTTAAAATTGCTAAAATAAAGTTAATTTTCAATTTACTTCGCATTTGTTATTAACATGCGAAAGCTGGTCCTTCGATTAACATTTAGAATCAGTGATTTGGTGAAATACAGTTGAACTGGACGTTATCCCGTGATAACGTGGTACGTCGTGTTGCGTCGAGTAAAGTGCCTTGATATATCAAGGCGCCCGCGGCAACCTCACCCAGCCTATAGTTTGGGTGATAGTAATCATCATTATCATCAAGAATATTGTGTTCGTCAGGTCTGCAGGCTGCAGGCAAATTCAACCTTCCTTGGAAGAAAGGAATATTTGTGCAAGTATAAAGTGGCCATTTTGGCGGTAACTTGTAAAATACCGTACAACGTTTTCTCCTACAGTTGGTAGCAGTGCTAACCTGTCGTTTGGGTTTGACGTTATTGTCTATGACAGCTATCTGTCATAACAAGCTAACTTCGATAGTGGTTTAGTGTTCTTTTGGATCGATTCCAAAATACTTCCAGCTGTAAAAGTGCGACAATACAACATAATGGAGGAGTCGCTCAAGCGCCTGAGACATATGCGTGGTCATCTTAAGGGGACGGTCACTCGTATTGAAACCTTTGCCAATGATACGGAATCTAGTACGGCATCGCTGGACACGCTTCACGCGAGAAGAGATAGGCTCGTTAGCGCCTTAAAGGAATTTGAAAATATGCAGTTGGATATTCTTGAACTGGATGAAGATGACGAAGAAGATATGGGCGCATTTGAGGAAAAGTATTTCAACGCCTTAGCAAAGCTGAATGGGCTTATAAGGGCTTTCAAAGGTCCGGAGATAACACCAGTCAGTAAAATCTCCGCATCCAAGCTGCCTAATGTAGATATACCAACCTTTGATGGTAAGGATTTTACTAAATTTAAACCTTTCTATGACATGTTCATTGCTGTAATTGACAATAATGTAGCTTTGTCCAATGTGCAAAAGTTATTTTATCTAAGAAAGTATTTGTTGGATGAAGCGTTGTCTATCATAGTAAACTTGCCCCTTGTGAATGGTTCATATGGAGAGGCTTTAGACCTGTTGTCTAAGCGTTATGCTAATAAGGCTAGGTTAATAAGTAGCCATATAAATACAATATTAGACATCCCATGTATGCAAAAAGGTACAGCGGCCTCTATAAGGTCATTTGTATCTCAACTGCAGCAACAATTGCATGCACTTAAAAATGTGGATGAACCCGTTGATAAATGGGATATGCTTTTAATAGCCATCTTAAGTAGGAAGTTGGATTCATATACCATCAGGTCCTTTCATCTTGAGAGGGATCCGCAATTGTTTCCAACAATGGTAGAATTAATTTCATTTTTAGAAAAGCGTGCTATGGCGCTAGAGGACACATTACCTCATAAAGGTACCGACTATGTAGGTACTAATAATAGTAATAATAAATTTAAATCTTATCCCAAGGTAACCAATGTTGCCACTAATTCAATGCCCGCTTGCAAATTTTGCAGCAGGGTTGGACATGCAATTTATAATTGTTCCAAATTTCAGGAAACATCAATTGATGGCCGCCTGGTTTTTGTCCAAGAGCATAAGTTATGCTCTATATGTATTAAAGCACATGCTGAAAAGCCTTGTAAGTATAAATTTAGGTGCAAAATATGTAAAAAGCTTCATAATACTCTTTTGCATACAGAGGATTTGCCCACCGTGTCTGAGGAGCAGCCTTTAGTCGCTTCTACAGCCTTATCTTGTGGCAGTGACACTGCTTGTAGCGTGTTACTACCTACTGTAAAGGTAAAGATGGCAGATTGATAGAAGATAGAAGTTTGGTCATGATGTTTATGTCAGAGCGTTGCTTGACAGTGGTAGTAGTGCATCATTTGTAACGTCTCGTCTTGTAGATAAACTATGCTTAAAGCCAACGGCACAATGTCAAAATATAATTGGTATTACAAACAAGGCTACCCAAATAAATAAAGCTGTCACTATACCTATAGAATCTTGTCAATATCAAGATGTTAAATTTAACGTAGATTGCCATGTTGTTGATGCTATCACAACGCATTTGCCGCAGCGGTATTTCGACTGCTCAAAATTTAATATACCAAATGATATTAAGTTGTCTGATGACACTTTCAATGTTCCATCTGAGATATCGTTATTGCTTGGAGCTGATATTTATTTTGGTGCCATATTAAATAATTGTATAATGATCCCAAATGGTCCTGTTTTGCAAAGTACATTATTTGGCTATGTTGTTGCAGGAAAAATAAACCAGGCATGTAACCTCTCAAATTCAGCTACTGTTCATGTGTCTAACTTTGCAATTTGTGATGACAGAAAATTAGAAAATGTAATGAATCAGTTCTGGCTAACTGAGAAAGTGCCTGAGATTGAAAGTAAGAGTTCAAATGAGCTAAATGAGGCAGAAAAGATATTTCAACAATCAGTCACTTTGACAGATGGTCATTTTCATGTTGATATGCCACTCAAATGTCCAGTAAATGAACTGAAGCTTGGAGACTCTTTCTCAGTTGCCTTACAAAGATTTTATTCTCTTGAGAAGAGATTACATAAAAATATGGAACTGTTAGAACGGTATAAGAAATTCCTAGAGCAATATATGGAGATGGGACATGCCAAAGAAGTTAATATAAATTCTTATGATGTGTTTAATGGACCTGTTTATTTTTTAGCGCACCATCCTGTCTTCAATAATGACAGCAAGACAACCAAATTAAGGGTTGTCTTTGACGGAAGCATGAAGACTAAAAGTAAGACTTCTCTAAATGATCTCATGCTGAACGGGCCTGTGGTGCAGGGTGAGCTTTTCGATATTCTTCTTTTATTTCGAACTTACCTATTTACTTTAATTTGTGATATCGAGAAAATGTTCCGATGTATTTTAATTAACTCTGACCACCGAGGCCTACAAAATATATTGTGGAGGGACAGCCCTACTGAACCCATCAGATGCTTGCAGCTGCAGACTGTCACCTACGGTCTTAAGGCTTCTACCTTTTTGGCTACTCGCTGTTTAGTTGAGTTGGTAAATTTATATGGTAATGATTATCCGCTTGCATCACAAGCTATATTGAGTAATACATATGTCGATGATGTCATAACAGGTACAGATGATGTTGGTCAGTTATATAAGCTTAAAATTGAGCTGGTAGAGTTGCTCAAGAAGGGAAATTTTAATTTGCATAAGTGGTGTTCTAATTATCCAGCAGTGCTAGGTAATTTGCCAGAAAAATCAAAATATTTTGATGAAATAGATCTCAACTCAAGTAACATCATTAAAACTTTAGGTTTGAAGTATGATATTGTTTCGGATACATTTACATTTCAATGTCCAATCAATAATGAGGGAATTGCAAATACTAAAAGGAAGGTTCTTTCTTTTATTGGCAAAATCTTTGACCCCTTGGGTTTAATAAGTCCCATAATTATTATAGCAAAAATGATAATGCAAGAATTATGGGACATGAAAATAGACTGGGACACACACTTGCCAGAGGCACAGTTTCAGATCTGGGCTAGGTATTTTGAGAATCTAAAATTAATGGGGAAAATTTCAATACCTAGGTTGGTTTATAGCAATGACTGCCAGTTGGTAGAGTTGATAGGCTATGCTGATGCTTCGTTTAAGGCGTTTGGGTGCTGTATATATTTAAGGATTAGGAACTCTGATGGGAATGTAGAGAGCAAATTACTTTGCTCAAAATCTAGGGTTGCACCTTTATCAAAATGCCTCACAATACCTCAGCTAGAGCTCAATGCAGCTCATTTATTAGCACAGCTGGTGGCTAGGGTTAGTGACAAGCTTTCAGCTAGGTTTTCTCACAAAATATTTTTATACAGTGACTCCCAAATAGTCCTTTGCTGGATCAAGTCTCAAAAAACAAAGGTTTACAATACCTATGTGAATAATAGAGTTAGAGATATACTTAAGGTATCACAGCAACACCAATGGTTTTATGTAAAGTCATGTGATAACCCTGCAGATTTAATTTCACGGGGAGTGGAACCACAAAGTTTAAAAACAAATACTCTGTGGTGGTTTGGTCCTGATTATTTATGTTTTAGAGAGTTTCAGCATAACAGTAATTTTAATTTTGGCCACGTTTTAACCAATGACCAAGACTCTCTTTGTAATTTTGCAAACTTTGAAGAGGAAATGCCCTGCAATTTAAGTCAAGCTGACCAGTCTCTTTCAGATCTCCTCCAAAAATATTCTAGTCTCAATAGACTTCAGAGAGTAGTTGCCTATATGTATAGGTTTTTTAATTATAAATCTATGAAAATAGAAAAAATAACCACTAACACATTGACTCCAAAAGAATTGCGTGCATCATTGCTGGTTATTATTAGATGTGTACAAAGGCAGCATTTCTCCAAGGAAATAGAAATGTTACTTTCAGGCAAAGTCATTAAATCAGGCATAGGTGACTTAGCTCCTTTCTGTGATAAGTTTGGAGTACTTCGCGTGGGGGGAAGGCTGCAAAATGCAGGTTTACAGCAAGATAGGAAACATCCACCTATAATTCCGAAAAAAACATTTTTTACTACTCTTCTCATAGAGCGTGAACATTTGCGGCTCTTGCATGCTGGTGCAAGGTTAGTTTTAAGCTCTCTTGCTCAGAGAGTTTGGATTGTCAATGGCATCAGAGAAGTTAAGAAGGTAGTAAACAAGTGCGTCAAGTGCATACGCATGAAGGCTGCAGCTGCTAGGCAACTGATGGGATCTTTACCTCGTGAGAGGATAATTGCTAGTAGGCCCTTTCAGCATGTAGGCATTGATTTCTGCGGTCCATTTAGCACAAAGGTTGCTAGGAAAAGATCGCCGTTGGTTGCGAAGGGCTACATAGCTCTTTTTGTTTGTTTTGCGACCAAAGCAATCCATGTAGAGTTGGTCTCAAACCTCACCACTGAGGCTTTTTTGGCATGTCTCAATCGTTTTATTTCAAGACGGGGCATGCCCACTACCATTTATTGTGATAATGCAAAGACATTTAAGGGGGCTGCGAACCACTTAAAAGAATTGTATGATTTGCAATGTTCAAAAGAACACAAAGATTCGGTGTATGAACGGTGTCTTCTTCTCTATAGAATGGCGGCATGAACTACGTGCTAACAGTAGCTCCTGCCTTTAAAATTGCTAAAATAAAGTTAATTTTCAATTTACTTCGCATTTGTTATTAACAGTGTTTATTATTTAATTTTGTGGAGTTGAGGGATAAAGCTCCATTATTTCTTATTTTAAGGTTGTGTTGTAAATATTTCGAATATAGGTGCCGACATATTTCCTGTTGTAAATTTAAAAATAAATGTTAACTTATATGCTTCTAGCATGTTACCATACCCTGGCGAGTGTTAGTTTAGTAGCAATTTGTTTTGTTTGTGTAATTTTGTGGAATTGGGTTAATAGATTTTTGAAATGATAACTTCTTATGTTTAGGAGGGTAAACCGCTTCGTTACGTAACGCGTTACGACGCCAGTCTGTCTTAGAGATGCGCGCCGTGCCGCGCCGTCGTCGACCCGCGCCACGCCGCGCCGTAACATCCACACGGCGCGCAGTGAGCGACTGACCAACCATTCGATCAAACGATGCGGCGTTGTTAGACTCTCGGTTCATGGGCTTAAGACAGACTGAAAAAGTACTACCTGTGCTGCATACCTCGCAGAGTACATAAAAGAACAGGCCTATATTTCAGGTTCATCTACAAATCCACATTCACAATCTGTTGTGTCAAAATTATCAAGAAACACAGCAGCAGCATTTTCAGCTCTTGATTAACTGCTGAGTTTAATCTATACTTGAGTTGCAGGGGATAGTGATAATGATGAATGACGGATTTAAGCAAAAGGAGATGAAAGTAAATGTTGCCAAGACCAAGGTGATAGAGAAGGAACAGGAGATGACTGAGTGCGTGATAAATATCAATGGTGAATTAGTAGAGCAAGTGAGTGAATTTGTGTACCTGGGAACTATGTTTACAAGAGATGGTAAGTGTAATAAAAAAACAAAAACCCGCCTTCAAAAAGCAAAAAATAACTTCTTTAAAATGGTAGGTAAATAAGTCAGTCCAACTGAAGTCGGCGTCCAACAATATTTTAAACAAAAGCAGACTTCAGGGGGGGGTTTTTTTATTTTATACTTTTTAGTGATCATAATTATGCTGTTATTCTCCCACTTCTCAATTAATAAGAAACAGAAACAATACAACATCGCCGCAAGCAACGCCGTCGGAAAGTCATAGTCATATATTTAAACCTAAATATGCTTCGTCATAGTCGCTGAACTATCTTAATCGAAATATCTTGTCGCCACCCTCGAATATATACCGTTTAGGAGTTCCGGTGGCCATCTGTGGTCTTCATCATCAGTTCCACTTCACCAAATAGTGCTTTCCAAGACCAAATACACGAGTTACAATGAAAAATACCAAAATCGCTATAGGTGTGCCTATAAATTTTGAAGAGTTCCGTCGATTCCTCATGGATCCACCATCAGATCTTCATTTTGATAAGAATGGGACCAATCGGGAAGCACCAGCTTTCAAATAAAAAAGAATCATTAAAATCGGTTCACCCAGTCGAAAGTTCTGAGGTAACAAACTTTTAAAAAAAAACAGACGAATTGAGAACCTCCTCCTTTTTTTGAAGTCGGTTAAAAAGGATGTTGCGGGGAGGGGGAATGCGAGCAATCACATTAATGTGGCCCTGCACTCCTTTGTGAGAGGAAGGGGCACTTCACAAAAAGCCCGATGGCTGTTCACAATGAAGTTTTGGCCCCTACTCTGATGTATGGTAGTGAATTTTGGGTGTGGCAGTTGAAAAGCGCTTCTTGCGTAGTATGTATGTATGTATGTATGTATGTAAATACTTTATTGTACAAACGGGAAAATAACAAACAACAAAATAGACAGAAACATAAAAGGTATGTACAAAGGCGAACTTATCCATTTAAGGGATCTCTTCCAGTTAACCTTTAGGAGTATGTATGGTGTGAAACTGATTGATAGAGTAAGGAATGCAAAGATCAGAGAGAAATTTGGACTAAAAGAAGATGTAGTGAGTAAGATTGAAAAGGGCATGCTTCGATGGTTCAATCATTTGGAATTTTTGGAAAGGATGGATGAAAGAAAATTGACAAAAGAGATATACAGAGCGAAAGTGAGTGGAGGGGTCGGAAGGGGCCACCCTAAGCTTACTTTTTCGAATCAAATCGGTGAAATACTGAAAAAGGGCCGAATCATAAGAAGCCGAAACCAACGTGCATGCATGACTCGATGTATGAACGTGGAAGAAGCGATATGTTTTGTGGCGGAATCCGTAGAGGGTCTACAAAGGCTTATGACGAGTCTCGATGAGTCGGTTCGCAAATTTGGCCTCAAGATCAGTGTGAAAAAGACCGAAGTAGGCTCTTGACACACTAAATTGGGCCCCAGTCGACATCAAACTCGGTGATAACTCGCTTAAGCAGGTAGACAAGTTCAAGTATCTGGGTAGCACCATATCATCGCGGTACCTCCTTGACAACGAAGTCAACGGCAGAATTGGAGCAGCTGCCGCAGCCTTCGGCAAACTTCGTACCAAGGTGTTTCGCTCACACGACATAAAGCTCTCTACGAAAATAGCTGTATACATGGCGATAGTTCTGCCAAATCTCTTGCATGCCTCCGAAACTTGGTGCCTCTACCGCAAGGATATTCGAACATTAGATAAATTCCACCTAAAATGCCTACGTGACATTATGAACATTCGTTGGTCTGATGGTCGTAACACGGAAGTCCTTCGAAGAGCTAATGTCGGTGGAATAGAGGCTTATCTAATGCGTCAACAGCTGCGGTGGGGCGGCCATATCTCCCGAATGTCAGATGACAGAGTGGCAAGGCGCATCTTCTACTCAGAACTGCAGGATGGCAAGCGGAAACGAGGCGGCCAATTTCTGCGGTACAAAAATTTGCTTAAGCGACATGTGAAGCGGTGTGACATCGACCCGTCACAGTGGGTGGCAATGGCAGCAGACCGGCCGTCTTGGAGGCATACAGTGAGCACTAAGGTGTCAGAGTTCTAAAGGAAGAGACGAGAGGAGCTCGATGCAAAGCGAGACGAGCTCAAGGCCCGTACACCTGCGGCCATGCAATACAATTACATCGGAGGGGTGCTGACTTGCAGTGAATGTGGTCGAACTTTTAATGCAAAGATCGGCTATGTCAGTCATCACAGAGCTCACGAACGGTGCTCTAAATAGTCGGATCCCAGTCGCTGTGGCCGAAATCGGTCAGCCTCGATACACTTTTTCGGATCAAATCGGAGAAATACTGGAAAAGGGCCGAATCTTAAGAAGCCGAAGCCGACGTGCATGCATGACTCGATGTATGAACGTGGAAGAAGCGAAAGAGATTTTTCAGGATCGTAGCAGGTAGAAAAAAAGTGGTCTCTGTATAGCCCTCTGAGAAACAGGCGTGATTTAATGTATGTATGTAACTTTTGCTTAAGAACTGCCACTGCCACTTAACCTTGCTGGGTCGGCGCGCCGCCACCGGCAAATTATTGCTCGGCGCGCACCTCTTTGTCTGGTTTCCCTTTCTCTCACGCATACGGCAGCGGGGCGGGGGCGGTATAGTTCAACTTAGATTAGTTTAAGTTATCACTTCTGTCGGGCGTCCCGAGACGCTCACGTTTTTTTTAAGAAGAAAACTCTAGATGCCTCTAAGAAGTCGTTCTAATATAGGTCGTCGAACTAGGGATAATAATTGAAACAATTTACGTCTTAATGATAAAATCGAAGTAGAAAGGGAAATCAGGCTGTGAAATAGAAGAGAAAGTAATTCTTTGCGGAGAGATAGAGAATCATCTGTTGAACGTGACGTTCGCCTTAAAAGTTGATAGGGATAGACAAATATCAGCGAGCCAGAGACTCTTCTACTGAGCGTGACGTTCGGCTTATAGGCGACAGTGATAAACAGATCTCAGAGAGCCAGAGAATCTTTTACTGAACACGAAAGTAGGCCGAACGTAAGTCCACAAGAACTTCTCATTTGTGGCCAAATAAAGAGAATCCTGCATCCCTCTGCAAACCTCTATGCAAATGCACATATCTAAAAATTCTTTCACCGTTTGAAAAGTATATTATTCCAGATGAACTTGGGTTATTTTTACTTATATTAACCGAAGCGAAGCGAGGGCAGGTCGCTAGTAAAATTATAAATGCGAAAGTAACTCTGTTTGTCTGTGTGCTACACAATCACGCCTGAACTACAGAACCGATTTAAATGAAATTTGGTACAGAGATAGTCTAGAGCCTGAGACAGGAAATAGGCGACTTTTTAATGCGAAAAAAGGACTGTAAGGGGCTTAAATAGGGGATGAAAGTTTGTATGGAAATTACGTCAAAACCCTCCGGGCGCTCAATACTTAGTCTTAGTTAGAAAATTTAAGTTAGTTGTAAGAATCTAGGTTAGTTTTTAAAATAAAATTGTTATTTGTAGTTATTATTTCATTTCGCCGAGTTGATCCATAACAAAATAGCGCCCAACGTTAAAATTTGTTAAGGGTTAGCAGAGCGGTGGCACGATACGTTTTTAATGTTTTAGTTCTTTTTTCTTAAGCGCAATAACTGCCTTACAAAAGCGTATTGGAAAGAAAAGTTTCCAGATGTAAATAGGGAATACAGGGTATTTGTGGTATTTTAGTGGGTTTTTTTTAACGACTTACTAGGTAAATAAGATATCTTAATTGGAGTGAACATGAGAGTTAGGAGCAGAGTGTCGTAATAAAGTATTGGCGTGTCGTGGCATTTCCGCGAATAGCACCGTGCCCGTGCTGAAAAAGTTACTTAAGGAACTTATGATCAGTGAGCAGTCCGAGGGTTCGTTGCGAGAAATTAAGAGAGATCTGGCCGCTAGGAGGGTTGCTTTTGAATTGGAGGTCTGTTCGGCAAATATTAAAGTACAATCAAATTATATCTCAGAAAGTGTGGGGAAACCTGATAAGGCTCTTTTCAAGAGATTAATAACTAGGCTGTATCATGTACAGAATAGGCTCAATTTATTACAGCCTGATACAGAAGATAAAGGATAAAGAAGGAAGGGCTCACACAACATGTCATGTGTTATTAGAGAAATTAGAAATACAGGACGACTTAGTAGAGTATGAAAACTTAACACCAAATGATAAACATATGTAACAGGAAACTTTAGGTGAGCTAGGTCTCAGAATAATTCAGAAGTTGGAGAGCAAGGTAGACACAGCCAAAGACAATAGGGAACAAGGTAATGGTGAGTGTAGATATGAGCATGTAGACGTAAACAAAAATGTTAGTTTCATGTCAGGACAGTGGAAAAATGATAGGATAGGTAAGCCTAGGTTACTGCGCACATCGATGGTAGAAGAGGACAATCCAAAGCGAAAATTGGTACCGATATATCAGTGGCGGCTCAAATTTACTGGAGCTAATAATGCTAGCGTGATCGCATTTTTGGAACGTGTTGCTGAACTTAAAGAAGCTAGGAACGCGTCTTACTATGACCTCTGGAGGTACGCCATTGATTTTTTTGAAGGAGATGCACTAGTGTGGTATGGGGCAAATAAGGAATACGCCAGTAATTGGGAAGTCTTAGTGATTTTACTTAAACGAACCTTCCAAAAACCTTATTATCAGGAAGAACTTTTAGCCATAATGCAAAATATGTTTATCTACACTAAAAGCATAAATCCTCTATTATGCGTTCAAAACCCGTAGGCAATGACCAGCATTACCTTTGGTAGTAGGTGACAGCGATGACAGCTGTTAATTTTGGAAGATGTTCCAAATTTGGATCTCATTACCTTACAATATTCGATAACGTAATTTCAAAATTATGTTACAGCTGTCATCGCTGTCACCTACTACCACAGGTACGTTAATGCTGGTCATTTGCCTTTCGGCTTCTGAACCCATCTTAGAGTACTTATAATATACATACATACATAATCTCACGCCTTCGTTCCCAGAGTGGGGTAGGCAGAGCTACAGAATTACAAACATCTCTAAAAACTTGTTGATAATTCTATAACCACAATTTGCACAATTAGGCTAAGATGTTTACCAGCGTATTAGTGACAGGTTGCAAGCCCATCGCCTAACAGTACTACAAGCCTTTATTCCCTTAGTCGTCTCTTACGACATCCACGGGAAGACATGGAGTGGCACTATTCTAACTCGGCAACCACACGAGGCTTACTTATAATATGTGTGTAGATAATAAATAAATAAATTGTACGAGACTCTGCGTCATTAGCATTACGCAACCGTCACGTAAACTACTATTAAAAGATTGCCTAATGGTTTAACAGAAAACGAGACAATTTTATTCATACAAAAAAAAATGCAGTAGTATTATCAGAAAGCAGTTTGTAGGGAGCAATGTAGAAAGAACTAAGATCAACCGCGACAATTTTAATCATTCGAAGGAGTGTAAAAAAGTATCAGAGCCTGATTTAGCTTATAAAGTAAATGTCCCGCCCCGTCCTCTACGAGTATAAATGACGCTAAAGCAATAAGAGAGGTGGCAGAAGTCAGTCCAGCTCCGATTAGCATGAGGCGATACTGAAATTGTCGTGAATGTGGACGTCTGTTTAATGATTGTAAGACACCGAAACAAAGACTGTTTTGCTTTAAATGTGGGCGCTTGGGATCACATCCAAAGAGTGTACGTGTGCGGAAAACGTACAAGGGGGAAGCTCCAATCCTGCTACATAAACTTTTCCCTTGCTCGTGACAGTAAAGAGTGGCAGGTTTGGTTAGAAAATATAAGGCAATATTTTAACTTTAACGATAAAGAATTATGTCCAGTAGTCATAACTAGACCCCGTACATTTGGTGCCGCTGACGTAAAAGGGACGTATATTTACGTACAGGATGCTATTTTTAACACTACAAGTAATTTATGTTACTGAATCGTTTTTTTAATTTAATAAAACCTATCAATGCATTTATAAAAACAAAATAAAAAAAATTGAAAATCCCACGACGGTTAAAATGTTATTGAAAAAGGATAAAATAATTTAAAAACCCCCGACTTCAAGAATTTATGTAGCGAGAGATAATAAACGTAAAAAGCTTTTATAATAGAGTGGATTTTTTCGGGGTTAAAATTTGATGACAACTAGAGCAAAACACGTTACCGACATTTACAATTAAAAACGGATATTTGTTACAAAATTCCTCTAAACATGACATTGTGATAATTATGATTACCTATTTCAATACCAAAAGAAAATCACAATTCCAAAAATAACTATATCAAGTTTTATATGATTTTATAATTAATGTACAATGTAGGTGAATGACAATCAGTCAAAGTCAATCACAGACGTTTGATATCTTATCTTTGCTTATTTTAAACATGGATACCTAACGGTTAACTAACGAGGTTGATATGTACAGTCACGAACTAAAATTTGGGACCCACCTTAGGTTCAAAGTCATTCTGACATTCTACAACAATAAGGTTGAGTCTCCTTTAAGTTACAAATGATTTGGCATCTCTAATGACATTGACAACTTCAAGCCTATTTTTCTTGAAATGGGTCACAAATTAACGATCGCGATAGTACGTTGTAACGTATATATTTTTAACCCCTCACCTATCCCTTAATTTCCAATTTAATTTACCCTGTTACCGATTTATCGTTTCTGTGGCAGAATGGTCGCCTTGTCCTTTAGCGCTGGTGCGGTATTAAGAACAAAACTTATGTAATGTTGCCACCAGTAAATTAGCGCCTATCTTTAGTATTAAAATAACAACTTTGGAAATACTAGGATTACATCCTCGTTATTGTACTTTTTTTAATCCGTTTGGTACTTGCACATTTTTTTTTTGGAAGTCTAGCATCATTTCAATTCCTTCGGCGTTGATATGTTTTTTTAAGGATGGCAAGCTGTCAGTCGTGTCTGTTTTTGTTTTCTTCCTCCGAGCCTTTTACCGGCCGGTTCGCTATATTTTCAAGCTCGAATGATCCTGAGTTTTTGTGAGTTAAGTGTCCTTGCTTATTTGTGGCTGTTTATTTTCAGTACTGGTGCATTTCGGACCTCATTTAACCTCAAGAGGATTGAGGCTGGTGCCGACACCATTATTTATTTTTTTAACAAGCCCCCAAGGGTCGACATCAGCACAGCAGTCACATTACGTGTATTGTATTCCCCTTGGGTATGTATCCACCTGCTAAAAGCCTGCAGTTATACAGGCCCTCTGCAAGGACCCATTTCGGTGAGTGTTGTGTGTTGTTGTAAATTGCGTTGTTTCAGGGGTTTTTTTTTTTGTGTTTACTTCGATCTTGGTGTTACCAACGGTGCTTCCCGTGGTCCTGGAAGGATAGGGGGGCTCTTCATTTCCCCTGCGGAGCATGAGGTGGGCGTAGCAGGCGCCGCGTGGTTCCTGACCTAGCCCTTGCCCTCGCCCGGCTGGTGTATTCATCCCTCTGAAGTCGGTGACGTACATTATATCCTACCTAAATTTAATAATAATAATCCTGCATCTGAGCAGGTGGCGCCCCTTTAATTTAATTTAATTTTAAATATGACTCTGTCGACAAGCATGAGAAACAGGTGTTAGCTTCTCCTAGTTCCGCCAGCAAGCCCACTGTACCTACCCTAAATGTTTACCGCCCGTACCTAGCCGGGGTGTTAATGTTAATTAGTGCTTAACCGCGTTTGGAAGACGACTGCAATAAAAGTGCCTTAATCCATAGCGTACATTGTTTTGTTTATTCTTTCCCTCGACTCCCTTTCAACACAGCTCGAGGATTATTCGGGTAACAACGTAATAAATGATTACGAAAAAAAGTAAATTGAATCAGCCTATATGCAGCGTCACGTCGATTTTGTGTCAATGGCACCATATGTACGGGGTCTGGTCATAACAAAGGAACATGACAACAGAGGCCCGTTTCACGAAGCTACAAGTTACAAATTACAAGCGGAAGTCTCTTTTTAACTCCTTCTGCTAGAAAGAGAGTTCCGCTTGTAATTTGTAACTTGCAGCTTCGTGAAACGGGTCACACATGTTACGTGTAACTAAGTATACTAGGCAAACAATTCATAGGGCTTCTGGATACGGGTGCTAATCGCACTGCCATTAATGTAAATTTTGCGGACATTTTCAAACCCACACGCACAGTAAAAACAAAACAATTAACAAAAAATAAAACAACGAAGCTTGTAAGTTGAACATTGCAGCTTTCGAATGATATTAAATTCAAAAATTACAGGTTAAGACTTGTTATAATAATCCTTCTCTGAAATCAGTTTTTTGTATGCAGGACATAGCGTGAACCCTTTTTGGTTCTTACGTTTCCTGCAAGTTGTTTTTGAGCTTCTTTTAAAGAAAGATCCGAATTATCTTACAACACGAATAATTCAAGCACCATTAATAACGAACACATAATTTTCTTGAATCGGTTCTATAAAGGATATAAGTTATAAAAAAGACAGTTGCTCCGCATATTGATGTTGGTAGTGAATCATGCCTCATGTTACAACCAGTACCATTGAAGTTTGCCAGCCATTGTATGCATGCAGTCGCACAGAGTATTTTTAGGACTGAAAAACAGACACTCTCTTTTGATCTAATTAGTCGCTTGTCTTAATTTAGATAACAGATAATCACCCAAATTTAGACAACAGAATAAAACTCGCGATGTGTCAATTCATCTCAGGTTGGGTGAAAAAAATATTCAGATTTATTTTTTTACAATTAAATTTTCAAATAGAAAGTATTACTCAATAACGATTAACATTGATTGAATCTTTAGTATCAGTCATCATTTGTACCGGTTACGTCTGGGATGCCCCAAGGTCTTCAACTTGGCCTCGTATCATTTAATATTTTCATTTTCCATGTAACAAACGAATATGCTAATTGTTTTATTATATGAAGATAATACAGGGTTGGGCAGATTAAGTGTCCTAGTTTAAAATAGCCATAAAGTTAAAAGAAAACTTCAAATTTCAATATTGAACATGTTTTCATTTTAAGCATACTCTATATTTACAAAATTGATTCATTAGCTCAAATCGCTCTCCTTTAGCTAGGGTGACTGCACCAATGATGGACACTTTTAGCTGACAGGCACCAATAATGGACACTTAGCTCTTAATTCGAATTTCATACGGTCCTAAATTGATTGTTGCAAAACAAATGAATAATCCTTATCTTCTGTAAAATAAGAATCAAGTGTCCATTATTGGTGCCTTGTTCATTACTGGTTCCATCGCTCGAGTATAACTTTACGCATTTTCTACTATAAAATGAATTGCACGCGGCACGCACTACCTTATCGGGTATGTCATCCCATATCTTGACCAAACGATCCTTGAATGAATTTAAATTCATACCCAGTCCTTCCTATCTTGCTGTGCATATATCCCCATCTCGAAAGTCCAATGCATCAAGTCTAGTGAAGATACCGGCCAATCTTGCCAAGGTATAAAATCCGTCAAATTTATTTCGAAACCAGTCTAGAGTACGTTTAGTCTTGTGAGATGGGGCACTGTCTTGTTGAAAGCAATAATAGTCGTTTCCATACAATTTTCGGTCATTTTCTAGCATATGACCATGCAACACGTTCTCAATATAAATAGTAGTCTTGATTGATTTTGACTCCCCGATCAATGAAAAGCAGTAGTTAGTACTCGTAGCTTGCCTCTAGGCGTTATCGCACCCCATACCATGACAGCTGAAACACTTTGAAACCGTTGTATGGTTAATTTGGCCACTGGAATATCCCCCAATGAAGCACCATAAATACGATCGTTTGTTGATTGTGACTGTCTTGCAATTGGAAAGTCTTTATATCGGAAAAAATAATTTCATCGCTCTCATGAAAATCTAGCAAGTCCCTACATTTTTTTACTCTAGCTTTGTTCTGGGAATTTTGTTAATCCGTGTTTTTTTTGTTTTTTTGTAGGCCTTCAATCCAAGATCATGTCGTAATATACGACTCATTGATAGTTGGGATATTTTCAAATCATTAGCGAGATTAAATACTTGCAATTTGGGCTGGACTTCGCCTAGTTAATACGCTCACGAATGTTTTTAATTATATTTTTGACGCGTACAGATCCCGTTTCTTTGAATCGCTTAATGGTCCGGGATATGAACCTTACATTGATATCTAAATGTTTTAGCTTCTTTAATATCTCGCACGGTCGGAATTTTTGCTTGTATAAATTAACAACTAGCTGGCGTTTTGTGTCCATACTTGAAAACCTTCGATCAACAATTACCTTCTAGATAACGGGTCAGCGCAAAAAATACTTCTTGGATACTAACGACTCACTTGCGGCGTGAGGTCTTAATTTCGATTAGTTCTGTTGACAAACAGCCAATGTCAACACGCATCCAAATGCCACAATGTTGCAAAAATAATTATCGAAAACGAAATGTATCGGTCGGAGAGTCTTACTTTCGGTAAGTACATATAGAATATTTTATTTTCAAACGTTACACTAACAATATTGATACCTCAGCCACAGATTAAATAAGAGTTACTACGTAACAGATATTTCTCTGCGCGAGGTACGTGCGATAATCACCGCCTCACGGAACATAGCTGCCGATGCTAATACATGAAGGATGCCCGCGCGTGGCGAGGCCAGCTCGCTCGACCGGTTTTTGAGTGTCGAGAGTTCGAGACACGTCAAGCGAGATGCAAGTAGGCAAGTAGGTGCTGCATTCTATTCATTACGTCAAGTTGGGTTAGATTTGTTGTTGTTTCTTGTGTTGTGTTGGTGAATTTATATTATAAAAAATGACTCATTATTGCTATTTTAATGGATGACAAGAGAACTGAAGATAATAAAAAGAAACGTTTTTATCTTTGCCTGTCAACGAGGAAAGGTCAGTAGTAGTAATTTATTTTAATTTTTATTTATAAGTATATTAAAAGTGATCAACACGAAACAGTATTCATCAAGTTAGAACGATTTAATTACCTCCCTAGTTTACTTATTATAAACATGTTAGGGTGATTAGGTACATATTCGTAAGGCTCTTAAGTAAAAAAATATTATACCAAGAAAAAAATAACGGACACCAGTATAAAATTGTTACTTATTTTATTACAAAAATGTTATACCTATACCTTAGTGATAGCTAATTCATTAATACGTAAGTTCTTAGATGTAAGTAGGTAGGTAAGGTAGGAGCTAATGTAAAAAGGTTTTTTGACCCATATTTATGTAATACGTAACCACTAACAACTAGGTAGGTACTACCCCGATTTGCAAAATTCTTTCGGAAATATAATTCTTGTACTTCAGGAATGGCTCTTAGTTATAATAACTATTGAGCGACCCTTAATACAGTAAAAAATTAAGTATGTAAGTAAGTAGTAGTAAGTAGTTTTTGTGTAATAATAAATAAATACCTGTTTTTCTTATAATAATGTATTCATATTAATATTTTCATTGTGTTGACAACCCTACCGTTCGAGCGTGCAAACGTAGGTGACACTATACGTTCGCAGGAAACTTCGAAAAATGAATTTTCAACACGAGTAAATAAGGTTTATTTAGGCGCCTTCGGGCAGCATTATACATATGTTTTATATGCCTACAATACGTTGTAGGTATTTATCGGACGTACTTTGTCTTTTGTTTTGTATAGAAGAAAAATATGCATGCCTCAGCTAAGAATGTTTGGCCAAGGTCGGCCAATATACGCGCAAAATTGTTTAACAGAACATTAGATGCATGGAGTGGTTTTTTATTATTGTACCACTACTACGCCTCTATTCTAGGCAGTAAAATCCAAATCGTATTTGACTTGTTATGGTATTAAAAGGAAACTATCAAAGTTACAAAATCGAAATTCTGTGTACATATAGATATTATATTTATATCTAAGCGGACTAAGATCAATTATGGAGTAAATATAAAAAACGGTCCTCCCGTATATGTAAAGCAAGGGTATAAGTATTTTTTTACTAAAGAACACTGTGTGATGTCACTTGTTGTTCTGCGAAATAGTTATCCGTGTATGTAGTAACGGCGACGGAACCCTACACTGCGCATGATCTGACATGCTTTTGCCTATTTCTGTTCGTATTAGACTATTATCTACCGGAATTTTACTTTAAAAAAATATATTGTATAATTCTGGTGTGCGTTGTTCTTCTCCAAAACGGCTTGGCCGATTTTGATTAACTTTTTTTTGTATAAGTACTTGTCAATTGGATGATTCTTAGCTATACTTGAACATAAGTAATCTTAACTAAACAACAAAACTTTTACGTAACTATTTACATTAATTTTAAATTAAATGCGACTCCATACCTCTGCTAGTCAAATTCGAAGAAGGAAAGTGAATAGATTAAAAACGAAACTCGCAGGGCAACAACGGGGAAAAGTACTTTAATTTTTGCACGATAAGAATGATTATACAATAGATTTTTATTTAACATACTTTTTTTCGTTTGTAATAAGCAGATGTAATTTTTTGACGTGTTCATGTTATTAGACGAAAATTAGGTATGTGATAAAATTTTGAAGATTTGTGACTTTATTACTAAGTACCATGGTTGTTATTAGGTTCAACTAAAAACTGTTTTAAAACGTTTGTCTCGGTTCGTTAGTGAACAAATGCAACTGACGTATAGATTCACGCGGACAGAATTTAGCTCTGATTTTGTATGGGACTGGTTATCTAGTTGAATATTGTTGATCGAAGTTGAAAACAATATAAAAACAAAAGATATCAAGCTGACGTCTACAAATCATAAAGACGAATAAATTCTCAATGAAACATAACATAATAATGCGAAAAAAAGTTCCGTACCTATATTGAAGGAAAATGCCAATATAAAACTAGGACACTTAGCGTCGTATTCATAAACTCATCGTGGCTGAGATGCCCGTCACAAGATACGTCAAAGTAAACGGCAAGCCATAGGAAACTGTCATTTTTGACGCATATTGAGACGAGCATTATAGTTGAGATTGGTTTATTAATACGGCGCTTCATCTGCCCTACAATGCTACTTCACAAAGCTATAGAAACAACTAGTAACCACTTGTTATAATGATTCGGTGGATGGCGGTGGAAATCTGTAAAAAACGATATATAATGTTCCCGTCTTATATTTTGCCACTAACCTCTCTTGGAAGGGCGTCGAGCGGGTTGTTGGGCGCGGCGGGCACCAGTATCGGCGCCGCGCCGGGCACCAGCACCGGCGCCACGCCCACCGTCGGCGGCGGGCGCTCCCCCAGGCCGTTCGCCAAGGTCGATGTGACACCCTGTAATCAAACGTTTTTTGTAAAGATTTTTTATTTATCTACACTCATATCATAAGTCCTCCATTATGCGTTCAAAACCCGTAGGCAATGACCAGCATTACCTGTGGTGACAGCGATGACAGCTGTTAATTTTGGAAGATGTTCCAAATTTTGATCTCATTACCTTACAATATTCGATAACGTAATTTCAAAATTACGTTAGAGCTGTCATCGCTGTCACGTACTACAACAGGTAAGGTAATACTGGCTATTTGCTTTTCGGCTTGACCCATCTTAGAGTACTTATAATATGTGTGTAGATAAAGTATTGTACGCGACTCTGCGTAATTAGCATTACAACACTCGTGTGATCTATTATGAAACTCGCCTTGCGACTCGTTTCATAAACCACACTCATGTTATAATGCCTGTAAACTGTATGCGCGTAAACTATTATAACACCCACATCGTAAAACCCTCAAAAGGAGTTCAGGAACCGGTGAATATTGGGTCCCTTATGGCGCTTTTTCTCAGCAGCGGTTACCTCTTGGGACACGCTAGTTGATTTTTGACGTGTGAAAGTGTACCTACTTACTAAATAAACACTCATGTACCTTGTCGCTTTTACAACTTTGACAGATTAGTTTCGCAGTTCAAATATGAAGTTTAAGTGACAAAGCACTCACGTGTGCAGCTACTGGCTAAAGACTGTATCCAAAAGTATAAGGACAAGTGGAATATGTAATAGCTTTTTAACTTATATTATTTTACATAGGTAGGTATGTTCTTGGCTTATGATTGATAGACATTTTAAATCGTTTTACTGTTAACTAAGAGACTATTATGTTTGCTTTCGGGCGACTTTTCGCACTTGGCTTCGGACATTTCTCATCAGATTACGGGCGACGTTCGGTGGCCAGTTACGACGCTTATAGACAGTCTTTTTTAAATTTGTCTACGTGATCCGCTGCCGAGAAGCGTTGCAGAAGTGTTCTCTTTATGATTGCCCAATATTCTTCTATGGGACGTACCTCAGGGTAATTGGACGGATTCATATTCTTAACAACACATCGCACGTCGTGGGTTTTCATCCACTCTTTCGTGCGGGCGGCATAGTGGCAACTATCCAAATCGGTCCAAAATAAAGTAGAGCCCCTGTGGCGTCGAATCAGTGGCATAATTATTTTTTGCATCACTTCATGATTTATAGATCGGTAGTCATCGTGGAAGTAGTGATGAACGCCGCAGATGTCATGCCGCATTCGCATATGTCCTGCCACACTATTGCTTTAGACCCAAGTTTTTCAGCATAAATTGAGGTTTGGTTCTTATTCAGGTGTTCTCCTTTGCGAACAGTACTACTGGGGGCGGCTCGTGGTAGGTACTGGGGCCGGGAAGAAAGGAATAATCCAGTTTGACGTAGGTTTCGTTGTCTTAAATCACAGACCACTTACCCTCTAGACCGCGCATACAAAGCCGCCCCCGTAAGCAAAGCTTATGCTCACAGAGCACTAATCGGCCGCCACGCCCCCAAACAGTATTTTAGTACGCGACCGCCTTTTGACACAGCAACTTGTAATATTCGGCTATTTACTTTGCGAGTAAAGTGACAAAATTATGCCGTATTGTTTGGTTAAGTTGTATGGGAAGCGTAGCAAGACATCTAGCCTCCAAAAGGATGGAATTTCATTTCAAAGGTAGCTGTTATTACTTAAAACAATAATAATGTAATAATTAAAAAGTGAAACTTGAATAGACTTATAGTGCGCTTAGTCCATTTATTACCATAGGAATTAAAAAATATATACAACTGTCATGTCCATTTTTCATCTGTCCGACGGATTACTTGATTCTAACGACACGTTAATCGTTTGATATACGCTATTTAAAATGAAAGTGACTAACGGATTTGTAAAAGCGGATAGCTGGAATCTGCCCAAAGTCGACGAATTTATGTTGTTACAGTTGTTATGGAGTCAGTTCTGTTTAAAGTTACTTAGTTACTTTTTTATTTTATATCATGCTAAGATCACGACATCTGTATTCATAACTTTCTATGTACGGTCTTTTCAATGACTATTTTTTAATAAATTATTAACGACGAATTTAAGTTAAATAAAGAAAAACCGAGAAACACGGGTAGTCTAATTTTTAACCATAAACGCGAAAAAACAAAAATGCTTTATTTTTGAAATGTTGTCAATTATGAAACCACTAATGTTCAAATTTATTTCTATTTAAATATATTAATAATTTCGATGGGGGCTTCTGTAGACCTAATTCAAATGTGCCTCAAACTGTTAACAACTGTTAAAAACTGTTAAGCGTGATAAAAAAAACGATTCTGAGTCGGGAACTTAGCGGTAAATTTTGTATGATCGCGTAATCTCGATAAACAAAATCGAACTATTGCATGAAAATTGACAGAATGTGTTATTCTTTGACATTAATATGACACAATCGCCAGAGTCGGCATTTAATGGCACGGATAAGAAAAATATTCTATGGTAACAATAATGTTTAAAGGTTGATTCACAATAAGGGCTCAACTCGGTTCCTGCAGAACTGGAGCGGTGCGGGAGGAGTGTGTTTTCGTTACGTCAAATTACGCGAGACTTCAGTCGTGCGTCGGCATCGCTATCGTCAACGCGTGTAATAATAATAATAATAATAATGATTTATTTGTTAACAATTTACAATAAACATCTTACTAAATCAGTATAAAAAAAACGAATGGTACAAGTTTATCCGTACACTGACCGAAGCGGTTCTTAATCTTATTAGTAAATAGCGAACAAAAGTAACATAATGAATATAGAAACAATTAATATTAGTTCATGCAAAGCGGCCGCGACACGCGCGCGACCGGCGGCCGCAGGCGCGAGCGCCGAGAAGTGCTCAGACAACTTAACTACAGGATGCACCTATTCAAAATATAAATAAATAATAAAAACTATAAGTTATGTATCTACATTATGTTTACATTTAGTAAAGTTGCCTTTACTATTAATGGGAATCTAAACTGGCCAAAAAGTACTATTTTAATTTTAATTTTATATTTTTTTCATTTATACTCATAGACCGGGAGATACTGACACAAAATTTCCAGTCATTTGTACAATGTATGGCGACCCTTCAAGGGTTTTATTACGTAATGATGAAAAGGAAATTGATGGTCACAGCGCTGGCACCGGCGGCCCAATCGCGTGGGCGTTAATCGATCGTGTCGGATAAATTACGAAAGTCGAATGATTTGTTAACAGAAAAATTCTTGTATTTTCCAATATTTGATGAAAAATGAGGTAGGCGGAAGCGTAGTGCCATACTTCTCCGGTGTGGCTTATAGCCCGCCATACCGACGAAAACACATTATTTAAAAAAAACAATTCAACCATTAGTACCACGCTAATTTTTTTTTAATTATATTTGCCATACTTCTAGTAGGGGGGAAACGTGGTGCCATACTGGTACAAATCGTTCAAAATACGCATAAAATCTTACAATATTGTACACATTCGCCACCTCCCACAGGTATGGCATTATCAAACTTCTATTTATGATCATAAAAAGAAATGGTAAAAAAAGTTAGGGGAAGGTAAAAATAGTTTTGCAAAAAAAATTACTCCTTAGCGGCGGTATGGCGGCCATTTAGAACCGTCTGAAAAGTATGGCATGGTGATTTTCGTGAATGGCTACTCGACGATGATTAGCTGTGCAAAAATTAGCCTGGTACAAATGGTAGAATAGCTTTTTTAAATTAATGTGTTTTCGTCGGTATGGCGGGCTGTAAGCCACACCGGAGAAGTATGGCATTACGCTACCGCCTACTTCTTTTTTCATTGACTATCGGAAAATACAAGAATTTTTGTGTTACAAATCGTCGAATTTCGTAATTTATCTGACACGTTCGATTATCGCCCACGCGATTGGGCCGCCGGTACCAGTGCTAAGACCATCATTTTCCTTTCCGTCATTACTTAATTAGACCACTGAAAGGTCGCCATACTTGGTACAAATGACCGGAAATTTTGTGTCAGTATCTTCCGGTCTATCACCCGCAAGTCTCTCAGCAACTCATTGATTAGAACCTTATGATTCAAACGCATAGACCCGTAGATATTATTGTACCGCGGACCGCAGAGCTGCTTCCTTCGACGTGCATTGCTGTCATTTGTGTAGACTTTTTTAACTACATTGTCATTGTAATAATTCTCAACCAATATTAAATATTTAACTTGTTCGTGTATTGGTAGAACCTTACAATAAGTGTGACGTATGCTAAGTTGGTTGTACTTATTAAAAATAAAATAGGAACACCAATAGTCAACACAATAATTTATTGGTCGTGGTTCACCAGCCCGTCTAGAATCACTTCTGCAGTCCGTTACTCCCCTGGCGCTGATGGGCTGCGCTGATGCTGGGCGGAGTAGATGGAGCAGCGCGGAACAACTTCGTGGCAACGTTCACCCGCGGGGAATAAAAGCGAGGTGCGTGGCGCTTCTTAACGTAAACGTAATACCTACCATGCGAATGGACGACTCGCATCACAATATGCTCCGTATTGCCGATAATGATGAGCAATTGTGTAATTTGAACTAGCCGCTTTTATAATAATATGACCCGACAAGTAGATTTACTTTTAATATTTGAATCTTTGAATAAAAAATCATTTCTCATATTTTTATTGATTCTAATTAAAAACATGAACACTTACATTCTTTAGTATATTTTATTCGAGCGTTTCCCATCACTACCCCTAATGGCGCGCACCACGACGCGCACACGTGATTATTCGTTGACTTTGAACTAGCCAATCACGGTGCACTTGGCGCCCCCCGTGCCCCGCCATTTTGGCTTAATGAGATACTAGACAAAATTGTCCAAAGCGGGGTCTCGAGGGTAAGAGGTCTGTGTCTTGAATTATGCACTGTTAAGTTTTGGTTAAAACCGTGTCGTATAACTTTCGAAGATACATTATCTTCGAAAGTTTTTAACATTTGGACGCCGCGAACTTGAAACTGCCCCGAAACGCCGATTAAGGCAGAACACCTGATAAGGGGGGATGATGACAGATAGATGAGGTTACTAAGTAATGACTAAGGAATTGAAAACGATCCGTAGATAGACTACCTAATACTAATGGGTGGATGGCATCATAAGGACGAGGCCCCAGCACGATGGATGGAAGTTCGGAAGGCAGATAATACTAACATCTATAACACCAACCGACATTACTGGCTGCAGGCTAAACGCCCACTGTCCGTTGACGGAGGTGATGAGAGGCACGGTGTGGACCGTGGCGGTCACCGCCGAGCTGGTGGAAGACGCGGCTCCGGCGGAGCTCGAACTCGCCGCCGGTGCCGATGCAGGCGCGGGAGCCAGCGGCGGCGGCGGCGGCGGCGGCGGCGGAAGCAGCTGCGGCGGCGGCGGTGGCGGCGGTGGCGGCGGGCCCATAGGAAGCCGAGGCGGCGCAATCGATGTTATGCCAAAGTTTGCTATATTATTAAAAAAATCAACACATTTAAAATTAGCTTTTCACAACTCCTGTTTGTAAAGTTCTTGTTTATGATGGATAGGCAGTCTGAACAGTTTCTTATCCTCTAGTGCATAAAGTGTTTTTTTCCTCTAAGGTTAAGACCCTAAAGTCGATCCTAAGTTGTTCGAATAAAAATATTATATTCTAGTATTTTCTAAAGCCTTACATTACAGCCACGCACGGCACAAAATACCATAGAGAGATTTCAATAGTTTATTGAAAATAAATCTTTAATTTATTGGTTAGTGTGGCCTTCAACATACCCCTTAAGTTACATGTACTTAAGGTCTGTTCATTCTTACTTGTCTTATATAGTACACAATTTTCTAACCTCAAAATGAACCTTTTTTGGATAACCTCGTAAGGCCCACCATACTACAAACAGGTAGTTTTTTGTGAGTGGGACTTTGAATCTAGCATCAAGGCAATAAGGTTCAATTAAGTTCGTTCGATAATGCTATTTTCAGTTTGTGAAGATAGGAAAATAAACCTTATTCTTATTGCAACACAGTTCAAATTAAATTGCTTTGATTATGTACATCCTATTGCACACTGGGCCTTACGAGGTTAAAACAGCTATTTTAAACAAAATAAAGCAATCATAGACAATACATTGGCCAAGTGATGTCCAAAATGTTTACTCAGTTTACTTTATTTACAATAAAAGAGCTGTTATAGCCAAAAAAGGGTTTTTCAACTTTCATACCTCAAAATGAGGTTAGAAAGTTGTTTACTATATAAGACAAGTAAGAATGAACAGACTTTATAGTCTTGGCTATATTTAATTGTTTTGTCTATTCAAAGTTGATTTATTACTAAAAGTTAATAATTACTATGTCGTTAAGTCCTCACTACAAACCAGAACAACTTCAACTTAACTTACAACTTAAACACTTTTATTTTAAATAAAAGGTATTTGACCTTAAAAGAAAGTTAAACTTGTATTTATTTTCTTATCTACCACTTAATAATTGACATTTATGAAAAGCAGAGTGTATCAGTCGGTTATAATAATTATAGGACCTATTTTTTTTATCCACGACTTGAATCTTTACATAGTATAAAACAAAGTCGCGGTTGTTACAGAAAACTCACATACACCGAAGCGAAGCGAGGGCGGAACACTAGTATTGAATAAATACGTCTCGGAAAAAAATACTTGTTTTATGTTTATGTCACAGTTACTGTTCACGGCCGTTGCAACACGATCGTAAGGTCCAGGTAAGTATAATGTTTTTACGCGATTAACTTCTGATTTAGATTTATTTAGAGCAGTATGTGTGAACATCCCGAAAGTTCAAAACAAACAATATTGTTTATGTCCTTGTTGTACTAATAACATCACTATTTAACTGACCACTAGTGGCCCTTCTTCTAAAGGAGCGTCCCCACTGAGAGCATTCGCGTGTAATCCCAAGCAGCACATTAGTGAATTTTGCAGCTTATCTTATAGCTTTATGTTCTGAATGAGTGGTTTAAGAGTGTTTGATAAAACCTATAGCTTAAAACGCAACTCAAAATTGTATATGAGTTCATCCTGTCACTTGTAGTTGCTTAGGAACGTTTTTTGTTTCTACTTAATTGCTTATGGTTGGGTAAAGTCAATTTTGCTACTTAAAGTTGCATGCAGGTTTTAATTGTCACTGAATAAGAAGCATTAGTGCTATATAAGGCCCTAAAGTCATTTATAAACAACTTTTACATATAAGAGGGAACATACCCTTATTTGGAACTTTTAATTCCAAATGACTAGTATAATAGCGTAGTACATCACCAATAGTGGCTAAAGAGATAATTTTACGGCCCTTTTGGAACCTAAAGTGATCGCAACTTTAAGGCCTTGAAGGGCCGTAAAATTATCTCTTTAGCCACTATTGGTGATATACTACTCTATTATACTAGTCATTCGGAATTAAAAGTTCCAAATAAGGGTATGTTCCCACTTATATGTAGAAGTTGCTTAAAAGTGACTGTAGGGCCTTATATAGCACTATTGCTTCTTATTCAGTGACAATTAAAACCTGCATGCAACTTTAAGTAGCAAAATCGACTTTACCCAACCATAACTAATAACTTAGAAACAAAAAACGTTCATAAGCAACTACAAGTGACAGGATGAACTCATATACAGTTTTGAGTTGTGTTTAAAGCTATAAGTCTTATCAAACACTCATTTAGAACATAAAGCTATAAGATAAGCTGCAAAATTCACTAATGTGCTGCTTGGACTCTTATTGCCACTCCAACGCATAATTAAGTCTCAATAGGAGGTTCTTGAAAACCAAAAGCAGTTATTTTCACTTATTGCAAATCACTAACGATCTAACAGTTCCAAAATTAGGACATCATTCGACATTCAGACCTGATAGTTTCAAATTCTCTATTTGAAACTATCAGGTCTGAAGTGAATAAGAGAAAATAAACAATTTAAGATCTTTTTTTTTCGTCATGTTTACAAAATGGAGTCCTTGAAAATGGATTATTTTAAACAGAATTTTATCACACTGACGCATAATCACAGACTTTTGATAGTTGTGACGATGTTACTTTAATATTGTACGTAACCTACAATCATTAGGTCAGGTTTTAAAAAAAAAAATCTTATGCAGTAATAATTACTTATTTGATTTAGCACTCTCTTTTTAAATATTCCTGATTAAATCAAAGGCGCATCGAAATTTACAAAGAAACCATACTATAGATGCACGATAAAAAAAAAACGCATGAATTTCGTGCTTATTTCAATGCCTGAACGTGAACTTTTAATCAATCACCAAATAGATGTATAAATCCAAAATTAAAATGGCCGATCACATTCACTTTTAAAAACAACAACATATTGACTTAATTGTTGCCACGCGACTCAAAGACACTTTGGCGTCGCAATTATCACTCATTGACTGAACTGAAATGTATTATTCATCGTTCAATAAATGTCGTTCACTGCGCATTCCTTTCCTCCATAGTTCTAATTGCCACTTAAGGTAATCGTGAGATTGTAGGCTGGAATTTTTCTCCCCGTGGTTCTATATTGGTTGCCTAAGGGTTCTTTCCACCTATATAGAACTTAGTCATGGCTATATATTTCACTTAAATATCTAAATAGATATGATATACGAGCTATTTCTCACCCTGTGTGCTACTTGGGATGAGTATTGTGGTGTGTAAGATTTGTAACGCTCGGCTCAACGTCCACACCACTCGAATATTCACGCGAATGCTCTCAGTGGGGACGCTCCTTTAGGTGGAAAGATTCCCAAATAGTCAGATACCAGTGTTGCTGATAGCAGTGCCGAAGCGTGGCCAAAACTAGTAGGCATCCCGGTCCGGTCAAGTGCGAATAGGACTACGCACTATTAGGGTTCCGTTTAATAAATAACCTTATTTTATTACCAACTAACTGTTGTCCGCGACTCCGTTCACGTCGAAGTAGAGTACCACCATTTCCTCGGGATCTGTTCCATTTTCCGAAACAACCAAGCCTATACCCGTTTCCGGTCTATAAACTAACTATTTCTGTCCCAAATTTCACGTCAACATGTTTAAGCGACAAAGAGGGACAAATGAACAAACATGCTTTCATCTTTAAATTCATAGTAAGGATAAGGAATAATAAGCATAAACTCATTTTAAATAAAACCGGCCAAGTGCGAGATAAACTCGCGTGGAGAGGGTTCCGTACATACGTATTACTTTTCTTTTTTTTGATAGAAATCTTATAGCTTTTCCTGTAATCTACAAGCAATGAACCATATTTTGTATTTTTTTTCAAAATGTTAAGGTCGGTATTTTCAGAGATCAGGGGGGGAAGGGTCAATTTTCGTCTTCTTTCATGAATACAATCAAAACTATTATTTTACAATAATAAAAAAAATATATTTGAGATCCTCATAACGAGCCCTTTCATTTGATATATCACACAGTAAGGTTTGCAATTTTTTTTATTTAAATTTGCCCCCGAAAATGACCGAGATTTAAAAAAAAAAATATTTACTTTGCACATCTGTCATAGGATTACACCATCCTACCAAATTTCATCTGATTTAGTCCAATCGATTCGGAGCAAATTGGCTGTGACAGACGGACGGACAGACACACAGACGCACGAGTGATTCTATAAGGGTTCCATTTTTTTTGATTTTTTTGTACGGAACCCTAAAAAGAAAACGCAATCAGATAAGCACCAACAAATAAGACGGGATTTAAGAGATTGTATGAATTCTAAGATCAATGTTCAAGGTGGTAGTTGATTATCTCATATTTTTATTTGGTTACCTCGTTTAAAATAGGTATGTTTTATTAGTAGTATTAGCCGCCTGGAATAGATAGACAGGAAACATAATTTGAACGACCCTCAGAAATCATATGAACTATTAAAAAAGTCTTAAGTTAAACTCTTGTTATTTTTGTGATATAATAAGTACCTAGATAGGTACATTATAATATAATACATGAAAAATATTGGTATCTAACAAGCCGGTTTGATTCCCAATATTGCTACAATAAAGTGTAATAAGTTTAAAGAATAAGTACCTACCTATAGACATAAGAATAAATAATAACTACACGTAGAAGCGAATCTGCTTTACCCAGGCCTAAAATGCCGCGCTTTAAATACCTACTTCCCCGTTCACCCCGCTACGTATTCCGCACCCAAAGTTAGGGCTGTCTTTTGCGAAATATTTTAATCGGTTTTTGGATTGGATATACAAGTTTAGTCACAAAATGTTATGTAATGAAATGTTAAGTAGCCATTTTGGACCTAAGTTAATAAACAAAAAAAAACTACAATTTGCATCAAAATTTGTTAAGTACTTTTGAAGTTACTCTCTGGTTTAAAAAGTTATATTTGTAAATAGTTGTATGAATAAAAGACGGGTGGGCGGATATTTTTGCCGGTGAGTGCATATTAAGAACTTATTACCGGAATATATGACATTATAGCAAAGCAACACACAATACTAAGATATGAAAATATATATCCATCCCATTCATTATAGTAGCGAGGGACAGAGATAAATATATCTTCAGCAAGATCTATTAAGGTATCTTAAAATACCTTGCTATAATATATATTAATATATGTTTAAACTGCGTGTGTACATAGACTCTGTCAACTAGTACGGAAAATACATCGTAAGATGCATTGCTATAATGTATATTTTGGCATATTAATATAATTTTATTTCGTGTGTGACGCCCCTGAATGACTAGACACCTCAGGTGTCGCCAGGCGGTTGGTATCTAACGCGCTGACCGCGCGTCAGGAGCCGGTAGTTTCGCTTTACCGTGTAGTTATTATTTATTCTTATGCTATAGATAAAATTATCGAGAGTGCAGAATTGTATTTGTAGTGGTTGTACCGTTCGCATGAAAACGAAATAATTAAAGTTTTTTCTTAATTGAGATAACGTACCCTAAACAAGTAGAATAAGTATGTCCTGTTTTACACGAATGCCCAAAAAAAGAAGTGTAATGTTTTCAGGGTTCATGTATGTATATGTGAATGTACGATTCTTTTTTCCACCATAACTTCTAAACGCCAGAGCCTATTTAGTTGCATGTGGTATCGTTAGAATCCTTTCACCATCCCGAGTGACATAGGATGCCTAAACTGTTAAAATTGAAATAACAACAATGGCAAAATGTCAATTATTAACATATGTATATCGACGATAATATAAAAAATGCAGTCGGGTTTTTAAAGTTTGCTTATCATTTATATGCTTTTAGCTGCTATCATTTCAATCTTCATCTGAGCTGTCACAAGTATTGTTAATAACATGACCTGAAATTCGATCCATTTACTCTTCTTGAAATCTTTATTTATTTCCCTCACTTTTGGCTTGGCGAATATTTTTTCCGAGTCCTCAGGAGTAATTGTATTAATTAATTCATTTGCTAAACTCATAATGCTTTGCATGTTTAATGAAATGTTTCTTTTCGCTACATATCCTTTAACCATACACCAAATATTTTCAATCAGATTGAATGTTGGTTGATACGGTGGCAATCGTAGAACTGAATGACCATGTTCTTTTAAAAAGTGCATCAATGTGGGGCTCACTAAATCGTCCTTTATTGTGTTCAATAAATTCATACAAACTTGTTTTGTACATCAATGGACTATAAGAAATATAATTTTCTGTCAACCAAACCATCAATTTTGTTTACGAGAATTTAACGTTCATAATTATGCTGAAAATTGCGAGAATACAATGAAACAAAACGTATATTTTAGTGCAACGGAAATATTATTTAGAATTTGACACTATAATTATTTTTGTATTTACGTCTATAATAATAATCAATTGTAAAATATAAAAGCTCTTCTTATGCTGATAGTACGAGTATAGAGAAAATTCAAATATAGAATGCCTGTGAAAACACATTACCACTACAGTAGCGGCATCGTGTGATGGCACTTTTGAAGTTTGCTCGCTCATGAAGTTCCCTAAATATTGACAGCAAGTATAAAAGAACAGATATCAAACTTCATTGTTGCAGGTACCGGAATAGTGATGTACTGCTGGCGCTGTAATTTACCGAATCGCATTTCGTAACTAGCTACATCTTGAGGTTGTTTTTATTTGCTCGCACTCTAGCTTTCATCGTTTTAATCATAACTAACAAAAAACATCTCAAAAAAACAATTCGCGTGATGATAACAAAGGACCGCTGACTGGTACAACAACGCATGACAATGAAGTCACTGCACTTTCACGTCACCGCCGCTGGCAAAATCACGTCCTAGCTCTGAGTTAACGTGGTTTAATGATTATTATTCACTCATTTATCAATAATTTAAAATTTTGTATATTTTGACACAATATTTCAAATATCTGACAATGTCGTCTTCTTCTAGCCACACAGTTTATTTCGAGAGTTTGATCTACAATTTATGGCCTTTTATTTTTATGCGTTATTTCTTTAATAAACTTTTTAAAAATATACTTCTCGCACTTGACTGAAATTTTTACGATAATAAAATGGAGTGTTTCGCGACACTATTTGTCAGCTATTTAAAGCCACGGATACACTAGGGGACAAATGTCCCACGACATGTGTCGGCGACATGTCAAGACAAGCCGGCCGATTTCGCCTGACATAGCTGGCGACATCGCGCGACTTATGTCCGTAGCGACGTCAGGCGAAGTCGTGCAACTTCGCGAAATTTCGCCTGACATATCTGGCGACATCGCGCGACTTATGTCCACTTGGCTACTCGTGTCGTGCGATGTTGCCAAACATGTCGAGCGAAGTCCGGGAACGTCGCGCCACTTCACCCGACGTCGCTGGCCACACGTGTCACGCGATGTTGCCAGACATGTCGAGCGAAGTCCGGCAGCCTCGCGCCACTTCACCCGACGTCGCTGGCGACACGTGTCGCGCGACATTTGTCCCCTAGTGTATCCTTAGCTTTAAGTGCCATCACTCGATGCCGCTACCGTACATATGCAATTCCGCTCCGCGCTCACGATAAATTATCTATACATCTCTAGAATCCACACGCTAAACCAATTTTTCATTTCGGCGCGCATATTTACAGGGTGACTGTATTAACACGGTATAAATAAAGAGCAGTAAAGAAGCTACTAACAACAAACGACGCACTCACACAGACGCAAGCCTCTACGAGACCGCTAAGCGGACATGGCGGTGCTGTAATACTGAGAGTTTGCTCTAACTAGCTGTGAAACAATAAGCAAAAAAGTTATTCAATTTTACAAAAATTTAAAGGACATCCCTTACGCTCATTTGGAGAGTGGGTATTTATTTCGAAAAGTAGGCTTCTTTACTGCTTTTGCTATATATATACTGTGGTATTAATCTCATAACCTCGTAAGGCTCAGTGTGCAATAGGATAGAATTATTTTTGTATTGCATTGGGAATAAAGTTTATTTTCCTTTCTTCATTTATTGAAAATGGTGTTTTCCAACACACGTAATTGAATTTCATTGCCTTGATGGTAGATTCAAAGTTCCACTGACAAAAAACTGTCTGCTTTTAATACGGTGGGCCTTACGAAGGTAAACTAAAAACATTTCCTAATAAAAGATACTTGGAAAAACGTTGTTAGTTAATTACGCAGATACTTAATCTCGAAGATAAATAGGTACTCTATTTGAACTTAATATCGTCCCCTTACTTTCTCAACCTCGTATCTTATCGAATAGTTACATAGGAAAATCACACATGTTCCCTAATCAATAAAGACTACTTTTCGATCAGATACGAGGTTGAGAAAGTAAAGGGACGATATGCGACCATTTCTACAGACTTACATTTAAGTAAACAAACAAACCTCCGTCGCTTTCACCGCAGTGCAAAATCACAACAAAACTACACTACATACAACACTACGATGATACCTACACTTTAATTCACTCATAAAACTAATTTAATATAACTTTAAAACATCACCTAGCGTTTTACGTGAGAGAAGGCGTAATGGCGTACGTACGTAATGAAAAACAATTAATGCAAAATGCAATGTTTCGATTAGATTTTTTCGGGATTTTGGCGCTTCGCGGCTCGTGGTCACGCGCGACAGTGGCGCTCCGCTCGCGAAAATCGGCGAAAATAGTCAAAGGTGATAACGACTACGACAGTACGCAAATAAAGTTAAATTGGATTAATTGGTTGTTAAGTTGGATTGGATTGGCCGTGCCTTCCCTGAGAAGCTTTTCTACGCGGTTTCACCAAGTGTCTCTGCCGATTTGTTTTAGTGTGAGAGTCCAAAGTTCTAGGAAAATGTATGGTTTTAGTGCAGGTCGAGCGTCGAGCAGCGGTCGGTTTGTATTGGGTTTTTAAAAGTGGGTGTAACTTGAAGTAAATTTATCTGTGTGTAAAATTAGTGAAGGGGTGCGGGTCCTGCGCTAGCCTTCGGCTTTAGTGATATGTTTTTGATTTCTCGCGTAATGGTAAATTGGAATTGCAGGATGTTGCGTTTTGTTTATGCATCGTATTATATTTATACTGTGTTACAGTGCGATAGCTCTTAGAAGGTGCTTCGGGTTTGTAATTGTTTCTCACACGGTCTCATACGCTCTCATTAAGAGCGAGTGAGGGAGAATTCCAAACCCGAAGCACCTTCTAAGTGCTCACAGACTGTATGTTAACGAGCGGGTAAAGCTATACAGGGTTACTTACTGATGCGTTTTGGTTATGCATAGGAAATTAGTGTTCGACTCTTAGGGAAGCCGGTAGGAATCGAGTTATATGAGCGCTATGCCACTGGCTGATAGTAAAATCTATAACTTCAGACGAGCTGCTCAAATTTACCAAGATAATGTTTTCTCAAACATGCTCGAAAATGACATAAAAAAAGAGTACACGAAACGCCACATTTTCTTACTAAGCTTTTCTTTGTTTATTTGGTGACAGCACCAATGATGGACACTTTTAGCTCACAGGCACCAGTAATGGACACTTCACTCTTAATTCAAATTTCACACGGTCCTAAATTAATTATTGCAAAACAAATGAATCTACTGTAAAATAAGAATCGAGTGTCCATTATTGGTGCCTTGTCCATTACTGGTTCTATCACATTAAGCGTATGAAAACCCATTTTCCTTTGCGGAGTTTTTTTTAGTGCTAACTTCGTACAGGATCCAAAGGGCTAAGAAAAAATCCCAAACAGCCAAGGATACTGCTCGTTTTTTATCAGTGTTTGATTTTTTGAGGTCAGGATGCCGTTACGCAAAAATATGTCATACAACTATTATTTAGCAATTAAATGTCAACCCACAATGGTAATACTGAGGTTGACTTATTTTGCTAAATAGTTTTGCTGTCGATTAACATATTATCGCGTAACAGCATCGTTCTATAATTATGTCTACGGTTAGACAACAAAATTTTAAATTTTATAAAAGGCGGTAGTATATATTTCGTGTTCTTCAAATAGTTTTTACAAATGTCTTTGTGTCATTGCGTTACAGTCAGACGATCGTCTATTTTCCGGGCCTCTACAGTAATGTACTATTTTACCATTGTACAGTGCTACCATTTTCCTAAGAGCTATCGGCAATCCTCGTTTTTCTATGACACTTGATAGCGATAGCCACCCAAAAGCTATTAAGAAGCTGAGAATACTGTACCTTACAATGGTACTTCGTCTGGTATTCTCGTCGGAGCAGTTGGTCACGTGTTTGACCTTTTTCAACATCAAATCCGGCGGCGAAAGGTTTCCTAACTTTGAAATATTTGCTGATAGAGTAAAGCATTATAGTTAATAGGTAGCTAAATAGTACAGCTAAGTAGCTAAATAGTACAGCTTTGTAATAATAGTTATTTATGTAACTGGTGCATAATGAAGTTTCTTAAGGTATGAGTGCCGAGGTTAGAACGCGAGCCCGCGAGTGCTCTAATGATAGACACGAGTACCTTAAGAGCTAATTATGTACCGTTGCATACATAACTTTTTCTACAAGCTTAAAAGGGAAACTACAAAGTCTGTCGTAAATAGTTTAGTTCTTACAGGTGGTTTCTAAATTGACAGCGACCAGTCGACCACAGAGAAAAACTATGGCGTCATACGACAATACAGTCTAGTGGATTTATATTATTTTTTTATCGTTTCTTTGGGATTATTGAATTTAATGCTCGTTGTTAAGCTTATCAATTTAATATTTTGGTGGATTTAAAATTATTCTTTTATTCACCAAACGCCATTAGTGTAGTACCACCGTAGTATCTCTAGTCTGTGGTGCCGCCATATTGAAATTGTGCAAAACAGTGAACCACTTAATTTTATTGATATTTTCTTAATTATTATTTATTTCAAAGCTGCTATGGTAATAAATTAAATATTTTTCGTATATTTACACTTTTAAATGAAGAATGTCAGTAGGTACGCCAAATCGCTTGAAACTTTGTAGCAGTAAAGTTTATAAATAAACAAACATACTACTTTTTATTTTATTAAAAAAAACTCAGTAGTTTTGATTCTATGAACGTTTAAAATTTGGGTCAATAATATTAAAGCGCGCGGGGGCCATCTTGCTGGAGTGACGTCATCGCTTAACAGCGGTACGCGCCCTTATATGAAAAAGTTAGATTACAGGGCTATAACTTTTTAACCGTTATAAGTAGCCAGTTGAATTTTTCACAGAATACGTGTTATTATAAAATCTATCGTTTAAAATTGTACAGTGAACAATAAATCAAATCCCAAGAGGGGTCCCCATACAAGAAACATGATAATAAATCATTTTTTTTAGCATTTTTATACGGATTGTATTTTTATAAAGGCTTCTTATTTTGATGCTATTTTGAGCTTAAATTGTAGTCTAATTTTTGTAGTTTTTGACTAAATAGCAATGTCAAGTGAAACTGCTACAAATATGTGACGAAACTTATTTTATCAACACGATATTTTAAGCGGTTACCCATCCTGTTTTAGACTACACGTGTAGTTGCTTAACTTTGGAAGGCGAAGTACGGGTTGTATTTGTATAATACCTTTTTATTTCGGTGTCACGTTAAATTTAGATAATAATCAAAACTCCATCCAAACATATATAGTTTACGACCAAACAGTAAACTGTAGTAAAACTCTTACAAACAATGCTTACAAATATGTTAAAAAGTGCCTAGTTTAAATCAACAAGATCGATGTTTAGGTAACCGGTGGTTGCTTAGTTTTGGTGGTAGGCCTATCTTTACAAATTTCGTGTTAATTTAGAATTAATACCGTGTATTCATTTCATCGATTTCAAATTTCGCGCGCGGGCGCTACCAAGTCGATAGACGTACCTACCTACATATCTACAACACTCTCGCTTTGCTAGGTCTAGGCATTATTGCCACCATCCCTCAATTTAAAGTGCTTGATTATTATTCTAATTTTATTTAACCAACTTATTTGACAAATATTACAGATAGAAAAGCCGGTCAGTGACAGACAGTTAGTTATGTAATACAAAATAATAGATAAACATAGCTGCCATAGTAACATCAAAACGAAATCGTAAAAATATTACGACTTACAAAGTTAAGCAAGTACAAGCGTAGTATATAACAGGATGGGTGACCGCCTAAAACATCGTGTTGATAAAATCAGTTTTGTCACATATTTGTAGAAGTTATACTTGAGATTGCTATTTAGTCGGAAACTATGAAAATAAGACTACAATTTAAGCTTAAAATAGCATCAAAATAAGAAGCCATTATAAAAATACAAATAATAATGCTAAAAAAACGATTTATTTTCATGTTTCTTGTATGGGGACCCCTCTTGGGATTTGATTTATTGTTCATTGTACAATTTTAAACGATAGATTTTATAATAACACGTATTCTGTAAAGAATTCAACTGGCTACTTATAACGGTTAAAAAGTTATAACCCTGTAAACTTACTTTTTCATATAAGGGCGCGTACCGCTGTTAAGCGATGACGTCATCATCCGTGAGCGCTAGCCGCCGGGTTTCGAGCGCCGCATACGAAGTTTAAAATTTAATATCTCGAAAACTATTTGACGTATCGAAATGATTTTTTTTAAGCTAATTTTAGTTTTTAATGAATAATACTGTAAGCCGAAAATCTAAACTGGCTGACATTCTCTATTGTTGTTAAAACAGTTTTTGACAAGTAAATAAAAGAATTGAGATGTCAGTTGATCACCAAACACCGTCACTGACATTGTTCATGCGCGTAACCATGGTAATAAAAATGCTATAATAATTATTACAGAACTGTTATTATCATGGTAACGCTCATTATAGAATTGTTTCACGCTTCGGTTACGCTATAGGTGGTATTCTGATACCGTTAACAATATCAATATTAGCAGTACGCAAGTAGAAAAAACTTGTTTTCTGATTTCAGACGTTATAAGGAGTGTATCTTATACCTCAAATGAAAACGGCCCTTCGAAAGGTAAAATATATAGATGAATTACGACCTACCAATCGGTTAGTGCCAGAATAATTCAGTATGCAGCTCGGAGGTATTTTTGACCTGCAAAAGGCGGTGTAGAAAATGTTTTATTTTGTATTGCTTAAGTAAAGAATAGTCAAGAAAAATTTAAGTTTTAGACCTCGAGGGGTCACAGCGTTAGCCGCCATTTTGAATTAAAATAAATAAAAGAACGGTTTTTTTAATTTTATTGTCTTTATACTTCTCATAGACATTTTTGTCATAAAGTCAACTTGTTGAAGTAATATGTAAAGAAGAACAAATTTTGGCCCCTTCAATTCAAGATGGCGGCTAACGCTGTGACCCCTCGAGGTCTAAAACTTACATTTTTCATGACCTGCCTATACTTAAGCACATAAATTTAAACATTTTGTAAAGCAGCTTTTGTAAGGCAAGTCCTCTTTTTCGTCCCCACTGATAGAATTACAAGTGATACTAAGTACGGTCGACCGAGAAATTGGTCTACCACCCTACGGTTGAGGTTAATTTTAACGTCATGAACAATAAGGTCGATTTCCCCTTGCAATAATATGACAGTGATCATCGCTCTCTTTGTCATCCTAACTTGGTTATGTTACACGAATCGGTCAAAGTCGGATATATTCGTTTTTATTTTAAGAAATGAAATGCCATTTTGTAGACTGCTGTCCTCTTCCATATGACACATGACGTGATTGACGGAGCGTATCAGTTTAATTGTTAAATCTTGGGAATAAATAAATTCAATAAACATTTTTAGTCGACCAAGGAAGTGCTTTACCACATTATCCTATCCTACTAATATTATAATTGTGAAAGTTTGTATGTATGGATGTTTGTTACTCTTTCACGCTGCAACGGCTGGACGGATCGGGATGAAACTTGGCACATATATAGGTTAGGCCCTGGAATAGGACATACGATAGTTTTTATCCCGAAAAATTGGACCGTTCCCGAGGGACAATAGCTATTGTATTATCCACTAATCCTATTAATGCGAGTATCCTACTAATCCTACTAATGAGACTTATCTATATCAGTCATGCTACCGGTCGCCGATCATTAATCCTTACCATCCTTATCCTTACTACTCTTTCACGCTGCAACGGCTGGACGGACTTGGATGAAATTTGGAATAGAGATAGCTTATACACTGGATTAAAACATAGGCTGAGCTGGATTAAAGTTCTCGAGGGAATAACGATAATCGAAATCTACGTGAACGGAGTCGTGGGCAGAAGCTATGAAATTTTGTGTGTATATTTCAATGGGTTCCTGGATGGTTTGAAAACACAATTGGACCCACCCGGTAGGTAGTGCTGTTGTCGGTATGTCACCAAATTTAATTTAATAATAACCGAATTTAATAATTTAGACATAGAGACCATGTAAACACTTAGATATCAAAAAATGATGACTCAAACGCAGATTCCTTACAAGTAATTATGGAATCGCAAAAATAAAAAATGAAAATGTTAAATTTAAAATATCCTTATTACTTCATATTATTTATTAATATTATTTATTACATTATTTAACTTTTTATTATTACTATTATTATACATATTATTACTCTTTACTATTACTTTACTTTATTACTTTTTACTAATATTATAAACGTGAAATTTTTCTAATATTATAGTTTGTATGTATGGATGTTTATTAGGCTGCGGCTCCACTGAAGCGGAGACGAGCGGAGCGGCACGGAGCTGTGCCAATATTAACCAATAGAAGGCGCATGCGGTCACGTCGAGCGCGCCTTGCGCACGTTAGTTTATATTCTATTGGTTAATATTGGCACAGCTCCGCCCCGCTCCGCTCGTCTCCGCCTCAGTGGAGCCGCACCCTAACTCTTTCACGCTGCAACGGCTGGACGGATCGGGATGAAAATTGGCACACATATATAGATTAGACCCGGGAATAGGACAAAGGATAGTTTTTATCCTCGAAAATTGGACCGTTCCCTAGGGAGCAAAAGCTATTGTATTATCCACTAATCCTATTAATGCGAGTATCCTACTAATCCTACTAATGAGACTTATCTATATCAGTCATTACGTTTGACGTTAAAGTGACATAAAATGCTACCGGTCACCGATTATTAAATATTATAAATGCAAAACTTTGTGTGTTACTTTGTTACTTCTTCACGCTGCAACGAATGGATGGATTTGGATGAAGTTTGAAATGTAGATAGCTTAGCTATACCCTGGATTGAGCCCGGATAAACACATCATCGCAATCTACGCGGAAGAAGTGGCGGGCAGAAGCAATTTACAAATAAAAAATATAACTTTTTGCGATTGTGGAAAAACTACCCCTAAGGGGTAAAGGAGGGCGTAAAATTTTGTATTTATGAAAGTTTCGTCATTTTTGAAATTAGAAACGTGAAAATTGGTATATAGGCTACTATTTACAAATAAAAAATGTCTTTCAGCGATTTTGGAAAAACTACTCCTAAGGGATAAAAGGGGTGTGTAGAAATTTGTATGAATTTCGTCATTTTTGTGGTTAAAAAAGTAAAAATTGGTATTTGCGCTACTCTACGCCTAGATAAAAAATATTACTAGTAGCGATTCTTAAAAAATATACGGAATGGGGGTGAAAGAAGTGGGGGTAGAAGTAGTATATCGAAGTTAAATAAACTAATAGCTATGAGCAATGATAATAGCTGTAATGTACTGGGTGTAAGTACAGTTGGTTAGGTTAAGTTTTTTTGGACCGAAATTAAATACACTAACTATTCTTTATTCTTTAAAAACTAATTGGGCACTTACACCTACTATAATACTTAACGCACTAACATCTAAATCATACAATTCGTTCAGTGTGAAATAGTGCGACTTTAGTTTATACATGAAAGTACAGCGACAAAGTTATTCGCAGCGTCGGGGACGCCGGGAGTTTAAATAGGAGCGGAAAAGCCCGCTCGCGCTCATGGCATGCTTATGCAAAAGCGTGCCTTACGCACGTTAGCCGGGGTGAAACCTAGGCACTCTTGCAGGGGCCTTTTTGTAAAGCACAGCATATTGACGCACTACTCGGTTTACGTTTTTCAAATATTAATGTTTGTGAGAAACAATATTTCATCTTTTGCACGCGACAACATTCCTGGCAAGGAGCTCCGCCACACCGGGCGTTTGTGAACAGTTCCACGTCGCATGGCACTTGCGGGTAAGAACCCGCGTGTCATAGGTCCCACATACTATGAGCGTCTACCCGCTAAACTTAAAAATGTTCCATCCGACGAAGCATTTAAGCATCAGCTGAGAAACCTTTTATTGGATAATCCATTATAGTCCGTCGAAGAATATATGCAACTTAAATTGTAAAATTATTATTGTTTATTTGACTTTATTACTTTTTGTATATTGACATCGGAAATTGACCATTTATTAGTTGTTTAGTAATGTTGACTTTGATTATTTGAGTGTTATTATAGTATTATTATATTATTATTTAGTACTAATTTTGACAATATCAATGTAATTTCGTATTTTTTGACATGCAATGCAATTTATATTGTAATATTACATTGATGAATAAATAAACTAAACTAAACTAAACTATGCGCTCATTCATTGAAGAACTTCGTCCTAATTGCTTTATTTGGGATATTGTCAGTTTGTATTATTCAAATACAAAATTGTGATAAAAAAAACTGCGAACCATTTTTCTTTTTGTTGTATCGTAAAAACGATAAAACACACAAGCATAAGAATAAACAATAACTACACGTAGAAGCGAATCTCCTTTACCAAGGCCCCAAATGCCGCGCTTTTAATACCTACTTCCCCCTTCACCCCGCTACGCCCCTCTGTCTTCCGCGCCCAAAGTTAGGGCTGTCACTTGCGAAATATTTTAATCGGTTTATGGATGTGTTATACAAGTTAAGTCACGAAATGTTATTTATATTTTCCTTCAACTTGGAAACATTGTTGCAAAATGAGTTTTTTACATTTATGTTAAATTAGGTAATAATATTTTCGATGATATTAGGATATCTCCAGAAAATTTAATGGCTTATGTGGCTATTAATCATCTATAAAACACAGAAACGAATCTATAAATCAACAACCTTTTTAGGTCAATAAGTTTTAAGTAGTATAGGGATCTTTTGACGTTCCTTTCCGGACCATTAATTTCAATTTTTATTAAGTTGAAAAAGCTTTATTACAAAATACTATTCTTATCTATTAATTCGTTTTTAATGTTTCCGTTTTTTTATCTTCAACATCTAGAGGATGTTCTATTTAACAAATAAAACTCCTTCATTCAATCAATTACCTATTTCTAATTATTATGCCGTAAATAGTCGTTCACTTTTTAAAACACTATCTAAGTTCAACCATAAACACTAAAATCACGCTAGCAGATTATCGGATTATCTGTAATAAAAAATTCTTCATATCACCGTCTTACAGTAAATCATGTCAGTTGGAAATGTTGGTATTGAAAACAAGTTGAGCGCCGTTTAAGCGTTACGAGGGGCAACTGTGCTCAATTATGCCAACCCGACGGAACGAGCGCGGGGCGATCATTTCCGACCTTGGACTAAGCATACCCTAGACCTGACACGCAAATGGCAATACCAAGATTGAGGGAGTTAGTTTTATGGAGTTCTGAATAAGAGATACAGATAAGGATATATTTATTTTTGTCTTTGTCGGGTTTATGGCAGGCAAACCGCTGTCAATTCAAATTGTTTTCGTGAACGTATGTGTTCGAAGCAAATTTAAGAAAGGATTTTCAACGATTCGTTTGATGAAAGTAAGCTTGTGTTGTTTGTTTTTTGTTTATAAAATGGTGCATTGTTATGTGATCGGCCGTAAGAGCCGCAGTGGGCGAAAATCGGGGAACGTAACTTTTCATACGTAAGAACAGTATTTAGCCTTTTCTCAAAGTGATTTTTGTGTTTTAAACGCGGGAAATACAGCAACTAATCTCCCCTACGTATAAAATCATACAATATCATTAAACAACTCTAAAATTCGCTACAAACCAACTACATTATTGCAGTATTAACCACCCAAATTACGTAAGTGGTTTAATGTCAATAAAGAACGGCTGGCTGGCAGCTACGTCTGTGGTATATGCAAGTTTGTGTAGTGATTTGGGGTTGCCAGACAAACAATATGTTTTTACCTCATTTAACGGGTTATTTAAACTAAATGGTTGGTTGTTTAAAATATAAGGTCGGGGCAAAAGTATTTTCGTATTTTTCATACAAAGGAAAATATTTTTTTTAGGTATAATTTTTTATTTATTTATAATATGTATATGCCGTTTTGATCGATGACTTGTTGCCATCTTTTGGGTAGTGCCATGATCCCATTGCTGTAGAAATTTTGAGATTTTTGATTAAAAAAATCTGACAAGTAGTTTTAACAGTGTTCTTTTGAGGTTGGCTTTATGCATCCTAAAGAGTTCTGAAGTGATCGAAACAGATGGAAATCTGATGGAGCAAGGTCAGGGCTATACTGAGGATGCATCAACACATCCCAGTCACTCTCAATTTTTGCTGCGTGGCTATAGATGAGTGCGGTCTGGCGTTGTCATGATGGAGCACTACGCCCTTGCTGTTCACCAGCTCCGGCCGGTTTTTCTCAATGGCTTCTTTTAACCTCATCAGTTGCTGACAGTAGAGTTCAGAATCAATAGTTTTACCCGGTGGCAAAAGCTCATAGTGGACGATTCCTTTCCAACCCCACCATACACACAGCATCACTTTGTTCCGAGTCAGGCCGGGCTTTGCCACGGTATGTGGGTCTTGTTCATGCTTCGACCACGATCTTTTTCCCACATTCTTATCGTAAGTGACCCATTTTTCATCACCCGTAATCAACCGTTTAAGAAATGGTTCGGAATTGTAACGTTTCAACATAGAATCGCAAATGGAAACACGCTGCATTAGGTTTCTCTCAGTGAGATCATGTGGTACCCAAATATCAAGTTTTTTGTACCCAGACTTTTGTAAATGACGTAAAACTGTTTTATAATCGACATCCAGTTCTTCAGCAATGTCGTAGCTACTAATATGTCGATCTTGCTCCACTTTTTCAAAGATGGCACTGATTTTATCTGTGACAGAGCGAACTTCATCTTTCACACTAAAATTTCCAGACTTGAAACGCTTCAATCACATTTGTGCTGCTCTTATTGATACCGCATTAGGTCCGTAAAAAGCACAAAATTTATTCGCGGCGTTCGTCGCATTTTTACTTTTTTTGTAATAAAACTTTAAAATGTACCGAAATTTTATTTTATTTATTGCATCTTTAGAATGTCTACATTTAATGGTATTATAACCGGCCAGTTACATTCAATACAGCCAAAGAGGTTTGATAACTAATAATACATTAAAAATACGAAAATACTTTTGCCCCTACCTATTATTTGTTCCAGTTTTCCAAAAAAATATTATGTGCGTAGTGCGTGGTTGAGATCAACTGGGCGATAGAATTGCGATCAAACTAGTGCACTCGTATATTTTAATGCAACAAATATATATTTAGAGATATTCTCATTCCCAACATGGTTTCAGTAAGTGAATTATGTGAACGAAGTTAAAATAAAAAATAAGTGTGATTATATGATTTTAAGAATACGCTCATACATTTCGCTCGATATCGTATAACCATTAACGTCACGTCATGAATACGGCATAACTTATATGCGGTATTCATTATGAAGCGTTTCCACAATACATCGCGAGCTAGCTTCACCGTCAATTTTCAAATAATGTTATTCCGATTACCACGAAAGCTAGTAGAGCAGTAATTTAAACGCAGTTTGTTTTCTTTTGACAAGTTATAAATTTTTTTTGAAAAAAAAATGCTTATCTGGTGTTTGCTCTAGTGGGGTAATTTTTTTCTTACGGTAGCAGGCACTTGTCAGGTATAGGGTCTAAGTTTCCGACCTAAATGAGAATTGGAGAGAGGGGGCAGTTTTTGTCAGGTGTCTCCTACGTCAGGAATATGTTAGTATTGTCATAAGAATAAACAATAACTACACGTAGAAGCGAAACTCCCGGCTCCGGACGTGCGCTCTAAGTGAGCACTAAGAAAGGATTTTTGAAAATTCATCCCCTAAGGGGTTAAATAGCGGGAAACTAATTCTATGCGTACGAAGTCGCAGGCGTCCTCTACTTCATTTATATACTGCCCTCATAAGCCAGTAGGAGGTATCTAAAATTCAATAAACAAAGCAGATTCAAGCTTCACCCGTTAGTAATACGGTCGCACTTGCTACAGGAGTTTTGCCTGAGATACCCCCATTTGTTTTATAACGGTATACTTAATTTTTAGAGATGCCCCGAATATTCATTTGGTATTCGGTATTCGGCATATTCGGAATCTTTTCACTATTTGTATTCGGCCGAATTATTCGGTTTTGGTGCCGAATATATTCGCTTCGAGTATTTCTATTTTCTTGGCTACACGACATGGTATAGAACTTAAAGACAAAACGTCTTATGTAACATTTATGTTATATTATAAGTCAAAGTTACCTACGAAGAATGTGTTGAATGCTAATAAAATGCAGGAAAAATAATAGTACATTATTGCCTAGGCATGGAAGTAGGCAATTGCGGGCCGAGTATTGGTTTAAACGGACGAGCTTGCGAGTCCGTTTAAAAATACGAAGCCCGCAATTGCTGTTCCTGCCGAGGCAAATATAGAGCTTTTCTCAAAAATCGCCAGAAACCAATTGTGTTTGAGTAAAATCTTCATCGCTTGAACTAATTTTTTAAATTGCATACGAACATACACTTCGTTTGAAAAAACCATCACTCTTTACAGCCTTTTTGTTTATGACAAGGAGAAACGCAAGCTTTGTTTTTAAAAAAACATAAGCTATTCCAGACACAGATAAAAAAGTTATGTTTCGAATAAAAATTTTCACTTTTTAAAAAGTTACAAGCTAGATAGTAATGGAATTTGTATGCAACATTGCGGGCTTGTGTAGCGAGCACGCAATGTTTTTTTTTTTAATTTGAGAACTATCAGTAAACTTTGTACTTCACGTCTCATTATGTAGATAGTAATGTCAACATTTCCGAACATTTTTGAGAAAAACTAATTGTTACGTAATCGTGCGATGTTTTGAAACAAAGTGACAGCGCGGTGTGCGCGGGTGGCGGGCGGTGAGGGGGTTACTATCAAATTTACCTTTTCGCCATAAGACAATATAGCTCAAACGTCTGGATTGCTGGATTGTGTAATGTCTTTGTTGCTATATAGACATGAATGCTAAATGTCTCTTTAGCAAAACGTCTGGATCTTAGAATGTTGCAATTAATAATACTCTAGTAGCGAAACGTCTTTATATTAAAATGTATTTATTACTTAACAGAGATAAATGCTAAATGGCCCGGTAGCGAGACGATTGTATCTCAAAATGTCTTAATTACTAAATCGACATGAATGCCAAATGGCCGGTTAGCTAAACGTCTGGATCTTAAAATTGCGCATTGATGACACTTGATAATTAAAATCAACAAATGTTACTTTCGACGAATTAGGTATTGCTACTAACTCGTTCTGTGGTCATGACAATTACCTAATTTTACTTTCGGCTAATTAGGTATTCTAATCATACGGACTATTTATATTTCCAAACGTTTGGCAACTTGCTCATTTTAATTCTGAGCCGTCCTGCTAAATTGACACTTTGCTGACTGAGTATTCTACTTTCATGTCGTCCAGCTGAATTGACTCTTTGCTGACTGTGTATTTTACTTTTATGTCATCTAGTAGAAATGTCCTTTGGCGAAAAGGTAAATTTGATAGTACCGGACCTCGGTACCCCGGTGAGGTACGGCTCGCTCGTCATCTAGCCGGCAGCGACACGTAGCGTACATGCTAGAACCTGTTTACGCGGCCAATTAAATGGTAAACCTAATAATTCGGCCGAATTACCGGTTCGGTAAAGCTAGGTTAAACCGATATTCGGTATTCGGCTATTCGGTGAAACACTATTCGGCGCATCTCTGTTAATTTTCGTGACTCAACTGACTAAATAAAGTTATCGTATCTTAATTTTAGCCTTTAACTATGTACACTTTTTTGAAAACCGCCCAAATAAATGATTTTTTTATACATGAGACATGTCTTTCGTACTTATTATCATTACCTTTGGATCACCCTTGTAACAGCTGAGTAATCCTATGTATTCAATGTATGGGAATATCAAACAAATTAATAAAGTTTTAAAATTTCTGTGACATGATACATTTGGGTGTGGTGTTTAAAGTTCTTTACTCTCCCCTCTCCCTCCCCCGGCCGCTTCATCCCCCCCTCCCCGCCGTGAAATGTGTCCCCGTTAATAGTTTTTTAATTCTTGGGACAACTATAATAATTGTCAAGGACGAAAATGTTTCTTATTAAATTCTAAAAAGAAAAGGTTATACGTTTTTTTTTTTGTAGGATCGACGGTATTCAAGCTACAGCTACAGTTCCGGCCACTAATTTATCACCCTTGTACGTGCATCTCATACGATTACTTACAAAAATGACTTAGCGAAATTGACAACCATCAAGAACTAGTTCACTAATTGTATTGCTATTATTCAATTCGTTAGCTGATTAAATAAGGTTCAAAATGGTATATAATAAATGTTTGTACATATCGTAGTTTTCACGGAGGAAGCATTTAAAAACCATCATGTTCATACTACTACCGTTCATACTAATTTGTATGAACGCGTCAGCGATGGTTTTTTAAATACTTCCATTAGTCATTTATCCAATAGTCATTTTTGTAGGTAATCGTATGAGATGTACGTACAAGGGTGATAAATTAGTGGCCGGAGCTTTAGCTATAGATTAAATACCGCCGATCCTACAAAAAAAAAACGTAAAGAGTAGTGAACTTTAAACACCACACCCAAATGTATCATGTCTCACAAGTTTTAAAACTTTATTAAGTTGCTTGTCACAAAACATAGAATTACTCAACTATATGGTCACGTTTAAACAACAGCCGCTATTGGTTCAAACAGAACTCAAGCCTTATCGGGCGTTACAAAAGGGTTGTTAAGGTCACATTTCAATAACGAAAAACGGTGGCATTCGTGTAAGGCGATGGTCACACTGCCGCCGCATCCCGTTGCGGCTTGCGGAGCGACGAATTCGCATGCGGCGACGACGCACCACCGTATGGATTTGCTCCGTATCTCGGTCCGGAAATGCCGTGCACGACGAACCGCATTGACTATGGAGCGGAGCGATTTAATATGGAGCTCGGTGTGGCATACCCTGCGTCCCGCACCGCAGCGCCGTCCGGAAGTGCGAACCGTCATGCGATTCGCACCTCCGCACGGAGAGACGGACCCAGTGTGACATATACCGTGCGGTTTTTGCGTACAAATCAAGATTCTACAGGACAAAGTTAAAAACCGCGGCACCGGACGCCGCTGCGATGTGCGGAGCAGTGTGACAACCGCCTAACACAACCAAGTTAGGATTATAAGCTAGTGGTTCAACAATCCCGTGTTATTGATATTGCAAAATAATAGCCTATTGCATTCATAATAAAGGTCAAACTAACATAATTAACCCATGACATCAAATGTCAGGCATCTCAGGTAACAGATGTAACGTTATAATTGTGCATATCTTACACTCCGTTAGAAAAGTCAGTCTTAGCTATAATTAAATCTCACAGAAACTTTTGTCAAAACTGGTAGATCACTTTCTTGGTCGACCGTACAATATCATTTTCTTAAAAGGCAGTTTATTATTATTTACTATTAATAATATTGTGTTTAGTAAGTTATTTGATGCTCTGATGACTGAATAAATTTTACTTAATCTTAGACTTAGCACTTCTGCACTTAATTGTTTTCTTACATATTTATCTGTTTGCACGTGCAATGCAATGGACGGACAAGGCACTAGGAGGTCTCCCAGGAAGTGGCACTACTAATATTACAAATGCGAAAGTTTGGATGTTTGTAACCTTTCACGCCAGAAAGGCTGAACGGATCTGGATGATATTCGGCACAGAGATAGATTACAGTCTGGAATAGCACCCAGGCTTATTCTGGAAAAAATACAGTTCCCGATGGAATAGCGATAAAAGACTTCTACGCGGACGGAGTCGCGCGCAAAAACTAGTATTATATGTGTGAGGGGAACTCTGTCTGTTTGTTACGCTTTCACGGCTAAACCGTTTTTTTGATTTTAATGAAATTCGGTCTGGAGATGGCTTGAACCCCCAAAAAGGACATAGAGTACTTTTTTCCGCCAGTAGCGATAAACGACTTCTACGCAGACGGAGTCGCGGGCAACAGCTAGTATTGGATAAATTTTGATTAGACAGAGAAAATATATTGTAGAACTATTAAAAACATCATATATTCGGGGTTCGAAGTAAACAAACAGAACTCACTACTGGTTGGCACTAGAGTCGGCGAACGGAGGAGCGACAGAGAAGTAGAAGGGCCGGGCGCAGCGAGCCGCAGCGCGGCGCGTGCAGGCGCCTGCGACACCGGCGGCTGGATAGGAATGTATACCATGGAATTCTTGCTCGTCAGCTCCGATCGCCCGTCGTCCACTTTCTTAGGTTGCGGGAATGTTTTCTTAGCGCGCGGCCTTACGTCTATCGGTGTTAGTGCCTTCTTCCCGATAAATGGACACGCCATGACTTTGCTTATACGGACTTCACGCAGGTTACCCTTCCGTACGACCGGCACGGTGGGCCGCGGCCTCAGTGACTCTAGAACCGTGGGCGATCTCACCGGGGTGTCTAAATCACCCTCATCCACGGGTTCGGCTTTCACTTCGACGAGCATGTCGTTCGACTTGGCCTGCTTCTCGGGCGGGGACGTCATCCGCGCGAAAGCACGCACGCCCACCAGGCCAACTTGCGGCTTCGGCGGCTGCGGCGGCGGCGGCGGGATCGACGGCAGTGGCGGCTGTGGCGGCGGAAGCTCGATCCCACTACGGAGTTTTTGGAGTTTGGTAACCGCTTCTTTCATGTTGCGCACGTTGTCCGTGCTGGTAGGAGTAAAAATACTGGAATCAGGATTAACTTCTACGGTGATTTGAGTGGTCCTAGTCTTAGCGGAAGGGCCGCGTGCAGGCGCGGGCGGCGCAGCAGCTAGGCCGCGGACGCTGGTGATAGTGAGCTTCGCAGGCCCGCCACTGCGGGTTGCCTTGCGGCCCGCTGCCGCAGACTTGCATTCTTCGTCGAGTTGTCGATCTTTGGTAGCTTTTACAGTCTTGGAACTGCTCGCTTTTTGAGAAGATGTATCTTTGCTGGTAATATTTTTGATTTTAATAGGCGTAATACGGTCCGATGATTTATCAATCGAACCGGATTTAGATACAGTAGCGCCCTCCTGAGGCGTTTCCTTCATGGCGTTATCACTACAGGTGGCTTTCTCTAATGTTTGTTTCGTACAATTACTTTTATTACTGTCATTAGTATTGGTTTCATTTGATTTTACGTTTCCTGAGGTTTTGTTACTTGGTGAAACCCTTAATTTTTCCTCCTTATTCCTTCCTTCGTCTTTATTAGGACCATCATTCCCTGGTATTTTTTCCTGCTTAGTATTTATATTGGCCAAGCCAGTGCCAGGTACTTTGTCCCCGGTGTCATTTTTATCCTGCGTTAATTTGTCATTGTCTGTTGACTTATTCGCAGTGACGGCTTCAGTAGGTTTATCTTTTTCCTTTCCCTTACAGGTCGTGGGAGTTATATTATCTAGCACAGCACATTCTGGCGATTGTTCTTTTTCAATACCGAATACTTTGCTAGGCGTGATGTTTCCAACTGCCGTATTTACTTCATTTGTCGAAGAACTTTCAGCACCATTTTGTTCCAATTTCAACAGCGCAGTATTGTTTAGTGATTTGTTACTTTTAGAACTTTTTACATGAAATACCGATTCAGAATCATGGGAACTTTTTTTCTTTTTCTCAGATTTTTTAAATACTTCGCTACTAGAAATAAATTTGTCAGGCTGAAGCGGAGATCCATCTTTGTCTATATCTGAGTTAGTCTTAGAGTTTTCTTTGCTTAATTTAGGGGTGGAGGCAGCGGTGGCCGAGGTCGAACCTGTCGCGATTGGGTCAGGCGACTCGCCTTCCGGTCCCGGCATTGGATCGTCCAGTTCGTCGTCGACGGCTTCTTTTACTTCTTGAAGCACAAAGTTGCTGCTACTAACTAATCGAACCTCACATTTTTTAACATCTTGTTGTTTGCGGTCGCTACTGAGACGCTTTTTAATTTTAGAGCAGCTGTCAGGCGCAGCAAGTTCTTTTGAATCATACCGTAGTCTTTTACGGGTATTATGAGGTCTGAAAAAAAAAAAATTATTAGAATTAACAGAGTGCCTAGAACTTGACGGTATATGGCAGAAGAAAGCCCCTTTCTATACCGGTAAAAAATATAGTCTTTATCTTTCTTATATCGTCGGTGATACTACAATACCGCGTAACTAACGAATTCAATAAGTTGCAAAATGTAGGTTTCTAACTTCCTTGCTAAGGTGTATTTTGCACCTTATTTAATTTGTTCATTACGCGGCTATGACATATACACGAGGACCCCGCGCATTAGCGCGCAAAACACGGCGCGGCATAATTGTGTTTAGGAATGGCGGTATAAGCACACGTCTTCCCTTAATCGTCTGTTGGTCGCAAAGCCGTAAGGATGCCGAAGTGTGTCATAAAACAGTGCCGATAATGATACCCTAAGGACTCAAAAAAAACTGGTGTGACTTACCACCGGTAACGTAATATTATTAACCTACACACATATCATAAGTCCGCTATTATGCGTTCAAAACCCATAGGAAATGACCTGCATTACCTGTGGTAGTAGGTGACAACGATGACAGCCGTTAATTTTGGAAGATGTTCCAAATTTGGATCTCATTGCCTTACAATATTCGATAACGTAATTTCAAAATTACGTTACAGCTGTCATCGCTGTCAGCTACTGCCACAGATACTGGTAATTTGCCTTTCGGCTTCTGAACCCATCTTAGAGTACATATAATATGTGTGTAGATAAAGTATTGTACGCGACTCTCCGTAATTAGCATTACGCAACCGTCACGTAAACTACTATTATCTACACTCATATCTTATGTCCTTTATTATGCGTTCAAAACCCGTAGGCAATGACCAGCATTACCTGTGGTAGTAGGTGTCAGCGATGACGGCTGTTAATTTTGGAAGATGTTCCAGATTTGGATCTCATTACATTACAATATTCGATAACGTAATTTCAAAATTACGTTACAGCTGTCATCGCTGTCACGTACTGCATTAAAACATTGATGTGATCTTATTATGATAACCGCACTCGTGTATTAATGCCTCTTATTATGCACCAGAAACTTCTATTACGAAAGATAACATGCGATTTTTTTAAAGAATGTAATAAAACTAATTTTCAATAAGTATCATGAATGATTGACATCTACTGTCAAGTATTCCCATGTGTTTCTCTCACGCACGTTAGAGAGAAACAAGAGACAAGACGTGACAACAACATAGTCAGAAAAGAAAACATAGACTAGCTCTTTTTGGATTCCGTAGTAGTGTTGTTTTAGCTTTCCTGTAAGTTTTTTAAGATTTCCTTAAGAAAGACCCGAATTATTTTTCATTTTTTTTTAAATCAAGCGTCATTAGATCAGATTATTTTCTTGAATCTGATGTTTATTTCGCCTCTAAAGAATATAAGCGTTTAAAACGTTACAACCCGTCCAATTACTGTTTGCCGGTTATTTTATGTCGTCACAGCGTCAGTCTGCAGAAAACCTCAGTAGGATGAATTTTATTTGTTGTCTTCCATCAAATATTAATTACAGTTGTAGTAAAGTTTTTGTTTAAGTATATTTAGCTAACGGTTTTTTTGAAGTATGGACAGTTGATATGTTTGCGGTTACAGAAAGATTAATAAAAATTGGTTTATATTTACGGGTAGTTTCACTCTCTGGCCCCCAAAATATCGTTTACTAGTTACTATAATAAAAAGTTAAGCTACATTAGCTATCCACATAATTCAAGAGCTGCGTATCCACTAGAGGCAGCCTCGGGTCCAGCGGCTGCCTCGCCACGTGGAGATGCTGCTTCAACCTGCGGCACGCCGCGACAAGAGGCAAATTCGTCGCCGCGAGCCGAGCCATATTTAGTCGGTTTTTTGGCCGTGCTCAAAGGAGCCTCAGTCCAAGCCGTGCATTTCATGGAGACGGGCGTGTAAACTGCGCACATTGCGGATCAAGTTGACGCGACTCGCTTCGAGGTGATCCTCTGTTTGCCTCAAGTCGAGGCTGCTCGGCCTGAGTCTGCTCAAATGGATACAGGGCTAAGCGTCTTTTGCGCCATTATTACCTATAATTATTATTACTCGTTCGCTTAACAGCAACGTTACGCAACTACCCGTTTGTGCCCATTGAGTGAGCTTATTAGGGTTATGTTTTTCCTCTTGAGGTTCGGAATCCTAAAATTAACAGCCCGTTTCTACTCTACCGCTACCTTGTTCCAGTCAGCTTCTAAAATCAACATAGAAGCTGCGACAGTTTTATACATTACTGGTTAATGACCGACGACATTTTAAAGGACTGGTGTGTCAACGGTTATGCATAGACAAAAGCAAGTCGAAGAAAGTCGTGGGTTTTTTGTTGCATGACGTGATTTCTCCATGAGTATAGAACGCCATTGTTACGCGGTAAACCCGTACCACCGACGATATGTTAATATTGACTTGGCTCACGAGGTGACCGCCATGTGGGATGTTGAGTCCACGATCATTGTCCCGATAGTTGTTTCGGCAAACGGTCTTATACCGAAGAGTCTCGACCCACACCTCAAGACTCTCACTAGATGGCTGGATCAATGCCCAGATACAGAAGATAAAAGATAAAAAAAGATAAATTAAGTAATAACCCTCCTTGGAGCAGGCGGGTAGTAGGTAATAGGATCTCCGAAGGCGTCTATGACCCGGGATGACAGGGAATTATGAAACCTATTATATCAGCTGACCAGGGTCCCATGTTGTCCACTGCAAGAAGCACAAATTCGTAATCATTTAATATTGATGAATATTATCAGCGTTTGAGGGCTCGGTGCTGATCCGCTGCTGCACCGGCCTAATTACGGGTCGACTGGATGTAGGAAAGGGCAAACGGTCAACCCAGGTCGCGTGCCACACCAGGGCCCTACCCAGTATCCACAGCATCAATGTGGCTCCGTCTGGTCGCTAGCCGCCCTCCCTAACCATACCTGCGGATTCCAGTATGGCTGGTACAGATGCGATGGCAAGCGCACGATGGCTCAGATCATTAATGGTGCCATTGGTGCCATGGTGGTACAAACAGGAAAGGCCATGTCGTGTCAGTTCATTCAACTCCTTGCTGCAGGCACAAGTATCAGGGTCACAGGTCCTAGCTCCAAGCCGCAAGCTTATTGCTATGCGAAAGCAGCTTTGGTCCAATATTGTGCCTACATTTTAAGAAGGAAGGACGTGGAGCCAGTGAACCGATTCGCCTGTTGAGACAACGAGGAGACGGGCGCGATCTGAATCGTCTGGAGTATTTTCTAGGAGGGACGCATGAATTAATGTAAGATGAGGTTTATCCCATGTTCTTTGGATATGCCTATTAATTGGCATCTGTGGGAGATTTAAAATTATACTTACGAGGCATCGAACCATAAGTGATGGACAGGAAAGCCGGTAGTGCCCACCAAATCCACCGTAACGAATTGGGAGAACCACTGGAGATCATGGCCTTAAACTAAAATAAATGTTTAATAGTTTATAGAGATAGTTGATTAAGAGTAGTCAATAGCAGCCATGATGTCTGGGCATTTCCAAATTGGACAACCGCGTAGGGAATACTAAAATTTTGGAGAGAAAAGACAAGACAATATGGGGATTTATTTCGTACTAAAGGTTAGAAGTATTTTTAAAAGGTTTTAATGAACAATTTACGGCAAGGCTGATGGTATTCGTCAAAATTGGTGAACCTAAAAGTGTAAAAGATGAATTTAGATGGACCGAAATCTTGGGTGAAGCTGCATTAAAATTCATGTTACAATTTTTTTTCTGAAGAAAGTTTGAGCAGGTAATTCTATTTCGCACTTTGTAAACTTTAATGAAAGGCCAATATTCTAAAATCTGCTCATGATAGTTTGAAGATCTTATAGTACAGTTGAGGCGTTCCCGCCAAGGGCATCGTCATCAATGTACCACAGATTGGATTAAGAATTTATATCTGTAATAATTGGATGGATGAATGACGGGCTCCAGCGGGTCTCCCTGTTAGCAACAGCAACCCATGCAATGATTTTGTCACCGAAAAGTAATTTTGATGGTGATCTGTACCATAGCCACCAATAGCACAATATTCTGGAAAATCTCTTTTTCCTTTCAGGTCTTTAATGTTAATTAGTTTAGGGATTGACAGCAGGAACTTTTTAAAAGGTGTTCTGAAAAAAACATGCTCATAGAGGTTTGTCTCAAAATGATACAATTTTTTTCTTAATTTGGAATATATCTTTCAATTATTTCAATTGAGAATAAAAACAAATTTCTGCTACTGGCTAAATAGCTTAAACGCCACAGCTTTTGCTACGTAATGCGGTTACAAACAAAATGAAGTCATTCCGCCCACTAGTCCAAAGCGGGCGTAGCAAACGCAGTAAAAAAGAATAAAATATATAGATAAAAATAGTATGCTTTTGAAACCAACTTGGCTGAAAATAACTAAAATTTGTGATTCCGAAACTTAACGTCTAATCCTCAATAACGTAGAATGTACTGGTGCACAGTATCATTTCAAAATATCAACACTTGTAAATCCATACTTTTGTATAAGTGTACTCTTTGTTTTTCTGTGTATCTATGGCATTGTAGTTCCCAAACGGATGGACAAATTGACGCGGTTTGATCAAAATCGGTTAGGTCGTTTGAGCTCGGCCCTTATGCCCAAACGACTTGGACATAAGATTAGCTTGGAGCTTGGGTATTATCTCAAGAAGTATTTACAGTGTACAAATGAACTGGAGCTTTTTTAAGAAATAACATGAGAAAGGGATAAACTCTTAACCATTGTTTAATAGGAAGTGTCTTAAAAATCATTCATGTAGACATTTTTAATGCAACTACAGAAAAAGATTACAGCAGTAGTCACAAAATTTGTCTTATTAAATCTATTACCGATCGCTTATTGCCTGTCCGTTTTCATCACAATTATACACCGTGCCCCGGGACGTACCTGAAGTATTTTAAGAACGGATTCCTGAGGTTATAAGGAGTTCAAAATGTTATATTAACAGAGGTCTTATTCAGCATTTATATAAATTTTTTTGTACAAAGTTATTATTTCAAGCAATTATTATTAGTTATTAGTTATTTGCACTTCAACCCTATGGGATCTTTTCTGTAATTACCCCTCTTTTAGCGATTATTGCAATGCACCCTCCACCCCTCCCAGAAAGCGGATAGTGGAGTGCAATGGCAGTGCCTTGAAGTCGTTTGGTACACTTACAAACAAAAATAAACAAAATGGAATAAAGCAAAGTAATATGAAGGTTTTTTTAAATACCGGTTAAGGCAAAAATGTAACAAAGGTGAATTTGGTGTAACTTTCATTTATAGGCTATATATAATCTTACTTATTTACAACAAAAGTAAACACATTAATGCAAATTGTTTGTTTTACTATATTAAACTAAACTCATCAAAGTACCTAGGGATATTTTTTATCCCTGGACAGTTTTGAACATTTCAATATAGGCATATTACTACTGAGTCAAAACATCAAATTTGTCTTGGGATACTGAGTATCCCAAGACTTTTTTGGTGTGTATTAAACAACACCTAATCTGTTTAATTTCGAGAAATTACGATATGGGTTTATATGTTCCATTATTCAACCACTATCAGTTCTGTTATATTTTTGCCTGAAGCGATATTTGATATTTTTGATATTTCGGAAGTGCAAAGTAATATAAGTTAATAAATGAATTATAAAAAGTAGTATAAGTTATTTTTAAATAATAGTTAATAAATGAATCAAAATGCATATAACGGGTTGGCTTAAAGTAATGAGAATTACGTTTTTTTTTTTATTAAATCACTTGCTTGTTAGAGTTATATAGCTTTTTATTATATCAAAATAAACTAAATTCAGTATGATAATCAATCATTACAATATAGCGAAAGGTCCCCCATCTTCAATTTTTCGTAGCTTTCTTCTTACCGTTTTCATCATACGTTGGACGACATATATTTTTTCATTTCTTAGTTAATTAGTTGTTTTTGTACCCTGCGCTTCAACTGAGTCTGTGATTTCGCTTCCCGCCCCACACTGTAAACTAGTCTACTGAGAATTACCAAAAAATCCTCCATTGGATGAGCTATAGGGACGTTCGGAGGGTTTGAATCCTTCGGTATGAAGTGAACGTCACGCTCTTTTAGTCAATTCTGGGTGCTCCCTGCATAGTGATACTTTCTTTGCAACTTCCTGCACTTCTTTGGAATTTCTTCAAGCTGTTTGTCGGAATATTTGGGTGCTTTTTGACGCTTTAAGTGTTGAACATTGTATTTCTTTAAAATATTCCTTACTCAGCCAAGGGAAACATCATATTTTACAGCTAACTTATCTGGGACTCACCCACTTTGTTCTGTGCAAACTTTGCCACTTTCCTCCGGCCTCGATCATTAAGAATGGGTGGTCTTCCCGTTTTTGGTAAATCTTTATTCCTAATATCAAGTTCCACCGCTAGATCAGACATTAAATTGCAAATGGAGGTACATTTCAGCTTTGAAGTGAGAGACCACTTCAGATTTTTCACGCTGTCCAAACCGGCGCTAAACACGTTTACGTAATAACTTCCTCGCGGTATTTTTTTATTAAACCAGCTAATCTTTTTTTCCTTTTTAACAATATTGACATATTTTCTATTTATTATAGCTGTCAAAATTATTTTTGTATTTTTTTTATTGCCTTCTATTGTCAATTGAATACCTTCTCATTACTTTAAGCCAACCCGTTATGTTAGTATTTTTGTTTAATGTACAATGTCACATCATAATATTTTTCAAAAAAATCATTGTTGCGCGAACGACAAATGTTGAATTGCCTAACCTACCGGTAAAAATTTATCTCTTCCACAAAAACAGCTTACAAAACAAGCTTGTTAATATTTCTTTCTACCAAGTAAAATTTACAAACGATTTTTTTTTTAATTGTATTCTCGGGGGTGAAGTTTCGGTGGGGTATCATTTAATACACTCTCTATTCTATACTCCACATACTAATGAAAAAAAATGCTGTTTTTAATTCGTGCAAGGTTGGCCTTATTTTTGGTTTCATTTCCCCGGGCTATTAATTGTTGCGAGCTTTAGTATCAATTTCACCATAAATTTAATCAATGTTAAACAACTGTTAGTTCATACATTTTTACAGCTCTTAACGCTCTAATCGTCTATTAAGTTGTTAAAAACGTTTGGTGAAATTGATACTTAAATTCGTTGATGGTCCGCGTATTTATCCGCATGATTTAATAGATGTACTCGTAATATGGCTGTACAGTGGCCATCAGATATATTGTAGCGGGCGAGGTACTCAAATATTTCGGAGCAGCATTACTTTTCAATAAATTCGTTATACTAGTTATGGTCACTAACACCAGAACATGCAATTTGTCATAAATATAAGAGCAGCGACTTTTCAATAAATTCGGAACATATAACGAGGTAAAAATATCAGAAACCACAAAACGTCAAAGGTATCTACGCACTCAGGGTGATCATAAAGATCGGAACATTTATGGAAAATATACCTTAAGTCTGTATCACACAGTTTAAATTCGTTACTATAATTATTATGCATGTCGATCTTTGGCATAACGTATTTATGTTTTGTTTGGAATTCGAATCTAGATTTGACATGCATAATAATTATAGTAACGAATTTAAACTGTGTGATACAGACTTAAGGTATATTTTCCATAAATGTTCCGATCTTTATGACCACCCTGACTGCGTAGATACCTTTGACGTTCTGTGCTTTCTGATATTTTTACCTCGTTATATGTTCCGAATTTATTGAAAAGTCGCTGCTCTTATATTTATTACAAATTGCATGTTCTGATGTTATTGACCATAACTAGTATAACGAATTTATTGAAAAGTAATGCTGCTCCGAAATATTTGAGTACCTCGCCCGCTACAATATATCTGATGGCGACTGTACGCGCCTATGGCGCCAAATGAACAATGATGACCGATGTTGGTATCAGTGGCGGTATACCTACCCACTTCACCACCTTTGTAGTAGTGGCGAGTGATTTGGCCTCAATTGCCCTGGACCCCACCAAATACATGTTAAGATTAGCAAAGCTTTGTGTAATTGTGAGTGGGCCACCTTTGAGTTGGAAGGCCCCTGCCATATTCAGGGCACCTGCAGCGACTGCGCTACCGAAGTAAGCTAATGGGTTAGCAAGTCCTCAAATGAGACATTGCTTAAATTACATTGTTTCCGATCGTTTTCTGTGTAACGGAGTTTTTAGGTCTAATAGCCCTACGTATTAACTCTAATTGTAAGTTGCATCTCTTTCCTGGCAATCGATTATTTCCTAGTTTCTCCATCACCCCTTCAAAGCTCGTGCAAACCCTTTTTCTTACTGTCTTGCTTGGTCCATGGTAGAGCCATGTGGCATTAACATGATTTCTTCTCTTCATCTCTACATCTATGTACCTACTTGTTCGCAATCGTCTATCGCTTCCGCTGTCACCGAAAACTCAAAGTCGAGGTCAGAACATAATCTTAACCATTCATGTTACTTGCAAAGAGCACATATTACTCAATAACTGTATAATTATTATGTACGAGGGGTGGCTGAAAAGTAATCTACCTAAGTATGAAGTAAAAGACTGACATGGCTAGTTTATTTTTTATTTTTCAATATAGTCTCCTGCAAGAGAAATGCACTTATTGCATTTGTCATAAAGTGACATTAGACCGTTAAAATAATATTCTTTTGTTTTCTCGTCAAAATGATCATTTACGGCGGACTTCATGTCTTCGTCAGTCGAGAATCGTCGCCCTCTTAGATCTTTTTTTAACAGCCTGAATAAAAAGTAGTCGCAGGGGGCTAGATCTGGACTATAAGGTGGATGATCCAGCTGATTGAAGCCATTTGCACTCATAGCTGCCTTCACTACTCGAGCGGTGTGCACTGGGGCGTTGTCGTGCAATGTTAGAACTCCTTTGCCCAGTTTGCCTCGTCGTTTCTCTTTTATTTTTTCCCGGAGCTGAATTAACAAGTTAGCATAGTAATTAGCATTCATTGTAGTATTTTTGGGTAAATAGTCTATCAACAAAATTCCATCGACATCCCAAAAAATTGTGGCCATGAGTTTGCCTGCTGATGGACGGACTTTAAACTTGCGAGGAGGCGTCTCTCCCTTAAATATCCATTGCATAGATTCCTGTTTGCTTTCAGGATCCCATTGGCGAATCCATGTTTCGTCACAAGTCACTATTTTAGAAATAGTTTCTTCCTCCATACCTTTGCTCATTTCTAAAAATGCCTTACAACACTGGACACGTCGATCCTTATCAAATGGAGTCAGCATTCTGGGCATCCAACGAGCACTGACCTTTGACATTACCAAATACTCATGAATAATTTGGTGCACCCTTTCTTTACTAATGCCAATGTCTCTTGCAATCTCCCACTGTTTTATACGTCGGTCTTCCATAATAAGTTTTTTGATACTGGCCACGTTTTCATCAGTAACCGCGGAAACCGGCCTTCCACTGCGATGATCGTCTTCAAGGCTCTCGCGGCCATTTTTAAATTGCTTCGACCAAAACTTTACAATGAATTCGGAAGGACAAGAGTCACCAAACACCGCTAACATGCGTTGTCTGATTTGCGATGGAGTATTACCCTCCTTAGTGAGGAATTTAATAACCGCACGTTGCTCAATTTTAACCATTTTACTTTTTTTTTCCGACATGTTCACTGCTCAGAGCTACCAATTCGAATCGAAGCGTAATAAACAAAAGAATGACGGCAATTTTAAAAAAAGAATAAATAGCCAATACGATACCATAGTGGCCAGTAACATTTTTTTATTATATATAGACAAAAGAGATTACTTTTCAGCCACCCCTCGTATATATATTTGAATGTACTGTTAATTATTATTGCTCACTTGTCTATCGCATTTATTATTATCGCCTGTAATGGTAGATTTAAATTATTTACTAAATAAACAAATATTAAAGAAAAAACGTAATGGAAACTATACAAAGTTATTAGGCGAGATAAATACTCAGCACGCTTCTTACGACGAATAGAAATCTAAAGCCGGAATTCCACTGCAGCGCACGCTAAGCACGCACAAGTTACACTCGTGAGCCGTGTGGTCCATTGGTCTAGCTACGTGTCACCATTTCCACAGCAACAGATGCACGCGCACTCTATACTTGCTGCTTGCGTGGATCCATTGGTCTAGCTGCTTGTATCAACATTTCCACGGCAAAACACGCACACGCTATAGGTACATGCTAGCTGCGTGTGCCTTATGCTGCATGGGCACTCCTACGAGTGTAACTCAACCATGCGTCGGATTTAAATTTCGACTTAATGATGTCTACAAGTAAACGTGTCTCGTAACATACATATTTTGTCATCTGAGCTACGCCCAAGTTCGATAAAAAAGAGATTCGTAAATGGAACTTTATTAAATTAATAAAATTAGAAACGAAATCTAGTATCATTTTACACGGATAAACATTGGTAGGCTACCTATTTACCGTCGTTAAGTACAAATGGAAAATCGACAGTTTGAAATTATACGCCAATCCAGAAAAAAATACAATTTAAAATACATCAAAAAGAAAATTTGTCCATCCTGAAACTATTATATAAAGGGAAGTAATTAAATGGTCAGCCGTTATTCAAATTGATTCGCAAAAAAAGAAGGAATTTACTCATTTGGGCAGCATACAAAGATTTGGCTGGCAATAAATAAAAATCGGGCTGCAACTCTTGTTCAGCAAACAATTTACAAACGGTTAACATTTTAAACAATATCAATCTGCTTCTTTGGTCATCTGTCTGCCTAATAAACAGTCGAGCGGCAAAATAATTACTTGGGCAGCAAGATTTTACAATTGGTCAACAGAGAAAACATGTCTGTAAGCAGTTTAATTGAGAGGTGTGCATATTAAAATAATGGTTATCTATATAAATAAGTGGATTGCGTTTAGTTTGAAAAATCAGCAGTGTTCGTTATTTCCGGGCGGAGCGAACTCAGACCACGTGATGCGAGCACCCAAGCTTTGGTATTTTTGAGGCTAGTAGTAATTACAAGTTACATTTTGTCACACAAATTTAGGAATCACAATCACACCCTAGATTAACCAAAATTTGTATCATAAATATGAGGTAGGTTAGGTTAGGTTCGTTTTTATATCAGGCCCGGAGGGCCAGAACAACCCAGAAATAGGAGCTCCGCGTTAGCGGATCTCCGTCGACTCTGTTAAATTTGTAAATTTGATGGTGGGTTTGGCATATGTGCGTTGCCGGCACGGCAGTAAATTTGCCACCTTTTTTTTGATGGACAACATGAAATATTTTGCTTACCTACTGATTGCTTACCAAAATTTGATTAACTGTGGATCGCTCAATGCAGCTCAAATATTTAATTTGCTGACCAAAATGATTTAGAGCAGTTCAGTATATTATTAATTGCAGACAGATTTATAAATGTTTGCTATCCATTCGTTGCTTACTAACTAGCTATTTTGGCTGACCAAATACATATTTCTGTTCACCAAAATAAGAATATTTTGCTGATCGATTAAATGATACCCTTATATAAAATTTAAAAACCAGAACGGGATAAAAAACGAAGGAAGAACCGAAATGGCGCCTTACAAATTTTAAGAACTTTGTTGACACGTTTCTCGCAAACAACGCACGTACCTAACCTAAGAATAAACGATTGAAATCAATTTTCTAGACATGAGAATAGAACAAGAGCATAAAATTTACCGGTTTCGCTGCGTATTTTTTCTACAATCACGTAACGAAATCTCGATAACATTGACAATTTGAACCGTCGGCCATTGTTCGGAAATGTTTCGGCTAACGTTCGGATCGGTCTCGCTTAATACCTTACGTTTAAGTAGACGCATTTGGTCTCTAATAATACCTTTGGCTATAGAAACTTAGTTTCTTTAATCATTAAATAATACCTTAAGTACCATTTTCAGCATACGATGTAACCACTTAACGGACGATTAGAGCGTTAACAGCTGTCAAAATGTATAACCTAACAGTCGATTAACATTGATTAAATTTAACATCGTTTGGTGAAATTGGTACTAAGCCCTGCTTAGACTGTAAAACCAAGGTTTGTGATTAAGGCCGGCCGCATACATATTTACGTTTTCCGTATTCGTTTCCCGAATGCGGAATTCCGATTTGGAATTCCGTGAGACTAGCGCACACATTTGTTTTTATTTATTCGGAATTTATACTATCAGTACGGATAGTGATAGCGTGGTGAAAGCACGACGATGGAGGACGACGATTTATTAGCAATAAAATAAATAAAATGCATTTATTTCAGACCACGGAATCCATATATTGTTAGTATTACACACAGAACTTAAATAACTATGTTAGTACCTAAAATTGCATGTATACGAAAATACGTCCGATGCGCGCGGCAACCGGCGCGATACTGGATCGAAATTTCCGAATGAGCACAATCAAAATGTATGGAAGCCCCGCGTTCCGCATGACGTCATTAGGTTTTTTCCGCATGACGTCGCTAGGTTTCTCCGAACGCACCGGCTTGCATTCGGAACGTACGTACGGAATTTGTTCCATTCGGAAAAAAACGAATGTGCGCGGCAGTAAATGTATTTTACATTGATTCCATGCCTTCAGATGTCTGAATGCGGAAAACGTATTCGGAAAACGTATCTGAAAACTTATTCATACACGCGGGTGGAGCCGCGGGCACGTCTAGTAACGTCTAAAATGGAATCACGTCCCATGGTAAAATTGTTCAATTTGACATAGGTCGAAAAAAATACGTCTATTAGTACATATTTATGTACACTCAGAAATATGATCAATTGCAAATACGTCCTACCTGAAATATGTACATGTGTGTTAGTACAAACCCTAAAGAAAAACAACAAATAGTAAAAACCGGTCAAGTGTGTTAGGCTCACGCTATTTTTTTATTTGGTAGAGACTAACCAGTCAAATCTAAATTTAATAATAGTAACCGTACGGCGGTACGGAACCCTCGGTGCACGAGTCGGACTCGCGTTTTACCAGTATGCTAAACCTACGAAACTTGGGAATTGTGAAGTTTAGATGTTGGTACACATCAAAAAAAGGGATTTTGTGCCACCGAAGGAACTCGTCATACAGGATGTTAATATTTTTAAAATAGTTAGGGACCTCTTGTTTTTTACTATAAGTAATTGGATTTGAAGAAAAAAGTATTACAGTTAATTTTGTGGAGTAGCCCCTTAGGGGACAGTACATAGTGTTCTCTACTTAAAGCATCGTTTGGACATTTAGGCCTTCAGGCTGTATTTCAAAGGCCATCCTGCTAACCCTTTCTTAATAAATTGAAAAGGCACGCAATGACCTGGGGACTTATAATGGTTACTTTTACTTTCGACATAAACCATTTTTATCACGAATTCATCGAAAAATTATAACTGCCGACATAATTTATAATCAACACGGTACAAAAACTCTTCTTGTACAGTTAACAACTTTAATTATTGAGTCGAATGCCGCAGTAACGATTGTTAAAACGTGGCCATAGCCACCCCATTAAAACGAACAATATTATACAACGTGTTACAAAATACCCCGTAAAAAATATAATAAATTATCAATGCCAAAACTATTGTCAACCCTAGTAAGCTGTCATGTCAGAGAACCGGAGTTAGCATAGATTATTTTAACAGAGAGGCCTACCTACCTATTTTAATAATTGTCAACTTTAATGGGTTTTCTGTTTTCGTCCATAAAGGTTTGCTATCTCAATACTAGGATGTTATTTTGCTTAAGTACTGGCTTCAAAAAACGTTAAGACGGAAAAATGTTATGCCGTCAATTTGAAATCTTCTTATCGATATTCTACAATTGTTTCGTGTTTTTTCCAACATTTTTGCAAAATGAAGATGTTTTCTAACACGGAATGTAACGATATGATGTTGTGCATAGGCCATGAAGATAGCAATTTAAATCGTGCTCGCGAAGCAAACTGTATCAGCAACTATTTATCGATGGAAGACCCCTGCTGAACAGCGACTGCTACCTTCGTACAAGTGGTGTCAACATGTCAAGACGCCTACATTCCCTAGGCTCTTTTCATCGGTCTACTGGAAGTGGACGTCCAAGGCCTAAGCACAGTCGATGCCAGGCAGGCCGAATTAGTGTTAGAGCATTTGAAGATGAGCGTTTGGGCTCGCGAGAATCCACACGCTTCACGGCAGCGCAGATTAGCTAAAAATGTACATAAACATTCTGCGTAGTTTACTCTTTAATTTTACTGAAACAGATTAGGGCGGTAAGTCATACAATGATACTACGGTTCTCAAAAATTGTAAATGGGCTCGTAATAAAATTCGAGATTACAATATTTATATTACATCTTATAGTTACAGATTCTGATTAAAGATCATTTGATACGAGAAGTTATAAGCAAATGAATGTAAAGATTATGAAATTTTAACATTATATTTCTGATCAAATGAGCGTATTTCGTATTCGATGTTTGTCATTCGAGCGATCTATGGCTAATATATAGGGTGTCCTGTTTTTGAGGTACAAAACCAACTTTGGCGAGCCTTTGTTCGATATGCAGGTTGATTTTGGACCTTTAAATAAAGCTTGTTAAATACAAATGCACGTAGCTATACATAGCTTATGTAAATATAGTCTGTGACATGACTCTGTAATCGTCTAAGTATTCGTCTTTACTCGTTTGATCTCGAAAATTCATAAGTCTGCTATTGTAGAGTTTCAAAGTGACTCAACAATTAAAGTTGTTGACTGTACCATACCAACCGTAAAAGCTGTAGCGAATTGCATAATGGCTACCGATGTTTGGACTTATTATAATTACTGCTCACTTTTCTCTCTCTGGTGAGTGTTCCTCCATTTTTGTAGTTGTCTCCATTAGTGAAGCCTCCGTATCACTAGCGTCATCTCTGTTAAAAAAACAAGACTGTTTTATTTTTACTCTGGACAAACGCAGCCGCTATCGCGTTGCTTATTTTGATGTATGAAAGTAAATGTAGGTTAACGCACTTTGGTACCATGAAAGGCCATAAGTTTAATTCAGGACCACATGGAAAATGGTATAAGTCATTCTATTAAAACTTTAGGAAAACTCGAATTAGAGTTTTGTATGGCAAAAAGTGTTACGCCTTTGAGTAGAGCTTTTGCCAATCGGCGTAGGTTCTATACAAGTCAAGCCGAGTTTAAATCACCAGATAGCCAATCATTACTCCTCAGCAGGGGAGAGCAGTCAAAGTATTTAACTCCCAGGAGAAAGACCCAGCAGATATATAAATGCTAGGTCAAGTTTAGTATCGGTTTAAGGTAAAATAAAAATGGCCAATCTATCCCTCATATCAGTAATGTAGGAATTCATTTCATCGAAGTAATATTTTAAAAAAAACTTTAAGAAATTACATATTTGGACCGTTTTCAAAAAAAGTGTACATAGTTAAGAGCTATAATTAAGATACGGTAACTTAAGTCAGTTGAGTCACGAACTATACCGTTATAAAACAAATGGTGGTATCTCAGGCAAAACTCCATATTAGTAACGGGTGAAGTTTGAATCTGCTTCGTTTATTGAATTTGAGATACCTCCAATTGGCTTATGAGGGCATTATACAGGGTGTATTGCAAGTCGTGTGCCAAATGAATAGGGTGGGTAGCTAGGGTCACTTGCAACACGGTTTGGGCCAATTAACACTCATCCTACCCACGGAGTTTTTTTAATTATTTTTTTAAAATCTCTTTATCTTCCAAAAGTTAACCATTTTGTTTACATATCTTTTTTTTTAATGTGATAGCACAAAAGTATTTTTTTTTTATCTTTAATGTATGCGTATTCTAATAAAATGTAACTTTTATTCATGTAGTAAACAAATAAAAAAATATTAGCTGACAAAGTGTAAAGGACAGAAAATAAAAATCCTCACGTTCACGTATGTAGCCATGTCAATAAATGTCGATAACAGCAATAAAATTAAAATAATCCCTATCTCTGTTTATTTACATGTTTTCCCGTACCTATCGGATACTTAGTTATTCAAATAAATTAATACTATTATTAGGTTTTTAATCATTTTAGATGACTATTTTATGTTTTTTTATCATTAGTAAAAAAAAAATAGTCTCAATTCATTTATCTGATCGAATCTTACTTTCAAGTAAGTAGGTAGTTTCAAAGAAGTACTGGGTAATGTAAACCACCATTTTAGATTGAAACCATATTTTGCCGAACAACTGAACGTGATTCTAGACATGTGGTATACTGTAAGAATAGTCAGGAGCTGAAGAAGTTTTTATGATGTTGGAAGATCTGAGGAGCTTCTATTTTTTTTAAATCGTGCCATAACATTGACCATGACGATTTTTATTTTATATCCTTCACACTTTGTCAGCTAATATTTTTTTTATTTGTTACTACATGAATAAATGTAACATTTCATTAGAATACGCATACATTAGAGATAAAAAAAATATAAGTACTTTTGTGCTATCACATTTAAAAAAAAAAGATAGGTAAACAAAATGGTTAACTTTTGGAAGATACCGAGATTTTTTTTCAAAAAAAAATTATCTCTCCGTGGGTATGATGAGTGTTAATTTGCCCAAAACGTGTTGCAAGTGACCCTAGCTACCCACCCTATTCATTTGGCACACGACTTGCAATACACCCTGTATAAATGAATGATTAATTTTTGTGACTCACCTGACTAAAATTACAGTTTCTTAATTGTAGTCCTTAACTATGTACACTTTTTTTGAAATCCGCCCATTTGCCCTTCTATTCTCAGATTTTTATATAAAATTCTATATAACACGTTCCCAGCGCGTGCTTTATGCGTGCGCGTGATATAGTTGACGAAATATAATTTGCACCGATTCGTCTTGGAAGCGCTACTTATAAAAATTATATTTCGTCAACTATAACATGCATTACGGTGGGTTTAGACCAAACGAGCGAATGCTCTAGAACATGTTTTGTCTTTATTTTTACAAAGAAAACATAAGAGATAACGCCATATAATTCTGGTTCGTTCGCTTGGTCTAAACCCACCCTTAATGGCACGCAATCCCCATCTTCTAGGAAATCTTAATGAGGTTTAAATTTGGAAAGGGGGTGTGCCTCTTACGAGGGCTGCCTTTTAAGTTCTGTCGTTTGCAAAACTCCCGTGATTATTTAAAAAAAAACTAGTATCATCTTAAAATATTTGAATTTAGAATTCAAAAACAAAAGAATGTCTCGAAATCGGCCGATTCGTTTTAGTACAGCGTCGGTTCAAAGTTGACAAGTCGGTTGTGAAAATGGAAATTTCGAAGGAAAATTTACGTGCGATAATCTAATATATAAAATTCTCGTGTCACAGTTTTCGTTGCCATACTCCTCCGAAACGGCTTGACCGATTTTGATGAAATTTTTTGTGCTTATCCGGTATCTATGAGAATCGGCCAACATCTATTTCTCATCCCCCTAAATGTTAGGGGTAGTCCACCCCTAAATTATTTATATGGCAAAACAACGTTTTCCGGGTCAGCTAGTATTTTACAACTTTAAAAGGGGTTTAACGCGTCTTCAGTGCTTTGAAGAGGTGACTACGGTTTTTAAAAATGAAGCACCATGCATCCGGACTGTGGAACGTTGGTATTTGGAATTTCAACGTGGTTGCTCTAGTCTTAGTGATAAGCATCGTGAAGGCCGACCAAAAACAGCTGTAACCCAGGAAAACATTGATGCTGTACGGCAACTGATCGTCGAAGATCGCCATGCGATATACCGCGAGATAGAAGCTTCATTAAGCATTTCAGGGACCAGTGTTCAAAATATATTGCATGATCACTTAGGTGTAAAAAAATTGATCTCACGCTGGATACCACATTTACTTAATGAAGACCAAAAAACGGCTCGCGTTAGATGGTGCCGCAAAACTCTGCGGCAATTCAACCGAGGAGACTCTAAACACGTTTATGACATTATCAGTGGTGACGAATCTTGGATATATGCCTACGATCCGGATTCTAAACAGCAGTCGACTGTTTGGGTGTTTCAAGATGAGCCAAAACCGACCAAAGTAATACGCTCACGGAGCACTTCGAAAAAAATGGTCGCCACGTTTGTAGCGAAAAGTGGCCACGTTGCGACCATCGTGCTCGAAGATCGTAAAACAGTTAATGATGTCTGGTATACCACTGTTTGTTTGCCAGAAGTTATCAGCGAGTTCCGAAAAAATAACCCAAGACGTCGTATAGTACTGCACCACGATAATGCTAGCTCGCACACCGCCCGGCAGACAAATGCGTTTTCAAAAGAACAAAACGTCGAAAATTTGGATCACCCGCCGTACAGTCCAGACTTAAGCCCTAATGACTTCTTCACTTTTCCAAAAATCAAGCAACGACTTCGTGGTCAACGGTACCGGACGCCTGAAGAAGCGGTTGAGGCATACAAAACGGCCATTTTGGAGACCCCGTCTTCGGAATGGAATAAGTGTTTCGAAAACTGGTTCGATCGAATGAAAAAGTGTATTACATATCACGGTGATTACTTTGAAAAACAATAAATACCATTTAACACTTAAATTGTCTTTAGTTTTTTCAAACGACAGAACTTAAAAGGCACCCCTCGTATGTGGTATCTCACGTATGTACCATATATGGGCCAAGCACAGTGAACCGGTTAAAAAAATCTCATCGATGGCTCTAAATGAGGTTAAAATAAACAATAGAGTACAGTCGAGTACAAAGATAAGTATTCACTTTTACACTTTAATCTAATGAAATAAGAACCGGAGGTGTATACATATCTTTGTAATAGACTATTAAAGGTAAATTTTAAAAAGGGGCTGGCACCATTCTTTCTTTATGGTCTTTATTTATTACGACTTGACGATAATTTTTTAAGCCAAATTGCTCACACGTAGCCATTTATTCGGACACTTCATAGCTTCCAAATTACTTACTTAAATCATTTTATTCGTTTTTTTATGTGAAAAAAGGAGGCAGACCCATAAACACCCGCAACACCAGAGGAATCGAACCGGTAAGGAGCCGAGACGATAGTTTAGGGTCTATATTGACTCCCATAACATTAATCTTTCGATTTGGTTTATCCATACCGTTGTTTTTTATAATCGTTGCTCGTCAATCTCGTCATGTTGTCTTTGGTAATTATTTCAATAGTCATAGTTTTCTTTCACCCCCTTTCATTAGTCATAACCAAACAACGGATTGACGGGGGCAAAAATGTACCAGTGCTAGTGATTCATTAAATGTCGACTAAGTTTATCGACATCAATAAAGAGCAATTTTTAATCATTATTATCATAAGTAATGGCCAAGTTTGAATACCTTTTAATTATGTGCAAACCTCTTTTATTTATACTAATCGCAACTATAAAGAACCGGTATCTGACATTGACTCTGGACTCGAGTCACTTTTGACAACCATTGAAATTACATTGAATAACAAATTCATTCAGTACAACAATATTCTTTAGTACTCCGACGAATTGAGAACCGTTTGGTTTTTTAAGTCAAAATGCCTCGAAAGAAAAAAGATCGTTTATCTTCATGGAAAGCTGATCATCTACACTAATATTATAGAGGAAAGATTTGATTTTTTGTTTGTTTGTTTGTTTATTTGTTTGTTTGACTTGAATAGGCTCCGAAACCACTAGACCTATTTGGAAAAAATTTTCACCATTAGAATCCTACATTATCCCTGATGAACATAGGCTATAGAATAATTTCCAAAATGTTAGGTATCCGTATGAATACTTCGATAATGTAACCCAAGGTGTGAAAAAAATACCAAAAAAAACCTTATATCGCGTACGCTGCGGAAACTATTGACAATAGAGCAAAGTGATGTACGTACTACAGTTTTATAGAAGATATCAATATCTATTAAAAATTCCGCGATACTATACGTCTAACTATTACAGTTATGTCACAATAAATACTTTTTCGTGTTAAAATATGCAATAGCAACGCCGGTAATATCTAGGCCCCATTATTCGTACCTTGGTTTTAATCTTTATCCAAATAAAACTAGGCTTCAAGGCTATACCAGTACCTGTAAATTACTTTTTGAATTATTCAAATCGGACATACCATTCAAAAGGTATCATGAGTGTAATAATTATCAAAGTTGAAATTAAAGAAACAGCCCTCTAAGTGACTAATTGGTTTAACTACAACAGAGAATAGATAGACACGTAAAAGTTGGCTAATGGTTCCTGGAAGCCCTTTGTTTCCCATAATTTTATTGGTCATAATGTCATTGTTGACATAATTATTGATAGTCATAATTTTTTATATGCTGAAATTATAAAATTTTCAGAAGTTCTGAAATATCTAACGTGTAGACAAGGCTAGGTTAGGTTAGGTTTGTTTTATAAAAATCCTGAAAAAGTAACAGTTTCTTCAAAAAATACGTTATGACTTGCGATTATTATGACCTAAAGCAAATGTGCTTTGCAAAAGCAATGACTAAAATAATTATGGCAGCCAATATAGACCTATGGTTCCTGTATAAATTGTGTAAATGAGTGTAACATCACGCCTATATTCCTCAGCAGAGCATCAAAGAGTGTATGTACAAACATACATACATACAAACATACATAGGTAGCTACATTAAATCACGCCTGTTTCACAGATGGGTAGGCAGATACCACTTCTTTCTTTTCATTTTCAAGAGTGTATATGATGATGAGAAATCTATTACTTAAGTATGTAAACATTTAATAACCTTAACCGAAACCATACATCTCTTCTCTAATCTCTTCTCTAAATAGTATAAAGTCACTTCGCGCCTGTCTGTATTTCTCCGCTAACTCCTAAACCACGCAACGGATTATGATACGGTTTTCACTGTCATTTAGAGAATTTATTCTAGGTGGTTTATACATAATATGTACATTTCATTAAGTTTTAATATAGTTGAGAAAACTCAATGTTTTTGGGCCCTTACATAGCTTACGCTGACTAAAACTTAAGAGATGTGTCAAAATAATGTACTGAAGAATTGTAGTTCTTTAAAAAACCTAGAGAAAAGTCCGCGATGCCATATGTCTACCTCCTAACATTGACTCACATTAACCATTTTAATGTTTATAATTTTATTATAAAATATTAGGTTATTAGCGAAGCTATTCTGTCCGATGCAGTATTTAACCTTATCCAGATAAATACGTTGGTTATTGTACTGACCTCATCTCGAGTCAAACTTTCAAACAAGAATTAAATTGTCTTTGGTATTTGACTGGTTAGAAAACGTGAGAGGCAGAGTGGGGTTGCGAGGGAGTGTTGACTTGGTTACCGACGGGCTTCTAAAAAATGTATTTCTTAAGATTTTTATTTGTTTTTTCTTAATAGTAATAGTGTTGGTTCTACGGATGTACTTCTTTAAAATAATGAAGTGTTGTGTGTATATTAGTGAAAATTAAATTAAGAGGTGATCTATAGGAATATTGAAAGGAGACGTTAGAAGGCTCTCGTAAGTTTTTCATGTAGACAAAGTCTGCTTAAAAAAGGTAAATATTGTAGTCCTACCGTTGATGGAAACAATTATCTATAAGAAATCATGTTCATGAGTAATTTGGTTAATGGTTTGAGAACAAGAAAAGTGAACTAGTGATTTCTCATAGGTATTTTAATTATTCATACATGTCTTATCATTTAGAATAGGGAAGCTTGAGGATGAGTGTTCTGGTTGAGGAGCTGAAAGACGAATGGAAGGGTGATAGTCATTGTCTAGAAGGGGTTCCGAATGGTGATAAATTTATAGTTGAGTGATTGTTGTGTTTCAGGGTATAATAACAGAGTAGGGAAAACTTTCGTAGTTCAGGGAATTTTAGTTGTAAACTTAACCTTTCTGTATTTTAATGCACTTCACGCGGGTGCATGTTCCTGTGAGCCCCGTCATCTGCTACGAAGGCTTTCAATCTGTTTGGAGAAGTTGTCTTGAGAGTTCGGGTTGAGGCTGCGCGTCCTTGACATCTCGTCGGGATCAGAAGCTAAATGTTGACTTTTTGTGGTTATTCGATAAGTGCATCGTTGCATTCAAAGTAGTAGTGCAGTTGGTTACGAATGACATTTGATGTCATCACATTCAAAATATTTTGAATTATTGAAGTTGTCATTGCAATTTTTGACAACAAGTTAATAAGATCATTCGTAGCAAAGCTGTCCTTGTTAGAACATGTTTATTTGAATATTTTTCTTTGATTTTGATTTTTTTTATTTACGATTATTTTCAAAATATTTTTGAGTTTCGAAATTTTATTTTTGAAAGGAACAATTTATTTTAAAAAAAACAGAACAATTTTTTAAAAAATAATTTCTTAGAAGCAAATCATATTGAGCTCAACAGTGATATACGTTGGTCGTCGGAAATCCAATCTAGTGATAAATTTCTTTGAATTATTTCTCGGGATTTTAATTCTATTACGAATTTTATAATAATTAAAAGGTAAATAACATTATTATTCATTTGGTATTCTTTTGTTAATTTTTTTTGAATCCAGGGAATTCAAAGGATTATTAATATTTCAAGACTGATTTAATTCGTTTGGATTTCCTTGTGTACAATTTTAGGATTCCATGTTCAATCTTCAGTTTATTTGGTAAACCTTTTCTAAATTTTCCCGTAATGTTTGGTTAAGATTATTTTATTTCTTTCGGCTCTTATATTGGGGATTACAGTTTATACTTGTGTCCTAGCAATCTAAATTACAATTTATTTCAATCTTTTCCTTTTAAGCTACGGATATTTCCAACATGTTCTATTCAAGTCGAAGGGGGTTTAGTGTCTTGGTGAAAGTTATCAGCGGGGCACAAACGTCGATGACATCTTACCGTCACTAAACATCTTGGACTAAGATAGCAAGCAGAATTACTGAACAGGGTATGCTCAGTATCCATACAGACTTCACAGACTGCTACAGTGTGTTGAAGGTTCAAAAAAAAAAAGGTTCAAAAGGTTCAAAGGTGGTAGCTTCTAAATTCATCTTGGGGAACCGGGGGTCAGATTTGAGTTGCGTCAAGAGTCGATCTCACCTCTGTTCGAAAGACGTTAGTTAGTTGAGGTGACTTGCTGGCTGGGTTTTTATGATCTCATGTTGGCAAGGATGCCTGCGAGTTTAGCTCGGCAACTGCTTTCTACTCCCGGCTATCATGTCGGTTCCTGGGGATTCGACTAAGCGAAGCGAAAGCTGAGCGTGTGGTATCGAGTGCCTTGACGGATTCGAAGGGGAGGAAACCTTCCATATTCTGGGTTTGCTTTGATATCTGTCACACTGGATTGCAGAAAACACACACATTTCGTCGTCCTGAAATATCCGAGGATGCAAGAGGGGTAGTTTAGGTCAATAGTCTCTCCATCTAAATTATTAGGAGATAAAATAAATCCTGCCTCTTGGAGTGACTATAATTTGTTGGGACCTCTGCTCTTTTGGTTACGAGAACCTACCTAGACTGACTTGGCGACGTAATGGAAACGCTCCCCAGACAAGCTTGAGGCAGGCTGGCAGAGTGTGACCAGTCCGGAGTCGAGCACATGAGTAAGAGCGGGGAGGGGCTCTGCTTTTACCAGAAACCATAGTCTTGTCATTCCAAAAACCTATTAACTGAAATTTCCTAATCGTTACTTTATTTCATCTAGTACAACTATTTGAGTTCCCTTATTCTTGAATATCTCTTTAATCAGAAGAATCTGTTATCCTTCAATCTCACCTTAGGAACTTAGAACTACTAAAACATTAAAAATAAATCACAACGTAGGATCCACCTTTTTTTCGATTGACAACTTCTTTTGTCATCCGGCCTGTCAAAACAAATTAAATTTAAAAATATTTTAATTTTTTATAAGGCCTACCCCTTGGGGTCGGTACATTACCTTTGGCATTTAATGTAGATTTGGTAATATTGACCGGTACAATATATTATTTAATTTAATACTTTAGAATATATGGCAGATTCAAAATGACGCGCAACATAGATTAGAACTCAAAACAAATATGAAAGATTCGTTGTCTGCACATATGAAAACCGGCTCTTTGTAGAGTTGTTGCTCAAAATAGGAAATGGACAGATGCCCTAACATAAAAGGAGTATTAATCTTCAAAATGAAAACCTTTGCGTTTTAGTAAAACAATTAGTCGACAATGTTTATTCCGAAATTAATAATATAAATTCTAAGACTGTACCTGGGTTAAGGAGAGAGCTATTTTATCACCAATTAATAGTCAAGTAGGTATGGCTTAATTCTATCGAAGATCAATGCAGACACAAACATACTACTCTGTAGACACTGAGCTCGAACTGGGGCACGTTTTATAAAACTACAAGTTACAATTTTACAGGTCTAAACTGGCCGGTCGCCATTGGTCGAGGTTGTGTCAAATGGAAACTTGTAACCTGTAAATTGTAATATGTAGCTTTCTAAAACAGGCCCCTGGAAGAGGCTGTCCATTTCCCAACGGAATTTTTCAATTCCTTGCAACCTTCTGGATCGCCACACATAAATTGGTTTTAAAAGAAGGGTGTCATATTATTTTACTACGGAACCTTAATCCACACAAATTACATCTTTAAAAACGTTCATAATAGAGTGCACAATACTGACCGGATGTGCGGCTGGAAAAGTCGTTTTAATTCCCCGGATTCCATAAATACCAACCTTTCCAGTTTAAACAACTGCAATGTCCCGTAAAATTATCGTTTTTAATGACAATTTACAAGTCACAATAACGTCAAACATTCAAAGTTGCGGGCTTAGACCTGAGCGTTGAGTGTATTTCCCATGGACGAATGTACCCTTTCGCGCGTCACTTCCAGGTAAGATTTGTTTGTATTGTGCAATGAAAATTCCACTGTAAACATTGTATATAGAGAGATACTGTGATAACTGGCAGTCATGATTTGAATTGAATTTAAAATGTAACGGCATCAAAAACTCAATTCCGCATTTTTTTTTAGATCGCAGTCTTTCTAAAATCGTCGTAAAAAAACCTCTATGCATATGCACGTATATATAATTTAAAAAGTATATTATTCCAGATGAACTTGGATTATTTTAACTTATATTAACCGAAGCGAAGCGAGGGCGGGTCGCTATGAAAGATAAAGGTACGACTTACTTTCGCAAGAAATGTAAGATCCATATATCACGAAAAAAGTTGTCGATAAACTTAGTCAATATTTAATGAATGACTAGCACGGGTACATTTTTGCCCCGTCAATCCGGTGCATGGTCATAACTATTGAATTTCATACCGTTATTGGTCATAACCAGAGATCGGAATAGGTAGAGCTAATTTGCCTAAACTTGATGAATGTTCATTCAATAATGTTTTCCCATCTCTCTCACGCATGAATGAATATGCGTCAAGTTTAGGCAAATTAGCTCTACCTATTCCGATCTCTGGTCATAACATTCAATGTGGTTATTGTAATAAAAGGTAGAAATTCAAAAGGAATATTATTATTTTAATTATTAATCAGAAAATTTTAATACATCATCATTTTGCCTATCCTATCGTGATTGCTCATAACATTAGTTTAACTTAGCCTAACCTATTTTTCTGTCAGTTGGTCCTTTTTGTTAGGGGTCACAGTTCTAACTTAACCTAACCTACTTTTCTGTCACCTGGTACTTTTTGTAAGGGGTCGCAGTTCTAACCTAACCCAATCTACTTTTCTGATAACCGGTCGTTTTTGAAAGGGGTCGCAGTTCTAACCTACTTGTTTGTCAGCTGGTCCTTTTTGAAAGGAGTCGCAGTTCTAACCTAACCAATTTTTTTGTAAATTCGTTTTTGGTATGTGTATGATATGTATTATTTCTGAATCTTAAAATAAGTCCTTTATTAAAACATTAGATATTAAAATGATATGAATAAAAATAATAGTAAATATAAAAATATGACCTACAAAATTTATGAAAAATAAACGATATGCCTTTTGATATGATGCTGGTCAGTTTTATGACTTTTGTCTGGTATGATATGTAACATAATTGAACTTAATCCTTATATTTATTTCGCGTTATACCTAACAAGTTTTATGACTATTGATTATTATGACTAAAAATAACATGGATACCAACTTCTGACTTTCGAAAATCGAATAAATATAATTATGGAAGTCAAAGGGATCCCGAAAGTTTATTATGACACATGTTTTTTTAATCGGGTGTTTGTTACTATTGCATAATAGGGATGTTGACCAATTTTACTATATAATCTAGTTACATGGATTGAAAAACTGGGAATAAGTGAAAACACACAAAAAATATCAAAGTGATTTAAGATTATAGACCTCAAATATTTTCAAAAATGTTGGGTTTCTTTGGGTTACTATCAAATTTATCTAAGGGCCAAAGGCCCATTTCAGTTAGATGACATAAAAATAAAATACACAGTTAGCAAAGAGTCAATTCAGTTGGACGACATGAAAGAAGAATACTCAGTCAGCAAAGTGTCGATTTAGCAGGACGGCTCAGAATTAAAATGAGGACCAAGCCAAACGTTTGGAAATATAAATGGTCCGTATGATTAAAATACCTAATTAGCCGAACGTAAAATTAATTAATTGACATGAACACAGAACGAGTTAGTAGCAAAACTTCTGGAAATGAAAATAGTCCGTATAATTAGAACACTTAATTTCATCGAAAATAAATTAGTTTATTTTAATTATCAAGTGTCATATCAACACGCCAATTTAACTAAGATCCAGACGTTTTGCTAACGGACCTTTTGGCGTTCATGTCTATTTAGTAATCGAGACATTTTGAAATACGAACGTTTTGCTATCGGGCCATTTAGCGATTATGTCTATTAAGTAATAAAGACATACTAAGATACTAGGTTTCGATACTATACTCGAAAATCTAATTTACGACCAAAAAAACTACGACAGATACGTCACTGTCATGAGTGTCAAAGTCACTTATGTCAGTGTCAATCGAACATTTCAGAGTTAGCCAACCTTTTTGCATTGATAATCAAATTGTTGTAAATATTTTTAGATCATTCTAACATTTCCAATATCAAAAGTTATATTTAACAATAGGGAATATGCTTTCAATGCTTTTTCTACCCGATATTCAAAACATTAAAATATCCCAAAACAAATATTTTCTCATATAGTGTGTTGACATTAAATGGCCGGTGTGTGTGTGTTCAATGGCGATTTGTTTATCAGCTAAAACAAAATTACAAGCTAAATTCGGATGCCTTACACTTATGCTTGATTTAAACTTGACAGTTACCCATGGACCCCATGGTGTCATGGCTGGTAAAATGCCCGATGATTGTCATTATAAAGTGAGCTACACACTTTTGGCCTGTTATTTTGTCGAATAGCTAAACGATTTATGCGTCGTTGGACTAAAAGTAAATATGGCGATGTATAAAAATGTCTACTTGCATAAGTTCGTGCGTATATAATTTCGACGAAGTATAGAAATGTCCACCTGTATATTAGACCAAATATAAATATGTTGCGGCACTAAGATAAGACTTAGACATTTGTATACTTTGAAAGTAGTCATTTTTATATTCCGACTTGATAAGACTTAGACATTTTGAAGTATTGGCTTTCTAATACTCGGACCAATTTTTATTTTATATGTAGACATTTTTATACATCGCCATATTTACTTTTAGTCCAACGACGCATAAATCAGCTAAACGTATGTAATATTTAAATTGCATCTAACGTTGTTTACAACTATTGCTAATTTATCGTATCAAATGTTATTAATACCTGGCGTGCAATAACAGTTTTTCTACCAAAAATCTTCTATCGTTAAATATTTAATAGGCCATCTTGCATTTATGTAAGTAACTTGAATTAACTTGTTTATTTAAATCGAAGGTTTAAAACTACCTACAAATAAATATTCTTAGTGCGGTCTTTTAAAAAGTGGAAATATACTAAGGCAAATATATTTTATTTTAGTGGCAACCCACGTTGGTCTTTAATTACATTTTCGAGTATAGGATATTTTAAATTGTAACATTCGAAGATCCAGACGTTTTGCTAAAGAGACATTTAGCGTTCATGTCTATATAGTAATAAAGACATTACACAATCCAGACGATTGAGCTATATTGTCGTTTAGCGATAAGGTAAATTTGATAGTAACCCTTTTTTTTAAATCCTGTAGTATAATCAGAATCCTTGTCTTTAAATTAAACACGAATTGTACAGGTCGATTCACAACAGCTGGCACGAATGGATTGAATGAGTGAATGATATTATCCATGTATGCATCACAAAATGATTAAATACACGTTGATACAATAAGTGATTAGAGATTAGATGAAGTCATTTTGAAAATAAGATAAAAAATCTTTATGGTATAAGTAATAGACAGTGAAGATTGAAGATTGATTGAAGTGTCATTCTGATAAGAAGTTTATCAATCAATATGTAATCTTTACTTTTACTTTACTTCGTAATCCAGCCTGCATTGTGCATTTTATAAATAAATAACTCTACTTATACTATAACCGTGTTTGCATGCACAATGACGCCGTGAACATCGAAAATTACAGCATAAAAGCTAAATTTCGTATGAATTTCGCATCTTTTTGCCGTGATTTTGTGGATTGCGGCGTCAGTGTGAAAACAGGATATACTTAAATGAAATAAAAACTCTGCTGACGACGGACTCCTTAGTCTGCCGCCTTTTTACACCTTCTTTACAATTCGAACTAGTCGTCACCTTTTAATTCTTGCCATTAAAAATACGTCAGAAAAATAAATACACGTTTTATTTGCGAAGAACTTTTATAATAATTACTAATAAGATTAACAATATACGGTGATGCTGGTCTGCTTAAAGCGTAGGCATCAAACTCCATGATAGTAATATTTTGTTTTTAATAACAAAAATGCATTTTGTACTTGTTTACAAAATATTAAGAGGCGCCTGTATAAGAACGGCACTCACACTGCCACTCACAGTGACAAGCGACATTAATTTCGTTCAATCCATTCGTGCCAGCTCTTGTGAATCGACCTGTATGGCAGCTATGTACTTAAACGCAGTTTTTCACGACCAACATTACAAATAACCATACATCGGGGGTATTCGGTGCGGGAATGATTTAACAAAGAGTAGAGATAAACAGATAGGTTAATCTGAGAAAATATATATTATGCCTAATGAATAACTACCTCTCTGCGAATTGTATACGCACTATGATACAATTTTATTTTAACAGATTCGCTGCGTCTTCCATTTTCGAAAACTTTTGGCTGTGGCGGCGAACAATTTTTTCATGACCCGCCAGGCCCTAATAGAACACGATTACGCGATCATCGCAAGTTCGCGCGACTGTTTGTATGTAAACAGTCATATAAACAGTCGCGCGAACTTGCGATGATGCGCAATCGCGTTCTATTAGGACGATGCCATAGAATATGATGACACGCCTAGCGTGTCATCCGCCACACGTTAAAAACATTTCGCGTGTCATCCGCACTGAATCGGTTAACTCATGTAGTACAGTCGAGTTCATAAATATGTGTACACTTTAGTACCTTGTCACTTTAATCGCTGTGACAATTCATATATGGCAGTTTAAACATGACATTAAATAGACAAGGTACTAAAGTGTACACATATTTATGAACTCGACTGTACCTCCTTTAGCTTTACTACCAAGGCTATGAGATAATAATAAAAATAACTTTAATTCATTACCTGCATTAAATTTAGTAGTTGACACGATTTTCAGAATAGACTATTAATATTTTTCATTTCATCTTTCTACGTCGGCAGTTGTAATAGGTCCATATAAATGTCATAATATCAATCTTTACGCGTCCGGTATCTGTGACCTATTTGCTTCTAAATGAGTTGGGACTTAAATGAAGAGGTTGATAATGACTGACCATTTAATTTATGATATAGTTATTATTTTTTCATGTTTTTTTTTTCACTTTATTATTCATTAGGTAGAAACCTGCTATAGAGTATATTCCGTTTTTTAAGTCAATACCTACTCTTTGGCTAATGTCAAACATTCCCGCACCGAAAACCCCGATGTATGCAAATAACTTGTTTTTACCATACATTTGGTAGTGTTTACAGACTTGTGACTTCATAGTTCAGTATTAACTTGTTCAACGCTTAGTAAGAATGTCAAAATTTGACTCCCATTTCTGACTTTTGCAAAGTACGACAAGAACCTTCATTTAGGGACATGGTTTTGTTGATTCCAAAACTCGATAGTCTAGCTAGACCAATATAAAAGCAAAACCGAAACTTCCAGTTGCTATATATGACTAGTTATTGAAATATATTTTTTCAAAATCTAGAAAAATGTATCTGGATATACACTAAAAAGAAAAATAAATGAGGAAGAACAAAAAATACGAAAAAATAATTTATCCAAAACATTTAAAGCTATCAACTTGCCATTTATTTGAGAAATCAGCACAGTCCTGACATCATTCGTTTTGAAATTATCGTTTATTTTTGAATTTAAAGTTTTATTTATTTTCTCCAAAAGTCCACCATATTATGCTGTTTTTTTTAACACTAGCTAGCTAATTAGGCCTTCTATATGCCCTAAAAATATCAATATATAATTCCATGGACTATTGAAGTTAAAGATAATTGTAGGTTTCTGTTAGGGTTGTCACTAATTACCCGGATATTAATATCAAATAAAAAAACATAAGTACTTTGACACATTTAATGTTTTTTAAGAACAGCCAGTTCTTTTGTCTGGCCAATTCTTCAAATTCTTCATAGGATTGAGTTTCCGTAACTGGTACATAGTGAAGCTTCTTGAGGTACAAGTGCCGAGGTTAGAGCGTGAGCTTGCGAGTGCTCTAATTACAGGCACGAGTAGTTTAAGAGCTAACTATGTTCTGTTTAATACATAACTTTTTCTACGAGCTTAAAATGATAATGTCATAAATAAACAATCGGTAACTTTTCTTGTATAATTTCCTCGATTTTTCTGCTAACAAATTACTTCTCAGCAAAGTCATTTTCATTATTCCGATTAGCGTTAATAGTTTGTGAATTTTATTGTTGTGAATTTTATTGTTATATGTTTACAAATTTCATGCCAATTTTAATAGTTAATAAAATAGTTCTGACAATTCATCATAAAAGTTGGAATGCAAAATGAAACGCCATTTTGTTGGTATCCATATTTAACGTAACCATGGTAACCAAATAACAAATCGATGGATATTAATCATCTATTTTTAATAATTTGCTAAAAATGAAATTTTAAACACATAATTAATCACAAAATTAATTTTGTATACGTAATTTTAATTGGTAATAAAATATTTTTAACGGTTTATTATACTAATTAGGATATCAAGTGTTCACTAAACGCCAAGACTGATATCCGGAATTACCGTAACCATGGTTATAACAATGCTATAATAATTATAATAGAACTGTTATTACCATGGCAACGCTCATTATAGAATAGTTTTCACGTTTCGGTTGTCGCTATAAGTGGTATTGTGGTACCATTAACGATATCAATATTAGCGGTTATAGTACGCGAGTAGAAAAAAGTTAGAACTTTTTTTGTATACATACATACATAATCTCAATAAATAATAATAATAATAATTTGTATAATATTATAAAACTTCCTATCTCTGCGTAGACCAAAATTATATTTCTCAACATGACTTAGTTCCAACTTATGAAGCAAGAGATTTGTGTTTTCGTATTTCTGCAAACTCATGTGAAATCGTAAGTCGATTTAATGAGACATCAAGATTAACCGGTGTACAAGCGGATCTTTAGTTGCTTGGAATAAATTTATATTAGGATTCAAAGCTACAAGTCTGTTCAATATGTCACGCAAATTTGAAGTCTCTACAAGAACTCTTACAAAAGTAGTGGCCGTTATCAGTATCATCGTCGTGCGTGATTTGAACTATGATTTTCTCGTCCGAAATGGGAATACTTCTAGCCCGTACCATAATAATAAACAATAACTACACGTAGAAGCGAATCTCCTTTACCAAGGCCCCAAATGCCGCGCTTTAAATACCTACTTTCCCCTTCACCCCGCTACGCCCCTCTGACTTCCGCGCCCAAAGTTAGGGCTGTCACTTGCGAAATAGTTCAATCGGTTTATGGATCGTTATACAAGATAATGGTATTACTTCAACGTGGAAACATTGTTGCAAAATGAGTTTTTTACATTTACGTTAAATTAGGTAATAATACTTTTTGATGATATTAGGATTATCTCCAGAAAATTACATGGCTAATGTGCCTATTAATCATCTATAAAACATGGAAACGAGTCTACAAACAACCTTTAAAATAATAATTAAGCTAGATAAGTTTTATAGTCTGGGATCCGGAGTAACTTTTTACGTTCCTTACCGGATTATTAATTTTATTGAGTTCAAAAACTGGTTTGGAGTCACTTTTTTTGCTGAATGGGGTCGGGTCACTTTTGGAAGAAACCTGTAAATATGTTTTAAAATAAATTGGTAAATGATTCAATATTAAACGAAAAGATACCGGGATAGTTGAAAAATTCGAGAAAAGTCGAAATTGCTTTTTACTACGGGATTTTCTCACGGGATAACGTCTAGAAGATGTACTTATAAACAAATAAAACTGCTTCATTCTATTAATTATTTCTAATTACTTTGCCGTAATAGACGTTCACTTTTTAAAACACTATCTTAGTTCAACCATAAACACTAAAATGAGCACAAATACGAAATCCAATTCAAGAGTCAAGACATAATATCATCTTCGTTTAATATATATTCCGTGTGTGACGCCCCTGACTGACTAGACACTTCAGGTGTCGCCAGGCGGTAGGTATCTAACGCGCCGAGCGCGCGTCCGGAACCCGGAGTTACGCTTCTACGTGTAGTTATTGTTTATTCTTATGCCCGTACATCAAATAATTGCAATAGTTTAGAATAGGTACATTATTTTTATTTGTATTCTAAATAAATCAAAGTTTTGATTAATATACAGGTTTATGCAAAACATCTTTAATTTAATTTTTAAATTGTAATAAATCTCAGTATCAGAACTTATCACCCGACTAGGTAGATTTTTAAAAGCCTTATAAGGTCTATTTTAAAGTAGCCAATGTCTATCGTTTATGTTTTTTTTATTTCAATTAATAAACGGATAAAAAATTAACGATTAAAAAAAATAACAATAACTAGTCATATATAGCAACTGGAAGTTTCGGTTTTTCTGTTATATTGGTCTAGCTAGACTATCGAGTTTTGGAATCAACAAAACCATGTCCCTCAATAAAGGTTCTTGTCGTACTGTGGGATTGCAGTTGGTCTCATATATACATTTGATCCTTACAAAAAACTGAATCGAATAGCATCATAAATCATAACATTATTTTGTCAAATAGCCTATTATGAAGATGTTGAAAAGGGTAAGTCAATGTTAGTAATATTTGTGGTTTAATCTGATTTGACCTAAAATCAAATGCTATAAATTAGTTACCTGTTATTTCCTGTAAAAACCTTTTTCATTTATAATACTTTAATCTATGAATCCCATTGACACAAATGCAGGATCTGCTCCTGATATGAAAAGGTTGACTAAACCTGAAATGTTAACCTGACCATTACCGGGTAATTTATTTATCAGTTCACAAATTTTAACATATGATTTTGTATCGTTAATATAACGTATTATAATAATAAAATCATTTAATTTTCAGGGTTCCGTACCTCAAAAGGAAAAAAGGAACCCTTATAGGATCACGCGTGTGTCTGTCTGTCTGTCCATCTGTCACAGCGGATTTGCTCCAAAACTACTGGACTGATCGAGATGAAATTTGGTACACATATGTAAGTCAGTGACCCAAAGTCGGACGCGTAACGTAAATAAATGAATTTTTGACAAGGGGGTCACTTTTGGGGGGTAAATTAGGAAATTAAAAAAAAAGGTTTGCAAACCTTATTGTGTGACATGTCAAATGAAAGGGCCTGTTGTGAGCATCTCAATTTTTTTTTTATAATTTTGATATAAACCGTTTTTAAGTTATTTAAGAAAATAGGCGAAAATTGACCATCCCCCGTATCTCCGAAACTGAAATACTGCCTAAACTTTTGGAAAAAATATGGAAAATAGTTCGTCACAATCGTTCGATTACAGAAAAACCTATAAGAAGTTTGAGTTTGAGTGGGTGATTCCACGGGCGTTTCAACCGCCGTCAGTCCGCTGTCATAAATATTGAAAGAATGAGCTACACCAAGCAGCTAACATTCACACAGAGCTATACTGTTATCGTAATTCTTGCCACAATTGATCGAATTTTAATTATATTATCGCCTATTTCTTAAATACTTACGACAGCGGACTGACGGCGGTTGAAACGCCTGTAGAATCACCCGAGTGTTCAAAGTAACATATGAAAATTGCGAATGTATGTGCGTGCCTCGGGCGCGGACAGTGTAATCAGTCGCGACAGACTAACTATAGCCATACTTTATCAAAGGGCAATGCTGATTCCTCGTGAATTTTCAGATTGTCCAGTCACAACACGGGATTGTTGAGACATTTGCCACAGTAGGTACGTATATTGGCCGTGTAATACAAATCGGGTTTAGTCAGTTATACTAGTATATCCAGACACGGAAAGTAGTAGGAAAGTATTTCATCTTTTTCATCGTGTTTGACAGGCGAGAAGTGCCATTCCTGAAAGCCAGAAATGTTATTTGACAAAATCATTGTCAGATTTGTTTTTGAAAGTTAGAATTTGAATGGCATTTCCAACTGTGAAGTATTTATTTAACTTCTCTATAGCCGCTAGCAGATTATCGGATTATATATAATACATACTTCTTAATATCAAAGTTTAACTTACTAAGATTGCATGGTATGTTGAACTTGTGCCAAGAGGAAAGTTCATGACAAAGATAGGATATGTATGTCTCATTTTCCACGAACGATCGTTTTCGCCTTTGCCCGAGTGCCTAATGCGCGTCACACACGTACCTATAATAAATATTAATATGCCAACATACATATATGTTATAGCAAGGTTCCTTAAGATAACGTTATATACCTTGCTATAAGATATATTTAACTCCTTCTCTCGCCATTACAAATAGGACGGATATATGTATATTTTCGTATCTTAGTAATGTGTGGTTCTTTTCTATAATGTGATATATATATTCCGGTATATTAATAATTAATTATAGCTCTGTTTGTGATAGGCGTAATGATAAGCTAGTGGTTGTTGAAACGTCACTAACGCAATGACAACAAGTTGTGCGCTGTTTACGCGTTACGAGGGGCAACTGTGCTAAATTATGCCAACCCGACGGAACGAGCGTGGAACGATCATTTCCGATCGAAATGTACGAGATGGAGGTTTGGGCGCATAATGTCCCATACGCAGAACGTCCCTTTGTCCCTTTTGCAAAAGGTCCATTTTATAAATGTCCTATTTCCAAAACGGCCCTTCTGCAAAATATCCTGTTCGCGATACGTTCCTTTCGCAAAATGTCCCATATAAAATTGTGGTGAAATCTACTTGGGCTCATCAGTCTACGTTTACTTATGCTGTCCATGCCTAGCTCACTATACCATTTATTGTGGCGGTCAATGGCGCAAAATGCATTTGGTTTTATGGTCATCGTAAATAAAAACAATAAGTAATTAAACGTTTGTTTAGTAATAAAATGTTCTTATGGATTCCAATTCAACTTAACTTCAAAGTTAAACCAGCTCCACAAATTTAAATAAAAATCCTTTGTAACCAAAACATCCTCGTACGAGCATGTTTATGACTTTGTGAGTCTTGATTTTGATGCATAAAAGTTATTGTAATTAAGAATTCCCTTACAGCTATTTCGCTTCTTCGTTTTTTAGCCAATTTTTATATTCTTAGTTATGTGACGTCACCGATGTTGTAGGGACTTTGCTCATCTCTCTCTTTAATCTATGAAAAGAGAGCCTAGTTCCTCTTTACTTAAACTAGCATTTTACAGACTGGATTTTACGTATGCGACATTTTGCATGAGGGACGTTTTGCGAAAGGGCCATTATGCAGGGGGGGCGTTCGGCGAAAGGGGCTTTTACTGAAAGGACATTTTGCGAAAGGGATGGGACCTTTTGCGAAAGGGACGTAATGCGAATGGGATATTTTGCACAAGGGACCGTTTGCAAAGAAGACGTTTTGCGAATGCGACGTAATTTTGGTGGAGGGACGTTTTGCGAGTGGGGCATTATGCGCCCAAACCGACATCGAGAGAGAGAGCAGTTTTTGATAGGTGTCTTCTTACCCTTTTCCGTCAGGAATATTGTAGTATTGTTTTGATGGTTACTATGGTCACGTTTAAACAACAGTCACTATTGGTTCAAACTGAACTCCGTCTTTATCGGTCGTTACAAAAAGGATTGCTATGGTCACCTTATGGTCAATAACGAAGAACGGCGAAATTCGTGTAACAAAACCCAGTTAAGATGATAAGCTAATGGCTCAACAATCCTGTGTTGTGACTGTACATAACCTGGCAGTTCAACTTTTTAACACTTTACGTCCTTCTTCCCCACAGTAACTGTGATATGCTGGTACTCCTCGATCAGGTAAGATCACCGACGGTTCCCTCTGGGAAACCCTTACCGTAAACCGGGGGTACTTTGATTTACGGGGTGCTTTGATAGCAACTACCATTCCATACAAACATGTATTTTTCAGGAGTTTTAATACGCCTCCATATAATTTGTTTCTTCACTTGTAACGGGGATAGTTGCTCCTTAAGGAAGTTAAAGTATTGCGCGTATTACGGTCATTTTTCGTATAGAAAAAAATATAAGTTAGTGTGCTTTTTTCTCTTGATTTTTGAAATAAAAAAACTTCAAATGCATGTTATTTGTATGGCGTCTTATTTTAAGCAAATCTAATTGGTTATATCGAAAAAGAACAACATCTTTTCTATATTTCTTAAGATTTAACGTGCTTTTCCGGGGATTTACTTGAGATATTCATTCAAATATTTAGTGGTTTCAAAGTAACCCCACCCCATTCTTATTTTAACTTTGATCATAGTGTTTTTATATTTTAGTAAGCACTTTATCAATAGGTAAGTGAAATGTAATAGCTCTTAGGTATCCGTACCGATAACAGCTATGTTCCGACTGTCCCGAGCGTTGGTCTGTCAAGAACCTATCAGGCTGACAGGGTCTAGCCGGCCTGCCATAGAGAAATCGTCGCTCCTGGCTTAAAACAGAACTTGCTCATACTGGTTTATTTGTCTCAAAATAAGATATGATTTTACCCCAGATTAAACCTAAAACGTTTCTGGTTTTCGAAAATAAAAAAGTACTTTTAGTTTTATTTATTTTTAGCTTAACAACTAAACCGATTTACTTAATATTTGGGTATTTGGGTTTTTATTGGGTCGCACAAGGCCTTGTCATAGAAAAATATAAATTTATTATTTATTTTATTATAATGCGATAACAATGTGTGACTAAAAATCTGTTTCAATGAGAGTTATCAGTTAATTTTGAAAGTCTAAGATATATGTAGGAATTGTAGGATAAACTTTTTTTTCATTATAATCGATGACTGCGATATGCGATATAAGGTTACTCTCAAAATTCCCTTTTCGCCAAAGGACCATTTCAGCTAGATGACATGAAAATACATAGTCAGCAAAGAGTCAATTCAGCTGAATGACATGAAAGTAGAATACTCAGTCAGCAAAGTGTCAATTTAGCAGGACGGCTCAGAATTGAAATGAGCAAGTAGTTGGCTACTTGCTCATTTCACGTTTGGAAATATAAATAGTCCGTGTGATTAGAATACCTAATTAACCGAAAGTCAAATTAGTTGATTGACATGAACATAGAAGGAGTTATAAGCAAAACGTCTGGAAATTAAAATAGTCCGTATAATTACAATACTTAATTCGTCGAAAGCAAAATTAGTTGACCGTCATGACCGTAGAACGAGTTATACTTAATTCGTCGAAAGCAAAATTAGTTGACCGTCGTGACCATAGAACGAGTTAGTAGCAATACCTAATTTGTCGAAAGAAAGTAATTTTTTTGATTTTAATTATGAAGTGTCTTGTCTATACGCAATTTTAAGATCCAGACGTTTTGTTAACCGGCCATTTGGCATTCATGTCTATTTAGTAATTAAGACATTTTGAGATACAAACGTTTCGCTACCGGGCCATTAAGCGTTTATGTCTATTTAGTAATAAAGACATTCTAAGATAAAGACGTTTTCGCTACTGGAGTATTTTTAATTGCAACATTCTAAGATCCAGACGTTTTGCTAAAGAGACATTTAGCGTTCATGTCTAAATAGGAACAAAGACATTAAACAATCCAGACGTTTGAGCTATATTGTCATTTGGCGAAAAGGGAATATTTATAGTAACCCGATATAAGTGAAACGAAAAGAAAAACACCATGCTCCTCTCGCCCTCTCTCCCAATATTTTAGAAAGAGCTAATGATATAAATAAATAAATTAATTATATGTAAGTCTGTACTACAAATTATTATTTCTATTAGAGAAAAATATAAGAGTTTCTCTAAAAAACCGGCCAAGTGCGAGTCGGACTCGCGCACGTAGGGTTCCGTACAACTATACATCTAAATAAATGTTTTTCTTTATTCTTTATTATATTGGAGTTGATTGAATGAAAGGTAAAATGCGGTTTACGATTTATAACGTATTAAAAAAAAACTAATTATTAGATCTCGTTCAAACCAATTTTCGGTGGAAGTTTGCAAGGTAATGTACATCATATATTATTTTTACATTTATCATTCCCTTATTTTAGAAGTTACGGGGGGGGGGACACACATTTTTCCACTTTGGAAGCGTCTCTCGCGCAAACTATTCAGTTTAGAAAAAAATTATAATAGAAACCTCAATATCATTTTTGAATACCTATCCATAGATACCCCACACGTATGAGTTTGATGAAAAAAAAATTTTTGAGTTTCAGTTCTAAGTATGGGGAACCCCAAAAATTTATTGTTTTTTTTCTATTTTTGTATGAAAATCTTAATGCGGTTCACCGAATACATCTACTTACCAAGTTTCCACAGTATAGCTCTTATAGTTACGGAATAAAGTGGCTGTGACATACGGACGGACAGACGGACAGACATGACGAATCTATAAGGGTTCCGTTTTTTGCCATTTGGCTACGGAACCCTAAAAACTAAACGGTTTTTAGGGAAAAGATAACAGTTGTCGCGAGGCAAATTTTGTGTTACGGTTAATAAAACAGCCCATCGGCGAAAGGCAAAAATGACTATAACGGCATTAACGGACATCGGTGTTCATTTAAGGAGCTGAAGAATCCCACGTAGTGTGGCTTCAAAAAGATAAAGACACCAAGCAGCAACAACACTGTATTTATACAATGAAGACGTAGGCGCGGCACCTTGATGCTCGCGTCCGACTCACACTTGACCTGTTTTGTTGTATAAGTAAAAATTATATACTTGACTATACACTATTGGTGTAGTAGATAAAAATTAAACATTGTATGTTGTCGGATAAGTTGGTATTATTTTTTCAGTTAGGCTCAGTATCTGTTAACTAGTTAACTGAAGGAGGAAGCAAAATATGAAGTCAAACGACACGAATGTCTAATGGTTAATATTCACCACAATGTATACATAAAAGGAATAGATGAACACCACCGACCCCACGCAGGTTCCGTCCTTGGAGCCCTTGGAGCCCTTGGAGCGCGAGCGGCCCTTCTGCACCAGCGACGGCGTGCGCGAGCGCCGCTCGCGAAACGGCGACCGCACCGTACCTTCGAACGACGGAATCTGCAAACACATAACTACACGTGTAAATAGTGAATAGACATACGATACGGGAAGACTCGGAAACCACAACTATTTCCGGACACTAATGTCTTGTCAAATTATTTTTTTAACTACTGATGCCAATTCTAATTTTAATAAGTGTCTTTCACTCCTGTTAAGGTGTATTTCGCCAATGTCGAGTTATTTATACACAGTCCCATGATCTCATTAGAGAAATTAGTCCATGGATATCACATGCGGGGACAATTGTTCGGTAAAATAGTATTTTAGCAGTAGAAAGAAATCACGACATTGGGTCCTGTGCGTCCATAAGATACGATTTTTAAAAATTAATTAGTTTAAATACTGGTAAAGTAACAGGCCAGGATGTTTTACTCTTTTCAAGGCTTTTGGCATGATTGGTATTTGAAGAACTTAAATAAGGTAATATGGTAATAACCACTATTTTTTCACCGACGAAGCGAAGCGGGGATTGAGAAGAAGCAAATGAAAATGTGTGTGGTGAAATTTCAATAATTTTACTGTACATCTTCGGTAAAAATGGTTTGGATTGACGCCGAGTTGTTGTTGGAGAGTTTATTAACCATGCAACGGAAATACAAATCTCGCGATGGACCTATAATGCACCAATATCCTTTTCCCAGCATAATTTGTATGTATGTAAATACGTATTTAAATACTTTATTGTACAAACAAAAGAGATAACAATTATAAAATAGTCAAAAATATAACAGGGATGTACAAAGGCGAACTTATCCCTTTAAGGGATCTTTTCCAGTTAACCTTTGAGCGATTGAGAAATAATTAATTACAACGAATAGCCAAATAAGTACAACACTTATTAATTTCTATAAATTTCAATAGATAAACAATAAATAAATATACACCGTGCCCGGGACGTACCCGAAGGATTTTAACCATCGATTCTAGGCCCTATTTGGAGTGTATAATGTGGTATAACATGTAGTCCAATAACGCATAATTTCAGAGATTTTTATTATTTAAAAAACAATTCCATAGTTAATTTAATTTGAACTCTGTCACATTAACCTAAAGCATTATTTACCAAGAAAGATTAATGTTGTAATAAGCAATATCATCAACGTACAACATAAATTAATTTAATCAATTTCTTAGTAAATAATTCATCTTCCTGTAATCTTATTATTAGAAAAAGTATTAAACACATAATTTACAAAAGTGATTCATTTATTTACAACTTCAATACAACTTCTCTGTGTGGGTCTCAGCGATGCTACCCTATACCGTTAGAGGTATAACATTTTTGGGTATACTGCCGTTTGGGCAAAATATTTTTCGCCAAATTTCACTTCCCAAATAACTTATCGCAGTAGTTTCATTTCTCAAACGAATCTTTAGCACATTTACATTTCGCATTTTATTTAATTGGTCAAATTATCATTTGGCATCATTTTACTTTGTCAAGTTTTATTACGACAAACATTTATTAAGCCAACGTTTCCCTTTGGCAAAAATTATATTCCAAAAACATGTTTGTTCAAATTGTTACTTCGCACACTCAATTTATAGCATGTCCAGTTACGTTCGTTTAGGTTAAAATTTGGTAAGTAGGTTTAGGTTATGTTAGAGTTCATCAGGCCCGAAGGGCCAATCAACACAGAATAGAAGCCCCGCCCAGCGGGGCTTCGTCGAATGTGTCACGGAAATAACTTCAACGTATCGTCTCTAGTAAAAACAAATACTAAGTTCATAACATCCTTCTTTCTTCTGCAGCGGTAAATTGTTTGCTTGAAAGGAAACTTAAGTTAATATGTGACGTTCTCAACGGGACCAAATTATAAATTAGTTCCAAATTAATTTACGCAACTTACTGTGCGCGTTGCAGCATCATTTTCTTTATGTAAACGTTAACGAGGGATCTTTATAAAGGTATATTAATAAAAATATTAACATAAGACATTGTTTTATTAGCCTCATCACATTCATCACATTTATAAAATATTCTTACATCTGTCAACATTTTTAAGAATATTAATACAATCCTATAAATTTTTAACAAATATACTAATAGAGATCAGTTTTACATAAATTGAGATCAAAATCACTAGGTTACAGTACGAGGTTTTAGCTAAAAATTACAATCAAAGTTTAGTGAAGGGGTTACATACAAAGTTCTTAAAAAGGGACCTTATGGAGTACTATTCCGTTATACCAAAAATCTAGTGTTTTAATGATATATTCAAATATTAAACAATTGCAATTATTAGTTCTTAATTATTTCTCTGCCTACCCCTCTGGGAAATAGGCGCCTGACCCGTATCTACGAGTGTCGAAGGGGGTGGTCATGACGTCACCCCCGTGGATCCGCCACTGTGTAAAAGATGTAATTAGATGATTTTCGCTAGGATGCATGATAACGTGAGAAATGGACTTGTTAGTTATTCTATACGCTGCTATCGATTTGTCGGGTCCAAGACGTATGTTCTAATTTATAACGGTTTATGGTGCAACTTATGTTTTGGCTTTTATAATTAAACATGAACAATTTTTTAAGCCGACATCATAAACTAACGAATCGCTCTCCCATAGTTTCTGTCAGTCATTAGCAAATAAATAAAATAAATCTATTCTTCCTATTGTCTGAATACGGCTCATCATCATCGCAAAAAAATGTCTTGAGATACTTCTTCTGTTTCGCATTGTGTTTCCTGTAATATAAAAGCTGCCCTACGATTATTATTTTTTATTTACTATACCTAGTCAAGTACTATTGGGTAGGTTATACTTATTACTAACGGAACCCAACCTTGACTGTAGCGAGACCGTCTGTCAAATAAGTACCTAAAAATAATGAAGTAAGTAGTCTTCGCAGTAGGTAGGTAATGATTTTTTCAAACCGTAAGTGCAACGGGTAATGCTAAGTGCATTACGGTGAAGGAAAAACATCGTGAGCAGACCAGCACATCCAAACAGCTGAGTGTGTAAGAGGGTAATTAAATTAAGAGGGTAATAATTAATTAATTGCTAGGCTCTGGGAAACAGGCGTGATTTAATGTATGTATGTATGGTAGGTAATTAACTTTAGCGTTGGCCGTGACGTTTGAAACTGCCTGCACTCGAATTTTATAAAGAATAATAAAGTCCAAAGTAAAGTGGGTCCAATTCTAATTAAAATACGATCGCTAAATGTAAACTTTCATAATAATAACATACGGCAAACTCGCAAAATTGGATTTAAAATCGGATTAATATCATAAAAAACGTACCTCTATCTTTAAAATTCAACATCATTATTTTTAATCGAATTCAATCACCGTATTGAAGAGCACGCACTCGGTTAGTTACTCGAAAAAAGCTACTTTTTTTCCCATCACCCCACTATCATAATGGCTTGTGTTACATCTCATTTCCATAATCATGGATTGTTTCGTGTGTAGAAAACCACACCTTTGACCAACCATCCATAAGGTCCCTTTATCACTAAACTTTGAAGGATGATATCTCACTGAAAAACATATTTTTTAAACTATATAAAAATCTAAAGTAAACTTCAGTTTCTAAACTTTAATTTCGTACAGTTAAAAAAACAACCTTCATTTTGTTCGATTTCACAAGTCTTAATATCTCGGAAACTAGTTTCATCCGTTTGATTATTTACTCTCTAGATAGAACTTCGATGACATAACTGTTAGCCTATAAGTAGCGTTCCGCTCCTTAGTGTCAATTGTGTTGTCAAGGGATACACACGTGTTATGTGTTAGAATTTATTTCGCTAAAAATACACTAAAATGACGAGTTGCGTTATTAAAGTTGGTCGAAATTACAAAGGACGTATTGAAACAACCAGCAAAGGCACTTACCACCGTTAAGTAATTCAGAATTCATAGTATTTTCTCAAATATCAATCAATTTAATATGTCTAATTATTACGATTCCATCTTGGCAATTTTGTTGGTGTTGCCAGTTTTGAAATACGAAATTCCCTGGGGGTGTGAGTGTCGAAGTATGAAAGTTACATAAGGATGTATTGTGTAAATATGTATACATAAAATTAATAATAGAAAACAAAGTGTAAGTCGAAAATGGTAGAAAATAATAAAAATATTCAAGAAAGAAATTCAAAGATACGGTAATTAATACGAATAAAGATTAAGTTGTGTGCAAAATTGTATTTCTCTATTAACTTTTCATCTTCCCACTTTACTCACGGCATATTTAGCGGAACATAATGAAAATTTTTAAACGCAATATTTTGTGTCACAAGTACAACAATATTTATTTCTCAAAACACTTAATTAATGACGTTTTATCCAATTTCTGTATGAAAAACAAATAACTTAAAACATTTTCCTCGGGATAACTTTTTCAAAATGTCTTTGTTTTATTTTGTTCCGCAAAATTTGCCGGTGAGTGTATTTTGCCAATGGAAGTCAACCATTTCAATTCGAAGTGATATCATTTTTAGTTTTTCAAACATTTCACACCAACTAAACTGTAACATGATCAGTTTTCCAAGTAAAATTGGAAATATGTCTTTAGCTAGAATCCCTACGTATGCCCACAGAGATAAATAGAATGACGTTTTGCGAGTGTCAGACAAAGCAGTCACGCACACAAGCATTCAAAAACTGGCCTGTTTTTGTCGTAGCGATTACAGGGCCACACTCTATCTAGAGAGTAAATAATCAAAGTTTCATCCATAAGGTCCCTTTGCGTTGAGAACGTCACAATAACTAATACAAGAATATCACCTATTTATTAAGCTACAAACTAATCAATTCGTAAAGGAATGGCACATACAAACGAATGAATAGTGAATATCGCCGTGTCACAGGCACGCAGTAAGAAAACTACCCACTTAACGAAATATAATTATACCTAGTACCTACCCTAAATTGTATCCTATACACTACTCAATTAGGATGTAAATCGTATGCCATACAATGTTTTGGGAAGAGTTTTTTATGCCAAACGATGCATTTGACTATATGAAATTTGGTAAAATGAAATATAACCAAGTAATAATTTGTTATACAATAATTTTCCAAAAAAAAATTTGCTAACTGTTACATTTGCGATAAGTTGTTTTGACTAAATGATAATCTGAGTAAAATAGTTTGGGAAGTGATACTTTGGGAAAAGATTTTTGACCAAACATTAGTAAACCAACATTCTCGGTATACCATATACGTTCATTTATAATTACTCCTTATTATTTTAAGTTCATCCGATTACTATATTGATGGTCACAAATTAGTCGAATTAAACCACACTCGCGACCTCGGAGTGCTTTTCGATAGTAAGTTAACCTTCATCCCCCATATAGAGAATATTGTCAAGAGAGCATCTAAAACTTTGGCTTCATTCATTCGGAATAGCAGGTCTTTCAGGCGTAGTACAACCAAAATATTACTCTACAACAGTCTGGTGAGGAGCACGCTGGAATACTGCAGCGTTGTCTGGCGGCCACACTATGCAACTCACTCCTTACGACTGGAGCGTATCCAGAAGCGTTTTACTCGTCATTTAGCGTTTCAAGTACGAGTAATGGCTAAAAAATCGGTGTCCTACCATCGAAGATTGCCGCACTTCAAAATGGACTCTTTGGAAACCCGAAGAACGATTTTGGATACGTTATTTTTGTATAAATTGACCAACCACAAGATAGATTGTCCGCAGTTATTGGCATTTTTGCATTACCGCGCCCCTTCCCGTTTTCCCAGTAAACCCATCACGCCGTTGTATCCACCATTCAGAAGAACTGTGTCAGGCAGTAACTCCCCGATATGCAGGCTTTGTAAGATAGCTAATAGTTGTAGTGACGTGGCAGATTTTCACTTTGACCCACTCAGTAAAATTATAAAATCTGTTTTAAAGTGTATATAACTATCAATAAATCAAGACGGGACCAGTGTCGAGCTTCTCATTATCGTTTCCACGTAGTTAGGTAGTTACATGATATTAATATGTAACCTATCATAAAAATAAGTATATAAATAAAGATATCAGTATGTACTGATATTCTTCCTATTTTTAGTTGTATCTTTTTTACTGCTGTTTACTTCCATCATTGTTTCACACGTGGTGTTTACCTGTAAGTGATTGTAACATACTGCACTATGCGTTTTATGATTGTAAATTTTGAATGTACGGATGTTAACAATTGTTGGTGAACATTAAATAAAAATAAAAAAAATTAAATACTGGAAGGCTGTTTCGTATACAAAGGGGGGATGATTAAATAGTGTGTGTTACACATTACCTTGTAGCACAGATCACCCTCAATCATACCGCATAATGCTAATTTTGTTAAACGCCTAAATCACCAAACATGGAGGTGGGCACGGCATGCGGGGAAAGAGGAAGCGATGACTTGATTGGTTATTAAAAGGTCGTCCGATCTTTCACCGACCGAGTAGGGATGGGACATACTTATTATGATGATATTTCTTATAGATAAAGATTCACCCTCTTATTTTAATGGACCCCGTTATCGGAGGTGCGATTTGGTAGCTGGACATTCTTAGGGATGGTAAAAATATTTATGATGTCGATATAGATACTCTTATTTTATTTGTAATCAGTTTTATACAGGTACAATCTTTAAGAATAAAACTTAACATGTTTTTTGTGATAGTACGGGCGGTAACGACCATAGGTAAAAATTTTGATATCGGATGAATTCACTTGGCACAGACGTATCCTAGGACAAAACTGAGCTGATTTAGCCCGGTAGCCATCAGCCACCCCCTTGGGGGTATGGGTAGGGGTATTCAAAGTTACACTCCGCCGCTTTTCAGATAAAAAAATATATCGGCTTTAGTTTACCTATCACCTCGAGTGTGGTATCATTTTCTGATAAACCATAGATGTGGCTTTCATTTTTGATGTAATAATTACACTCCTTCATATAAATGTATTAACATACATAAAGAAGTTTCACAACCTCAGCTTATTTTTTTTTTTTCAACACGCAATATTTTATAATATACCTATGTACAACATCATATTCACAAAAAATACGGTTGAAAAGCCCATTTTACGCGGATTAAAAAACAACGTTTTAATTTATATCATTCATTTAAGACTTGTAGGATAAATAAATAAATATGCAGGCAGCGCGAAATAAGACGGCGGGCGGAACTAACTCAGACGAGGACTCGCCGCGCAGCCTGCTGCACTGTACTATTGATATCACAACAAATGACATATTATTTTCGCTGTTAAAAATTAAACTTAAGGTGAATTCATGAATACGGAGTGATTTTACGACCGACAGCTGAGGAATATTCCGCCTACGAATGCCAGTTATCAGCAGCATCTCCTAAGAGCTGTTTACCAGGGTGTGCACGTATGGGGCCAAGCGATGGTGCCGATTCTTCTTCCCAGTCCGGCGGGTTGGGGATGGGAAATACAATCGAATCTCAATTGAAAACCAATTTCGACTACTGCACCCGTTGTTGCTACCAGCTTGTCTGGAACTAGGTTCTTAATTTGACAATAGTTTACATTTCTAAGATATGGGTTCATATTGTAATTTATGGCACTTTTCGCACTTTAGACTATAGGGAAGGACGTATTTCCGTATTTTCTGGTCGGCCTAAGATCTAATAATTGACGGTCACGACGCGTCCTTTTGTGATTTGATCATTTTAAGATCAAGTCTGTCTATTTTGACTTGAAGAATTTTTTTTTTTCAGATAGACGTTGTATGATAAATGAAACCGTGTAAAGGTTTTTTTTTATAATTTAACTACAAAATAAACTTTATTTCTAATAACAATCAGTTAAAAAAAAACAATTTAATAAAAGTAAAAGATATAATGTTGCGGTATCGTGCCGAGGGCACTCGCAGCGTTACTCCGCTGAGCCATAAGAGTAAATACTATTAGAAGGGCATCTTCGGCGTCGTTGTATGGATTTGACAGCAAAGCCGTCAAATAATTACCTACAGCGCCCCACGCCCCGCCTTACCCCTCTCTCGCCTGTCGTAAAATTAGGGTTGTCACATGTATATAATACTTACTGAGCCCGCAACCTCGTTCGCGTAGAATTAGTTTATTTACCTGTAAAACTATACGATAAAATAAAATATACTTAACAAAACTAAAATGTCCGTAAAATTTCAAATCCGTAAGACTTTCCAATAGTTCCACTGACGTATGAGTGTGACAGCGGATGACAGCAGGACAAGTTTGCGCTAACTAGTCTATGTAAAAATTAAAGTACTTTTATTACAATTAAATCAGATATAAAGTTGTAAGAACAAACGAAAAGCCAATAAAACGAATTTATATATGTAGAACGTATTTGTCCATTTTATTAATTAATTTATTAACTCCTTCTTTTATAACATAACCACTGAAATACCATCTTAGACTTACTTAATTACGATTAATCTTGGATAAAACATAAAGTGCTTAGGTTAATAATGTATTTATTTAATTCTTTCATTTTAACGGTCTTTACTTAATGTGTTTATGTTACAAATAATAAATAAAGATTCAAAGTTCGTTGATATCGTCCTACAATATTAATATCGTAAAGCACGTGGTCAAATACGGAACTAATTAATAACAATTTCGTATGGTAAAACCACAGTTTGCGTAGACAGTGGCGCCTTTGAGAGCTTCATTTGAAATATTGTTGCACTTTTACTCAAAGCGCCGATTCCGTGTGGCAACCCGCTAGTGTTAGCTGCGATAAGTAGTCCTGAACTGTTGACAGGCCACGCGAGAGCGCGCGTGGTGGGGATGAAGTTACCCTTCTAATAGTATTTATTCTTATGGCTGAACTGCGATGCTCAGTCTTGGTGCAAAAAAGGAGCCTTGCCTGTGGTCGCCAGAGACGCTGATTAATTTATCTGACACTTCTTTTATACATTTCTCTGTGTCAGATGGCCACGGCCAAAAAGTTTCTATAACAAGTGCAGCAACTAATTAATTTGGCTTTAAAAAAGCGAATTTGCGGCAATTGATGGTTTGGGCGTGGTTTGCAGCGGTCCCTGGCTTGCGAGCAGAGCCTTGGACATGAGAATGTGCTAGCATATCAACGCAAGTCACGTCCCACGCCAAAGGATGACCAAGATATGCCACGGTATGCAAGTATACCACGGTACTAAAGTGCATTCGACGGGTCATTTTCATCTGAGTCAGACAGGCCAGTGGGCTCAAGCGAAGCCGGGAATGAAATTGTGCTAAAGCCTGACGGATCAAATAGGTTATCGATGCATGTCTGTAAACTCGACCAGCACTGGATTGGTAACACAGGCCGTGGTGTCCTAAGTCGTCGACTACATTTCCACAACGGCAACAAGGATGCGAATCGTAGACTTTAAGACCGTGGCGGAGGCACACTGCTACCCTGAAAGTATTAGGATCTAAAAGAGACCCTCCTAGGGTTCGTGAAGGGAGCAACGGGCCTTAAAGGTAAAGAAAAATTATCGACTTATAGCTAATATTTCAAAACATTTTTTACCCATCCCTAACAACGTCCAGCTACCAAATCGCACCTCCGATAACGGGGTCTAATTATTAAGTACCTATATATCAGTCATGGTATATTTTGGCATTGTGAAACATCGGTATCAGAATGTAAAAAGTTATGTTAGTTATAAGTCTTATGTCACTAACTCAGAATCATTAAAAACTTTTAATGAAACGTACCTAATACACGTATTTATTAAAATTGGCCTTTTAAATTACATTTTCACAACACTGCTCGGAAATATGGCCATAGATGGTCTTGTTTGGGGTCACAAAACGTCACTTATAAGGACAGACCAAGAATTTTTTTGTCGGCGTGTTTGCTGATTGGTCGAGAACATTGTTGTCCAACTTTAAGAACCAATGAAAATCAATCAATCAATTTTTGTGTCATAGCTTAAAATGAAAAATTGAAATCGACCAATCAGAAAATTTGAGTTTTGAATATGATTTTTTTTTATTTCCTCTCAGTAGTTGTGAAAAGAACTATGTCTGCCTCAATTATGCCTCAACTACGTTTCGGCCCTCTATATGACTCGTCCAAAAATCGCGTACTTTCTATCCTCTGCAACAATGTACAATGTATTACACTATACTTTTCAATCATTACAGAAAAGAATAATGTACTTAAGTAAGTGTAATTTAGTGGGGCAATTTTAATAAATAAGTCTAATATCACTATCAGTATCCTATTATTAGTATCATGGACCGTTTAAATATCACATTGATACGGTATATTATAGTCTCCCATTGGGATTTGGTAGTTAAATTGTATAACTATTATATGTGACTAGGCTTCATAAATTAAGATACAATCAAAAAACTAGTTACCTACGTGTTATTTAGTGCAATTTATTTAAGTTATTACTTAAATAAATTATTATTATTAGTTATTACTAATAATCATACAATGAAATCGACAAGATTCGGTTAACAAAACATAAAACGTCTCGAACCCAGTATACTATCGTTACAGGAGGTCATGACAAATCTGGTAACGATCTCCGAAATGGATTATTCTAGGCTGTCGGTCTACCTACACACAGTGGTTGCGTTCTCTTTATATGGCGGCTGAAAAACGTGTTATCGTTCCCAAAAAATGATAAGGGAAATGGCTGAATGCTGTACATCTTATCTTATTGGTGGGGTCCTTACGGATACACTTCGACCCCATGGGATCTTTTGTGTATTTACATCTCGTTTTGTTTAGCGCTTAATCCAATAATGCAGCCTCCGTCCCTTCCAGAAAGCGGATAGTGGAGTGCAATCGTAATGGCGTGCCTTGAAATTTTCGAAGGTTCTGGGTAGCCACAACCGAGAATTTTCATTCTTACTCAGGCGAGGGCATCACATTCACACAATAAGTGTTTCATTGTTGTTGTTGTTGTTTTCGTAAATAATTTTTAAAAAAAAGTTTCCGCCTCTTTGCCGCACATTCTACAATCTGTGTTGTCATAAAGGCGCATCTTAGCTAGGAAATGTTTAACCCCAAAGTGCCCAGTAATAACTCCGATAATGTATCGGAGTTGGCTTCTGCTGAGTTTCCAAAGTTTTTTGGTCCAGCTCTGGTCAACTCTTTCTATGAAGAGCTTTGCATACCCTAAGCCTACCGTGGTTTTTTTTACTTCGCATTATTGCTTTAAATATCGATATCGGGAGATACGTGTGATTTCCAGTTTCTGTTTCTGTATTCGCTGTCGGAAACTACTAAACGCAACCAGTCTATTTTGAAAGAATTCAGCCCAATGGTGGCGGCTATTTTTCCTCATTCAGCAATCGCTCGCAGAACTAAAAAGTTTGAGCGCGGCAAACAGTGAAACTTCTTACCTAAAATATCACCATGGCGACTGTTGTTTAAACGTTACTATAGTAACCAATAAAATATTACTTTAAATAATATAGTTCACAAATATCTTCGAAATCGGAAAATTTATCGACCGAATATTGTATTTAGAAACAACGCCGGTCATCACTACGAAATCAGAAAAGGACAATATATTGGGATTGACCTAATGAGTAAAAGAGACGTTATGAAAAAGGCCATTATAACTTGACCATTGTTGGTCAAATATAAAATGTGCTTACCGGTGAATGTTAAACCATAGATTTGTAAAGTTTTATGTTCTTGATGACTTTCCACACGGAACATGAAGGCATTTTGAGTAATTTCTCGAATTCTGTATATTTTTAATAACATGTTTCTAATTCAAACGGGAGGCGTACGCATAGGTCTCAAACATGGTTGACACTGACAGTGGTCATCGGTGCTATACCGTACATAAACTGAATTTCGCATACGAGTGGACATCGGCTGCCTTGTAAATAAGCGGTATCTATTCGGGGTGATCTGTGCCTTGTAGGTACCATAGAATCACTTTATATCTATTTTCTCTTTGCTTTTTATCTAAAAGTCACAACGGGGATCCCCGAGTACAAGAACCGCTTGCCTTACATTAAGGGTCAATTCACACCGAGACGCGACGCTGCGCGCACATACGACTCAAAATATGCTTTATTTACTACACGAAAAGGTACACATTTCATTGTGATAATTCATGCTGCGTGGTGAAACGTATTCTCAATTCTCACAATGGAATGTGTACCTTTTCGTGTAGTTAATAATAGTAGAAGTAGGCAATTGCGGGACGAGTATTGGTTTAAATGGACGAGCTAGCGAGTCCGTTTAAAAATACGAAGCCCGCAATTACTGTTCCTGCCGAGGCAAATATAGTGCTTTTGTCAAAAATCGCAAGAAAAAATTTGTATAGGAGTAAAATTTTCATCGCTTGAACTCATTTTTGTATTTGCATACAAACAGAAACTTTATGTGAAAAAACCATTTACCACCTTTTTGCTTATGTCAAGGAGAAACGCAAGCTTTGTTTTAAAAAAACATGAGCTAATCCAGACACAGATAAAAAAGTTATGTTTCGAATAAAAGGGTCTAGCAGGCTAAGGAAGGAGAAGTGGCCCCTGTGACGAAAATCGGATTTTTATAATGTCATTTGTTGGCTATCTCATAATATAGAAACACCCTAACTTTCAGCCCCCTATCTTGAACCGTCACCAAGATACTGTCAAAAACATCATTTTATGGACACATTTTTCAAAGTCGTTTTTCTCCTGAACTATATAAGGTAGATCAATCAAACCAAATTATAGCTACAAAGGATGGGTAGGAGTATAACTCTGTTTTTTTTAAATATTTAATTCCATGAAAAAATAATGATTAAAATGTCAGAGAATTTTTCGACAGCACTTTTCAACACGTATTTGTAAAGGTACAGCTACGGAAAAAATCACATAAACTGCTAATAGTATTAGCTAGTACCATGCGAAAAATCAATTCAATATAATTGGTGCACATACTTTAAAAAAAATTCAAAGAAAGCGTTAAATGAGTCTTTCATTCTGAAGGAGATTTTTCGATCCAATGAGGTTTAATTTCGTTGCCTAGCAACAGAATGTTTATTTTGAACTTCACGCATGGCTGTCAATAAAGGTCAAACTGCTGCATCTAAGATAACATGAATTTTCCTTGCACTTTACGAAGAAACACATTGCAAATCTTGCATCTGTCGGACATTATTGCAATGATGACTGCGACTGACTTCTTGTCAGAGTGGCATTTGTTTATTATACTGGTAGATGATAATAAAATATATAAACTTTTTCGTATACGTATGTATCGAAGAGATTTAGAGCTATCAAATAAACTGAAAATGCAAAGTGAAACACCTTCTTTGACTTTTTTTTTAAGTATGTTGCACCAATTATAATGAATTGATTTTTCGCATGGTACTAACTATTATTTCGCATAATAATTCCTTTTTTTTTCATTAAATTTTACCGGTCACCCTCTTATCGTACATAGTGTACATAAACTCACGCCTTCATTCCCAAAGCGGGGTAGGCCGAGCTCCAGAATTATAGTATCCGCAGCTAGCTAAGGACACGTTGAAGTGAATTTCCACACTACGTCTTGTCCTTAGCTCGCTGCGGATACTATACCAACAACTCTAAAACCCTGTTGATAATTCTGCAACCACATTTTGCACAATAAATTAGGCTAAGATGTTTACTGTAATAGTGAATTATTCAATATTAAAAGAAAAGATGCCGGGAAAGTTGGAAAATTCGAGAAAAACTGAAACTGATGTTATACTGATGTTGTAAGGTACTCAACAACCTTTCAGTGGTTACTTCGAAGCGCAAAATATGAAACTTTCCACGCTCCGTCCTCTACACTTATCGTTTTGATCTACTCGAAAGAAAGCGCGACTAACGTTATTGTAAAATAACAGGTCGAAATTAAAAAAATACGTTAATCTAATAGAATTAAAATATCAATCCTTAACCAAGTAACGTTACTATGTATTACCAATATTGGGGTATTTTTATGAAATTAACGTTACTTAAGCGCCAACGCTTCAAACACACAGAACGCGGGCGCGGGTCGGGGCACGGTGATCTTATTTGCCTATCTCTACATAACGACGTACGCGGGTCGAACGCGCGGTCTAAGAAAAAAATGACCCGACCTTCGCCCGCGTTCAGTGAGTGAGTTTCGATCACACGCGAATTTGAGCACGTTATTTTTTACTTATTTATATATCTTTTAGAGCTACTCTCAACTTGCAAAATTGTCCTTGGTCCAAGACTCAGTCTATAGTGAGCAGGTACCTACATATAGTATATAGTAGATAGGCAATGGGTAATGACTAATGAAATATCATAGGTCGCGTTACAGGGAAGAGCACTTACCATCATCTTGAGCTGCTCCTCGAAGCGTTGGGGATCAAACTGCACGCGCAAGGGCGCATACTCAAACTTGCCGTACTTGCGCGTGATGTTGCGGATGTGATGCTTGGCTTCCTGCCGAACACAACGAACCGAACAATTATCTTATCGTACACCAACCGTATTCAGTACGATAAAAACGTGCTCAGGGCCTTATTTACCGACCACCAAAGCTAACAGTGCCGCACTTTGTTTGCTACAAATAAATGCCTCTGACATTTAATTTAGAAACGTTATAAGCTTTCACGCGTCCCAGTATCCAACGTTGGATACTCTTTTTTTTTTGCCAATAGCGTCCCAGTATCCACGTTGGATAATAGGAGCGAGCTCTATCATGGGTATTTTTTCTTACGTCAGTTTTTCATTGGGTGAAACCGTGAAATATAAAAATTATGTCATCCTATCAGAAATATTTATTTACGAGGGGTGATCCATAAGTTTTTAGAATCAGTATGAACCATCCACATAATGTGGAATATGCCATGCCACTAATCAACCTTAAATTATAGAAAAAAAAACATTATTAATTAGTTTTTCTGTGATAGCTAAATAAAAAACATCTGTATGAACAATTTTACAAAACGGAAAAAATAATTGTTACTTTTGTAATAATTTGGAGCGGTGTCGAGAAACTTTTAGTACACTAATAAAAAATCTTGTTATTGAAAATGAAACCTTGATTTATCATATCATTATGATTTAAAGGACAAACAAGTTATCTTTGCAGTGGATTTTGTTATCTCCAGCCCAGCGCTGTCACCAGAATTTAGGGTTGTTTTATCGGCCTTCTCCAGGATTATTGAGGCTTACAAATAAATACTGTGACATTAGCTTTGAGCGATAGGGAATATGCATGTTTTTTTTACAGCTTCAATTAAAGCTAATTCATGTAACAAACAGGTCAGAAAAAGCATTTTTTGAATAGCTATAAAAATAACCAAGATAAAAGCTAACAAAGATTTGTTCCTATCTCTTTCTAGCAAAACATAATTTTACGTGGAGTTTATATGGCTTTACTGCACGATGACGTCACCGGTGCACTTCGGATCTCTCTGTCTAATTAGCATTATAAAATGCTTGTATCATCGGTATTACTTGACCGATTTAAATTTTATTTTCGCTTTTGGTGATCTCTTTTACGGTATTTTCATATTTTGTTGAGAAATGCTATTTAAAAATCCATGCATTTTCCCTACAGAGTTCAAATAACCTAGGAGTTATATACCATTATTCTATCATAGTTATGGGAACATATTAAAAATAAGGTGAAGAAAAAAATTAACGAATTTGCGGCAGGAATTGTGCTTCAGAGCCTTCTAATTGACAAGAGTGCTGCTCGTCTTCCAAAGATCAGAACTGATAACCGCTCTCCCCGTTATTTAGCCCTAATTTTCGACTAGTACTTCTCATTCACTAATGTTCAAAAACAACTACATGAAATCACGAGCTTGGGATGACTGACTGAAGGTACAAAATTTGACCTCCAAAAGTAAAATTATTTTTTTCTACTCGCGTACTATAAACCGTTAATATTGATATCGTTAACGGTATCAGAATACCACCTATAGCGTAACCGAAGCGGGAAAACAATTCTATAATGAGCGTTGCCATGGTAATAACAGTTCGATAATAATTATTATAGCATTGTTATTACACTGGTTACGGTCATTCCAGACGGTCTTGCCGTTTAGTGAACACTTGAGATCCTAATTTGTATAATAAACCGTTAAAAATATTTTAATACCGATTACAATTACGTATATTTAAAACAAAATTAATTTTGAGACTAATTATATGTTTAAAATTACATTTTTATTAAATGACTAGAAATAGATGGTTAATATCCATCGAGTTGTTATTTGGTTACCATGGTTACGTTCAATATGGATATCAACAAAATGTCGTTTCGTTTGGCATTCCAACTTTTGTGATAAACTGTCAGAACTGTTTTTAGTAATTATTAAAATTTGCATGAAATTTGTTAACATTTACTTAACAATAAAATTCACAAACTATTAACGCCACTCGGAATAATGAAAATGACTCTGCTGACAAGTAATTTGTTCTAGCAGAAAAATCGAGTTCAGTATACGAGAAAAGTTAGCGATTGTTTATTTTTGTCATTAATTATCATCTTAAGCTAGTAGAAAAAGTTATGTATGCAACGGTTCATAATTAGCTCTTAAGGTACCTTACTCTCTCGTATCTTAAGAAGCTTCATTATGTACCAGTTACATAAATAACTATTAGTACCTGAAAATTAATAACGAAATTTAACGAAGATGACAACTTGACAGATCGATTTTTCGCCCCCGTAAACCCCTATATTTCAAATTTCATCGAAATCGTTGGAGCCGTTTCCGAGATTCAGATTCGTTTACAGGTATTAGATTATTATAGATAGATAGATAGTGGTAAAATAAAAACAATTGAACGACGTTAATAAATGTTTGCAAATATAGAAAGTGTGTAGTCCAATTAAAATATAACGATTTACATGTCTCCCATTTTTAATACCTACTATCAAAACTTATGGATCACCCTTCGTAATCTTATTTGAATTTTAAACCAATAAGGGCCACTTGCACCAAAAATGTAACCCTGGGTTCAACTTCAACTTCAACTTTGTTTATGGCAACCTGGTCACTTTTAGGTTAGCGACCATTACTGCCAATGACTCCTGAAAACAGCACAGTGTATGGCGAGGTTCACCGGTTATAAAAATGAGTCCAAAACAGGGTCTGGCGTAAAGTATGGTTTTGGTGTGCTCGCAGAAATAAACGGACACAAGAAATTTATACATCACAAAACAGTACAAAACATATAGACAATACATAACAAAGAGAGAATGAATGTATTTAATTGGTAAATTTTTAAATGTTTTTCTTAGTGGAAGAAAGGAATAGAAGAGATTTTAGATCTATGGGTTTGGGCACACAGGGAGGGAGAATGTTATACAGGGAAACTGTTCTGTCTGGGCAATTAAAAAGAATGTGGTCTGCAGTGCCTTCTTCAAGGCCACACTCACAGATGGGGGATTGGTACAGGCGCGAGGGGGTACAAGTTTGACCAATACGGAGTCTACAGATGACCGACGTCGTCTGCTTGTCGACTAGACGATTGCGATAGAACCATGGTTTAGTTGGGATACTGGGTTGGATGTCGTTGTAATAGCGACCTTTAATTGATTTTGAACGGTCGTAATAGAGTTGCCAACACTGTCAAGTTCGGATTTAGCCAAGGAAAAAAGATCGTGAAAGAAGCGATGGAAGTGTTCCAGACTGCCTATTTCTATGGCTTCTTTAGCATAAGAGTCGACAATCTCGTTGCCTTGGATCCCCGAGTGACCAGGGATCCAAGCCAACGAAACTTCAATGTTACGAAGATGGCAATGAAACAGAGACTGTCTGATAAGTAGAACAAGGGGGAAAGTATTTTTAGATGCAAACTGACTGGAGTTAATGGTCTGTAGGCCGCTCAGTGAATCCGAAAAAATAATTGCTCTATTGATCCCGTGAGAAATTTCATACTTAATAGCTTCTAGGATAGCCACCAATACTCCAGTGAATACCTTTGTATGAGGGGGACATTTGAAGCTTAGGATATTGAAGTCTTTAGGAATCCATACTGCCGAGTCCACTACACCATTAATCATAAGTTTAGAGGAATCCGTGAATATTCCGTCCAGTCATGCCAAAAACAATTGACGTTAGTGTTGTAAAGCTCATTGGCCCCAGGGAAAATTAAGGCATCATAGGGAGTGGAGTAAAGAGGGAAAAGCGAGCAAGAGAAAGTTGGGTCAGGAAGATTGTTAAATGGATGTTAAAATTGCGGAGGCTCTTTATCAGGTACGGGATAGATTTATTTAACCAGAATACATTATTAGAGATCAAAGAGGAGAGTTCAAAAAGTTTGGGTATCAGAGGATGGTCGGAGAGTGAAGCTAATCTGTAAAAGAAACGGTCAGCCAGGTATTGGCGCCGGAGAGCAAAGGGAGGGTCCGCAGCTTCTTCGTGAAGAGAGTTAGTAGGCGAAGATTTCATCGCTCCCAGGATAGTTTTAAGACATTGAAACTGAATTTGGCCGTTTTGCCTAAGGCAACGTTGCTACAAGGTTCCATGATAAATGCACCGTAATCCAGAATACTGCGAACCATGGCATTATAGGGCAGTTTCTGGGAATAAGGGTGGGCACCCCACCACACCCCTGATAGGCACCGCAGAATATTAATATTAGATTGACATTTCTGAACTGTATAATTTATGTGATGGGTCCCGGAAAGGCGTGAGTCCAAGGGAATGCCCAAAAATTTAACTTTGTTGCTAATGGGGATCAGTTGATTGTTAAAGGCAATGTCAATTGGGGGAATGGCTCTCTTTCTCGTGAAAATTACCACAATGCTTTTGGAAATCGATAAAGTTAATCTATGTGAAGAAAGCCAATCTCCCAAATAAAAAAGAGCTTGGTTGAGACTGTTAGAAGCAACCTCGGCCGAGTGGGAAGAAGTGTACAGGGCTAAATCGTCTGCGTACTGTAAGATTACATAGCGGGATGACGGAGTCCTCAAGGTCGTGAGTATAAAGGCTATATAGTAGAGGGCTTAACACTAATCCCTGAGGCAGACTTTTCCAAATAAGTCTAGGAGGAGAATGGGAGTCACAGTGTCGAACAGGAAGTTGCATATAAAATGAGTCAACTTCTCAGGCAAACTCAGCTTTGATAATTTATCTCTGAGTAGGGAGAGGTGATACTCTCCCTACTCAGACGACACTACTCATCGTCATATTCCGAAGAAATGTCGAGAAACACCCCAACAAGAAACTCATTCTTTGTCAGAGCGATCCTGATGTCGGTGGTCAAAATAGATAGGCTATCCATAGTGCTCATTCCCTTGCGGAAGCCGAATTGGCTTCTGGCCAATAACTTTTTGGATTCAACAAACCATTCCAACCGTTTCTTTATCATATGTTCCATTATTTTTAATAAACAGTAGGACAAAGCAATAGGGCGATAGGAGGACGATAAAAGGGGATCTTTTCCTGGTTTACGGATGGGGATAACAATTTGTTTTTTCCATGATTCTGGTACAAATCCCAGATCAAAAAGTTATTAATAATATCTAAAAACATTATCTTATTTATGGAATTAGATATGAAAAAGTAGGGAATATTATACGGACCAGGGGAGGAATGTCTCAAGTGGTTCAGAGAAGCCAGGAGTTCGGACCATGAAAAAGGCTCGTCGAATCTGTTGAGGCGACTATTAACATAAGGGGAGGGGAGGGAATTTAAGCAAAGGCCAGGGTATCAATAAATATCTTGAGCCAAACAGAAGCGTCGTTGCTGGAGACGTCGCAAGGAAGGAAGGAAGGATCCACGGAAGCGTTTAATTGCTTACCATAGTAAAGTCGCAGGAGTCCGGGGAGATATGCTTTGGCAAAATCGAATCCATCGCTTTCTCTTTTTCATTTTACCCGACTGCGTCAGAAGGAGGGTTATATTTTTCAAGCGTATGTATGTATGTATGTATGTATGTATGTATGTATGTCTATTTCTGGGCACGCTCTGCAGCCTAAACGGCTTGACGGATTTTAACATACGAGGTGTCATTCGATTCGTCTTAATTGCCGAAGTGACATAGGGTATATAATATTTCAATATGGCGTCCGCGGAAAAAAATACGGAGGGGGAATAAAAAAAATATTTTTTATTATAACAATATGGGTATTGAAATGAAAATGAAAGCTATTAAATAGCCCATTCCAAATATATATACATTATAACACTTTTATGCTACTATTTTGACAGGAAAGTCAAAAAATACGTAAATGTTAAGTAATGAACTCCTTTCGCTAGAAAGAGAGTTTCGCTTCAAATTACAAGCAAAATCACTTGTAGCTTCGCGACATTAAAAATTTAAGCTCCGGAGCTCATATATTGCTTAGTAATAATTAATTAAACCACTATTTTATTAATAAAACTAAAAAGAGTTAAATAAATTAAATTATTAAAAATAAACAAAAAACCCGACTGCAATAAAAAAACAACTGAAAAACGAATAACAAGCTATATAATCTATAGGAAATTGTAAGAGCATATACGTATTGATATTTATAACAATTTAAATTTAACTTAAATATTGGTAAAGGTATTGCAGGCGGGGACAAGCAATGATTTCAAAACCTATTTCTTGAAAAAATTTAACATTTGGACTAGCTTGTCCCCGCCTGGAACACCTTTAGCAATATTCAAGTTAAATTTAAATTATTATAAATATCAATAAGTATATGCTCTTACAAATTTCTATAGATTATATAGCTTGTTTTTCGTTTTTCAGTTGTTTTTTTATTGCAGTCGGGTTTTTTGTTTATTTTTAATAATTTAATTCAGGATCAGAAGGGATCAGACCACTATTTTGTGAGGGTTGTCGTGAGGGCACTCTTTTACGAATACTGCCCCTTTTTTTTTCGAAAATGCACAATCACTTTATTAAGCATTTCTTCGAATAGGTCATTCTGGACAGACGATTTAAGGATATTTGCTTAAAGCCTTAAAATATATATATATATGTATATATATAAATATATTCATTTTTTCATTTTTTGTTTGTGCAAAATGTGGTTACAGAATGAACAACAAGTTTTTAGAGTAGTTGGTTCTTCTGTAGCTCTGCCTACCTCACTCTGGGTATGAAGGAGTGTATGTATGTAGGTATGTAATTATAAACTAATATTTCTTTAACACGAAAATTCAAAAACTCTACCATCTACATAATTAGTTCCAATGAAATTCCGCAATATGGCCAAACCTACATTGAAAAATTTCAGGTAATTTCGTTTCTTAATTTTAGTACCTATTTAACTAGGTACAATCTTTTTAAGAACCGCCAGAATACTGAAAATGCAAATAAAAACTGATATTATTGATATGAGTTTTTCATATCAATGCTCATAGAAACAATTACAAAACGTCATTATCGAAATCAAATCATCATTATAATCTCAACAAACGTCATTAACCGTACATTGGCGTCATTATGGTCGTCACACAAAAACAAAAAAAATATTATTTCTCCGAAACTATGCTTCTGTGAGCCGTGCCTCATATAGGACGAGTTTTAGTATCGTCTAAACTAGAGAATAAGACCATTTGAGTTGCAATAGCACTACATTTATTACAAAGACAACCGTTTCTAACAAAATAGTAAATGCTCAATTAGTCACCCATAATTATATGTAATGAAATTGAAAACTAATGTAAAATCTAGCTATGATTGCTTGTGATGTGCCTAATAAGCATACGTAAAAAATAACAAATATTTAGCATCATTCATCATATTACTGTTTAAGTATTTGTTCATATTTAATTTTAAATATAGTCGATAAAATGCTACTGGGTTAATCTAAAATACGACATCGAAGTAAGAACGATATAACGCTGTATCAAAAAATTATCATCCAACCCTTACCAAGAAACAAAACGTAATTTATTGATTATCCACCGCGCCGGCACTATCCAATCGGGGACCATGCAATTGAGAAACTGTTTATATTCAGCGAACCGACAGATTGTTTGTAATTAGGTGTTTGTCGAATTTACCTGCATACTATCGATGATGTCCTGGCGTTTGGAACGGCAGTTGTTGGGGTCGCGCTCAGAGTACAAAAAGCAGTCGCGCGCCGGCACCCAGGCGCGGTCGTGTGCGCCGAAGAACCGCACGTCGACTAGCCCCGCCGAGGTCACCGTCATCGCCTTCGCCGGCCAGAACGGGAACCCTGGCCAGTTCATTTCAGTTATAGCTAAATACTGGAGCAGCGTAGTTACTAAAATAGCTACCCTACCCACTAAGCACGTATTTCGGGAGAGCACCAATTCTTATCAAGCTAATTTACGCGCTATTCAAGTTTAAAATTGTAGTGGTTAGCTTAGTAACATCTGGGGGCCTAATATGGCTGCGTTTATCGCGTGTCAAAATGTGGGTAAAACAACCGTCACTTTCTGACACTTATATACTTAAGTACGAGAGTGACGGATGCTTTATCCATATTTTGTCACGGACAAGGCACCAATAATGGACACTTGATTCTTATTTTACAGTAGATAAGGGTTATTCATTTGTTTTGCAACAATCAATTTAGAACCGCATGAAATTTGGATCAAGATTGAAGTGTCCATTATTGGTGCCTGTCAGCTAAAAGTGTCTATTATTGGTGCCGTCACCCTAGGCCCGCTGGACATTAACTGTATAGGGAGATCCAATTCAGAAAATTGCCAACGAATGTAAGGGAGAAGATTTACACATTATTAGTGGCACTCTAATTAGGAACAGTGTGTTGGAATCCTCGTATCTTCCATACACTTGAATAGAACCAACATGTCAATTCTATGTCCTGACTATTCTGTTATTACTACGTGCTAAGAAAATTGGTAAAAATGTGTAAAAACCATAGTTCTGGCACAGAATAAGTAATAGTACAAGTACAGAAGCGACTCCCTGTGACAGCAAACATGCGAATTTAGATCTACTCAGAACGCTTTAACGGTTATAATACAAGTGCACGGCACGGAAGTGACCTTGGTTACATTTCTACGATCGATAGTGGGGGCGCTCCTAAAGAGGCAAAACGCACCTTAAATCTGCTCCGCGAGAGTCTGTATTATTTCGCCTGTGATGTGCTTTACTGACTCCGCCCACTTCGCAGGGTCGGCAGTTGCTTGTACTATAACTTGTTCTGATGTAGTTGTAAGAAAACAAATTGAATTTATTATTAATTGTAGTGTTCTTTTGTAGTTCGCTTAAGTTAAATGACGAGAAAAAATAGTACATGCCTGGAGGGCTAGCAAATGTTGTCCGCGACTTGTTTGTTGTTCACTCGGATCTCCCTATCTATCTACGTAATAAGACGTAGTTTACTAGTTTTATCGTAGTATTTTGCTGTTTTAAATTTATTTGTGAATTCTATTTTTTTTTAAAGTATTTTTTTTGTAATATGATTAATGCCTAGTTTTTGGTTTTATTCATCCCCGACTGTGCTAATATTGTTGCACACCTGTGTTTAACTAATAACCAGTATTTGCGAACCTTGTTTTAGTAGGCAGTCACTATTATTTACTAGGGGATCTATTTACACTGTTTGTACGCTCTTAAAGGTAAGTAGGTAATTGATTTTTGATGCGAATAAGTCGATTTGCGATGCTGTAGACGGGTCGTTGATATTAAAAAACAAAAAACCGCCTTCAAAAAACTCAAAAAACATTTATTTTATTTTATTCTTTTTAGTGATCATATTAATAAGCTGTTATGTAGTTCCACTTCTTAGTTGATATGAAACTATATGACATTTTAAGCTCGCCGCAAGCAACACCTCGGGAAAGTCACAGTCATATTTAAACAATTCAATGTTCTTCGTTACGATTGCTCAACTATCTTAATCGAGATATCTTATCGCCACCCTTGAAATAGGTACCGTTGAGGAGTTCCGGTAGCCATTTGTGGTCTTCATCATCAGTTCCACTTCACCAAAGATGCTTTCTAAATGCAAATGCTGGACTTGTTACTAAAAATACTAAAATCGCTGTATGTATGCCTATAATATTTGAGCGGTTCCCTCAATTCGTCACGGATCCTCTCATCAGATTTATATTTGGTGACAATGGGACCACCTCGGAAGTATTCTCTATCAAACCAAAAAAGATTTTTAAAATCGGACAACTCTGTAAAAAGTTCAAACTGAGAACCTCCTTTTTTTAAGTCGGTTAAAATACTTAAACCTTCTCCTAGGTGTCACAAATATTTTTCTGAAAACAGCATCAAAAATAGTTCAGCCAAACGCGAGATAATCGCGGGCAAACATACATACATACATACAGGTCAAACTGAAAACCTTTTTTTTGAAGACGGTTAAAAATAAAATAAATAATAATATACCTCTCTTTTGCGTCGAGGGTTCAAAACTGTAATGATTGTGTCAGTAGTTAAGTACAGCTACTCGTAACTTACCTACCTAGACCGAAGTTATAAAATAATATTAATAATATCTTAGCTTTCGATATCCTTAGGCAGTTTAAATGACAAGTCGACATTCCTGTCATTATTTAAGCACCCGTATGCTATGCAGTACCTTTTAGCTTTCCGAGTAGCCATAGGTATCTATTCAAACAAAAACTGGAATTACTTTGGCAGCGTACGCTGCGTACGGCGGCGAGCATCAAGACGAGCGCTCGCGTGACACTCAACTGATTAGCCACCCGTGGGTGGCCGCACATTTTGTAGGCGATAGCGCGGAGTGTCACTGGCCTGGTTCTGGTGCCTCCATCAGGAAAGTCATAGTGTCATAGGATTTAGAGAGGAAGTGGACATATCAGAAGGTTGCTGAACACCTGAAAAGGGCGAGAACTAGAGTAGGTCTAGCGCAAGAAACGACCACTTAAGACGACCTTCCGAACTGGCGCTCTAATGTTAAAGAATGGCGAAAAAAGTCCTAAATTGTCTCCTATTGAAATAAAACGTCAACTTTTTGCACCTTTTCACCATCAATAATATATTATCCAACATTGGGCGCACAATTATCTGACAGGTCTTCATTAGGGTGACGGCACCAATGATGGATGGCAGTCAAGGTCACTCAAAGGGCGATGGAAAGAGCTATGCTGGGTGTCTCCTTGCGAGATCGAATCAGGAATGAGGAGATCCGCAGGAGAACTAAAGTAACTGATATAGCTCAGCGAATTGATAACCTTAAGTGGCAGTGGGCGGGGCACATTGCTCGTAGAACCGATGGCCGTTGGAGCGAGAAGGTTCTAGAGTGGCGACCGCGAACCGGAAGACGAAGTGTCGGCAGGCCTTCCACAAGGTGGACCGACGATCTGATAAAGGTCGCGGGAAACCGCTGGATGACAGCAGCAGAGGATCGATCGTTCTGGAAAACCTTGGGGAAGGCCTTTATCCAGTAGTGGACGTCTTGCGGCTGATAATGATGATAACCAATGATGGACACTTTAAGCTGATAGGCACCAGTAATGGACACTTCACTCTTAATTCTAATATCCTACGGTACTAAATTGATTGTTGCAAAACAAATGAATAATCCTTATCTTCTGTAAAATAAGAATCACGTGTCCATTATTGGTGCCTTGTCCATTACTGGTTCCACCACCCTACTAGGGGTATAAGAGCGTTTCAGATATTTGTGCGCCCAGTGTTGGAAAATATATTATTGCTGGTGACTGTTATATAAGGAAAAGACTGAACAAGGCAAAATTATATGGCCGAGTAGCTTGCAAGAAACCTTTAGTGAGCAAAAAAAACAAAGACTTTGTCTCAGTTGAAGCATATTTTATGGTCTGATGAAACTAAATTTAACAGAATAGGATCTGACAGTCAAATCTACGTATGCCGACCGCCAAATATGGCTTTCGATCCCAAGTATACCACTGTAACAGTGAAACATGGCGCCCATGGCGGCGGTAATATTAAACTATGTAGTTGTTTTTCATGGCATGGCGTGGGACCATTGGTGCAAAAATATTCTAGAGAACACCATGCTGCCATATGCTGAAGAAAATTTACCAATAGTTTGGGAATTTCAACAAGACAACGACCCCAAGCACACTGCGAAATCTGTAAAGGACTGGCTTCGTCGTAATTCCGTTACTGTAATGACTTGGACTTCCTGCAGTCCAGATCTCAACCGGATAGAGAATCACTGGAACGATGTTAAAAAAATTCTTGGCAATAAAAATATTAGAAATCTGAATGAACTTTATAAAGCTGCACTCGAAGCGTGGAATTCTATACCTGCAGAACGATGCCGAGCCCTAGTGGAGTCTATGCCGAAAAGATGTGAAGCAGTGCTAGAAAACGAGGGGTTTCCTATTAAATATTAATGTAACACTAGCATTTTCTTTCGTAATTCAGGAGATTTTGGTTATGTTCTTAATTCATCTGCCAGCTTATTTCTCTATCGTATGTTAGGTTCAATAATTTTTATTTTACTATCTAAACTGTTAGCTGCTAAAACTTGTTTAAATCAACTTTATAAATACTCTAATTGAAAAATAAATAACATATACAGGGTGTATAGTTGCCTAGGTGTACATTACAAGTCTCCGGATTGTATAATTATTTATAAATAATAATACGCAGTTATAAAACTTACAAGTGTGCCTAAAATAAAGCCAGTGTTATGACTATTAAGTGACATTATATGTGGTAAATAGTGAACTTACATGGTAATGTTGTTGTTCTTATTTGAAAGTAACAACTGGACACTTGATCGTGGTTAAACACTGGTACACAATAAACATTAGAGTAACAGCCACTACTCAACACAAAATTAAATAAACAATGTTTATTATTTATTACACACATAATACGTGATCACTGTGGTGTGTGCTGAACGCGAGACTGATTAATCTACCTACGAAGTGCGAGAAATGAACAACGGATGACTCATTATATCCCCGCGGTGTAACGGCTTTTCTTATAAGTGTTAGCAAAATTTGCGTGGCTTTATAAGGAATGTCTGGTTGAGCCGTCCGTCGATGGTCATGGATGAACCGCACTGGAGATCGATTTCCGGTTGGGGATTTGTTTTATTTTTTATTTTTAATATTTATAGTTACCTGAGTGAAAATTATAAATATGGAATCTCAGAACAGTGAGATTGTTGATTCATTTCAAATTTCATCGGATGATCCGGCTGTTAAACTAATTGAAATCAATCTTGAAATGGAACAGTTGATAATGGAGTTAGACGGGGCTCATTTGGAAATTGAGAGTTTAAAAATGCAAAATGCTGAACTACAGAAAGAGCTAAACCAGAGCAGGACGACTGTTAATCTGTAAAAAAAAGTGAGTTATAAAGATTTCTCACCCCTTCGGGTGCCTTGTGTGAGAAATGGTTCAACGTCGGACCGCTTGAATGATGATAGTGACATTAACTATGCTGAATCTACTATCAACCCCGTCATCGTGTCTCCGGAACCTTTGTTGACGAATATAGCATGTTATGATCCTGCTGCATTGGCACCTACTCTGATGGCTGCTGCGATCACCGCATCCACACTGATTTTGCATAGCAAACCTGACCATCAGCCCCGGGTTGTTGAGCGGACATGCCTGAACCCACATGAGAGAAATGGTATGAAGCCGGTCTGTTCCAACTTCGCGCTGATTTCGCATAATGAATCAACCACAGTAAAAACACCTGATGAGCAGCCTCAGGCTGTTGAACAGGCGGGGCCGAACTCTTCTAAAATGACACAAGTCGGAATTGACAGGACATGTACCGGTCTTAAGAGAGGTATAATATTATTTATTTTATTTTTAACCGTCTTCAAAAAAAGGAGGTTTTCAGTTTGGCCTGTATGTATGTATGTGTTTGCCCGCGATTATCTCGCGTTTGGCTGCACTATTTTTGATGCTGTTTTCAGAAAAATATTTGTGACACCTAGGAGAAGGTTTAAGTATTTTAACCGACTTAAAAAAAGGAGGTTCTCAGTTTGAACTTTTTACAGAGTCGTCCGATTTTAAAAATCTTTTTTGGTTTGATAGAGTATACTTCCGAGGTGGTCCCATTGTCACCAAATATAAATCTGATGAGAGGATCCGTGACGAATTGAGGGAACCGCTCAAATATTATAGGCATACATACAGCGATTTTAGTATTTTTAGTAACAAGTCCAGCATTTGCATTTAGAAAGCATCTTTGGTGAAGTGGAACTGATGATGAAGACCACAAATGGCTACCGGAACTCCTCAACGGTACCTATTTCAAGGGTGGCGATAAGATATCTCGATTAAGATAGTTGAGCAATCGTAACGAAGAACATTGAATTGTTTAAATATGACTGTGACTTTCCCGAGGTGTTGCTTGCGGCGAGCTTAAAATGTCATATAGTTTCATATCAACTAAGAAGTGGAACTACATAACAGCTTATTAATATGATCACTAAAAAGTATAAAATAAAATAAATGTTTTTTGAGTTTTTTGAAGGCGGTTTTATGTTTTTTAATATCAACGACCCGTCTACAGCATCGCAAATCGACTTATTCGCATCAAAAATCAATTACCTACTTGCCTTTAAGAGCGTACAAACAGTGTAAATAGATCCCCTAGTAAATAGATAGATCTGAGCACTTACAGTTGAGATTCGCTTCTCTTTAGGATCTTTTGTGCAATTACCCCTCTTACACACTCAGCTGTTCGAATGTGCAGGTTTCCCCACGATGTTTTTATTCACCGTAAGAGCATCGGGTAATGCACTTAAGTTAGAGAAATTCATTGGTACATGGTGAGCGCGGGGGTTCGAACTCGGTACCTTACGATCACGAGTCGACCCCCTAAGCCAGTAGGCCACCGACGCTCTTTTCGAAGATTTGAACCACTTCCCGATGTCTGATTTAGCTTTAACTTTTTTATACCTGCGTACCTTCGGTGACAATGCAATAATATGATAGATAAAACCTGACGCTGCAGCCAGGATGGTCTCCTCACTAGGGAACGCTTCAACGGTTAATAGCACGGTCACGAAATTTTGTATTATTATACACATTGTATTATGAGCTATTGTTCAACACGATTTTAATTATAAACTGCTGCTGCAGCCAGCATTGTCTCCTTACGAGGGAACCCTTTAAAGGTTAGAAGCATGGACTCAAACCTTAGTATTTAAATTTAATTTTGTTTGCTAAACATGATCTTCTGTCTCCTCACGAGGGAAAGATGATCATGAAAGTTTGAATACGCGTTTAAAAAGATTTTTTTATGAAAACTTATGGGTATCATTTAATCAATCAGCAAAATATTCCAATTTTGGTGAACAGAAATATGTATTTGGTCAGCCAAAATAGCTAGTTGGTAAGCAACTTATGGTTAGCAAACATTTATAAATCTGCAATTAATGATATACTGAACTGCTCTAAATTATTTTGGTCAGCAAATTAAATATTTGAGCTGCATTGAGCGACCCACAGTTAATCAAATTTTGGTAAGCAATCAGTAGGTAAGCAAAATATTTCATTGTGTCCATCAAAAAAAAGGGGGCAAATTTACTGCCGTGCCGGCAACGCACATATACCAAATCCACCATCAAATTTACAAATTTAACGGAGTCGACGGAGGTCCGCTAACGCGGAGCTCCTATTTCTGGGTTGCTCTGGCCCTCCGGGCCTGATATAAAACCGAACCTAACCTAACCCACTTCATATTTATGATACAAATTTTTGTTAATCTAGGGTGTGATTGTGATTTCTAAATGTGTGTGACAAAACTTAACTTGTAATTACTACTAGCCTCAAAAATACCAACGCTTGGGCACAGCATAGATATAAAGCAGTAAAGAAGCTACAAACAAACGTTCGAAACGACGCACTCACACAGACGCACGTCTCTACGAGACCGCTAAGCGGACATGGCGTGCTGTTAGACGCGAGTGTCGCTTCGAGAGGAACGGTTTCCTTTGCATTTTATATTTTCTTCTTTGTTTAGTAATTAGACTGATTGTTTCCAAAATCGATATCTGGGGATCTATGTGATCTCCGACCACGAATCCGTTGACAGATTAAGAAAAAGTAGCAGCCATCTTGAACTTTTTAGTTATTCGACTGATTGCTTCCAAAATCGATATCTGGGGATCTATGTGATCTCCAACAACGAATCCGTTGACAAATTGAGAAAAAGTAGCCGGCATCTTGAACTTTTTAGTTATTCGACTGATTGCTTTCAAAATCGATATCTGGGGATCTATGTGGTCTCCGACAGCAAATCCGTTGACAGATGGCTCAATTTCAAGAGCTATAGGATACCACACAGTTAAAAGTTAAAGATGGCGGCTTCTTTTTTCCATTCTGTCAATGGATTCGTTGTCGGAGACCACACCGATCTCCAGATATCGATTTTGGAAGCAATCAGTCGAATAACTAAAAGGTTCAAGATGGCGGCTACTTTTTCTCATTCTGTCAACCGATTCGTTGTCGGAGACCACACAGATCCCTACATATCAATTTTGGAAGCAATCAGTCGAATAACTAAAAAGTTAAAGATGGTGGCAACTTTTTCTCAATCTGTCAACGGATTCGTTGTCGCAGACCACACGTATCGACTTTGCACTAACTAATCTGATTTCGCTCCGCCCACAATAATGAACACTGCTTATTTTTCAAACTAAACGCAATCCACTTATTTATATAGATAACCATTATTTTAATATGCACACCTCTCAATTAAACTGCTTACAGACATGTTTTCTCTGCTGACCAACGGTAAAATCTTGCTGCCCAAATAATTATTTTGCAGCTCGACTATTTATTAGGCAGACCAATGATAAAAAAGGCAGATTGATATTGGTGTTAACCGTTTGTAAATTGTTTGCTGAACAAGAGTTGCAGCCCGATTTTTATTTATTGCCAGCCAAATCTTTGTATGCTGCCCAAATGAGTTAATTGCTTATTTTTTTTGCGAATCAAATTTAATAACGGCTGACCATTTAATGACTTCCCAAAACTTATCATCAATACCTATACTTATCATAAACTCATCACATTGTTCTTATTTCTCGATACTGGTCGGTCGGTCTTTAAATGAAATAAATATAAAAAAAATGGTATATAATCTTTAATACCTAACTCTTTTGTATAATCTTGTTCGGTTTGCATTGTCATTTTATTTTTATTTCAGGCGACATCTGTCGGGCTCCAAAATCTCCTTCTAAAACTTGTTGATGATAAATCGAGGCAACATTACAGAGCATGCGCCGTATATGCTATTTTCTCTAACCTCAGGGCGGACATTAAATCTCGAATATCTCTGGCTTATGACAAATATATTCAACACATTCAAGGTAAGATTAAATGCAATCCTCGCGCCTTCTGGCAACATATTGGTAGTCTTGAGTCCAAGGGTGGCTTCGAATCCCACTTTACTTATGAGGGGAAGGTTTACGAGGGCTGAGAGGCGGCCCAGGTGTTCGCTGATTACTTTTCGAGCGTTTTTCTGCCCCGTGAACCTCTTCTAAACCACGAAAAGGTTATTCGTGATGACCGAACCTGTACGGCCAATTATATCGAGGTCGACAAAATTACCTTTCATGATGTGGTTACTGGCCTGGTCCGACTTAAGCCGCAAAGTTCCCCAGGCCCTGACAGCTTTCCAGAGTTTATCCTTTAAAGATGCAAAGAATAACTAATACCTCCGATACTTCAAATTTTCAGCCTTGCTCTTTGTACTGGAGAATACCCTGATCAATGGAAAATCACACGGGTCAGGCCTATCCCTAAGGCTAATAATACGGACTGCGTGGATGATCACCGACCCATAGCCATTCTTTCTTCGATTGCTAAGCTGTTTGAAACTATCGTAAATAGACTTCTGGTTCCTCAAATAAAGCCTTACTTTATTGACTCACAGCACGGGTTCAGGTCCCGGCGATCAGTCGAAACGAACGTCATAACCCTGGTTGATTCCATTTCAGATCACTTGGATAAGGGAATACAAGTTGACGTGTTGTACTTTGATTTTCAAAAAGCCTTTGATCGCGTGGGTAACGACGTGCTTTTGGTGAAGTTACGCGACATCGGTTTTTCGCCAAAGCTGCTTCGTTTCTTCGCCAGCTATCTGCGCGACAGGCAGCAGTACGTGAAACACGAATGCTTTGTTTCCGAGACCTACAATACTCGATCTGGGGTCAGCCAGGGTTCAATTTTAGGACCGTTACTTTTCGGCATAATAGTAAATGAACTTGCGTCGGGTCCTCAGCATTCTAGATGCATGCGTGCAGGAACTGTCAGACTGTGTTTCATTGCAGAAGGATTTAGACCGGGTACATCAGTGGAATTGGCTTCTTTTAAATGCAGCCAAGTGTGCCGTGGTCATTTTTAGTCGTGCCCGTTATCCCATTCACGCGGAATACTTGTTGGGTGCGGAAGCTATAGCCCGTGTCACCACTATTCGTGATCTGGGCGTTATATTCGATACGCACCTCTACTTTCACGAGCACATGAAAGCGCTTGCTAAAAATTGCTATCGGAGGATGGGGTTCGTTATTCGTAACGCTAGGGATTTTTCAGATACCAGGGCTATAAAAACACTCTACACCGCTCTAGTCAGAAGCAAACTTGACGCAGCTTCTGTTGTCCGGAACCGTAACGAGGTAACTTATGTCTTGCTTTTGGAGAACGTACAGAAGGCGTTCTTGCGGTTTTTGTACAAAAAACGAAATTTTTGCTTAGCATCTTAGGTTTTAATTCTCTTGAGGTGAGGCGAAATTATGGACTGCTGACTTTCGCTAGCGGTATATTGCGAGGAGATTCCGATTGTCTGGAACTGGTGATGCAGTTGGTTCGTCTTTTCGTCCCATAGATGACGAAATTTGACTTCCGTCCACGTGGCCGCCACCTGCTGGCGGCGCCTGCGACGCGCACTCTAGCTCACACGAAGTCCTGGTGCCTTGCATTTGGTGAACACGCTGGTAGAGTCTGCCCCAGTTTGTGATGTATTTGCTTGTTGTGTATTGAATGTTTGAAGTTATGCGAGAAGATGGATGCCCGCGTTTCTTCGGTCTAAATAATGTTTTCCTAGTAAGTATCTATAATGTTATGTCATATATTTTTTGTTTTTATTATTAATTTGATTATCTTTGTTAATTTATATTTAGTATGTAATTCACAGTGCTGTAGTATAATAATGTTAAGCTGTGTAATTATTTTAAATAAATTAATTAATAAATACCAACCCACGTACCTACAAATGTTTAGTAAAAGCTTTTAATAATAATAAAAAGCACCTTGACTTGGCTCACGAGGTGACTCGACGATCATTATCCCGATTGTGGTTTCGGCAAACGGTCTTATAGCGAAGAGTCTCGACCAACACCTCAAGAGACTCTCGCTAGATGGCTGGATCAAGGGCCAGATACACAAGGCAGTACTCGTCGAAACGGCACATATTGTGCCGTAGAAGAGATGCTCAGCAGAATACGTGTCTGCTGTCAAATTGATGGCGTTTGTATCAACAATATAAGCTATGCTGACGCGTCAGTTTGCGGTGTACAAAAAATGCTAAGCGTGTGTGAATCTTATACCGAATCCCATGGCCTGAAATATAATGTGGTCAAAAGCCAATACATGGTGTTTGAGGTCGGACGTAGTCGAACAGCTCTATTATCTCCAATTACCCTTAACGGTGTTTCTCTTGATAGGGTAAATGCCTATAAATACCTTGGGCATTTAGTAACGTCCGACCTCAAGGACGACAAGGACGTTGAGCGGGAACGGAGGGCTCTTTCAGTTAGGGCTAATATGATAGCTCGTAAGTTTGCGCGCTGTACAAGGGAGGTAAAAGTTACGTTGTTTAGAGCTTTCTGTACATCCCTCTACACGTGCAGCCTATGGATGCAATACACGCAACGGGCCTATGGTGCCCTCCGTCTCCAGTACAACAATGCGTTCCGCGTGATAGTGGGACTGCCTCGCTTCTGTAGCGCGTCAGGGATGTTCGCGGCCGCCGGGGTCGACTGCTTTTACACTACCATGCGCAAGCGGGCCGCGTCCCTGGTGCGTCGCGTGCGGGCCAGCCCCAATATCATCCTCATCATGATAGGGAGTAGGGTAGACTGCCCTTACATGCGTCATTGTTGTGGGCTACATGCCCCTTACAATTAGTGTTATTTATGAGTTACTAACAATGAGGATTAAGGAACTACTAACAATATATGAGTGTACATTTACTCGAAATACATGATTCTATTCTATTATATTCTATTGTGAAGAGGTTCCTCTCTCTGCAGCCCTAACCACCGGTAGCTCGAGCCCTGCCCCGCTGCCGGCGGCACTCGTAAGTTAAGTTTTTTATGTTTATTTTTTGTATTAGTATTGTTATTTTACTTTTATATTTGAATATTTGTTATAAAAATCCTTATTTACAGAAAATTAAATAAATATATAAAAAAAGGTAAAAACACACCGTGTAGTACACAGTTCTTATTAAAAAAATGATCAAAAAATTTATGTAAAATAAAGGTAGGTACTTACTTGAATAAGTACTAATCAAATATTTACTTACCTATTCTATTCCTTGGGATAGTTTATATCTTTATTTTGTATAGTATTAAACATACCAGTACCATAAACAACCATCATTAATAATAAAATACCACGTTTTTACATTAAAATATTCAAACTTGTAACTAATAAAACCAACAACGTACATCGCACTGGCCGTCAGAATGTCAACTGGCTGTGCCATGCCAGCGTAAACTCGTTTTTTTATTATTATCAATAAAGTATCTGATTATCTGATCTGATTTCGCTTTCACGTGGGCGTGCTTGTGGCAAGGTTAAAACATCCTAGATACCACGTGATTTTCTTTACGATTATGATCATTAAAAAGTATGAAATAAAACTAAATGTCCTGACAATAACGAACACAACTAAAAAATAATAATCCAATTTGGTGCAGTAGTTCGGAAGTTATACGCGTACTTACATTTCGGCAATTCATTTTTAATAACATAGATTATAGTTATACTGTATACCTACACACCGACCGAGTTTATGACAGTCGACCGACAAACAAAAAAAAACAACTGCGAACATTGTATAGTTCAGAAAATATGATTTGGCCGTCGGTTATCTACTTTGCGATCTTTTTTATGCGTTCAAACTTACCGGACCTTACCTTAACCTTACTGTGCTATTTGAAAAACGAGGGCAGTTTTACGATTACTTTTTGTTTGATAGTAACAAATAGTAGTTTACGTGACGGTTGCGTAATGACAGGCATTACAACATGAGTGTGGTTTATGAAACGAGCCGCAAGGCCAGTTTCATAATAGATCACAGGAGTGTTGTAATGCTAATTACGCACAGACGCGTACAATACTTTATTAACACACATATTATACGTACTCTAAGATGGGCAAATAACCAGCATTACCTTACCTGTGGTAGTAGGTGACAGCGATGACAGCCTAGCTGTAACGTAATTTTTAAAGTACGTTATCGAATATTGTAAGGTAAGGAGATCCAAATTTGGAACATGTTCCAAAATTAACAGCTGTCATCGCTGACACCTACTACACAGGTAATGATGGTCATTACCTACGGGTTTTGAACGCATCATAGAGGACTTATGATATAATTATGTGTAGATAAAAGATCTAAGTGAAGATTACAGACGGCCAATTCATATTTCCTGAACTATACAAATCAAATATCGATAACTTTAGCGACAACGCCCTCTCTCTACTCGCGCAGCGCGTTCGTTCCGAGTAGCGTGGAATCTTCGAGATTATTACCTAATCCTATCAAGGAAATCGTTTTCAGAAAAATGGTACATAAATATGGGCTTAATTAAAACAAAATCACGATCACGTCCTTTGTGTAACGAAAGTTAGTCATACAATCTATATAGGTAACTTTCGTTACACAAAGGAATCAGTTAACTCTTGTTTTAATTAAAGCCCTTAACTATGTACATTTTTTCTGAAACGACTCGGATAGGAATTGATCTTACTCCATTGACATAAAGTTAATTTTTGTTTTGTACTACTCATATTATAATGTCTTGCGAAAAACATAAAATGACAAATATATTAATAGTACATTTCGAGGCATATTCGGAAAGTATTTCATTTTACACGAGTCCCGAGGACAAGATTCGGCACGAGTGAAAATTACAGTTCCGACCGTGTATCAAACGACGTTTTTTAATAAGTATATTTGGGAAAAAATCTCAATGATTTAAAAATAAAACTGTAAAACTTTTGTGTACCAAATTTTTAGTAACGGAGTAAGTTATTTCTGAAGTTCCAGTAAACGTAGTACCTGTTTTCTGTACAGGTCTATATGCACTTTTAATTGTCATGGTAAAATTTAGTGTTGTAATGCTCCTGGTAATTGATTGTCAACGGGTTCTGAACACAGTACAGGCGTTAATAGCGGAACCACCAACCTACCAACGAGTTTTTTTTTACCTTAAATGAAACAGAAAACGACCTTATTTTTTGAGCAAAGCAAAGCCAAAAACGGGGCCCGTGTAACCGAGGCCAGCAAGTTTCTACATTTAACATTTTGCTTCACAGCGACATTATTAAAATGGCTGGGCCAGCGCTGTCTTAGTATTGGCCTTGTATAAACAGTTTATCAGGCCAAGCCAGCGGTGGCGTGAATAGAGCGCGTCTACTTTTCAAGCCAGTAGGACTCGTACTGGTTTTTTATAAACAGGGTTTTAGAGTCATAGATTTCATTCAGGTAATTGCAATTAGGCAATGTGCAGATGGAGTTCGAATGGACGTATGTAAGGATTGTAAGGAGCGTTCGTGTGCGAACCTTTGAGCTTGGCCCAGAGCAGCATGTGCGGCGTAGTGCAGACGTCGGTGAACCAGGTAGGACGGCGCGCGTTCGCGGCGGCGTAGCACTCGAAGCATGCCTCCACCTCGCTCACCTCCGTGCGGCACATGCGCACCACCCCTCGCGCGGCCGACGTCATCCTTGAATGCACTGCACACACCGACACACCACACACTACAGTAATACTCGTAACCTCTCTCGCTCATAATACATTTGAGAGAAATACGAATAGTCTAACATACGGTATTAGAAATATATACCCTCATCTGTTATTTATTAATGAAAAACAAAATATGCTAGATAACATATAGATTGATAAATCGCAAATAGGGTCCTGAGCTAAATTAGATCTAGGAGCTAGGGGTAGTATTATCATTAAATATTTAACATCGTTTTGCAAAAAAAACTCCTTAGCGGCGGTATGGCGGCCATTTGGAACCGTCGGAAAAGTATGGCATGGTGATTTTCGTGAATGGCTACTCGACGATGATTAGCTGTGCAAAAATTAGCCTGGTACTAATGGTTGAATAGTTTTTTTTTAAATTAATGTGTTTTCGTCGGTATGGCGGGCTGTAAGCCACACCGGAGAAGTATGGCATTACGCTACCGCCTACTTCTTTTTTTATCGACTATCGAAAAATACAAGAATTTTTGTGTTACAAGACGTTCAACTATCGTAATTTATCCGACACGTTCGGTTAACGCCCACGCGATTGGGTCACCGGTACCAGTGCTAAGACCATCATTTTCCTTTTTAACCGACTTCAAAAAAAGGAGGAGGTTCTCAATTCGTCGGGATATTTTTTTTTTTTTTTTATGTATGTTCCCCGATTACTCGAAGACCACTGGACCGATTTGAAAAATTTTTTCGTTGTTCAAATAGGTATACTTTCTAGTTGGTCCCATTGTCACCACGTCAGGATCTGATGATGGGATCATGGAGAAATCAAGAGAACTCCTCAAATATTATAGGCACACCTATAGCGATTTTGGTATTTTTCACTGTAACTCATGCATTTGCTTTTGAAAAGTACTATATGGTGAAGTGGAACTGATGATGAAGACCACAGATGGCCACCGGAACTCCTTAACGGTACCTATTTCAAGGGTGGCGATAAGATATTTCGATAAAGGAAGTTGAGCGACTATGACGAAGCACATTTAGGTTTAAATATGACTATGACATTCCCGCGGCGTTGTCTGCGGCGAGCTTGAAATGTTCTATAGTTTCTTATTAATATTTAGAAGTGGAGCTACGTAACAGCATAAATAGGATCACTAAAAAGTATAAAATAAAATAAATGTTTAAAAAAACAAAAAACCGCCTTCAAAAAGCAAAAAATAACTTCTTTAAAATGGTAGGTAAATAGGTCAGTCCAACTGAAGTCGGCGTCCAACAATATTTTAACCAAAAGCAGACTTCAGTTGGACTGACCTATTTACCTACCATTTTAAAGAAGTTATTTTTTGCTTTTTGAAGGCGGTTTTTTGTTTTTTTAAACATTTATTTTATCGTCATCACGTAATTAGACCCCTGAAGAGTCGCCATACTTGGTACAAATGACCGGAAGTTTTGTGTCAGTATCTTCCGGTCTAATAGGCAGGCCCTACCCTCTTTGTATCTAAAGTAAGCAATGTATCATGCATGAACATGTAGTTTACACACACTGTCTTATTTTTCATAGTAAAACCATAGTAAAGCTAGCTCGTGGCTAAAGCTAGGTCATGGATTGAAATCCCGGTAAGGGCGGACATTTGTATAATGAGCGCGAATATTTGTTCCTGAGTCATGGATGTTCTCTATGTAAAAATTCAAGTATATATTTCTTTTACCTCGTACGGCCCACGTCAAATTTCGTTAGTTCGAAAAAGAATCTTATGTCAGTTAACTAAAGTCAAAAGTCACTTTGACAGATGTCCTAAATTTAGGACATCGGGCCTTACGAGGCTATATAAGTATTTATCTCGTTGTCTAGTACTCATAGTACAAGCCTAGAGCTTAGTTTGGGACTAGTTCAATTGATGTGACATTGTCCTAATATTTATTTATTTTTATTATTTTATTTTTACTATGAAAAATAAGAGTGTGGGTAAAATTCATGTTCATGATACATTGCCTACTTCACTTGCAAAGTTTGTGGGGCCTGCCTATATTAAACGCGCAATGGAAATATAACGATCGATCTTTAGCTTGTGTCGCTCGGCTTCTTGGTAGGGGTACTATTATCATTAAATATTTAACATAGGAGCTAATTTAGCTCAGCAACCTATTTGCGATATATCAATCTATATGTTATCTAGCATATTTTGGTTATCACTACATAGTATAAAACAAAGTCGCTTCCCGCTGTCTGTCTGTCCCTATGTATGCTTACATCTTTAAAACTACGCAAGGGATTTTGATGCGTTTTTTTTAAATAGAGTGATCTAAGAGGAAGGTTTTTATGTATAATTAGTTTTGGATTATCTACGGGTATTACAGAAAACTAGCATAAACCGAAGCAAAGCGAGGGCGGGTCATTAGTCATTAATAAATAACAGATGAGGGTATATATTTCTAATACCGTATCTCTTACTACAATAACTACCTTTAAATTGGTAAGTAAAGTTTTTTGAAGGGGTGTATATTCTATGAATTTTTTGACAGTCTTTGGTCTATAAATCAAGAAACGACCGTTATTTATTTTTAACTTCTTACCGTCCTTCTAAAATAACATTTATTACTGTTTTGACAGTTATCTGGGCTTTACGGCACTATAAGGTGTTACCTTGGCCAAAAGGATAAGTTTAAAAGTGGTATCTTACATCGTTTAAATTAGAATCATTACGAATCAGCGATGTTTTTAAACCTATTTGACCATATTTTTTTTAATAATCACATGAAGTTTGTTTCTCCATACTAGGTGTCCCAGTGTTTGCTTTTCACTTTGTATGGAAAAAACAACTTCATGTGATTATGTACTTAAAAAAAAAATAAAAAACGGGCAAATACGTAGGTTTAAAAACTTCGCTGATTCGTAATGATTCTAATTATGTAAGACACCACTGAAAAACTTATGAAATAAAACATGAAATACCCCACTGCTATCCATAAACTATTTTAAGATGTTAAGTCACAGTTAAACATAACAAAACCCCTAACACTTTGCCTTAAACTCATAGAAACCATATATAATAGAATAAGAAATACGAAGTAGGTGCGGAAACCTCGGTGCTCGAGTCCGACTCGCACTTGACTGGTTTTTTTACTGTGGCAGCCGGAAATGTAGGTATGTTATTAAGGAATAGCGTTACGAACTTGCCAACTAATTTTTACCGTAAATATAAAGATATAATTATTATTGTGTCTCCATGAAAGAAGTCGTAATTTTTCTGGGGTATAGGGCCTTGAGCTAGTTTGGCTAGTTTGAGACTCACGCGAGTTGAATATGATGCTGTTGTGCAGGATCCAGTACGCGTCAGACAGGAAAGCCTCGGTGCTTCCGTACAGACGCTTGTCGATGTGCTCTTTCATCACTGCTAGGTCCATGGGGTGCACCACATACTTGTCGTAGTCGGGAAACACCGCGCGGTCCACCGGCTGCATAAACGGCTCTACCTACACACAACAACCAAAACATTATCCGCCAGTTTTGACGACTCCCATAAAGTCCCCTCAGTAGAGCACTAAGTTTATCAATCTTCACAATTTTTGAAACAGCGGTATCAGTACATACATGTTAAAAAAAGTAGACAATAACGCCTCCCATAGCAATGCGTGCTTTAGTGTTTCGAAGTCCTATTGACGACTGAGCTCGATTGTAATGTATTCACTTTTACACTAAATTGCAACGAAAATTCCTTTTTCTCAAACATGCTCGGAAATAACGGTTTTCCGATTGAAATACATGGACGGAAAATGCCTCTTTTTACTCCTAGGAGTAAAAAAAACATATGAAAACACTTTCCGTCCATGTCCATATTGTTTTTTCAAAAGTGTTCTCTATTGCGTATAAAATCGAAAGGACCATGAAAAAAATCGCGTACACCCAACTTGTGGGGGCGCAGTGAGGGGCGGCGGCGCGGCGGGGCTCTGAGGAACGGCGGCGGCGGCGGCTCGTTGTGCGTGGAACTATCTTAACTAATACTCGTATGACGCAAACAGACATTCTCTCCGAATTTGTCAAAGGTTTTTAAAAATACTTATAGTCATGTATTTGTATAATTTCCTCGCATTGTTTGAGAAAAGCATTATGTATGCCTCGGCGGAAACGAGGATTTCCTGACTCGTATTTTAGCAGGCCTCCCTGTTGCTCGGCCCGCTAACCACCTCGTCAGGAAATCCCTTACTTTCCGCGCCTAGGCAACAATGTACTATATCTACACAGATATCATAAATCCTCTATTATACGTTCAAAACCCGTAGGCAATGACCAGCATTACCTGTGGTAGTAAGTGACAGCGATGACAGCTGTTAATTTTGGAACATGTTCCAAATTTGGATCTCGTTACCTTACAATATTCGATAACGTACTTTCAAAATTACGTTACAGCTAGGCTGTCATCGCTGTCACCTACTACAACAGGTAATGGTCATTTGCCACTCACCTTGCGGCTCGTTTCATAAACCACACTCTTGTTGTAAATGCCTGTCATTACGCAACCGTCACGTAATAGTTATTTATGTAACTGGTACATAATGAAGCTTCTTAAGGTACGAGCGCCGAGGTTAGAGCGCGAGCTTGGGAGCGCTCTAATTACAGGCACGAGTACCTTAAGAGCTAATTATGTACCGTTGCATACATAACTTTTTCTACAAGCTTAAAATGATAATGACAAAAATAAACAATCGCTAACTTTTCTTGTATACTTTCCTCGATTTTTCTGCTAACAAATTACCTACTTGTCGGCAAAGTAATTTTCTTTATTCCGATTAGCGTTAATAATGTGTGATTGTTATTGGTCAATACCCGACATGTGAACCCTACTAAATTAAGACGAATGGATAGAATAAGCGGCTAGTCGGATAAAGAATTACGAAATAGTGCCACTTAATTTAGTCGGATTACTGTTGTTGTTCGCTGTCTGTTCGCCCATCGGTCAGAATTTCAAAATAATACCTAGAAAATAATATGAATTGGACTAGTTAACAGTGTTATATTAAAATATAGTTTAAGTGCAATGGCCTGTGTGTTTCGTGGATGCAAATCTCGAATGGGAAACAAAGAAAATGATGCTCAAAATATAAGCGTTCACAGGTGAGTGATGTTTTACAATAAATCTGTTGATTTTCGGCCATAATGCGGCCGTTTTGCAAGTATAACTAAAAACATTATCATGGTATTACATCTTGTAACGAATACCTATGTGCAGCAAATCTGCATTTTAAACGCATTTTTTGATTTTCTTTCCGAAGTTAACAATAGTGCTTCCAAAATTAATATCGATAAGTAAACTTTCGATATTTTGATTGAGTACATGAGTCAATTATGTCTATGGGTATGTGTTTAAATATCAAAAACTGAATACATTTTGAGTTAAAATAGCGATGCCGAACAGTTAAAAAGTCGATGTTTTAAATGTCGAAAGTATTTGTTGGGTATGTTTTAGAATGTCGAAAGTTACAACAATTAAAGTTAGTTATTCTAAACGTTCGGTTTTTTGCGTTGTGTGCCTTTTAGACATAGGCATGGCATAATTATTGTAGATATTTGGATCGTTCGTTATTCATGTTCAATATTTTAACATCGCTGTTTTAATTTAATATGTATTTTATCCGTACCTACATATCTATCGATCGGTAAAAGAGCCTACTATGTGTGATATTAATTAATTGTATTGTTTCATATTTCCAAAAGCCTCGCCTGTCAGAGAGGAATGGCTGAAATTTGTTTGGAGCGGTCTGCGGGATTGGAATGGGACACCCCGAAAAAGTCACCGACTATGTTCGAAACATTTTTCAGCAGACTCATTTATTATGAAGGCTGATAAAAGACTTCAAACAGAAGTGGTTCCTCGTGGTTTCAGAAGTTGCGATGCAATCCGGCATCAAAAAAGGGTCACAAACTGTCTTCCAATTACTTTTTGTAAGGCTCATCATTATTAAAGATATACGTTTTATTTTCAATTAAAAACTGTAAAAACTGTCTTTATTTTTATTACACAACAAAAAAGTTAATTTCTCAGTTTACTTGTCAATCCGAAGTTTAAGCTGTCTCCGTTCTAAATTTCATCCAGATCCCTTCAGCCGTTGCAGCGTGAAGCAGTAATAGACTAACACAGACAGACAAACGTTCGCATTTATAATATTGGTAAGATTTTCAACACCATGTCAAATACATCGTGTTGTCATAAGTTTTGAGACGAAATAAAATATTCATAAAAAATTCAAATAATTGAGTTAAGTATATTTTTAATTTGTTTACGTTAACCAATATCTACAAGCAATTATTACTCAAAATGACAGCCTCTATTCTTTATACGAGCTCCTTGACTCCTTGTTGGCAAAAATGGAGCGGAGTGACACCATCATACGAAACGCCCCACCATACCATCTCACTCGCTGGATGATGGAAAAGTGAATATTTTTTCATCGGTGAAGAGTATATTTTTCGTATCATGTCTCTTATGCAGCATCAGACAACGTTCGCGTCGTAATTTATGAAGGCGATCATTAAGGAAGTGAACTTTCCTACCTTACTTGTAAGCCTTTATAGGTGAAAAACTTAAGTCAATGACCGCTTACATGTAGTGGTGCACAAAATTAATATGGAATTGACGTCAAATTTCAAATATAGAATGTCGATCGGTCTATACAGATGTGTTACTACTATATGCAACAGGTCATTTACTAAAGTTTTTCACCTTATACCTTAAGATTGTATTTCAGTATTTTTTTTACCGCACCACGTGAAATGTTAATCTGCAGAGCGAATTTTTTCTTGGTGCGACGTGAATTTTGGCGAAGTCGGTCTCTGATTTTTTTGATGTTCGTTGTGGTCCTTACAGACCGCGGGCGACCACTCTATTGACGATGTTTTAGAGAATCAGCCTCCACTTTTATGGCGTAAAGGTGCTTTTCCACCGGCGAGGCGAGGTGAGACGAGGTAGGACGAGAATTGAAATCGCGCCGACCCATTTCCACCAAAAATTGCCGGCGCGAACCCACGCGAGCCCGTGCGTCACAGCTAGTGCGAGCTCGCGCGATATCGTCCTTAGATTGTGGGACATGTATAGTGAAGATACATTGCTGTTCAGTTCGTCTTGCGACAAACACGCGGGGGGCTCGTGAATTAGGTTCGAGATCGAGAAGGTAGCTTTAACCTCGAAGAAAGACAGGATACTTATTATCCCATAAAATTTGGTAGTGCACGAAGGAATAGCAATAAACGAGTTCTACGTGGACGTAGTCGTGGGCAAAATTGCTACAATAACGAAGTGCTAGATAATATATTTAAAACAGTCATCGCGAGCCAGCAAGAGCACGCGCGAGCCAGTGCGAGCACGCGCAAGCCAGCGCGAGCGCGCGCGATACCGCGCGTGCTGGCGCGATGACACGCCAGAATTGTGTTTCCGTTGCAGAATTAATAAACACTATGTACGCAGTAATACGGTTCATTATTACAATAAAAAAAAATCAATTCTCGTATCGCACATCCTCGCCAATCCATACTGTTTCCACCGAAGATGCGCTAGGAAATAATTTAAATTTTGCCATACAAATTTCAATTATCTTCTCGGCCCGCCTCGTCTTTCCTCGCCGGTGGAAAAGCACCTTAATATATAAAGTTGCGGATAATCCCGAAACATATTAATTCACGGAAACCTCCATTGTTTTTTTTCCCGCAAAATGTAGAGAAAAGACACTCGTACGTTATTCTTTTATTCTCGCCATAACAAGCAAAGTAATTAATGAATAATCAAAACATACCAATAGAACACAAACATTCTTAATTAAAAATTGAAAAAAGAATTAGACATCAGCCAGTATTATTGTTTTATTTTTTTACCCGACTGCGTGGAAGGAGGGTTATGTTTTTCGAGCGTATATATGTATGTATGTATGTATGTCTATTTCTGGGCACGCTCTGCAGCTTAAACGGCTTGACGGATTTTAACATACGAGGTGTCATTCGATTCGTCTTAATCGCCGAAGTGACATAGGGTATATAATATATCAATATGGCGTCCGCGGAAAAAAATATACGGGGGAATAAACATTTTTTTTTTATTATATCAATATGGGTATCAAATGAAAGCTATTAAATAGCCCATTCCAAATATATATACATTATAACACTTTTATGCTACTATTTTGACAGGAAAGTCAAAAAATACGTAAATGTTAAGTAATAAACTCCCTTCGCTAGAAAGAGAGCTTCGCTTCAAATTACAAGCGAAATCACTTGTAGCTTCGCGACATTAAAAATTTAAGCTCCAGAGCTCATATATTCCTTAGTAATAATTAATGAAACCAATATTTTATTAATAAAAACTAAAAAAGAGTTCAATAAATTAAATTATTAAAAATAAACCAAAAACCCGATAGCAATAAAAAAAACAACTGAAAAGCGAAAAACCAGCTATATAATCTATAGAAAATTGTAAGAGCATGTACTTATTGATATTTATTGCAATTTAAATTTAACTTGAATATTGGTTAAGGTATTGCAGGCGGGGAGAAGCAATGAATTTCAAAACCTATTTCTTGAAAAAAAAATAACATTTGGACTAGCTTGTCCGCGCCTGGAACACCTTTACCAATATTCAAGTTACATTTAAATTGTTATAAATATCAATAAGTACATGCTCTTACAATTTTCTATAGATTATATAGCTTGTTTTTCGCTTTTCAGTTGTTTTTTTTTATTGCAGTCGGGTTTTTTGTTTATTTTTAATTATTTAATTTATTTAATAAGTAAAAGTTTGTCTAAAACTTATAAACACAATAGGCACCAAAGATTTTACACACAGGTTGAACATAATGAGAACGACTAGTCAAACATTAAACAATAATCGAAGAATGTAAACGCACGTTCTCCGCAAGAACACCATAGAGTGGGTCGTCATTAGACCTGACATTAGACATCGCGAGACAAACCACTGTCCGCTATCGTGTTTTTATTATGACTATGGTGAATTAGACCAAACCGAAAAGTTCTAAAAAGGGTTGGCATACAGGGGGCTTGACTCTTTGAGATGTCCCTCCGAAACACTAATAACAAAACTTTGAAAGTTTAACCCTTTCACTCCAAAGTTATGACGTGATCGAAAGAAAGAGACATGGTTAACATAACATCAAATGGATTTGGGGAATAAATAATCGGAGCGATCCTCTCGTAGCCATTAATTATTAAAACAAAAAACATTTCGTAATACGAGTATTTAAAAGCACCAATAGTACCATTGATGTATTCGTTATTTAAACGTTTATTCCGCCTCTGTCGCTCTGTTGGATAAAAACCCCTCTTAATTAATTAATCAGTCAAATCTATCAATACATCACTACATTTTCAACGACAAGAATATTTCGAAAATAAAGAAAAATATGACAACCATTTGTCGGCTCTCATTGTATTTTCACCAAAAATGCTTTTCATCAAAAAGACAATATTTAATAGAGATTCCTACCTCAAAATAAACATGAAAAATATGACAATAAAAGTTCCCGACTATAATAAAAATAAAAGTACTATAAGAAGCTCAAGCCGCTATGTATGTATCGCTCTTTCGCATAGCTTATTTATCAGGGAATACACAATCTAAACATGGCATAATATAATAAAATAATTTATGTAATTAATGTTTATTTTCATAATGACTCTTACTTTAGCAGTTTCAGTAATTTTATTTTAAGTAACATAAGTTATAAAACCTTATCCTTAGTCTTGCTTTGCCTAGTGCAATTGTTTAATTTTCGTGAAAAACTGGTAAAACTATTTTCTTATATCTGAATTAAACCTGCCTGACTAAAATACTTTAAACTAAAATAAGTTTATTGTGTGTTTATAATTAAGGGTGATAGAATTTACTTCACTACTTCAGCATTTTCTTCCATTAAACATGTCTTCGAGCTTAGGTCCTCTATTCTACTGGGTAACACCATATACCTCTGACATGTTATCGTATTGCTTTTAACTTGGCCGCCATTACAGTTAAGTAAATAAGAGCTATAGTAACGTTGAAAATATTATAGCATGTCTTATTAATAAACACACAATAAACCTATTTTAGTTAAGAGTATTCTTTGTCCCTTTCTGTCAAATTCAAATTTCATGACATGACATATGACAGAGACCATATTTTAAACACACTTTAGCTATTGCGCGTTTATGAACAAGAGTAAAATTTTAGCTATTGCGCGTTTATGAACACGAGTAAGACTTTATGAACCTATGTGGTACACGAGCTTTGTCAACAAAGGCCGCGAAATGTAGAGTCCCACGACATTTAAGTAATCCTACTGTAATCAGTCACTTCCGATTTCACCTTTTTCGCGTTTTCGTTAGTCGCGAACAATTAGATGCCACTTACTTACAGATTATCTTTTTTTTTAATTCAACGTTTTAATAACAAGTACTCAGTTATTATTTTTGGATTTCCCCTGGTATTTTTTTAAATCTAGATCTTATAATAATAACCAATCTTGTGGCACATTCAGGAATAAACGCACTGACAAAGGTGCACTGTAACCGACTGCGCTATTCGCTGCAAGCATTGCGATTAATCTCGAGTATATGGTCACACTGCACACACACATCCACAGCCGGCGCAATGATGCATTACTTTATTATTAGCTGGGAGCGAGTCGGTTCGATTGAGCGCGAACGAGGCGCGACGGCTTCACCGCGGGCCCGGCGGCCTGTGTAATTAACAAGGTCATTTCACCGAGACCCGAGCCAGACCCGCCCTGCCGCGACCCAGCCCCAGCAACTACTCACAATGACACAAATCAGCATCCACATTCGCTGTGCCACAATGATGCATTTACGTATGCAAATAACATTAATCATCGTTTGTTGTTATAAATGCAGTCTAAAGCTTGAACGAAATAGTTCAAAATATGTCTACCTAATCTGTACAAAATATGTATATGCCACAAGCAGTCTTATTAATGATATTCGCAACTGCAGTTAGTAAGTGTTCAAGAAACGAGTGGGATACAACACAAAAAATAACTGCTAGCTTTTACATTTTTATTTGTAATGATCTAATTTGAAGCCTTTCATGATTAATAGTGTTATTTTTATTTTATTAATTTATTATATAAAATTAACCTCGCCTACTTACTGTGCAAAAATGGCGGAGCTATTATATTATAAGAAGTTTTTCTTACTACCTGTGATCTGTTTTTAAAGTCATAATCTCATAATAGACGAACTTCATTCAAACATAATGTAAACAAACAATCGCAATACAATTAATTTATAGTCCTAGCGGTACGCCAAAAAATGCTGCAAATGGTGTTAAAAATATGAAAATCGGCACGAGTGATCTTTAATATACCATAGTAGCGCTAAAAAAAAAACAAAAAAGGAGACGACTTATGACGTCATCTTTATTTTGTATGGTTTTTTTTTGTTCTGATATTTATCGTGTGTGGTATCTAATGAAAGGGCTTACTAAGCCGATTCTAAAAATATATCATATCATTATATTTCAATCACTTGTTACCTCGTAAGGCCCGATGTCCTAAATTTAGGACATCTGTCAAAGTGACTTTTGACTTTAGTTGACTGACATAAGATTCTTTTTGGAACTAACGAAATTTGACGTGGGCCGTACGAGGTTAAATTAAAATAAAAATCATTTTCAAAACATACCAAGTTTGGGCTCCTCCAGATATGATACGGTTGAATCATTATTTGTAAAATATACCTAAAATGGTACGTAATAGGCTCATGTACAACCCCGACAAAGCAATTTTAAAAATATTTACATTTAGTATTTTTTTATATTTGTATGTTATGAAAATGATTTTTATTTTAATTTAAAACAAGTGACTGAAATATAATGATGTGATATATTTTTAGAATTGGCTTAGTAAGCCCTTTCATTAGATACCACACACGCTTTTAATGCTTTTAACACCACCATTTGCAGCATTTGACTGAATTTCGGGGTGTACCGCTAGCACTATTATTATTTCAGAGTATTTTAAGCATTCGGCTTGCTTATTACCTAAACTTTTATTAATTAGGCATTTCCTGCATGACCCTTGTTTCTAGAGTAGATTCACTGAACACAGTCACATTAAATTTATTGATAGGAAATTCTATACTTCCAATCATGAGTTTCTACAATATATTATTATGTTGATCCCGTCGTTTTTAACCTCTTCGAAAACTTTACCACACAAATTATTATCATTTATCACACATTAACTCAAAAGAGAAATGGTCTTATTAATATATATATATATATATATCTATATATATAAAAGGCAAACCTGACTGACTGACTTATATATCAACACACAGCCTACTGTACCTAGAAACTTGAAATTTGGTACAGGGGTTCCTTTCATAATCTAAGTGAGCACTAAGAAAGGATTTTCCGAAAATCGTCCCCCAACGGGAAGAAATAGGGGGAGTAGCGGGAAACTAATTCTACGCGTACGAAGTCGGGGGCGTCCTCTAGTCTTCTATCTGACTGCCTGACTTAGATATCAACGCACAGCCGAAACTATTGTACCTAGAAACTTGAAATTTGGTACAGGGGTTCCTGTCATGATGTAAGTGAGCACTAAGAAAGGATTTTTAGAAATTCAACCCCTAAGGGGGTGAAATAGGGGGTGAAGTTTATATGGAATTTCCTCATTTCTGGACTTAGAAGTATGAAAATAGGTTAATAAGTTCTCGATTACAATTAAAAATGATCTGCGTAGGTGAAATGGACACAATTCCGCCCTAAAGGGGTAAAATGGGGGGTAAAGTTTGTATGCAATTTTTCTCATTTCTGGACTTAGAAGTATGAAAATAGGTTAATAAGTTCTCGATTACAATTAAAAATGATCTGCGTAGGTGAAATGGACACAATTCCGCCCTAAAGGGGTAAAATGGGGGGGTAAAGTTTGTATGCAAATTTTCTCATTTCTAGACTTAGAAGTATGAAAATAGGTTAATAAGTTCTCGATTACAATTAAAAATGATCTGCGTAGGTGAAATGGACACAATTCCGCCCTAAAGGGGTAAAATGGGGGGGTAAAGTTTGTATGCAAATTTTCTCATTTCTAGACTTAGAAGTATGAAAATAGGTATACAGGGCGTCCCAAGACTATGGGACATGAAGGGAAAGTACCTCAGATATCGTAGATAGGATGTTTTCCTGAAAGAAGACTTTATGTTATTTTTAAAAGTTACTGCATTCAAAGATATTCAAAAAAAAAATTTGCTTCGTCTGGGAATCGAACCGACTTAAATGTAAAAAAAAAACACGCTTATTTTTATGATTCCAATCGAAAAAATGAACAAAAAAAAAATCTTCTTAAGAAACATAGTATTTTAAAAGAAAGGAACAACGTGAAATTAATCATTTTAATTAAATTAAAAACATACATGAAACTGCCAAAGTCAGTTAAGTATTTTTTGTAAATATTTTAATTAAATGCTCAAAATTTGATCCCTCTTGTCTTATGCAAATCACCATTTTTTTTAAATAAATCAGTTGCCTGTTGGTTGTCTTATCATTATTATTATGGTGAATCCTCGATATGATATGGCTTAATTCTGTTTGTAATTCGCCCACGTTGTCGTATTGCTTTTTGTATAGCAAATCTTTCACGTACCTATCACCAAAAGAAGTAATCTAACGGTGAAGTAATGCACGTGCACCTATAATAAGAAAAACTGTGCCAGTAAGTCGTTTATTAAGTGGGTACTTATTTGCGAATAATCAATGCTATCTATGGAAAAATAATATCGCTATTTTTCGGACGTCGTCGTCGGTCATAAATAATTTTCTTGAAATTTGAATCAAACATTTTACGGTATTCCTTTCTTTTAAGATAGTACGTTACTTAAGAAGAATTATTATTTTTTGTTCATTCTTTCGATTGGCATCATAAAAATACGGGCGATTTTTCACATTTAAGTCGGTTCGATTCCCAGACGAAGAAAGTAATTTTTAGAATATCTTTGAATGCAGTATTACTAACTTTTAAAAATAACATAAAGACTTCTTTCAGCAAAACATCCTATCTACGATATTTAAGGTACTTTGCCTTCATGTCCCATAGTCTTGGGACGCCCTGTATAAGTTCTCGATTACACTTAAAAATGATCTGTGTAGGTGAAATGGACAAAATTCCCTCCTACACTTAGAGTTCCTGAACTCTTTGGAGCTATCGGGAGTGCCCTCAAATAAGTTCATGCTTAAATTTGGTGTCCCGGTAATCCTCCGGTACTCCATGAATATCCTAAGAGCAAAAATTATGTCTGGAATTTCTAAAGGAGAAAATGTTTTAATTCCCCGCATTCCTATAAGTAATTCCGAAAGATTTACCGTTTAACTTTAAAAGAGTGCAATTCCCTTTAAAAACAGCTTTTGCCATGACAGAGGTCGGAATAGGCAGTGCCTATTTGCCTAAACTTCGCGGGAGGACGGAACTATGAGTGGTTACAACCACCAAAAATAATTTATTTTTATTGAATGCGGGATTTCCGGGATTTTTTTAATAATACATAATGTGGAAATTGATACTAAAACTCAATATCACATGTTAAAAAAAATTAATGTATATAATTTTACATGATCATCAATAACAAAAACATCTTTCAATATGAATCATCAATATCATAATTCCAATCATAATGAAGAATGTCAGTAGGTACGCCAAATCGCTTGAAACTTTGTAGCAGTAAAGTTTATAAATAAACAAACATACTACTTTTTATTTTATTCAAAAAGACTCAGTAGTTTCGATTCTATGAACGTTTAAAATTTGGGTCAGTAATATTAAAGCGCGCGGGGGCCATCTTGCTGGGGTGACGTCATCGCTTAACAGCGGTACGCGCCCTTATATGAAAAAGTAAGTTTACAGGGCTATAACTTTTTAACCGTTATAAGTAGCCAGTTGAATTTTTCACAGAAAACGTGTTATTATAAAATCTATCGTTTAAAATTGTACAATTAACAATAAATCAAATCCCAAGAGGGGTCCCCATACAAGAAACATGAAAATAAATCATTTTTTTTAGCATTTTTATACGGATTGTATTTTTATAATGGCTTCTTATTTTGATGCTATTTTGAGCTTAAATTGTAGTCTAATTTTTGTAGTTTACGACTAAATAGCAATGTCAAGTAAAACTGCTACAAATATGTGACAGAACTGATCTTATCAACACGATATTTTAAGCGGTCACCCATCCTGTTTTAGACTACGCGTGTAGTTGCTTAACTTTGGAAGGCGAAGTACGGGTTGTATTTGTATAATAGCTTTTTATTTCGGTGTCACATTAAGTTTAGATAATAATCAAAACTCTATACAAACATATATAGTTTACGACCAAACAGTAAACTGTAGTAAAACTGTTACAAATATGTTAAAAAGTGCCTAGTTTAAATCAACACGATCGATGTTTGTAAGCGGTGGTTGCTTAACTTTGGTGGTAGGCCTTTATTTACAAATTTCGTGTTAATTTAGAATTAATATCGCTACTGTATAAAAGAGTGAACTATAAAACATGCATTTTTGATTGACCTAGCAGTAGTTCTGATACTTCGTGTGTTCATTTCATCGATTTCAAATTTCGCGCGCGGGAGCTACCAAGTCGATAGACGTACCTACCTACATACCTACAACGCTCTCGCTTTGCTAGGTCTAGGCATTATTGCCACTATCCCAAAATTTAAAGTGCTTGATTATTATTCTAATTTTATTTAACCCACTTATTCGACAAACATTACAAATAGAAAAGCCGGTCAGTGACAGACAGTTAGTTATGTAATACAAAATAATAGATAAACATAGCTGTCACAGTAACATCAAAACGAATTCGTAAAAATATTACGACTTACAAAGTTAAGCAAGTACAAGCGTAGTCTATAACAGGATGGGTGACCGCCTAAAACATCGTGTTGATAAAATCAGTTTTGTCACATATTTGTAGCAGTTTTACTTGAGATTGCTATTTAATCGGAAACTATGAAAATTAGACTACAATTTAAGCTTAAAATAGCATCAAAACAAGAAGCCATTATAAAAATACAATCCGTATAAAAATGCTAAAAAAAATGATTTATTTTCATGTTTCTTGTATCTCCTCTTGGGATTTGATTTATTGTTCATTGTACAATTTTAAACGATAGATTTTATAATAACACGTATTCTGTGAAAAATTCAACTGGCTACTTAGAACGGTTAAAAAGTTATAGCCCTGGAAACTTACTCGTTCATATAAGGGCGCGTACCGCTGTTAAGCGATGACGTCATCATCAGTGAGCGCTAGCTGCCGGGTGTCGAGCGCCGCATACGAAGTTTAAAATTTAATATCTCGAAAACTATTTGACGTATCGAAATGATTTTTTTACAGCTATTTTTAGTTTTTAATGATTAATACGGTAAGCCAAAAATCTAAACTGGCTGACATTCTCTATTACTACTATTATGAGATAAAATATTATATATTACAAAATACTTTGTTAGTTTTAAATAAACTAACAAAGTATTTAGATTAGAAATATTACATTAGAAATAAATCAGAATATGTCATTTGATCATGTAAAATTGTATACAATAAATCTTTTTAACATGTGACATTGAGTTTTAGTATCAATTTGCACATTTATGTATTATCTTAAAAATCCCGGAAATCCCGCATTCAATAAAAAGAAATAATTTTTTTTGACGGTTGTAACCACTCTTAGTTAAGTCCTCCCGCGAAGTTTAGGCAAATAGGCACTGCCTATTCCGATCTCTGGCCATGAACATAACAAAGCGCAAGAACAAACACTAGAAGTAGCCGGTGTACATTTACCAGCCCACGAAATCATCATGTTTTAGTGAAAGATGGCAAAACATAAAATATTGTATACGTAAACTTATTAACCTAGATGACGTTATCCAATTCAAGTTCTCTTTAAATTTCGAGCTGAATATAACATGTGATTAAAGGTCATTCTGGCCAGGGAGCAAGTCAAACTATAAAATTACTTAAAACTATTAATATACTTAACTGCGGTAAACGAGTTCTACGCGGACGAAGTCGTGGGCAAAAGCGAGTTTCATCATAAGAATTCAAGTCAATTTGTAAACAAATAAATATGACATGACAACAGCTTTCTTCCAACGTAGATGTCAGCTAGATATCTAAATTGTACTTATAAAGTAAAATATTGTAGAGGTTTTATATGCATTATTTAAAACCACAAAAGAGCAATTCGGATCGCATTTGGGGGTCAAATGAAGGTCTTTTCTTAATTTTATTATAATTAATTCTTTGTAACATATTGTTTCAATCTAACTACAGGGATTGATTTGAGAAGCCTATTCCTCGAAATGGTTGTTAAATTTTCATACATTATTAAAAATAGATGTATTCCTATTTGATAGGGTTTATAAACCTATCTACACGTATAAACTGAAGTTCAACAAATTTATCAGTTCAAACGTATATTTCTTATTAGACAGATCAGCGATTTATGTTTTAATGTGTATATTTAGGTTGCTTAAAGAATTTGGATATACTCGTATCAATAAACACGACCAAGTTTATCTCAGTTCTTTTTCATTATTTACAAAGTTCTTATTTTAGCTGTGGCCCTTCCGCCATGAGGTTGTTGTCGCGATTCCCTCAGACTGTTCGATATTCCGGGGCCAAAGGTACTTGCCCGTCTTCAGGATATAAACTATCTCTGTACCAAACGTTTCACGTTCATCGATTAAGGCTTTCAGCTGTGAAGAGGACCAAACAAATCTACTTTCGCGTTTATAATATTAGTAAGGTTTACTAAGGCATAGGTAGTAAGAAGGTAAGGATGGACGGTGCCCCGCGGCTCTATAGAAAATATTCTTGAAAACATGGTTAATATTTATTTGAGTGCCGTATTAAACTCGAATGAGACGCCTGTCTCAACATAACTAAACGCCTTAATGCCCGATGTGGATTCATTTCTAACTTAACCCGAACTTCGAACTTCATGATTAGCGTTATTTTATTGAGACTTTGCCGCCTTGACTTCGCTTTGAACAGGGAACAGCGATATATCGATGTTTTGACAATAGCAGTAAGCAGTTCGAACCTCCATTTGCATTTTACTAATTTAATTAACAATTTTCATCCCTCAATTACCGCTCGTTATTTTAGCCTGCATAGACAATAGAAAATTTTGAAAAGTTATTTTTATTGGTCAAGCTAACTGAAAATTACTACATATACGAGGAGGTATGGTCCAAAAGTTCCTGGCTGGAGAAATATGGCGGTTTAAAAAAATATGTCACTGTGATTGTCATTTATTCTGCTTGTTCGTGTATAGTTTTGAGGTTAAGTCCATCGAGGACGAACCTCGCTCCGGCCAGCCTCTGGAAGTAATCAAATTAGTGGAAGAGGTAGTTCTGAGTGATTGAAGACTGAATACTAGAGAAATAAGAGCAAGGACAGGGCTTTCGAAAACTTCAGTTCTTGGGATTCTTCATGAACATCTTCGCTTGACATTAGTCAGTGGGTACATATCTGAATATCGAAAGTTAATATATCTTAAGTTAAAATATCGAAGTCCAAAATATTGAAAGTTACAATATCGAATGATCAAAACATCTAGTCATAATATCTACGTCTGAAACGCCTACGATCAAAATGCCACCCGTTTGAAACATTGAATGATTAAAACATCAACAGTTAATTTGAACATTGTGTTAAAATATCGAAAGATAAGGTGTCGGAACCAGTAGATAAAGAGTTATTTATTCATTTGTTTTGCAACAATCAATTCAGGACCGTATGAAATTTGAATTAAGAGTGAGGTGTCCATTACGGGTGCCTGTCAGCTAAAAGTGTCTATCATTGGTGCCGTCACCCTAATATCTAAAGTTAAAGTATGAAAGTCCAAACTACCGAAGGTTACAAAATCAAACGTTCGACTTATCTACAATCGTAATATTTACGTCTGAAATGCCACATGGTCAGTTTTTTCACATTTTTCTAGAAAGGTGAAGTGAGCGGGCGTAGCGAGCGAACCAGTCTGTTTAATGCGAAACTGTCTCTGTCTGGTTAGGTTCAGAAGGCTAAGGCGGGAGCGTAGCGTTACGAAGCTCCCGGCTTAGCCTTCGATGTTCTTATTGCCCACAAAACAATGAGCATATGTATACTGACAGATTGAGTAATTTAGGTCGGTTAGTCGGTAAATTATCGCAGTTCAACATAACATTCCTCCTCGCTACGCTCGTCGTTGTACCTAACTTTTAGAATTCAACTACTTATCTATACATTATAGGAATGAAACAGACTGTTAAAATTGGCACAAAATCCATTTAGTCGGTACTACTTTATTCTATACTATTTAGAGATTAGATTTTATAGGGAAATAAATCTTTTTTTTTAAAGAGTTCATTTTGGAATTTTCTATTAAATATATTTTAGATTTATTTAATTCCATCTAAGTGATTTATTTATATAACCATTTTAGTAAACATTTAATTTTGATATTATCGAGGCGTACCTAATGACCGTTCGATATTTCAACTTTCGATATTTTGGACTTCGATATTTTAACTTTCGATATTTGATTACATTCCCAAAAAGTACGTTCGATATCTTAGGGTCTCCCCAGACCTATCGACGCGGATTCGGCTTGAGCCGGTAAGAAAAAGTTTTATGTCCATGCAATAAGAGCGAAAACGACGTCGTTCCGTTCACATCGCCGAATCGAGCCGTGCCGAGCGACGCCTTTTTCACTATTACTGCACGGACATAAAACTGTTTCTTACCGGCTCAAGCCGATTCCGCGTGGATATGTCTGGGGAGACCCTTAAACATCGGCATAGTAACCGTTCGATGTTTCAACTTTCGATGTTTCAGACTTCGATATCTTAACTTTCGATATTCAGATACGTACCCAAGTCAGTGCAGGGTGGGTGCCCAAACTTCTTTCGATCCTTTCAGCGAAGTGAGCGAAACGACACGGAGAGTTTTTCCGAGTCGATTGTTAAGGGGGACAAAACCATGGTTTTGTACTATGATCCTCTCTCCAAAAGGGACACGATGCAGTAGCATCGCCCAGGTGAAAAGCTGCCTATGAAGGCCAAGGTAACACAATCCACCAAAAAGAGAATGGCTACGGTATTCTGGAATTGTCGCGGAATACCACTGATTGACGTAAAAGGAAGGAATACCACGGTAAATGGTAGCTACTACGTCACCCTTATTGAGCAGTTACGAGAGGCGATCAAGCAGAAGCGTCGTGGAAAACTTACTGTTCGGCTTCTCCACGATAATGCTCCCGTTCACACTGCTTTAATGAAGAATGTCAGTAGGTACGCCAAATAGCTTGAAACTTTGTAGCAATAAAGTTTATAAATAAACAAACATACTACTTTTTATTTTATTCAAAAAGACTCGGTAGTTTTGATTCTATGAACGTTTAAAATTTGGGTCAATAATATTAAAGCGCGCGGGGGGCATCTTGCTGGGGTGACGTCATCGCTTAACAGCGGTACGCGCCCTTATATGAAAAAGTAAGTTTACAAGGTGTTTGTATGGAGTTTTGATTATTATCTAAACTTAATGTGACACCGAAATAAAAAGCTATTATACAAATACAACCCGTACTTCTCCTTCCAAAGTTAAGCAAGTACAAGCGTAGTCTATAACAGGATGGGTGACCGCCTAAAACATCGTGTTGATAAAATCAGTTTTATCACATATTTGTAACAGTTTTACTTGAGATTGCTATTTAGTCGGAAACTATGAAAATAAGACTACAATTTAAGCTTAAAATAGCATCAAAATAAGAAGCCATTATAAAAATGCAAAAAAGAATATTTTTTTCATGTTTCTTGTATGGGGTCCTCAGAACCCCTCTTCGGATTTGATTTATTGTTCATTGTACAATTTTAAACGATAGATTTTATAATAACACGTATTCTGTGAAAAATTCAACTGGCTACTTATAACGGTTAAAAAGTTATAGCCCTGTAAACTTACTTTTTCATATAAGGGCGCGTACCGCTGCTAAGCGATGACGTTATCATCCGTTAACGCTAGCCGCCGGGATTCGAGTGCCGCATACGAAGTTTAAAATTTAATTTATTACGCTCATTTTGAGGACAAAAATTCTTTGTATCTTTATAAGGGGATAGAAAAGCTTATTAAGAGATCTACAAAGTGCACTGAAATACATATAAGGATTGATATATCGAAAAATTAAATAAGTTTTGTAAATATAACGTACTCATTTTCTTTCTTAGCCCGGAAACTTTTGGACCGCACCTCGAACATGTAAATAATGTAGAAACCGCTACGTATTTCTTTTTTATTAATATTTAAATTAACTAAATGAACTCCGAATGTTAACTAATGATGTCAGGGAGAACAACCGCCACTCAAAATATTAATTTGTATGAACGATACATTTCCCAAACAATTTACACATACAAGATGTATAGTCACGGTAAGAAAAGGTACGTCAGTTTTCGACTCTATTTCTATGCATTTAAGGTCTAAAAGTGACGAACTTTTTCTTATCGTGACGATACTTGACTATGCTATCTTTTTCGACGCTGAGTTTATCCTTTACGCATACTGGGTTGTGTTACTACTCAAATATTCAAATTTTTATTGCATTCCACAATGTGTTGGCAGTTGACAGGCTAACTTAAGCTATTACAGTAATTAATATTATAACTTAATTATGGACCTTGTTCGGCTCAGCAACATTAATAGAGGGCTTTAGCTCAATAATCTTACATTGTACTTATTTCACTAATTATATTGAACATGAGGTATATAATTTATTAGTCGACCGAGAGCGACCGAATACCAACAAAAAACCCGGCGGAAACCCAATGCGTATATTTTACCATGGTTTAACCACCAATAATGGTCTACTGTCAGATTCGTTCGTATTTCTCGTGCTTTCTCAGTTTAGCTTCAGAACCCATCGATAAGCTAACTGGGAACATACGAACTCATTTGACGAAATAATATGTCGTTTGATTATTCACTACATGTTTCTTTTTGGTTTTGCTTTGTTTTAAACATAATAAAACCTCGCGACATTCTGATTACACAAAGAGTGCATGTAGCCGGTGTCAAACCAAACATACAGTTCAGTTTCACTGCCACTATATTTTCTAACCAGCCGGATTATACTTTAGTCACAAAAAATAATAAATTATAATTTACCCCATTAACTTCCGCCATGCGCTGCCAAGCAAATGAGAGTAGTTCACACAGCATTCCTAATGAAATATGTTCTGTTCCTAGAGATCTGAAAAAAAAAAGCATTTATGAAAATTTCAACAAAAAAAATTACAGTCAACTTTGCACATGTTTCGTTTGATAACATAAATAATTCAATTTCTAAGAGTTAGTACTTAAATTAAATAAAACTAATTAATACCTTGATAACGAACACTCTGCTTGAACAACAATCAAACATTCCGGGCACACCCAGTTCTTTTCCGCATTAATTTTTGTACGCTCTGTTCCTGTAAGACATCTAAAGTGGAAAGCCCTAGGGCAGACGGTGCATCCCTGCGGTGGCTGCAGGGGTTTCTCATCCTCTTCCAAGTCTATGGGCCAGTGGCATCTCCAGCAATAAGGATCCGATCGAAGCTTGTTACTCTTCTCTTCCATTTCTTTTGTTGAAATCTGTTTTAAAAATACGTGATTAATATAATAGAAAAAAACTACAGCTCTTTCATAGATTGAGTAATCTTTGGGGTACTGAAACCGTTGCTTTTATACCCACTAGACTGTTAACAATAATTCAACGTTCAGAAAAATAAAGATGAATAAAAGAATACAACACAAGTATCTATCTATATCTATAAAAGGCAAACCTGACTGACTGACTTAGATATCAACGCACAGCCGAAACTACTGTACCTAGAAACTTGAAATTTCTCAACTTCAACCCCTGTAGGTTCCTTTCATGATGTGAGCACTAAGAAAGGATTTTCCGAAAATCGACCCCCAACGGGAAGAAATAGGGGGAGTAGCGGGAAACTAATTCTACGCGTACGAAGTCGCGGGCGTCCTCTAGTTAACACATATATTTTTTTTAAGTATACAGTTTATAGCTTAAGCTTAACTATTTGCTGATAGACTTGAGCATTCACTCGAGCATTCTTGTGAATGTGCTCAAGTCTATCAGCATAATCTTCACTCACAGGTAAAAATACTCCGCAACCCGTCTTTCGTTTAGACAATTGTATATTAATATAACTTCTTAAATCAGAAAATAACTTCAAAAATAATGAACCACTTCTGATAATGACTGTGTTTTGTTGCTAATTAAATTTATGGACTTTTTGGGTCCTGAAAAGGAACATTTTGCTGGCTATTTTGGACATAGGTTAATAAGCAGTAAATGACTACAAGCTATATCAAAACTTGTTCAGTATTTTTAAATTTACTCCTTAAGAAGTTACATTTATTCATTATTATTTTATTTTAGACAGGCAGTTGACACTGATGTATCTAAACACACATCACTGATATATATTTGTTAACAATTAGGTATATAAACAAAGGAACGGTGAGCAAGTATTTTTGCCTGTGGGTATAGATTATGCTGATAGACTTGGGCACAAGTAAATAGGTACTGAAGTTTAATAGTTAATAGGCCCAAGTAAGTATAGTAGGCCACCTTAAACTCTTGAAAATTTGACAATGCTGTTACTAATGAAAGGTAAAATGTTAACTTTTTTTTCCAATTCATGAGTAAATAATGCAATGCATTAATGTACTTTTCTCAAACATGCAATGGAATGTTGGCGTTATGTTAGTTATTTTAGGCCTCAAAGTATCATGTTGCGGGCGGAACACCTCGAGAGAACTGTAAAGGAATTTCATACAAAATTGAAGGTTAGGCCTGTGTTTATGAACAGGCTAAATAGCTTTTTTTTTATATATACTAAACCGTGCATCCAACCAAAGCGTTTGCATGTTTAAATTAAGGTCACCAGGTACCAGGACTGCTAGCACTCCTAGTATTTGACGTTGTAATTTTTGTTTTAATTTTTTCAATGAATTATATGTTTGAGAAAAGCACTATACATACCTCGCCGTGGAAAGGGGTTACCTACTTATCTACTTCCCGGCCTCTGTAGTAATGTACTATTTCTATCCCCCTGAAAATATCTACATACAGTGCTACTAAATATTTGTTATACTTAGTCTATCCCTTGAAACAGATCTCTTATTGAGTTGTATAGAATCAAAGACAGCTACATCCACATAATTCATGTTGGATTGTAATGAAATGAGCAGAGGCCGGAATTTTCAAGGCAAAACATAAGACTGTCGCAATCTTGCTAGTATTAGAAACTTTTTTATTGATACCTATCGAGTATTATTATATAAAAAAAGTCGAGCCGATATATTTAAATTATTTTATAATCATTCATGACAGTTAATTTAAAATATGCAAACGAAGTGGTAAGTTACGGGATTGTTTTATATGTGTTTTTCCATCTAAACCTTACAATACTTTATCATAATAACATTAATAACCCTTCATTTTGGCTTTGACGTAGTCGAGTAACAAAGAGGTAAAACTTTTAATGAAGTGACTATACCACCTCATTGATAATTAATAATAGACACTTCTGAAAATGAGTACTCCATAAGAAATTGAATGTCATTTCATTACGTATGACAGTGATAATATATAAATTGCGTCTAGATAATATTTGTATCTTGAAACGCTTTGAAATGGATGTGGTTGATATAAAAATATAATACCTTAGTATTATAGTTTTTATTTAAAGTAAAAATGAGTAGGTTAGTGCAAGACACCTCCACTACATACTGCTCCATATGCGATATACATCTAAAACTTAAGAAATGCAATATTCACAATCATCTTAAAACCGACCGCCACAAAAACCGTGCTGAACAACCAAATTCGAAACATCAATTTTATTTCGATTTAATTATATTTCTTATTTCCTGCAATATACTGTTGGTCAACAGTTAATAACAATCACTTTCGTAATTCCTCCAATAACTATTTATGCTGCAACTGCTCAAAAGCGTCTCTACCAGACGAATCGTTATTGCGGACAGTACCTACATCTAAAAGGTTTATACAAAAAAGCTATTGAGAGTGTAAGAGAGGTAAATAACACAAATTACTTGTGAATATCTGTGGACCGAAACACCAGATTTTATGGGAAAATGTGGTGATGAATCAATCTTTGCAAAAAATATATTCTCAGCAATTTTATCTTTTGGGGTCGAAGGTTTTAGACAAGGTCAATGGAAATGCAGTAGCGAAATTAATAAAAAACCAATTATTTTTTTGTTTCTGAAGTGTTTTAACGATAACGTAAATAATATACTTTTACTTTGCACTGATAGTGCTGCTAACATGCTTAAAGCTGGTCATATGTTAAAAGCAAAATTTCATATCAAGAGGTGCAGAAGAGGTGTGAGATTATTTTAAAGATGTAGATGTATTGATACCTAATGTTAAAAAGATATTCTTAAAACCTCTAGAGCCTGCAGGCCTTTTTAAGGAATATTATCGTCCATTCCATTACCTCCCGAGCCAATTATCACCAGATGAGGAACTTGGATAAATGCTGCCGTATATTACGCTCATTAATATGAGCAAATACGTGAATATTGTCTCCATACTTGTTAATGAATCGGCAGTTAAAAGAACTGCAAAAACATTTTTCAAAAGAGAAAATTACAACAAGAGCTAAATTTCATTCGCGACAACTACTAAGTAATAACCTCTTCAATAGAACAATTACACTGTTCAACTTTATCCATTATGGAATCTTTCCTCATTCTCGACACTGTTCATTGTTACAAAAATTGGAGTAACCTTTTACTGGTGATACGCAAACATGAAGCTGTACTAGACCGAAATCCTGATTATGAAAACTTACGAGAAATATCTGAAAATCTTACCCAACTTGAACATCATACCAATTACAAAGAGTTTTATAAATTTGGTCCCTTGACGTCGAGTGAAGTTGAGCATTCATTTAGTATACATAAATGGCTTTATAGTGATAATGATAAACGAAACAATCTACTTCCAGACAATGTTCAGAAATTAATGATTATCTTCTCTTATTACTATGACAAACCAAATAATATGTCATGTGCTGCTGTGTGTACTGACGTGGACTATGAAGAAGAAATTGCATCTGTCTCTATATAATTTTATACAAACCTCATGTAAAATTTTGTATTAAATATTTTTTGTATTTGGTGGACCATTTTATTCCTCTATTAAACAACTATCAATATTGATAAAAAAAAGTTTCTAAGACTAGCAAGATTGCAACAGCCTAATGTTTTGCCATTAAAATTCCAACCTCTGGGAATGAGGTGTGTAATATATATACATATAAAATCATAACCTACTTTCTGATCAACATTTGGCTGCTTGTTTTTTGAAGTGCTTGAGGTGCGCTTGGTTTGGTTTTCTTTAATTTTGTCAACTATATCTGCATCAGATGTCGAGCTTGCATCAGAGTCTACATCTTTTTGAAACTTTCCTGTGACAGAGTTTAGGAAACGTTTAACTTTATGGACAAATTCGGGGTTTTGTGACCTCATGGATCGCTTTACTGCTTTATCAGACTTTTCGCTGCAATTACTTTTCTGTGAATTACTACTATTGCGTCTATGAGCTTGAATACTTTCAGCTTCAGTAGAAGTATTTAAAATTGTGTTTGAAGAATCTAATGCAGCCCTAGACTTTCTAGTTTTGCTTGTCAGCTTCGTGCACTCATTTATAATCTTTGATTCCTTAGCAGAGTTAATAAGAGATTTCAGCTCTCTACTAATACTTTTATTATGCTCTTTATCTGACATCTCATTATTCATGTCTATCTGTGAATCATTGGAAGTTTCTCCTTGAATTTTATCAATAAGATCCTTTTCTTGATTAACCTCAAGAGACATTTCAACCACAGCATTACTCTTGTTTGTTAGAATATCAACTTTAACTTCATTGGAGAGTTCTTTAATTAAAGACTTTCCCAGAGAGTTACCGCTGTCGTATTGCTTTTCAGGTGATCTGTTTTCAGTTTGAATATCAGATTTAGTCAGTGTTGGAATTATTACTTGCTTACTTGGTAATATTTTACTTGGAGTTTGTGCCTTTTTACCTAAGTCCGCTTGCTTGTCTATGGACTCCAACAAGGGCTCTTTCTTTGGAGGTGAATTTATTGGCAGTCCTTCCTTTTTAGTAGATTGGCTGCCAAGAAGTTTCTTTTCTTGAATTACATGCTTGAGATTGTCCTGTGACTTAGATTCTGCCTTCTGAAGCTCCTCTTCATTTAATTTTTCTACAACTACTACCAACTCAACATTGCCATGTGAACCAACTGTCTCCTGCGTCTCTGGAACGTCTGAAGTGGTTGAAGACACGTGGGTCTCCATCAGTAGTCCAGGTTTCTCCACCTAAGACAGAAGAAAACAGTTCGATATTTTTAGCGGACCCATCACGCCGTAATATGTTTGCTATTCAACTGTATAACGACGCAATCAAGATACCCGGTCAATAGGGCACCTAAATATTCAGGGACCCGGCCCAAACCCAAGCTGGCCTCCATAAAACTTAACTACTAACAATAATCTTACATCTCGTACCTAGGATCAACGATCTTACCTCACGTTTTCTTGGCTTTTGCACCTTGTTATCCAAATTCAATTTAATGAATAGAATCTATTAAAATCAATACTGTCTTAACCTCACATATGTCCCGAAAATCAATATGTTACACTATGTAGTAAATCTAATATAACATCAGCAAAAAAAGGAGTCGCACACCATTGCCATCGCACATCACTCGCATATACCTGTAACTCTTCAGGTTGATTGGTGAACCAAAGCAAAGCAAAGAGGAGGAATAGAGTCAGACGTCGTTAGTGTTGCTAGGTGATAAAATCATAAAATGTTACTTGATTATTAGTGTGGCGTTCCAACGCCACAATAGTTTAGTTCAGTTTATTTATTAATCAATGTAATATTACATAATAAACTGCATTGTATTTCATAAAATATAAAAATTCATTGAGATCGTTAAATATAAATACTAATACTCAAAGAATACAAAAATAATTAATAATTAAAACAACAAAAATTAAACACCTGTAGCCCGTTTCACGAAACTACAAGTTACAAATTACTAGCGGAACTCTCTTTCTAGGAAAAGGAGTTAGAAAGAGACTTCCGCTTGTAATTTGTAACTTGTAGCTTCGTGAAACGGGCCTCTAGTAAATAAATGGTCACTCGTGCGATGTCGATGTGTATTTATTAGCAAACCCATATAACGTTATGAAAAATATCGTTATCACGATAGTGGATTATTTATTAGTAGACCTTTATACCGTTATGAAAAGTATCGCTATCGTAACGCTATATTTCTTTAGTGTTCAATATTTTGGTAAAAAAAACGATATTTTTTCATAACGTTATGCTACATCACGTTCAATACTAAAATAACGTTATAATAACGTTATGAATTCCGCACTTGCCTTATGCCTTCGATAAAAGAATTATGCCGCTAGCGACTCTCATGGTGCTTAAGATGCATAGAGGTAGTAAAACATAGAGAGAGTGTAAAAACTGCTATTAGAATAGTACTCTTCGCACCTGTTACAAATGCCCTTCGTTAAAGAGAGTCGTCTATATATGACCGCTTTCGATTGGATTTCAAAAGCGTACCACTTTTTAGGTGTTCGTGTGGGTTCACTCTGCATTAGTGTGCGTAAGTTTGCAGTCAGTGATGTGCGGTTTATCGATATATTAGGTTTAACCATAATTAAAAGGCAAAGGATAAGCCTATTTTCAATAATAATTGCGATTGATTTCCAATTGAAAAGTGGCCTTATTTCGAAAAAGTAAACTGAGAAATTAACTTATTTATCGTGTAATAAAACTAAAGACAGTTTTTACAGTTTTTATTTAAAAATAAAACGTTTATCTTTAATAATTATGAATAAGCCTTGTAATTGTAAGACGGTTTGTGACGCTTTTTTGATGCCGGATTGCATTGCAACTTCTGAAACAACGACGAACCATTTCTGTCAGAGCATCTCCAACCATTCCTGTTTGAGCATCAAGGTTAATTGGTTTGGGTTGCGTATGAATGGATGTGATTACTGAATACATATATTATGTTTCTTATTAAAATCCGAGCGATACTGCAAATCTGAAACAATACAATTAATTAATATCACATATAGTAGGCTCTTTTACCGATCGATAGATATGTACGTACAGTCAAGGAAATTGATTCCTTGACCATTTTGGACTATTTCAAAGTGACACTGTAAATAAAATCATAAGAAGTCTCTTACGTTTTGATTGATTATGTCACTACGACATAGTCCAAAATGGTCTAGGAATCAATTTCCTTTACTGTACGTAAAAAATACATATTAAATTAAAATACCGATGTTAAAATAAAGAACGATCCAAATATCTACAATAAGTATTTTATGCCTATGTCTATAAAAGGCACACGCCTGTGCCATTAAACGTTGTAAGTTTCGACATTTAAAACATCGGCCTTTTAACTGTTCGGCATCGCTATTTTAACCCAAAATGTATTCACTTTTTGATATTTAAACACATACTCATGGATATATTTACTCATTTACTTTATGAAAATATCGAAAGTTTACTTATCGATATTAATTTTGGAAGCACCATTGTTTACTTCCGAAAGAAAATCTAAAAATGAGTTAAAATTGCACATTTACTGCACATAGTGCGTTTGTATTAATTACAAGACGTAATACCATGATAATGTTCCTAGTTATACTTGCAAAACGGCCGGATTATGGCCGAAAATCAACAGTTTTATTGTAAAACATCACTCACCTGTGAAAGCTTATATTTTGTGGATCATTTTCTTTATTTCCCATTCGGGATTTACACCCACGAAATACACACGCCATTCCACTGAACCTATACTTAAATACTTCACTGATAACTTGTCGAAGAAATATATTTTCGGAGAATTATTTTACAATTCCGACGGATGGGCGCACAGATCGCGAACAACAACAGTAATCCGACTAAATTAAGTGACACTTTTTCTTAGGTCTTTATCCGACTAGCCGCTTATTCTATCCCATTCGTCTTAATTTAGTAGCGTTGCCTTTCGGGTTAAAGAATGCACCCTCTACATTCCAAAGGCTCATGAATAATTGCCTTTCCGGACTTCAAGGAATCCGTTGTTTCGTTTACCTTGATGACATAGTGATTTATTCCTATGACATAGCGTTGTGTCCCACATAGAAAACCTTACAGCCGTCTTTGACAGGCTGCGAAACTTCAATCTCAAGTAATAGAAAACGCAAAATACTAAAAACAGTTTATTATTTAAGCAACATTAATTACAACAAATTTTAATGTGGAAAAAGGGCACGCGCGCGTATATAGCATGAACGTGACGTAGTCCAACTCCGATTAGCTGTGGCTTCGCTCTGTTGATCTACACCGGCCGCGCGGCCAGCCTGCGCGGCGATGCGTTTGGTGGTGGGGAGAGAGAGACAGCAGATCTCTCGCTTCCATTTCGACTCACGCAGCGGCGCTGCGGCGTTTGCGGGAGCACACACATGATTGATATGAGTTCCTCTTCAGTCGGCCTTCCTGATGCAACTGTTCGTCCCGAACAGATCACTAACACGAGGTCGATGTTTGATGAAGCGTTGGGAACCAGCCCCTTAAAGCTATACAATGATCCGCCTCTTAAGGCCTGCATTATTTAAACATAATTAACCAGCCTCTTAAAGCTGTACAATGGTCCGCCTCTTAAGGCCTGCATTGTTTAAACATAAGTAACCAGTCTGTCAAAGCTGTACAATGGTCCGCCTCTTAAGGCCTGCATTGTTTAAACATAAGTAACCAGTCTGTCAAAGCTGTACAATGGTCCGCCTCTTAAGGCCTGCATTGTTTAAACATAAGTAACTAGTCTGTCAAAACTGTACAATGGTCCGCCTCTTAAGGCCTGCATTGTTTAAACATAAGTAACCAGTCTGTCAAAGCTGTACAATGGTCCGCCTCTTAAGGCCGGCATTGTTTAAACATAAGTAACCAGTCTGTCAAGCTGTACAATGGTCCGCCTCTTAAGGCCTGCATTGTTTAAACATAAGTAACCAGTCTGCCAAAGCTGTACAATGGTCCGCCTCTTAAGGCCTGCATTGTTTAAACATAGGTGAACAGTCTGTCAACCCTGTACAATGGTCCGCCTCTTAAGGCCTGCATTGTGTAAACATAATAACCAGCCTCTCAAAACTGTACAATGGTCCGCCTCTTAAGGCCTGCATTGTTTAAAGATAAGTAACCAGTCTGTCAAAGCTGTACAATGGTCCGCCTCTTAAGGCCGGCATTGTTTAAACATAAGTAACCAGTCTGTCAAGCTGTACAATGGTCCGCCTCTTAAGGCCTGCATTGTTTAAACATAACTAACCAGTCTGTCAAAGCTGTACAATGGTCCGCCTCTTAAGGTCTGCATTGTTTAAACATAGGTGAATAGTCTGTCAACCCTGTACAATGGTCCACCTCTTAAGGCCTGCATTGTGTAAACATAATAACCAGCCTCTCAAAGCTGTACAATGGTCCGCCTCTTAAGGCCTGCATTGTTTAAACATAATAACCAGCTTCTCAAAGCTGTACAATGGTCCGCCTCTTAAGGCCTGCATTGTGTAAACATAATAACCAGCCTCTCAAAGCTGTACAATGGTCCGCCTCTTAAGGCCTGCATTGTGCAAACATAATAACCAGCCCAGCAAAGCTGTACAATGGTCCGCCTCTTAAGGCCGGCATTGTTTAAACATAAGTAACCAGTCTGTCAAGCTGTACAATGGTCCGCCTCTTAAGGCCTGCATTGTTTAAACATAATAACCAGCCTCTCAAAGCTGTACAATGGTCCGCCTCTTAAGGCCTGCATTGTGTAAACATAATAACCAGCCTCTCAAAGCTGTACAATGGTCCGCCTCTTAAGGCCTGCATTGTGTAAACATAATAACCAGCCCATCAAAGCTGTACAATGGTCCGCCTCTTAAGGCCTGCATTGTTTAAAAATAATAACCAGCCTCTCAAAGCTGTACAATGGTCCGCCTCTTAAGGCCTGCATTGTGTAAACATAATAACCAGCCCATTAAAGCTGTACAATGGTCCGCCTCTTAAGGCCTGCATTGTTTAAACATAATAACCAGCCTCTCAAAGCTGTACAATGGTCCGCCTGTTAAGGCCTGCATTGTGTAAACATAATAACCAGCCCATCAAAGCTGTACAATGGTCCGCCTCTTAAGGCCTGCATTGTTTAAACATAAGTCAACAGTCTGTCAAATTTGTGCAATGGTCCGCCTCTTAAGGTGTAACAAAAACAAGTAACAGCGTCCTCAATGACACATCACCTCTTAAACTGATGACAACTCAATCTGAATATGACTAGATATTTTTCAATATGACCATATATTTTTCAATGTATTCTGTTTCTCCAATTGTTATCAATGTGATCATAATATAAATATTGAGCAGATAAGATAATTTAAATAGCGAATTCATATTAAAATCAACGTATTTTTTGTATACAATACGTGTATACCTTCTATGTACGACATACATATCAGAAAGAAACATAAAAGTTATCATCAGTAATCATACAGTCAGTTCTTAATCTAACCCCCAACTATGTATTTTTTTATATATTCAATGAATGATCAATTAGTAAAGTTATTACAATGTGCTATATTCTCAGACCGAGTGGTAAGTCAGTCTTGAAGCTGCTCTACATCAGCTACGCGTGTCGCGGAGCCACTATGTCCCCAGAAAGACAAACAATTCCGCGGGTAACATTCGCGTTCAATCATAACTGACGTAAACGTAGATACTGTTACCAATTATTTTCGTCAGGACCAATATAAGCAATGAGGGCGTCTATAATTTTCGGATTGAGTCACTCAACCTGACCGTTGGCCAAAGGCCTAACCACGGCGGTCAGAACGCTCTTAATTTGTCGGTCCCGCCAATATTTCTTAAATTCATGACAGTCGAAGGTCTGTCGCGATCACTAATAATGCGACTTGGTGTGCCTCTTCTTTACAAATCGGTCAAAGCAATGTAAAACTTTACAACAAGTTGTATCGCGCAAGGCCTCTATCCAAATAAAACGCGTAAAGGCGTCGCTGATTGCCAGTATTTACCAGTTGACTAAAACAAAATGGCCCAAGGTGGTCCACATGGACAGTGTGAAACGGCACTTTTCAATTGGGCGTAGAAGACCAACCTTTCGACCGGTCGGCCGTTTCGCGTACTGACAAGAGATACAGTCACGAATATACTTTTGCACGAAACGCTGCATGTCACTAAACCAATACTTGGCTTTTATTGCTTCGTAAGTCTTATCAAAATCAACATGACCATTGTTGTCGTGAAAGGTCTGAACCAGTGACTAACGTGATTGTCCGGGCACTACGACCTTATGTTGCCCATTTACCTTGCGAAGCAGAATACTATTTTGGATTAGGCCAGTCTGCAGCCAGTTCTCTATTATTACCTGTAGATGTCTCGTCATTTAATACTGATCAATAGTAAAACGCCTTCAGTCGTCATCCTGCTGCAAGTTCTAAATAAGATCCTTTACAACACATCGCATAACAGAAACAGTAGTCGGATTACGACTCAATGAGTCAACATGAGCCAATGTACGTCCCGCTCGATATTCAACATGAAAGTTGTACCCTTGTACCTCAAGCCACCATCGAGCGATACGCGTATTTAAATACTGTTTAGTCCAAGTCCAACGCAACGCATTGCAATCTGTAACGACCACAAACTTGATATCGCTTACGTACACCCTAAACTACTCAAGACTCATCACGACGGCCAACGTCTCTAACTCGTAACTATGGTAACGCTGCTCAGCGGCGTAGCCTGCTTACAGGCGTAAGCTACTGGTTTCCACGCGAGGGTGGCCTTCAACGTGTCAAACGCCTTATAGGTCAGGCGATAGTCGCGATATCGGACACATACTTACTAAAATAACTCGTGAGACCAAGAAACTGTCGCGCCCGGTGCACAGATTATATACAAGTTACTACGTGTAAGCTCTCAGGTACCTTAAAATTCTTCACGGCATTTATTTTAGGTTCCGACGCTCGAACCTCACCGTTTTGAATCACGTGACCTAAATATTCAACGCTATCCGTAAGAAGGTACATTTGTCTAAGCGGATAGTCATATTCACCTCGCAGATCCGACTTAACACTGCGCACAGATGCTCTAAAGTAGTTTTAGTGTCTTAAGCATAGATTAGAATATGATCAAGATATGCAGATGCACATTCACATCGGCCTCTGAAAGATTAGACGGAGGGAGGATTAACCAGTCCGAACTCATACGAGTATATTGATAATGGCCATCGGTCTTATAAATGTCGTATACCTTTTACTGACGTCGTTTATCTGTATATAGTGGTACGCGGAAATAACGTCAATACTAGAAAACACACGTTGTTCTGACAATTTATCCAGCTGTTCCTGTACTAAGGATAACACTTTTTTTTGTAGTTATATTTAATGGGCGATAGTCAACGCACATGCGCTTTTCACCAGTTTTCTTAGGTACTAGTAGAACTGGACTAGCATAAGGCGAATCAGAATGTTCAATAATATACCCTTTTCTAAAAGGTCCGAAATAATGTTCCGAACAAGTTCACGATCCCGAGCCGACATGCGGTACGGGCCGTACGGGCGATAGTAAATACATTTGCCACTGGTGTGTTCTATAGGTATTCATTTTAACCGCGCATTTGCCTATGTTATTATTATTAACCAAAAACAATCGGAATATTCCGTGAGTATGTCTTGCAGCTGTACGAGCACAGCAGGTTTAAATCCTTTAACAATTTTATAGCAACCAAACGAAAATAATCGTCGCCTCACTCACTCGATTAATAAGGGTGACAGCTGCTTACTGCCTAACACTTCCGTAGCACGACGTAAAACAACACTCGGACCTAGGTTTTTAATATTCAGTTGCATGGACTTGTACATGTTGGATAATCTATGGCCCACACTTTGAGCTGGAACTGTAATGTATGGGCCGCTTTAATAGCTCTATGACTTTAGTCTACAGTTTGTCTATTCCTCTTCTTCTCGTAATCTTGCTAGGTTGTAATGTCTGTCCGACTGCTTATATATATATTTCTTTATTCACCAAGACGGTTTATTGTTCGAACACAATTGTATGCCTAATTTGCGAGATCAATAAAGACAGTAACAAAGATACAGCAAGTTTAATTCCTCTCCCTTGCTGCAAACGGGCCACGACCACTTCAATACACGGATCTCCAACAGGTTAGTGTTCCCAGCGAATTTGCCAATCCGTAGGCATCCTAAAAGTCGCAAGTGTTTTGCAGCAGGGATTGCGTGGGAGCCGTTTTATTAACGTGCCTTAATACGGAAATCCACATATTGGCACGATGGCTGACAGAGAACCGCCTGAGTTGCAGCACGTGCCTGGCCCCTTTCTTCTGGGCGGCGCGGGCGTTATTGAGAAGCTGGATGGCAACAATTATCACACCTGGAAATTTTCCCTTAAAATAGTATTGATCGCGGAAGGTTTATGGGATATTATTGACCGAGAATCTAACGATTCCCTCACCGCTGCTGATGCTGCGCGCGACCAACGCGCGCTGGCTCGCATTTGTTTGAACTTGAAGCCTACTTTTTATCAACATGTTCGCAATGCCAGAACGGCCAAACAGACCTGGAAAAATTTCGCTGACATTTTTGAAGACCGGGGTCTGTATCGGCGTGTAACACTTTTACAAAAACTTCATCGCGTTGATTTCACGGAACACAACGATATGTCGCAGTACATAGACTATGTTATGACACTGGTGCATCAACTTTCCGACATAGGGAGGATAGTCGATGATGAAGAAATTGCCGAAATACTCCTAAGTGGATTTCCTGCTGAATACGACACGCTTGTCTCGAATTTGGAAACATACTGCATCTCAGCGGAGAAGCTTGAGAGTGAACTAGTAAGAGCACGCCTACTTCAAGAGGCACACAGGAAGGTTCAAACCAACAATTGTTTTGTGCTCGTTAAATAGCTTTTAAGTGTATAGCAGCGGTAGAGCCCCATATTTCGATAAGGTAGTCGATATGGGGCTTTACAAGTGTGTTGTAAATAGTATGACGAACTGTCATAGGAAGACAACGGGATATACCTCGTAAAGCGCCAGTAAGAGAAGATATTTTAGATTTAATTTTGTCAATGTGTGTTTTCCATGTTAATTGTTTGTCCAGTACCAGGCCAAGGTATTTTTCGTGATCTACTCTGTTAATACATTGATTATTTATTTTTAAGGAGTCTGTTATATGAAGTTTTTTATTTTTAGGTGCAAATATTATATAATTAGTTTTGGTCACATTTATAGTAAGAAGGTTGCTCTGAAACCAGTTGCTTAGTATGTTTAAGTCTGTTTGAGCTTCAGATATTAGGTCCTGAATTGAATTGCCAAAGTAAAACAGGCTTGTATCGTCAGCATACAGAGTTGGATCCCCCTTTAGCCCGATCTCCTGTATGTTATTAATGTAAACAAGAAAAAGCAAAGGGCCTAGTATCGAACCTTGTGGTACTCCGCATGTGACTGTGAGTGGCTTGCTTTTCTGTTCACCTAGTTTAACTATTTGCTTTCTGTTCGAAAGGTAAGACTCAAACTCTTAAACGCAGTTCCAGTGACACCCATGTATTTTAATTTGTTTAATAGTATTTGGTAACTGACGGTATCAAAGGCCTTTTTTAAGTCGATAAAAACTCCAAGAGCTACTTTCTTTTGATCAATGGCTACTTTGATTTTAGTGACTAAATCTACTGTTGCAGTTAGTGTATTAGATTGTGGTCGGAAGCCATATTGTTTATTGTATAGAAAGTTGATTGATTGCAAGTATTTTTCAAAGCGATTTTTAATTAGTTTTTCCATGATTTTTGACAGAACTGGGAGCACAGAAATAGGGCGATAATTGCCTGGATCTGCTTTTTTACCGTTTTCTTAGATGGGAGTTACTTTGGCAATTTTAAGGCTGTCCGGAAAAGTGTCATCTTTAATAAATTTATTGAAACAATCGGCTAGTTCATTCACTATTACATTTTGGATACATTTTAGTGATTTTGTCGTTATACCATCTAGTCCAGAACTCGTATTTACACTTAAGTTATTAATTATTTTAGTAATTTCTTCAGCAGTGCATAAAGAAAAGTATATATGGCCTTAAACAGGCAAGCAGGATGTGGAATTGTAAAATACATAGTCTCCTATTCGAGCATAACTTTTCTCAGTCAAAATGCGAACCTTGTGTATATATTAAAGGTAACAATGATGATTTAGTAATTTTGGCCCTATATGTCGATGATTTCTATGTGTTTTACAGCAAGAATAGCTCACACAAGTGTAATTTGTTAAACATTTTGGAAAATAAGTTTAATGTGAAAAATTTGGGTCCGCTTAGGAGCTGTCTAGGTATAAATGTATCTAGAGATAGAGTTAAAGGCACCTTAACGCTAGATCAGAGCGAGTATATAAGAAAACTGCTTGTACGTTTTGGAATGGAAAATTGTAAGGCCGTGTCCACGCCCATGGAAGTTAACTGTAAACTTTTTAAATCTGAAAGTAATGACAGGATGATGTCTACAACTATCGACAACTACTGGGTTGCTTGAAGTATCTGTCTGTATGTACACGGCCAGATATATCATATGCATGTAGTCAACTTAGTCAGTTCAATAATTGTTTCGGTAGTTCTCATTGGTTAGCAGCTAAGCGTATTTTGCGTTATTTGGCAGGTACATTTCACTATTCATTATGTTTTCATAAGAGTATGAATTGGTTTTTGTGTGCTTATACTGACGCAGACTGGGCCAATGATATAACTGACAGAAAATCCTATACAGGGTATGTTGTTAAATTAGGGGATAGTACAGTTAATTGGGAATCTCGAAAACAAAAGTGTGTTGCTTTATCCAGCACAGAAGCAGAATATCTCGCTATCAGCGATGTTTGTAAGGACATATCATTCATTAAGAGTTTATTATCAGAGATATTACCTGGACAGATTGATTGTATTATTTATAATGATAATCAGAGTGCTCAAAAGCTTTTACAAGCTAAAGAATATTGTCACAAGCGTACAAAACACATCGATCTAAGATATCATTATGTTAAAGATTTGATATTTAAAAATGTAATTAAAGTAAAATACTTACCTACTGATTAAATGATTGCCGATGTGTTAACAAAACCTTTAGGAAAAGTAAAACATACTACCTTTATAAAAGCTATGAACATTATACAAGTTTAATTTTGTAAAAAGAGCATGTAACAGAATAGGATAGTAGGACTGTTTATTTGGATATATTGCTATACTTAATTGTGTGTGTTCTTTTGTAAAGCTTCTAGATGTAAGAGTCATACTTGTGTGGTAGAGTCAAGTGTAAATTTTCTTTTGTTTAATGTTTTGTAGACTCTACATGTTTTGGACATACTGTGCGCCCTAGAGGGGAAGTGTTGGATAATCTATGGCCCACACTATGAGCTGGAACTGTAATGTATGGGCCGCTTTAATAGCTCTATGACTTTAGTCTACAGTTTGTCTATTCCTCTTCTTCTCGTAATCTTGCGGTGATAGGTTGTAATGTCTGTCCGACTGCTTATATATATATTTCTTTATTCACCAAGACGGTTTATTGTTCGAACACAATTGTATGCCTAATTTGCGAGATCAATAAAGACAGTAACAAAGATACAGCAAGTTTAATTCCTCTCCCTTGCTGCAAACGGGCCACGACCACTACAATCCACGGATCTCCAACAGTACAGGCCCCGAAACTTCACTACATGGCAGTACTAGGTACTTTATTTACACCAGGTTATAGTTCAATGTTCTCCTGAGAAGTCAATTTAACACGCTCGACACTTTCGTACATATTAGGCATGTGGGACAAATAGCTTGCATTAAAATTCTCAAAGCCGTCAGTTTTGATTACGTATACGTCACTGTAGTCGGTAAACGACTGACCTATAATTTATGCCCACATACTGAGCGGTATCGGGTACAATTAAAGCTTTAATGCCAGCACAAGTAGCCCCGTCAGCGGATATCTACACGGTCGACTCCTCGAAAGGAACTATTTAGGTATTTTAGACCCAACAAATCTCTTATTAACACTAATTACCACTAGTGCATGGCTGAATTTCAAGTTGTAGGTAATTGACAACAATTAATATGTGCTAAGGTAGTAAAATAAAAATACCGTTTGTAGATTTTACACTGCTGATTACAGTAAAAATATTTTTGGATTTTTTATGCAGTAGATTTTTTTATATTTAGGAAAAACAGTAAAAAAAGTTGGATTGAGAATGTTAGGGATACACTTATAGTGCCCTTAGTCGATTTATTACCATAGGAATTGAAAAAAATGTACAACTGTCATGTGTCCATTTTTCATCTGTCTGACGGAATTCCTGATTCTAACGACACGCTTTCAATTCTCGTAATACTATTGTTTTAATATACGCTATTTAAAATGAAAGTGACTAACGGATTTGTAAAAGCGGATAGCCGCAATCTGCCCAAAGTCGACGAATTCATGTTGTTACAGTTGTTATGGTTGTCAAGTGACATGACATGACAGTCAGTTCTGTTAATGTTTAAAGTTACTTTTTTTATTTTATATCATGCTAAGATCACGACATCAGTATTCCTAACTTTGTATATACGGTCTTTTTAATGACTATATCTTTAATAAATTATTAACGACGAATTTAAGTTAAATAAAGAAAAACCGAGAAACACGGGTAGTCTAATTTTTAACGAGATATAATTATAAACGCGAAAAAACAGAAATACTTTTTTTTTTGAAATGTTGTCAATTGTTCTGTAACTGTATTTCTAAATTTAAAGCAAATCGCTAGAATACGAGTACATCCCGAAAAACAGTACATCAAAAAAAAACATAAAGTAATCATAAGTCGAGAACTGTCACAATTAAGATGTTGATACTCAGCATAAATACTCGTATTCTTCACTATAAGAGGTACTCACAAAAAAACCCGAGCCCATTTGATGACTTACTATGCAAACCCGAATAATATGACCTTTCGGGAATCATTTTTCCCTCCATATCTCATTAAATATAGATCCCAGCAAAAAAGTGTATTCAATCTTTTTTGTAGAGAATTTTATGTAGATTAATTATGGAACATTTTCTGCTATGGGCCACCGTTTAAGAGTTATTTACGAAAAACTAAAAAAAGGGACCTTTACACCCCCCTCCACCTGTTAGCTCCACCCCCACCGATCAGTACTTTTAGTATGTGGTTTAAAAACCATTCCCTACAACTATGCCAAAATTCGCTTATACACGAGTTTTTTCCACTGATTTGTCTTCGTTGCTTAGGCTATGTAATTTTATGGTGGGTTTGGCATCATTATGTGCGTTGCCAGCACGACAGTGAATTTGTTAATTATACTTTTATGTAGACAACTGTACCCAATAGTGTGTCCATGAGGAAACACTGCATTGGTGTTTTAAAGTTGGATCTATGAGGAATAAAAGCGAACCTTTTTCAAAAAATAATCTACGAGCTAAGAGGAATAATTTGACCGAATTAAATAGCAAGTGGCTGATGGTTAGTCCTGGCTACGAGGTCATGTCTGTGCATGTAAAAATCGCTGGCCAAATGCGGACAACCGAAAATTGTTTCTATGACCGTTTTTCCACTGCCGCCGTCAACTATACGGCAACGAGAACGAGATTATGGCGCCGAAGTAGCGACAAATATACTATGGCCGCCTGTCCACCGCACGCCCGTCGCCCAAACGCCGTCATCCCGGCTGCCGATTTTTGGAGTAAGCAGCCGGCCATACAAAACACAAGTCCGGCGTGGTTTGAACTTGTGCGCACCGCGCTGGTGTTTTCTTTTTAACGGACTTCAAAAAGGAAGTTAAATTAGCCTGGTACACTTATCCCTACGTTTTTGTAGATTTATTTGTCTAGCTCTTCAGCAGGCCCGAAGGGCCAAAACAGTCAGAAATAGAGGCTCCGCGTGAGCGGTGCTCCATCGACTCCGTCAAATTTGATATTCAAATAGAAATTATTGGTAGAGTAGCGAATAGTGGAAACGGACATTGCACCTGTCCGTACCGGTAGAAATAAATCTACAAAAACGTGCACTTATCTCTAGCCGTAGGGATAGCTCGGTAGGGATAAGTGGACTTCATACAAAAGTCGTCCTCACACGCCAATGACAGCTGAAAACCACAGGTATTCAACCTTACGTCACAAATACTCGAGTCTATTTTACACTGTATCTGTGACAACAATAAGCGTCGATGGCGTGGTAGGCACGTCAGTACACGACACCTTTAGGTGTTCTTGGCATTCAAAGGGTAAAATTTAGGAGGAATCAATTCGATTGTATAGGTGAAAAATTAAGTAAATGAGCTCTTGCATGCAGTTGTGTACAAAGGTAATATGGAATTTACGTCAGATTTCGAATATAAAATGTCGAAAGGTCTATACAGATGCGTTACAACTACATGCAAGAGGTCATTTACTTAATTTTTTCACCTATATTCCATTCCATTGAGCTGATAGTACATTTCCTCCAGTGGTACGGCCGAGGGGTAAGGTACAAACCGAACTGTTGCTACTAAAGAGTATCGGTAGTTCGGTGCTATATTTCAACCGAACTACTGCTACTGAAAAGTTGCACTAGTTCGGTCACCCGGACTAACAACCGGGCTACTGCTACTAGACCGTACATTTCAGTTCATGGCAATTTTAATCTAAGAGTGAAAGAGATAGCTTGAATAGAGAGCGATACTGAGAACCTTCAGAAGCATGTGAAAGAGATAACACGATTAGAAACAAAATCCTCGATAATTTTATTTTTCAAACATGCATGCATGCAGTCTTTTATACCCTTAATTCTTTAACGAAGGTTTTTGATTCAATAGTAAATATTAGTATATACCTATTTTGAATATTCTAGAAGTCTTGAGTTTTAAATGAATAAGCAATATTTCTTTGACATATCCTCAAATTTATTATAATTTAGTTAAGCTAAAAGAACTTGGTCAAAGTCAAAGCGTAAAGCAACAATAAATACCAACCGCTTCATATTACAATGTTCCACCTAAATCCAAGGTATCCACCGTAAGTTATTTTCGGTATGTTAATAACAACCCCATCAGTTACTGGTGAAAAGTTACACGCCCTCTCAAAATGGCTGAATCTGCCGCAATAGGTACTTGCATGACCATCAAATTATGAATATTTCCTTTAGTGCACTGGCTGCCGTACTGTCGTCCTATTCATTTAGGAATATACAGTTGAGCTATAAATATTTTTGAGTGTTCGATATCGGAATGCATAGTATTTACATAATGGATTGAATATGTCTGGTCCATACGTTTACTTAGTTATTGCAAAATAGGCTTAGTGTCATTCATGTGACATTGATTTGACATGACGTTAGAAAGTTATTAATTTCACATTAACCCTTATTACCAAGGTTTAAGACTCATACTAGGCAAACATTGTGCTGTTAATTGCGTTTCAAGTGGCAAACAATTAGGAACCTTAATGTCTTGGGACTAAGTTCATTTTCTGGAATGGTTAGACCTTCATTCCATCTCATCCAATTTTGTTGAAATTTTGTTACCTTCGATACGGCTGAATTTTTGTCCATTCAAATCTTTTCGGTTAACTATGCAGTTATAGTCCGGGCGGCGGCTGCAAATTACCTACCCCATCGAGTAACAGAAAAATATCGTCTTCCACGAAAAGAACACCTAAAATAGGTAAGAAAAAATGTGGTCTTCCGGGGCTCAGCTTGGGGGGTAATACGGAATGAAAAGATATATGGTCCGCTTCTGACCATAATTTTACCCCATTTAGTAAACAAATGAAAACTTTTCGTAGGTTTTAGACACGATTAATAGAGTCTAAAAAAACATGTCTGCCGAGCCTAGTCTTGGAGGGTTCCGCAGTCCAACCATTTTTAGCAGCCAGATGGGGAGGTCGATTTTACCCCATCGAGTTACAGAATGAAACCCAGTGTTCGTAGTACCTAAAATTATGCTCTTTAAATATTAATTGGTCTGCCAGCTCGCAACCTGGTAGTTTTTACAGTCCAACCAATTTTATAATATTTGGCTAAAATATATTTTTGTTAAATTAAATGATCTTTTTGTTAGTTTAGACGCGACAGGCTGATAGAAAAAAAGGGACAAGTGTCTATGTTACTACACCCCTGATTTACCTTGGACACTCGGTGTTGACCCTGGAAACACAAATTTTTTGCAAAGAAAACACATAATAATCATCTATTCTTTATTAAGGAAATAAAAGGCTAACCTAAGTCTTCGGACAAAGACTTTTATACCTAGTAAAATTTACTAGGAAAGGCCATTATTATCCTTCTCTCCTAAAACAAACTGAAAACCTCCCTGAGATCAATTAAAAATATAATCCAAAATGTAATCAACAATAAAAAAGTAACACATATTTAACTTGTCATATAAAATGCAAAATAGTAAGAATTTCGTACTAACTGTACTTTCATTTTCATAGATAATGGTTCAAATGACATAGATATTTATTTTTGAGGAGCACGGGGTATATTAAATATTGACATCTGTCCGGGGTAAAACTATGTCCGCGGTACAACAGTTTCCCTTAAATCAAATAATAAAAGTTTTAAATATGTACAAAGGTAATGGGTCCAATTCAGATTGTGTTCTTTGATTTTAAATATCTGTAAACCTAAAGTTAGAAACATCAACCTCGATTTTAGTCTAACAAGAATAGAGTTTAACGTTTATAAATTTAGGTTCACAAACTTTTAAAATTAAAGAATACAATCCTAATTGGCCCCATTTATTATCAACCAACTAAGGCAGTTCTTCATCAGAAGAGCTTTCTGTATTCTCATCTGATTCTGAAGAACTGTCTTGAAGAATTATATCCTCTACACGCAGTGGTGTAGGATCGCCTTCAAACCACGTTGGCTGCAATTTATTTTGATTAAGTGTCCATCCGCAATCTTCCGCGTTAAATTTTTGACATTGGGTTTCCGTTGCATATAGCCACATAGAATTTATAAATATGGCACGCATGATTTTTTGTTTTAAGGACTTCCAACAAGGGGGAATATTTCCAGAATCGAAGTTGTGTACTTTCTTTAAAAAAGTTCCTCTCGAAGTTTTTGAGGAATATTTTTTCAAAAATAATTGAACTCTTGCTGCATTTACGTCCTTATTTTTGAGTCCATATAACTCGTTTGTAAATTTTTGCACAACTGCCATTTTATCTTTATTGTGGATATCATTCGGATTTTTTAATTGAGCAAATATTTTTTGATATGTAGTATTCGATTGTAAAATTTTGAATGGTTTTATTTTCCCTTTTCCTTTAAAAGCAGCTGTATAATCGCTACCCGTGTATGCATGGAGAAAAGGCAGCGATTTACAAAGGTCGGAAACTAAACTTTTTGCAATCTGTGTGCAACTATATGCCTCTGCTTTGGTTCTTGGTGTCAGCCATATTTCTTCGACTGGAAGTACGTGAATATTTCCATATGTCATACATAGGTAATGTTAAGAGGCATTATTTATGCATCATGTTCCCAGCCTATGAGTATGCAACGCTATATATACAAAACTCACGTCTAAAAGAGTGTCTGCATCGGTATTTTCCGTAGGATCGTCAATCGGACCCTGTACATAATGCTCATAAGACTCTAGCACCGAAGGACTTGCAGTAGTCTGTAAGATACAATAAAAATTAAATGAAGGTAATAAATAAAATTAAACATGTCATAATTATGAGTATTATATTTATGTATTATACTTTTCATATTAATAGTAACTCACGTCTAAAAAAGTGTCTCCATCGATATTTTCCCTAGCATCCTTAATCGGACCCTGTACATAGTGCTCATAAGACTCTAGCACCGAAGGACTTGCAGTAGTCTGTAAGATACTGAGATACTTTTTCTTAATCTTGCTACGTTATCGGCATCGGAGTAGGTCGTGGCGGATCCGGCGTAGGCTGCCTTGAATGACAGCCATTCTTGAGACGACCCGTTGAATTGAGGCAGGTCGATGTTGTATCGCGATGAATTTCTATGACCGGACTGGGCGGCGATCGCGATGGCTGAAGCTAACTCGGTGATGCTGATGTTCTGTTGGCTGAGGGCGATCATCGAGTTGTTCTTCGGTTCTTCCTCCTTGGCATATATCGGAGGCGGCTGGCGGCCTGTTTCTTCGTAGCAACGTCGTTGTGGTGGCGCGGGAACATAGACTGGAACGTAGGCGGGAGCTTCGGCGTTGAGAGGTGCGGTGGCCCCGTCGTGCTCGGCAGTGGCGGCGGCGGGGCGGGCCCCGGGCCCATGACGCTCGGCAGTGGCGTGGCTGGGTCCGGCGGCGGCGGGTTGCATATCCCTGGCATCAGCTGGCGGCCGCGGCGGCGGCTGGTTCTGTGGGGTTGCCAGCTGGGGATCCTCTTCATGGTGCGGTTCATTGGCGATGGCTAGCACGTGTCTTCGGTTAGACGCGAGCCACTCGTCGACTCGCTGCTCCGTTTCGTAGGTCGACATCACTGTCTTGTCGTCCTCTTCGCTCTCTTCGGCTTCTAATGTTGCGATTCGGGCTTGAGCGAGTTCCAGTTTTATTTTCAAGGCTTCTTCCCGTGCCTGCGCTAGGTGAAGCGCACGGCGGCTTGACGTTGTACGGATTGATTTTGACGTCGAAATTGCAGGGCGGCGTGGCGGCTCGGCGATTCCCTGTGATTGTGACGTCGTCGTTGACTCCTTGGGCGTAGAAGTGTCTGTAGTCTCCGTTGTTTCCGTAGACGGCATGGTTGCTTCGTCCGACGAGGATGGGTCCCCGGCGCCACCAAACATTAATTGGCCTAATGTCTGGCTTCCTGAAGCGTTTCTGGTTACCGGCGGCATTTTCTTCCTTTTCTTTGTTCAGTTGTGAAGGACCAATATATCGCAGAAATCCGGTTCGAAGTTGACCAACATGTGCGGACTCGCACCTATGACTGGTTCATGAAGGGTTGGCAGGGCAGGTTCGGTGAAGAAAATGCTCGGTGGATTGATCAGACGTTTCGGAGAGGGCGGAGGCTCTTCTTTGTTGCCCTGGCTGGGAGTGGCTCTTGAGTGCAAATTCTATGGCCGAGGGTCCCCATTATATACGAATTTTCCGAGCCTCCGTCCCCCCCTCCACTTTTCTTTATTTTCGAAGTTTTGCTTATTATCTATTACATTTGAGACATCTTATATAATGGAAAACCTTACAAACTATCTGCGCTACAATCTGGTAAATAAACTTAAAGTATTTGCTTACGAACTAGGAAAATATTTACAAAACAGAGTTTTCGCGCCTGTAGGTATTTTCCCGCCATTTCCACATGGTCGGGAAAACACCTACTGCGCAGGCGCGAACATCCCCACTCCGCATGGTGGCCCTCCCTTGTGGAGGGGAGCCACGGCGCATGCGTACTGCCGGGTAGGTTTGTTTACGTTCTGTAAACTACGGCAAAACCCTACCCGGCAGGGGTTCTAAATAACTAAAGCACAAGTAAGAAACTCTTTATTACCATATCTACCTATTTGTATACTTAAAAACTACTTATACGCTAAGACAAATACAGGAAACTATCGCTAAAACTTAATCATCTATTCGTGTATATACAAGGCCCTACTATATAAACTAACCGCGTGTTCAGGTATAAACAAAGTGCCTATACTGGACGATTTCGGTCGCCGTGTGCGGTGTTTTGGGGCGTTCCGCACACCTACTTAGTTTTTATGGGATGGAAAAGCATTCAAAGATTTGTTTTTAAACTCAGACCATGATGAATCAAAATCATTACGTTGATCAAACCATCGGCGCGCGTAACCTTTTTACTTCGAGGCGCAATTAAAGATCAAAAAAATCAAAAATCAAAATCATTTATTATTAACAAAGTTTTACAAAAGCTTGTCGAATCCTCCTTTTAAGTTTTACACTTGTGTTAGGAGGTATTCGCTCTTCCATTCAAGGTGACTAGCGTTAATAATACAATACTAAGTAACTTAATCTAAAGAAATTGGTGAGAACAGGATAATGTAATATCCCTTATTGGGATAAGGTTGTGCAAACTTATTCATGGTTTGCCTTTTTTTTTTTTTTATTACTAAATTTATAACTTAATATATATGTATGTACAAAGAGACGTGCATGTGAGCAAATGTTGTGTCAAAGAACTGCTACTAATGTCAGTGTTTCGTAGGTATGTCTTATGAGGCTACGGTCATTGCAAGAGTAGTTCAGTTTCCTCGTAGTTTTTGCTTTTTAACCATGTTGTAATTTGTTTTTTACACTCCCCATATGTTTTGTTATAGATTTTTATAGATTTTTTAGATGATTGTTTTTTCATCCCAGCTATACATATTAGCCATTCCTTCGACTTTGCGTAACCATATAGGTACGTCTGAGGGTCGAAATCCGGAACTGGATCATTGCGTCCGACATACCTGATATGTGAGCACAACGTGTCACCCACCGTACTTAGGTACCGATGCAGGAATAGCGACGCTCGCTGCTTCCGTGGTCTCGCGCGGCGCCTGCGAAGGCGCGCTTTTACAGATCAAAGGCGCCGTCGGCTTATCACCACTAAGGACAAAGATGGGGTTACGCAGCCTTGGCGGTTGTAGCCGACATTGAACGTCGCGCTTCTTCAGGCGGTTGTGAATGCTGTGATTGCGGCTGCGGCACAGGTGCCAGCGCTGAACGCAGTGCCAGCGATCTACCTATCGAACATGTGGGAGTAAACAGATTGATTGTTTGACATCAGTTAGAAGGAAACCAGATTGATCAAGACATCGAAGCTGATTGATTAAGACGTCGAAGGTGATTGATCAAGACATCGAAGTAGCCCTGATAAGAGCAGTTTGTTTATGTTCGGAGCGGACGCGCAGCGGAGCGACATTGTTCTCACCGCGACGGCCAGGAGCAAAAGGGAACGATCAGTCAGTCAGTGGGTCGTCTCAGACACACCGCCTCGCGAAGCGAGGTGGGGTGTGGGGAGGCCTTCCCAGGGTTGGGACCCTCTAAGGCGGCTGCTTACGCGGTCCGTGACTACGGACCGGTCTTGGGTGTGGTCAGTGCCATCTTGGCTCGTGTGGGCCTATTTGCGGCTTTGTGGTTCTTCTTCTTCTTCCGTGGGTTGTGGGTGAAGTCCTTCAGGACAGGAGATCTCTGCGGTGGTGGTGGTTGCTTTGGTGTCTCTCGCGAGCTCTCTTGGCAGAGCCCGCGAGCGGCGATCCGGTGGGCGTGCATGGAGCGGCGCTATGCCATGTAGCGCCGGGTGGGGCGAGTGATCTGCACGTTCGAACATGGAGCGCGCAAGGCGCCCCACGAAGACGTCCAGTCCCTCGTGCTTCAGGTCGCGCCCGATCGTGCTGTTGCGCACATAGCGCGGGGCGGCGACGATGGTGCGCAGGGCCTGGTTCTCCTGCGCACGCAGCCTCTTTTTGTTGGATTCCGAAGCGAGGGCGTACCAAGCCGGGGCGGCGTACGTGAGTCGCGAGCGGACATACGTCTTGTAGATCCCCAGCTTGGTGCGCACGGGGAGGCTGCTTGCGAGGACTGGACGTAGTAGGGTGCGTGCGCACTTGGCGCGTCTCACCACTTCGTCCACGTGAGTTTTCATCGAGAGTCTCCTGTCAATGGTGACGCCGAGGTACTTCACCGCGTTGTTCCACGGAACTTCCTGGCCGTTGAGTCGGAGCGGGTTCGGGAGCTTTGAGCGTCCGGTGAGCAGAGCCTGCGTCTTCGCGACATTCACCGACATTCTCCATTTGGAGAGCCAGTCGGGAAGGACGTCAAGCGTTCGCTGAATCTTCTTGGCGGCAAATGCGGGGTTCATGGACGCGACATAGTATGCCACGTCGTCCGCGAAGAGCCCCAGCTTGACGTCGCCGACCACCGGGATGTCGTCGGTGAAGCGCGCGTAGCAGGCGGGGGACAGGCAGCTGCCTTGGGGGACGCCAGCTAGAACCGGACGTTCCGATGAGGTAGCCTCTTCTACGGCTACCACAAACCTTCTGTTGGCCAAGAAGGATGCCAGGACCTTCACGATGCGCCGAGGAGCTGCAGACGTCGACATTTTGTATAGCAGCCCAGCATGCTATACACGGTCGAACGCCTTCTCCATGTCGAGGAGTACTGCAACCGAGTACTCTCTCCGGTTGGAGCGATCGGTCAAGTAGTGCAGTACCCTCGTGAGCTGCAGAGTCGTCGAGTGACCTTCACGGAAGCCGTATTGTTCCTCACGGGGCTCGATGTGGGGCTGGAGTCGGTTCAGCAGGAGTCTTTCGAACACCTTGGAAAGGGTGTTCAGGAGCGTGATCGGCCGGTAGTTCCCAGGCTCGGTCCTCTTCTTCCCAGGTTTGGGAATCATGATGACCCGGCCCAGCTTCCAGGATGTGGGAAAGTGCCCAGTACGCAGAATCCCGTTGAACAGGGCGGTCACCGCCGCGATGGAGCGCTGCGGCAGGTGACGGAGGGCCATGTTCGGGATTGCGTCTGGGCCTGGAGCCTTCTTGGGTTTGGAGCGGCGTAGGGCGCGGGACACCTGTCCCGGTGAAAAGAAGACCGGCTCCTCCTCCGGGCCGATCGGTGGTGCGAAGTATTCTCCAAGGTGCTTCTCGACTGCTGAGACGTGCTCCACATCATCCGTGGGGTTCGGCTGGAACTGGCCCTCCAGGCACTTAGCGAAGATCTCCGCCCGGTCCTCTGCTTTGTACCGTGGTTGGCCAGTGTCGTCGTGAAGTGGGCTCACTGTGGGTGGCGTCGTGCCGAGCTGTCGGCAGAGGAGGTGAATAGATGGTACATCACCCTCCAACGACGCCAAGTGACTCTCCCATGACTCTGCAGCGTGGCTGCGCAGCTCCTCTTTGACTCTCTCGACCAGTGCATTAAGCGACGTCTTGAGAGTCGGGCATCTGGTGTGTTGCCATTCCCGCCTCAGTCGGCGCTTTTGCGCGATCAGGTCGGCGATCCGCTTCGGTAGTGGCGTGCGCCTTTCCCTCCGCGGAGCGGTGTGCGCTGCGGTGTTAAGCGCCTCCTGGATAGTAGCGGTGATGGCGGTGGTGGCTGCTTCGATTTCGTCTGCTGAGGAGACTGGCATGGTGTGGGATTTCTCCTCCATGGCCGCCAAGAAGGTCTCCCAGCAGATGCGGCGTCCTGGCTTCTTCGGTAGGGTCGTGGTAAGTGTTCCCTTGATGACGAGGAGGACTGAGCGGTGGTCCGACGGTAGGTCAGGGAGGACCTCCTGCGTCATGGCCTCATTGACTCCGGCGTGGATAGCGAAGTCTATGACGTCAGCCATCCTCTGCGTGTCCGGGTAGTGAGTGGGTTCTTCGGGTCCGCTGACATCATAGTGGCGGGCGAGGGCTTCGCGAAATATGACTCGGCCCGTCCGGCAGGTCGAAGAGCTGTTCCACGCCGGGTGCTTGGCGTTCAGGTCCCCCGCCAGGATTGTAGGCGTGGGGGAGCCTAGCAGCTTGGCCAGGTCTTGGGCGAGGCTGGTGTGGGGGGGGCCCGATGGCCTGTACGCTGCGTACAGCCTGAGCTGGCCGCTGTCGCGCAGGTGTAGGTCCACCCCCAGGGCATACAGGGCGTCGTGGCTTGTAGGCGGCACAGGCTGGTGCGGGATGTTCCTCTTGACGATGACCGTCAGGCCGCGGTATGGTCGTCCGAGCTCGTTTTCCTCGTCCCTCCTGTAGACCTCATATCCTGGTATCTTGAGGGGAACGCCCGCACGTAGGAAGGTTTCGCTGACCAGCATAATGTGGACGTCCTGCTCCCTGAGGAAGTGGCGGAGCAAGGCGATCTTGCCGGTCAGCGATTGGGCGTTCCAGTACACCACTCTCAGCGCCTTTTCAGTGAAGAGAAGGGTGAGGTGGTGTGGCAGCCATGAGGGCTTTGAGGAGGGCTGGGTCTTCGGCCAACTTGGCTATCAGGCGGACGACATCCGCGAAACTGGCGGCCGTGGTCATCTCCGGCGAGGCGGTTGTTGGTGCGGCGGTGGGACGTTCTTCCCCTTTTGTTTTGTTGCTCCTCTTCTTCTTCCTGGGGTTGGTGGGGGCTCCTCTGGGTTGGGGGGCCTGGTTGCTGGGCGGCTTGCCCCTTCGGGTTGGTGCGTTCGCCGGCGCCATCAGAGTTGCTGGCGCCGACTTGACCACTGTGGGCTGGTCTAGGGCGGCTCTGGTGGTGGGGCCGGTTCTAGGGCGGGTTGGGGCGGTGAGGGCGACGGTACCCGCCTTCTTGTTCCGCGCCTCCTTGCGCATGGTTGGGCATCCTATGTGGTTTGTGGGGTGAGGTCCCCCGCAGTTGGCGCAGGTGGCAGGCTCGGTCTTGGGGCGCGGGCAGTCCTGGGCGGCGTGCGGTCCGGCACAGCGTACGCATGCGATTGGGCGGTGGCAACATTGCGAAGAGTGCCGGAACTGCTGGCATCTGTGGCATTGCGCGGGCCCCTTCTTCCCGCGCCAGGGTTCAATTTTGACTCCGGGCATGTATAGTAGCTCGCGCACGCTATACACCCCGGAGTTGTCGGCAGCTGGGCCCTCCAGCTGCGCAAAGAAGATGCAGCCTGGGCGGCCGCTGCGTGCCCGGATGCGCTTCACGTACTCCGCCGCGAAGCCTTTTCCTTGAAGGGCCTGCTGGATCTCTTCGGGCGGAGTGTCGGCGGGGAGGCCGCGGATGGCGACCTTCAGTTTCCTCTCTTCCGGCGGGGAGTATGAGTGCCAGATGACCGAGGCGTCCTGGGCGGTGAGCTCGGTCAGGTATTTCTGAACGCAGCGGTACTCCTCCGCTGTGGCCGGTGTGAAACGCACCCCGCTTCCATAAGGGCGCGCGTTCGGTGTCTCCTTGAGCTGGTCGGCCAAGGCAGCCATGTGTTTCGACCAGTCAGGAAGCCTTCCTACCACAATGGGTGGGTAGCGAGGCTTCTTAGGGGCCGCGGGTGCGGGGTCGGTGGCAGAGTTCGTGACGCCGCCAGAAGTAGCATTTTCTTGTTGAGCTCTTCTGGCGTCGGACGGCGGGGCGCGGGTGCGCTCCGCGTATGAGGGCGCGCGCTTCTCTGTTGCGGCGGCGGGCGGCGGCCGGTCGGCTCTTCCGGTGATAGGGGGGCGTGCGGTTGCACTGTTTGCGGCGGCTGCGGTCGCGGTGTTGACGGGAGCGGTGTCCCTCAGGGGTCTACGTTGTGCGGCGTCGCACAGGGGTCTGTTTGGACCGGTGTCCCTCAGGGGTCTCGGGTGTTGAGGCGGTGCCGGGGCACTAAACGGGGCCGGGGTGGATGTGCACTGTCGCTTGGTGTCGGCAGTGCGTGGCGGTGGGGAATCTTCTGGGCGCATCCGCTTTCCCATAGGGGTGCGCATCGGGAGGTGATGGAGGGTCGCCCAGGCTGCCAAGATGGCCCGGTCATCCTCATCTAAGTACACCTCTTGTCCCAGGTAGTACTTCTGAAGCCGTGGGTAAATGTTAATCCACCGCTTTAGGCCTTCAGACACTCGGTCCGAGCGGGTGAGTTCCCTGCACATATCGCTATCAAGCGATAGTGCTTGGAGTTCCGCCGGGCCGGGCGTCCAAGGGCAGGATGCGGTGGTCGTGGATGGTGGTCGCAATACTCCGGGGTCGGAGATTGTTCGCTGCAGGGTGCGGGCGCGGGCCTCGTCCAGGCACTTGTCCGCCCAACGGTGGAAGGAGTCCTCGCTGTGGGACCCGTCGGAGATTCCTCCTTCCTCCTTGCTGCTGTGGCCGCTGGTTGCCATCGGCGATGGTGGCGAGGTTGACTCTTCGGCCAGGTGGGCCGGGGGTAGATGTGTTTGGACACATCCGCAACCACCCCCGGCTTCCCGGTTACAAAAATCTTCGTGGTGGCGAAGGGAGGGTAGTTGTGAATGTGAAGAATCACAACTACCCGCACTTTTTTTGTCCATGTTATGGACGTCGGGGGCGACTCCTACGCGACGCTATGTTGGTCGGGGGGTGCCAACACCGCATTCCCTAGCCCGGGGCGTCCGTTTTAGCGGGAACGGGTTCAGGAGCACGGCGAGGGCGCCGGCCAACAAGCTGCTATGGGCGAGATGTTCCCCTCCGGCTTACGCGGCCGGGTCGAGTTGGTGTCGTCTTTTTTTAAATAAAAAAGACTCTGCAGCTCTTCTGGAGTGGTGCGTCCGTGCGTGTGTGTTCCGGTATTCGGGAAATGGGTACGTAGCAGTCCAAGGGAACGATTTTTACCGCGCGCCTCTTTTATAGATGCGCTAAATGAGCTTCTGCGCAGGTCTCACGCGCATCACGCCACTTTCGCCCCATCTCGCTCTAGTCCTCTCGCTCCTACTATTATTGTTTTGTCTCACCTTTTATCTCCCGCTTTCATTTGTAAATAGTTTATACCTCATCTCTCTTTATTCTGTTTGTATTATAGTGTTAGCTTTAAGTAATCGTTTTTTGTAAATAAATTTGTTCATTTTCTTCTACAACTTACGAGGTGTTTTACTGACGCATCAACTATTCCAATACAGTACCTAGCATCTCTATATTGGTGACCCCGACGAACAACAAGCAACCATGATTACCGAAGAAAATTTACTGGCCGGCGCCGAAAAACCCAGCGAAGCCGCACAACCTAAGCAAGAAATCAGCGGCATCTCTCTTTCACTGCGCGTTCCACCGTTTTGGCGCGACCAGCCGCGTCTCTGGTTCTGCAGCTTTGAAGCAGCCACTGCCGATCTCAAGAAGAGTCAAGCCCAGCTTGCGCAATTAGTCATCGCACAGCTGGAAAAGCAAGATATTCAACAAATCTCCGATCTTATCTACTCGCCGCCAGAAGCAAATTACTACGCAGAAATTAAATCGCGACTGATTGCGATGTACGAGGAGTCTGACAGCGCGCAGGTGAAGAAATTACTCTCACAAGTAGAACTAGGGGACCAGAAGGCCAGCCAGCTACTAAGAAAAATGAAAAGCCTAAACCGCGACAAGTTCCCCGAGAGTACCTTACAAATAATGTGGCTCGAACACCTACCGCCCCACATCAGAGCTGTACTTGCGGTCAGTGATGTGTTTAAAACGAAGACCACCCTCGAAGATCTAGCTCTCCTCGCTGATAAGATGATGGAAGTTTCACCGACACCGCAAATTGCCGCCATTTCAACACCTTTCGTGCCTACGCCATCGCCATCGCCACCGCCACCGCCACCGCAGCAACCGTATCACCAACCTCAGCCAGCCATCGACACACAATACCTAATAAACGAAATAAGAAAACTGTCCTTGTAAGTCGCAGAATTACGAGCAAGACCGCAACAATCGCACCACAATAGTCGCCCACGCCGCAGTTTCCAACCACGATCCCGAAACGCATCACAAGGCCGCAGCCGCAAGAGTTCGCCCATGCCGTACTGTTACTACCACCACCGTTTCGGCATGGACGCGAAGAAATGCTCGCCGCCATGCAGTTTCAAGCAGATTGACTCAGCGGAAAACTAAAATTGACGTTGGCTGCGGCGGATACCAACGTTAACGACACTTCACACCGCCTTTTTGTTACGGACAGGACAACAAAATTAACTTTCTTGGTCGACACCGGAGCTAACATTTCCGTGCTACCAAGGAAAAAAGGCTCCCGAGAACAACCGCTGCCATTCCAACTCTACGCCGCAAACAACACCGTAATACCTACTTACGGCGAGAAGACGCTAGAACTCGACTTCAACCTCCGACGTCCGTTCAAGTGGAAATTCATAATCGCTGCAGTATCGAAACCCATAATCGGAGCCGATTTATTGAATTACCACCATCTCATAGTCGACGTCAAAAACCGAAGACTAATCGACGGCAAGACCCAGCTCACGACAAGCGCACAGATAAGTACTGCGAACATACCAACAGTTCGCAGTATCGACATAAAGCAGTCTTATCACAACGTACTCGCAGATTTCCCCGGTACCACCAGACTCACATCGATGAAACTCAGCCCGAAGCACTCCGTCGAGCATTTCATCGAAACCACCGGTCCGCCAATCCACTGCAGAGCTCGACCAATCGCACCGCACCGTTACGAGAAAGTCAAAAAGGAGTTTGAGAACATGATCGAACAGGGACTATGCAGACCGAGCAAAAGCCCGTGGTCATCTCCGCTTCATGTCGTACCTAAAAAGAATGGCGACATACGTGTGTGTGGGGATTACCGAAGGCTGAACGCCATTACAAAACCCGATAGGTACCCCATACCACGCATCAAAGACTTCACATACCAACTCGCCGGAAAAACGATATTTTCAACCTTGGACCTAAATCGCGCCTACCAACAGTTACCGGTCACAAATCAAGACATAGAAAAAACAGCCATCATTACGCCATTCGGCTTGTTCGAGTTTCCTCGCATGTGTCCCGGACTGAAGAATGCCGGACAAACATTTCAGCGATTCATACATGAAGTACTTAGAGGACTCGACTTTGTGTTCCCGTTCGTCGACGATTTACTACTCGCCTCAGTCGACGAAGAAGAGCACAAGAAACATCTCCGCACAGTACTCGAACGACTCGACGAGGACGGTATCACAATCAACCCGTCGAAATGTTTATTTGGGCAGCCCAAGGTCAAGTTCCTCGGTTTCGACGTGTCAAGCGACGGTATTCAACCACCTCAAGAAAAAGTCGATATCATAACTGCCTACCCGAAGCCGCAAACCATCGACGAGTTACGACGTTTCCTCGGTATGCTCAATTTTTACCGCGAAAACGTCAAGAACGCCGCCACGATCCAAGCGCCGCTAAATCAATACCTACACAATGCGAAGAAGCGCGACAAGACACCGATCGAGTGGACCGATGAAGCCACAAAAGCATTCGAGACCTGCAAAACAAGTATTAAGAATGCAGTTTTGCTTGCACACCCGATGCACAATGCACCGCTTGCAATCTTCAGTGACGCATCGGATACTGCAGCAGGATCAGCGATACAACAGTACGTGAAAAACGCATGGCAACCACTCGGATTTTTCTCAAAAAAATTCACCGAAGCCCAGAAAAAGTACAGCACGTACGATCGCGAACTACTAGCGATCTACATGTCTGTAAAACACTTCCGAAAAATGTTCGAGGGAAAACAGCTGATGATTTTTACCGACCACAAACCACTCACGTTCGCATTCACGAAGTCGACACCAGACAGCGAATCGCCACGAAGAACTCGACAACTCCTATTCATCAGCGAGTTTACTACGGACATCCGATTTATTCGTGGGCAAGAAAACGCAAGCGCGGATGCACTCTCACGCATCGACGCGATCAGCTGTCCCACACCTATCGATTTCCAACAACTCGCGAACGCGCAAGAAAGAGATAGCAGCATACCGGAACTCACACAACAAAGTAATTTATCAATCAAAAAAATTACTCTTCCCGGTAACAACATCCCACTCTACTGTGAAACTTCTACTGACGACGTGCGACTATACCTACCTACGGAATTTCGCCGAACCGCATTCGAAGCTATTCACAACATCAGCCACCCTGGAATAAAAACAACACGGAAACTAATAGTGAAGCGTTACTTTTGGCCCTCTATGAACTCGGACATCGGAAAGTGGGCTAAAGTTTGCCTACACTGTCAGCGAGCGAAGATTCAGCGACACACTTCGGCGCAAGCGTCAATATTTGCGCCCACCGACCGTTTCGAGCACATTCACATCGATATCGTTGGCCCGCTACCTACCGCGGCCAGCGGACATCGATACCTAGTGACAATGATCGACAGAGCAACAAGATGGCCTGAAGCTTACCCACTATGCGAAATAACAGCTGAAGATGTCGCTAAGACGGTCTACGAAGGCTGGATCGCCCGTTTCGGTTGCCCAGCAACGCTAACCACAGATCAAGGCCGGCAGTTCGAGAGCCGACTGTTTGCATCTCTCTCACGCTTACTCGGCATCGAACGCACCCGCACAACGCCGTACCACCCGCAATCCAATGGCATCGTGGAGCGATGGCACCGAACACTGAAAACCGCACTAAAAACAAGATTACAAACCGCAACCAGCTGGATCGACGAAATACCTACCGTCCTACTCGGAGTACGCGCAGCGATGAGAAGCGATACCGGCGTTAGTGCCGCCGAACTCACTTACGGCTGCAACCTCAGACTACCCGGTGACTTCTTAGCGCAAACACCGCGCGATGACGTCACGTATGATTCCGCCTACGTCGATCAGCTGAGAGACACGATCCGAAGTCTGAAACCAACGCCGAACCAGTCGCATAGCAACAAGTCAATATTCATCCATCGCGATCTGCAAACTTGCGAAAAAGTGTTCGTGCGAGTAGACTCCGTAAGAAAACCACTTCAAGCACCTTACGACGGACCCTATCACGTGTTGAAACGCAGTGATAAAGTTTTCACGGTACAACTACCTAACCGTGAAACTAACATCTCGATCGACAGATTGAAACCTGCCTATACGATCGCCGAGCAAGAAATACCTACAACCCAAGTTTCAACAACGCAACCGACAACCATAAATAACCAAACTATGCAAACTACAATTTCAAGCACACTGGGAGACAAGAACCTGAAACAACAAGACAACAAGAACCTACAACAAGTCAAACCTACTCCTACCACCGATCTAACAAGCACGAAGATAACTCGAAAAGGACGTACTATTCGCCTGCCGGTACGCTTCGCTTGAGGGGGAGCACTGTGGGAGTAAACAGATTGATTGTTTGACATCAGTTAGAAGGAAACCAGATTGATCAAGACATCGAAGCTGATTGATTAAGACGTCGAAGGTGATTGATCAAGACATCGAAGTAGCCCTGATAAGAGCAGTTTGTTTATGTTCGGAGCGGACGCGCAGCGGAGCGACATTGTTTTCACCGCGACGGCCAGGAGCAAAAGGGAACGATTCAAGTCAGTGGGTCGTCTCACACACCGCCTCGCGAAGCGAGGTGGGGTGTGGGGAAGCCTTCCCAGGGTTTACCCCTCTAAGGCGGCAGCTATCGCAGCCCGCTAACGCGGGCCGGGCTTTTTGTTTGGCAATGCCATCTTGGCGTCTGTGGCCACAGGAGCTTGAGGCAGCGCGGGCGGGCGCTCGCCGTCTTGGTCCGTGGTCTGGGGCTTTTTTGGCTGCGGGCGCAGCCGTAAAAGGAGCTCGACGGTCATGTCGTGACGCAGTTGGGATATCGGGTCGTATGGCTTCGCTTCCTCGGATAAGACGGTGGCCATCATGAGTCCCCATCCGTCTATGTCCTGGTTCTTGGTGAGCAACTCCTCGGTCATGTCGAGGAATTCTATCAGGTCCTCCGTGATTTCGGGTGCAACTTGTGGAGCGGTCGCTGTGGTTTGCGCGGACGCACACTTTATCGCCGGCGCGGGCGCGACCGTCGCGGCGGGCGGCGCGGGCAAGACTGCCGGCACCGCTGTGGCGGCGGGCTCGGGAGCGATGACGCTCCGAAGCTTGGCGGTGGGGCGCGCGCCCCCGGTGGTGGGGGCATTCGCCGTCGCGGGTTTCGTCTCGCACCCCGAGGGAGCGGGGGGGAGGGTTCTTGGCTATTTTCGGGCTTCTTCGTAGGGCTCTCTCTGGGGATGGGGACGCTGTCTTCGTCCTCCGCGGGTGCGGCGGGCGAGGGTGCTGGTTTCGTCGGTTGGCCCGGTCGGTCGGTGGCGGTCCGGGCGGTCGTTCCTGCCCTTATGTTCCTCGCTTCCCTGCGAAGGACGGGGCAGGTTGAGTGGTTGGCCGGGTGGGCCCCCCGGCAGTTTGCGCAGGTGGCTGGTAGGTCGCGGGTGCGAGGGCAGTCGTGTGCGGCGTGCGCTTCCCCGCAGCGCACGCACGCAACCTGCAGGTTGCAGTGCTGACTGGAGTGCCAGAACTTCTGGCAACGGTGGCATTGAGCGGGGCCTTGTTTTCCCCGCCAGGCTTCTACGGAGACTCCGGGCATGTGCAGGAGCTCGCGCATCGTGTACACCCCGGAGTGTTCGGCTTGTGGCCCGGCGAGCACGACGTGGAAAACGCACTCGGGGCGTCCCCTACGCGCCCGAATGCATCTCACGTGCGTCGCCGAGTACTTCTTGGCTGCGAGCGCGGCTCGGATGGCCGCTGGGTCGGTGGTTGCGGGGAGTCCGCGGATGGCGATCTTCGTGGTCTTCTCCATCCGCGGCGAGTAGGTGTACCACCTGATGTCGGTGGTGGCGTCGTTGTCGCGCAGCTCGGCGAAGTACGACTGTACGCAGTCGTGCTCCTTCCCTGTGAGCGGCGTAAAGCGCACGCCGTCACCGTAGGCGTGCGCTTTTGGGGTCTTGCCGAGGCGTTCGGCGATGGCGGCTAGGTGCGTCGGCCAGTCTGGAAGGTCGACGGCTACCAGTGGAGGGTAGCGGGCTCTTCTAGGGGCTGCGGGTGCAGCAGCGGTGGGACGCTGCTTCGGAGCGGCGGCTGTGGGGCGGGTGCCCTCTGGGGCCGGCGATGCGACCTTGCGGGCCGCGGCTTGCGCATAGTTGCGCGGCTGTGGCGGAGGCGTTGGCGGTGGCGGTGGCGTCGGAGACGGTGGTGGCGGCTGTTGTGGAGTCGGCGGCGGTGGACATTGCCGCTTCTCGTCCCGGGGAAGCGGGGAGTCCCCCTCCGTGCGTGGCGGGACGAGGCCTAGTCCAGCGAACAGCCGGACTTCTTCCTCTGTGAGGGCATCTGTGACGCCTAGGTTGTAGGCCTGCAGCCGGACGTGCATCTTCATCCACTCCTTCAGTCCGGGCGAGCAGTGCCGGGTGCCGCTGAAATAGGATACCATAATCAAATCTTGATTATGGCATTCCCACGACAATTCCGGCACTACGCTCGGACTGCTGAGGCGGATTCGGAGACTTCCGACTGCGGGCGACCTAGGCGCGTCGACGAACGACGTGGTGGTGTCCAGGGTGGCTCGGTGAGGGGTGGGTAGCCCGAAACTATAGCTAGCCCGGCTACCCACCGACTTCGGTGTGCTTGAAGCGGCGGGGGGTAGATCGAAACCGGCTGGTTTCGAACTACCCACATTTTTCATTCCGAAATGTTCGGAGAGGTTCTTCGCTGGGGACGGACCGCGGCGCGACGTTATGCCTTCGGGGTGTTGCCGGGCCTCGCTATCCCTTTCCCGGGGCATCCGTGTGAGCGGGACCGGGTCGGGAGTCGCGAGGAGGGCAGCCGAAGGTCCCCGCCGATCACGCAGAGATGACCGGGTGCGTTTCGCCCGCATGTTGCCCTCAAGGCAACAGGGGTGAGTTCGCTTGAGCAGAAAAGGGTCGAGACGTCCGTGCGCAGTGTGGGTCCGTGGCAATCCTAAGGGAACGATTTTTACCGCGCGCCTGTTTTATAGATGCGCTAAATGAGCTTCTGCGCAGGTCTCACGCGCATCACGCCACTTTCGCCCCATCTCGCTCTAGTCCTCTCGCTCCTACTATTATTGTTTTGTCTCACCTTTTATCTCCCGCTTTCATTTGTAAATAGTTTATACCTCATCTCTCTTTATTCTGTTTGTATTATAGTGTTAGCTTTAAGTAATCGTTTTTTGTAAATAAATTTGTTCATTTTCTTCTACAACTTACAAGGTGTTTTACTGACGCATCAACTACTCCAATACAGTACCTAGCATCTCTACAAACATGATAGTTTCCTCGCTGCTCCGTCGTTCTCGTTTCTTTTTGTGTGGATCCATTATCGTTACCTACACTCGCACTCAGTACACAAAAAGACGCACAATCAATCACAAAACAAAACTATTATTTTACACAAATATACTAAGTGAAAACAAGTCCCGACAAGAAAAGGGGCGGCGGCCGTTGTAGGTAAGAGTAGGTATAGTTTGTTAACACTCGCGGGCGCGCTTCTGAACTAATAGAAAAGGCAAAATACTAAAAACAGTTTATTATTTAAGCAACATTAATTACAACAAATGTGGAAAAAGGGCACGCGCGCGTATATAGCATGAACGTGACGTAGTCCAACTCCGATTAGCTGTGGCTTCGCTCTGTTGATCTACACCGGCCGCGCGGCCAGCCCGCGCGGCGACGCGTTGATGGTGGGGAGAGAGACACAGTTACTGGAAGATGATACGAAAAGTCATGTGGTCTACCGGTGACGCGATTGGTTTAAAAACGAATCGAATAGAAACGTTAGTTAGCGTAGTGCATCATGTAGCCCTCAGATCTCTCGCTTCCATTTCGACTCACGCAGCGGCGCTGCGGCGTTTGCGGGAGCACACACATGATTGATATGAGTTCCTCTTCACAAGCTACAACCAGACAAGTGCGAATTCCTTAGGAAAGAAGTAGCTTACCTCGGACATATCATCAGTGACGAAGGTGTAAGGGCAAATCCTGAAAAAATCAAAACAGTCACTGAATTCCCAACTCCCGTGTCACCGAAGGATATCAAATCCTTCTTGGGACTAGTATCTTACTACAGAAGGTTCATCCCCGACTTCTCCAAAATTTCCAAACCATTATCAAATCTACTGAAAAAAGATACCCCTTTTAATTGGGGTCATGAACAGCGTTAGCATTTGAAACATTAAAATCAAAACTTACTAGCGCCCCAATTGTCATCTATCCTGATTTTACAAAACCTTTTATACTCACCTGTGACGTATCAAATTATGCCATTTCTGGCATTTTATCCCAAAGCCAAATTGGTAAAGACAAACCAATAGCTTTCGTCTCCAGAACGTTAAACAAAAACGAGTGCAATTACAGCACCACAGAAAAAGAACTTTTCGCAGTAGTTCATTTCTGTAAATATTTCATACCCTATCTATTCGGAAAGAAATTCTATATCATAACAGATCACCGCCCTTTAAAGTGGTTATTTAACCACACAGACCCCAGCAGCAGATTGCAACGCTGGCGCCTAAAATTAGAAGAGTTCGTTGATTACGAAATCATATATCGCAAAGGGAAATTAAATTGCGCAGCCGACGCGATATCTCGTTATCCTATACCCAAAGATAACAACTTTCCCATCAATGCTGTAAATGAGGAAGTAGACGAAAATCCACAACCTGGGACTTCCTATGACCAACCTGAAGTCATCGACCCATTTGATATCGGAGACTTACCATCTCTGACACCTAATCCACAATTTTCGCCTATTGATTTACCCCCTTACTTATAAACGTGGAATAACCTTGGATTAGCTAAACCATGTTTTGTCCTTATCTGTCAAATTCAAATGTCACAATGACAGATAAGGACAAAACATGGTTTAGCTACTCCATGGTTATTTCACGTTTATAAGTAAGGGGGTTAGACTCTATAATTGATGACCTTATACCAAATCCACAAAATACTCAATCCATGGAAGCGCAACCCTCTGAATCGGACCTGTTTTTTTTTTTTTTTTTTTTTTTTTTAATTTATTGAAAGAAACCAACAGCGTACATTTTTATGTTGACAATTTAGTATATACTTATTAGTAAAGCCAATGACAGGTTTCTACGTAAATATATAGATAGAATAAGGGCCAAGACGAGTATCTTGTTATTTAGTCAAGCAATTACATTGTGAGATTCATATTCATTACGGCAGTGCAGTAACAAGTATATATAAAGTAAAAAGAATTACTTGATAAACAACTATCCATCGAGAAAGCTTTCCAATTAATTAATTAAACATAAAGAAGGAAATGCCATATGTAAGCAACAGATACTGACAAAAGAAAAAAATAAAACAAAATAAAATAAAAAGCAAGTACACCATTTCATTTTAGGTAGATGAATACTTACTAATGAAAATGTAAGAATTCAATAGTTCGCACGCGAATGACTTACACGGTATTGTTAAGTCTCATAATAATAAGTACCCACTGCTGATCTGCAATTAACTTACTAACGAAGCTTTAAATATTCCAGAAATAAAATAGTCTTAGGTACCTACCCTACGCCGTCGCCGCTGCCAAATCAAGCTTTGTTATATCAAAATAATTATAATGCCAAAAAAAACTACTAATACACTGGCTGAAAAAAAAAGCGAAAGGCGAAAGGACAATAATGATTAAGAGTGTTTTACGTTGTGATTACTTCCAACAGCCCGCAGGTGCAGTTGACTCTAGCTAGTACCCAATATGATAGACACTATATGTTTTTTAAACGTGTCTTTGGAATCGTTGAAGATGTCTGTATTAATGAATAAATCGTTATAGGTCCTAGGCAATCTAGTTAGAACTGCGTTTTGGCCATATTTAGTCGAGTGTGCTGGGACATTGAATAACCGTATGGAACGTGTACGTTTCGTAGGGGCGCATATCCCTAGGCCGTTCAAAAGATCCGGACAGTCGATCAGATTTCTAACCAAGCCAAACAACAAGTTCATGTCCAATAGGTTCCTTCGTTCCTCCAGACTAAGAAGGCCATTACTATGACAATTATCTAAATATGTGTCAAAACTTCGCTTGTCCCTGTTGCTTAAATGCTTGACGAATTTTTTCTGTATACGCTCGATACTACCTATATATATTTTGTATTGTGGACACCAGATGCTGCTGGCATATTCTAAAATGCTCCTTACGTAGGCATAATAAACTATTTTTAAACTTAATGTGGTTTTAAAAGGCTTGCAAACTCTTAAAACAAATCCAAGGTTGCGATAAGCTTTGTTTACAATATATTCTACATGTTGGGAGAAGAGCAACTTTGAGTCCAGCATGATTCCTAAATCCCGAACTATCTCGACCCTCTCAACAGCGACGGTATTAAAATGGTAGTTATAACGTATAGGGTTCTTTTTCCTAGTGAAAGATATGGTTTGACATTTTCTAATATTGACTGCTATCTTATTTTTTGTGTAATAGGTAAACAAATGATTAAGATCACTTTGCAATTGATCGCAGTCGGTGTCATTTTTTATAATTTTAAATATTTTCATGTCATCAGCATATGCTAGATGGTTTGCGTGTTTTAGATAATGGTTAACGTCATGTATATAAACGTTGTAGAAGAGAGGGCCCAGATGGGATCCCTGAGGTACCCCAGAGGGTACAGAAACGAGATTCGACCTAAACCCTCCTATTATAACTGCCTGGGATCTATTAGTTAGGTAGGATTTAATCCAACGAAGGAGATCGCCATGGATTCCTAGTGCATGAAGTTTAGTGATCAAAATGTCGTGATCTACCCGATCGAAGGCTTTTTCAAAATCGGTGTAGATCACGTCCACTTGACCTCCTCTCTCCATGTTGCATAGAACGTAGTTGGTGAAATATGCCAAATTTGAGATAGTAGATCGACGTTTGATAAATCCGTGCTGTGTGTTCGGTATGCCGCCGCTGCAGACACCACAGGATATAGCTCGTGCAACACAATCTGCTCAAGAAGCTTGCTTAGGGTGCATAAAATGGAGATAGGACGATAATTAGTAATATTTTCCTTTGAACCTTTTTTATGAATAGGTATTATATTGGCAGTCTTCCATGCAGAAGGTACAATACATTCGCGTAAAGAACGTTCAAACAAAAAAGCGATGGGGAGAAATAATGAGTCAGCGCAGCCTCTCAAGACCACCGCTGGCACCCCGTCACAACCGGCACCTTTGGTATAATCTAATGCCTTCAATAGCTTTAACACTTGATCTTGTGTCACTGTGATTTTTGACAAATTCAAGACTTATGTGAAACCTTTCTCCCCGTTATTGAAGACACTTACTCGAAATTCTTAAAATCCCTACCAGACGCTAATTTCGACACTGCGATAATTGAACATAATGACAACCTTCTGAGAAATCTACATAAAACAATTATTATTCCTACCTCATTGGACCTTGACGAAAATGTGCCTTATGTCCAAGACTTCTTAGGTAACCTACCTAACCAAGAAGAATTCTTACAATCCGAAAGAACTTTACTATCATTTCAAGAAGTTAACCATGGCGGAAAGACCTTTATAACATTATTCACAAAGGTCCATAAAAAAATAAAAAAATAAAATTGATGATTGCTCTTATGTTGATATTTTCGAATCATTAAAAAACCGCGCGTATACCAAGATTTATAACATAATCGCTTACCTTTTTAATGGGACTGGGATACAAATACATACAATACAATACAAAACACTTTATTGTACACCAAATAAAAAAAACAAAACAGAGAAACAGCACATTTAAAAAATAATACAGGTAAACAACAGGCAGTCTTATCGCTAATTAGCGATCTCTTCCAGACAACCTTACATACATATATATCATAATAATACTATATAGGTACCCATCTTTGAGCGAGATCCCTGAAATTCTAAAATAGAATCACGATATCCCGATTGCCGGACACCTAGGCAATACCCGCATGTTTAATAGGGATTCTATTAAACATGCGGCGAGCAGTATTTTTGGAAAAACATGAGGGCTGGTATCGAGAATTATATTAAAAAATGTTCCTCTTGTCAAAGTAACAAAGCACTGAGGAAAATCAACCGTGCTCCCCTGGAGATAACTTCTACCTCAACACAACCATTCCAACGTTTAGCGTTAGACATTGTAGGACCTCTACCCGAGGCCGGATCTGCCAAGGTCAAATATGTACTCACTATGCAAGATGACCTAACAAAATATTCCTTAGCTTACCCCATACGATCTACCACCGCTGAAGAAACCAGCGAGTGTTTAGTGAATTTCATAAGCTTATTTGGCATACCTAAATATATCCTGACAGACCAAGGAACCAATTTCACAGCTGACCTTTTCAAACAAATTTGGTCCAGTCCATATATGGATATAAACCATTTTTCCCGAATTCCATCTATGAATCAGCGCCTGGTACGACCTATTGCGATTACGTGAAAATGCTTCAACACCGGCTTCAACACCCCGCAGCAAAGCCCTTGACAGCATAAGTACATCAATCAAAAGAAACTGCTAAAACATACTACGATTCCCGTACCAAACCGGTAACTTATCATGTCGGAGACTATGTTTACATAAAAAATCATTTGCGACTTCGAAAAGCTCTATCACCTGTATGGAAGGGACCTTACAAGGTCATGAAGATCAATGGTCGAAATACACTGACCTTATTAATCAATCGTAAAAACGTAGTTCACCACTACGATCAGATTAAATTAGCTCATAGAAATAGTAATTAAGTCATTTATCTGTGTGTTATAGTTTTAGAACTAACCATTCTAGGGTTTTCTTACACTTAAGCATTTATTCATTCCATTTTATTTCTCCCTTTCAGCACCCCTCTCTTAATACAAGCTAACTTCACCGAATCTGCACAGAACAGCCCAGGCCTTTATTTCGACCCCATCGGAGAGTTAAAAGTGACTAACGGATTTCGGTAACAGGTCATTTTGGTACAAATGCCAAAATGCATAAAAGGTTGAGATGTAATTTCGTCAAAAAGTACAAAATGTTTGTGCCACCAGATCATATTGTCTGAATATTTTAAAGGAAAAATATGCTATGGACAACATTTCTTTTAGTCAAAATGTTTACCCGATAGAATGCATTACGCCTAAACTGTCAATTTGTCTGAAAGTTTTCAGGACAGAATACTCTGTGGCCAAAATGTACAAAACGTGATTGTGTAAATGTGCTCTAGTCGAAATGTTTTCTCGATAGAATGAATTACGGCTAAAGTTTCAGTATGTCTGAAAGTTTTCACGACAGAATACTCTGTGGCCAAAATGTACAAAACGCGATTGACTAAATGTGCTCTAGTCGAAATGTTTTCATGATAGAATGAATTACGGCTAAAGTGTCAGTTTGTCTGAAAGTTTTCAGGACAGAATACTCTGTGGCCAAAATGTACAAAACGCGATTAAACAGAACTAAAGGTGTATGCAAATTTTCAGCTTCATGGGAAACCGGGAAGTGGGTCAAATTTAACTTGCAAGATTTGACCCGTACATACCATATACATACATACACTGCAAGTTAAATAAAAGCTTGTAAAAATAAAGTTAAGGAAGTAAAAAAAGTTACTAAAATGACCCAGGTTGGCATTAGCACATATTGCCTACGGGACTTTTTAGACAACTTGGTTTCATGACATCAAAACATTATGTCATTTGTTCATTATATCATGTTTACATTTATATACTTTTTGACCGTTGTACATTTTAACCCATCGAACATTCCGCACTTGTACCAACATTACCCATTACCATTTTGTTGTTTTTTCTTACAAACATGTTGACATTAATATACTTTTTGACTTTTGTACAATGTGACAAAGGGATTTTCGATCCATTGAATATTTTGGGATCTTGACCATTTATCTTTTTGTACGTTTTGTCTCTCATACAATTAGGCTCTTAAGTTTTTGTGACATTTAATTGTTTTGTCTTTAGTTCATTATTACATGTTTACATTTACATACTTTTTGACCGTTGTACATTTTGACAATGAGACATTTTGAACCATTATACATTAAGACATTAGTACCAAAATGAACTGTTACCCGGATTGCTAGATAAAAAAAAAAATTGCCTTACACAGATACACATACAAGAGAAGAGGAGAAGATACATTTACACAAAGACTTAAAAATATCCAGATATTAAAAACCCTGACATACATCACATCTCACATTCTTTAGTAAGTAGGTACATCCAATCGTCCAAACATTCGAGCAATTAAATTTAGAGGAAAAACACAGTTAAGATAAAACTAAACTAACACTAAAAAATATTATTATTATTAATTTAAGTTTATAACAGCACAAACACAACACAAAAGCAAAGGGCTCGGGCTCAGCATTGAGCTGCGCTTGCACACAGCGCTGATTTTCAGCCCGCGCCGGCTCATTGGGGTATAGCACATTTGTAGTAGGTAGGGCATTTAAATTTAAGTTTTACATGTTTTACAGTCGAAATAGTCTAATATACTATAGGAACAATGTATAATACTACACATATCTAGGGTTGCTAGATGTTGTTATACCTATAGATATATCTTTTATTAAACCTCATATTGATAACTTGAACGGTGTGATAGGAACTTCAAAATTTCTGAGCCGAGAGAGTGATAGCTTGCCAGTAACAGAATGTAATATGTTTCAACCGCTTACCACAAGGTATAACGATATAATTAGAGATTATGATTCTATCTCTCACCTGATTACGAATAAATCCAAGAGATCTGCGTGGTTTGGTGCTATAGGTACCGTTTTCAAACACCTGTTTGGAACTATGGATCAGGATACCGCTATCATGTATAACAACTCCATTCAAAGTTTACAATACGACCAAAAAGACATTTCAACCATAGTTAAATCCAATATTTTAATCACTTCCACGACTCTGAAATCCCATGAGGATTTTATAAACATAATAAGGATCAACGAACAGATATTGAGTGACGCTGTTAACTTACTGAATATGTCCTTTAAAAACTTATCTGTAATTAGTAATAAGCTAAATTTAAGATCAAACATTCTAGAGCTAATAAGTATCGTTGAAAATAATATTTTAACCTTGTCGTTTAAATTGGAGGATATCATAAACGCCATACATAATGTTCAGTAAATCAAATATTCTGTATCCATCGATAATCATCTCGAAACAATTATTCCATGAATTAGTAGAGCATTGTTACCCAAATCCCAAGAATTACCCATATCGCTAAATTTGGACCATATAACCATTTTATTAAATATTTCAGATATATCGAGCTTTTATATCAACAACAAAATTGTTTTTGTAATGAGAATACCCTTAGTTAACTCCCAGGAATATAATATGTATCAGTGTATCATTCCCGGCAGCGCATCACGGTAATGTTATACCGACCGTCTACGCGATGGTCCTGCCCACCACGAAGTATGTAGCATTAAGTAGAGATAAGTCACGTTACTGTAAACTAGATGACTTAACCTCGTAAGGTCCGATGTCCTAAATTTAGGACATCTGTCAAAGTGACTTTTGACTTTAGTTGACTGACATAAGATTCTTTTTCGAACTAACGAAATTTGACGTGAGCCTTACGAGGATAAGTAGCTGTAAGATTCTAGCTAATGGTTTATATTTTTGTAATGTTTATCAGACCTTTTCCACTATGTCACAACCTATATGCGAAACTGAAATAGCAACTGAAGTGCTATTATCTAAACCGATTCAATGTGAATCTAAACTAATATCCGGAAATATGGCAATTTGGCATAAATTAAATAATAATAGATGGATATATGTAATTTCGCAAAAATCGAAATTATCCGTTGAATGTTATAACAACTCAAATGTGTTCGAAACTAGTATAGTAGGAACAGGCATCTTGACCTTACCCAGTAAATGTACAGCCTATTTCAAGGATAATATCCTTGAAATAGGCTGTACATTTACTGGGTAAGGTTAAGGGTAAGGTAATCTACATATTATGTAGATTATTGCTAAAAATACCGTAGCGTTAGACATCAAGCCTATCCACTCAACCTTTAATCTAATTAACGATACTTGTTGTAATTACCTTCAGTTAAGGAAAATTCATTTGAGTGATCCCAGCTTACCTGTAAAGAAATTGAATCTGGAACCCTTAAGGGATGATAACCGCTGGTCACATTACCAATTATCTAAACAATTGGATAAGATAATTAACAAACCCCATAATTGTATTGTATGGTAATTATTACTCTTATATTAATTTGCTGTGATTTGGAAAAGGTTCAATTGTAATAAGAAGTTAAATTTCCCTCCTTATCCTCCTAAAACATTGACAATACCTACCGAACCCTCTGAATTTGAAGAAATTCCAGCACCAGCTCCAGGTCCTCGACTCAGACTTACATAAACTTCACTCATTAAGAGTGAAAGTTCATTCTTAACCCCGGAGATGTTATAACCTCCATCTTGTATGCCTTCTGGCTGACCAAGCAACCCTATCAGCAATAATCCCTTCCAACCGACCCTAGCTTCTCTATCCAGCCCAGTCCATCCTCAGTTGTTCCCGAGCCGCGAACCGCGCTATACCTCTATTATCCTAAAAGGTCGTGTACTTGTCTTAGTTTAAAGTGTGTGTTTAATAAATATCTTTTTTAAAAAGACCTTTGTGTTTTCCATTATAACAGTACAAATAAAGTAAAACTGTTAGCAGGTTAACGACAATGGGTGCAGTTAAGTAAATTGTTGAATAAAAACTACATTAAACTGACAACAAGTGCTTAATTTGAATATTTTTCGTTTTTTCCTTATCTTAATTATTTATATAAAATAACACACCTTATTTACCTTTCGAGCGTAACGACATCTCATATGTTGAAATCCGGTGAACCGTATAGGCTATAGGGTGTTACATACATATATACCTAGGTACATACATACGCTCGGAATACAACCCTGCTTCGTGCAGTCGGGTAAAAAATATTTACGCCACAAACATCTTTGTTTTACAGTATAAGTTATTAAATAATTGTCGTTCGCCTGCCGTAAACGTCGTTCACCTGTTTTTTCCAGACAGGTGAACGGCATACAGGTGATAGACAAAATGACAGTTATATCATCAATACAAAATAAGTACTTGGTTAATGAACTGCATATTTATTGACATAAAAATAAACCATGTTTTACGTGCTAAAAATTAATATCAATACAATAAGTCACACAATTATCAAAATATGGAAGACAGAATAGCCACTACGTACCCATTACAAACTCCCGCTCGCGTAAGTTTTTTATTTTTTATTTTTGAGAACCTCACACTAACGACGTGTTATTTCTAACAGCGGTAGCTGGGGACTGTAGGTCTCGAATTATGCGGGGTTAGGTAGGTTAGGCGAGATAGTATAATCTCAGAGGTAGCTTTATGTCATGACAGGTGAACGACAAAAACTGTCGTGGACAAAAATAGATTTCAAATAATTCGAAATATAAGTATAGGTATTCTTATTCGACACTACAGTTTTAAATCTTGAGTATATGTGTAAGTAAAAAATAGTATTCGAACTAAGTTACGTTGGTGATTTTTACGTTTTAATCAACTCGAAACATGAGTGCCTCGCGTTGGGACACTGCAGGTGAGCGACAAAACGTAGTTACTAATTGATTTTATGGTTATTAATATAATTTAAATTTATATAGAAATTTAGAATAGAGGCCAAATGGTTTGTGGCCTCTATTCAAAAAGTGTCTTTTAATATGAATTGATAAATAAATAACGCTTTGTAAAAAAAAAGTTCTAAGAGACGACGATGAATCCAAATTAGTTACTCCGAGAGAAAATATTAGTACTGAATATTCTATGAATCGTTTTCGGTGAAATGAAATTCGATAAACAGTTTGCCGCTATTTCAAGGGGCACCCGAATAATACAAACTGACAATATCCCAAACAAAGCAAGAAGGAAGAAGTTCTTCGATCAATGAGTCGAGCGGGCTTCCCGCTCCTATTTACACTCCCGGCGTCCGCGACACGCTGCGAAGAACTTGGCGCTGTATATTTATACTTTCATGTATTAACTAAAGACGCACAATTTCACACGGAACGATTTTTACGATTTATATGTTAGTGCGTAAAGTATTATAGTAGATGTAAGTACCCAATTAGATTTTACTTCTAAAGTTGAATAGGTTATAGTTAGTGTATTTATTTTTTTACATGTTTAAATTTCGGTACAGGGTGGTCAAAAATAACTTAACCTAACCAAGCCAATAGTCAATAGGGTTCTGGATGGTCAAATAATTATTACTTTACCCTAACCAACTGCATTTGGAGTACCCCGGGTCATAAAAGGTGAACAAAAAAAAAAACCTCACCAACTGTAGATACTTACTCCCAGTACCTTGCAGCTATTATCATAGCTCATAGCTATTCGTTTATTTAATTTCGATACATACCTCTACCCCCCGTTTCAACCCATTACGCTTGTACTTGCTTAACTTTGTAAGTCGTAATATTTTTACGAATTCGTTTTATGGCAGCTATGTTTATCTATTATTTTGTATTACATAACTGTCTGTCACTGACCGGCTTTTCTATTTGTAATGTTTGTCGAATAAGTTGGTTAAATAAAATTAGAATAATAATAAAGCACTTTAAATTTTGGGATAGTGGCAATAATGCCTAGACCTAGCAAAGCGAGTGTTGTAGGTATGTAGGTAGGTACGTCTATCGACTTGGAGCGCACGCGCGCGAAATTTGAAATCGATGAAATGAATACACGAAGTATCAGAACTACTGCTAGGTCAATCAAAATTCATGTTTTATAGTTCACTCTTTTATACAGTAGCGATATTAATTCTAAATTAACACGAAATTTGAAATTTCTAAACATCGATCGTGTTGATTTAAACTAGGCACTTTTTAACATATTTGTAAGAGTTTTACTACAGTTTACTGTTATGTATGTTTGTATAGAGTTTTGATTATTATCTAAACTTAATGTGACACCGAAATAAAAAGCTATTATACAAATACAACCCGTACTTCGCCTTCCAAAGTTAAGCAAGTACACGCGTAGTCTAAAACAGAATGGGTGACCGCTTAAAATATAATGTTGATAAAATCAGTTTTGTCACATATTTGTGGCAGTTTTATTTGACATTGCTATTTAGTCGTAAACTACAATTTAAACATAAGAAGCCATTATAAAAATACAATCCGTATAAAAATGCTAAAAAAATTGATTTATTTCCATGTTTCTTGTATGGGGACCCCTCTTGGGATTTGATTTATTGTTCATTGTACAATTTTAAACGATAGATTTTATAATAACACGTATTCTGTGAAAAATTCAACTGGCTACTTATAACGGTTAAAAAGTTATAGCCCTGTAAACTATACTTTTTCATATAAGGGCGCGTACCGCTGTTAAGCGATGACGTCACCCCAGCAAAATGGCCCCCGCGCGCTTTAATATTATTGTCCCAAATTTTAAACGTTCATAGAATCAAAACTACCGAGTCTTTTTGGATAAAATAAAAATTAGTATGTTTGTTTATTTATAAACTTTACTGCTACAAAGTTTCAAGCGATTTGGCGTACCTACTGACATTCTTCATTCAACCTACGGAACATATAAATAAAAATATATATAAGTAAAACTTATTTTTCTCAAACATGCTCAGAAAGACACACACACACACATGCCTCGTGTGGTTGCCGAGTTAGAATAGTGCCACTCCATGTCTTCCCGTGGATGTCGTAAGAGACGACTAAGGGAATAAAGGCTTGTAGTACTGTTAGGGGATGGGCTTGCAACCTGTCACTAATACGCTGGTCAAAATCTTAGCCTAATTGTGCAAATTGTGGTTATAGAATTATCAACAAGTTTTTAGAGATGTTTGTAATTCTGTAGCTCTGCCTACCCGACTCTGGGAACGAAGGCGTGAGATTATGTATGTATGTATGCTCGGAAAGAATGGTTTTAGGATTGAAACACAGAATCAGAAATCAGATAATCAGAAAATATTTATTTGCATAGACACAGTATAGGGATGTTACAGTACATTATGTTACATGTATCAAGCTTGCATGCAACCGTGCAAATAATATAGTGAACAATTCAATCATTGAGGCATTAAATGTCATGAGAAACATTCTCTGAAAATTCACCATTGGTCAGAGAAACGCACATAAATTGCAACAAATGCCTCCATCGGAAATATGTTATTAATTATTAGGTACTTACAAGTTTCTTTCACCGAAATATATCTGAAAGTATGTACTATATCTCCACAGCAGGAGCTTGGTTATTTTATCGAGGATGGCTCCTCCGCTGTCGTTCAGCTTAAGTCTGATTTTTATAATGGGCCATCATCTTGATGATTTTTATGCAAGCAGAAAGCAGGTCAAAATATAGATGCAACAAAATGCATAGAATGTAGCTATACAATTTAGTCTGATTAATCTGGGTAATCAGGTACTTAATTAATAAATTACCTACGACATTAAATGTTCTTTTGACTGAAATGTGTTTGTTTAATTATTGTATTTACAATTACTGTCAAAAGAAATCTTTGAATTGTTTTATTTTATTCAATAAATGTAAATAACTTTTTACTCCATTTATTGATTAATTCCAAATATTGAATATTCCCGCAATCCTATAGTAATTTACCCTAACGCGGCAACACCAACCTACAATGTATGGTGTTGACGTTTGACAATCAAAAGTTATGAACAGTATTGCCATATACACCTTAAATATTTCCCCAGTCTTTAGATTCCGTTTCACGCAATAAATGGAACGTTACAGCGTGTATTACCTACGTTTGTTAAGTTATAGCTATTACACTATTGAAGAGAGCGGCATATGTAAAATTATACTGTGTGCGTACTCACAAAGTATAATTTACCTACAGTATGTGTAAAAAACGAAATGAACTTTTTAAAATATGGCGCGAAGATGAAAATAATAAAAGGAAAAGATTATTGTACAACAAATATAGAAATAAAACCAACAAATATATAGAAAATACCAGAAATAATTATATTAAAAACGAAATATGTGTTAACTTCAAAAATCCTCGTAAGATATGCGATATAGTCAATAGGCTAAGCGGTAGAATAAGTAAATGTATTGATAGTATTATTTTAAAACACTAAGAATAACCTCAAAGACTTAGCGAATGAATTTGCCAATGAATTTAAAAAACGTTGAAAATATCTGCTGTCCGTGTGATACTCCTCTGTTAGACCCAGATCATTACTCTTACGTCCCAAACTTAACTATGAAGCTAAATAAAGCTAACCATTCAACAGTATATAATATTATAAAAAAGTTAAATAAAAACAAAAGCCCTGGTGCCGCCAATATCCGTGTCTCAGACCTAAAATATATAATAACTGAGATAACGCCCTTAATTACTTATTTAATCAATTGTTGTATCACCACGTCCCATTATTCTGACAACCTGAAAATTGGCATACTACGTCCTATTCATAAAAAGGGATCATAACACAGACTACAACAACTACAGACCAATAACCATATTATCATGCATCGATAAAATAGTTGAGAGGTACCTCGGGACTGAGCTCAATAAATTTTTAAGCAACGAAGAAATTATAAAAGATAAGCAATTTGGCTTTCAGCAAAATCGGAGTACTTCTCAACTACTAGCTAAATTTACAAATGAGGTGAATGGTTGCCTGAACGATCGGAAACATGTCATAACTGTCTTCATCGATTTTAGTAAGGCATTCGATACGCTAAGTTATCCCACGTTATTTGCAAAGCTTCAGCAGAATGGTATACAGGGACCCCTGCTGAAGTGGTTCCAAGACTATCATAATAACAGACATACCATGGTCAAAATAGTCGGAACACTCAGCAGCCCGCTTCAGACTATACAAGGCACGGCCCAAGGATCAATAATTGGACCAACCGAGTACTTAATTTATGTTAATGACATGTGTAACATTTTCCGCGGGGGTTCCGTATACCAATTTGCTGACGACACATGTCTAGTTGCTGCCCATCAGGACTTATACAAAGCTCAGGAAGAAATGCAATATAACTTTACCCAAGTGTGTAAGTGGGCCCACGATGTAGGTCTAGTAATAAATTCTAGTAAAACAAAAATCATACATATACACTCGGCCTACACAAAGAAGACGAGGATCCCTAAAATCGTGGCGCACGAGCATCAGTGCCTCCACGGCGCGCGCCGCGACTGCACGTGTCCGGCGCTCGAGCTCGTACATCAGCACAAGTATCTGGGTCTAATTATTGATAGTCAATTTAGCTGGAGACCACACATAGACCACATTTGTTCCAAACTGAGATCCATCATGGCTAACCTGTCTATATTAAAATATAAATTACCTTATAAAATCCTACGGATGCTTTATCTATCCCTGGCGGATTCAATCGTTTGTTACGGAATAAGTAGCTACGGGCGGACTTACAAAACCTACCTGGAGCAAATATATAGATTACAACTTGCGTTAATAAAAACTATAGTACCGAGTAAAACAAAAGCCAAATATGTTGAAGACTATTCCGGTTTGTTTAAACATTGTCAATTAGTAAATGTCTTCAGTAGGTTTTGTTTATCGTTGCTAAGTGAAGAATGTTATAGTATTCCGACACTTGAGCGGAAAACGCGACCCGAACGGCTGCGCTGTCTAGAATACTTACCTGTATACCAATTGCCAAGTAATAATAATGTTTACGGCAGGCGAACCAATAAGCATGTGATCCCATTCATTCTTAACACCTTACCAAAGGAATTGTTAGAAAGTCTGCATAAAACTAGTAATAATAATGTTAAATTTAAAACTTTAATTAAGAAGTATTACCTGGAATGGTACAGCACTTACAACATTAGTTTAGTGTAGTAGGTAACCTCTTTCGAGATTTTTTTTTATCGCGGGCCTTACCGCGCGAGCTCGCCAACTATTACATAAACCAACTGGGTTTTCAATAGTGGCTAAAATGTACACTTACATGTTCTTTATTTTATAAGTTTGAAAATAAATTTAAAAAAAAAAGCCCATCCCCTAACAGTACTACAAGCCTTTATTCCCTTAGTCGTCTCTTACGACATCCACGGGAAGACATGGAGTGGCACTATTCTAACTCGGCAACCACACGAGACATGTGTGTGTGTGTGTCTTTCTGAGCATGTTTGAGAAAAATAAGTTTTACTTATATATATTTTTATTTATATGTTCCGTAGGTTGAATGAAGAATGTCAGTAGGTACGCCAAATCGCTTGAAACTTTGTAGCAGTAAAGTTTATAAATAAACAAACATACTACTTTTTATTTTATCCAAAAAGACTCGGTAGTTTTGATTCTATGAACGTTTAAAATTTGGGACAATAATATTAAAGCGCGCGGGGGCCATTTGGCTGGGGTGACGTCATCGCTTAACAGCGGTACGCGCCCTTATATGAAAAAGTATAGTTTACAGGGCTATAACTTTTTAACCGTTATAAGTAGCCAGTTGAATTTTTCACAGAATACGTGTTATTATAAAATCTATCGTTTAAAATTGTACAATGAACAATAAATCAAATCCCAAGAGGGGTCCCCATACAAGAAACATGAAAATAAATCAATTTTTTTAGCATTTTTATACGGATTGTATTTTTATAATGGCTTCTTATGTTGATGCTATTTTGAGCTTAAATTGTAGTTTACGACTAAATAGCAATGTCAAATAAAACTGCCACAAATATGTGACAAAACTGATTTTATCAACATTATATTTTAAGCGGTCACCCATTCTGTTTTAGACTACGCGTGTACTTGCTTAACTTTGGAAGGCGAAGTACGGGTTGTATTTGTATAATAGCTTTTTATTTCGGTGTCACATTAAGTTTAGATAATAATCAAAACTCTATACAAACATACATAACAGTAAACTGTAGTAAAACTCTTACAAATATGTTAAAAAGTGCCTAGTTTAAATCAACACGATCGATGTTTAGAAATTTCAAATTTCGTGTTAATTTAGAATTAATATCGCTACTGTATAAAAGAGTGAACTATAAAACATGAATTTTGATTGACCTAGCAGTAGTTCTGATACTTCGTGTATTCATTTCATCGATTTCAAATTTCGCGCGCGTGCGCTCCAAGTCGATAGACGTACCTACCTACATACCTACAACACTCGCTTTGCTAGGTCTAGGCATTATTGCCACTATCCCAAAATTTAAAGTGCTTTATTATTATTCTAATTTTATTTAACCAACTTATTCGACAAACATTACAAATAGAAAAGCCGGTCAGTGACAGACAGTTAGTTATGTAATACAAAATAATAGATAAACATAGCTGCCATAGTAACATCAAAACGAATTCTTAAAAATATTACGACTTACAAAGTTAAGCAAGTACAAGCGTAATGGGTTGAAACGGGGGGTAGAGGTATTGAAAATCAAAAGTTATGAACAGTATTACCATATACACCTTAAATATTTCCCCAGTCTTTAGGTTCCGTTTCACGCAATAAATGGAACGTTACAGCGTGTATTACCTACGTTTGTTAAGTTATAGCTATTACACTATTGAAGAGAGCGGCATAGGTAAAATTATACTGTGTGCGCTACCATACTCACAAAGTATGCCATTTAGTTTAACTCCATAATGTATAATGCTATAAGTTGTAGGTAATGATAAATATCATTTCTTTAATTTAAACAAATTTTTAAAGCCCATCACCATAACATCAGGAAAAATTCATGTGCCAAGGAAGTATATTTTGACCTTGGTTGACCTATATTAGCTTTTAATATAAAACCAAATAGATACAGTAGTACCCAGCCCCAGCAAGCCAATATTGGCAATAATGCCTTGCCCAATGATTTTAACTAAATTATAGGACAGCGGAAACACCGTTGAGTATAAATTTAATTCACCAAATATTCAAGGTTCTTCCAGCAAAGAACTAGAAATAGGGTTGTTCTGAGATAATGAAAATGTACAAATAGCCCAGTCTATAACAACACAAAAAAAGTCAAATATCGCAAACCCGCATGTTATTACGATTTTTTTATATGTCTTTAGGTCCTTTGCGAGTATTTAACATCCAAGTATGGAACCCCGAAAAGCCTGTGCTACCCCCATGGTGCTCGACAAACAGCGAATTTTTGGCACTTGTTTCAGTTTTTTCAAAAAACTTCTCTATGGAAGTATTTTTCAAGTATCTTTGTGTATACTTTAATATAGTAATTTGAGCACATTATGTTTATTGGTTGCGGAGAAACAGCAAGTCGAAGATGGGCAATTTTCTTCAAAAAGTGAAAATGTGTTGGTAGGGTTATTTCGAATGGGCAATGTGCGCGGAGCCCGCTCCTCAGACCCTGCTTAAAATGGTGACTTGCAAATGCAAAAAGAGGTTGCTTAGGGTTGTGCACTTGCAGACAGGCTGGGCTCAGGTGCTCTATCCTATGTTCCTTTTGCTAAGGGTGAAATTGCAACAACGCCATTCCTATCGTCCTGGACGAGGAGGACGAGGATGTGGACGACCCAACACCATGAGCCGGCCCGCCTCCACTCCAGAAAACAATATCCCTCTTCCCCCACTCCTCCCTACTGATCTAGACTGGATGAGACCTGGTCCTTCCAAAAGGACGAAAGTCTAAACTGTTTTTGCTTGACCGTGTAAAAAGTATTATTTTATACTTTGAATAAATGTTTGCTGTGTTTTTTCATGTTTAAGTTTACTTGTTTTGAAACCATATGTTACATCAAAAATGTCAAATTGACACTTTATGGTTGTCTTTATTTCGTTTTTATAATTTAACCAAAATCAAATATTTTAATAGTTTTATATTTTTGAGAAAATTATGAAAGCTAGAGGCTAGGGAATGCAAATTAACCGGTTATTAACCGTTTTTGTATGAAAATAACCGGTTAAAATCGGTTAAAACCGGTTATTTGCATTCCCTACTAGAGGCACTACTTAAATTGAGGCTAATTAAATTCTCTACAAATTCTTTCGACACGACTTTTACGTAGGAGCATTAGTTCAGCCGGTATGTATCTTCGAAATAACCCTACCAACACATTTTCACTTTTTGAAGAAAATTCCCCATCTTCGACTTGCTGTTTCTTCTCAACAAATAAACATAATGTGCTCAAATTACTATATTAAAGTATACACAAAGATACTTGAAAAATACTTCCATAGAGAAGTTTTTTCGAAAAAACTGAAAAAAGTGCCAAAAATTTGCAGTTTTTCGAGCACCATGGGGGTAGCACAGGGTTTTCGGGGTTCCAAACTTGGATGTTAAATACTCGCAACGGACCTAAAGACATATAAAAAAAATCGTAGTTACATGCGGGTTTGCGATGTTTGCCTTTTTTGTGTTGTTATAGACTGGGCTATTTGTACATTTGCATTAATTAAGAACAACCCTATTTCTAGTTCTTTGCTGGAAAAACCTTGAATATTTTGGTGAATTAAATTTATACTCAAGGGTGTTTCCGCTGTCCTATAATTTAGTTTAAATCATTGGGCAAGGCATTATTGCCAATATTGGCTTGCTGGGGCTGGGTACAGTCGCGGATTTGAATTGTTATGCCATGTGAAGTTATTTAAATTTGCAGTATTATGGCATTCACGAGCATTTACGAGATTACACGATTAATCACGAATACATTACAAACCGCGGGAATTTGATTCGGCATCTTAAGTCTAAAATGCTGATGACATTGTTGTTGTTATCTTTCTTTGCAACGCGAACATGACGTTTGCGCCGCAGTATGACGTTTATTTACCGAGCTTTTCAGAGCTCATGTTGTCACAGTTTGTCATTTTTCGAAAATTCTGCATGGCATATGACAAAGACAGTAGTAGGATTTCTTTCTTACCACAATCGAATATAGCCGACTTTATCCGATAAGCAACGAATGAATCAACCTATTCATTAGTCAACACCATGACGAACGTTATTGGCTGTTGCTATGGGTGATTGAAAATATCAACGAATGAATCAACCTATTCATTGGTCAACATCATGGCGAGCGTTATTGGCTGTTGCTATGGGTGATTGAAAATATCAACGAATGAATCAACCTATTCATTGGTCAACATCATGGCGAGCGTTATTGGCTGTTGCTATGGGTGATTGAAAATATCAACGAATGAATCAACCTATTCATTGGTCAACATCATGGCGAGCATTATTGGCTGTTGCTATGGGTGATTGAAAATATCAACGAATGAATCAACCTATTCATTGGTCAACATCATGGCGAGCGTTATTGGCTGTTGCTATGGGTGATTGAAAATATCAACGAATGAATCAACCTATTCATTGGTCAACATCATGGCGAGCGTTATTGGCTGTTGCTATGGGTGATTGAAAATATCAACGAATGAATCAATATATTCATTGGTCAACATCATGGCGAGCGTTATTGGCTGTTGCTACGGGTGATTTGAAAATATTAGCTGTTACCCTAACGTTTGCTAATAATAACAACGTCAACAATAATGGACTAGCCTCAGAACTTTTCCGTAATCAATTGTCGTTTGACAACTTCAAAAATATTTTTCTCCCACACGCTCGGAAATGTTAACCTTACTGTTGTCAAATCAGCCCGCGAAGTTCTAAGTTCCAGGCCCAGGCAAAATTAAAAAAAAAAACAATGTTATTATTTACCAACGGCAGCGGCCGCGAAAAATGTATGAAATTTCATTACGTACCTGGTGATTTACTTTTTAAAACCATGTTTGGACTAGGATAACTATCTCCAAACAGCCAAACACTCGTGCAATCAAAATTCTTCCTTGTATATTTTACTTTTTAAATGTCATAGACTAAAAAGTTAAGCCTTTTCAAACAGCATTTACAACGTTTTTAAAAGTGTGTCAAATAGTTTGACATTTTTTTAATAGAAATTGCGTTCATAAACAAAATAAATTGAGGAAATAACATAAACGCGTAATAAATGTTACAGTTTAAACTATATTTTATTCAAATTGAATTTATTACGTTTAAATAATTTGTGATTTTATTTAATGCTTTATTTCAGTGTCATACTAAATCGTACGTTTCTGTTCTTTTTTTCAAGGAAATGTTGGGACTGTGTTTAATATTATTAACAATTGTGTTAAATTTCCTCACATCTTGGAGAAAAGCACTATACAAGCCTCGACCGGGAAGGGCGGACTCGTATATATAGCGGCCTCGACTGCGTCTCGGCCACGCAAACTCTACTCGTCCCGCAACGGCCTATTTCCCGGTCTGTGCAGTAATGTACTATAATGACCAATGAGGCTAATTCTATAAAGTAAAACTCTAATTCCCGCGGTTTGTCATGTATTCGTGATTAATCGTGTAATCTCGTAAATGCTCGTGACTGCCATAATACTGCAAATTTAAATAACTTCACAATGGCATAACAATTAAAGTACGTGACTGTACTACTGTATCTATTTGGTTCTATATTAAAAGCTAATAGGTCACCCAAGTTCAAAATATACTTCCTTGGCACATGGATTTTTCCAGATGTTAGGGCGATGGGCTTTAAAAATTTGTTTAAATTAAAGAAATTATATTTATCATTACAACTTATAGCATTATACATTATGGAGTTAAACTAAATGGCATACTTTGTGAGTATGGTAGCGCACACAGTATAATTTTACCTATGCCGCTCTCTTCAATAGTGTAGTAGCTATAACTTAACAAACGTAATACACGCAACAATAACCTAGGCAGGTATCTACCTATTTCAGTCTTTAAATTTTATTTTATGACTTGGTTGTTACGGTTAACTATGGTGAATACCTATACCTAGGTAATAACAATTAGGAATTTGCATCGAAAAATCTCTGCTTTTCTCCTGTTTAGCACATGTGATTCTATATTGATGCTATTTTAAGCTTAAATTGTTCGACATAGTTTATAATAAGACGTATTCTGTGAAAATTTAAATTGGTTACTTATTACGGTTAAAAAAATATAGCCCTGTAAACTTACTCAACACCCTTACAGGGTTGTACTTATGTATTGCAATAAATAAATAAATAAATCAATCAATCACAATCATATAAGGGCGCGCTCCACTGTTAAGCGATTGCGTCATCATCCGTGAGCGCTCGACGCCGGGTTTCGAGCGCCTCATACGATGTTTAACATTCAATATCTCCGAAACTATTTGACGTATCGAAATCAATGATATTTTATATTTAGATACGTTATGCTCATACTAAACGCACATAAAATCCGTCGCCAATTACTGACTGTGGCTACGTTGCCAGATTTCTACAGACAAAGACGGCAATCCGTAGCGAACGCTATTGTTAGAAAGAGATAAATAGTTGTTTCAAATTGCTTACCCGAATGACGTGGCGTGCCCGCCATGGCCGCGTGATGGGCGCCACAAAATATGGCGATGTAAACAAAAAATGTAAAAAATATTTACGGTAGTTACGAATGAAATGAGACATCCTTTCATCCTTTTATAGTTACAGTATAATTTCGGCAGCCTCTAATAACACAAGACTGCATTTTTTATGACTTATATTTGTTGCATTTCGGTAATAAAGCTTTACTGTTTTTGACGCGTGCGTGTCAGCGGCCACGGTGCGACTGAACGATAGTAAGCTTTTCGAGGAATGCTTTTGCGCGCAGATGACGTATCTTAATATAAAATATCATTGATCGAAATATTGTTTTACAGCTATTTTCTGTTTTTAATGAAGAATACGGTAAGCCAAATATCTAAACTGGCTGACATTCTCTATTGCTGATTGGACATGGTTTTTCGTGATTTACATGTCGCCATTCGTTATCAGTCGTGTGGCGTCGGGAATATATCATATAAGAGCCTTTTACACTAGACTAACTGATTAAATCTAAAACAGTACAAGTTATCATCTTGATGTCTTCGAGAAATTAACTTTATTAAAACATCTATCCATTTTTCACGCCACACTACTAGCCATTATTACATTATTGCCTAGGCGCGGAAAGTAAGAGATTTCCTGACGAGGTGGTTAGTAGGCCGAGCAATTAGCGAGGCCTGCTAAAATACGAGTTAGGAAATCCTCGTTTCAGCCGAGGCATATACATATAATGCTTTTCTCAAACAATGTAAGGAAATGATACAATTACAGTTGTAACTAGAAAGTAATTTATTTAATATTAAAAGTGATGTTTGTCATATTAGGACAGTTTGTAAACGAAAACGTTATGGGTTTTACGGGAAAATTTATGTTTATCTGTTGAACTGGAGATGTTGATATTTCAGTGACACAAAATGTTGACGGCTTCTTGTTCTTAGATTGCTCACTAAGCTGAAATATGCTAAAAACAAATCTTCAGAACAGCTATTCACATTCTTGCTTGCCCTCCATAGCATAAAATGGGCTGTAAGATCTATCATATTTTTCTCTCGATTTAGCAGGAAGTAGGTTATGCCTAGCCGAGGCGACTTCACTTTTCAAAATAGGCGGTGTGGTATCTATTTCCTCGCTACTTTCATCACTCGCGCTCATTTTCAGGGTTCCGTACCCTAAGGGTAAAAACGGGACCCTATTACTAAAACTCCGCTGTCCGTCTGTCTGTCACCAGGCTGTATCTCATGAACCGTGATAGCTAGACAGTTGAAATTTTCACAAAAGATGTATTTCTGTTGCCGCTATAACAACAAATACTAGAAACCGAATAAAAAATATACATACGCATACGCAAAACCCAGACATTGGAGACATTTTTAAGCTGGAGCTTAGGAATCGTTTTTCTGTTCTCGATGCGAACCCCACAACTGTCGACGCGGAGTGGAATCGCATCAAAATGGTCTATACAGAAACCAGCTCCATCGTTCTAGGACATAAAACACACACTATAGAGAAGTAGATGTCGCAAGAAACTTGGGCCCTCATTGGACAAAGACGAGAGCTTCATCTCAAACTTATTGCCACAAGTGAGGAATCTGTACAGGAAGATCTCAGACTGCAATACCGGCAGATCCGTAAGAGGATCTATCGCAGTACCCGTCGGGACAGAAGAGTGTGGGCTGATAGTATTGCTGATGGAGCCCAGCGTGCAGCGGACACCGGTAATGTGAAGGAGATGTACAAGGCCACGAAGACTCTCTCAGGAAAACGAAGCACAAAGAAGAAACCGTTGAAAAGCCAGGAGGGCCAGTTTATTGTGACATCTGCGACGCTGGCAGGAACACTTCCGGGAGATCTTCCGCATTCCAGACGACCCCACTAACACCATGCCCGAAGACAGTTTGCCTCTGCAATGTTTAAACATCGACTGCTCCCCACCGACTGGAGCTGAAGTAATCAATGCCATTCGCTCGCTCAAACTTGGCAAGGCCCCAGGAGTCGATCTCATAACAGCTGAGATGTTAAAGGCGGATGTGGCTTCGGCGGCAAATGCCCTGACGCCCCTGCTGCAGCGCATTTGGCAAGACGAAGAGCTACCGCACGACTGGAACAAAGGTTTGCTTATCACCGTACCAAAAAAGGGAGATCTCAGTCAATGCAGCAACTGGAGAGGCATTACTTTGCTTTCGATTCCTTCCAAGGTGCTCTGCAAAGTTATTTTGGATCGGCTTTTGAAGGCCGTTGACCCTCTAATTCGCAGTGAGCAGGCAGGATTCCGCCCCAATCGATCTTGTACCGACCAGATTAACACTCTACCTATCATACTGGAACAGGCTTCAGAATGGCAAAGGGAGGTATATCTAACCTTTGTAGACTTCGAAAAGGCCTTTGATACGGTGAGATGGGCCAGCATCTGGTCCCGCCTACGCAAGATTGGTGTCCCCGAGAAGCTCATTAACATCACAAGAGCCTTATACAAGAATTATTCTTATAAAGTGACGCACAACGGACTCGTCTCGGAGGATATAGCGGTACACGCAGGCGTACGATAGGGGTGCCTCCTGTCGCCGCTCCTCTTCTTGGTTGTTCTTGATGGCATTCTGCATAGCACCACAGAAAAAAAGCGCCGCGGCATAGAATGGGGCATACCCAATATCCTAGAGGATTTGGATTATGCCGATGACATATGCCTCTTAAGCCACACTCGCGCAGACATGCAGGCCAAATTGGACGACCTACGTCTTGAGGCGGCGAAGACGGGGCTCAAAATTAACACCAGGAAGACCCAGGAAATGAGGTGCGGGGCAACGAGCTCTTCGCCGTTGGTCATCGGCACAGAGGTAGTGGAACACGTCCACAAATTTACGTACGGTCACGGTCATAATTGCATGGGCACCTGTAAGGCGATAATCCTCTGAACACTTGCGTACACGTTCTCAAACATTAAACTAGATGGCGCTGTTGACTAAACCAGTTCATTTGACTATTATTACAATTTCCTAAAATATTAATACTAAACTCCATATTTCGCTCAGCCTCTTAGACGAAGTAATGGCTCAGTGGTTTTACGTCTGACTAAACTTCTTTGATCTGATTATACCGATGTTCGAATCTCTTCGGGTTAGTCTTTTTTCTTTTTGTATTTTTTCAGAACGATGTTATTGCGATAAATAATGTTGATGGCCCTATGAAATAAATAAATAAAATAGCAAAAGGCAGGCATGCTTTTCAAAACATTTATTAATGAAATAAAACTATTATTTTTGTAATTTAAGCATTTATTCCCTCATTGAACTGAAATTAGTTATATTCATTTGATAATATTACGCATCCAAGTAACAATAAAACAAGTAAAACCACTCCTATTTACCCATTTATCATTTTATCGAGGCCAGAAGCTTAAGTTTCGTTTCCAGATTCGGAAAGATGATTGAAGCTTGACCACAATAAAAAACAAATATAAACTTCTTAAGAACGGGTTATCCTAATTACAAAAACGTGTGTTTGTAGCTTTTTAGTCGTGGGGGAGCTAGTCTATAAACAGTGCAAGGTTGACTACCTACTTTAAACAAATTACAGGGCAATAAGACAATTAGTGAGTTAAGTTATGAAATTAAATTAAGTTTTAATTTGGTTTTGCGCACTAGAAATAAAACTTTGCTTGCGTTCACTTTCTAGTCACTTTTTAAATATATTTAAATGTATAACCCGGTCTCAACCAAATAATATTATCTATCTACCTACTTAATAGGTATACCTTAATAGCTAGTGTAGCCCCCATTATGTTCGATAACGGCCAGCATGCGAGAACGCATTGAATCAATAAGATCCCTGCACAAGCTCGAGCCACGAATGCTTTCCCAGACTTGCAAACAATGAGCCTCTAATGCTTCTGGGGTTCGATCATTCTGGTTATCCCACCGTTGAACCATCACACCCCATAAATTTTCGATGGGATTTAGGTCTGGTGACCTAGCCGGCCAAGGAATTACCGCTATATCATTGTGCTGACCGAACCACTCCCGCACACCACGCGAACGGTGTATAGGGCAATTATCTTGAACGAATGATATAACCGGTAATTCATCTTCCGGATACACATTGCGAACAGTGGGTAGCATGGTGTCCTCCAACACGTCCACATAATTAGCAATGGTCGCTCGGCTGGGCATTCGCACTAGTTCCCCCGGGTCGGCTGCACTCATCCAGCCCCACATATTCACCCTTATCCGACCAGACTCCATGTTGGGCACAACGTGATTACTATCATAGCGGGTATTATTCCGCCGCCATAATAAGTCGTCCGTGTTGGCTGGATTTAAAAGTTTTTTCGTCAGTAAAGACGACAATACTCCAGTCGAAATCTAAATCTTCCATGGCGAACGCTAACCTTGCTCCTTTGTGAGCTGCAGTAAGCAAGGGTTTGACGGCATGCCGGCGGTGATGCAGGTCCTCGCTGTGCAGAGCACGTCGCACAGTGCGTATGCTGGTATCGAATAAACCGGCGTAGTGGCTTGTCGGGATGAATCCATTTTCCTCATAATCCTTCACCATGATTTGACGCTGCTGTGTGGTTATGAGTTGAGCTCGGCCAGTTCTTTGCCGATGTAACAAAGAACCTTCCTCTTCAAATCGTCGGACCCATAAAACAACGGTTTTTCTCTATAACAAAATATCAGATATTTAAATTATCTTTAAAATATATATTTAAATATAATAAGTTATTTAAATTAGTAATTTAAATTATATATACAAAAACTACTTACGTTCTCTCTCACCGGCAATTTCAGACAAATTTTTGCCTTGATTACTATACAAAGCAATTATTTGCGATCTTTTCACCAAGTCGATATTGGAACGAGAACTCATCATTAAAAATTATCAACAATAAGTATCAATTAACAACAAAGGCAATCTAACAGGGAGCAACGAACGAACGGGCGTAAGTAAATGTTTATTAAAACCGATCCGGTGTTCAGACATTTACAACTTACCCTCGCAAATTTTAATACTAACCGTATTCATTGGAAGATAATCTAAACGTAAAAATAAGATGATACACAATTTCGCCGGACTAAGTAAATCTACTTATGGACGAATGGCACGTAGGAGCGTTTTGCATCTGTAAAGATACGGGTTCGAATCCATGCACAACTCCAGTGTTTTTGTAAGTTACAATTTTAAATGTTTTGAGAGTTGTATAAGTTTATAACGTTAAGACAATAATAAAGGAACATGCTGTTTGGGCAGAAAAGTAAAGATATAGAAAAAAGTATTTTTCACATTAGGTCGTGGTACAGCGCCATCTACCATGATCTCATTGAAATAAGAAGCCTCATAGGTAAGTAATAACACAACACGAGCACAAAAATGGCGTCGGTTTCACTTCATAGGATTTTGTTTGACAGCTATCTATGCAAATATGGCCTCGACCGTACCTCGGTAGCTGCGTGTCAGAGACTGGAGGAACTGAAGAGGACATCACTTCGCGGATCGTCAAAGCCCGAGTAACCTTTGCGCAGCTGAGACCCGTATGGCAATCACGGAAACTGACACGGAGAGTCAAGCTCAAAATATTCCGGTCCAACGTGAAGACCGTATTGCTCTACGGGTGTGAAACGTGGAAGGTCACCAAGGACATCTCGCATCAACTTCAGGTCTTCGTGAACCGATGCCTTCGCAATATACTCGGTATTTTCTGGCCCGAGAGAATATCCAACGCTCACCTGCGGGATCGCTGCGATGAAGTCCCAATCGATCAGCAGATAAAACGACGCAAATGGAGCTGGATAGGCCACACCCTCCGAAGGGATCCCAACCACATCCCGAGGCAAGCCCTGGATTGGAATCCCCAAGGAAAACGCAAACGTGGTCGTCCAAAACAAACCTTGCGGCGGACTATAATTGGCGAAGCGAAGGCCATTGGCAAAACCTGGAGCGAGACGCGAGACGCTCAAGACAGAACGGGATGGCGATGCACTGTGGACGCCCTCTGCCCCATCTAGGGGACATAGGACCTTAAGTCAGTCAAATTATTCTTGAAACCGTCCGGATAATTTTCTCGTAATTCTGGATTCAGTGGCATATGACAATATTGCTGTCTGTATTTCTTAACCCACACGGATCGTTTCTTCTTCTTTTTTGTTTAAACTAACAGCAACAAACATGATAACTTGCGCCATGATGTTTCTTCTATCCATTTTCCACGTTAAACTGCGTTGCCTCAGTAAAACTGTGTGAAATGCACACACTCCAACGCGCACCACGTTCGCGAGCTCTATCACGCTCGATTAGCCTACTACAGGCTTACTGGCACGCAATCCTGTACGCTCCTGAGAACGCGCGATAGAACGCCTGTGTAAAGTCCGATAATCTTTACATGCGCGCGTTACCGAGAGGGGGAGGTAACAAGGAGCAAGACGCGGGGGCAAACAACACACAGCAAATGATTCGAAAAGCCAGGACGGAGGAAGCACCCGTGTTCAAGCGCCTAGACGCCGAGCGCCACGTCGCCTTAGTTGCTATAACACCGTTAAATGACGTTCCCTTAACTCTTTATTAATTATTTATCACATTTTCGCGTAAAAGCATCATAACTTCTCAGTCCTGGTGCTGCAAAGATTGCGTTTCATACTTGTTTTTTTGTTTCACTTGTTCTTTACACTTATTTTGATAATTTTGGTTTTCTCAAATTGGATTTCAATAACTACGACCCAAGCGCAAGCAGTGATTGTGGAGGAAAAACTGAGTGTATTTTGTACATTTAATAAAACTTTAGGGAATTGTATTTGTCGGGCTAGAGAGGATTGTGATTAGATTCACTTTATAACTTAAGTGTAAGAAGTAGGTTATGTGATGATTAGGGTTCGGACTTTTGGTGGCATATCGTGGTTTTAAAATCCATCGAGTGACTATTTCCTAATTATTATAAACATACCACGTTGATTTTGACCTTCAGTGTTGTCATATTTCAAAATAAACTAAATACATTTTTAGTTCAGTTTTATTCATTCATGCCTGCAAATATTTGAATATTTGTTTGTCTGTAACGCTTTTTCATCGGAGATACCCCCTCTATACCTAAATTAATTTAAACTGGTTTTAACGAATTAATGCATTATGAAATAATATTATGATAATACTGAAAATGTAAATCAAGGTGGGATGTTTATAATAATTAGGAAATAGCAACTCAATGGATTCTAGAACCACAATAAGCCACCAAAATCCTAACCTAGATTATAAATCATTTGGTTTCCATCAAACATTGACTTACAGAATCTATAATACCTACAGAACTTTTACGACATCACCCTGGTTACTAACACTCAGTCGGAGCACTAAACTTCTGCCGTCATCCCGAAATAAGAATGAAAAAAAAAGTCCTCATGTTACTTTTTGAAGGACACCATTTATTGCAACATTTTCATTACTCACCTATATCTTATATCGTATCTCTTGAATAGCCATGGTAGTGGGCATTTTACAATTTGTTTGTTCTATCATTCCTAAAATTTGACTACTGTTTACAATATTAAAATCCTTCAGTATAAAATATTTATAATTTAGTTTATTTATATTAGCATCTGTTGTAAATCTTAAATTTGCATTAAAAAAGACAAGCTAGACCATATAGAAGCACCCAGTGATTTCATAGTTATTTATTCTACAAAATAGAATAAAATTGTACAATTGATGTTTAATCTAATTGGTTTGTGAAGCCAAGAAACTTAGTCCTAAGGAAATCTTACGCTAACTCACTAGTTTGGCAGTACAATATACATTATTTGTTAATTGCTTTCAATTTCACATATTTTAAAAGTTTTTATATCAATTGCCTTAACGCTAAATTGTAAACATTAATTATAATGGTGTTAATCATGTAATGAGCACAAACACGATTCGACTGTTAAATATCTGAAACGCGTATCTAACCCAAACGTGAAGTTGGAATGACAACTCTTCAAATGCTACAGAAGGTGCTTTTGCGTGATACGAGTTTGAGAATGTGACAGGTCGAAATAATTGACTTCGCATTATTAATTAGACGAAGCAAGTAAACTGACGTTAGTGATAAAACCATTTGCATTAATCGCTCACGAGAGTAGATTCCTACCTTACGAGTATGCAGTATAAATAAATAAAATAAATAAACTCATTAAGAAGACTTTAAGTTTCATTTAATTATTACGGTGTTGTTGCGGTGTGTTTTCCCCGGAATTAGGTGAGTGCTGTGTTATATCTCTTTCCTCTATCCTTTGTATTATGTTCTACCATATTCTAACCTGCCTAACGGTATCTTTTTCTGAAACACTTACTCAGAACTTTAGTAAAAGGGTTTTTTACCGCGGTTTACCGGTAACTAGTCAGGGCGTGCTTAGAATCCTTCAGTCCTGCTACCAGTCAACCTAGACGTATCCCCGCAGGAAAAAATATGTTATTTTTAAGCTCAATCGCTAAAAAACCCGTGACCTAATCGATTTCTTACGAATAGTTAATATTTCGGACCTCCACTAATAAATTGTTTTGTCTGTAAGTACTTTTGTTTTAATTTCTTCCTTTAACTACTTGCGACATTCATTGGATATCCTTTTTTTTACACTTGCAATAAACACATATAAAGTTTAATTAAAAATGCATAATAAATGTACATATTTTCAGACACATTTTTAAGCGTCGTTCGTTTTATAATGATGTTACTCGGCTCACGTGGGCTCCGGTTGAATATTAAATACGTCACGTTAAATTAATATTTAACATTTATTCTACAAATTGCAGTTAACACATGTCAGTTTACTTTGTCTTTTTAGAAATACGACTGTTAGTTCTGTACTTTTGACGAGAGCTTATAGTTAATTTAAACACGATTACTTACCGCGAAGGCTAGTAGGAATTTGTATAATATACGATGATCTGTATAATAATATAAATTCCGATGGTTTACTTAGGTATCGTGATCACCAAGAGTTTTTTAGAGAAATCACGGTGTTAGCCCTCAGGTCTGATTGTAGAGGAAGCATTCGGCTCTCGACGACCACGGCTACACTATGACGACGTACGAAAAGATAGGTCACGGTGGCCAAAAACCAAAAGTAAACCTATACGCGCATCTTAAAATTTTGCGCTCTGGAAGCAGATTCTGATCGGATAATTGTTTTCTGTACGCTAGGGACCCATGGAGACTTGGTTGTTGTGCATTATTTTATTCAGCTGGTCCACACAAGAAAGAGAACGTAATGTCATTTCAGTGTGTTAATTTATATTATTTGGTCAGTTTAACAAAAAGTTCTGTCTAGTAGGCACTCTCTTCTAAGAATTATATTTTTAATTAATGTCAATTATTACTACGTAATAATTTAGCAGCTATAACGGATAAGCGAAGCATTATCATTAGTCCGCGATAAACATGGGAATAACGGTTAAAAGTTATGTCTTCAGCGTTATAATATAATATATTGCGCTGAAAAATTTATAAGATCAAGTAGTACTCATTTAAAATAAAAAATTATTCATTTTCTTTAAAATATTCTGCATCCCTTTGGTCACATCTTTATTTTTAATAATATTTTATCTTGTCCTTTTCTCTAATTAAAATAATCCACAGCATTCAAAACCATTCCTTGGCACTGGCCTTTCAAACAATTAAATATTATAGGCCAAACAGGGACAAATAGATTTAATTTATTTTAATAAAACTGACTACAGCTGTTGTAGCAAATGGCTTAAATAGATCAATTATATCGAAATTATCAATGATTAAATAGATTACAGTACATCAGAATAACATTAATCGCTTCAGTAGCAATGGTGCGCTAACGGTACTCTTCATTCCTGTTCCGATTACCACCAAATAATCCTTAAATATAATAAGTGCCGAAAATTATTCGTAATAACAACGTTAACTAAACTTCCTAGGACGATTTTCACTTAGTTTCGTATATTTTTTTCGTTCAACTAACTTAAATGAAATTCGTAAATAAATGAAAAACTACACTTAACGCTGCTGTCTGAGCGCTTACGAGTAGATCTTTTAAACTACGCAACGGATTTGAATGCGGATTTTCAGCAATAGATAGAGTGATTCAAGAGAAAGGTTTGTGTGTAATCAATTCTGGGTTATGAACGGGTTTTACAGAAAACTCACATGAATCAAAGCGAAGCGAGGGCGGGTAGCTATTTTATATAAAAAGCGATCTTTCGGGAGTACGAGGATTATGTTCGAAAGAAAATTAAATAAACACACGTCTCATGTACTTAATTAGTGGACGCATCCCTTAATCCAAATAAATTTGATTGAACTCGTATACTAGCTTTAGGTTTGACGTCTAAGATCGATCGATCGTTCAAAGCTCTGGTTAAATCAATTTACCTAATATTCTTGCGAAGCGCGGATAATGGTTTAAAATTTAGTTTGAAAACTGTAGGTTCCCTTGTGAAGTTACAAAATGTGCACATAAGTTGTACCGCCAAGCGCGTCCCTACACAGAGGGTGGCGGCGGGGGGCTAGCGGGCGCGCGCGGGCGCGTAGTACTGCGCGGCCAGGTCGAGCAGTGCGCGCCGCAGCGCCAGCGCCTGCGCGCGCAGCTGCTGCTCCCGCCCGCGCAGCGCGCGGTATTGCTCCTCGCGCCCCTCGCTCTTCTGTTCAATCGACCACCGCAGGTACAACTCTGAAACATTACAGCGATGTATACAGTATTGCGATAAACTATTTCTTAAAAGTAAACATAGAACGGTGGTTTCAATCAAACGATACATAATTATATTTGTATGGAACAGTAAACAAACGATAATGACATTCAAAAATGTAAACGCCAACTTTTAATTGTATTCAGTGACAAAATGACAACCACTAAAACTAGTCAAATTGTAATATTGAAGCAATCCTTTTATTTTATAATAAAAAATCGTTTCTCAACCGGACAAGATTTTATTCGACATACGAGTATCATGGATCTTCAGTGGTACATTACTGCAAAGACCAGTAAGCCTTCCTCGACGAATATGAGGTAAAACTTTTTTATTTAAGAGTCCAGGACGACTCTTAATGATCGAAGCATATATAGTGCTTTATTCAAAAATAAAACAAGTAGAATGTATTTAAAAAAGCTAAATAAATTAATGTACTTTTTGTAAATTCACCTACAATTGTATAAAAAACGCGAAACGATAAACAGGTTTTTCTCCCGCTTTTTTATAAATCCTGGCAACACTGTCCTCGTTAGTGAAAAACTCTTTTTATTAAAACTACAATGTTCTATACTCGAAATTCTAATTTAAGACCAAAAAAACTACGACAGATACGTCACTGTCATAAGTGTCAAAGTCAATTATGTCATGGTCAATCGAACATTTCAGAGTTAGCCATCCTTTTTGCATTGATAATCAATTTGTTGTAAATTGTTTTAGATCATTCTAAAATTTTCAATATCAAAAGTTATATTTAACAATAGGGAATATGCTTTCAATGTTTTTTCTACCCGATATTCAAAACATTAAAATATCCCAAAACAAATATTTTCTCATATAGTGTGTTAAGTCTCCTCGTGTGGTTGCCGAGTTAGAATAGTGCCACTCCATGTCTTCGCGTGGATGTCGTAAGAGACGACTAAGGGAATAAAGGCTTGTAGTACTGTTAGGCGATGGGCTTGCAACCTGTCACTAATACGCTGGTAAACATCTTAGCCTAATTGTACAAATTGTGGTTATAGAATTATCAACAAGTTTTTAGAGATGTTTGTAATTCTGTAGCTCTGCCTACCCCACTCTGGGAACGAAGGCGTGAGATTATGTATGTATGTATGTATGTTTGTTAAGTCATTAAATGGCGGGTTTGTGTGTGTTCAATGGCGATTTTTTATCAGCTAAAACAAAATGACAAGCTAAATTCGGATGCCTTACACTTATGCTTGATTTAAACTTGACAGTTACCCATGGACCCCACGGTGTCATGGCTGGTAAAATGCCCGATGATTGTCAATATAAAGTGAGCTACACACTTTTGGCCTGTTAATTTGTTGAATAGCTAAACGTATGTAATATTTAAATTGCATCTAACGTTGTTTACAACTATTGTTTATTTATCGTACCAAATGTTATTAATACCTGAAGTATTACAAGTGCAATAACAGTTTTGCTACCAAAAATCTTCTATGGTTAAATATTTAATAGGCCATCTTGCATTTGTGTAAGTAACTTGAATTAACTTGTTTATTTAAATCGAAGATTTAAAACTACCTACAAATAAATATTCTTAGTGCGGTCTTTTAAAAAGTGGAAATATACTAAGGCATTTTTTTTTGTGGCAACCCACGTTGGTCTTTAATTACATTTTCGAGTATAGTATCAAACTACCAACCTCTGTAGAGCTGAATATTCAGCTTTTCATGTAGTACAAATATGAGTATTTTAATTATAAAGCAATTCAAATTGTTTTTTTTTCAATAATGGTGCTTTTTTGCAAAAATCCTAATTAAGTCAAAATAGTTTTCACTTTCATATATTTTTTTTGTCTCATGTAACCTTTTCTTGCTTACCTCTGTAGCCTTTTTGAAGGCTGTCACAGGTCTGTACCGATAGTTCCAAATTCAAAAAACATGATTTGTTATGGAATTTCCATACTTATGGGTCTACCAGGATCTCATGAAAAAAAGGGAAATTTAAATTTAGGGCTTGCAAAGCGTTTTCAAAGCAGAACACCAGCAAGATGGCCTGACGTCATTAGGGAGGCGGTGGGCAGCCGCCTTAGTAACCTTCCCGCTCGTCCATTCTAAGAATGGATATCAGTCCGGGGCCCGCACCGAGCGAGCGAGTACGCGTGCGCCGCGATCTACCGGCCGCCGTCTTGAACAAACTTTAACGATCTCGGAGCGTACCTAATTACGGAGTGAAGTTAGTTTTGTGAATAACCTTAAACTTTTTATTATTTACTTGTAATGTGCACACTTTATAAAGCGGTTACATGTAAATGGTTGTTTAAATAAACAAAAGGACGTAAAATATTCTTTTTTTACGTTGCCGACAAACTGTGAACGGTAAGTTTATCTTTTTATTACTTAATAGGTAAGTACTTATTACGAAATTGCACAATTTAGTATAAACGGGTTGTTACCACGGTCTGGGTTTTTGATGTCTCGCCCGATATTTCGACGATGTTACAATCGTTTATATTATATTTATAGGCACTGTTATTATATTAAACACGTTATTAAGGGAACATACATAAAGAAATAAAACGTCGAATGGAGAACCTCCTTTTTTTTGAAGTCGTGAATACGATCGCCGCTAGCGAGCGAGAGACATCTGGTGAGCTAAAACATTTTAGCCCTCATTGATGTATTCTAGGCGTGTGACAACCCTAGCACTACACGTGCCGCGTGCGAATGTATACAAGTTATACGATAGTAAGAGAGGCATAGAGTAGGCACGTTTCTTATGCCTAAACAGCGTTTTTACACGGGAGTGCAACTTCTGTACTTGTACTATTACTTATTCTGTGACTTGGCGTACAATCGCACAGACTGGCGTAACATAACCTGTGGTCGCGATCCTCAGCAGTGAGGGACCGAGATAGAAGAAGTAACGATTAGTTACCTACGTAACCCTTTAAACCAACTGTGGACTTGCATTTCCTAATAAATAATAAGTAGGTTAAATTGAAACAATTGTGTGCTAATAATCAGAGGTCGGAATAGGTAGTGCTTATTAACCTAAACTTGACTCATGTTCATTCATGCGTGGGTGAGATGGGAATACGTTATTGAATGAAGATGCGACAAGTTTAGGTCAATAAGCACTACCTATTCCAACCTCTGCTAATAATATGTAGGTACAGTGGTCTTCATAAGTGCATGGACAGCTCGGAAAGATAATGCTCTCAGGCAAACTGACGCCATCTATCTGCTCGTAGTGGTTCAACAAGATCTTACTAGATGGCTTTGTTGCAGGTAATCTCTAAAAATATGATAAAAGTATTTTTATCCGCGTACTACAACCAAACATTTTTTATTTTTTTGTAAGTTTTATATCTTAGTATAATAGATGATTGAAGTAGTTTTGAGTATTAGTCAATTCCAAATTAAGAGGTTCAATTATCAAAAACACTTTTCATCCACGAAGTGGAATCGAACCCGGGACTCACTCGGGACCGTGAATGTAGGCGGCCATTTGTGCCGTTGGACCATCGAGCCATTAACTGATAAGACGAAATTAATTAGTAGTTTATTACGATTTGCATATTTTTAAAAGATACAGAAACACGTTTAGTATGATCACTACTAGAGGGTAGACTAATAAAGATTTATAAATACCAGACTGATTATTACAAAGACTTACGCTCGTTCGTTCGTGAGCTGCTTAATCGATTGCCTTATGTTAAGATTTTACTTTTGTTGAAAATATGACTTCGCGTTGCAATATTGACCTGGTCAAAATAAAGCAAATAATTGGTTTGCACAGTGAAGGCAGTAATCTGTCAGATATTGCTAGAGAAACCGGTGTGATCGTAAGTAGTATTTTTTTACTCATCTTTTTATAAAAAATAATTTCTTTTTGTATTTATTTATTTTATTATACTTATATCTTTAATTGTTATTACAAATTCTATTTTTTTAACAGATGAAAACTGTTGTTTTATGGGTACGGCGCTTTGAAGAGGAGGGATCTTTGCTACCCCGGCAAAGAACGGGTCTGTAGACCACAACTCATGAGCACAGCAACAGCACACCCCGTGTCAAGCCACGGTGAGGGATTATGAGGAATGGATTTAAACCAACAACTCACTAAGCTGGATTATTTAATACAAGTCTGGATACTATTCGTCGTGTTCTACAGTGAGGGTCTGCATCATCGTAGGCATGCTGCGAAACCCATAAAAGAGCGTATACCATTCCTTGGCCTGGCTGAAAATGTATGGGTATATAATATTGTCCAACATAATCACCAGAATGAGCGAACTCCGAAAGCTTTAGAAGATCAGTGTTCAAACTTTTGGGTTAGTATTCGTCGTTCCAATCTCTGTAAGAATCCTATCGATTCATTCCGTTCCCGAATGTAAGGTGTAATCGAACAGAGTGGGAGTTACACTAGGTGTTGAAGTTTAGTATATAAGTGATGCGAGTGGATAACTGGAGATCGGGTTAACGTAAGTAATGAATGCAAAATTAAACATTGTTTTCGCCTTTTTTACGTGTTTATACTATTTTGTGACCATAAATTATTATCTTATTTTAAATATTAGGTCAAACAAATCACACCATTAATTTATACACGACTTTTCAGTTAATATTATTATATATATCCTCGTAAGGCCCACCATACTAAAACCAGGTAGTTTTTTGTGAGTGGGACTTTGAATCTACCGGCAAGGCAATAAAGTTCAATTACGTTTGTTCGATAATGCAATTTTCAGTATATGAATATAGGAAAATAAACATATTCCCATTGGAACACAGTTCAAATTAAATTGTCTTGATTATGTACATCGTAATGCACACTGGGCCTTACGAGGATATATTATATAAGTGGTCAAAACTGTATAACATAGTTAAATATAATGAGTTTGACTGTTAAGGTAACCCGGTCTCTAGTTTAACAATATATTTGTTAATAATTACTATTTTATTGTGGTTAAGCTTCAATCTCATTCCAATTTCGGAAACGAATACTTAAGCTATTACCTCAATATGGTAGGGAATAGGTAGTCGTTTTATTGTTACAAATGTAATATTGTAAACAATCGAAGTTTACAGTTTAGCAAAGTGAAATTTTTAAGAAATAAATATTTTACTTATAAGAAATAAAGACTTTATATTTTGAATAAAAAAGTGTAATGTGACGCGAGAACCCACGTAATTTGTTAGGTTGTTTACATCTATCTCTCCGTTCGCGTGCGATAGAAAAGGCGTTCGGCCGCGCTCGCCCGTCTTCGGTCTCGCTCGGCTCACGGTCGGCTCGCGCTTCCCGCTCTCCCCGCCCGCGATCTACAGATAGCTTCCGTCCGCGGCACGCGCCATTTTCGCTGCGCAACAATTATCTTCTATAATCCACGCCTTCGTTCAATTTGTGCCTAAACTTGTGTATTGTTATACCAATAAACGTTTTGTGAACAGTTAATGTGTTTTAAACCATTACAGTGGCTGCCCAACTAGAGGTTTCGAATCCTAACCTCGAACTTTACGTACGTTTTCGTCGCGAGTGCCGCGGCAAGTACATACCTATTGTTACGAAAAGTGCACAACGCGTGTTATGAACTGTTGGCATGCCAAAAACACGGAAAACGCGAGCCGCTAATAACGAGATGAGCGATGACGGAAGCGAACCTCACGACGACGAGACGCAGGAGCCGCGCGCCGAAGGCGCCCCCGCCGCCGTCCCGCCGCCCGGCCGTGCCGGCGCATCTACGAACGTGGACGCCGAGACGTCACTGGCCGGCGTAATGGAGAGCTTCGTCAAAATGCAGGCGGAGACCAACCGAACCCTAATGGAAACCCTGTGATCACTACCCTACAACGGCCCCTGGAACCGGGCGACCTCGACGCCGACGCCCGACCCCCGCGCGCCCGCCGAGCGCTCGTCCGTCAGGTGTTCAAGGAGTGCGCGAGCGTGAGCGACAAGCACGCGCAGCGCGGCCTGCCCATGCTGCTGGAGGGCGACGCGGCCGTGTGGTGGCGCGGCGCGCGCGCCGGCGCCTCCTCCTGGCGCGACGCCGTGGAGCGCCTGCGCGCCATGTACGGAGTACAACAACCGGCTCACAAGGTTTTACTTGAAATATTTGCTACGGAACAAAAAGACTCCGAAAGAGCCGAAGTGTTTATTTGTAAAGTGCGTTCTCTAATAGTTAAACTTCCTTACGCAGTCCCTACGTGTATGCAGATAGATATGATTTACGGATTGTTACATCGTCGTGTTAGGAAACGTTTACCTAGAGATACCATTAGTGATGTTGATACTTTTGTTGAGAAGGCGAGGGTCATTGAAGATGCGATTTCCGATGTAAAAGTAAGTACCTACTCCGCGAACCCGAGTGTTTCGACGACGGCGGCGATCGAGACAAGTAACAACGCGACTCGCCCGCGCGCGCCGCGTGAGTTCGTCGACCCGGCCGAGCGAAGCGTTACCATAGGTCCGAGCGGTACTACTGGTCCGAAAGTCACTTCTCACTCGAACGAAAACTTGAAACGTGATAGGCGCGTTCGTTGTTCGTTCTGCAAGTTTTATGGTCATGTTATAGCCGATTGTCGCAATTTACAAATAAAGATAATAAACCACAGGTCTCGAATACGGTTTCTAACGATACGAGCGCTACTACCGGGCCTAACCCGATACGTTGTTATGGATGCGGTCAACCCGGTGTAGTAAAGTCGAAATGTGAGAAATGTCGTGGGAAAAATGTACCAACGAAGTCATGCGATTTTTATTCCGTGACCGGTAATGACGACCCACGCGCGCCTCACGTGATGGAACGGTCGCACCCCACAGTATCCATTGCTATTGCGAATAGGGTAGGCGTCGCGATACTCGACACGGGGGCTACTTGTAGTATGGCTGGTTCCATGTTATATTCGATATTACTATCGGATGGGGTACTATTTCGCGAGGCGGAATGCACCATAGGGCTTGCGGACGGGTCTCGCCAGCTAAAGACGGTACGGATAGCGACAGTACCGGTGTTGTTAGAAGGTAGGCAGGTAGCCACCGAGTTCGTGGTGTTTCCCGGGGAAAACACCCGAACCTTGTTAGGCCGTGACTTTATTGCCAAGGCAGGGGTCACATTGGACATAGCCCAGGAGTCATGGTATTTTTCCGTTACGCCTGAACAGATATTCCCATTCGTGCAATCTGTCGTTCTAAACGATACGGAGCTAATGCGAGCGGATATCTCCGACGTCTCCTTGCGCAGCGAGGAAGGAACGAAGTTGTTACAAGAGCAAAGGGACGCGCTCAACGCATTTTTGCGTAGCAGAGTGTCCCAGTTTGCTGCTGAAGGACCTCCAACGGACTTCGCCACCCATAAAATTAAGGTGAGTGATAACCAGGAGCCCCTCGCTTCGCCACCCTACATGTTGTCGCCGTTGAAGAAAGAAGCTCTGGAGAAGGAACTGCAGAAGCTGCTCAGCGCCGATGTCATCGAGGAATGCGAGTCTCCGTGGGCCGCTAACGTCGTCCTGGTGAAGAAAAAGGACGGTAGCTTCAGGCTTTGCGTCGACTACCGCAAGCTCAACGCGGTCACGGAGCCTGACCGTTACTCGCTCCCCAGGATCGAAGATGTACTTCACGCCGCCAAGACCTCCAAGTACATGACCACGCTGGACCTGCGGTCTGGATACTTTCAGGTGAGCGTTGATCCCGATCATAGGGACCTCACTTCCTTTACGACGCCATTGGGCACCTTTAGGTTTAAGCGCATGCCCATGGGTCTTTGCAATTCGGGAGCTACCTTCCAGAGATTGATAGACCGGTTCAAGTCCAACCTTCCAGGTATAACCATAGTCGCGTATTTGGACGACTTACTGGTGCTGTCCGAAGAGTCGTTCGAAAAACACCTCGCAGATCTAGGGGCTGTGTTCGATCGCCTGGCAATGTTCAACTTGCGGGTGAATCGTGAGAAGAGCTACTTCGCGAGGGAATCTGTGAAGTTTCTTGGCCATGTCATCGTACCAGGTGGTATTCAGGTCAACCCGGACAAAACGTCCGCCATAGCCAACATGCCGCCTCCCCAGAACGTGCCAGGTTACGCTGAGATCAGTGGCCCGTTAACTTCATTGCTGAGGAAAGCGAGCACCTGGCATTGGGGTCCTGAACAACAGAGCGCCTTTGAGACTATCAAGTCCCTCTTAGTTTCAGCGCCGATCCTCCGCCAGGCCGACGAAACGAAGCCGTTCGTCCTTAGGACCGATAGCAGCGGGTACGCCATCGGAGCAGTTCTACTCCAGGGGGAGGGGGTTGATGAGCGACCAGTCGAGTACGCCAGCCGTCTCCTTACGGCCGCAGAGAGAAACTACAACACGACGGAACGAGAAGCCCTGGCCGTGGTGTGGGCGGTGTCCAAGTTTCGTGGGTACATCGATGGAGCAGAGGTAGTGGTGAAGTCTGATCACCAACCGCTCAGATGGCTCATGAGTTTGAAGTCACCGAGCGGTCGCCTGGCCAGGTGGGCACTCAGCCTCCAGGAGTACAACCTGAAGATAGAGTATACTCCAGGTAAGGCAAACGTGATTGCGGACACATTGTCACGCCCCGCGTGCACTACCGACACCGTTTGCGACTTGTGTCTTGCCGTGGTAGATCTGCCCTCACGCAGCCCGAAAGATGTCCGAGAAAACCAGCTCAGGGACCCCGAGGTACGTAAAATCGTCGAGGCGATAGAATCCGACGAACCGTTTAGGGGGAGGGCATGGGCTGACAAGGGGTATATTTTGGCCGACGGTGTGTTGTACCGTTATGGCCCCGAGAACGAGAATAATGACGACGCGAGCTTGGTTGTACCGGAGCACGAGCGCAAGGACGTGCTGGCCGAGTACCACGACGCCCCTACAGCTGGTCATTTCGGCGTAGAGCGGACGTTGCAGCGTCTCATTGGTAAGTACTATTGGCCTGGGATGAGAGCCTACGTCAGCCAATATGTAAAGGACTGCGCTGCGTGTCAGCGGTACAAGGCAGACACGCGAAAACCGGCCGGCTTGTTACAGGCCCCAGCCACGACGCGCCGATTTGAAGTTCTAGCAGTAGATCTGTTTGGGCCGCTGCCAGAGACACCCTCAGGTAACAAATGGATCCTGATAATGGAGGACACCTGCACCAGATGGGTAGAGTTGTTAACTCTTCCCACCGCCACAGCTGAAGAGTGTGCTAAGACCCTGGTGAATGAAGTATACCTGCGGTATGGAACACCCAGGAGGCTTATCAGCGATAACGGTGTGCAATTTGTGAGCGAAGTGATGCAGCAGACCTGCCACGTCATGGGCATCAAGCAATCCCTGACCTCATATTATCATCCGCAGTCAAATCCCGTCGAACGTAAGAACCGTGACCTTAAGCCACAGCTCGCCATTCTGGTAGGTAAGGAACACAACACCTGGGACGTTCACCTTCCCGCGATCCGGTTCGCGATGAACTCTGCAGTTACTGCGAGTACAGGCTATTCGCCTGCCTTATTGAACTACGGACGCGAAATGCGCGCGCCCGCTGATGTGTTGTCTGACATGCGAACAATCGTTGAAAACGATAATGTTGTCGCATCGATTACACCTTTTCTCAAGAAATTGTCTAGTGTGCTGCTTGATGCGCGGGACGTGCACGAGAAGGCCCAAGCAGCACAGAAAAAGTACGCTGACGAAAATCGTCGTCCAGCGCCGGACTATAAGGTAGGAGATCTGGTTTTACTAAAGACCCAGGGCTCCAACGACACCAGCAAAGGGCAGACGCCGAAGTTCATTCCCCGCCGCGACGGTCCGTATCGTATTGTAGAAGTAGTCGGTACCACGACCTATGCCTTAGAGCGCATTAGTGACGGCATTTCGCTAGGGAGGTATCACGTTTCGTTGCTCACTCCGTTTGTTGGGCCCGTCCAAGCTCCTGTCCAAAAAAAACGTAGGAGGGGGGAGACCTCGTAAAGCTAACCCGGCTTCGGGGACGCAACGCCTGGGTTAGAGGGGGAGGATGTAATGTGACGCGCGGACTCACGTAATTTGTTAGGTTGTTTACATCTATCTCTCCGTTCGCGTGCGATAGAAAAGGCGTTCGGCCGCGCTTGCCCGTCTTCGGTCTCGCTCGGCTCACGGTCGGCTCGCGCTTCCCGCTCTCCCCGCCCGCGATCTACAGATAGCTTCCGTCCGCGGCACGCGCCATTTTCGCTGCGCAACAATTATCTTCTATAATCCACGCCTTCGTTCAATTTGTGCCTAAACTTGTGTATTGTTATACCAATAAACGTTTTGTGAACAATTAATGTGTTTTAAACCATTACAAAAGTAATTTTTTTTGAAAACGATAATGTTTAAAGAAAGAATACATTCATATATTTCATGAAACACCATTAGTTTAAAAAATATAATAGACAGAATCGATCTCCCGACCCACGGTCTGACCCTGTGATTAAGGCTTTAGGCAGGGAATCAATTAACTAAGCCAGCGGCCCTTCTGGTTCTGGTGAACTGGCGAAATTATCGATTCTAATACTAAAACGTCAAATACGAGGGGTGATCCATAAGTTTTGAGAATTAGTAAGAACCATCTACATAATGATATTCTTTTAATGTCGACTATACCATGGCACTAATGAAACGTAAATTAGAGAAAAAAAATGTATACATTATTCATTTGTTTTCCTGTGATAGCTAAACAAAAAACATCTGTATCAACAATTTTACAAGACGGCAAAAATAAGAGTTAGTTTTGTAATAATTTGGAGCTGTGTGGAAAAAGTTCTGGTACACTAATAAAAAATATTGTTATTGAAAATTAAACCTTGATTTATCATTATGATTTAAAGGATAAATAAGTTATCATTGCAGTGGATTTTTTTATCTCCAGCTCTGTCACCAAAATTTAGGGTGGTTTTTTCGGCCTTTTCCAGGATTATTGAGGCCTACAAATAAATACTGCGACATTCGTTTTTAGCAATTGAGTTCAAATAATCTAGGAGAGTTATATAATATTATTCTATCCTAATTATGGCAAAATAATGAAAATAAGCTAAAGAAAAAAAAATATGAATTTTCGGCAGGAGTTGTTTCAGAGCCTTCTAATTGATAAGGGTGCTGCTCGTCGACCAAAGATCAGAACTGATAACCGCTCTCCCCGTTGTTTAGCCCTAACTTTCGACTACTACTTCTCATTCACTAATGTTCAAAAACAACTACATAAAAATCACGAGCTGGTGATGACATAGTGAAGGTACAAACTTTGGCCATTTTGACCTCCAAAAGTAAAATTATTTTTATAGTGGTAAAATAAAACAATTGAATGACGTTAATAAGTGTTCGGAAATATAGAAAGTGTGCTCATTCCAATTAAAATATAACGATTTACATATCTCCCATTTTTAATACCGATTATCAAAACTTATGGATCACCCCTCGTAGTTGTAGCAAACAATAATCGAAATGCCTCAGTTAATAACGCCATCTAGGTTGTTTCTTACGAAAGCGGGCTCACGTGTTCACAGCATTATAGACGTTAAGGTGTCCATGCACTTATGAAGCCCACTGTACTTGTGTTTATTAGGATTTAGGTCAAAATGACTTCAAAAATTCGATGACGTATCGTCGCTTAGCTTTCAATACCGTACACTGTACAGGTCAAAATTGAAGTTTGTATTACGAGTCAAATTAACTCTCGTTGTGCAAAACCTTGGGGATGGCCTTTGTCCAGCAGTGGACGTCTTGCGTCTGATGAACTCTTAAATCGCGTTAAATCATTGACTGTCGCGTTACGCGGTATTATTAGCTAAGCGACTTTATTATGCAACTTTACATAAATCAATGTCGTATTCTGAGGAGGTGCAAGATATTTCTTTTTTTTTCTATTCCTCATAAAAACATCATGAAAAGACCATGCCGCACAGCTACGATTCGCCATATGGTGGCAATGGGTATTCCTGAAGTTACCCTTAATAATCCCTAGGCAACCTCTTATTTTAAGGGTTCTAAATAGACTTTTGCGTGTCAGATATAAAAGCCAAATGAGGTGATAAGTAACGTTCCTGTAAATGTACAACGGTCCTTAAAGTATCAATATTATTTGGATTAATTTACTAGTCTTTTATAAACACGACACTAAATCAATGATAGTTTTTGATTCACATCTTCGTCCTCACGATTTTTACAGTACACATGATTATATTTTTCGCTTGAGATCGAAGGGCTTCTAGGACATTTGCCTGATAACGTTATATTTGTGTAAAAATAACAAACAATAACAAACTCCGACAAGCGGGGAAATTTGAATTGACAGGCGTAAGGCAACATTGCCATATGAAAATCGTTTTCTTTTTACTTTTAAATTTGTCATGAGATTCTGCTAGACCTATACCACAGATCACCCCCAATAGATACCGCATAATGCTACTTTTGTTAAACGTCTCAATCACCAAACATGGAGGTGGGCACGGGATGCGGGGAAAGAGGAAGCGATGTCGTGATTGGTTATTAAAAGGTCGTCCGATCTTTCACCGACCGAGTAGGGATGGGAAATACTTATTGTGAGGATATTTCTTATCGATAAAGATTCACCCTCTTATTATTATTAAGTACCTATATATCAGTTATGGTATATTTTGGCATTGTGAAACATCTGGATCGGAATGTAAAAAAAGATAATCACGACCGATATCCTTAGTTAAGTCTTATGTAACTAACCCCGAATCATTAAAAACTCTTACTGAAACGTACCTGACATACGTATTTATTAAAATTGGCCCATTAAATTACACTTACACTATACTTTACTATCATTACAGAAAAGAAAGATGTACCTTAGTGTAATTTAATGGGCGATATTTAATATATATTATAGTCTCCGATTGGGATTTGGTAGTTAAATTGTATAACTATTATATCTTTATAGGCCTCATAAATTTAGGTACCATTGTTATTTAGTGCAATTTATTTAAGTAATAACTAATAATCAAACAATGAAATCGACAAGATTCAGTTAACAAAACATAAAACGTCTCGAACCCAGTGGGAGTAAGTACTCCATTTTACCATAAGTACTATCATAAAGCTTAAAAGTTAATATTGCACGGTGTAATCGTACGTTTCACCTTGTCGGACAGAATGAAAAAGGTAACAGAATAAAAAATCGCTAATACATTTATCGGGTTTACCCTTTATCGGGTTATCCTTTCGAAGAGGTTTTAAAAGCCATTTGTCAGCAACTTTTGCTAAGCGCTAATGTGGGTTACCCCTAAAAAAAGCAATTTGAAGGGGTTTTGGTGAGCCCCATTCAAAACCGCTTGAAGGGGATAGCGGACCGGTCCCTGAAAATTTCTCAATTTTCTTAGTATTTCGCCGTCATCTTTAATTTCCTAAATGGTAATTTTTCTGTTGACTAGAGGTGTTAATACGAACGGATTGATTCACACCTCAATCACCAAAATCGGTGCAGCCGTTTTGAGATTATAATTTTTATTAATTATTCCATCATTTTAGAAAATGTCCGCCATCTTAAATTCCAGTGGATAAAATTTTCATTTCCTCGGATAAAATCATTCATATTGGTCCCTAGTATCACTGGGCAAGCGGCTTGCTTTATGCATAAAATGCAGTTTCCGATGAAAATATCACCGTAAGCCCCAGGACTAATACTTGTTTCATAACTTTTTTGCTATGTTGCGTGCTGTGATCATTTTCGCCATTTTCTCCTTATTCCCCACCCACTTTGCACCTAGCGATTAGAAGTGTCAGTGTCGGCTACAGCTCGCGATCAAACCACTGTCAGACACATACCCTCCCAGATGACGTAGCTCATGGGCGCGACGGAGGGCCAGATGACGGAGGGCGTGGGATCGTACAGCGGATTGATGTAGGCGGACAGCTCCTCGGGCCGGTTCACCCACGACCACAAGCTCGTCGTCTGCTCGAAAACGCCGCGGTACTCGCGCTCCTGCTCGCTGTTGCATAGAAATGTGCCTGGAAACACATTAGACACTACAAATACAATCATGTACACATTTCAATATTACAAGCGGCTTGGAATCATTTTACTAAATAGTGGGGACATTGTCGTAGAAGCAACTATCTAATATAAAGGCCCAAACTGAAATTCAGGATGCGACTCCATCTATTGTCATTTACTCCGATACAATGATTTTGTTCTGAAATTGATAGGTTAATAATCAGTCTTCTGAATTTTAAGAGTATTGTGATGCTGAACATTTTCATACAAAATGCGATAACGTTTCTATCTCTTTAAACCTAGTCCGATTTTTAAGATTTTTAATATATTATATAAAAACTAGGTATTCCTTTTCCTTTCCAAGAAATAAACAAATACAAGAAAACCAGAAACTAATAGACCTAACTTTTACGTAACGGACTTGATCACCCGAAGCTAATTTTTTTTTGACAGAGCTACGCGATTATAGCGTCGCTTATCAATCCTCTTGCTAATTATAGCGTTACAGAAGAATCACACGTTAAAAGTGTTATCGTGCTGCCTCACCGAACTGGCTCGCGTACGAGTGCTCGAAGAGAGTGATAAGGAAGGACTGGCGGTATTCGAAGCTGCAGGGATACTGCTCTAGGAACTGGCGCAAGCAGTCGAGCAGCAGTAGGAACGTGGGCGCGGCGCGCGCGGTGGCCGGCGCGTGCGGCCCGCAGCGGTGACGCGCGCCGAACGGGTGCCCCGCCTGCAGCCACTCGCGTTCAACCAGGGCTTGCAACCTGGGACAAAACACACTTCAAAATCACGTTATGCTATATTTTGGCTAGCACCCTACCACAACAACATCTGACACTGCTCTTACTGAAATGTATACTCGTAAGTACTTACAAGTACACTAGTAGCTCTGATTGAGAATGATGTTGCACACATGTTACTCATATACAGTCTGGATCGGATTCTTGTTTTTGTGATTTTATGTATGTGACGAAGGGTCGTCGGGAAACTCGCCAGGATCTTCCATAATATCACTTTCAAAATAAGACGTCGAATGTAAACTTGTAGTTTTAATCAAATTGGTTACAGATTTAAATGAACAGAAACCGTTTAATACTGAGCGATACGAATCAACTAATTTCATAAGCTTTCAGGCATAAGCCTTCAGAAAACGTGGAGTTTTCAGCACGAGGTTGGCACGTCCGTTCTCGGTTCAAGACAATTTCAGAATGCTTTGGCGGGCGAGTATTCCCTCGCGCCAAATGGATTACGGTTGGCTAACCTGTTTTCCAGGTCTACCAACATAACAACAAAGTTGCCAGCCTCGTGACGACTACACCCAAGTTAACCTTTTGAGCGCCATACGTCGAATACAAAATGTGCCACCCACACGCCAAATTACACCTTATTGCTACCAAACAAAGTCTCTTTTAATCTTGAACTCTTGTCGGCTGTAGCCGACGTGGCGTCAGTGGCACGACTTTTAATTGACGGCCAGAGCCGACTGTGGCGTTGAAAAGGTTAACCACTTGACGCCTCCCAGGATAGTTTATTTGTTTGCCGCGTGGCGGCGCTAGTGTTGCAACGACAATTAATTTCCTAGTCTTCCTCCGGCGGCGGCGCTAGTAGCGCGACGCGACGACATATGTATAAAGTGTGAATTTTGTCGATGTTCCTCGTAAATATAATATCAAAACTATTTATTTTATGATAATAACTAAAATATATTTGAGATCCTCATAACGAGCCCTTTCATTTGATACATGAAACAGTAAGGTTTCCAAACCTTTTTTTTAAATTCCTAATTTGTCCCCCGAAAATGACATAAATATTTATTTATTTTGCACATCTGTGCTTGGGTCAAAGGATTACAACATCCTACCAAATTTCACCTGATTTGGTTTGTACGGAACCCTTAAAAAGAAGTTGCAACAAATCACGAAGCAAATTAGAAGTGCATAAATAATATTAGTTTATTTACTTTTTGTGCACATCCTTGTAATCTTGCCTATCCTCGTAATTTCCTCAATCATGGTCAGGTTAACTGAAACAGATCCCTTAAAGGGATAAGTTCGCCATTGTACATGTTTATCTTAAAGTCCCAGATAGACGGGCGTGTAAAATCAGAAAACCTAGAAAAAAGTCCGCGATGACATATGGCTCATTGACTTGTAGTAACCATATTTATTTATAATTTTTTATTAAAAAAATACGCTAGTTACCTTGGGCATTTAATGTAGATTAAAACTGCCCTGTACACTATATTATTTAAATAAATACTTTAGAAGATATGGCAGATTCAAATTTACGCGCGACCTAAATTTGTATTATCGAAACGGTTGGCCGGGCCTATAGCCGCGCTTCGCCCTATAGTCACAGAATAAGTAATAGTACAAGAATATGCTATAGTAAGTATAGTTCAGGAAATATGATTTGGCCGTCTGATATCTAATTTGCGATCTCTTTTCTGCGTTAAGACTTACCGGACCTAACCTTAACCCTGTCACAGTCTTATTATTACTAACAGTCGGCCGACTCATGTACTTGCGAGGGGCAACGATGGGGGGTACGCGGGGAAGCGGGCGGCAGAGTCGGCGAGTGCAATCTCCCTTAGTTTACCCTCTCTAATGACGAGGGGTGTACGTGTGACTCGTAATGCCGGCACCACACTTCGCTATTCGCTATTCGTTATGCGGCTGCGCCGTATTAGTTAAAATATTTGTTATATGCGCGAACAACAAACATGCCCCCCACACTTCGTGGCGGTATGGTGAACATGCCAAATATGATTGTTCTTCGCGCAGTGATACCTACCCTTATCTGTGGTAGCGATGGACGTGTCGACACTGTAAGGATGCATCTGCTATAATTCTATAAATCGTATTCGTTCATACACCCCATTTTCTTATTAATATTAATTAGTAACCCGCTAAACAAACTTCAATCAATCAGATTCCAATAGGACGGATACATACATAATCTCACGCCTTCGTTCCCAGAGTGGGGTAGGCAGAGCTACAGAATTACAAACATCTCTAAAAACTTGTTGATAATTCTATAACCACAATTTGCACAATTAGGCTAAGATGTGTGGTTGCCGTCCTCGTGTGGTTGCCGAGTTACAATAGTGCCACTCCATGTCTTCCCGTGGATGTCGTAAGAGACGACTAAGGGAATAAAGGCTTGTAGTACTGTTAGGCGATGGGCTTGCAACCTGTCACTAATACGCTGGTAAACATCTTAGCCTAATTGTGCAAATTGTGGTTATAGAATTATCAACAAGTTTTTAGAGATATTTGTAATTCTGTAGCTCTGCCTACCCCACTCTGGGAACGAAGGCGTGAGATTATGTATGTATGTATGTAGGCTAAGATGTTTACCAGCGTATTAGTGACAGGTTGCAAGCCCATCGCCTAACAGTACTACAAGCCTTTATTCCCTTAGTCGTCTCTTACGACATCCACGGGAAGACATGGAGTGGCACTATACTAACTCGGCAACCACACGAGTAGGACGGATAAAAAATTGGAAAATCACGTCGTGACACCACAGATTATAATATGGGGGCAAATTAATGAGTGAACGAAGTGTGGGCAGTCGATGCGCTATTCGACTGTGTGCCAAAAAACCGACAAGTCGAAGGATACGCGTATTCGCTATTCGCGCTTATGCGTTATGCGTGCGAATAAAGCAAACATAGACGAATAAACCCTCCACACTTCGTCGAATGTAGGCGTATAAGCCGAATAACAAATAGCGAATAGCGAAGTGTGGTGCCGGCATAACAAAATTTAATAAAGGTTTATACGATGTTCTGTTTTTAACTGTAAATCTTCATCAAGGTTTGAAACTCCACCGATTTTCACGAGACGATCGGTTAGTTATTTTTTTATCATATATATTTAAAATTGTTGTTAGATGAGTTATTTTCAAATTCCACCATTTAACCTTTGATTAGAATTGTAGTAGCATACATTAAGGCGTAATGTCGTGTAGGTTACCGTAAGTATTCGTTTTAACGAGAGCCTTAATGTAAAAGATCTTGTGACGTCTATTATTATAAATGTGTTTCTAAATATGTGAAAAACACTTATCATTACAAATTACTGGGATATTCTAATATTAATTAATTTTATTATAATATCACAGATAAAATAGTATTTAAGATAAAATATTTAAGTAGTTTTTGTTGTGATAACCCTGACCCTTGACTGAGTTCTGTGCGTAGTGGCGGCATGCATTCAACAACAAAGGAGTCGGACTACTGGTAGGTTTTCGTAATACTGTGCGACTGTGCTGTTTGAAGAACGAGGGCAGTCGTACGTACGATTAACTGTTTGATATTAACACTTTGTACATGTTTTTTTTTAAATATTAATTTAATTTTGTGGATTTATGAGATAAAAATCCATCTTCTTATTTTAAGATTGTGTTGTAAATATTGAGAATATGTGAGTACATATTTCCTTCTGTAAATTTGTTTTTTTTTATTTATATTTGGTTATCAATGAGAAAGTGTGTTGATTAGTTAATATTGTGCATTTAAGGGATAAAACTCAATTTTTAAACAACTTCATAAAAAGAGGGGGTCTATGTTTCACTGTAAAAGGGGTCTATGTTTCACTGTAAATGTTTTTTTTATGTACATTTACCGATTTCTCCGTCAATTATGGTCCCATTTCAAAAAACCTTTTTTTGTTTGATAGAGTATACTTCTGAGGTGGTCTCATTATCACCAAATTTCAACTGATGATATCCGTGAGGAATTGACGGCATTCCTCAAATATTATAGGCATACATATAGCAATTTCAGTATTTTTAGTAACACGTCCAGCATTTGCAGCAGATGACGAAGAACACAGATGGCCAACGGAACTCCTCATCGGTACCTATTTCAAGAAGTGGCGATAAGATATCTCGATTAAGATAGTTGAGCGACTATAACGAAGAACATTTAATTGCTTAAATATGACTATGACTTTCTCGCGGCGTTGCTTGCGGCGAGCTTGAAATGGTTTAGAGTTTCATATCAACTAAGAAGTGGTAGGTCCGAACGTAGATACACAAGTACTTCTAATTTATGGCCAAATAAAGTGAATTCTGCATCCCTCTGCAAAATTCTTCACGATTTGAAAAGTATATTATTCCAGATGAACTTGGGTCATTTCTACTTATATTAACCAAGGCGAAGTGAGGGCGGGTCGCTAGTTATTTTATATTAAACACTTAAAAAGCAGTTCTTATTTTAAATAGTCGACCTTTTTTGCCGCAAATATGTCTTAGAGGTAATTTTTTGCTTGCGAGATGTTAACTTTATATTTATATACCTATGAATTGGGGCTCGTATCAAAACTCATAATTATTTCGTCGGGTTTTAGGGGCATAATGTATGTAATTAAAGATCATTGAAGTCAGAAGTCATGTCAAGAAGGTACATATTTTACGAATTATTCTAAAAGGCAGTAACACTTGTCATGGAATGCCTAAATAAATAAGATTGTTATAATAGGTAGGCTTAACATTAAAAATATCCCATCGACCATGAATAATGTTCTCAGATAGAGTGGCGGCAAGAAGTTGACAAAGCGTTGAAGGCTCACCCTCGTATGGTGCGGCAGTCGGGGTTGAGGATGACCTGCACCAGCGAGCACACCAGCAGCGTGGCGTCGTCGCCGCGCGTGCCGTGCGCCAGCACCGGCTCCGCCTTCTGCGAGGACACAACACATGCATGATCATGCATATTGTCAAGTAGATAAGATTAACGAATCATATTACAAACTGTTATCAAATGCGGGCATAGTATCGCGTGACAAAATGTGGAGTATCCGTCACTCTCGTGATGAAAAATTTGGATTACCATGTCTATGTGGTCCTTTACAACATATCAAAAAACCATAACAATTGTACCTTTTTTAGGGTACCGGAACAACGATTTACTAAATGTACGACGAAAAGTTTGGTATGGGCTGCACCTTTTCCGGTATACCGTACTTCCGGTTCAAATTTCGGAATGTTGACAGGCAGATCCGTATTATGCTGGGTCAAAACCCTCTGATTACGTTGTCACCCCACCTGTTACACGATTTGCCACTTGCATTCCCCTTTTTCAAAAACGGTCGTAGACTAATAATGTTTCAACAACATTAAAAGACTGGTCACACGAATTTTACTTGCGTGAATAATCCCACAGTGAGCAGATTGCCGGCAAACGCGACACACCGACAACAATTGTTGCCTCCTGTAGGACTGATGGGAAACTAAGTGCCTCTCACAGATCACAGAAACAAGGGAGATATGTTATGGGGGCGTGGTTCGTGACGCCTCAGTATGGTCAAAATGGACATATCGGTACAAGGCGCGTCAAGCGTTGCCTTAGACACCCGCTGATCGCTGTCAATATACGAGCTGCGTTTAAATGGTAAAATGACTGTTTTTAGTGTGAAATTGTGCAAAAAATCGAAGTCCTAACCTTAATTTTAAGTCAAGGGGCATAGCATAACACCGGTAAAATTCGTTTTAAGCATTATTACTATTTTTTAATGAATATTTAAGGTTTGTATGGATTTCTGAGCGTAAGGATGTGTACGTGATTTCTATCGACTAACGATAAATGGCTTGTTCTGCAGTGATCAATAGAATTAAATTTGCTAATAGTTCAAGTTATTTATCATTACTATCACACGCGTAAAACACAAGGAAAATAATTAAACTATTTTTCACGTTATATAAAACTAAATTTCGGTTATAATATGACACTGTTACAACATATTCTGAATGACGTACGTAAATACTTACTAAAATCTGGATTCGGTTCCACTCAACTGCAGATTTAATCCATTGATTGGAATTTAGATAAAAATACAAATAATGTAAAATAAATTGACCAACGACAGAGGCAAAGGGCTCGGTAGTGAGCTGTGCTTGCACATAGCGCTGATTGTCAGCCCGCGCCGACTCACTGGGATAATAAATAAGACAGTGGCGTGCCTAGGGTTTCAGGATAGGGCAAGCCGAGAGATATGATTTTGTAGTTTTTAAAGTTATTGCGGATAAATGTCTCAATTCGCTTTTTACCAAAATTACTAAAATCGTTCGTGTCTTTTTGGAAATAAAATTCATATGCCTTTTAATCGTGTCAGCTAAGTTATTTGATTTTTCATAATCAGATCGTTATATTCCAAACTTTTTGTCGTTCGATAATAATATACCTACAACAGCAGCAATATTGTGTTTTTACACTGATCTAGGTAATAAACATTAAACCGTCTTTTACTTATGCGAGAAATGAGAAATAGGTACTGAAAATCTGATGTTTTATCAGCAAAGTTTAAAGACTTTACCTTTCACTCGCCAAGCAAAAGTACATTGGATAAATTTGTTTGAAGAATATTGTCATATTTTTTTTCAGCGGCCACGGGCGATTTTTACATAGTTATTTAGAGGACCTCTAAATACACATAGATATATAATTTATGACGTTAAATAGTATAGGAGCGGAGATTTTAAAGATTTAAGTATTCCGTTTTTAGTACAAAAGTACGCCCAAGTATGAATATTTAAATATCTCGGCTCCGATGCACTTAAGAGTATTACATCACATAACAAAATATGTTTATTTTTAATAATTCTATCATAATTTACCACTTTTACGAATGGCCGCTCACCTTGAAAATGTATGAATTTTACAAATGACAACACTTTTACCCAAACCCCTTTGTGCACAGTTTAAATAATCACAATCACAAGATTCACAAGGGAATACTTCCTCCATTGCCAATCCAATTGGATTGTTCAATTGAACAACACAACAAACAAAATACTTAGTGACCGCAGTTGACTCAAACAAAACAATTCACAATTCACAACAAACAAAACAAGTAAATTATTGAAGTAAGTAAGCAAATCTCTACTATTTGCTATATGAACCTATGCATAGTTATATCTCATTATAAGGCAGTTCTAATGCGTAAGAAAGAGATATACCGGTTAAGATAGAAGCCCCACTGCAAGCCACCGCGTGCGAGCGGGATGACTAGCCGTGTCTCAAGCGAGTTCGGGTCGTCGCAGCGCGCAGCAGTGCTGCCCGCCGTGCGGCGGCGGAGCGCGATCAAATTCGGTACTACGCTGCTGTTGCATTATTTGAAAATTTTAATGAGAGCGCGAATTGAAATAGTTCGTGATCGTGACCGTTGATTTTTGATCGTTATATTTGTAAGGCAAGCCCGGCTTTTGGGCTTGTATGGCAGTACCGTCACTGAAATAAGAGATCATTTTTAAAAAAGGTTCAATGCTAACTGAGAATAGATTGACTGGTAGAAAATGCCCTAAATATTAAGTCTATCTTTCTGTTTTAAGTTATTTGCATCATTTATAAAATAAAGTTTACGGAAACAAACACGACAAACTACTGGTTCGTCCCAACCCGAGATACCGTGACGTGATACTCAACTGAACCAATTTGCAGTTTAGACTTTTATACACTAACACATAAAAATCTTTTTCATCACACTTGCTCGTAAATAGTGTCCTAATATGCTAGAAAAATCGACTGTAAATCCAAAATAATACCCGCGGGCCTTTTTTTACCATGACGCCCTAACGTACTCAAACTATCATAATACGTCAGGACCCCAATTCTTGTGCCATTCGATATGAAGTTTCATTCGATATGAAATGTCAGTTGCATACAAGTGTAATAAAAATTCGCATGTAAACTATTGATCTCGAATGTCACTAGAATCGGACTCGAACACGTTTGACATTATCTGTGGTAAGGAATAGACAATGATGTAGTCTGCCGCTAATTTATAAATACTGATTAAAAACTGTGTGATTCCAAAATAATAATTAAAATGATTTGTTTGTGCACATATTAAAATTTATATATAAATAAAAAACATATCGCCATCAGAAGAAATGGATAATGCGACTCTGCCGGACATAGCCAACGCGGCTAAAATTATTAGTGAGAATCGTTTTCTTTCTTTCTTTCTTTGTCTGTTTATAAAGACATTCAACTGTAATTTTTCTTATGTAAATATATCAATTAGGTTGACCACACTTCTATGTTACGGTCATATCCAAAATAAAGAAATTTCTTATTTTAAGGCTAAGGAAATTAACCGATATTAGCCACTCATTAATTAAATTGATATATTTTTATGAGATTTATCTTAATTAAATTGCAAGTATTGCGACGAGTATACCTATTATATAATATATAATAATAACTGTCTAAATACAATTTTGTGAAAAGTACGGGCATAAATTTTCGTAAAAAAACAGTTGATGCAAATATTTATAACTAGGCATTAAGGGCGTGACCATAGTACAACGTAACAAGTTGAAAATTAAAAAAAAAAATGCGTGGCGGGAAATATAGAAGAGTGGTCAACCTAATTGATATATTTACATTAGAAAAATTACAGTTGAATGTCTTTATAAACTGACAACGAATATAAAATATTAGATGGTGGATATTTAGTATTTTTTTTTACTAATAGATGAACTAATTTATAGTTTCTGTGGTATTACAAATCTTAAGATATTTACATTTTTAACTTACTTGTAATATGTGGACTGAGTGAGTACTCACAAAAATGTATTATCCAAAAACCATCCACGTTAGTGGTTCGTTTTGTATTTTACAAAGTCCTATATGAATTTTACTTATCTATACACATATATACCAGTTTAAATCTTCAGTATTTTCATCAGAAATCTCCTTTTCCAATTTTCCTTCCATATTTACGTTTTTCGACCGTGGCTCAAACCCACAAGAAAAATTACCTTGAGCCAAAGCCCCACGAATGTAACGTTTTTAATGTCAATAAACCAAACCAAGACTTAACCTGTCCTTTGTCGTTGACGCAACTGTACGTCAGCCATTCTCCTTTTGAATTTAAATTTTACTGACCAAAGATAAGAAAACCTGTACTCAAGTGGACAACATTTGCATCTTTCTGGAAAGCCGACTATGAATTGAGGATGTTATTTCCATGATTTGTACGCCAAGTGTCATTATTTTTCTTGGGAGTAATCCCCCTCGACAGAAAATAATTTAAAAAAAAATTAATGTCTTGTAATTTACGGACCTCTTATTTCTGAGGTTTTTGAAATTTTTGCCAACTGTTTCGGTTTGAAGCATTAACTCATTTTTCAGCTATTAGAAAAATGCATTTTAAGTTCTCCGACTTAAGTAGGTATTTATTTTTCACAATTGACAGTTTAGACCCAAAAACGGAAATATTTAAAAATATTTAAAAACTTAAATAACTCGAAAACCAGTGACATTAGACCCCCAGTTAACTAGGACAAAGTTATTGCAAATTAGCTCTAGAATAACCCATTTCAAGGAATAGGCATAAGAATAAATACTATTAGAAGGGTAAATTCATCCCCACCACGCGCGCTCTCGCGTGGCCTGTCAACAGTCCAGGACTACTTATCGCAGCAAACACTAGCGGGTTGCCATGCCACCCAGAATCGGCGCTTGGAGTAAACGTGCAACAATATTTCAAATGAAGCTCTCAAAGGCGCCACTGACTGCGCAAACTGGTTTTACCATACGAATTTGTTAGTTCCGTATTTGACCACGTGCTTTACGATAATAATTGTAGGACGATATCAACGAAGTTTGAATTTTTATTTATTATTTGTAACATAAACACATTAAGTAAAGAGCGTTAAAATGAAAGAATTCAATAAATACATTATTTATCTATGCAGTTTATGTTTTATCCAGTATTAATCGTAATTAAGTAAGTCTAAGATTTTCAGTGGTTACGTTATAAAAGGAGTTGCTAAATTAATTAATAAAATGCACAAATACGTCCTACATATATAAATTAGATTTATTGGCTTTGCGTTTGTTCTTACAACTTTATATCTGATTTAATTGTGATAAAAGTTCTTTAATTTTTACATAGACTAGTTAGCGCAAACTTGTGCCGCTGTCATCCGCTGTCACACTCATAGTCAGTGGAACTATTGTTCTTAAGTCTTACGGATTGAAAATTTACGGACATTTTAGTTTATTAAGTAGGTATATTTTATTTTATCGTATAGTTTTACAGGTTAATAAACTAATAAATTCTACGCGAACGAGGTTGCGGGCTCAGTTAGTATTATATACTTGTGACAACCCTAATTTTGCGACAGGCGAGAGAGGGGTAAGGCGGGGCGTGGGGCGCTGTGGGTAATTATTTGACGGCTTTGCTGTCAAATCGATACAACGACGCCGAAGATGCCCTTCTAATAGTATTTATTCTTATGGAATAGGTCGAGTTACCTATCACCTGTATATAAAAAACCTGAATAATGTTCATGCTTTTTCTGTTTTGTTTTGGTTTCTCTGATAAGAGCCATTACGTAAAGATCTTACTATACGTAACATCCTCATAAGAGATAATACTGAAATAAAAATCGTTTAACTCGATTTTTTTCAAATTTAAATCATCATTGTTTGAATATGAAATTGGGAAGTGTGTTGAGCGTTTTCATAATAATATTATAGATGTACATGATTAGTTTTTATTTATTAAGAAAAATAAATGAAGGTACAAGTTCCTTAAAAAGAAACAAACATTCGAAACACATTTCAAGGGAAGTTGTTATTCAAAATATTTTTAAGCAATATTTTTTTTTTAATGCAAGCTATATATTATCAATTAAGGAACTCGTAAAAAATCTAACTGGCCCACAGTAATTTTGAGAAATATAAAAATTACGAATTTAGAACAACTATCATACTAGTGCCGTAATATCCCTAAGATTTGTGTGCGTGTGGATTGAGTGACCACCCTTCTGAAAAAAATTACAAAATGCTGTTCATTTAGTAAAAGTTCTAAAACAATTGTAAAACTAATCTCTGTATTTGTGAAACCATAAATAAATAAATAAAAAATTTCAACATGTGCTCACTCAGTTCTCACAATCTACCAACGAAATCAGTGAATGTATTAATTTGACATATAATATTTATATACTAATATTCAGTAAAACCTATGCTAACTTACCTTTATAATCTGTAGATCACCTAGTAACGTATTTTAGGTTTTACAAATAATTTCTTATGCTCACTCAACCACACACTTTCGAAAACCCGATTTCTGATGAAAATACTGAAGATTTAAACTGGTATATATGTGTATAGATAAGTAAAATTCATATAGGACTTTGTAAAATACAAAACGAACCACTAACGTGGATGGTTTTTGGATAATACATTTTTGTGAGTACTCACTCAGTCCACATATTACAAGTAAGTTAAAAATGTAAATATCTTAAGATTTGTAATACCACAGAAACTAAAAATTAGTTCATCTATTAGTAAAAAAAAATACTAAATATCCACCATCTAATATTTTATATTCGTTGTCAGTTTATAAAGACATTCAACTGTAATTTTTCTAATGTAAATATATCAATAAGGTTGACCACTCTTCTATATTTCCCGCCACGCATTTTTTCTTATTTTTTTTTTAAATTTTCAACTTGTTACGGTGTACTATGGTCACGCCCTTAATGCCTAGTTATAAATATTTGCATCAACTGTTTTTTTACGAAAATTTATGCCCGTACTTGTCACAAAATTGTATTTAGACAGTTATTATTATATATTATATAATAGGTATACTTGTCGCAATACTTGTAATTAAATTAAGATAAATCTCAAAAAATATATCAATTTAATTAATGAGTGGCTATATCGGTTAATTTCCTTAGCCTTAAAAGAAGAAATTTCTTTATTTTGGATATGACCGTAATATAGAAGTGTGGTCAACCTAATTGATATATTTACATAAGAAAAATTACAGTTGAATGTCTTTATAAACAGACAAAGAATATAAAATATTAGATGGTGGATATTTAGTAAAAATAATTACTAAAAGTTGAACTAATTTATAGTTTCTGTGGTACTACAAATCTTAAGATATTATTTACATTTTTAACTTACTTATATGTGGACTGAGTTAGCACTCACAAAAATGTATTATCCAAAAACCTGCCACGTTAGTGGTTCTTTTTGAATTTTACAAAGTCCTATATGAATTTTACTTATCTATACACATATATAGAAGTTTAAATCTTCAGTTTTTTCATCATTAATCGGGTTTTCGAAAGTGTATGGATTGAGTGAGCATAAGAAATTGTTTGTAAAACCTAAAATACGTTACTAGGTGATCTACAGATTATAAAGGCAAGTTAGCATAGCTTTTACTAAATATTAGTATAGGTTATAGGTTATATTATAGGTTGTGGCGGGCTGTTTTCCGCAACTCGACGACTTAAATATTATATGTTAAATGAATACATTCACTGATATCGTTGGTACATTGTGAGAACCGAGTGAGCGTATGTTAAAGTTTTTTATTTTTTTATTTATGCTTTTACAAATACAGGGATTAGTTTTACAATTATTTTAGAACTTTTACTAAATGAACAGCATTTTATCTTTTATTTTCAGAAGGGTGCTCACTCAATCCACGCGCACACCTAATATTTTAGATTAATCACTCGACAGAATTGATGTTGGTTTTAATTGATATGTATGGAAAGTATTTCGTTTCTTTTTAAACTTTTTTCCCTGACCTCCCCAGAGCTTCCCTGACTTTCCCTGACCACCCTTAGCTTCCCTGACTTTCCCTGACCACCCTTAGCTTCCCTGACTTTTCTCAGACTTTCCCTGACTTTCCAGAAAGTGGACACCCTGCTATGGGAAAATGCTCATCATGCCCAAACGGGGGTGATGGAAAATGAGTCGAAAATGAGTCAACGATAGATGGCGTCCGTGGCTCCGAGTATGAAAAAGCAAGCGATCATTAATTTCGTGGATCTTAAGTAGGGTCTTGGTGGCATAAGTGGTAATGCGCCTGCATCGGTCTGGAGAGCCAGAGGAGGTTTAGGTTGGAATCCTACCCGAGACCGAAGATTTTTTTTCGCTTTAATATAGTTAAGATATCGATAATTAATAATGTTATGATACTGTTGTTAATGTTACGGCGAGAGCATTTCCGCAATGACGGCAGCGTTCGATCCGTGATTGCGACGAAGGTTACCTGGTGGATGTGCTGAGCGATAATGCAGGCGGTGTGCAGCGCGTTGCGCGCGCTCTCCGGCCAGCCACACGACTCCAACTTGGCGAGCCACTTGTCGCTCGAGATCTCGCGGTCGTTGCACGCTGTATATATATATATATATACATATATTTATATATTTTCATTGGGATTATAGGGTGACGGCACCAATGATGGAAACTTTTAGCTGACAGGCACCAGTAATGGACAATTCACTCTTAAATCAAATTTCGTACTGTTTTAAATTGATTGTTGTAAAACAAATGAATAAAACTCATCTTCGTTAAAATAAGAATCAAGTGCTCATTATTGGTGCCTTGTCTATTACGGGTTCCATCACTCTACTAGCAAATATTTAAACTTAACGTAGATATAGCTCTACAAATCATATAAAGAAGGAATTACGTTAATAACTCCAATAAATTTAGCGTAATACATTTTTAAAGGGTCCATCGAGCAGCAATGCGCAATTAAAAATTCACTCTTTCGTGAATACATATGAAATCTTTGCTAATAATAAATGTTTGGTCGAAATCTTTGCTAATAATAATAAATCGTACATATGAAATCTTTGGTAATAATAAATGTTTTATTTAGTGTTATTATTGGTTTAAACATGTACCGACGCCTAATGAACCTCAGTGATCATATCATGCACGCATCCATTTACACACATACCTAACTGTCCGTCCCGTTCATCGCATAGTATGACTAGAACCCTTATTTAAGCACATCTAGAGATTGAAATAGTTTTTTTGAAAATTGTTATTTATTTAACTGGTTAGTAATTGAAATCAAAATAAATCATAAATGATAGATACTCTAAAATACTCTAAAATAAACATTATACTTAAGGCTTTGAAAAGTGTACGTTGTGCATAAATTAAAACGCGTCAAAGTTCACTTTAGCCCAGTCTATAACAAAACAAAATAACCGGCCAAGTGCGAGTTCGACTCGCGTGGAGAGGGTTCCGTCTTGCCGGTAACACACTGTATATTACAAGAAAACCTATAACAAGTTACAGTATTCAAATGCGCCTAATGCGCGCAGGACTAATTAAAATATTGATTGGGATGTTATAAAGTGACTGTTGAGTGAAATCAAAATGGCTGCGGCCAAGATATCGGATCGTGGACTTCGTAAAAAGTTGACGCAGGAGGCGATACCCGCAAAGACCCCGAAGAAGCCGTCGAAGCGCAAGGCCTCCGCGAGCAGTTCTCGGGCCGATAATAAAAACTAGCAGAACAACAATAAACGCCCGAAGATTAACACACCGGCGATCCTAAGTTGGACTTGTTTGCGACTTATCAGCCGTGGGTGATCCAGACGTACAGCGATTCTGCTAAAACTAAAAAAGTACGCGAGGATCTTAAGCACGCTTCGTGGGGAAGAGTGCAACAGTTCGGACCGTTCTATGTTCCGTTTCTGGGTAAAGGCGAAGGGCTTCCACGTGGGCAAGCCGCCGGGGTACGAGGCGCGGCCGGCCGATGGCATCGTGTGCCGGTTCAGCGTGCAAGACGCCGAAGGCGCTCCTCGAGGCCCCGAGGGCAAAGAGGTCTACACCGGCTCTCAGAACGACCCCCCGCTATACATCCCTACACCTCTCTTGAAGGTAAGCTGAGTTTAGCATAACCTCTCCTTTTTCGGCGGTGTTCTTTATTACGTTGCGGTCCGTCGGCAAGTTCCCTTCAATCAGAATTGCAACAATATTTTTATTACAGTACATATGGGTGCCAGGTGTATTCGCAAATTTCCTATGTTACTTTGAACACTCAAACTTCTTATAAGTTTTCCTGTAATCTGGTGAAGAACTATTTTCCATATTTTTTCAAAAAAAAATTTTTTTTTCTTAATTAATCCCCTAAATGTGGCCCCCTTGGCAAAAATTCATTTATTCACGTTACGCGTCCGTCTTAGGGTCACTGACTTATATAATTATGTGTACCAAATTTCAACTCGATCGGTCCAGTAGTTTTGGAGCAAATCGGCTGTGACAGACGGACATACAGACAGACGCACGCGGCACGGGTTCCTTTTTTCCTTTTGAGGTACGGAACCCTAAAAAGGCAAACATCGCAAACTCGCATGACACTACGATTTTTTTTATATGTTGTTAGGTCCCTTGAGATTGAGAGTAGTTAACACCCAAGTTTGCAACCCTGAAAACCCTGTGGTATGTTGCTCGAAAAACTGTGAAATTCTGGCACTTGTTTGGCACGTCTTTTTCGAAAATATTACCCTAAGGAAGCGTTTTTCAAGAATCTTTGGTTATACTTTAACAAAGATAACTAAATTTGCTACAATCTGAGCGGACCGGAGCTCACTATGGGCTGAACTAATGCTCTTAGGTAAAAGTCATGTTAAAAGAATTTGTAGAGAATTGAATTAGCCTCAATTTAATACCAAAATGGTGCCTCTAGGCCTCATAGTTTCATCCATAGTAAAAAAATAGTAAAATATCGGATATTGGCTAAATAATAAAAACACACAAATAACAGCGAATAATTTTGGGACGATTTTCTTTAAAAAAATGTGAAAAAATGTGAATTTACCGTATTAGTTGTATAATTATGGCTTCAAATAAACATACACTAAAGAAATGAAAATACTCCCAAGTTGTGTCGTTAACTGCGAAAATTTAAGGCACTTGTTTCAGTTTTTTTAAAATAATTATATAAAGGACGGGTCTTTCGAGTATCTTTGTACCGTACTTTTATAAGCCTAACTAAATTGGCTACAATGTAAGCCTAATTTGAGTACCGTAGACTTTTAGTTGCGGAGATACAGCTAGTCAAAGACTGATATTTTTTTTCAACAAAATGAAAATTTCGAGTTATGATCATTTTCCAAGTTACGTACTGGCTAAACTAATGGTCCTGGAATAAAAGTTGAGATAGGAATTAGTGTATAATTTAACTAACTTCAATTTAATATCAAAGTAGTGCCTCTAGCTTTCATAGTGTTCTCAAAAATATAAAAACTATTAAAATATCTGATTTTGGTTAAATGATAAAAACATTGTCCTGAATAATGTATGAATGTATTTCTTAAAGAAAATCAAAAAGTGTAAATTTGACATTTTAGATGTAACATAATTAGGGTTTCAAAACAAATAAACGTAAACATAAAAAAACACAGCAAACATATATTTAAACTATAAAATAATACTATTTACACGGTCAAACAAAAACCGTTTAGACTTTCGTCCTTTTGGAAGAACCAGGTTTCATCTAGTCTAGATCAGTGGGGAGGAGTGGGGGGCCGGCTCATGGTGTTGGGTCGTCCACATCCTCGTCCTCCTCGTCCACTATAGAGATGGCGTTGTTGCAATTTCACCCGTGGTAAAAGGAACATAGGATAGAGCACCTGAGCCCAGACTGTCTGCAATTGCACGACCCTAAGCAACCTCTTTTTGCATTTGCAAGTTACCATTTTAAGCAAGGTCTGAGGAGCGGGCTCTGCGCACATTGCCCATCTTCGACTTGCTGTATCTCCGCAACCAATGGACATAATGAGCTCCGGTCCGCTCAGATTGTAGCAAATTTAGTTATCTTTGTTAAAATATAACCAAAGATTCTTGAAAAACGCTTCCTTAGGGTAATATTTTCGAAAAAGACATGCCAAACAAGTGCCATAATTTTGCAGTTTTTCGAGCACCATGGGGGTAGCACAGGGTTTTCAGGGTTGCAAACTTGGATGCTAAATACTCTCAAGAGACCTAACAATATATAAAAACATCGTAGTTACATGCGCGTTTGCGATCTATGATGTCGTTATAGACTGCGCTAACTTGTTTCGAAGTTATTCATGATTTATTAATTTTCGTTTTTTTTTCTCAAACGATGCTCCATGTTATGCTGTGATTGTTATACACTAGCTAGCATAATATATCTTCTATAAGCTCCAAAAATATGAGGTCACTATTGCATGGACTATTTCGGTTATCACATTAAATATATTAAATCCGGAATACCCGATTTCAGGGTTGGCATAATAGGTTTCCCCTTAGTTGGAACATCGCGGACAAACTAAGGACTCTTAAATCTCTTGGAGTGTGGCGGAATCTACCTATCCTAGCCTTTGCTCGTTTATGCGTGAGTTAAGGTTTTTAACTTAAGTATTAAATAAATAAATGATTTTAATTTTAAACATACCACCCTCCGTAAATAAACAAAAATCGTAAATGACTTCAGGCGTGGCAGTCTCTCAATCGCTTTACGCGTCTAACCGATTTGTTCCGTATCCGAAGGTCTTACAAACTATGTCAGTTGAAACTAACATTAAGTCTAACTTCATTGCAAGTTAATTTAATTTAATTGATCTTAGTCTAGGACCATTTTTGAAGAATTAGAATGCAAGCGGCAAATCATGTAACGGTTGGGGTGACAACGTTATCCGAGGGTTCAGACCCTGCAGAATACGGATCTGCCTTTCGCCATTCCGAAATTTGACCCGGAAGAATATTATACCGGAAAAGGTGCAGCCCATACAAAATTTTTCGTTGTACATTTTGTAAATCGTTGTTCCGGTAGCCTAAAAAAGGTCCGATTGTAATGGTTTTTCAATATGTTGTCAAGGACAATATGGTCATGGTAACCCAAATTTTTCGTCTCTCCAGCTCCATGTCTTTCTCCGCCATCTTGAAAAAGCTGTCACTTTTTTCTGTTTTAGTATTTTGTATTCAGAATACAAAATTTGCTAAAACTTTTGGCTTCAAAGATTTTTACACGACCCCTAGGGACGAAGATATGGAACCATCTATGGAGAGTTACCGTTGAAAATTGCTACCTTTGTCCAGTTTTCCTCCCATATTTACGTTTTAGTGCATATTAGTGGAAACTGTAGTTCGGCAATATTGTAGATCACAAAATTTGCTATTACTTTTGAACTGAAATATTTTTTCAACAACCTCTAGAAACAAAAATTTGCTACCGACGAAAATGTCAACCTTTTCCAGTTTTCTTGCCATAATTAGTGCATTTTAGCGCAAACTGTAGCTGTACAATCTTTCAGAAGACAAAATTATCTGCAAATTAAAAGTTTCCATGATCACTGTTATTGGTATATATATATGGAACGCTAAAGAATGGTTTTGTATTCTACAATATTGCAGAACCATGATTAGCACTAGAATGAACGTTAACGACAGTATAGTCAAAAAACGGAAAAGTGTCAATTTTTTCAAGATGGCGGAGAAAGACATGGATCTGGAGAGACGAAAAATTTGTGTTACCATGACTATATTGTCCTTTACAAAATATTAAAAAACCATAACAATCGGACCTTTTTTAGGGTACCGGAACAAAGATTCATAAAATGTACGACGAAATTTTTTGTATGGGCTGCGCCTTTTCCTGTATAACATTCTTCCGGGTCAAATTTCGGAATGGGGACAGGCAGAACCGTATTCTTCAGGGTCTGAACCGTTGGATAACGTTGTCACCCGAACTGTTACATGATTTGCCGCTTGCATTGGTTTAGAGACGCGTTTTCCAGTTTTGGCCCTAGTGCCCCATCTGTGTCTGATACATTGTGCGGCGAATTAATTAGTATGACAAATACAAATACAACTTAGGTTAACGATACACATTTTTTATGTTAATTAGGATGCATATTAACCGTCGTTAAAATATTTGCTCGTATTGGATTTACACACTGTAAACACTATTATTTGCTATATATCTAATTTTAAAACCGGGACAGACCATGTCGGACCATGCTCAGTGTAGGGTGCCGAAGTGGTTACTATAAACACTAGGGTGGTCCAAAATAGTATGAAGAAAAAAAAAGTATATCAAATCCTTCCTCCACAAGGCTTATTTTTGTTTGCTATAAATTAGTAACTTATGTGTTAAATTTAAACTTGTTATGTTATCGTTTACTGGTCGCCCAAAGCGTTTAGTTTATGCCAAAAAGATCTCATTCTCATACAAAATGATATCTAGTAAACTTAACAAAAACTAAAAACAGAAGTAGAATATTGTTTGCCTACTGCTGCAACTCAGAATACAGTGTCATGATCTGTCCAAAGACTTTCTCATTCGATATCTTTATTAGATGTGTGAAGCTCTATACATTTTTATATGAAACATACATACATAATCTCACGCCTTCGTTCCCAGAGTGGGGTAGGCAGAGCTACAGAATTACAAACATCTCTAAAAACTAGTTCATAATTCTATAACCACAATATGAAACAATTTTAACATTATGGGCGACCAGTAAAGTTTATTCAATTACTATAAAACTTGGTATAGCGTATTTTTGTGTATTGTGAAATAAAAATAAACTTGTGGAGAAACAATATTACAGACTTTTGTTTTTTGGACCACCCTAATAAACACAATTTCATTTAAGATATTTTTTAGATTTTTAGTACTTGTAGTTTTCAACTCTAGCGAAATTGACACTTTTCGAGTTCAATATTTCTTAAACGATCGTATCATATAGGTACATAATGTTTTTTTCTACTCGCGTGCTATAATAAACCGCTAATATTGATATCGTTAACGGTATCTATAGGGTCACCGAAGCTTGAAAACAATTCTACAAGCGTTGCCATGGTAATAACAGTTCTATAATAATTATTATAGCATTGTTATTACCATGGTCAAGGTCATTCCGGCTATCAGTCTTGGCGTTAAGTGAACATTAGACATCCTAATTTATCAATAAACCGATAAAAATATTTTAACAAAAAATAAAATAACGTACTTATATTAAAAACAAAATTAGTTTTGAGACTAAATATATGTTTAAAGTTACATTTTTATTAAGTTCCTAAAAAAATATGATATCCATCGATTTGTTATTTGGTTACCATGGTTAAGTTCAATATGGATATCAATAAAATGGCGTTTCGTTTGGCATTCCAACTTTTATGATAAATTGTCAGAACTGTTTTAGTACTTAACTATTAAAATTTGCATGAAATTTGTAAACATTTAACAATAAAATTCACAAACTATGAACGCCAATCGAAATAATGAAAATGACATTGCTGAAAAGTTAGCAGAAAAATGAAGGAAAGTATACAAGAAAAGTTAGCGATTGTTTATTTTTGACAATATCATTTTAAGCTTGTAGAAACAGCTATTTATGCAACGGTACATAATTAGCTCTTAAGGTACTCGTGCCTGTAATTAGAGCGCTCGCAAGCTCGCGCTCTAACCTCAGCACTCGTACGGTCACGGTCATAATTGCATGGGCACCTATAAGACGATAATCCTCTGAACACTTGCGTACACGTTCTCAAACATTAAACAAGATGGCGCTGTTGACTAAACCAGTTCATTTGACTATTATTACAACTTCCTAAGATATTAATACTAAACTCGATATTTCGCCCAGTCGCTTAGACGAGGTAATGGCTCAGTGGTTTTACGTCTGACTAAACTGTTTTGATCTGGTTATACCGATGTTCGAATCTCTTCGAGTTTAGTCTTTTTTCTTTTTGTATTTTTTCAGAACGATGTTATTGCGATAAATTATATTGATGGCCCTATGAAATGAAGAAATAAATAAAATAGCAAAAAGCATGCATGCTTTTAAAAACATATATCAATAAAATAAAACTATTATTTTTGTAATTTAAGCATTTATTCCCTCATTGAACTGAAATTAGTTATATTCATTTGATATTATTACGCATCCAAGTAACAATAAAACAAGTAAAACCACTCCTATTTACCCATTTATCATTTTATCGAGGCCAGAAGCTTAAGTTTCGTTTCCAGATTCGGAAAGATGATTGAAGCTTGACCACAATAAGAAACTAATATAAACTTCTAAAGACCGGGTTATCATAATTACAAAAACGTGTGTTTGTAGCTTTTTAGTTGCGGGGTAGCTAGTTTATAAACAGTGAAAGGATGACTACCTACTTTATACAAATTACCGGGCAATAAGACAATAAATGAGTTAAGTTATGAAGTTTTAATTTGGTTTTGCGCACTAGAAATAAAACAGTTATATTTATAACGTTATGCTTGCGTTCACTTTCTAGTCACTTTTTAAATAGATTTAAATGCATAACCCGGTCTCAACCAAATAATATTATCTATCTACCTACTTAATAGGTATACCTTAATAGCTAGTGTAGCCCCCATTAGGTTCGATAACGGCCAGCATACGAGAACGCATTGAATCAATAAGATTTCTGCACAAGCTCGAGCTACGAATGCTTTCCCAGACTTGCAAACAATGAGCCTCTAATGCTTCTGGGGTTCGCTCATTCTGGTTATCCCACCGTTGAACCATCACACCCCATAAATTTTCGATGGGATTTAGGTCTGGTGACCTAGCCGGCCAAGGAATTACCGCTATATCATTGTGCTGACCGAACCACTCCCGCACACCACGCGAACGGTGTATAGGGCAATTATCTTGAACGAATGATATAACCGGTAATTCATCTTCCGGATACACATTGCGAACAGTGGGTAGCATGGTGTCCTCCAACACGTCCACATAATTAGCACTGGTCGCTCGGCTGGGCATTCGCACTAGTTCCCGCGAGTCGGCTGCGCTCATCCAGCCCCACATATTCACACTTATCCGACCAGACTCCATGTTGGGCACAACGTGATTACTATCATAGCGGGTATTATTCCTCCGCCATAAAGTAAGTCGTCCGTGTTGGATGGATTTAAAAGTTTTTTCGTCAGTAAAGACGACATTACTCCAGTCGAAATCTAAATGTTCCAAGGCGAACGCTAACCTTGCTCCTTTGTGGGCTTCAGTAAGCAAGGGTTTGACGGCATGCCGGCGGTGATGCAGGCCCTCGCTGTGCAGAGCATGTCGCACAGTGCGCATGCTGGTGTCGAATAAACCGGCGCAGTGGCTTGTCGGGATAAATCCATTTTCCTCATAATCTCTCACCATGATTTGACGCTGCTGTGTGGTTATGAGTTGAGCTCGGCCAGTTCTTTGCCGATGTAATAAAGAACCTTCCTCTTCAAATCGTCGGACCCATAAAACAACGGTTTTTCTTTGTAACAAAATATCAGATATTTAAATTATCTTTAAAATATATATTTAGATATAATAACTTATTTAAATTAGTAATTTAAATTATATATACAAAAACTACTTACGTTAACACCGGCTTCTCTAGCAATTTCAGTTTTTTTTTTGCCTTGATTATACAAAGCAATTATTTGCGATCTTTTCACCAAGTCGATATTAGAACGAGAACTCATTATTAAAAATTATCAACAGTAAGTATCAATTAACAACAAAGGCAATCTAACAGTGAGCAACGAACGAACGGGCGAAAGTAAATCTTTATTAAAACCGATCCGGTGTTCAGACATTTACAACTTACCCTCGCAAATTTTAATACTAACCGTATTCATTGGAAGATAATCTGAACGTAAAAATAACATGATACACAATTTCGCCGGACTAAGTAAATCTACTTACGGACGAATGGCACGTAGGAGCGTTTTGCATCTGTAAAGATACGGGTTCGAATCCATGCATAACTCCAGTGTTTTTGTAAGTTAAAATTTTAAATGTTTTGAGAGTTGTATAAGTTTATAACGTTAAGACAATAATAAAGGAACATGCTGTTTGGGCAGAAAAGTAAAGATGTAGAAAAAAGTATTTTTCATAGTATGTGGTGATACAGCGCCATCTAGCATGATCTCATTGAAATAAGAAGCCTCATAGGTAAGTAATAACACAACACGAGAACAAAAATGGCGTCGATTTCACTTCATAGGATTTTGTTTGACAGCTATCCATGCAAATATGGCCGCGACTGTACCTTCCAATCCAACGATAACTTATTCGATGTTATAAAGTAAAAAAATATTTTACTTATTGCTTTACATGCATGGGACGCACCCGAAAAAAATAAGTATTCAAGATTTTATTTTATAACTTTGCTGGCGTAATATAAGTGTATAACTATGCTAAATTACAGCTTTTTAGTAACAAGAGTCTCTGACTAAACGCGGACAGACATGCCGAAACTATAGGGTTCCTTGTTGACCTCGGAACCCTAAAAATATTAATTTTCGATACATAAATAAGGCGCTTTCTATAGGTAGGTACTAATATCGAAGACCAGTTATATTGTTCGTTTGTAATTGTAGGAAGTAATTCCAGGAAATACTGATCCTATTTTCATAATTCTCTAACTGATAGAATGCTACATTTTTGTACCAGTTTCCAGCTTTAACTTTACTTTTTCATACCCCGTGTCTTGTCACCTCCTGGGACTGAGTGTACAATAAAATATACATAATCAAGACAATATACCTAATCTACACCGTGTCCAATAACTTCAGAAACAGTGTAAACCTCTATTAAAATAATGCAGGCATACTAAACGTATAAAAAGTTCAGTTAATTAAAGGCACAGGTTGACACAATATTTAATATACAGGGTGGAAAAAACGAACGCCACATGGACGGCAACTACCTTAAAAATTGGAAATAGCTAATTCTACGCAAAGGAAACTTACTATTATTTTTGAAAAAAATAAATACTGCATTTATGGATTTTTTAATTATTTTCTGCCTTAACCGGAAATCGAACTGCGGTTCTAAACAAAAGTACTTAGTGTTTCATGATACAAATCGAAAGGGTCTTTGATAGTGATCATTTATATCTATTACACCTTTTATCGATTGCCGGTTAGGGCAGACGAATTTTCAAAAATCCATAAATGAAGCCCCCTTTGCGTAGAATTAGCTATTTCCAATATTTAAGGTAGTTACGACCATACAAACAAATCCAATCCAATACAATCAAATCCGGAGAACTAGGAGCTATTAGTAGGCCATTCATTTTTTTTTTGCCCAGAAATCTGACAAATTAGCCTTGCACCATGCTTGGACTGCGTTTGATGTATGGGATGGGGCTCCGCCTTTTTAGAAAATATAATCTATATATAATATAATCTTTTCCAAACATGTCTTTTAAATTTGGAGCGACATTTTTCCCTAGTATTTCTGATTTGCATTATTCAGCATTAATCAATGAATTCTAAAGGACGTTTTCTCCACTTATATACCGCCCTTCAAACCATTGCCGATGTTATTCAATAAAATTAGCTGAAAATTTGGCAAAATTAATGGGAACTTTTATCTATCAGGATATGTAGGTTATAGAGCAAATTTAAATTTTATCTGATCCCCCCCCCCCCCCCCCGCGGAGCGCGGTATTTTCGAGCGAGCGTCACCCCCGCGGATTTTTGATTATAAAAGAAAACCGTACACGATACATAAAAAGTATGTATAGTCCTTGTTGCAGACTCTTTGGAGTCATGTAATTATTTATTATTTTCTTTTCATATGACTTTTCTGGTTTTGTTTGATTTTTGCTTTGATGTTGTCAAGTGTGTGGTACATTGGATTAAATGGTAATGTTTGTTTACATATTTTAGTACGTGTTTTTTAGTTAACTTAAAACTCATTACTCATTGCATCAGCTATCGTTCGTTTCATTGGTCCTTCTCCGTACATTTTCCAGCGTCACTCGATTTATTACCTACTTCGTTTTTCATACTTGTCATTAATAATTTCTACAATTTTTCCATTCGACATTTCACATTTCACTAGTATATAGCATTATCATTTGATAATGAAAACTCGGACTAAGAATAGGCCTAAGTCGACTACCGATGTCAATATTCCCTTACCTGAATGCAGTGCACAGGGCAGTCAGGCTCCTAGCGAGCGCGCCGCTCTCACTATATCTTCTAGGTCTTCCGCTACCATAAAAGCGCAAAAGGCCGCGGTTGAGGCGCTTGCTCTGCGCCGCCGGCTGGAGCGTGAAGAAGAACTCGCCGATCGGGAGCGTAAGCGTGAGCGGGAACTGGCAGCGCTACGGCAACAGGTGGAGGAGAGCGAACTGCAGGCCGAACTTGCAGCCATCGACGCCGACGTCCATGGCAGTCATGCGGGAAGCCGCATAAGCCACTTCGAGGTTATACGTAGATAAAACCCAAAAATGGGTTCAAAACCAATTCACCACTGAAATTAATACAGACACTATCGCAGTAGGATGTGTACAAAACCTTTCTGTTCCATCCCCGAGCCGGTTGGTACCACCAGCGACTGACGCTTGGTCAACTGCACCCTGTATTAACCCTTTGACACATCATCACAACGGCAACAAAGTCTCCGAGGCGGTTGGTATCACGACCCCGCTCGTTCCCACGGAGTTCAACAATCATCTTTTAAAAGCTGTAGCCGATACCGCTGCAGCAGCCAAGGCCCTCGCTTGCGCCCCTAATGTCAAGAAATTGGAATTATTACCTTTCTCTGGTACCGTCTTGCAATGGTTGCAATTTAAACGCATTTAAGAAGTCACCAAAGATAATTTTTCTCCTATAGAAAATATGAACCGTCTTCAAAACGCAGTGCGTGGCGCGGCGCGCGAGGCCGTGGCGGTGCTGCTGATGTCGGCGGAGGATCCGGAGGAGGTCGTGCGCGCACTCGAAGACAACTTCGCGCGCCCCGAGCTCATCTTTCACAAGGAAGTAACATGCTTGAAAAATCTTCCACGTTTGTGTAACGATCTTAAAGAGTTAGGAACCCTCTCCAATCGCGTACGTAACTCAATTTCTTGTATAAAATTATTAAAACAAGTAGAGTACTTATACTCTCCCGAATTATTTCACGCGGTACTTACCTTAGTAAGCTAAACCCCACAATCAAAATGCGGTGGACGGAGCGCGAGCTAGAGCAACACATTCGATTTGGTTTATCACCCTAGTCTAGCCCGTCGCAACTAACGCAATATTTTTCAAATGATACACATACGCGTGAAAACATAAAAACGGTCATGCACTCTAAAACCGGTTTAAAAGATAGTTCTCTTACTAAATACGAGTGTTCATTTTGTAGGAAAGACCATAACATTAAGTCGTGTTCTGAATTTCAGTCTTTGGCTATTGACGACAGGTGGCAGTGGTTACGTGAAGCAAAAGTTTGCTACCGATGTTTAAGACGTAGCTCACATCAGTGGAAAACTTGTAAAGTTAATCCGTGCGGAATCGACGGATGCTTAATACGTCATCACCCACGACTTCATAAAAAACCACTTGCTTCTTTGATCAATACATTTGACACACAAACTTTAGACTGTCGGAAGCGAACACAATAATACGGTTTTCGAATAATTCTGAACCGTCGGATGAATAAGTTATCGTATCGACTACTTCTAAAGGCGTTGAACAAGTTAACACGATTTTAGCTCTTCGTCCTCGTGCTTACTTGAAGATTGTTCCGGTTACTGTCTCTAGTCCATCAGGAACTTGTGATGTCTACGCGCTTCTCGACGACGGAAGTACAGCCACATTAATTGACTCAAGTATTGCCGCACTTATAGAAGCAACAGAGCCACAACAGTCAATTACAGTCAACGGCATTGGTCGCAGGCACAGTGTCATACGTCAATTTTCACATTAAATGTAGGCACACACAAGAAACATTTTTAGTAAAAAACGCCAGAACTATGCATTTGTTATCTTTGAGACCACAAACTATTTACCCAGATTCTATTAATTGTTTGTCACATTTAACCAATCTTGTTGACCTATTAGTTCATGAAGATGCCACTCCGACTATTTTGATCGGAGCCGAACATTAGCATTTATCTATTAATCGTGACGTACGTGCTGGTAGAACGAACGAGCCCGTAGCATGTTTGACAGCTTTGGGCTGGACTTTATACGGCGTTGCTTCTAGCAAAACGAAACTTGTGGAATTTGTTAATCACGTTACATTCACCGAAGCACCTTCGAATGAGAATTTAGAGCTTTTAATAAAAGAACAGTATAAAATCGATTCTTTAGGGATTTCTAAGCAAGAAACTTCCCTCAATAAGGGTGTATGTATGTATGTATGTAAACACTTTATTGTACAAAACAAAAACAATACAATGAATATTAAAAAAAAATTATAAAGGCGAACTTATCCCTTTAAGGGATCTCTTCCAGCTAACCCTTGAGAGATTGAGAGAAGTGAAGGTTGTGCATCAAGTAGGCAAGTGTACAACTTAATTTAGGAAAAGAGCATGAAAATTAAACTAACCAATAAAACCTAACTATAAAAAATAAATACATTCAAATATCTACATAAATAGATATAGAAATATACTATATTTATGCATCTATATACATACTTAAACTTACATAAACTAAATATAAACTGTACTTATGTAGAGGACAGTTGATACAATATTTAGGAGCTAGTGTCAAGCCAGAACTTCTTCAATTTGTCTTTTAACCCTTTATAGGGCAAAACTAAAAATAGAACTGAATTCTAGCCTCATTAGGTTTCTCCTATTCGCACAAATTTCTTTTAATAAAAAAAGTATCAGTTATAAGTGGTCATTTTTAGTACCAGGTTTTAAAATTGCCCTATAAAGGTTTAAGGAATCAACTGATTGTGATTGTCTAATGCCGGCCGGCAGCCGATTCCATGACCTGACAGAGTGCACTGAAAAGGATTAGGAATAGGACTTGGAATTGTGAGACGGGAAAGCGAGTGTGAGATTGGCCTTAGAGCGCAACCGGTTTTGGGAACCGGAGGCCATAAAGCCAAACCTCTCAGAAAGATAGAAGGGAGAACGAGGATTAAATAGAGTGTTAAAAAGCAACGACAGGATGTGAACATTTCGGCGAAAACGAATGGGTAACCAGTTTAGCTGTGCACGGAAGTGGGAGACATGATCGTATTTGCGCAGACCAAAAATGTATCGAATGCACAAGTTTTGGAGTCTCTCAAGTTTATCGAGCAGCTGCTCTGAGAGGTCCATGTAAGCAACGTCACCGTAGTCGAAGAGTGGGAGAAGGAGAGATTGCGCTAAAGTTATCTTGGTTTGTTGAGGAAGAAAATTCTGCAGGCGCCTGAGAGAATGAAGTGAAGCGAAGAGCTTGCGACTGACTTCCGAACCTGAGCAGACCAGGAAAGTGTCTGATCCATTGTGATACCCAAATTCCTCACTGTAGAAGAAAATAGAATTATAGTTCCGTCAAAAATCAAATTGGGCATCACAAGGTCAGACAGCTTCGAGATAAAGTGCGGGCTTCCAACAACAATAGCTTGCGATTTCTTTGAGTTAACCTTTAGTCCAAAGTTAGTGGCCCACTCCTGAATCGTGGCAAGATCAACATTCATAAGGTCAATTAGGGAAGGGAAGTCATCAAAACTCGCCCCCGCATAAATTTGCAAATCATCAGCGAATAGGTGGTAAGAAGATAGAAGAGAGGTCGTTATACCATTTATGAAAATAGAGAAAAGAAGAGGAGAGAGTACAGCTCCCTGGGGGACACCAGCAGTGAGAACATTCCAATCTGAATGCTTATCATCCCTCCTAACGCGCTGGCGTCTATCAAGGAGGTATGACTCAAACCACCTAAGGGCTGAAGAAGAAAAATATAGGTTCTTGAGGATGGCTAGAAGAATATTGAAATCTACAGTATTGAAGGCACTACTAAAATCTAACAAGACCAGAACAGTAAGATGTTTATTTTCTATGTTTAAACGAATGTCGTCGGTAACCTTGACCAAAGCCTTGACAGTGCTATGCCCGGGGCGGAAACTGGATTGGAAGGGATTAAAAAGATTATGCATGTTAAGAAAGCGAGACAGTCTATGATTAACAAAGTGCTCTATTATTTTGGAAAGGACAGGGAGAATAGAAATAGGAAGATAATCGGAAAAGATCGCGGGTTTTGACGGTCCCGCGCGCGTGCGGGTGAACAGCAGGCTGTCAATATTCTTGAAGCTACTTCACGGCGCATACCTTCAGGAAGATTTGAGATAGGCATGCCATGGCGCGACGACACACAGCGTGTTCCTGATAGCTACAGTCAGGCAATGTCACGTTTTTTAAGTCTCGAAAGACGTATGGCTAAAGATAATGCCTTTGCCAAAGCATATGAAAGTTTCATGTCTAACATGATTGGTAAAGGTTACGCGGAAGAATGTGGTTCTGTGACGTACTACGCCAATCAAACGAGTGAACAAATGAATAGTAATATTCGTCTTTATCTTCTACATTTTGGCGTGTACCATCCTCAGAAGCGCAAGATTCGCGTTGTACTTGATGTTGCGGCCAAGAATGAAGGAGGCAGCCTGAACTCTTTATTACTTTCTGGGCCCGATGTACTTCAACCGTTACTTAAGGTATTGTTTCGTTCCGGGAGGGACGTATCGCACTGACAGCCGATATCAGAGAAATGTTTCCCCAGATAAGAATCAGGGAGCAAGATAGAGATGCTCTTCGATATCTGTGGAGACCTGAAAAAATGCAGCCAATTAAAGAGATCAGGATGACTGCTGTTATCTTTGGTGCGTGCTGCAGCCCGTTTATAGTTAAATTTATAAAAAATAAAAATGCACATGAACACATGAGTACCTATCCGGAAGCTGTAGACGCCATCTTGTTTAATCATTATATGGATGACTATATAGACTCATTAGATAGCGTTAGTGAAGCCGCTCAGCTAGCAGCAGATTTGTCACTGTTCATAAAAGTGCATGCTTTGAGATGCGTGGTTGGATTTCCAATGTGCCTTCGGCGTTAAATCTCGTACCAGAGGAGTTACGGGCCCCTCAGCCGTTGGAAATTGAACTTGCAACCACCCTTAATACTACTCCTGCTCTAGGAATTGCGTGGGATCCCACCTCAGACAACTTAGGGATTCGCACCGGTCTATCTGAAACCGTTCCTTGCTCACTTACTAAAAGAAAGGTTCTTTCACATCTCATGCGCGTGTACGATCCTTTAGGCTTATTAGAGCCTATAGTCGTTACGGGCCGAATACTATTTCAACAGGCGTGGAGGTTAAACATTGATTGGGACTCCGAACTACCGCCAACAGAAGCATCAAAGTGGTCAGGCTGGTTCGAAGAACTTTTAAACGCCGCTACCGTTCTCAAAATTCCACGATGGTATTCAAAGGCTAAGAACGCGGACCCTTCCTATAAAGAACTACACATACTGGCTGATGCAAGTGAGTTAGCTTACGCTTGCGTTGCCTATTGGCGTTCGATTTACGCTGATGGCAGCATTGAACTCGCTCTCATCTCTAGCAAGGCAAGAGTTTCTCCTTTAAAACCAATTTCAATCCCGCGATTGGAACTTCAGGCAGCTTTGATTGCTTCTCGCCTCGCACTTACCATTAAGGACAGCCATCGGAAGAAACCAGTACGTACATTCTTTTGGACTGATTCGATGACTGTTCTCCAGTGGTTGCGCAGTGACGCGCGGACCTTTAAGCCTTTTGTTGCCCATCGGTTAGGCGAAATTATGGAAAATTCCTCGATCAAAGACTGGCGATGGGTACCAACTGACTTAAACGTTGCCGATGATACAACAAGAATGAACCCTGTCAAGCTCGACTTGAATCATAGATGGTTTATGGGACCATCGTTTCTTTTGAGACTGGCCGATTGAACCTACCAGTGTCGCGCCAAGTCGTGAAGAGCGAAAAAGCTTACCGAGCGAGTTGGTGGGACTTACTTCCGTTAGCTTAGCACTACCTTGCCCGCTCATCCGCCCGCCGGTCATCGCAAATTTTGCTCAATTTATTTCCTGGTCACGATTACCACGCGCAACAGCTCGACCTCATCAAGCTGTGGCTATGTTTGGCAATGTTTTGGTAAATGGCGGAGTTTTTCGATCCGCCCATACAATACAACGTCTACTATCCTAAAACCATTAGATGCCGAACTAATAAAAGCCGCTGAAAGGCACATATTGCAAAAAACTCAATTAGACAGCTTTCCTGAAGAATTCAGTTGCATCCTCAACTCCAAGCCGGTAAAATCGAGCAGTCGCCTCATCAAACTGTCCCCTACGCTAGGAGAAGATAGGTTACTACACTTAGCTGGAAGAATAAAGGCCGCAGAAGGCATTGATCCCGATTCTCGTTTCCCAATCTTACTGGACGGCCGTCATCCAGTTGTGAAGTTGTTGGTAGAGTCCTATCATAGGCAGGCTGGCCACGCAAATCATGAGCTGGTTATAAATGAAACTAGGCAAAGATTTTGGCTCCTAAAGCTTAGTGATACAGTTAGAGCCGTAGCAAACAGTTGCTTGTTCTGCAGATTCAGAAAGTCGATACCGTTCAATCCAGTTACACGCGATTTGCCACCTCAAAGACTATCCCATCATCGACGACCGTTTTCATATACTGGTATTGACTATTTCGGCCGTATCACCATCACTGTTGGTCGCCGCCATGAAAAACGGTATGTAGCGCTTCTTACTTCTTTGATGACAAGAGCTGTTCACTTGGAAATAGTACACAGTCTTTCCGTTGACTCTGCCGATATCATGACGATAAGACGTTTTATTGCCAGACGTGGCAAACCCGAAACTATGTATTCCGATAATGGAACTGCGTTTGTTGGTGCAAACCGTATTCTCAAGGAGTTCCACGCCACCGATGTGCATGAGTTTGTAGCAACAAAAGGCATCAAATGGAGCTTTATCCCAGCAGCAGCGCCAAGTTTTGGAGGATGTTGGGAGCGTCTAGTGCGAACTGTCAAGGTAGCCCTTAAAGCTACGCTCAATCAAGGAGCTCCAAAGGAGGAAAAATTAATGACACTGCTGGCAGAGGCTTAAGTCATAGTAAATTCACGCCCATTGACACACGTTTCTACAGATCCTGACGACCCAACCACATTAACGCCATTTCTTCCCAAAGCCTTAAACGACCGAGATTTAATTCTTCGAGTGGAATGGAAGAAGCCATTAAGACTGGCCGATCAATTTTGGAATCGCTGGGTGCGCGAAGTCCTTCCAACAATGCAACCGCGTACTCAAAATCAACAAAAATATGGAGACAATGTAAAGATTGGGGACGTCGTTATCATAATCGACGAGTCTCTCCCACGAGGAACATGGCCGCGAGGACGAGTTGTACAACTACACCCCGGAAAGGATGGCGTTACCAGGGTAGTCGACGTTGCTACAGCTGGGGGTACGCTACTCCGACCCCTTAAAAAACTGGTGAAGCTAGTTACCGAGATTGCCAATGACCGGCTCTGACCAGTTGAGTCAGTGTTGCAGACTCTTTGGCGTCATGTCATTATTTATTATTTTCTTTTTATATGACTTTTCTGTTTTTGTTTGATTTTTGCTTTGATGTTGTCAAGTGTGTGGTAAGTTGGATTAAATGGTAATGTTTATTTACATATTTTTAGTTAACTTAAAACTCATTGCTCATTGCATCAGCTATCGTTCGTTTCAGTCCTAGTTGTTACGGCGAATTTTTAGGCTAGAGCTGCATTTTGTGATGGATGCAAGCCGCTTTGCACAGTGTTAGTAGGGGTCAAAATAAGTGATTTTACCCGCAGCAGCAAAACTTTCATCCCTTAGGAACACAGATGGCGCCGCTTCAATTTTTCAATTTTCAAATATTGTACAAGTTTAACGGCTGCACCGATTTCAATAATTAGGGTGTCAATCGAAAGAAAATTAAATTACTATTAAAGAAAAAAAAATCATAAGGTACATTAAATCATTATTAAATTTAAAGTCTAACACATCGATCTACATGCCATAAAATAATCGTCAAGTGAGTAAAATGCTCCCTCAATTAATAATTTAGTAAGTTTAGTCAAGAATACATTGTTTGTCAAATATGTCCATACAATAGGAAGAGAATTATATATTTTGATTGCCATTTGATAACAGTTTCTATGACAGAGTTTTAATTTAAATTTCGGAGCTAATAGAGCCCTGTGGGTAGTGGTACGCTTACCCACATTACACTTTTTTGTAAAATGTTCAGTATTTATTCTAACGAACTTACAAATCTCAAGTATGTAGAGACTCGGAATTGTCAGGAGTTGGAATTTTATAAACAGTGGCTTACATGATTCTCTCCACTTCAATCCCAATATTATCCTTATACACTTTTTCTGAGTCACAAATACCCTCTGCAAGTCTGTTGAGTTGCCCCATAAAGTTATCCCATAACGGAAGTTCGAACAGATGTAACTATGGTAAACCAGCAGAGCAGTTTCTTTACAAGTAATTGACTTGAGTTTTTTCAATGCAAACATAAATCTGTTCACTTTCATACAAACTTCATCAATGTGCTTTTTGCAATTTAGTTGTTTATCTACATGAATTCCAAGAATTTTTGTGGAAGGAACATTTTCAATAAAATTATTTGTGAATTTAATTGTAAGCTCGTCGGTGCTTTCCTTGCTATTTCGAGTTATGAAATTAATTATTTTACTTTTTGATATATTCATATGTAAACCATTATTGACAAGCCAATCTCTAAGAATATCGAGTGTGTCTCGAATTTTAATAATGTACTTCATCCATAGTTTTCCCTTTAATGATTACCGTTGTATCGTCCGCAAAGAGCACACATCTCTGCTTAATAAAAGTAGGTAAATCATTAACGTAAATTAAGAAAAGCAGCGGTCCCAATATGCTTCCCTGCGGAACACCAGTACCATTAACGCGTGAAATTGAACCAAAATCCCTAACCATGCCATTGCCTGCCAAATTCTTACTAATGCGTGTTATTTGTTTGCGATCAGATAAATAGGACTATAACCAATCGAGCGCAGGTCCCCTTATCCCATATTTACTAAGTTTATCTAAGAGAATGGAATGATTGACAGAGTCGAAGGCTTTGCTTAGATCGAGAAATAGAGAAATTACTTTTTCATTATCGTCTAAAGCACTCAATACATTACTGATTAGTTCAAAAGCTGCATGTGTAGTAGACTTTTTGTTCCGGAATCCATATTGCTCTGTTCATAAGATCTTATTTTTGTTGAGAAAATTTATAACTCTTACATACATAACCTTTTCGAATATCTTTGAAATTATTGGCAGTAATGCGATCGGTCTGTAGTTTTTTCATTATTTTTCCCTTTTTTATAGAGAGGTTTAATAATGGTATACTTAAGTATTTCCGGAAAGTAACCTTGAACTAATGTTAAGTTAATACCTAATATGAGAAAGAGGTTTCGATAATACTTCAGACACTGATTTTATTGTATTTACTTTTATACCATCAATCCCCACCGAATCAGTATTTTTCAATGATAATATAATTCTATTCGTTTCTTGAGGATCCACAGGTTCAAGAAATATCGTCTTGTTAAAATTTTCAAGAGATACCGCACCTCCAAACCTATTGTTTCGACCTACAGAAACATCGATAAAATAATCATTAAATAGGGTAGCGATTTCCTCAGGGTTAGTGACAATTTTATTGTTATGAACGACACTATCGATTTCCCGGGAACATCTACCCTTTCCAATATTGGTTCTAATAATATTCCACGTAGCCCAGCCTTTGTTGCCAGCTGAGGTTACTCGAGTCACGTGGTATCTTTTTTGTGCCTCACAAAGACATTTTTTCAAGAGTTTTGAATAGGTTCGAAATTGAACCTTGTGTTCATTACATTTGTTTCTATAATACTGATGCCGTAATAATCCTTTAATTTTATAGCTTTTTCTTAAGCCGCTTATAGCCCAAGGAAGTTTCTCGTAATTTGAGAATGATCGTACTCTTGTTAATGGGAAACACAACTTATGAAATAACAGAACCATATCATAAAACCTGTGAAATGCTACAGCTGCATCAGTTGATTCTAACACATCAGTAAAACTTAAGCTAGCAAAACATCGCACTGTTAGATCAAAACAGTAGTAACTCAAAATACAACTGTATTTTAAAATCAACTTTAATACAAAACCTATGAATTTGAAAAAAAAATTAGCCAGGATTTTGAGTTGATACTTTTTTGATCTAACAGTGCGACATCGTTTAAATTTTTCTAAATTATCTTTGTTTTAATCTGTTTTATATTTAAAAGTCATTGCTTGAACCTCCGGACACACAAAGAATTCAATTGTCTGATCAGATTGTATTGTGATCGGATAGTCCGAAATTATGTGTTTTTGCCGCAACCTCTTCTACATTACTTATAATAGTTATTATCGATACATGTTTTTTGCCGCGTTGGTTGAACTATATGATATTTAAAGTTATAGTTTAAAAGCAAATCTGACATTTGGATGTTTTCTTTACTCTTACTGAGAAATTATTAAAGTCACCCGCTAACACAATTTTCTCTCTATGACGACTCTTAAAAATTTGGAAAAAAATGTGTACATCTGAGTCTGGAGTTCTATACAGACATACTATAATTAAGTTATGTGACTTTATTTTTACACCACACACTTCAAACTGTTTTTCAGCTGCTAAGTGATTTATAGAGCATAGTTCTTCAAATCTCACTGAATGACGCAATAGTATACAAGTCCCACCCCCTTTTTTACCTTGTCTCGAGAAGCATGTTGCCAACCTAAAATTTAGCATTTGAAGGCAATTTTCTTCGCCTAGTTGTATAAAAGTTTCACTAAGGCAAATTGCATCTACATTTCCGTTAAGCTCAGATATAACCAGTTCTAAATCATCGATTTTGTTAAAGATTCCAGCTATATTTTGGTGAAAAATTACAAATGTGCGTTGTCCTTTCTCGTTATTACAGGAGCTCTTAATAATTTTTTTGTAAAACTTGTTGTTATCTAACTTATAGCTGATACCTTCTAATTGATACCTTGACAAAATCAAAAGCTTAAAGATCGATGTCCAGGATACATCCAATCATGGTGCATGCTATAGGTCTACCAGAATCTCATGAAAAATTTAAAAGTAAAAAGAAATCGATTTTTATATAGCAATGTTGCCTTACGCCTGTCAATTCAAATTTCACCGCTTGTCAGGGTTTGTTATTGTTTGCTATTTTTACACAAATATAACGTTAGTTATCAGGCAAATGTCCTAAAAGCCCTTCGATCTCAAGCGAAAAATATAATTAATCATGTGGACTGTAATATTTGTGAGGAAGAAGATGTGAATCAAACACAATCTTTGATTTAGTGTCGTGTTTATAAAAGACTAGTAAATGAAGCCAAATAATATTGATATTTTAAGGTCCGTTGTACATTTGCAGGAACTTTAGTTATCACCCCATTTGGCTTTTATGACTGACACGCAAAAGTCTACTTAGCACCCGTAATAATTAAGTGCCATTTAATTCCAGGATTACCCATTGCCACCATATGGCGAATCGTGGCTGTGCGGCATGGTTTTCATGATATTTTTATGAAGAATAAACAAAAATATCTCGCACCTCCTCAGAACACAACATTGATTTAAGTTAAAATTGCATAATATTGTTGCTTAGCTTACAACACCGCGTATGTCAATGATTGAACGCGAATTAAGAGTTAATTTAATATAATAAAAAAAACAATTTTGACCTGTACGGTACTGTTAGCTAAGCGACGATACGTCATCGAATCTTTGAAATAATTTTGAACTAAATCCTAATAAACATGAGTACATATTATTTGCACACGATTGTTTCAATTTAACCTACTTATTATTTATTAGAATAGAATAGAATAGAAAACATTTATTCACAACAATAACACATAAATATAACATAAAAAATAAGAAAAAGAAACGACAGATAAGTGCAATTGTTGCGAAACGGGCCCAACTCAGCATGTGCTGGCTGTAGAGCCAACGCTAGCCTTCCGTTGGGACCTCTCGGTGAAATATAAGTTATTAGGAAATATAAGTCCGAAGTTGATTTAAAGGGTTACGTAGGTAACTAATCGTTACTACTAATATTATAAAATCTTAGTTGCACAAACGTGATATTTTAATGTTATCCTAGAAATCTTAATAATTCCCAAAGAAGTAAAGACTTCTACGCGGACTGAGTTCGCCACACCATGCTTTTAATGTACACGGAAAATCAAGTATCAAGACCTTTTAATCCTATTACCCCGGAGTTGCAAGCCCTAATTTAAATTTCCCTTTGTTTCATGAGATTCTGGTAGACCTATAATTACTGATTATATTTATTTACGAAATTGGTAAATTTTTTGTTATTTAAGGATTCCGTAGTCAAACTAGGAACCCTTATAGTTTCGCCATGACCGTCCGTCCGTCTGCAGCTTAACTCAGACACTTTTAGTTCTAGAAAACTGTTATTTGGAATGAATATACATACATATTAGCCACGCACGCAGCATTTTCCTGGAGCAGGGGGTGCGAAGAATCCCCGGGCGTTGTTATTATCAAACCGTTTAACGACCAAAGCAAAGAATACCGGACAAAAGCTAAATATACTAACTTATAACGTTCGTACATTAAGAGCAGACGAACGTGTTTTGGAATTAGAAAACGCGCTTAGCACTATCTCGTGGGATATTGTCGGTCTATCTGAAGTGCGAAGGGAAGGCGAAGACATCATTTCTTTTCAAACTCTTTTCCTTGACCTCCCCAGAGCTTCCCTGACTTTCCCTGACCCTTAGCTTCCCTGATTTTTCCCTGACTTTCCAGAAAGTGGACACCCTGGAACATAATATTCTATTCTTTACTTTTGTCATACATAACTTGGCGGTAGTGTGAAGTTTTTGAGAGTACTAACCTTTAGAAGAAAAAATCGTTTAATTATTAAAAACTTGTATTTGGTAACAGAATGCGAACTCGAGAAGTTTATTGTAAATTTATCAAGGATTATCCTAAACACTTTTCATTTATCGTGTAATATCGGGAGGACGGGGGGGGGGGGGGGGGGTAGATAAAATTTAACTTTGCTCTAAATCTTACATATACCTGATATTTAGATAAAAGTTCTCCATTAATTTTGCCAAATCTTCCATACATTTGAATCTAATTTTCTTTAACTAATGGTACACTCTGGAATCTAGAAAAGTTTATTTGATTGTATGATAATCCAGAAAACACACCGGATCTCTTCCTATCTTCCAATAAGGAGGTCTCTTTATATCTTTTAATTTTTATGTAAACGAAATTGTATTTCATTCCGAGAGGTTTCAACGCAGTAAATATTGGACCCCGGTTGTCGCCATTGAGATATTCGGTTGTAACTGCTTCCCGAAATTGCTTATAATCGTTCTTTGAAAGCGAACGGCCACCTTTTGACATTTGATACGATTGTATTTTATTCTTGACAACATGCACTTTAAAAAAAAACTCCAGTGATTCGCACGTCTTTATAGCCGGGACAAAAAGTGTGTATTCGATTCAAACTTATTGGACCCGGTGTATTTCTAAGTGGGAAACAAGTTTACTTTGATTAAATAGTAACTTTATTGCATACGTGTATCGATTCAAATTGTTCAGGAGGTTAAGCAACTCTAGAATAACGTTCCGGGGTCTCGCATAAAAATCAAAAAGAGAAACGAATACAGGGTATAAAACTAAAACATTGCTGCATTATTAAGCCAAAGGTTGGGGTTGTTTACACATAATATTGGCAAAACATAATAAAAACGAACCTTCGATAAATTTTGAGTAACTCTCCAATAGCTGCTGTTGATTGTCGACATCATCCATTGATCTATTGTAGATCTTCCACTGTGAGTAGTTCGAGCTGCTCTCTGTGCCGCCGCCTGAAAAGTACAACTTTACCAATTACCACCAAGTGGCACAGAGTTATTTATTAACATGGGTGTGTATTTATTATAACGACCGAGCGTACTTGAATTAGCATTTAATGATATTTCTCCCCGATACGGTACGGGTACGGGAAGATCTACGTTCCAAAGCAACGCAAAAATAAAAAATAACATCGCTGATAAATACAATGGCAGCAGCCGCCCAAAATATAATATACAAAATTTCATTTATTCACAATTATTTTACTTTTATCAAAACCATGTTTGGACTAGGAAAACTAAATGATAACAGCAATGATATTACATATAAACAAGAATTAGATGTGTCACTACCGAGCCCGAGTTGAAGCTTCATAAAAGACCCAATTGACCACTCCCGCTCTCAGTTCACACGAAACATGGCGACGAGACTGACGTGAGCCGAGGTTGAACAAGTTGTGCTTCGGAAACATGTGCATAAGTTACCAAATTAAAGTGAATCAAGCTCAAGAGATCACATATCACGCGTAATTTTACTAAATATTTGATTTTTACTTCGTATTTTGGTTATTTTAAAAATATTTGTAAAGTAAACACGTGCTCAGTTAAGAACAGAGATAGAAATTTAAATAAATTGCATGTATGATAAGGATGTATACATAGATTAAAAAATCTGATGCCAATAACCTCTCTCAATAACTGTAACGCCTATATGTCTGTTCTTTGGATATATTAAACTTGGCTATATTTCCTTGAGACTGATAAACGTGAAAATACGATTAGAAACAAAATCCTCGATAGTTTTATTTTTCAAAAATGACACCTTTTTCGCTTGTTTTTACTGGAATCTTCGAAACCCAACGATCTCTAGTGGGTCAGGCCGCAGATTTCGCCACAAACAGCGCGACGCAAAACGGTAACCCAAATAGTAGAAATAGTCAAGCAGCATACATGTGTGATTTTTAATCGATTTCAAAAAAAGGAGGAGGTTCTCAGTTCGCCGAAAACCTTTTTATTTTTTATGTACGTATGTTACCTGATTATTCGAAAACGGCGGGACTGATTCGAAAAAGTATTTTTGGTATGTATGTAGAACTGCTCAAAAGTTTCAGGCACACATGCGGCGATATAGGTTTTACCTGTAAGACCTTAAGAATTTGCATTCTAAAAGCACCTCTTAATGAAGAGGACTTGATGATGAAAATCAGAGATTACCACCGGAACTCCGTAGTCGTAAGTGATTCACAGCATCAATGACATTTCTTTATCAAATCAAATTAAATCGAAGTGTCAAAAAAATATATTTCGTAATCTTACTGTGATACAGTTGTATGGTGGGTCAGTATTTGCCTTTCCTGATAGTACCTATTAGGCACCAAATAGGTAATTTGAATGAATGAATGAATATAGATTTATTTGACCCCAAAAAATAAAAATTATCAACATTACAAAAAAAAAACCTAGGAGGCCGGTCATTATTTAACCTTTTTCAGTTGGAGCGTCAATCTCGTTGCTGGAATGGGTTGTTTCATCCGAACACCCTTCGTTCATTTCAAATATAAAAAAGTAGAAAAGATAAAAAGTTGGGAAATATCATACATCACAAAGAAATGCGATAGGTACTCCATACTAACGTAGTGGAATTACCTAACAGTACTAATAAGCCTCAGGATTTGCGTCATAGTTAGGTAGGTAGGAACTAAATAAAAACACGATGTCGGTATGGTCTGGTGAAATATTTAATCGCAGACTGAAATCAAACACCATAAATCAAATAAATCTTCTTAATAAACCCCAAATAAAGAAAGTCACTCTTTTACAATAATTAGTGCCTTGCAATCCATGCCAAAAGCAAAGGAAAATACCCGGAAACTGCAAATATAATGTGTGCATGCTCCTTTACAACAAAACCGGCGCAAAAGTGGCATAATGTCATTTTTGCGCCGTCGTGGCACAAGGAAAATCCAAAATTACTCGATAAATAAGATATAATTTCATATCAATTTAGCTTTGAAAGATTACACACACCTTCCCAATTAGTGCACAACAAAAATAACAGATACATATTAATTGAAAAACTACCTTGAAATCTCAAAAATGCACTCCGCGAAAAATGTGACACCTACCACTTTCAACAAAGTTGACCATCAGAATGACAAAAAAATGACCGCTACTGTCCATTTAACTATAGAGAAAGTTACTTTGGGGTCGCGACTACTCAGATTCAAATACTGCTAATGTTTAACTCCTTAAAATGGGCAGATGAGAGCGGAGCAATAAAAAAAGTGCTGTAAGGTGAAATGGAACGCAAGTATATGAAAGAGACAGAATGCTTGATATGCTGATGAGTGAATGAGAAGAAAAGAAGTGTATATGAAAGAGATGGATGCATGGTGTTATTAGGATGTTAGAATAAGAACGAAAAATAAAACAATATGGCGGTAATCCTTGTTTCAATCTTAAAGTGCAATGAAATGGCTTTGTTCGTTTTTTTTCAATGCCGTAAACCGGGGTGCCGTAAACTTTGATCAAATTTCAAGTTTAACACGAGTTTTTATAGAAACTAAAAGACAAAATAATAAAATAAAAATATGTAATAATCCTTTTTTCCTGTTATTTTGACTTGATAAATTGAGACCTTTAGTTTCCCGTAAAAATAATATAAACACTATGATCAAAGTTAAACTAAGAATGGGGTTACTTTGATATCACTAAATATTTGAATGAATATCTCAAGTAAACCCCCTGAAAAGCGCGTAGAATCTGAAGAAATATAGAATATAATTATGTTGTTCTTTTTCGATATCAACAATTAGATTTGCTTAAAATAAAACACCATTCAAATAACATGCGTTTTTGCATAACATAGGTACTTTTGAAGTTTTTTTACCTCAAAAATCAAGACAAAAAGCACACTAACCATTCATATTTTTTTCTATAAGCAATAAGACAGTAACACGCGCACTACTTTAACTTTCTTAAAGAACAACTACCTACGTTACCAATGACAAAAAAATAAATATGGAGGCGCATTCCAACTCCTCAAAAAATACATATTTGTGTGGAATGGTAGTTGCTATCAAAGTCACCCCGCAAATCAAAGTACGGTGGATAAAATTTAATGTTTTTTCTTAGGAAACACGAAACGATATTTAAAAGTCGGCTATGTAACTATTATGTCATAACGTTTAATGAAATAGACTACCAAATTGTTTAAATTTTACTGTGGCGCACAATGCGCCCCCAGCGAAGCGGATTCGCGTTTCTTATGAAAATTTAGTAATTTTTTGTAAACAAATATCGTATAACACTCCAAGTTTATGAATTTATTTAAATATCTTAAATGGCCGCGGTTCACTATTTCTTAAGAAATATAATGCTGTGGTTGAGAAATATATATACGTATTATTAGTCGAAAAAGAGTAGGGAGTTAGGTTATACTTAATATGGCAAAAACTACGGCCTGACCCGAATGATGATTTTTGATTTAATAGTTAAGTTCTTGTTACTTCTTAATCCTGGGCATTTGCGCACGATAATATAGCAACTATATATCGCGAGGATCTTATCGCTGCTTTTGAGTGGACGAGACAGTTTTGGACGCGAATTGTAGTAGCTAGCTAGCTATTGTGAATCTAACTTTACAGTACCTAATGTAGCATTACCGCTACAAATCGCGTTGGTTCGCGTTAGTTATCGCTAAATTATTCCGCCTTCTCCGTTTCTCAGCCTTTTTGGTATTATAGGCTTGTTCATTGACCGGTTAGAGATATAGACATATCTACTGCCAGTTTTGAATTTTGAATTCGTTTTTGTTAAATCCGATCCCTGTAATAATTTTGACATTCTATCTCGTACTCTTGCCTTGAGACTTTGAACAATTTTATCGAATCTTTTCTTGTTCAATGGAATCTTTTCTACATAGAAAATAAATAAGTAAGGCTTATTCAAGTGCCGCGTCCGGTAGTTATCAGCTAATACCAGCGCTGTTGAATCGATTATAGACAGATCGATGGAATGCTGTTGTCCTCTTTGTTTGTCCGGATAGCGGGTGAGTTGGCTTTTGATGCCGTTCTGCTTTTACTGGTCCCCTTCTTTAGGAAGCCATCTTCCATGTTGTCTGTTCTACTTTGTGAGTAAAGGTGTTCTTTTCAGCACCCCCGCTTACCCCATATCTCTCATCACTTCTCTACTCAACGGAAGACCTGGACGGGTTACCTAGCAATTTACCGTGTGATTCGCCAACGGTTTCGCTGGGCGATGACTCGTCGACTGCGGTAGTACCCGCAGATTTTACACGCAACGTCGGTTACATTCTGGTTGCGGCAATCGCAGCTCTACGGATGTGACAACGTACGGCGGCGAATCGGCGGCTACGGATTTTAACAGGATAGTCTTATATATCGCAAACTTTTCCGTCAAAATCCTAAAGTCGGAGTCCGCGAACTCCACCCCAACCGATGTAGGTTACCTTTGGTTACTATTTCGGACATAATTTAAACACGATACAGTTCCTCCTTTTTTACCAAGTAACACCCAAAATTATAACCTGTATTTCTTCTCACTCCGAACTTGTTACAAATTTTTGTCAGTAGTTCCTCATGAAGCGCTTCTTTCAGTTTTACCTTAATAGAATTTTATACAAGTTTAGCCGACCGTGTCCTGAGGTGGATGTCCACATTTATTATGTGCTGTACTTTAATTTACATAGCTTTAAATTGAGTGACAATCTGCAATTTTTGTTATATTTTTCGTTGCGGTTTCATAAAAATTTAAGATCTGTGTCAGCCTGTAAATCTAGTTTTTTCAATAGCAATGTAATTTGTTTTAATTTAATCTTTACTTGAAGACTAATAATATAACCTAGTTAAAAATTCGTTCGGTTTTATTTTTCTTTTACAGGTCTAAATTAACGTGCTGGTGGTTTTATCGCAACCACCCCGTGTAGTGTTCCATTCCCTTTTTTTTATGGAGCGCTACACTAGGTACTAACTGCAAAGTATTAGTTCAAATGATTATTGTATACAAGATGTCTCAAAAACATTTTGAGAAATTTTAACAGTAGATAGGGGTTGATAAATAGTCGCAAACTTAATAGCGTTACCATATTATACCATATAGGCATTGTAGCATTACCGCTACAAATCGCGTTGGTTCGCGTTAATTATCGCTAAATTATTTCGCCTTTTTCGTTTCTCAGCTTTTTTGGTATTATGGACTTGTTCATTGACCGGTTAGAGATAGATATTTCTACTGCCAGTTTTGAATTTTGAATTCGTTTTTGTTAAATCCGATCCTTGTAATAATACTGTCCTTCAATCTCGTACTCTCGCCTTGATACTTTGGAGAATTTGATCGAATCTTTTCGCATTCAATGGAATCTTTTCTGCATTAAAACTAAATAAGCCTTATTCAAGTGCCGCGTCCGGTAATGATCAGTTACGCTAACGCCTTTGTTCCAACGCCATGGAGTCGATTATAGACGGATCGATATAGTGCTGTTGTCCTCTGTGTGTCCGGATAGTGGCACCTCCGCTTACCCCATATCACACGTCTCTTCACTACCCAGCGGAAGATCTGGACGGGTGGCTTAGCAGTTCACCGTGTGATTCGCCAACGAGATCGCTGGGCGATGGCTCGTCGACTGCGGTAGTGCCCGCAGATTTTACCCGCAGCGTCAGTTGTGGCAAACGCAGCTCTACAGATGTGTCTACGTTCGGCGGCGAGTCGGCGACAACGGAATTGTACAGGATAGTCCCATATATCGCTAACTTTTAGCTTTCTAAATTCTAAGTTAGGAGTCCGCGAACTCCACCCCAACCGATGTAGGTTACCTTTGGATAATATTTCGGCCATAATTTTAAATACGTAACAGTACCTTTTTTACCGTCTAACACCTAAAAATTATACCTGTATTTCCTTTCACTCCGAACTCATCAGTTTTTATCATGAAGCGCTTCTTGAACTTTTTCTGATGGGATTTATCGTAGTTCAGTTTTACCTTAATAAAATTTTATACAAGTTTTGGCCTAACCGTGTCCAGAGGTGGACGCCTACTTTTATAAGGCGTTGTACTTTAATTTAAATAGCTTTAATTGTGTGACAATCCGCAAACCTTGTTATATTATTCGTTTCGGTTACCAAAAGTTAAGATCTGTGTCAGCCTGCTAATCTAGTTTTATAATAGCATTGTAATTTATTTTAATTTAATCTTTATTTGTTCCCTAATTATATAACCTCGTTAAAAATTCGTTCGGTTTTATTTTACTTTTACAGGTCTAAATTAACGTGCTGGTGGTTTTATCGCAACCATCCCGTGTAGTGTTCCGTACCCTATTTTTTATGGAGCGCTACAAAATGGCGCCCGAAGGTAAGTGATTTTCTTTCTATTTTTTTGTTTTGGTGATAACATTATTTTTTTTTGTGTCGTCAGTGGAAGGATTGGTCATTCTGACCAATAATTTTATCCCTTAACTACTAATCTGTTATGTTGTGTTTTAGATCTCCACACCCGTCGACCTTTTTGCGGTTGTGAGGCTTTGGTTGCGCCTTGCATCTTTTCACCGTGGACTCGATCCTATTCCATGGGAGTTTGTTTCTTGTTCTGATCTGTAATTTATATTGTTTTTTTTTTTTAAAAATTGTGTTAAACCGTCCCATTTTAAAAACTGTGTTTTATTGATTTCTAATAAAGATACTTGGTGTATTTATTCCCTTCCCTTTCTGATGTTAGCTTATAAGACGTAGGGCACTAACAAGGTAAGTCGCTTTGATTTTTCTTCTACCATACCTTTCTTTGTTTGTTTACAGGGGCTTCCAATCTTGTTAGAGTTCTAATCTTTTGATCGTTTTGTGTTTGTTGTTTTTGCCCTTCCGTGTCATTTTTAGAATGGAGTTGTCTGATCCAGCTATGGTGACGCCGCAGAGTTTGACCCCACCGGCTCCCCCTGTTAAGAATCCTGATGAGTTTTATGATTCACAGGATGCCATCGAACCCACGCCGTTGTCATGTCCGATGAATCGACGTTGTTTCAAACAGGAGTCCCTCCTGAAATTCCTACTAACTAAACAAGGATGTTGAACCCAGCCGCCTCTAAAAAAAATATGCAGGTCAACACCTTCAAGTATCTCTATAGGAGAACTATCTGCAGAAATAACTGTTGGACGTAAATCGGTACTAAAAGGGATTTCCAACTTATCTAACAAAAAAACATCTACCAAAGAAACTTGAGCACCGCTATCTAAAAGGGCCTTTATACGAGACTTTGCTAAAGTAATCTCTAAGAATAATCGACTATCTGGCGAATTAGTAACAATAACTGGTGACACATTGGGTGTGCGTGCGTCACCTTTTACGCGTTTTTTGGAGGATTACAATTCGCACAATCGCGTGTAATGACACCTGGACGCTTGCAACTAAAACATAAAGGACCAGGCACAATAGGACAAGCGCGATATTGATGACCTGACGTGTTGCACTTCAAACACAATGGGGGTGAATTTTGGGCGATATCGACATTGGTGTAGGAACAGACAGCACAAACCCTATGCTGGGGCTGGAAAGCCTCGAAATTAGCTGTAATATGTAAGAGCGCGTCAAGATCACTCAACAAATTCGTTGCAAGCCAGGGTGATAGCGAGAATGTAAGCCGTACTTCACGATGGTGAACAAATCCGCTTCGGGAACCGGAACACGTAATTTGGAATTAAGGTCGCGGGCAAAGATTATAAAATCCCTCGCAGTCTAGGTTGGTTTCTGACGCAGTTGACGCAATTCACGCTCTATTTTGAAGTCATAATCGATGACATCAAAAGTGCGAAGGAACGCACCCTTGACCTGATGATACGTTAAGCCGGGACACCTAATAGATCTACAATATTTAAGTGCACCGTCCGAAAGAAGTTCATGGAACCGACGAACAACATAGTCTAGCGGGACGTCTCGAGCCTCTTGTTCCTCTTCAACGCGTTGGAAAAACTCCCTAACGCAGGCTTCGCCATCAAACTTAATGTTCCACTTGAGGAGGGACTCCTGTTTGAAACAACGTCGATTCATCGGACATGACAACGGCGTGGGTTCGATGGCATCCTGTGAATCATAAAACTCATCAGGATTCTTAACAGGGGGAGCTGGTGGGGTCAAACGCTGCGGCGTCACCATAGCTGGATCAGACAACTCCATTCTAAAAATGACACGGAAGGGCAAAAACAACAAACACAAAACGATCAAAAGATTAGAACTCTAACAAGATTGAAAGCCCCTGTAAACGAACAAAGAAAGGTATGGTAGAAGAAAAAATCAAAGCGACTTACCTTGTTAGTGCCCTACGTCTTATAAGCTAACATCAGAAAGGGAAGGGAATAAATACACCAAGTATCTTTATTAGAAATCAATAAAACACAGTTTTTAAAATGGGACGGTTTAACACAATTTAAAAAAAAAAAAACAATATAAATTACAGATCAGAACAAGAAACAAACTCCCATGGAATAGGATCGAGTCCACGGTGAAAAGATGCAAGGCGCAACCAAAGCCTCACAACCGCAAAAAGGTCGACGGGTGTGGAGATCTAAAACACAACATAACAGATTAGTAGTTAAGGGATAAAATTATTGGTCAGAATGACCAATCCTTCCACTGACGACACAAAAAAAAATAATGTTATCACCAAAACAAAAAAATAGAAAGAAAATCACTTACCTTCGGGCGCCATTTTGTAGCGCTCCATAAAAAATAGGGTACGGAACACTACACGGGATGGTTGCGATAAAACCACCAGCACGTTAATTTAGACCTGTAAAAGTAAAATAAAACCGAACGAATTTTTAACGAGGTTATATAATTAGGGAACAAATAAAGATTAAATTAAAATAAATTACAATGCTATTATAAAACTAGATTAGCAGGCTGACACAGATCTTAACTTTTGGTAACCGAAACGAATAATATAACAAGGTTTGCGGATTGTCACACAATTAAAGCTATTTAAATTAAAGTACAACGCCTTATAAAAGTAGGCGTCCACCTCTGGACACGGTTAGGCCAAAACTTGTATAAAATTTTATTAAGGTAAAACTGAACTACGATAAATCCCATCAGAAAAAGTTCAAGAAGCGCTTCATGATAAAAACTGATGAGTTCGGAGTGAAAGGAAATACAGGTATAATTTTTAGGTGTTAGACGGTAAAAAAGGTACTGTTACGTATTTAAAATTATGGCCGAAATATTATCCAAAGGTAACCTACATCGGTTGGGGTGGAGTTCGCGGACTCCTAACTTAGAATTTAGAAAGCTAAAAGTTAGCGATATATGGGACTATCCTGTACAATTCCGTTGTCGCCGACTCGCCGCCGAACGTAGACACATCTGTAGAGCTGCGTTTGCCACAACTGACGCTGCGGGTAAAATCTGCGGGCACTACCGCAGTCGACGAGCCATCGCCCAGCGATCTCGTTGGCGAATCACACGGTGAACTGCTAAGCCACCCGTCCAGATCTTCCGCTGGGTAGTGAAGAGACGTGTGATATGGGGTAAGCGGAGGTGCCACTATCCGGACACACAGAGGACAACAGCACTATATCGATCCGTCTATAATCGACTCCATGGCGTTGGAACAAAGGCGTTAGCGTAACTGATCATTACCGGACGCGGCACTTGAATAAGGCTTATTTAGTTTTAATGCAGAAAAGATTCCATTGAATGCGAAAAGATTCGATCAAATTCTCCAAAGTATCAAGGCGAGAGTACGAGATTGAAGGACAGTATTATTACAAGGATCGGATTTAACAAAAACGAATTCAAAATTCAAAACTGGCAGTAGAAATATCTATCTCTAACCGGTCAATGAACAAGTCCATAATACCAAAAAAGCTGAGAAACGAAAAAGGCGAAATAATTTAGCGATAATTAACGCGAACCAACGCGATTTGTAGCGGTAATGCTACAATGCCTATATGGTATAATATGGTAACGCTATTAAGTTTGCGACTATTTATCAACCCCTATCTACTGTTAAAATTTCTCAAAATGTTTTTGAGACATCTTGTATACAATAATCATTTGAACTAATACTTTGCAGTTAGTACCTAGTGTAGCGCTCCATAAAAAAAAGGGAATGGAACACTACACGGGGTGGTTGCGATAAAACCACCAGCACGTTAATTTAGACCTGTAAAAGAAAAATAAAACCGAACGAATTTTTAACGAGGTTATATTATTAGTCTTCAAGTAAAGATTAAATTAAAACAAATTACATTGCTATTGAAAAAACTAGATTTGCAGGCTGACACAGATCTTACGTTGCGTGTAAAATCTGCGGGTACTACCGCAGTCGACGAGTCATCGCCCAGCGAAACCGTTGGCGAATCACACGGTAAATTGCTAGGTAACCCGTCCAGGTCTTCCGTTGAGTAGAGAAGTGATGAGAGATATGGGGTAAGCGGGGGTGCTGAAAAGAACACCTTTACTCACAAAGTAGAACAGACAACATGGAAGATGGCTTCCTAAAGAAGGGGACCAGTAAAAGCAGAACGGCATCAAAAGCCAACTCACCCGCTATCCGGACAAACAAAGAGGACAACAGCATTCCATCGATCTGTCTATAATCGATTCAACAGCGCTGGTATTAGTTGATAACTACCGGACGCGGCACTTGAATAAGCCTTACTTATTTATTTTCTATGTAGAAAAGATTCCATTGAACAAGAAAAGATTCGATAAAATTGTTCAAAGTCTCAAGGCAAGAGTACGAGATAGAATGTCAGAATTATTACAGGGATCGGATTTAACAAAAACGAATTCAAAATTCAAAACTGGCAGTAGATATGTCTATATCTCTAACCGGTCAATGAACAAGCCTATAATACCAAAAAGGCTGAGAAACGGAAAAGGCGGAATAATTTAGCGATAACTAACGCGAACCAACGCGATTTGTAGCGGTAATGCTACATTAGGTACTGTAAAGTTAGATTCACAATAGCTAGCTAGCTCTATTATTATAGCGTCAAGTTTGTAAGGCGTATAAAATTGCTAATGGCACACCACATGGTCTCAGGTTATATACTAGGTCAGTTAACGCTCCACTGGATTTGCTTTCTATCGATCTTAGTGGTCCCTTACCCCCTGCATATTATGGTTTTCTTTATATTCTAACTATGGTCGATGTTTTCACAAAGTTTGTTTGGCTAGTTCCCCTCAAAACCGTCAATGCTCTGAATGTTTCGAAAGCTCTGGAGTCGGAAGTTTTTCTTCGGTATGGTACACCCCTAAATATCCTTTGTGATAATGCAACTGGTTTCCGCAGCACGGAATTTTCGCGTTTTCTGTCTGGTTATCGAATTCCCGGTCCAATCTTTACCCCGTATTATTCACCACAGGCTAATGCGGTGGAGAAATACAACCAAAGTGTAATTACTACTCTGAGTATCCTGTTGGTCGATGACGATCGTAACTGGGCTAAGTTACTACCTAAGGTTGCGCTCTACTTAAACTCGTGTATGAATCTTGCAACTTCTTATACGCCCAACTTCCTCATGTATGGCCGTGAAGTACTATCCTCGCATGAGCGTTATAATGTTCAGACTGTGGACCCAGGTGTGGAACACAGTCGGAACCGGTCGGTCGGCCGGTCGGTCGGTTTCTACATCGTTGGAAACGCTTGAGGAGGTTTATGCCAAGGTTTCGGACGCAATGTTGAGAGAGAATATTGCCTTTGCAGAGAGCAGTCGTGTTATTGGTATACTTACATTTATTGCGAAACTATTACGCTATTCTGTGCCGTTGTGAAGTGGAAATAAGTGTCATAACTGTGCGAACTCCGGAATTACCATATTTAACAAATTGCTCGTTTACTTATCTGAGAAACAGGGAAACAGTGATAGTCCGTCTCAATTATTGCTAGCAATCGCCTCTAGTCGGATACCATCGTCTTACCGAGCGCGCTGAAGTTATATAAAAGAAAAGGACAGCACGGACGAACGTTAGCACCGGCCTACCCTACGCCATCGAAAAATAAATAAAAAATGTCCAAGTCATGCGCTGCTTGCTTAAATGAATTGAAATCGACAAATAATATCAAATGTGCAAGTTGCAAAGTTGTTTACCACGAATTATGCGCAGGTATCTCGACCAAAGATAAATTAAACAAGCCTTCTAAGGCGTCTTGGGCATGCCCGGGTTGCCACAATAAACAGCCGAAAGGTGACGACACTAACACCCCGGTAAGAAAAGATGTCGTCGTCGCCGTTAAGGAAAATGAAGATAACGTTACTATTCGCAAACGCATTACAGGAGAGCAATGCAGCCAGTGTTTGTCCCGAGAAGAAATGATTGAGATCGTGCGCAAAGAAATGAGAGACGCTATGGAATCAACCATCAAATCCTACATAAAAATCCAATTTCGCGAAACAAAGGACGTGATCTCTAGCTTGGAATCATCAATGACCTACATAAACGAACAATTTGAAGACCTAAGGAAAGATATAATGAGTGTTAAACCGGAATTGCAGTCCTTGAAAAACGAAAACGAGAACCTTAGATCTACAGTGGTGCAATTAAATAATCGGATTGGCCAACTCGAGCTACTTTCACGTTCAAGCAACATCGAAATTCAATGCGTCCCAGAAGACAGTTCTGAGAATGTATTATCAATTGTCAAGCAGCTGGGAAATGTTATTTCCCGACCAGTCGAGCCGAGTGAGATCGCCCAATGTACCCGTATTGCTAAAATGAATGCGAACAGCTCTAGACCAAGGTCAATCCTTGTCAAGTTCGCGACGCCGCGTCTACGAGACTGCTACTTGTCAGCGGCCCACAAATACAATAAGGAGCACCCCAGTGATAAGCTGAACACCATCCACCTCGGGATGGCTCTCCAGAGCAAGTTGCAGATCTACTCGTACGTCGCCGAGCACCTGTCCCACGAGACGAAAGCCCTGCACGCAGCGGCCCGGCTCCGGGCCAGGGATCTGGGTTTCAGGTTTGTGTGGGTCCGAAACGGTCGCGTGTTCCTGCGGAAATCCGACGAGTCGCAACATATTCTTGTGCGGGACATGGTGATGTTAAAAAATCTACAGTGAAAATAAATGTGCTCCGTACTTTCCAACCCGTTAGATTTAGGCCAAGAGATTATAGTTTAAAAAAAAAACACTGTAATGCATACTAATACTTACACCTTTTTGTTTAGTTGTTATGTACCTAAATCTACATCTAGGAGGCATCTGTATTCTTATAGCGTACCATGTTCCGACTTACGAACGTACGGTTCATCTGTAATAACTAATGTCACATATATTTATGTTGTACTTTCACATGACATGTTTAAGAATTTCCATGAGTTCCTTTCTAACTTTTTAAATATAACTATTAAAGGTATAATGTATATGTATACATGTAATCTATGCAAAAGTTTCCAAAATGCGTTATTTAATTGTCTTTCATATAATATAACCATTTTTGCAATTTTTAAATATCAGCTTACGTTAAGACCTGCCTATTTTAATGTACATTCGTGTATACACGGTTTCGACGCAAAGCATATAAACCCTGTGATATACAACAATGGTTCCGTAAATGTTATGTTTATGAGTGAGACAGGCTTATGTGTTGAATTTATGAATTCTATTAAGATACCATACCACTATACACCATACCATGATCTAATAACTTTATCTAATTACAATTCTAGCTGTTATGTTTATAGCAATAAGTACTATAAGATTAAACAATTTATTAATAAAGAATTTATTGGTAGTATGTGTTTATGTATTTTATTAGTTAATGGCCCCCCTGCATTTATGGTTAATATATTATTAGGTTCCCATAACATTGTATCTCCAGATTTTCCAGCCCTGGGAATATTTCACAAAAACGAAAATAAGGGTTCTCATGGAAGCCGAGATGGGACGCCCTCTGTGCCGCCGGCCTAACCACGATAGCGGATGACATCGACGCGGCCGAGCCGTGCGATAACAAACCGGTCTCGCGGCTGGAGGACTGCGCGCTAGTGCTACGAGATCTGAGTAAATCATTTATTCTTATCACTCAAAACATACGTAGTCATTACTGCAACTTGGATTATTTTAGATGTGTGCTGAGACGCGCGAATATGTCACCAGATATCGTAGTCCTAACGGAGTGCTGGCTCTTAAAATGGCCCCAATTACCGTCAATAGAAAATTATAACTGCTACGCTTCTAAGAAAAATACATTGCAAAATGACGGTGTAATTATTCTCGCTAAGGATAATTTAAATGTGCACGTATTTGAGCCGTCCATTACGGATGCGAACTGTTTAGCCGTTACTGTTAATAACGACATTACTTTTGTGGGCATTTATAGATCTCCTAGCTATCATAATTGTGGTCCGTTTCTTGATTCTCTTGAAAAAATTCTATTGATACACAAAAATAGCAATTATAATAATAATATGGTGATTACTGGGGACCTCAATATTAATATAAAGCCAGGTGTTGACTGCCCTAAAACTGAGGAATACTTGAATATCTGCTTGGAGCACGGGTTTTACCCAGGAAACACGCTTCCGACGCGTGGTGAAAACTGCTTAGACCACGTAATGGTCCGGACGACATCCAGGGCGTCTGTATTTGTCTGTAACGAAGATGTAACCGACCACCTAATGGATGTCACTGCTTTCGAACTTATACATGCTAAAAATCCGAAAATCAGAACAAAAGTTGACATCCAGTCGGTGGTGCAGGAAATAAACCAAATTGATTGGACGGACTTGTACGTTATGAATGATGTGCATTCAGCAAACAAATTTTTATGTGGGTTGCTCACTAATATTATTGAAAAACATAGGAGAACAATTAAAATGAGCAATTCTAAATCGATTATTAAGCTTTGGATAACAGTCGGTCTTCTTAAGTGTATCAGGGAGAGAAGCAGGCTGCACTTACTGGCTAGTAAAAATCCTAATGACGCAGAAGCTCAAATCCAATACAAGAAGTATAGAAACATCTGTGCAGACACACTTAAAATGGTTAAAACAAGACACCAACAACAGGAACTCTTGGCAGCGCGTCTTGACGCAAAGAAAACGTGGAAAGCAATTAAGACCAACTGCAATCTCTCAGCTCGTTCAGACCAACTCAAAGATCTACTAGGCCTAAGGCAAAACCGAATAGACTCATTGAACGAAGTTAACGATTTCTTTAGTGGTATTGGCAAAGAATTGGCTGAGGTTACTCTTGCCAAAAACGGAACAAGCGAAGAATTTCTAGCTCATTTCCACGCCAAAAATGGCATTTCACCACGGTCGTCCTTTTTCTTAGGCCCTACAGATGCGCAACAAATTACAAAGCTAATTCTACAGTTAAAGTCAGGAAGTGCTCCCGGTATCGATGGTATAACTACGGATGTACTTAAACTAGCTGTAGACACTATTAGTGAACCTCTAGCGTATCTGTTCAACTTGAGTTTGACGACCGGTGAATTTCCGGATTCTCTTAAGACGGCAGTTGTGACGCCCATCTACAAGGGTGGAAATAAGAAAGAGGTTACGAACTATAGACCAATTTCGTTACTTAGTGTTATAAGTAAACTACTTGAAAAAGTTGTGAATCGTCAACTGTTGCACTACCTGGAAAAAAATAAAATTCTTTCACCAAATCAATATGGCTTTAGACAGCGACGATCAACAGAACAAGCGGTTAAACTACTGGTGACCGAAATAGTCAAAAGCCTAGACAGAGGGGAACATTGCCTAGCCATATTTTTGGATCTAGCTAAAGCCTTCGATACGGTCTCCTTACCCATTCTATTAGGGAAACTGGAAGGTCTAGGAATTAGAGGTTTTGCTTTGAACTGGTTTAGATCCTATCTACAAGGCAGAAACCAATGTGTACGCGTTGATAGCACTTGTAGTAACCTAGCAACCACTTCTTACGGGGTTCCCCAGGGTAGTGTCCTTGGACCAACACTCTTCTTAATATACATAAATGGAATTTGCAATCAAAATTTAAAAGCCTCGACAATTATCTCCTTTGCAGACGACACTGCCATATTGATCAGGGGAGAGAGTTGGTCTCAGGTGCAGGCTCTGGCACACAATCACTTGAGGGTCATTGCAGGTTGGCTAGAGTCAAATTTGCTGACGCTTAACGTACACAAAACAAAATACATCTGTTTCTCCATCGATTCTCGAAGTGAGCCTGGTGACGACTTTTTTATTAAACTCAGCTCAGGAACCACGCCACCACAAGCAGACTCTGACAACCTCACGTCCCAAGGTGATTTTCTTCAGCGTACGCATGCTACGAAATACCTTGGTGTTCTTCTTGACAGTCACTTAACCTGGAAGCCGCAGATAGTCTCCGTGAAGAGTCGAGTACGCAAACTCATCTACGTATTTCGCACACTAAGAAAAATCGCATATCCAGAGCTATTACGTTCCGTGTACTATGCCCTATGCGAATCGATTTTAGGTTACTGCAGCTCAGCATGGGGAGGGGCCGCGAAAACACATTTGCTAGGCCTGGAGAGAGCACAAAGGTACTTGCTAAAAGTAACACTATGTAAACCCCTTAGACATAGGACGAAAACACTCTATGCGGAATCAAACCTGCTTACTGTAAGACAACTGTACCTTGCCAAAATTTTAGTCCAGTATGGCAGGAAAAATGATAAGCTGTTTGAAGCTGATACACGGAGACGGAAACGCTGGAAAATACCAAAGTGCCGCACAAAATTTGCTCAAAGGCACGAGTCATTTATAGCACCTTTTGTCATGAGGCAATTTCCCAAGTCGCTTAACAAAGTGTCAAAGCCACCTAGCAAGCGTTCTATCACAGAGTGGCTCATGCGTCACGACTACCACCAGACCGAGAAACTACTGGAAGTCCCATATTAAAAATATATTTTATTTTTCCGTACTAAACAGTTATTTATTTATATGGTATTAATAATATTACATATATATTTTAAGACACGCAAATCCATACATTCACACGTACCCGCTCACTAGAATTTGTATGTTTAAGCTGTTAGTTTTAGTTTAATATGTAAGTAATAATGTAATAATCCTCTGCAAAGTTTTTATTTTATTTTATTAAGAGTGTATCTCTAAAATTGTATTCTACTGGGTCCTGTAACACAGGGCTTCCTAGCTCAGGATCCAGGACTAAAGATAAATTGTACTAAGTTAATTGCCAATAAATATTTTTCATTTTTTTTTTTTTTTCATTTTCAATGTCTTTGGCCTTTCAACGTAACTCTGTTAGGTATAATCGCAACAGAGTTACGGTTCGCTATAACGTCGGCGATGTCGTCTGGAGACGAAATTTTGCCCGGGCCGGAAAGGACGAATTCCTCGGAGGAAAATTCGCACCTCGATTTATTAAGTGTACTGTCGTACGCATTATTTCCCCTCAGGTGTTGGAACTTAAGGATGTGAATTCTCCTCACAGTGGTAACTATCACGTTAAGGACATCCTGAAAAATTTGTTTTTGTCATTTTCGTTTACCTTTTTTTTTCTCCTTTTTCTCCCCCTTCTCTCAAATTCTCCAAATTCTAAAGGTTCCTTTGTGTTCAACGTTTTCCCCCTTTTGGTTTTTTAGTCTCGGTCTTTGATTTCGTAATTCTTTCTGTAGTAGTTTACATAGGATATTTTTTACTAATTTTTCCTGATTCCCCTCCGCGGAGGCGTCGTGCCCCTCCGCGGAGGTTCTGAGGTATCACCTGCTTTTCACCACGGAGGACCTCACGCCCCCTCCGTGGAGGTTCGGTCAAGGTGTATCTTCACCCGCTTTTCTCCACGGAGGACTTCATGCCCCCTCCGTGGAGGTTTTATGATAGATGCCGCGAGGACATTAGGCCGTCCTCGCGGTGGTCTAGAGTTTACTTGGTTCTTCTTCTTTCTTCCAACTCTCAGATTGAGAGTAAACTTCTTGCCATCCTCGTTAGTTGGATTCAGCGTATTGCTGCAAGTGGTCGGTTTACATCCGCTTTCAGATGGGTTTTGTGGTCAGACTTTTATCCCCAATTTCCTCTGCGACGACTATTTTGTTGAGGGAATTTTCCTTTCCGTGTTCACTTTTTTCGGTCTGACTATAGAATAGAATAGAATAGAATAGAATAGAAAATATATAATATATATATACATATTGTTATTCGAAGTTCGAAGTTTGTTTATCTCCTATCACTTTGTTTACGTTAGGCATTTGTTTGCCATCGTATCAATTATAGTGCAGAAACAGGTCTTGATACTTGTTCTTCTCGCGCGAATTTTCAAGACGGAATTGTTTTGTTGGGCTATGTTACTGGGTCAACGATTATATAGTTTCCGGTAACTGTTTAATCAGTGATTTTGGGTATCATAGCGGAATGGTTGGTCAGTAAACTTCGTGCACTGGTATGCCTTAGTTTAAGAGCTAGTGTCTTGGAATTTTCGGTTAGAGTACTTATCCCGATCGTGATTCTTTTTCTGTCATTTGGTGTACCCGGTATGACTATTCGTTTTGCCTTTATTTTTTGATTGATAGTTCTGATAGGCTTCTTTGTGTATATTGTGATGGTTGATTTGTATAATCCCTAGTTTTTAGTGTTAGGATAGTTTGATTCAATTTTCGTCACGGATATTTGTTAGGGTTTCTAGTTAGTATTTGAGGTAGGTTATTTCTTGTCTTTGCTTAGGTTTGTATAATGGACTGTTAAACACATTTTCTGCAGTTTTTTTTTGCTGTCTGTATTAGGGGTAAGTTAGTTATAGTGGTGCATTTTTCCTGCAGGCTGTACTATAAATAAACTAGTTTTAATGTGTTAGGCTAGATGTTTTAGGGTAGGTGACTGCAGTTAGTCAGAGTCGGTCCTAGTTTAATCAGTCTAGTATCAAGATCGTTTCGGTTCAACTATACTAGGTGAGCAACCTTTGGTGTTCAGGTGGTGGTTTTTGGCGGGTCTGTAGTTTTGTTTTTTTCATTTTAGGTTAACATTATTTAGGTCGACTTTGACAAATGCTGTTTGCGTTTAACCTTGATATTATAGGGTGTTGTGTTTGGTGTTTCGTGTTCCGATGTTTAGGATGATATGTAGGGTGTGTGTGTTGGTTGATGTTGTTTAGGTTTAGTGTATTATTTTAGGGTTGTCACTGTTGGAAATTTTAGGGTTGTCACTTCCATATTATTTTAGGGTTGTCACTCTTGGAAATTTTAGGGATGTTACTTCGATATTATTTTAGGGTTGTCAACTTTTTTTTGTTCTAGTGAGGGGATAATTGTAGCATTACCGCTACAAATCGCGTTGGTTCGCGTTAATTATCGCTAAATTATTTCGCCTTTTTCGTTTCTCAGCCTTTTTGGTATTATGGACTTGTTCATTGACCGGTTAGAGATAGATATTTCTACCGCCAGTTTTGAATTTTGAATTCGTTTTTGTTAAATCCGATCCTTGTAATAATACTGTCGTTCAATCTCGTACTCTCGCCTTGATACTTTGGAGAATTTGATCGAATCTTTTCGCATTCAATGGAATCTTTTCTGCATTAAAACTAAATAAGCCTTATTCGAGTGCCGCGTCCGGTAATGATCAGTTACGCTAACGCCTTTGTACCAACGCCATGGAGTCGATTATAGACGGATCGATATAGTGCTGTTGTCCTCTGTGTGTCCGGATAGTGGCACCTCCGCTTACCCCATATCACACGTCTCTTCACTACCCAGCGGAAGATCTGGACGGGTGGCTTAGCAGTTCACCGTGTGATTCGCCAACGAGATCGCTGGGCGATGGCTCGTCGACTGCGGTAGTGCCCGCAGATTTTACCCGCAGCGTCAGTTGCGGCAAACGCAGCTCTACAGATGTGTCTACGTTCGGCGGCGAGTCGGCGACAACGGAATTGTACAGGATAGTCCCATATATCGCTAACTTTTAGCTTTCTAAATTCTAAGTTAGGAGTCTGCGAACTCCACCCCAACCGATGTAGGTTACCTTTGGATAATATTTCGGCCATAATTTTAAATACGTAACAGTACCTTTTTTACCGTCTAAAACCTAAAAATTATACCTGTATTTCCTTTCACTCCGAACTCATCAGTTTTTATCATGAAGCGCTTCTTTAACTTTTTCTGATGGGATTTATCGTAGTTCAGTTTTACCTTAATAAAATTTTATACAAGTTTTGGCCTAACCGTGTCCTGAGGTGGACGTCTACTTTTATAAGGCGTTGTACTTTAATTTAAATAGCTTTAATTGTGTGACAATCCGCAAACCTTGTTATATTATTCGTTTCGGTTACCAAAAGTTAAGATCTAAGTCAGCCTGCTAATCTAGTTTTATAATAGCATTGTAATTTATTTTAATTTAATCTTTATTTGTTCCCTAATTATATAACCTCGTTAAAAATTCGTTCGGTTTTCTTTTACTTTTACAGGTCTAAATTAACGTGCTGGTGGTTTTATCGCAACCATCCCGTGTAAAAAGATAAAAAAAAGATAAAAGAAATAATGCACGGGCACTTTTACACGTCAAGAATCTACCAGCGCTTCCCAAGAGAAGACCACTGCCGAGAAGAAACGCCGCAAGAAACACAGCAGTCAGTCATTTTTTAAACATATTTCTTATTACAATGGTACTACTTAGTCTAGCATTATATAAAACTATAAATATTAAATTAAATATAGTATTAAATAACATGCGTAGTTCAGCAGGAATACATGCCAATTAAGAATCTTACGGGAAAGATAGAGAAAAAAAAAACACATACTTATGTGTATATAAGATGGTGCGAGACGACCACATAAAAGTTTCGATATGTTTTCCTACATCAACGGTGTCCCCTAGACAAGATAAAGATTTTGCATTTGAATAAATTATTATTGACTAAGTTTCGGATTTAGGCCATGCATTTTTGTCTGTTAGATAGTCCTCGATCCTATAATACGCTTTAGACATTAACGACCTTTTCAAGTAACTTTTAAGTGCTGGAAAGGGTAACTTTAAAACTTCGTCAGGTAATTTATTATAGAAATGAATGCATTGACCAACAAATGATTTATATACTTTACGGACGCGGAATTTTCGGATAGCGATTTTATTTTTATTTCTGGTATTTAAATTATGTATATCAGAATTTTTGGTGAAAGAATCTAAATTTCTAATAACGTAAATAATATTCTCATAAATAAATTGAGACGCTACAGTCAAGATATTAATTTCTTTAAAAAGTTCTCTTAAAGAGTCACGGGAGTTTAAGTTGTAAATAGAACGAATGGCCCTTTTTTATAACACAAATATAGTTTGTATGTCAGCTGCCTTACCCCAAACCAGAATACCGTACGACATGACACTATGGAAATAACTATAATAGACTAAGCGAGCTGTCTCAACATTGGTTAGTTGTCTAATTTTCCTAACGGCGTAAGCTGCCGAACTTAGTTTACCTGCCAGTACAGCTATATGGGGACTCCATTGCAAATATTTATCTAATGTTATGCCTAAGAAAATTGCCTTATCTACCATTTGCAAACACTCGTCATTTAGAAAAATACTAGAATGTACCGGTTTAACATTAGGCAAAGCGAACCTAACACATTTCGTTTTCTTAGCATTTAGTAGCAAATTGTTGCTAGTAAACCAATTAAGTACTTTAACTAGTGTGGTGTTAATCCTACTGTAGTCTACGGATTTTCTATCTACCTTGAAAATTAGTGAAGTATCATCAGCAAAAAGTACAATATCACAAAGTTTATCTACTGTTGGTGGCAAGTCATTTATGTAAACCAAAAATAAAAAAGGACCTAAAATAGAGCCTTGAGGCACACCTATTTTCAATGTAGCTCCAACAGATTGCGTTTTGTTTACAACAACTGTTTGAGTTCTATCACTTAGATAAGAAGACATAAGGCTTAAAGCTTTGTTGGACAATCCATAATGTTCTAATTTTAAAATAAGGGTCGTATGATCCACGCAATCAAAAGCTTTAGAAAGATCACAAAATATTCCTACTGCATCGCAAGATTTCTCCCAACTGTTATATATATGTTTAATGAGTACAGATGCCGCATCAATTGTTGATCGACCTCTGGTAAAGCCAAACTGGTTATTGTTAAGTAGTTTATTTCTGTTAAAGTGACCTAACATATCCTTTAGCATTACTTTCTCAAAGACTTTACTTAAAACTGGTAGTATGGAAATGGGACGGAAGTTCGTTATATCACTCATCTCGCCCGATTTAAAAAGAGGTATTACTTTACTATATTTCATGAGATCTGGAAAGACCCCCTCTGATATGCAATTATTGTAGATTAATGCTAGATGGGGTGCAATTACATCTATGATATGAAAGAGTACCTTAACTGATGTGCCCCACAAATCTTCAGTCTTTTTTAAACTAAGTGATTTAAATATCTTGACTATTGAATCTGAATTTACAGGGCTGAAATCAAAGTTTATATTACATTTACTGACATTAGTGCTAAGTAATGATTGAGCTTCAACCGCGGATGATTTAAGACATTTCGTAGTATTAATGGCTATGTTAGAAAAATAATCTTCGAATGCTAAGGCAACGTCTTTATTTGACGTGATTTGTTGGTCACCTGTGTTCAGAGTGACTTGATTATCACGAGTTTTTGATTTTCCCGTTTCTCTATTTATAATATTCCATACAGTTTTTACCTTGTTGTCAGATGATTTAAGTTTGAGACTAAGAAAATTTGCCTTGGCAGTTAAACAAACTTGTTTAAAGGTCCTTGAATAATTCCTAACATAATTTAGAAAGTCAGCATTCTTATTTTCCTCCCTCTCTCTATATAGGTCATAAAGCCTATTTCTACTTTTATGAATGCCTGTAGTAGCCCATTCACTAAATTTTGTTTTCGACCTAGAAATAGTTTTCATTTTAAAATTGTTGTTAAATTGATGTAGAATTACGCCGAAGAAGTCTTTATAAATACTATTACACTCATTCTGTAAAAACGGTAACACTGTAAGATTACTCTGAACTTTATTTTTGAATAATTCCAAACGATTACTAGTTATAGGTCGGTATGTTATTGTATCAGGTTTTTGATAAAAATCATAGATGAAAGATGCCTTCTGACCACTATGGTCAGAATTAAAACAATTAAATATTTCTTTATCCAAACATTCGCAACTACAAAAAATATTATCTAAGCAGGTTGCACTACTAACACCTATCCGTGTGGGTTCTAAGAACAGATTACCTAAATTAAAAGATTTAAATAAACTAAGTAACCTAGTGGTATTATTTGAAGTTTCGAGTAAGTTAATATTAAAATCTCCACAAACTATAACATGCTTCTGGGTATTACATGCTAATTTTAACACATGTTCCATAGTAGATTCAAATGTGCAAAAGTCAGCCAACGGTGGTCTGTAAACACATATTATTATATAACTTTCTAGTTCTGCGCAAGAAATTTCTACAATCCTTTCTATCGATAGCTTTACAATATCCTTTCTTTCTTTGGATTTAAGAGTACTTTTTACAATTATAAAAGAGCCACCATGAATGGCACTTTTTCTGGCAAAATAACTAACTAATTTAAAATTTAAAAAATCAAAAATTAATTGCTCTTGTCTAAGCCAATGTTCAGTAATGCACATAATTTGTACATTTTCATTATCTAAGAACAACCCTATTTCTAGTTCTTTGCTGGAAAAACCTTGAATATTTTGGTGAATTAAATTTATATTCAAGGGTGTTTCCGCTGTCCTATAATTTAGTTTAAATCATGAGGCAAGGCATTATTGCCAATAATGGCTTGTTGGGGCTGGGTACTACTGTATGTATTTGGTTCTATATTAAAAGCTAATAGGTCAACCAAGGTCAAAATATATTTCCTGGGCAAATGAATTTTTCCTGATGTTAGATCAAGTCGCTTTATAAATTTGTTTAAATCAAAGAAATGATATTTATTATTACAGCTTATAGCATTATATATTAAAGAATTAAAGTGTGCTATTCTATTATTATGACTAAATGGCATGCTTTGTGAGTATGGTAGCGCACATAGTATAATTTTACCTATGCCCCTACCTTCAATAGTATTTAGTGTTGATATTAATTTATCTACGCCAGACTTGTCCACACTAAGACTATTTCCTACCAAAATTACTAAAGTGGTGGTCCTGTCAAAACTTCCTTTTAAAAGTAAATCACTTAATTGCATAAGAGTTGCATTATGGTAACAGTAATTAGTAACATTTTGTTTTAATTTGTTATTTAACAATAAACCTAGTCCAGATCCAAGCTGGTCGGAATAAACAATAGTTTTATACCTACTTATAATTTGTCTAGGGGACTCCTTAGAAGTATCAAAAGCCATATCTGGCTGAATCATAGCAGTTGGTGATGTTCCGTACCCTATTTTTTATGGAGCGCTACAGCATATAAAAACCAAATCTATCTTCGTATGACGCATACCTACTTGATATGACTAGGAGTTAAATAACAGCATAGACAGCTGTCTAAGCACTAAAATATATACTCTAATTTATTGTTTGATTTTATAAGTTTTACTATATCTTATCAATACGGGCAGCGCAGCGCCCCGCTGAATAGCTTCAGCACCCCCTATATTTTTCTGTGGGCCATACCGCCCCCCGGATACTTTCAGCGCCCGGCGGTAGTAGTACAGCGGGGGCGGTAGGGACCACTTTGGCATCCTGTGATCTGATGCAACATCAATTTGGCAGGCGGGGCCCGCCGTCGTGTAGTGAAGCACTATACATATAAACAAACGTCGTTTTCGCGGGAGCAAAAACAATTTGACAGTAGTGAAAGATTACAACAAATTTTCACGAGATGACACTCACCTATAGCTACATAGAAAAATAGTATCCGCAACTCTGGAATATTTTTTTATCTACACTCATATCATAAGTCCTCTATTATGCGTTCAAAACCCGTAGGCAATGACCAGCATTACCTTTGGTAGTAGGTGATAGCGATGACAGCTGTTAATTTTCGAGGATGTTCCAAATTTGGATCTCATTACCTTACAATATTCGATAACGTAATTTCAAAATAACGTTACAGCTGTCATCGCTGTCACCTACTACCACAGATAAGGTAATGCTGGTCATTTGCCTTTCGGCTTCTGAACCCATCTTAGAGTGCTGTATCGAGATGTGGAAGTCCACAAAAGGATAAAATCACAAGAAATAATCAATTACAGGTTTAAAAGCAAGTTCTCCATGGAGATTCTAAAACTCAAAAGAGAAAAGACTTGCGCAGTGACTAGGATCCTAACTGGCCACTGCAAATTGAACAGACATCTGTTTCTAATGGGTATTAAACAAGAAGCGACATGCAGATTGCAGGTTCTGTCAGGAAACATTTATAACATAAGTATAGACTAGCTGTTCCCGTGCCCACTTCATCAAACAATAAACATTTTTTTGTGTTAAAATGACTATGACACTCACAAATAACGTGGCTTTCTATTGGTAAAAGAATTTTCAAAATCGGTTCAGTAGATCCAGAGTCACAAACTTAACCTCTTTATAATATTAAAAGTATTAGTATAGAAGTATATATAGCATTGATGAACAAAAGACTTATTCAAAATCATTACCCTTTCTTTGCTGCTTCGCCGTAGTCGAGTAAAAATAGCGTTAGCATGTTTCTATACCAAACAATGTCATTTAGCATGACAGTAATAACTTTAACACACTTACTACATTCTCAAAATGTAAATAAAATAAGTGTCAGTCAATAAATTCATTTTTGGTACAGGCTTTTGCTGCCGACTGTACTTTTTTCTGCGCAGACTCTACTCGTCAAGACGATTCTAACGAGCCCGAACACGGTGGTTTATCATTAGTAATTTAGGAGTTCCTATGGCCACCCTACGTCTCCATTATCAGACCAGCTCGATGTTGCTACATAATTGTATTGTCATTAAAACTTAAGGTGTATGCAAATTTTCAGCTTCATCGGAAACCGGGAAGTGGGTCAAATTTAACTTGCAAGATTTCATTACAGACCCCGGGACAGGAGAAACGATTTGAATGAAAAAGTGCACCACCAAAGGAGCGTATCGTCATGGCACTTACGTCCTTTTGTTGAGAAGCGCAGTATTTCGGTAAAAAAATCTAAGTTTTATATTATTATTATTATTAGTTTTATATATTACTAGATGAACAGATTATGAGCCGGTGCTAACACTGCTAACTGACCCCAAACATGCACCCATTGATATAATAATATGGCTCTTAGAAAATGCTGATATGCTTTAGTCGGTGGGATGTGTTCTATCTGCCGGTCTTTCTTCGTAAACAGATATTATAATTTATAATATATAAGATAAAGTGCATTATTTTTATCGCAGAAATAGACTTCCCATTCTTAATTTATCCGAAAATGATATATTGGACGCCATAACAAGTATAGTTTTAGGGAAATATGGTTTCAATTAAAGCGCGGCAGCGTCAAACTTCCAACCCCCCCTCCCCCCACTAAATGCGCGGTAGCTCTCTATGGCTCCCGGTCTGAATTCACTCGAGACCACCTAAGGATCAACTGTGCCAAGTTTCAGCGCATAGTCAAAAAGTGCAAGGTTGCCATACAACGGATGCTCTATTAAACCAGCTATTTTGACCTCACGTTTTTTGTCATACATTTCTCTCCATTAAGTTGAGATCGGAGAATAGCAATCAGGTTGCTTTTATTGTGGCTGTTTGAAAAAATGTTCCTGCTTAACATCGATGGTCGATCGTTTTTTCTAAATTGAGATTTATGTCGGCAGACTGCTTAAGTTGCTGTCTTTGTGCTGTTTACAGAGTTGGTGTATTCATCGAATACACATTCTCCCTGGGTAGTTTTTAGTCTTTTCTACTTTTTTTTTGTTAGTATGTGCATTGTTTTGTTCGAAAAATAGATTCCGCGTCTTTAATCTATCCGAAAATGATATATTGCATGCCCTAATATGTATTTTTTTAGAGAAATGTTGCTTCAATTAAAGCGCGGCAGCGTCGAACTTCCTCCCCTCCCCCCCACTAAATGGCTCTCGATGGCTCCCGGTCTGAATCTACTCAATACCAGCTAAGGGTCAACTGCGCCAAGTTTCAGCGCATAGTCCCAAGCGCAAGGTGTCGTGCAGTAATACCCTAGCTAAAAACACTTTTTTGGAAATCGTTCGTTTTTCGGAGCTCATATCTATACTCGAAACTGTAATTAAAGACCAACGTGGGTTGCCACTAATTAAACAAATATTTGCCGTAGTATATTTCCACTTTTTAAAAGACCGCACTAAGAATATTTATTTGTAGGTAGTTTTAAACATTTCATTTAAATAAACAAGTTAATTCAAGTTACTTACACAAATACAAGATGGCCCATTAAATATTTAACCATAGAAGATTTTTGGTAGCAAAACTGTTATTGCACTTGTTCAATGTTTGTCTTGTTATTAAGTTATTGTTGTCTAAAACGCGCCCTAACCTGCATAATCTAGAACGCAGCTATACGAGGGTTGATCCGTACGCACCACCCCTGACCTCTTTGCTGTTACTTGGTTATTAAAACCTTTTTGCTGTAGGTTCATAGACATTTAGAGGTTATTATAAAAAAATTAAAAAAATAAAATGTCAAACTATTATCGAGCTACAGCTTACTGAAATTGTTGAATTGCGATTTTTTATGAAAATGGATCCTGTTGAGCAGAGGGCGGTAATAAAATATCTACAAAAAAAGGGTATGACACCAACTCAAATCCATTGAGATATTGTGGCAACTGTAGGGGAGTGTGCAGTATCCTATGACATAGTCAAAAGTTTTTGTCGAGAGTTTAAGTGCGGAAGATCAAGTTGTGAAAACCAACATGGCGGTGGACCACCTGTAACGGTCACTACAGACGAAAACATTAAAAAAGTTCACGATATTGTGTTACATGACCGGCGAATACGTATCAGGCAAATTGTTGAAGAGACTGGCTTGTCATATCATGTAGTGCAACAGATACTTACTAAAGAATTGGGCATGAATAAGATCAGTGCAAGATGGGTGCCACGAATGTTAACCATTGATCAGAAAAGGCATAGAGTATTGATTTGCGAGCGTCTGTTGGACATGTATCAATCAAATAAAGATAATTTTCTCCATAGATACATAACCATGGACGAGTCTTGGGTACATCACTATGATCCCGAAACTAAAGTTCAAAGTAAACAGTGGAAACACAGTGGTTCTCCGCCACCACGTAAATTTAAAGTGGCATCGTCTGCTGGAAAGGTTATGTTGTCTGTATTCTGGGATGCTCAAGGGATAATCCTGACTGACTATTTAAAAAAGGGAGAGACTATTACAGGGGCCTATTATGCAAACCTTATTCTAAAATTGCGAGAGGCTATTAAAGAGAAACGCCGGGGTAAGTTAACAAGTGGCGTACTCTACCACCAAGACAATGCTCCCAGCCATACCTCCTGTGTTGTTAAGGCTGCCATACACCAAGCAGGCTTTGAATTGGTTGAGCACCCACCGTATTCGCCGGACTTGGCCCCCAGCGACTACAGGCTATTCCCAAAATTAAAGGAATTTTTAAGAGGAAAAAAATTTTTGGACAATCAAGAGGTGATATCTGTTGTGGAGGAGTGGTTTTCAGAGGTCGGACAAATTTTTTTTCAGGAGGCTATTGAAATGCTGGAGCACAGATGGAATAAGTGTATTAGTGTACAGGGAGACTACGTAGAAAAATAAAATATAAATCTTGAATGTAGTTTCATTGTAAGTTGGTTAGGGGTGGAGCATAGGGATCAACCCTCGTAAGAACGTTCTTGCTTAAAAATGTCAAATGTACGTCAAGCTCAGTCATAATGAAAAAATGGAGAAACTCGTTGTCCGTCTGAAGAAGATATTTAAAAAGTCGGTGCAACTCGTGGCTGCTCTCCGAGAAGACTCACAGAAAAGAAAGGATTGACCCGCCGCGCGGTGAGGTGCTGAACTAAGCTGGCAGTTGGATGATGGTGAGTTTTGGGCATAATTCTTAATAGCAAGGCAGCCATTTCGAGCTAATAAATACAGTCCACATATCCTCGGGATCATCGTTTGTCCCACATTTTTTGGTCCTTCAGGTATTAATAACATTTGGTACGATAAATAAACAATAGTTGTAAACAACGTTAGATGCAATTTAAATATTACATACGATTAGCTATTCGACAAAATAACAGGCCAAAAGTGTGTAGCTCACTTTATAATGACAATCATAGGGCATTTTACCAGCCATGACACCATGGGGTCCATGGGTAACTGTCAAGTTTAAATCAAGCATAAGTCTAAGGCATCCGAATTTAGCTTGTCATTTTGTTTTAGCTGATAAAAAAAATCGCCATTGAACACACACACCCGCCCTTTAATTACTTAACACACTATATGAGAAAATATTTGTTTTGGGATATTTTAATGTTTTGAATATCGGGTAGAAAAAACATTGAATGCATATTCCCTATTGTTAAATATAACTTTTGATATTGAAAATGTTAGAATTATCTACAAATATTTACAACAATTTGATTATCAATGCAAAAAGGTTGGCTAACTCTGAAATGTTCCATTGACACTGACATAAGCGACTTTGACACTTGTGACAGTGACGTATTTATCGTAGTTTTTTTGGTCTTAAATTACAGTTTCGAGTATAGACAGCGATTGAAAATATGTGAAAAATGTATAGAATCAAAGTTGTAGAGAATTTTATTAGCTTTAATAATGCCATACAACAACATTTCCTATGACGCATCTTTTTCAAGATGTAAAAAAAAAAACAAAAAAACGGGACCGTTTTAATTCTACTTCTGTTAAATGTATGGAGTGCTCTCCTAGAAATATTTATTTTTGTTATTTAATTACCAAACTAAGTAGCGGCCTCCACAAGACACCTATACCTACTCTTCATCAATGTACCTCTTATAGTTTTCGAATAAAATGCCTGTGACATACGGACATGACGAAACTATAACTATAACTATAGCCAATTTGGCTACGGAACCCTAGAAAAAGTTAATGAATCATTAAGTAGGCCGCACGGGCGCTTTTAGGTACACGTTAAAAATCTACAATAGCGGATTTAGGCTATACCATTACCATTAACCATTAGTACCATTACACACTTAAAATAATACATGCCTTTATTTTGGTGCTGTGAAATGGCATTAGTGCTCCTAAGGTCGTAGATGATGCCCTTCTGGCCGGGGCCCACGATGGCGTTGAGGATGGTCTCGTCGGGCCGACTACGCCGGTGCTTCGGCCCGTAGAGGGGCTGCCCGGCGCGCATCAACGCCGCCTGCAAATGATCAGCATTTGGGAATATTGCACAGCAAATACAAATGATAAAAGAGAAAAAGCAAAAGTACAAATATTAAAATTAAAATACACAGAACAACAAATTGAAACTGGGAATTATGGTCTTACTGCCGCACTCAGAGAAGTCTATTAAATTTAATGCTTGATTAAAGTTGCTGCTGCTGTTCTTTGCTATAGCAATAGAATAAGATAACACGTCACTAAACAAGCATTAAATTTAATTGACGTCTCTGATTGCGGCAGTTAGCGGCGTCTGCAAAATGCCGATAGGTCCATGCAGCCCTGTTTTTCAGCTAAAGCCCGAGATTAGCATAAATATAAAAGAAAGAAAATAAGTAAGCTTTCATTTAACCGATGCGGTTAGCGTAGTTCAGAGGTTCTCAAACTAATTTCGTTTACCGCCCATTTACTAGCGTCCCCAATTTTTTAACTTTACCACATCTTAGATTAAAATCACAATCGCAATAAATATTTTAATTTAATCATAGCGTGCCATATCAGTCTCATCCTTGTGGGCTCTTTACCACCACCCTGTACTCCCATGTAGGCGCCAGCGCACAGTACATCTACCCCTATCTTTCTTTTAACCCGAAGTACCGCTTGAAATTCAAATAGACAAAATCTAATGGAATCATTGTAAATATGTTTTAAAATATATTTAATATTTAATATAATATAATTAGAAAGGTTTTTTTATATCTAAGTTAAAATAAATAATAATAATATCTATAATAAAACAAAAACAATATAAATACAGTAAACTTATAAGTATTCATAAAAAATAGGTAATAAATAAAAAAAATAGTCTATATAATATAAAAATAAAAAGAGCACACAATTAAGATTTTACTCCTTGTCACTGTCAGAATCCGATAATTCCATGTCTTCGAATGCGGGATTAGTTGGTTTAGGGCATTTTAAATAATTTAAAACTTCATCCAACAACTTTTCCCGCATTTTTGTGTACTTTTTCGAAGAGATAATATTTTAGAATCTGATGTCAAAAGAAGCCACGCATAAAAACAATCAGCGTAATTGATGCAGAGACGCCCATCATGAACAAAAAATCTCCATGTATGTTCCGAACCGAAAATTGATACTTAAAATTCATAATTAGAATCTGTAAGGTTAAACCTATCACATAAAAAAGTTTTATTGAGTTTGGAACTATAGATATTTTTTAACTCTTTTAATTCCAAACATGAAAAAAAATTGATTAACAAAACGACAAAGTATAAAGTCGTAATTATGTGAAAACGAAAGTGGATTACTTCAAAGAAAAAAAAATGTTTAAATAGTAAATAACTTGGGTAGAAAGTTTCATAGTTTCCATAAACAAAAATTAACAATATACCGAATTATAGATGTTTGAACCGCAATGGCAAAAATGCAAATGAAATGCCCTGTTAACTAATTGAGACATTTTATATTTTTGAGCTAGGTGATTAAGTACACATCACTATCACTACATAGTACAAAACAAAGCCGCTTCCCGCTGTCTGTCCCTATGTATGCTTACATCTTTAAAACTGCGCAACGGATTTTGATACGGTATTCACTGTAATTTAGAGAATTTATTCCGGATGGTTTATATGTATATTTCATTTTAATTAAGTTTTAATATAATTGAGATAACTCAATGTTTTCTTAGCAAGTCGTCCAAAAATCGATTTTCGGGCGCTTACATAGCTTACGCTGGCTAAACTTTAAGAGATATATCAAAATAATGTACTGAAGAATTGTAGTTCTTCAAAAACCTTAAGAAAAGTCCACGATGGCATATGTCTATCTCCTAAGGTTGACTCAGAGTAACCATTTTATCTTTAAATATTTATTAATAGATATTAGGTTATTCGCGAAGCTATTTTCTCCAATTCAGTATTTATTCTTATCCAGATAAATACGTTAGTTACCCTGGGCATTTAATGTAGATTAAAATTGTCCTTTCATTTAAATAAATACTTCAGAAAATATGGCAGTTTCAAAATAACGCGCAACTTAAATCTGTATTATGAAAACGCTTGGCTGGGCCTCCGCGCTTCGCCCTTTAGTACCTAAAGCCTACAGCATAATATAGTAACAAAAAAAATTTAATTGTCAGACGTGCACCGCACGGTGATTCCGCTCCCATACAAAGGCGGTCATAAATACCTCAACTCCGAAATAAGTTATTTCTTTGATTTTAAATTATTAATTACTGTTCTAGGAATATTAAATTTACAATAAATTATATTTTTATATATGTATAACACAAATACATGAATATTTTTGGAAATTAAAATGTGTCATGATGATGATGAGTGTTGTAAAACATTATATTCATACTGCGATTTTAATGGAAAAACCGGACAAGTGCTAGTACGACTCGCCCACTGAGGGTTCCGCACATGACACGGTTAACTCAATTCAAAATTTGAACCGCCGTTCCTTGCATACAGACCGTGTTTTTTTATGATTCTATTAAAAATGTATAGTTTTCAGATTTTTTCCTATACTTGTAGTACAAGACGGTATAACTTGCCAAATTTCATAGATCTATACGTCAACGGAAAATACCCTATACATTTTGATTTCCTTGAGAGTGTCGAAATAGATGTTTTTTGCGGCAAAAACGGCCGTATTTTTTTTTACGTTAGTTTATAAGTTAGATTTTTTCACAACTTCAAGGGACTGTAGACCTGAGTATATGAGTATGGTTTTAATTTCAACTCGATACCTCCACGCGTTGCCGAGATAAAGGGTCTTGACAGACAGACAGACAGACGGACAACGAAGTGATCCTATAAGGGTTCCGATTTTTCCGGTTACGAGTGAATAAACGAAAATACCATCCACAATCCTCCTTTTTAACTAGGGCTTTATGTCAACATGTTCTATTACACCTAACCAATCTGAATGTTTTTCTAATAATTTAGACTTTGAACGATGTACTTTTGCCCAGTAAGTGAAATTCGTTTACACAAATTCCTTATTCTATCACTTAATGTCTCTCATTCAATATTTTCGATGTTATCCGAAAGTTGTGCAGTTTCAATCAAAGTATCAAGAACATGATGAAATTTTTCAGTTTCATTTCCCTCTTTAGAATTTCAAATATCGAAAATGATACGTCTCGAAAAGGAAAACTTGAAAAAATTGTCTGAAACAAAGATATAGAAATGTTACAAAAAATCATTTTTTTTGTCTATTTGGACATGTATATATTGGCACCTCCACAACCTAAAAAGTTGCAACAAGACGCAGATGAAAGTCATATAACTAATTTCATATATCTCTCTTTTTAAAATGATATATGTCTAAGGGTAGGCATAGGTCAGCGAAAAATTATAGCTCTATGTGAAGCTTCAGGAAAAATCAAGCGAAACAATAGACCTCTAGTAAAAAAATCATATAAAATACAAATAAAAATATTGTTACGTAAATATTTATTAATAACTAAAGTACATACCTTGAACTTGCACCACCATATTATTGCCTTGAGTAAAGACGCGATTAATAACAATAACACAAAGTAACAAAGTGACTAAGTTGGGGCGACACAAACGTAATGCTACTTAGGGTGGAGATGCGGTCACTTTCATTGCACAAAAGTAAATGATAATTTCATTTAATGACTTTGCTATTTATAGTTTTTAGTAGGTTGGGTATTAGTGACTCGTTTTAGTAAACAATCACACCGGGATACGCTCATAACTTTTTTGGATTTATGGCCTACGGGGGAATCACCGTGCTCCGGAACTCTCATCGTAGTTGCGTTTCTACACGATATAAAAAGGTCAAATACGGCTTTTTCTGAACCAAATATTTCCTTTGGCAGAGATTTTAAGAAGTGGAGCCACGCAGATTTTTCATGCAAGTGGGGGTGGAGGATTTTCTGCCCCGGCTATGTCTTTAGGTTAATAACTGTTTAAGTTTAGGAACTAATACAAGTTTGGTATCATTTTTAACTGAATCAAAGATGTACAATTCAATTCTGGAATAAAAATTCCATCAATCTATGCTAGTAACACAAAAAATTCAAAAAGTAGTTAATTCATTTGATATTATTAAGCTAAATTTCCTTTGATATTATGGCACGAATTGGCCTAAAACGGAATGCATAACCATTCCTTATATTTTTTTACATCTTTATCATGTTTGCGAACCCATCCCTATCATTTTAGGATCTCAAAATAACATTTTAATTTGGTTTTTTCCATTTAATTTTTTAGCACCGTCAACAGTTTTTTCGAACTACCCATACGAAACATTTTAATTTGACATTAAATACTTCTTTTAGTAAACGAATAATAGAGCACTCTAAAGAATCTCTTTTTTTTTCAACATAAGTAATTGTTTATAAGTTATAGAATGTTTCTTTGTAAAATAAGGAATTGAACAAAAAACAAGTTTTCTTTTATTTTATGTATTTTTACTTGGGAACGGTGTCAATATGATACCATAAACGAATTCGACATCCCCAATTTATACGAAAACGATACCAAACTTGGCCTAGTAGCTTAACCGATGTAGATATAAAGATAAAGTTGAAACTCCCCCCCCCCCCCCCCCTCAAACATTTACATCAAAAATCTTGGTGGCTCCACTTCTGAAATCCATCCTTGGGTCCTATGGACCAACCCTGCCAAAGGAAATGTTCGGTTCACGAAACGCCGTACTTCACCTGCTACAACTGCTACTATCTTACTTAGGTACTTATATTGATGGCTTTTCAAATTATTAAATTAGGGAAATGGGTAGGTAGATAGATCTAGTTTAGGTTTTGATTAAAAGTAATTTTTATGTTGTTTGTCATATTTTAAAATACAAAGTATATATGGGTAAATAAATTAATAAATTAATAAATTAATACATTAATAGTTGTAAATAAAATAAGTTTTTTCCCTAAGTGTTTTTTTAAGGTTATCAACGAGAGGTAGTGTTTATTATTTAATTTTGTGGATTTAAGGGATCAAACTCATTTTTTCTTATTTTAAGATTGTGTTGTAAATATTCAGAATATGTAAGTACCTAAATATTTCCTTCCTATTTGCTTATCATATCAATGAGAAAGTGTGTTGATTAGTTATAATAGGTATTAATTTTTTCTTATTTTAAGGTTGTTTGTGTTGTAAATATTTAGAATAAAGGTACTTACGTATTTCCTGTTGTAAATTTAAAAATAAATGTTTTTTTTATGCTCTTAGCATATCCTTAGCCTGGCTGGTGTTATTTTAGTATTTGTCCCCTCAATGAAGCAGGTAGTTTTTGGATTTGGGTTAATAGGTGTAAGTATTGTTTGTTTTTTTAACCCTAAAATTGGCAAAAATAAAAAAAGTCGTGAATTCAAACCCTATTTGATTTGAAATCAGCATAAAAATATAGTAACAAAAAAATATAAAAAAGTGAACATTATAGTATGTGCATTATTATATACACTGCCAATTTAAGGGTTAAGGAGAAAACTCAAAATCGTTCTAATATAGATTGTAGAATTAAGGATAATAATAGAAACAATTTACGTCTTAACGATGAAATGAAAGAAGAAAGGGAAATCAGGCTGTGTAATAGAAGAGTTCGTTTCTCTTCTATTACACATTTCTTTGCGAAGAAATAGGGAATCGTCTATTGAACGTGACGTTCGTCTTAGAGTTGATAGGGATAGAAATAGATCTCAGCGAGCCAGGGAATCTTCTACTGAACATGAATGTAGGTCTGATTTACGAGTACTTCTGATTTATATACATACATACCTACATAAGATCACGCCTGTTTCCCAGAGGGGTAGGCAGATACCACTTCTGATTTATGGTCAAATAAAGTGAATTCTGCATTCCTCTGCAACCCTCTAAGCAAATGCACCTATCTAAAAATTATTTCACCATTTGAAAAGTATATAATTCCAGATAAATTTGGGTTGTTTCTACTTATATTAACCGAAGCTAAGCGAGGGCGGGTCGGTAGCTAATTATATTTCAGAAAAATACCGACCTGTTAATGACCCCTAATTAGTCCCAATTATGATTCCATTAACCCCTAATTGATTTGTTTACCTTGCCTATTCTTAATTTCGCGCGGTAATTCGGGTTAAATTATGCACTGTGCAGCGCCCACATGTCCAACAGCCAAGTTATCGCCCACTTTGGGAAATACTAGTTTGTTTGAGGTGACCCTGCCTATGGAACTAGCGATCCCCGGTTTAAATCCCGGTAAGGGCAGATATTAGTGCGTATCCTCAGCAGATCGCACCAATATTTATTTGCCCGCTCTGTAGCTATTATACAGTATAGCTCAGTCAACAGGTATTTTTGCCCTACAGAAGGTGGTGTAGAAAATGTTTCAATTTGTATCGCTTAAGTATAGGCTAGTCATAAAAAATGTGAGTTTTCGACCTCGAGGGGTCGCAGCGTTAGCTGCCATCTTGAAATGAAGGGGCCAAAATTGGTTCTTTTTTAAATTATGCTTCAACAGTTGATTTTATGACAAAAATGTCTACGAGAAGTATAAAGACAATAAAATTTCAATTACTTTTGTATTTGTATATATTCTGTACGTCTTATCATCTATAAATATTGTTGAGTTTTTTTTTAAACTAAATGTTTTAGACTAATTTTGTTTTGAGGTTCCCGGTAGGTTACCGTCGATAACTTCATTATCCGCGCTGGCATTTTCCGTCCTTGCATTGTGAAATTTCGGTATTATCCTCGGACCCTATCTCAATTTCTAATGCATATTCGCATGCCTGGCCACTACAGAACAGAATCCACACACAACAGAACATTTCAATCCAGCTTTTCTGCAGCTACATGCTCTACTGCATCCTTTTCTACAGTTGCGAGATATGATTTTAAAAGTGCCTCGGGTGCTGCTTTCTCTGTTGTTGTTACAGGAATAAGTCCATTATTGATGTCATATCTCCAGCCCCATTCTCACAACGGAACGGCAACATCCCACTACCCCATTAGCGATATCCGATATTAGCAAGGCAAATTGAAGTTGTATATTTTTGCAAATTTTATTTATTTTCCCGCTTGTAACTTTTTATCTATACGACATACAGAATAAATACAAATGCAAAAAATAATTGAAATTTTGTTATCTTTATACGTTTCACAGACAATTTTCGTCATAAAGTCAACTGTTGTAGCATTATGTAAAAAGAACCAATTTTGGCCCCTTCAATTCAAGATGGTGGCTAACGCTGTGACCCCTTGAGGTCGAAAACTTAATTTTTTCATGACTAGCCTATACTTAAGCAATACAAATTGAAACAATTTCTACACCACCTTTTGTAGGGCAAAGCCTCTTTTTTGTCCCCACTGATTGGATTAGTAAGGGAAACGGAAAGACGTAGGTACCTTTTTATGTCTTATTCAAATTGTGACAAGAGTGAAATACGCCTTTCAGTTTCCCTCGTGGGCACATTACATCATACAACTTACTCCATTGTTATGCCTATATGAGAGAACTGGAAATCTGCCAGATTGACGAAATGTTGCTGCGAGGGCTAGAATGTCGTCATCCACCCCTTTGGGCACCACTACAGCTTTGGGATAAGCTGGGCACACAGTGTAGTTTTGATTAACCCGGGATATTCGCCACTCCTCAGTTGCTAGCACTTTAGTGAATTCACCCTCTATACTGAAACACATTAAAAGACTACATAAATAATTAGTACAAAATGGTGCAGATGCTATATACAGGTGTCTAAGAACTTGACGTCAATATTACGGCATAAGAAAGTCCTTTCCTTACCGGTCCAGAACATTGTTTTAACTTTCCAATATGTTCATTAGTTTAGAAGTTATTAAGGTTTTATAATAGTGGTAAAGAACGCTACCTTGTAGTACACCTTTGTTGGCCAATAATGTTGAAACATTGCAATAAACGACCCAAGCCAAGTTTATTTTAGTGGTTGAATATAAAACGAATGGTGCTTTAGTGGCTTTGAAAATATGAATTTATTATTGAGCGTTTTAAAATCCCTTTGAAACATAAGGTCCGTTTTTAAAAGATGTTAATTATAAGCGAATGCTTAAGTTATGCATAAGTTCAGTGGCGGTGCCAGAACAGTATTGTAATTTTGTATTTTTTTATTTTTGACACTCTCCGCTGCTGTCCGATTTTAACTTTCAAATTGATGTATCTAATAAAACGTCAAGTAAAGCGTATTCAGAAATCACAGAATAAGAACATATAGCATAGAAACCGGACTATAAGACGTACTTTGCGTCAGCTATCTTTCTCTACTTTTTAGATTACGTATTACATGAGAAAAAAGAAACAAAACGTAGGCTGTTTTTTCTTCTTTAACTGTCATTGTCACAAGGTTTTACAAAGGGACTTCTTTGTCCTTCCTATAGGAAGGATTTGTCTTTCCTTGTCTATAGGTCCAAATACTATAGGTGCTTATAGGTCCAAATCACGCCTTACTTGTGACGATGTACCAAATAACTAAAAAACAACTATAGATTCATCTCTTTCCAACTCACTATGAAAACCATAAGTAAAAAGAAGTGAACCATAATGTATTTTCTGCTTATTTAGTACGGTTTCTATGCCTTTAGTCTTTATTCTGTGTCAGAAATGTAAATTAGAGTGGCCACCCTATCACGATTTAATAGTACATTACTTTCTTATTGTCGTCATCGTCGTTGATATTAATTCTATCAAGGAATAGAGCAGGGCGCCTAAAAGGTGCTAGTGCTAGCCCACCCTAAAAATCAAATTAGGCATATAACGTGCGCACAACAGCCAATTATTCGAATGCAAAATGCATCAACAACAACATGTATAGTCGTCAGTGCCGTTGTGAGCATGAAACTTGTGAACAGGTACGGCGTTGTTGGCGCTCAAAGGGACCATTTGATAATCGCTCACAGAAAATCCTTAGAAAACCAAAAGTGCAAAGTAAAAACGACAAAACAAAATCTTTTATTTTTATTTACGTCTTTCGAAACAATGTGTTTTTTCTAATAGATATTACCGTAAGGAACTTGTTAGAGGTGTTTTCACTTCGGGGCAGCAATTTCCTTTAAATATAATAAATCTAATACGAATAAAGTGGGTTTTATATTATATTAAAACACGAATTATTACGTGTTGAAGTTAATTCGGCAATTTGTTTTGGTTTTCAACGCAATATTGTTTAAAGAAGTAAAACTATTTGATACACTTTATAATCCGTAAAGGTTACCCTTTTTAGTCTACGAAAATAAAAAATAAAAAATAAACATGGAAAGACTGTACGAGTGTTCGCCTGTTTGGAAATAGTTATCCTAGTCTAAACATGATCTTATAAAGCTAGGACCCGACGAACCCTTCCCAGAAAAAGCCTTACAAAAGGTTATCACTTCATTTTCATAGCCCAAATACCTATCTTTCTTAATTTTCACCAATCATTTTCATATATCTGGCTGATATCATGTTTTCAAAGTTTTGAAAAATAAGTAATAGGAATTATTTGTTTGTGTCATCGCGAATGAAGTTTCATGCCACGCCATATAAAATGTGTGCTAATATACTGTAGTAAGGTACAATACAGAACTATTATCACTTTGACAACGCTTTTGTTACAAAATGGTAATAACAATATATAATAAGTATTATAACATCGTTATTACCATGGTTACGCTCCACCACATGAGACAACTTCATATTATTTAAATAATATGAAGTTGTCTCATAGTTTGGTAGATTTAGATTAAATTTATATTTAGGTTGAATTACGTTTTTTTTTATTGAGCATTATCAGTGTTTGCTACGCCCGCTTTGGACTAGTGGTCAGAATGAAGTCATTTTGTTTCTAACCGCGTTTTGTTTTTTTTAAAGTCTAGAACTAGATGTGAAGTAGAAAAGGCAATATTGCGTTTTAGCTCTTTAGCCATTAGCAAAATTCGTTCATTTATTTTCTCTTTTAATGAAAAAAACTATGCTTTTGAAATAAACCTCTTTAAGAATGATTTCTTTCAGAACACCTTTTAAAAAAGTTCCCGCTGTCAATTATATTATACGCACGTCAATTTAAGAGAATTCATATTAGGACTATCGAAAGAAATACATATAAACTTTAGAAACAAACCAAATAATACAAAATGTGGACAGCAACAATAAATTAGAGACGCACCAATATAGATATCTCAATAATCAATAAAATTAAAAAATATTTATCAAATAATCAATAATGCAAAGATTTGCAGGTTAAGTAAGTTTTCCCTGAAAATCATAAAAGTATATGAGATAAGTTGGCCATGATATTTTTATACAATAATTAGGTCTTGAGACTCCGTATGTTATAGGACAGTAGTTACGCCTCGTGTCCTGAAATCGGCACTCGTATCTTAAGATGTTACAGTGGGATAGTAGTTATGCACTTGGCATATAAATGTACCGTTTTATACATAAGTTTTTCTACAAGGTTAAAATCATAATGATAAAAATAAACAATGGCTAACTTTTCTAGTATACTACCCCTGATTTTTTGGCTGACAAATTAACTTGTCAACAAAGTTATTTTCATTATTTCAATTGGCGGTAATAGTTCATGGATCTTAAGTGTTAAATGTTTACAGATTCCATGCAAATTTCAATAGTTACTAAAACAGTTATGCCAGTTAATCATAAAAAAAATGATACACGGAACGAAACGCCATTGTTGATATCCATATTTTCCTTATTAAGCGTAACCATGGTAATCAAATAACAAGTCTATGATTGCTCATATCCATATTAAGCGTAACTATGGTAACCAATAACAAGTCGATGAATATTAAAAACACATTATTAGTCTCATTTTTAGGGTTCCGTAGTCAACTAGGAACCCTTATAGTTTCGCCTATTAGTTCTAGAAAGCTGTTATTTCGCATGAATATACAAATTACATATAAATGAAAGTAGGAATTTACTAGCAACAATAGGAAATAGAAGAGGAATAATGATAGAACACCTGCTACGACACGAACTTTTCCTTAAAAAAAGCACCAAATAACTTTAAATAGAGAATTAGTTCATACTTGTTGTTTTTTAAATCGTTTTATGTATTTACGACTTCGGAACCCTACACTGAGCATGGTCAGACATGCTCTTGCCCGCTTTTTCATAATCTACGCCAGGTCAATTGATGTTAAAATATTTTTAGCTATTTAATATACAAGTTAGGATGTCAGGTGTTCACTAAACGCTAAAACTGATATCCGGAATAACTGTAACCATGGTAATAACAATAACAATGCTTTAATGGTTTGATTGTTATAAAATAACAGTTATTACTAAGATAATGCTCATTATAGAACGGATTTCTCAGTTTGGTTACGCTATGGGTGGCATTCTGATACCTTTAACGATATATAAGGTACGAGAGAAGAAAAATTAAAGTTGTACCACAGTTAGTTTACGTCAATGATTTACGTACCATTATAATTATAAGGCACTAATCGATCTCAACGATATGTACATATCGCTTTGCTAAGATGTGATTTCCATGTCGATAAATTTTAAGGAAGATAATTTTTTGCTGTTTTTTCATAAACTGTCTGAGGATGCCCTTTAAGTATGATTTTACCTCCATTAATATATACGCATAAAAAACAGGCTTCTCCTCTGCGTTTCCTTTTTATTTTAAACTAGCAAATGCATTATTTAAAACTATTCCCTCATTTTGTCTTTGGACTCTGAAACCATAAGCAAGGCCCCTTCAAGGTGTCCGATCGTTTGAAGACAAACGTATAATCACACCGTGCAATATTAACTTTTAAGCTTTAAGTAACAGAATAAAAAATCGCTAATACATTGAACGAGTAACCCCTTCATTGGGTTATCCTTTCAAAGAGGTTCTAAAAGCCGTTCCTACGAGCGACGGCGGGCGAGCGCTCTAATGATAGGCACGATTATCTTTAGAGCTAATTATATACCGTCGCATACATAAGTTTTTCTACACGCTTAAAATTATAATGTAGAAAATAAACGACGGCTTATTTTTCTTGTATATTTCCTTGATTTTTCTGCTAACCATGGAGACAAATAACAAGCCGATGAACATAAATCATGTTTCTTTGTGATTTTATAATAATGTAATTTTAAACGCATCGTTAGCCTCAAAATTAGTTTTTTTTTACGACATTTCCACGATTATTCAAACATTTTTAACGATTTAATTTACGAATTAGGATGTCAAGTGTTTACTAAACGCAGACTGATATCCGGAATAACCGTAACCTTAGTAATAACACTAATAACAATGCTATAATGGTTATAAAAGACCAGGTTTTACTATGGAAACGTTCATTGTAGCGGCGGCGTCGTTGATCGGGTCGCCACCTTCCCGAACACATGGTTGACGGAGCGGCTGAGATACGCGTCATACTCGTGAACGGGTGCTGTCTGTGGGGTCCGGTCTGTTCACGCTTGCAAGGACCTGTTTTCCAGTTAGTTATTTTTCATCTCACTAGCTCGGAAAGCCCTTTTTGTTTGTTTGATATCTATTAAGAAAATAGCTTTTATCCACATGTGAATTTGACATTAGCTTAAGTGATATTTGACAGCTAACAAAACGTTAAAAGTGCTGAATTTTTAACATCACAATTAATGAATTGCATCGAGCAAAAAACACTAAATACAGTCTTACAACTTTATTTTAATTCATAAATATCAGCATAAAACATTAACCTTCATTCTTGTTTTAAAAACGGATAAAATGTTCTGACAGTCCAAGTAAGTCAATGTGCGAACAAAACGCATCCGAACTAATAAAAAAAACTTAAGTCAAAACTTTTCAATTAAGTCGTTAACGTTCAATATTCGCATGTTTTTCTAGTTTGTTTTGTAATTAAAAATGAGTGATTCGAGTGACGAAGACGTATTAACACCTGTGGAATTACGGGAAACCGTGCCAAATGCGTTATTGAGCTTATTGCCTGAAAAATCCCGTTTATATTTAGTACAAACCCTTTTTCTTATTGTCCTCGCTGTAGTGAGATGAAAAGTTTTGTGTTATACACGGGTGAAAAGTTATTTTACGTCTCGTATGTTGAAACACTCGCAGGTAAAATACAACTTTCCCCCCTTGTATAACAAATAACTATTAATTATCGTTCCTGACGTAGAGACCTCGTCATGTTGTTCTCCTAGTCACTATTTTTAATTTAAGTAATTTAGCTTACATTTGTAATGATTTTATTTGTGTTAGTTTTAAAATAATTATTTATTAGTTTATAAATACCTTGTAATGTTACTTTTCTCAAAAATGACCGGAAATTTTGACATTCCTATCTACATATTAAGACGCGAAGTACATAGTTTACTGACAGATCTCAAATTAAAAAAAAAAACATTGCGTGCTCGCTACACAAGCCCGCAATGTTGCATACAAATTCCATTACTATCTATCTTGTAACTTTTTTAAAAGTGAAAAGTGCCGTAATAAAATGAGGGCACAAGTCTTATACATCCAAATTTTACTCGAAACATAATTTTTTTATTTGAGCCTGGAATAGCTTATGTTTTTTTTAAAACAAGAATTGCGTTTCTCCTTGTCATAAACAAAAAGGCGGTAAGGAGTGATGGTTTTTTCACATGAAGATTCTGTTTGTATGCAATTCAAAAAATTAGTTCAGGCGATTTGACTTCAACACAATTTTTTTCTTGTCATTTTTGAGAAAAGCACTATATTTGCCTCGGCAGGAACAGCAATTGCGGGCTTCGTATTTTTAATCTTTTAATCCAATACTTTAATTAATACAGTACTTGCCCGCAATTGCCTACTTCCATGCCTAGGCAATAATGTACTATTTAAGTATTATTGTATTTTATGATTGGAAAAAAATACCTGCTGGAGTTTCTTCCGGCGCTTCTTCTCCGCAATGATGGTCTTGTCCGAAGCGCTAGTAGATTCACTCCATGTTACCGACGTGTAAAAGAGCCCTCATGTGGCCAATTTACTGAATAAATATTTTGAATTTTGAATAGAATAGTTTCACGCTTTGGTTACGTTAAAGGTGCCATTCTGTTATTTCTGATACTGTGAACGATATACAGGGTGGAAAAAAATTATGGACCCTGGCGGGGAACTACCTTAAATCCTTAAGTTACATCATTTTACTTAAAGGAAACATTCTTTTATTTTGAAAAAGAGACAAAACCGCATTTATGATTTTCTAAAATTCTCTTGTCTCACCCGGAATCAAACCAGCTAAAAATAACATTCGCTGTTTGTTTTCCACTAGTCGATAAAGTCAATGTTAACGATAAAATTTCCCAAAGAAACATTAGGTCTTACACTCGTCTGTCGCACAAAATATCCATAAAATCGAATTAGGTACACAAGTTCTTTATCAACATTTCCTAGAACTGTTCACTTTCCAAAAGTTAAAAGACACGTTATAATTTTTTGATGATAAAATAAAATGAATATTTTATTTAAAACATTAAAATTAATTTCAGATTATTTTTTATTTCTAAGACTAAATGTTTATTAGTGATTTTATCCTGAACAATAATCCTATCGATTAGTAGCATAAAATAGCGAGTGTTTATTTTTTTTATTTTTAGCTGGTTCGATTCGGGTGAGACAAGCGCATTTTAGAAAAACTTGAATGCAGTTTTGTTAGTTTTAAAAATAAAATAATGTTTCCCTTAAGTAAAATGATGTAACTTAAGGATTTAAGTTAGTTCCCCTCACCCTGCATATATTAATTGGTAACGAATGGGTATAACTAGAGTCTGTCTAATGAAAGCTGAACCTGGGAAAAAGCGGCAAATTCAAAAAATCTTGATATGGTATTACCGATCAATGAAGGAATAAACGATATTGATACTTTTATTATTTTATTTATTTTGGTGGGCACAAAGGAAGAGGAAACGCGTACTATATTTTCATATATATTATTACGAGCGCTATATTTTGATGAAAAGCACTTTAGGTAAAATACGATGACAGTGACTGGAGCACATTTGGTTTTTCGAAATATATTTGACATGAAAATATAGTGATCTGCACGTGTAGCACAAGTTGTATTTTCTCGCTTGTCGCTCTGTGCGTCTCTATCGTAACAGACTAGATAGTAAGGGAGATCCGAGCGACAAACAAGTCACGAGCAACTTGTGCTAGTCGTGCTGTTGATAGATTTCATTGATACGAGAGGTTTTCGTCTGTGTCGCACACAGCATAATAAAACAATGATGATGAGGAATATTATATTCAAAAGTCTCAAGGCATCCGGTAAAACCGATGCTTTCTCTCAACTCTGCCAATAAGCATCTGAGTGTAGGCACTTGTTTTTTTACAATATAAAATTCATTTATTTTATTTCGGATAGCTTGGATGTCAAAGCTATCCAAATTAGACACCGTGGCCTTGTGAGGTCGCTTTTTTCCGGGAGTACTAAAGACACCGTTGTTTAATTTTCCCTCATTACTTATTCTTTTTAAAGATGAAACACTGATATCTGTAAGAAGAAAGAAAGTGTTAAATAAACAGAACACCATTTAGAAATACATTGTGTGGTTGCGCAGTACAGCCCCATTGTACAGTCCGACAGCCCTAAAAACATTTGGGTTTAGGTGAAATGAAATTGCATCGGTGAGGTTCTAATCGCAACGGTTTAAGAACAAGGAAGACTCATATAACCCGAACATCTTTTATATCTGGCCGATCAAAAATGACATTAAATAAATAGATAAGGTACTAAAGTGTACACATATTTATGAAATCGACTGTACAGTGTACATTTGGTTCATAAACAACAAAATGCTGTTTGCTCCGCACACAGAAAATACATATCAAATAATACGAGGGGCGGCTGATAAGTAATCTCCTTGGTCAGAAATATATACAAAAATAATGCTGGCTGGTATGGATTTATATTCGTTTGTTATTCTATTTTCAAAATGTATTACATTCATTTGTTTATTGCATCACGTTTATTTGTCTCCTACAATTGTTTCAAACATGTCGGTAGAAAAAGTGAAAATGGATAAAATCGAGCAGCGTGCGGTGATTAAGTTTTTGACTAAAGAAGGGAATACGCCTTCGGAGATCAGACAGCGTATGTTACGTGTGTTTGGCAGTTTGTGTTCTTCCGAATTTGTTATAAAGTTTTGGTCAAAGCAGTTTAAGTTAGGTCGTGAGAGTCTGGAAGATGATCCTCGTAGCGGAAGACCAGTTTCGGCCGTCACCGATGAAAATGTAGCCAGGGTGAAAAAAATTATATTAGAGGACCGACGAGTGAAGCAGTGGGAGATAGCTAGAGATGTGGGCGTCAGTAAAGAGCGAGTCAATGAAATAATTCATGAGCATTTGAACATGTCCAAGGTTAGTGCACGTTGGGTCCCCAGAATGTTGACTGCATTTGACATGGAGAGGCGTGTCAAATGTTGCGAAGAGTTTTTGGAGATGAGTCGAGGGAAAGAGGAAGAAATAATTTCTAGAATTGTAACATGTGATGAGACTTGGATTCGACAATGGGACCCGGAAAGTAAGCAAGAGTCGTTACAGTGGAAATTTAAGGATGAGAAGCCGCCTCGGAAATTCAAGGTCTGTCCATCGGCAGGTAAACTTATGGCTACAATCTTTTGGGACACAGAAGGGATTTTGCTCATAGATTATTTACCGAAGAAAACTACAATGAATGCTGATTATTACTCAAACTTACTATACCAACTAAGAGAGACAATAAAAGAAAAACGGCGAGGTAAACTAAACAAAGGTATTCTGATTTTGCACGATAACGCACCAGTGCATACCGCCCGCACAACGAAGCTAGCAATTAAAGACAATGGCTTCGAAACCATTGACCACCCCCCTTATAGTCCAGATTTAGCCCCCTGTGACTATTTTCTGTTTAGACTTCTCAAGAAAGACCTCAGGGGACGAAGGTTTATGACCGATGACGAAATGAAGGCTGCGGTTACTGACTTTTTTGACGACAAACCGAAAGATTTTTTTTTTAATGGTTTAAATTCAATATTTGAAAAATTTAATAAGTGCATTTTACTAGCAGGGGACTATATAGAAAAATAAAAAAAAATTAGCCACGACAGTCTTTTGTTTCATTGTTAGGTAGATTACTTTTCAGCCGCCCCTCGTATGTTTATGATATCTTTTAACTAAACACCTCCTTATTGTTTTATTGAAACTATGAGTGTCAGTTACATTAATCATCTGTCTATTAAATTAATTTAATAAAATTGTGAATGCTAAGAGATTCAACATGATATAGGGACAGACAATAGGTACCTACACCTATTATATAGGGAAAGACAATGATAATTTTAGTAATTACCGGTCATTGAAGATACTTCTTCCAAATATTTCGTCTGAGTCTGGCAGGCTAACTCAGTTTCCTCAACCTCTTTCAGCTGCTTTACGTTTTCCAGCACACTTTTGTCAACGTGCACGTCCAGGTTTTCTGAAACGCATTTAATTTCGTTTAATTTCTTAATCTCATCGTATAATAGACAGAAAAAGGTAAATTAAACTTAGGATTGCACATAGAGAAATAAGAAGTATCAAAATGAACATGCCGTACTAAAGCCGTACTAACCTATAAAGTTGGTCACCGTAACTAAACAATTAATTTTTTGCATCAATAATGCTTTTCTTTCTTCTTGTTTTTCTTTGTACTTCTGTATAATAGTATACAGAATCTCCCGGACACCGCCTCTTATCGTCGACGGCATGATTACTCCGTATTTTTATCAATTTAGATCTCGAATTGACAAGTTTCTAACAACAACAAAGTCCAAACGACATATTAAATAGTGTTGCCAGACTCGTCAGCCAAGAAAAATCCAGGTTCAGCTTTCATTAGACAGACTCTACTACTCTACGAAAAATAGATTTAATAAAAATGATGGGATAGTTGTATACATAAAAAACTCGATTTTAAATGTTTCAGTTACAGAACCAGAATTTTCAGATACTAATTGTATTTTAGTAAAGATTGGTAATGACACATGTATACGCCTTTCTTATCGAAGGAGACGTATATAAAGCTATTATACATGTGTCATTACCAGTGATCGGAATAGGTAGAGCTAATTTGCCTAAACTTGACGCATATTCATTCATGCGTGAGAGAGATGGGAATACTTTATTGAATGAACATGCATCAAGTTTAGGCAAATTAGCTCACCTATTTCCGATCACTGGTCATTACCAATCTTTACTAAAATACAATTAGTATCTGAAAATTCTGGTTCTGTAACTGAAACATTTAAAATCGAGTTTTTTATGTATACAACTATCCCATCATTTTTATTAAATCTATTTTTCGTAGAGTAGTAGTTATACCCATTCGTTACCAATTAATATATGCAGGGTGAGGGGAACTAACTTAAATCCTTAAGTTACATCATTTTACTTAAGGGAAACATTATTTTATTTTTAAAACTAACAAAACTGCATTCAAGTTTTTCTAAAATGCGCTTGTCTCACCCGAATCGAACCAGCTAAAAATTAAAAAAATAAACACTCGCTATTTTATGCTACTAATCGATAGGATTATTGTTCAGGATAAAATCACTAATAAACATTTAGTCTTAGAAATAAAAAATAATCTGAAATTGATTTTAATGTTTTAAATAAAACATTCATTTTATTTTATCATCCAAAAATTATAACGTGTCTTTTAACTTTTGGAAAGTGAACAGTTCTAGGAAATGTTGATAAAGAACTTGTGTACCTAATTCGATTTTATGGATATTTTGTGCGACAGACGAGTGTAAGACCTAATGTTTCTTTGGGAAATTTTATCGTTAACATTGACTTTATCGACTAGTGGAAAACAAACAGCGAATGTTATTTTTAGCTGGTTTGATTCCCGGGTGAGACAAGAGAATTTTAGAAAATCATAAATGCGGTTTTGTCTCTTTTTCAAAATAAAAGAATGTTTCCTTTAAGTAAAATGATGTAACTTAAGGATTTAAGGTAGTTCCCCGCCAGGGTCCATAATTTTTTTCCACCCTGTATATCGTTCACAATATCAGAAATGGGTCATACACATTCGCAAAAACAAAAGTTGTCTCTCCTGTGGTCAAAAGTTAAAGGCTCGTGTGCATATAAGTTATGTTTTCGTTTGATAGGACTAAAGTAGACGGGACGCCGTTTATGCGGATGTGGGTTCAGCAAGAAAATTAGGCCTTCAAAACGTTAACTTTGGGTATGTCCACAGGAAAGACGGTAATCTAAATCTGTGTATGACCCAAATAACAGAATGGCACCCTTAACGTAACCAAAGCGTGAAACTATTCTATTCAAAATTCAAAATATTTATTCAGTAAATTGGCCACATGAGGGCTCTTTTACACGTCGGTAACATGGAGTGAATCTACTAGCGCTTCGGACAAGACCATCATTGCGGAGAAGAAGCGCCGCAAGAAACTCCAGCAGGTAATTTTTTCCAACCATAAAATACAATAATACTTAAATAGTACATTATTGCCTAGGCATGGAAGTAGGCAATTGCGGGCTGAGTTTTGGATTAAACGGACGAGCTTGCGAGTCCGTTTAAAAATACGAAGCCCGCAATTGCTGTTCCTGCCGAGGCAAATATAGTGCTTTTCTCAAAAATCATAAGAAATAATTGTGTTGGAGTCAAATCGCCTGAACTCATTTTTTGAATTGCATACAAACAGAAACTTCATGTGAAAAAACCATCACTCCTTACCGCCTTTTTGTTTATGACAAGGAGAAACGCAATTCTTGTTTTAAAAAAAAACATAAGCTATTCCAGGCACAAATAAAAAAATGATGTATCAAAAAAAAAAAATTGGATGTATAAGACTTGTGCCCTCATTTTATTACGGCCCTTTTCTATTTTAAAAAAGTTACAAGATAGATAGTAATGGAATTTGTATGCAACATTGCGGGCTTGTGTAGCGAGCACGTAATGTTTTTTTTTCAATTTGAGATCTGACAGTAATCTATGTACTTCGCGTCTCAATATGTAGATAGGAATGTCAAAATTTCCGGACATTTTTGAGCTCAATAAGCTCAATAACGCATTTTGCACGGTTTCCCGTAATTCCACAGGTGTTAATACGTCTTCGTCACTCGAATCACTCATTTTTAATTACAAAACAAACTAGAAAAACATGCGAATATTGAACGTTAACGGCTTAATTGAAAAGTTTTGACTTAAGTTTTTTTTATTAGTTCGAATGCGTTTTGTTCGCACATTGACTTACTTGGACTGTCAGAACATTTTATCCGTTTTTAAAACAAGAATGAAGGTTAATGTTGAATGCTGATATTTATGAATTAAAATAAAGTTGTAAGACTGTATTTAGTGTTTTTTGCTCGATGCAATTCATTAATTGTGATGTTAAAAATTCAGCACTTTTAACGTTTTGTTAGCTGTCAAATATCACTTAAGCTGCCTTCAAATGTCAAAACTCTTTCTTCACATGTGGATAAAAAGCGATTTTCTTAATAAATATCAAACAAACAAAAAGGGCTTTCCGAGCTAGTGAGATGAAAAATAACTAACTGGAAAACAGGTCCTTGCAATCGTGAACAGACCAGTGCGCGAAACGGCCGACCGGTTGAAAGGTTGGTCTTCTACACCCAATTGAAAAGGTGGGAGTGCCGTTTCATACTGTCCATGTGGACCACCTACGGCCATTTTTGTAAAAGTCCAACTGGTGAAATGTATATACTGGCAATCAGCGACGCCTTTACGCGTTTTATTTGGATAGAGGCCGTGCCCGATACAACTTGTTGTAAAGTTTTGCATTGCTTTGACCGATTTGTAAAGAAGTTTGGTGTGCCAAGGCGCATTATTAGGGATCGCGACAGACCTTCGACTGTCATGAATTTAAGAAATATTGTCGGGACCGAATAATTGAGAGCGTTCTGACCGCTGTGGTTAGGCCTTTGGCCAACGGTCAAGTTGAGTGATTCAATCGGAAAATTTTGGATGCCCTCATTGCTTATGTTGGTCCTGACTAAAATAATTGGTAACAGTACCTATCAAACGTTCAGTTAGGATTGAACGCGAATGTTAATATACTACAGGAAGTTACCCGCGAAATTGTTTTATTAACTTTATTTATGGGTTTCGTCCGTGTGTCTTTCTGGCGACATAGTGGCTCCGCGACATATGTAACTGATTTAGAACAGCTTCGAGACTCTCCTGCCACTCGTTCTGAGAATATAGCACATCGTAATAACTTTATTAATTAATTGATTATTGATTGAATACATAAAAAAATACAAAGTTGGGTCAGATTCAGAACTGTCTGTATGATTACTTACCTATGTTGTGATGTTTGGCAGGAACCAAACTTTTATGTTTCTTTCCGATATGTATGTTGTACATTAGACGGTATAGACGTATTGTATACAAATAATACGTTGATTTTAATATGTATTCGCAATTTAATTTATCTTATTAACTCAATATTTATATTATGATCACATCGATAACGATTGGAGAAACTGAATACATTGTAAAATATCTGGTCATATTCAGATTGACTTCTCATCACTTTAAGAGGTGATGTGTCGTTGAGGACGCTGCCGTTTGGGTTTGTTACACCTTAAGAGGTGGACTACAGTTGTCATTGAGGACGCTGTTCCTTGGTTTTGTTTTACCTTAAGAGGTGGACTACAGTTGTCATTGAGGACGGTGTTGCTTGGTTTTGTTACACCTTAAGAGGTGGACTACAGTTGTCATTGAGGACGCTGTTGCTTGGTTTTGTTACACCTTAAGAGGTGGACTACAGTTGTCATTGAGGACGCTGTTGCTTGGTTTTGTTACACCTTAAGAGGTGGACTACGGTTGTCATTGAGGACGCTGTTGCTTGGTTTTGTTACACCTTAAGAGGTGGACTACAGTGGTCGTTGAAGATGCTGGTTACCAATGTTTAAATAATGACGGCCCACTGAGGCGGACCATTTTACAGCTTTGTGATGTTGGTTACCAATGTTTAAATAATGAAGGCCCACTGAGGCGGACCATTTTACAGCTTTGTGATGCTGGTTACCAATGTTTAAATAATGAAGGCCCACTGAGGCGGACCATTTTACATCTTTGTGATGCTGGTTACCAATGTTTAATTAATGAAGGCCCACTGAGGCGGACCATTTTACATCTTTGTGATGCTGGTTACTAATGTTTAAATAATGAAGGCCCAAGGAGGCGGACCATTTACAGCTTTGTGATGCTGGTTTGTTTAAATAATGAAGGCCCACAGAGGCGGACCATTTTACAGCTTTGTGATGCTGGTTATCAATGTTTAAATAATGAAGGCCCTCAGAGGCGAACCATTGTACAGCATTAAGACGCTTGTTACTAATGTTTTAGTTATGAAGGCCCTCAGAGGCGGACCATTTTACAGCTTTAAGAGGCTGGTTACCAACGTTTCAGTAAAGTAGGCCTTGAAAGGCGGACCATTAAACAACAATAAGAGAGTTATGGATTGGCGACTACAAAAGGTTGACCTCGTGTTAGTGATCTGTTCGGGACGAACAGTGGCATCAGGAAGGACGGCTGAAGAGGAACTCATACGAGTCATGCGAATGCTCCGGCGAACGCCGTTGCGCCGCGTGAGACGCCACGGTGGCGAGCGATCTGCTGTATCTCTCTCTCTCTTCCCCCCACCGACGCGCGGGCTGGCTGTGAGGCGGCGGGATTATCAACAGAGTGAAGCCACGGCTAATCGGAGCTGGACTACGTCACGTTAATGCTATATACGCTCGCGTGCCTTATTTCCACATTTGTTGTAATTAATGTTGCTTAAATAATAAACTGCTATTAGTATTATGCGCTTTCTATCACTAGTGATGGTTTTACTTAAGTGAGTCAATTCTACATATAATATATGTTATATTTACGGAAGTGATATATTAAAGGAGTGTGCAAAGCTCCTTAAAATGTTCAGGTGTAGTTCTAGCAAGTCTTATGCAAATATATTGTTACGCCGATGGCATAAGGCGTCTCATCTTTTATCGTTAATTTTGGTGCTTTAGAAGCGTTTTCAGCAGGCTGAAATATCGTTTCAGTCCGTTTCAGAGGTAGCTCTATCACATACCAAATTATTAGAATTTCGACCAACTTGCCGTACTCATCCAGACCCGTGAGTCAAGGTCATTGCGATCGTTAAAACAACAAGGTAGCAAGGCGTAGAACATTCCAGCAACGAACAGTCTCGATCGACTTGGCGGGCCGAAGTACATCGAACATTCCGCAAGGCGTTCTAGAATAATCGGACGCGGGAACTATAAAACGGCGGACACCGGTTGCGACGAATCAGTCTTTACTTGGAAAGCGAACAGTGCGAATTAGAGCGACCCGAGCGATCATCTGAGGATTCGAAGTTTATTGTGCGATAATTGTTTTGTAACGGTTTAAGTGAGTGCGTAATTAAAGTCTACTTTTGATTATCGGTGTATTCGCGCATTTCTATCAGTTACCTACCCCCACGTACGTAACAATATTTTGAATGAGGTCATTCATTAGTTGGGATGGCCGAAGACAGTATACAGAGACTTATGATTATATGTTAATTAGTTTTAAAATATTTACTGCCATTAATGTGTGATTAATTAAAATAACTGATTACAAATGTTATCTGATTAGAACTGTAGCTATCTCGATTGTTTATGAATGTAATAATTTTGTTTCCAAATTGTTACACAAAATAAAATTAACCAAGTTAATTAAGATGTATGGTCATTTGTAGAGACTGACAATGATAACTGTATTTAAAGAAGTGGTAATTGATCTCTATAAAAATTATATTAATTACTTTTTTTTTTTTACTTTTGTATTGAGACTCATTAACTTGTTCGTAAATTAGTAATAACTATTATCTGTTGTAGCTGATATTAATGACCAAGACAAACAAATTTGATGGATTGTTAGATCTTAATCGTCTGTTGGTCAGTACATGTTGACAATTGTCAGATGTCTTACTATCCATTTCATTGTTGGTGAATTCAACACTAAGACTGTCCTGACTATGGTTAAAGATTTGCTCAAGCTTTGAAACTTATGATGCTTATGATATTCTATTTGATATTCTAGCTTAAACTTATTCTGTTCACTACAGTCAAAGTCATAAATAGATACACATTCCTAAGAGGTTAAAATATGTACATATATCACTATGGCACTGATAATAAGTTCTATCTATACATATAAGGTGCGTCGGGGTAAGTTGGAAACCGGTGTAAGATGAAAAACCATTCGTAACTCCCTATTACGTGCACATTTTTGATTCCTGGCAACTTAATTGAGAACGCCATTTTGTTGCTCCCCGCCCCTTAGTCAGTGCCGTTCGCTCAGTGATTGCGGTCGTGTTTTATCGTAAATTTTCGACAAGGTGAGTTTTTTACGTTCAAATCATGTTTTTTAATCTTACCCCATGTTTTGTAATTCCTCTTGCAGTGACGCTAGAGACATGTTGTGTTGATACGTTTGCTTGTTATTGTTATTTTAATAACCTGTCAATGTGAATTTTAATTATTTTTCTTAGTTTCCGAGTTTTTATATATTTCAATCTTGCACCGACTACTTTTGGAGGGGTAAGACGGAAATATTTTTGTTTTCATCTTACCCCGGTTTTAAAACCCATAGTAACAGTCGCTGGTTCTCAAAGTGTAGAGGTATACTACTTTCATTAAATATACTTAGGTAGGTAGGTAGTTTATAGAGGTTTGTTATACAACCTCTACAGTACCTACATTATTTTAATTAGACGGGACTTTATGTTTGTATGCGTTGCGGCAGTAAAATTCAATAGAGAATATCAGCCAGTTTAGATCTTTAGCTCACTTACCGTAATTTTCATTAAAACAAAAAATACCTGTAAAAAAACATTCGATAGGTACGTCAAATCGTTTCTGAGATTATACTATATATATATTGAATTTTTAACTTCGTATGCGGCGCTCGAAAGCCGCCGGCTAGCGCTCACGGATGATGACGTCATCGCTGCACAGCGGTACGCGCCCTTATTTGATTGGGTAAGTTTACAGGGCTGATGACCGCTTAAAACATCATGTTGATAAAATCAGTTTTGTCACACATTTGTAGCAGTTTTACTTGAGATTGCTATTTAGTCGTAAAGTTATAGTAGTTAGGATGAAAGTTACTTATTACAGTTAAAAAGATGACAGAAAGACATATACCGCTGTGAAGCGATGACGTCACTCCAGCAAGATGGCGCCTTATATAACATTGACCAAAACTTTAAACGTTAATAGTATCAAAACTACTGGGTCTATTTGAATGAAGCAAAAAGTAGTAAGTATGTTTGTTTATTTATAAGCTTTACTGTTACAAAGTTTCAAGCGATTTGGCGTACCTACTGACACATATGTTTAATCGTGTTTTATTTTTATTGAATGCGGGTGGGTACCTGTGATAAACGCGGTTATCGATCTAATAATGATTAGGATCTGTCTTTAAGATAAGATAAGATAAGATAATCTTTTTCTATCATGCGGTGTCAAAAAGTTACGTTTTATACTAGCGTTCTTAACCGCAGCTCTCATATGCCTAAAATAGTTCAAGCTAAAAGTCGTATTCTATAAAGAACAGTTTGAGAACCCTAGTCTACCTAACCTCAAAGTGGGGTAAGACTGAAATATAATTTTAATGAAAATCTAATTTTAGCGGTAAATAACGGTTTTTTTAAAATATGAAGTAATGTTTTCAACTACTACGGTGCTATACTGTTGGAATTTATGCATCAAATATACCTACGGAGCATATTAACGATTTTAAAAACTATACCAATCTTACCCCGTCACCATTCCATCTTACCCCATGGGTTTTTTAGTAATGAGTGTAACTTTATTTCAACTTTTTCAATAGTAAAAGTATTAGTAACTTCCTTTTTTTAGTTTTAATATAAAGGTTCATATGTCCTCTTTACCAAAAGCGTAGCTTCCAGTAACTAGTCCTCATATTCTTAGTATAATATCACTTTAAAAAAAACACCTCTCATCTCGTGTAAAATGCGTTCAATCTTACCCCAACGCACCTTATTCGATACAATGGCTGTGAAGATATTGATGTCTTTGACTGTACTTATATATTTATGTTGTTAATGCTGTGGTTGTGAAATGTTCTATTATTCTGTTATTTATCAACTTTGATTTTTCTGGATAATTATTAATCGAATTGTTTTCTAAATATGTAACTAATGGTGAGCTGATGAGTAAAGCTTTGGGAATGTCTGAGGCAGACATTATGTCAGGTTGGCCGACTGTTAAGAATTTAATATTTCAATGTTACTTGACAATAAGAATTATTTGAATAGGATATCTTTTGTTATTGTTTTTATATATATGTGATGTGTAAAGCGGAACTGGTGACGCTTTATACACTCTGTGGTTGACGAGGGCTTTTCTGTATCTGGCGCAGCGCGGCTCTCGCGGTCAAGCGGCGTCATTGTTTTTGTTACATGTTTTGTTATTGTCTCGTTAGGCATTGTGGATGTATTAAAAGACATGGTACCTATTGAAAGTTGTGGATTACATACTGTGAAGTCTCATTGAAGGAATTGTTTAATTATAATGTCGAACGATCTTTAAGATGTGTTACTACTACATGCAAGGTCATTCACTTAAGTTTTTCACCTATACGTCCTTTAAAATTCAATGTGTTTATTACTTATTTATTTATTTACTCTTTATTGCACAAAAATACAAATTTGAGTACAAAAGGTTAATTTAATGCCTATGTTGTATGCTTTTAAGATATTTTTAATGCTTTCATTTAAGATATTTCAGATTTTTAAAGCTCCGTACAAAAATATAAAAAAACGGAACCCTTATAGGATCACTCGTGCGTGTGTCTATCCGCCCGTCTGTCACAGCCAATTTGCTCCAGAAACTACTGGACCGATTGAGTTAAAATACTTACTAAATACTCACATATGAAAATTGATATGATGAGCCAAACTCAGATGTGCAAAGCCATTTTTTTTTAATATGTGTAATTTTCGGGGGACGAATTAGGAAATTTAAACAAAAGTTTTGTAAACCTTACTGTTTCATATATCAAATGAAAGGGCTCATTATGAGAATCTCAAATATATTTTTGGTATTGTTGAAAAATTAATAGTTTTTGATTTTATTCATGAGAGAAGACGAAAATTAAAACCTTGAAGTAAAAACTGAGTTGGGGACGATAGAAACAACTTGCGTGTGGACGATTGAAACGTTTCAATCGTCCTTGTGTTTTAATCGTCCCCAAATGTAGCCGACTTTAAATATGAGGAGGTTCTGTATTTGACGCATATGTTTTTTTTGATAAATGTGAAAAAGAAAGAAAAACAGACAAACAATACTCAACAAACTTCCGTTGGAACTATCGAGTGAAACCACGGAAGATTACACACACACTAAACTAACGTAAACAAAACATAAAGAAAGAAAAAACCGCCACAAAAGTGAAATGTGACAATGCAAATGGCTTCTTTTTTATGATTATTTGTGTCATGGTCAATAATTATTATACCTACACTAACTTTTGCCCGCGACTTGGATAAATAGACAAATAGAAAGAATTACTTCCACAGTCATATTATTATTATAGAAGCATAGATATAGGTGCCACCTTTGGTATTGCTCTAGTATGTGTACCTACTAACTAGTGTCATTCTGCCGTACCTATCCTTACTAATATTTTAAATGCGTAAGTGAGTTCATTTGTTTATTTTTGTGTATATTATTTAAAATCCCGACATTTCGAGTTCATTCATTCATTAAGTTATGATTGGAACACTGTTATGATTGAAACAAACATTTTTGTATGTAGCATAATTACGTATTTTCACCACAATTCAGTATCATTATAGCTTATTATAACATTAAAACTATTTACTATTAAGGCTTACGTATCGGTCTCGGTGCGCGCGCGCTCGCGAACGGTCACCGATTGTGCGCTGTTACAATGTCTGTGAATACGGTGAAATGTAATAGTTGTAATGTTGTGATATCGGAAGTTTTGTCATTCATACGGAATAGGCCTGATATAATTGACGATGAAAGCCTGATAAGGATCTGTGTATCTGCTTTCTCTGAGGAGGAAAAGATGAAGCGAAGAAGTTATTGTTTACAACAACAAAAACTAGTCAGAAACTTGTATCAAGGCGCAAAGAAAACAAGCGTAAAGATTTATAGGACATGATATCAATTTTTAAAACAATTGATCCAAACCAGTTTCCCGTTTTTGTAGCTTATGATCTACACAAATTGCCACCTGTTTGATTTGATCACGTCGATGTTACGAAGTTACTTAAAGATGTGTTAATTCTGAGATCTGAATTTGCAGATATCAAGAGGAATTATATAACTAAAGATCAACTTGATGATGTTAACCGTAAGTGAAAAGTGAATCAATAGCCCGTTATTGGATTCGAATGTAAATACGAACAGAAGAGGAGGGTATGTCTTAGATAGCGGACACAGAAAAACAAACTAATCAGCTTTGTACTAATAAGAAACGGCGAATTGAAGTATAATAAGTCGGATGAACCGTGGACTGAGGTAAAGAAACGAAAGTTACGGAACCGAATACAAAGTAAGACTGGAAAAGCTCCAGCTGATACGTCGAATAAGTTTAAAGCTTCAGAAATGAAATACCGTTGTTAATCTCTAATGTAAACAAAGAAACAACTGAGAAAGACATTTGTGACTATATACAACGTATGACACAAGAGGTTGTTATATTGAAGAAAATTAATATGAAAAAAGAACGGCCATATAATGCCTACAAGTTGTCGGTTTCTAAACATAAATTAGAAGCGATTTTTGGACGATAAACTTTGGCCGGAAGATATTATTTTTAGACCGTTTACATATTTTAATAAGCAGGATCGAAATAATAATCGTCGAATTGTGGATGAAAACAAATTACGTAATGGATAAAACCGGAAAAACTGTAAGTTTTTTGTCTTTTAATTGCAAGAATGTAGTTAGTTCTGCTGAGTGTGTGCGGGATTTATGCAAGACTGCTGACGTCATCGCACTCCAGGAAACTTGGCTACTGCCTCATGACGTGCCTTACCTAGGTAGCCTAGATGACGAGTTGGCGTTTACGGACAAGTCAGCTGTCGATACGTCTAAAGGGGTTTTAAAAGGAAGGCCATATGGAGGAGGCGCCTTGCTGTGGCGGAAGTCTTTATTTTTGTCAGTGACAGTGTTATCGTGCGTAAATGACCGCTCAGCTGGTATTAAAATATTACTAGAAAATAGGTCATTAGTAATATTTTCTGTATACATGCCTACGGATTCCTCAGACAATCTTATAGAGTTTACACAATGTTTAATTGTGATTATCTCTATAGTGGTCAGTGTAGACATTGTTTTTATACTGGGCGATTTTAACGCGCACCCAGGCGAGCGTTTCACGAAAGAGCTATTAACTGTGTGCTTGGATCAATCATGGTCATGCGTTGATTTGGAACTGTTGCCGGCTGACACGCATATGTTCACGAGTTCGGCAAACGGGGCCCTTCGCTGGCTGGACCATTGGTGACGAGAGCGGCTCGCGAGTTAGTGGTTAATGCATCCGTACTATATGGTGTTTATAACTCTGATCATATTCCATTGTTAATTAAGTGCAATATTAGTTTAATACAACCAAAAATTAAATGTAAATCTAATTTAAATAATAGGGTAATATGGGGTGAAAGAAACAGTAAATAAGTGTCCGAGTACTCCCAGTTTTGTGATTCTAAGTTGAAACAAATAGACTTTCCCGCCGTTTTTCATAACTGTTGCGATTCCGTATGTTTAATCTCAGACCACCGCGTAAAGTTAGATGATATGTATCGCAATATAATATCCACGCTAAAGAAAGGGGCTGAGCTTACTTATATGTAGGGCATGCACCCGGTTCTATCCGGTTCTGAAATACCCGGGTATACCCGGTTCCTTTAAGATATGCGTAAAACCGGTTCCAAAAGCAAAAACCCGGTTCCCCCGGTTATCAAAATAAAAAACATAACCCTCCTTTTGGGCTCCGCCGCAGTCGGGTAATAAAAGTGGTTTAATTTCGCAGAATTTCGTTCACTAAAACTTTCATAAAACGTTCTTGCGAGCTGACTTCGTCGCATGCACTCGTCGTTTGAATGGCATGGCGGCATGGCGTCGTTCGCCTCGACGGCCCTTTATTTTTTTCAGATTTTATTGACGCATGTTTTGATTTTGATTGATGGTGAAAAGACTGCTTGGGCTTGATTTTCAAATACCTACTAATATTTAACAAATAAATAAATAAAGACAAGCACATAAGATAATTATTAAGTAAGACTGATCTGTTGTGTTCTTTTGTTACTTTTGCTATATTACGATAATAAAAATAGATATTAACATACAAACAAACAATAAATAAGCAAGCAAATAAATGTTGATAACATGATTTGAAACTTTCATTTCATATTCTTCATAATAGTGCTTTATGCTCTTAAATTCGCTATAATTTATTTTAAACACAAAAAAGTTCCACCTTTGTCACCCAGAACCGGGGGAACCGGTTCTCCCGGTTCTATATGCATCCCAGAACCGGGTATCAAAAATCTGGAACCGGGACCGGTTCTGCATGCCCTACTTATATGGGGATGAGTAGAAAGCACTTGCATAGAAAACAGGTAGTAGGATGGAATAAGCATGTCCATGGTGCTCATGCGGAGGCTCGACGTTGCTATCAAACGTGGTTGCTGCTCGGTAAACCTACTGGTGGGCCTGTTTTTCAACACATGTGTGATTCAAGGCGGTTATTTTAATCTAAATTAAAGTTCTGTCAGGATAACCAGCAACAAATAAAGATGGATATAATAGCCAAAAATCAGTCAGAAAAACAATTTAAGAGTTTTTGGAAGGCCACAAATAAGTTAAGTCCTAAATCGAGTCTCCCTGTGAGTATTGCACGAGCCTGCTGAGATTGCTGATGCTTTTCAGAAGCTTTTTAAGGTTGAATCACCACTGTCAAGTACGCAGCGGGTGGTCGGCGAGGAGTCCTTCAGTGTGAGTGATCTCTCTGTAAGATTTACTGCTAAAGAGGTTCGCTCAGTAATACAGCAGATGGTAAGAGGTAAATCTCCAGGTCACGACGGTCTCAGCGTCGAGCACCTTAAGCATGCAGGATTACATCTGCCGCGGGTGCGCTCCTTTTTTTATAACTTATGTATAAGTCATAGTTATCTGCCGAATGAGCTTATGTTAACTGTTGTAGCTCCTATCATTAAAAATAAGACAGGGAACGCCTTCGATATGTCGAATTACAGGCCAATTTCACTAGCTACTATCCTAGCTAACGTGGTGGACAGTCTGCTTGATAGCCATCTGGCCCAGCACATTGAGTTATCCGATACTCAATTCGGATTTAGGTCTGGTCTTTCCACGGAGAGTGCTATATTGGCTCTTAAGCAGACTGTTCAAAGTATTATACGTGTAGGAAAACGCCGATTTTTGCCTGATTTTTGGATTTGTCGAAGGTGTTCGACCTAGTTAGCTATGATGTGTTATGGCAAAATCTCAAAAATGATACGAGGGTTGCTCCTGAGGTTATTGCTTTGATTAAATATTGGTATGGCAGTCAGAGAAATAGCGTCAGGTGGGACGGCTCGTACTCGCACGTATACTCCCTGCAGTGTGGGGTGAGGCAAGGAGGGCTGAGCTCGCCGCGCCTCTTTAATGTTTACATGAACAGGCTGATGGATGAGCTCAGTAGCACCGGCGTCGGTTGCCATGTAAATGAACTTTGTATCAATAAGATAAGTTATGCCGATTACATGGTGCTGCTGAGTCCATCTATCGGTGATCTAAGGAAACTGATGTCCATGTGTGAGGTCTACGCAATGGCTCATGGGCTCAAATATAACGCCAACAAGAGCGAGCTCATGGTATTTAAGGCGGGTAACAAAACCTACTCCGAAGTACCTGAGGTCTTACTCTGCGGCGCACAGTGGGGCAACGGCGGAATTAATTCAATTTTGGGATGGTCATCAGTAGTCACATTTTTTATCTGATATGTATATAAAACATTTCAAAGACCTATGATCTAATAAAATATTGCATATATATATTATTTTTATAAAGAAATTAGGCCGCCAAACTCGTACAAATGAAATCGCATGAAATAAACGTTAAAAATACCTTGCATTTGTAAACGGTGTATTCCTCTCAAGTTATTGATTTTGTTTAACATGTTTCATTTATATACAAGAAACATTATTCCTACTATTGTAAATGAAATAACATTTATGGTTTCTCTTAAATTATGAGTAATTTTAGGGCTGTAAGAAGTTGATAGCATTTCTCGCCTAAATATTACATTTCATTGGCTATAACTTTTTAGCTACAACGACCCTCAAGCTCTAATACAACAATATTTACACATTATTTAATCTAGATCATTATTTAATTGGTTCTAGCTGCCATAATTTGCAAACTTTTTATTACTACCTTATTAAGTGAATGAGCTTATTTTTCTAAGAAAAATACTTAAATGCGTTATCGATGGTAATGAGGGCAATTACAAAGACTATTAAATTATAAAATAGTATAAAAAGGGTATTTACAACATTGTGCATCAGTTACTTTTGTGAATTCAATAAAGCAACACCTAATTGTACATTTTATTTTAAGTTCAATCAATGTAGGTTTTATTTTTAATATTAGTTGGAATTATTTTATTACACTTATAAATATATTTAAAATGTGTTTTTTTATCCATTAACCTAAAATAAAACAATTAATTCCGCGGCTCCATACAACGTGCACCACTGTGCGGCGCCCCGCTGTCTAAGGTGACTAAATTTAAATATTTGGGCCATTGGATCACAGAGGACCTAAAAGATAATTTAGATATAGAAAGGGAACGAAGATCGCTGGCTATCCGATGTAACATGTTGGCCTGCAGATTTAAAAATAACGCTTTTTAAAAGTCACTGTCAAGCGTTTTACACTTGCAGTCTGTGGGTCTCGTTTACGCAGCGGACATACAGCGATCTTCGCGTCCAATATAATAACGCGCTGAGGGCACTGCTGGGGATGCCGTGGCGCTGCAGCGCATCGGGCATGTTCGCGGCCGCGCGCGTCGACGGCTTCGCGGCCTTCATGCGCAAGCGGGCCGCGTCCGCGCTGCAGCGCCTGTGCGGCAGCGCCAACAGTGTCATTCGCGTGTTCGCGCGCGGACCGGTGGGACTCTCCACTCCTGCGGAGATGGATGCAGCTCCACACCGATCTAGTTTTAATTAAGGTAACTTTAGATACTAAAATAGCTTTTTAGAATTTACTAACGAATTATGGATTCTTCCATCTGAAATAAACGATTATTATTATTATTATTATTATTTATAAGGTAGTCACCTACAAAGAAAGCTACAAGTCATATATATTTTTTTATATGCGGTCGGTGATTGAGATTTTCTGATGCTTATAAATGACGATATGTTAATGTTATGCTTGCGAACTTCTTATTGTCGTATTGTATACCAATATAGCGATGAAAACTAGTAGGACTGATAACATTAGTTTCACTGTGTCAAAGATATTATAGTGTTTCAATTGACCTTATATAGTGTTTCAATTGACAACGGTGTGGGGTCAATTGAACCACATTCCCGCATTCTCTTTATTACATTATTGTAAAATAACTATTAATGATAGACCTACCAAATATACTTTATTTAGGAACCAGATAACGAACCTTGAAATAATTTATACGTACATCTTTCTAACTATAAAAATAAAACGGCAACAGGCAGTCAAAGTCAAATCGTTTCAATTGTCCCCGATTTACCCTACGGAACCCTCTCCACGTGAGTTCAACTCGCCCTTGGCCCGTTTTTTGTATTTGCTTGACTCAATCTATTTGCACTTTCAATCTGAATATTTAACAAACAGATCGCTTAATCGAAAAATTGTTTACACAAACCCGCAATATTTTTGAAAGACCTATCCAATGACGCCCCACAGTGTGGGCAGCACAGCACAGCTTTCTAGAACTAAGATTCTCTGCGTCAAGCTGCTGACGGACTGACATGGCAAAACTACAAGGGTTCTTTTTTAGGGTTCCTAGTTTGACTACTGAACCCTTAAAACGAAATATGGCAACACTAATTTGCTTTTCATTATGGGTCTTCATCTGTACCTAAACAATGTATATCCATTTTCCATGATTGGATTCATATGTCTGTAAAAAAATGGATAGAAAAGGCCGGGGTCCTGTAGTCCAGAGAGATTTTCCAATGTCAGTGTGAGCATATTGAGCTCTATGTTGGAACTGATATCAAGCTGGAATATCCTCAGATCCTTGCATTTCAGGAACAAGGAGCCACCCTGTGTAACACCACCAATTGGTTTGTTTTCTTTTTTTTCTATGCTATCTATGTTTCTGTGTAGAAGCTAGAAAATAAATACATTTTAATGTGGATAAATCTTGACCTGAATAATTAAATAATATAATTATGAATGTGGTTTTAACTGTGAAAGTCTGACATAAATAATTAAAATTAACATTCCTTCTCAACTAATCCTAGTTTTATCAAATAATAGTCGTCAATAAAAAGTATTACTTTTAGTTCATTTATTATACTAATATAATTCATTTAAACATGTCAAATCAAGTATTTTAATGTGATCACTTTGACAATATTCTTAAAAAATTAGAATAATCATCTTACATTACTAATTCAATTAAATAATAGTCAAATTTTACAACAACATTTCTGAATATATAAGTTATATTGATTTTTCAACTACATATATGATTGGTAACGATTTAAATAATAAATCAGACATCAGCAACAAATAGAATGCTGATTTGCTGAGCTAACTCCATGTGCTTCTGTTTAGTCCACAAGCAAAAACACTCTTTTACCAAACAATCATCCTCGCGTTGGATATCAAACTTAAACTCATAATGTTTATTTGACAAAAACACAATGGAACACAACAGACATAGTACAAAAAACCAAGATAAGATTAGAAATGTTGCATTTTAGTGTGCCGTAGTACAATCAATAGTACTATTTGTTGGTACCATGGTAAATGAGGGGTAAAGTCAAATAAGACTCATCTCATATTTCTGTAATATGTCCACGGGAGTGTCTATCAATAACTCGACTTTGGCTAAATACACCTTAAAAAGAGTGAAAGCTGTTAATTAAAATTAGAATTGCTTTTAGGATCACTGTTACCAAAAATCAAACCCAAAATAGATGTAGTTTTCGAAAGGGTGATGGGCAATTTTGTATGGACCCCGTCCCCACTCTCCAACAGTCATGGGATGTATGTCAATATGTTCATTAGGACCCAAAAAAAGCAACAATACCTATTTAAGTAGCAAAGTCGATGGGGATTTTTTAATGAAAAACCTTTTCTACAGCCAAGCGAGGCCAGAATGTGTTCATTTTTAAACAAATTCCATACGATAAGATAATGATTTTGCAAGAAAACCCCATGCCCCCATGCGATCGTCGCAATAGTAAAAATACATCATGTTGCCAAGATCTATAAACTGAGACATGTTTCATCTCTGTTGGTGGGTGGGGACATTTTTGCCCATCGTCCTTTGAAATAAGTTATGTTTATGATGTTGGTTCTCTGACATTACACATTGGAACGGACCCATTTAAAAAAAAAAGGTAATTGATGGTTATATAATATGATTTTAGTTGGTTGTTACCCTGCCTACGAAGCTAGCGGACCCGAGTTTGATTCCCAGTCTGGGCAAATATTTGTATGATGAGAACGATTATTTCTTACAGTCTTGGATGTTTTCACTCAACGTCTAGCGCCTATTTTGAGTGTGGGTGGGATTACCACTAATGATCAGTCAAGCCATTCCAACTCCTCCAGGAAGCCCACCAAACCTTTAATGTCAGTGGTTGCCTCGGGGAGACACCTTAGCGAACCGAGGTGTTTAGCCACGGTGAGTAGTATATTACTGGGCGTTTCAGAACACATTCTGGTTCTGAAACTCCCAAGGCGTTTTTCGGCAAAACGCTCATTTCGATTCAGTCGTTTTTTTTAAACGCTCATTCTGTTAAGAAGTTCATACGGTTTCAAAACACATCTTTGTACATTCCTATTTGTAAATACTGTATTAGAATTAAAAACACATTATGGTTCTGAAACTCCTAATGCGTTTTTCGGCAAAACGCTCATTTCGATTCAGTCGTTTTTTTAAACGCTCATTTTGTTAAGAAGTTCATATGGTTTCAAAACACATCTTTGTACATTCCTATTTTTTTTTTCTTTAGTTTATTGCATGGGTAACTACCAAATTAAAAAAAAGCACTTAATAAAAAAGAAAATCAAAAAGTTAATTGCGCGGGAAAACATTTAAATAAACACAGATAGGGATTATTTTTATTTTATTGTTGTTATCAACATTTATTGACATGGCTACATACAGCAACGAAGAATACGTTGCTGTAGACGTTGATGTTGAAGAACGCATTCTTGCTGCATTTCATGATGATCACACTACCAGCATACTAAATGTAGCTGAGACGCTGAGAATTAGCATTTGAAAGTGTGTCCGGTTTTAAGAAGGGAAGAAAAACATGCTTTCCACTACATTCCAGTGCAAGGTATTGTTCTTTTTGGTTTAACATTTTATTATGCATTTATGCTAAGTTTAAACAATGTACTTTAGGTAGGCTTTGGTTTTAATTAGCTTTTCGATTTAGTAATAAGTACAACAAACATCAACAAAAAAAAATTACAAATGTATTAAATTTTCACTATCAATTTTTAGGCACTGATGTTTTTAATTTGTTTTAAGGTCTTGACGATGATGACTATGCCAGACGTGTGCAGTTTTGTCGTTTTTTACTTCAATAAGTTCCTCAACAGCAACGTCTATAGCAACGTGTTCTTCGTTGCTGTATGTAGCCATGCCAATAAATGTCGATAACAACAATAAAATTAAAATAATCCCTATCTGTGTTTATTTAAATGTTTTCCCGCGCAATTAACTTTTTGATTTTCTTTTTTATTAAGTGTATTGTTAATTTGGTAGTTACCCATGCAATAAACTAAAGAAAAAAAAATTGCGTTATTTTTGGTCGTAGCTTGCGTACTTACCTATCGGATACTTAGTTATGGAAATAAATTAATACTATTATTAGTTTTTTTATCATTTTAGATGACTATTTTATGCTTTTTTATCATTAGTAAAAAAAAATAGTCTCAATTCATTTATCTGATCGAATCTTACTTTCAAGTAAGTAGGTAGTTTCAAAGAAGTACTGGGTGATGTAAACCACCATTTTAGATTGAAGCCATATTTTGCCGAAAAACTGAACGTGTTTCTAGACATGTGGTATACCGTAAGAATAGTCAGGAGCTGAAAAAGTTTTTATGATGTTGGAAGATCTGAGGACCTTCTATTTTTTTTTTAATTGTGCCATAAAGTTGACCGTTACGATTTTTATTTTCTGTCCTTCACACTTTGTCGGCTAATATTTTTTTTATTTGTTACTACATCAAGAAATGCAATATTTCATTAGAATACGCATACATTAGAGATAAAAAAAACTATAAATACTTTTGTGCTATCACGTTTAAAAAAAAAGATATGTAAACAAAATGGTTAACTTTTGGAAGATACCGAGATTTTTTCAAAAAAAATATTATAAAAACTCCGTGGGTAGGATGAGTGTTAATTGGCCCAAAACGTGTTGCAAGTGACCCTAGTTACCCACCCTATTCATTTGGCACACGACTTGCAATACACCCTGTATATCAACTTACTAAAAAACTTCGTTTGCGCGATGTAGAACCGTCGTATTTTTGTAGTGCAAAAGCAACTTTAAAATCTACAAAATAAAGTTTTAATTACACCTAAAGAGAAATCTTAAATCTGAGAAAAGTTATTTGAAATGTATTTAGTCGCAATTCAATAAATTAGACAGGTGATTTGTTTCTTAAACAGAACACATTTAAGTCTATAATATGTCGAAGTTTCATTTCACTGGTTACTTTTTAAATGTAAGAATTTTTAAAGTTATGTATTTGAAATGTAAATTAATCACAAGTCAATAAGTCAGACAGGGTGATTTGTTCCTTAATCAGAACACATTAAAGTCTATATAATATGTTGAAGTTTCATTTAAATGGTTAATTTTTAAAATGTAACCATTTCCGCTATCCGCAAATTCATCACAAAGCGATACAACAGGTAATAAGCTCGTGTCATATGTAATTATAATCCTTTGTTCTATAATAGTTTTGATGAACACGGTAAAATAATGTACTTAAGTAGTGTTTACATGATACGCAAAATATGGGTTTTGAATAATATTGAGACACAAAAGTTGCATAATGAGATTTATTAAAAAATAGTTTATTTTAAACAAATTAAAATGTAGTAGGTAATTTGTTTAATGTATGTATTAAAATATGAACTTAATAGCTAACGTCCCTTAGTTTTTTCACAATTCGGTTAACTAACTCTTCCGTGGCACTTAACAATTCATCGAAGTTATCTTGGACGACATACTGCAGCGTCGTAGTCAGATCATCTCCTTGTTTCGACTCGAGGTTCGCAATAGTAATCTTGATTACTTGCTTTCCCTTGTTTGCTTTTCTGATTACGTGCGAGTTTAACCCAATATCCGATGTTAGTCTTTCTTTGCTGTATTTTCTTCTTTAATTTTTGTTTTGCTTTTTTCGGAGAATTTGTTAAGTTGTGCATCCTGATTTTGATTTATACACCTATCCTGGTTCTTCAAATAGGCATCCATGTCTTGGCTATTGTAAAATGGTACGTTAAATGATGCGAAAAGGTGCTGAGATGAAAAAAGCGGGAACTGTTCGTCGAATTCTTTCACACAGCCAAAGGGTTGAGAACTCGTCATACTCTGCAAAATAAACGAATGGAATTAGATTTATACCTACCAGAAAAAAAAACAATATTAGTAAAGTAGTAAGTAAATTGAGATAGGTACTTACTTATTTTATAGATACAGGAAACGAAATAAAACTGCAACTGTCTTAATTGACGTTCAAAGAAGAACTAAAATATGAAATGGTTGCATCTATATTATTTTCCCCATGCTAAACACGAGCACTGTTCTAATACAAGTTTAAACAAGTCTTAATTGATTCAATGTGAAATGTGCCTAAACGACGGTTTCTTTGATTGCGACATATTAACATGATACTTTTGTTTCTTACACATTTGCTTATTTTCAAATCGATGTCTGAGGTATAAACCTGTATAAAAACCATTATTGTTCGTAATTTGCAGTAGTACGGCTAATATAAATCGAGTCTAAAAAATATCGAAAAGTTGAGAACTTAACTTTATTAGAACCCGTTGCAGTCAAACATTGTACAGGGAAGCAATCATCTTGACTCTACCTACACTTCCCTCAAATCATGTTCGTAAGTTTTTAATAAATTTAAATACATTTTTATACAATATTAATATTTTATTTTATTTTGCAGGTCTGATACAGAATACTGTTATGTTGAGCTCTCCAAAATTGCTCCCTCAAAAAAGAATATCTCGCTGCCTGAATCTGAAGACGAAGTCTCAATACCTCAGTAAGTAAATTTGAAACAAGTGTAGTAATATTAAAATCTTCTAATGTGTTTTATAAAACGTATCATTTGTATTTTATAGGTCTAAGAAGCCCAAACTCTCATAAAAGAGTATCTCGCTGCCTGAATCTGGAGACGTCCCAATACCTCAGTAAGTATTTGAAACAAGTTTTGTGATATTAAAATCTTCTACTGTGTTTTATAAAACGTAATATTTGTATTTTATAGGTCTAAGAAGCCTAAACTCTCCAAAAAGAATATATCGCTGCCTGAATCTGATGACGAAGTCCCAATACCTCAGTAAGTAAATTTGAAACAAGTATAGTAATATTAAAATCTTCTAATGTGTTTTATAAAACGTAACATTTGTATTTTATAGGTCTAAGAAGCGCAAACTCTCCAAAAAGGCTCCCTCAAAAAAGAAAATCTCGCTGCCTGAATCTGAAGATGAAGCGCCAATACCTCGGTAATTAAATTTTAAACATGTGTAAAATTGAAACCTTGCAATGTGCTTTTTAAAATAAAACATTTATTGTTTATAGGTCAAAGAAACTGAAATTAGCAAAAAACCCGATTCCCAAATCTGAGGACGAAGTTCCAACTTCGTCGTAAGTAAATGACCTTATTTAAAAATGAATTACAATAATTAGCCCAGTACCTAACTATGTTCGTATTATTAATTTATTGGTTTCCATTTACAGCTCGAAAAAGTTGTCGCAGACGCGTCAACAAAAACATCCAAACGGTCCTGCAGGCTGGATAGTTGACTCCGACACCGAAGACGAAGACTTCCGTGTTCGGCAAAAAGAAACAGTGTTCCCGTCTGTTTTGATACGGCAAAATCCTGGTGGCAGGGTGCGGCGAACTGCACAATTGTCTGGTTATCTTTTTATTGAGTTGAAATTATATAATGTTGCTGACATAAAAACTGTTGCGGTGGAAGATCGATGGAAGAATGCTTTACTTAACTTAAAACTTCAGTTAGATGCGGATTCGCCCGAGGCATCAAGCATTAATAACGATTTAAAATTAAGTAAGTAGCATTTCATCGACGATGGAGTGTTCTATCACGATTTAAAATAATTATTATTGTTGTGATACCTTTGTTTGTAATATTTAGGGTAAATTTCTTTTAAAAAAAATGAGCCATATATCAATATTTTGTTCTGTTTGCGAAACATCTGTTGCAAGTCGAGCTTTTTCTGCTCATTTACGAAGTACCGTGCATAAAAATAATATTTGTATAGATAACGTCGATGGTGTTGAAAAAGTAACTAGCGCTTTTCGAAGTAGGATAGCGTCTTACCGCGTGCGAGGAGGGTACGAAGGCGACCCAGACCAAGCTAGTTCTCCTGCTGAGTTTTTATGCAGTCTTCGCGCCCTCGTTCGAAACATTTTAGATGCAAGACAACCAGTCTTTAATAGTTTTAAAGTTAACTTCGAATTATCTTCAGAATTTTCTTTACTTAAAAACGATACATGTGATATATTAAGTCTTTTGCGACCAGAAATATAGTGTTACATCAGAATTATGATATGATTTTAATGAAATATTTTTAAATCTTTTACACTCTATTGGTAGAAAAATTGATGAATTTCAAGACAGGGATAGTGGTTGGACTTTTATGCGCAATTTATACCTGGAGGTAAACATCAGTAAATACAGCATCAATGAGAGCACCAGGATTCATAGATTTGCCTAAAAATATAAAACTTAAGCGTGCGTGCATCAATATTCAAAATAAAGATAATTTTTGTTTTTTGCGGTGTGTGATGGCGGCTCTATTCCCCGCTAAAAATAATGCTCATAGAGTATCTTCATACCCTCATTATGAAGGCGTTCTTAATAGCGCGGACATGACCTTTCCTGTAGGATTATCTGACATCAAAATATTTGAAAACAACAATCAGAATATAAGTATTAATGTGTATGCACTCAAAAATAAAACTGAAATCGTAGGCCCGCTTCATAAAACCCCGTGTCGGGAACAACATCATATTAACCTATTAATGTTAGAACACGGTCGTCAAACACATTATTGTCTTATTAAAAATTTAAGTCGTCTGCAATTATACATAACGGGCAAATATTTTTTGTGATGAATGTATGATATTTTTCAATTGTGAAAACAAATTAAATGCTCACGTATGCGGGGGCGTAAAGACAATTTTACCTGAACGGGGTGCGCAAATTGAATTTAAAAAATTTGAACGAATGCGAGATATGCCTTTCATAATTTATGCAGCTTTGAATCGTTATTGCAGTCAAATACAGACGAAACGCTTAGTTCAAAATGCACTACAACATTACAGGAGCACGTACCAGCTGCATTTGCGTACTATATTGTTTGTTCATACAATAGCTCGCTAAACAAAATTCGTTTCTTAGGGCTTGTTTACGGAGACGCGGAGCGTCGCGCGTGGCGTTCGGCTTGGCGTTGCGCGGCGCGTCGGGCGTTTTTTCCGTTTACAGAGAAGCGGCGCGTGCAGCGGACCGCGTCATCACACGCGCAAACACAAACATATGGGAATGTACGGTGTTGTTTATAAAGATGCGGGGCGTGATGCGGCGCGTGGTGCGGGGCGTAGAGAGTAGCGGTGTCCGCTACATCCGCGGCGGACTCTCGAGCGTGTAGCGGAGCGCGCGGCGGAGCACAAGACTGTCAGAAGGTTCCGCTGCGGGCCCCGCTGCGGGCGCAGTGGCGGGAACCGCCGTTATTGACGCGTGCGACGCTGCGTGCAACGCTGTATTTGAAGCAAACGCGCGTAAAACCGCTTCTCCGTAAACGCTTTTATACAACGCCATATGTTTGAATTTAGTGCAGACCGCGCCGACCAACGCTATGCACGACGCCCCGCGTCTCCGTAAACAAGCGCTTATCGTGGAAAAGACTGCGTAAATAAATTTCTCGAATATTTGCAAAAATATGTATGTAAAATTAATAAAATCTATTCTAACCCAAAGACAATATCTGTTACAAAGGAAGAAGATAATGATTTTTTAAATTCTCAGTTTTTTTTTTCTGTCGCAAATTATTGCTCGGCGACTCCGTAAGAGATCATTGTCATTTAACGGGGCGCTATAGAGGGGCAGCCCATTCTTATTGTAATATTCGATTCCGCTTACCATCATTTGTGCCTGTGTTCTTTGACAACTTATCGGGATACGATAGTCATTTGTTTATACGTCAGTTGGGCGAACTTCCTGGATAAATCAAAGTTATTGCAAAAATCAAAGAAAATTACATATTATTCACGAAATTTTTCATTAAAAATCGAAATGGATATATGCCTGTTCGTTTTGTAGATTCGTACAAAGGGGTTTGGGTAAAAGTGTTGTCATTTGTAAAATTCATACATTTTCAAGGTGAGCGGCGATTTGTAAAAGTGGTAAATTATGATAGAATTATTAAAAATAAACATATTTTGTTATGTAATGTAATAACTCTTAAGTGCATCGGAGCCGAGATATTTAAATATTCATACTTGGGCGTACGTAGTCGGGTCATAAGTTCTGTCACAGATAAAACATGAAATAAAAACAACTAGTAAATAATTATTTATATAATATATATATCAATCGAAAGGTGATAAAATGAGCTTTTTAATAACTAAACATTTATTCAAAATGTCCACCGTGATTTTCGATACATGCTCTCAACCTTCGCGGCCAGTCATCTATCGCTGCACGCACGACCTCTTTGTCGATTTGTGCCGCTGCTTTGACGATGGATGCTTTCAGAGAGTCCAAATTCCGGTGAGGTTTAGAGCACGCTTCCTGCTCCAGATGTTGCCATATTTTGTAATCCAGGGGGTTCAGGTCCGGGCTGGAGGAGGGCCAGTCCTGATGACGGATGAAGTCAATTTTACGACTAGTGGAGCCAGGATTGCGTGCTCTTTGCTTTATGAGACGGTGCAGAATCTTTCTGGAATACCCAGTGTCTGTTATTGAACATTGTACGTGAAAGAGGTTCCACAACGTTTGCTAGGATGGTATTTTAATACACAGCGGCACTAATTTTTACACCTTTTTCACAGAAAAACACTTCAGTTAGGCCTAAATATGACACTCCAAGCCAAACCATGACTGATGACGGGTGGTGGCCACGTTGGACGCGGGGGATACGCCTGCTCGCTTCTTCACTAGTCGTTGCGTAAACTTTATCATTTTGCTTATTGAATGTTTCCTCCACAGTTAAAATTTATTCGTCCGAAAATAGGATTTCGCGGTATTTTTTACCCGCGTACCGCTTTAAGAGTACTCGCTATCTTTGAAGCCTAATTTTTTTCAGACGACCATTCAGAAGATGTGCGGTTTTTTTTCGATAAGCCCGAAGTCCTAAGTCTTCATTAATCACCCTTTTAATCGTGGGTCTGCTTATACCCATCTGAAGACTTAAAAGTTTTTGCTTACGCACAGGATTTCTTCGTATTCGCTCCTTCACGGCTTTGATGACGGCTGTAGTCCGAACAGAGCGTGGACGCCCATTTCTCTTTCTATCCTCGACAGAAGAAACTTCCCGGTATCTTTTAATGGTACGATATACGAACCTTAGCGTGATTTTCAAATTTAGTAATAGTTTGAAAATTTGGTTTGGTGCGCAACCACAGCGGTTTAATGCGATAACAGCGACACGGTCTTCTGTCTGCGACCACTCCATGTTTGAAAATGGTGGCAATGTTATTTTTTTTTATTTATTAAATGTTCGAAATTCAAATCTGATACTTATGTTTCCAGCCAGAGTTCAAATTTCGAAATTCGAACCGTGTGACAGAACTTATGACCAGACTACGTACTTTAGTACTTAAAACTGAATACTTAAATCTTTAAAATCTCCGCTCCGATATTATTTAACAACATAAATTATATATATCTATGTGTTTTTAGAGGTCCTCTAAATAACTATGTAAAAATCATCCGTGGCCGCTGAAAAAAAAAATGACAATATTCTTCAAACAAATTTACCCAATGGCCTTTTTATCAGCAAGTTTGGAAGAACTTGTATGCACCTTAAATAGAGACGATTTTATTCATCTCTATTTTTTTTCCAATAAAAGAGTATTTTGATCTATTAAAACAAAAAGGTGTCTATTCGTACGAGTATATGACTAGTTGGAGTCGCTATAAAGATCAATGTTTACCTCAGCAACATTATTTTTACAACTCAATAACAAATGACATTATTTCAAAATATGATTATGAGCATGCGCAACTTGTATGGAAATCATTCGATTTAAAGAGTTTAGGAGAATACACTGACTTGTATCTTAAATCAGATGTATTATTACTAGCTGACAAATTTGAAAAGTTTCGCCATACATGTAAAATTAATTATATATTAGATCCTGCTTTTTACCTAACTGCCCCTAATTTAAGTTTTGATGCTATGTTACTCATAACTGATTTGAAGTTACATCTCATTGATGACCTTGAAATAATTAGAATGATTCAGAAGGGTATTCGTGGAGGTATACGAGGGCTGCCTTTTAAGTTCTGTCGTTTGCAAAACTCCCTTGATTGTTAAAAAAAAAACTAGTATCATCTTAAAATATTTGAATTTAGAATTCAAAAACAAAAGAATGTCTCGAGATCGGCCGATTCGTTTTAGTACAGCGTCGGTTCAAAGTTGACAAGTCGGTTGTGAAAATGGAAATTTCGAAGGAAAATTTACGTGCGATAATATTTTACAACTTTAAAAGGGGCTTAACGCGTCTTCAGTGCTTTGAAGAGCTGACTACGGTTTTTAAAAATGAAGCACCATGCATCCGGACTGTGGAACGTTGGTATTTGGAATTTCAACGTGGTTGCTCTAGTCTTAGTGATAGGCATCGTGAAGGCCGACCAAAAACAGCTGTAACCCAGGAAAACATTGATGCTGTACGGCAACTGATCGTCGAAGATCGCCATGCGACATACCGCGAGATAGAAGCTTCATTAAGCATTTCAGGGACCAGTGTTCAAAATATATTGCATGATCACTTAGGTGTAAAAAAATTGATCTCACGCTGGATACCACATTTACTTAGTGAAGACCAAAAAACGGCTCGCGTTAGATGGTGCCGCAAAACTCTGCGGCAATTCAACCGAGGAGACTCTAAACACGTTTATGACATTATCAGTGGTGACGAATCGTGGATATATGCCTACGATCCGGATTCTAAACAGCAGTCGACTGTTTGGGTGTTTCAAGATGAGCCAAAACCGACCAAAGTAATACGCTCACGGAGCACTTCGAAAAAAATGGTCGCCACGTTTGTAGCGAAAAGTGGCCACGTTGCGACCATCGTGCTCGAAGATCGTAAAACAGTTAATGCTGACTGGTATACCACTGTTTGTTTACCAGAAGTTATCGGCGAGTTCCGAAAAAATAACCCAAGACGTCGTATAGTACTGCACCACGATAATGCTAGCTCGCACACCGCCCGGCAGACAATTGCGTTTTTAAAAGAACAAAACGTCGAAAATTTGGATCACCCGCCTTACAGTCCAGACTTAAGCCCTAATGACTTCTTCACTTTTCCAAAAATCAAGCAACGACTTCGTGGTCATCGGTACCGGACGCCTGAAGAAGCGGTTGAGGCATACAAAACGGCCATTTTGGAGACCCCGACTTCGGAATGGAATAAGTGTTTCGAAAACTGGTTCGATCGAATGAAAAAGTGTATTACATATCACGGTGATTACTTTGAAAAACAATAAATACCATTTAACACTTAAATTGTCTTTAGTTTTTTCAAACGACAGAACTTAAAAGGCACCCCTCGTATGTTTATGTTCTACTCGGTATGCAAAGGCTAATAATTAATACATGTCAAATTTTGATTCCAGTAATCCTAATAGATTCATATTGTACATACTCAAATTCTGTAATAATCTATATCGTTATGCGATTTGTGGCTATTTACCTTATGCTGATTCTTACCACAGCATGAAATTAATGAACTTGATATCCTAAAAATAGCCGATAATTCGGATTTTGGAAGTGGATTTAGAATATCCAGGACATTTGCATGACTTGCATAATGACATTCCATTCTGTCCTCAAAAATTCACACCTCCTGGTTCGAAGCAACCTAAACTTATCCCAAATTTATACGATAAATACGAGTACGTCATCCATTATATGCATTTAAAAATATGTCTTAAACATGGTTTGATATTAAAAAGAATACATAGAGTAATCAAGTTTAAACAAGGTGTTCGGATTGGGTTTGCGGTGAATGTTAAAACAAGAAAGGAATTTAATAGTTGTTTATTTACTTAGAAGTTCTAATGTTATAAAAGTCTTTAGAAACTATGTAAGAAATAAAAAATGTTAAGAAATGTTAAAATGTTATAAATGTTATGATCGAATGCACCCGGTCGCGGCAGTTCCGAAATATGCACTAACTAATAATTACTGTATGTCGGCGCTCGATGCGCCGCCGATAGAATGCTGACTTATACTTAAAATACACGTGTAAGGTGCTTTGCACCGAACACAAGGTCCATTTTTGAAGCAATATATAGACTTAAACACGCAGTTAAGACAGAAAGCTAAATCCGTGTTTGAGCAAAATTCGTGCAAACTATTTAACAATGCAATATTTGGAAAAACGTTGGAAGACCCTGAAAAAAGGTTAAATGTTTGGTTAGTTAATGCATGATGAGACAATACAAATAAAACTGAGAAGAAGAAGAAGAAAAACTGAGAAGAAGCCGAGCAGTTAACACACCTAATTTTCATAGTTCAACCATTTTTACTGAAAATTTTGTTGCCATACAAATGAAACCAGAATCGATCACTCTCGATCGACCAATTTATTTTTGGTTTTTACTGTTTTGAAAATATCTAAGACGTAGATAAATTTGAATCTCTTCACCTCGCAAATTAACTAAATTATCGTTTACATCCAATATTCTTATTTTGAGAGAGCTTAAGCTGTTTTGTGTAACAGGAAAGTAGGTAATGTTTTTTGGTATTTCAATAATTCGATAACCAGGTGGAACATTAGGCACAAACTCGTGAATTATACCTATGTCTCGGTTTACCATTAACAAATGATCTACTCACTATGTCACATTCAACCGGCTCTATAGTTGTTGATAGAATGAAATCGGGAAAAGGGGAATCTGTTAATATATTAGCTTGAATAGTTTCTTCTCCAAAACCTAGCAATTTTCCAATCGAATTTTCTTTATTAAAGTAGACATTTTTAGAACAAAATATAGACGTCTTCAAAGTGTTATTGTTACATGTCAGTGAAAATGTGCATCCTTGCAGGTGTCGTTTGAGGTAATCGTCATAGTTCGAAGTTCATATAAACCTTCAGGAATTTCTATTTACTACTTCGTTTTTACCATAATAAAATTTATCATTTCTGTAATCTATATTCTGTATCGAGTTAAAAGTTGTTATGTACAGCAATCCACATTCATATTTACCATCTAATTGAAAAGCTGGTAAATAATTAGTGGTCAGGGTAGAAGAGGTTCCGGTTATAGACAGAGTGAAAGACATCGTGAAAATGATATGGTTTTTGTTGTACAGAGATATTTAAACGTCTACTCCAAAACTGTATTAAAAATTTCATACAATCATCAACTTACAGTGTTAAACTTTTAATAATTGATGTAATTGTATGAAATAACATGATTCCTTAAATAATTTATTAATTCTAACGGCGGTTTCAGATCACCGTAACTATTAAAATATTCACAATAATTGTTGTCCTTGGCATAGGCTACCCAGTGAGTCCCGTGGTTTTCAGAACTATCTAAATTTATGATTGCACATTCTTCTCTTTTTGGTTGTTGTGGCAAACTATCTCTCATATAAACACCGCGAAAATGAGGTATATCTTTTGAATACTTTAAAATATCAATATTTGTAAGAGCTCGTCTAGGTAACCTTTTATTTAGTTTTTTGAACTTTTTAAACACAATCCTTTGCCGTTCTTATACGGTTTTATATGTAAACCTTTTCCTAATGCTATAGATTCCATCATTTTGTTATGGCGTTCTACTTCTGATTCGGCTAAGTTTTTCTTTGCAGCTTTGTTATCTCCAACAGCTTTAGCAATCCCAGCAGCTCCTCCTGCCAAAGATCCTAATGCAGAAAGTCCAGCAAAAATAGGTATCAGTGGTATGATACCTCCAGTTTTTGGGATTGGTATTAAACGAGGAACTCGTAATTTACTCGTATTGTTATTACGGAATACTTAATTGCAGCTGCAAAACCTTGGCTAATTGCAGTGCCTTTTTTTTTTAGAGTTGTTTCTCTTTATTTCAGCACTTATCTTAGATACCTACAAACTGTTTAAATGTTTTTATCCCCGCGCCGATTTTTATTTTAGATTTCATTACTTTGCTAACTAGCCGTGAAGCAAGTTTTTCCCCTTTACCAGCATCATTCGCTTTCAGTCTTTGTATATCTGCATGGTGACGATCTGCCTGGTTAGAATATTTATCATAACGTATGCGGAATGAAATCTGGACGAAGTTCAAAACTATATTTAATGTAATACAAAAACTGTTTTGCTAAAAATGTTTATAATAAATATTAGTATCATTAACAATGTTTAATGCAAAACACAATTTACTCCTTTGCGAGCTGCTTTGCGACAGTTCCGTGGAACTTTGTCCATGGCTGACGTAAACACAGATGTCGGGATTTCATTTAATTCTAATTTAATCTTTCGAATTTAACTTTGTACATTTATTCGGCGAAAATTATTCGAGTAGATTCGCCGTTTCAGATTTGGCCAAAAAATCTTCGATTGGGCGAAGTTCTGGGGTGTAAGGTGGATTTGCTAATATGGGGCCGTACGGGATTTTTAGCTCGTCCATTTTGCTTATTATTTTTTTAGTTGTGACTGGAAGTTAAGTCTGGCCAAAACACCAAATTAGCTCCTCTATGTTCCGATTTAAAAAAATCCCGCACAATTGGCAAACATCGCTCCATGTGTCGGTCGTCATTAACGGCTAACCCAGATTCAAAAAACTGCCTTAAACATACCGCGAGGGCTGATCACAAGTTACAGTAAAACATTTAAAACTTTTTTGGGAAACTTTGGGTTTTCTACAGTTGGGCCAGTGGTGTTTTTGAAATAATAATTCCCTTGCCATTAATTTCCGTCTAATTTGAAATATGATTCGTCGGTCATTACGCACAAGACGTCACTTTTAGCGTGGAATGTATTTTTGACCAATTTGTGAAGCCGGATTTTTGGAGTAAATTTTTGATTTTTAGACACAGTCGTCTTAACTTTTCTTGATTGTTTTTGAATACCCCATGTCTTTAAGATACTTTTAGATGAATTTGCCGTCGCTTTTGGATTTTCTTCCGAGCTCTCTATATGATTTTGCGATACGGCAGGCGGTCATTTTCTTTAAGCGGCTCCTTTCAGTAGACTGGCTTAAACTGGATAGTCTTCCAGAACCGGGCTTTCTTGTATTCATTTTTCTGAGTGGGTAGGACGCTAAAATACTATTAACTGTGCTTTGACTCTAAACCTTTTGTGTAAAATGCTCCACGACCTTCGCATCCGACCAGAGGGGTTGTGTATCGAAGAAATTACAAACAGTTTCGCGACGCATTTTGCCGAGATATACCATAATTAATGTTAGAAAAATACTACGTCCATGAAATTTGTCGTAATTATTTAAAGATGAGTTGTTAAACAAAAGACAAACTCACTTTTGTACGTTTTTAAGGAATTTAATATTTTAAATAGAGGTTCAAACTTTGTCCAGATTTCATTCCGCATACGTTAGGCTATGTCGTGTTGCATACACGCGTTGTCTAGCTCATTAATTCCCTTATCACCTCTTAGCAACCGTTTATGCAATTTTGTGCCTGTTCCGCAATAATTGTAGCCGGGAAAGTGTAGTTCAATTGGTAAGTGATTAATAACACTGTTTAAAAGTCCACTCCCTTTCATATCCAATATATAAATGACAATTTTTAATACAAAAAAGTTAATAAATATACTCATACAATGGCATTTCTATCAATCCAGCTATTTTCGCTATCATTAAGCCCTAACCATTTTACATACAATTTTTCCCCTTCTTTTTGATCACCTTTTCTATGAGGTAAAGAATGCTTCGTTTTCTGAAGTTCTTGTTCGTAAAATGAGCCGAGTATTGTATTTTTTCGTTGATCTTCAATAAGGTAAGTAACTGGACGAGTGTGATTTACATGTTTAATAGTAAATATTTCCATTGACCCATTCGGTGTATAAACTTTATGAAAGGCACTTTTATACTTGCTTATGCGTACGCAATCTCGATGATTTTTTAAACTGAAAACTGCTCTTCGCTTAAAGTTTTTGCTGATCTGTGTATCTCGTTCAAGACTTGCTGCTTTGCCATTGTTTAATTTTTTGAAAATATCGTCTATTTCCTTTTTTGTATAAAAGTTCAATTTCAACTGATTTGCGAGCTGATGAATTAGTGAATTTATAGTAACAAACATAGAATCTAGATACTTCTTCTCATAAAGGTTCTGAACGAACTGATCAACATACTGCTTATTAACGGCATCATCAGGTAACAATGGATGCGCATGCCCCTTTAATCTCAATGATTGTAAATCGAAATGTCCATCATCTGATCTGAGTAAAGCATTATTTTTAAGTTCAGAAACTTCAGATACACGCAGACGTTTATGAAGATGATGATCGAATTTGTCAATATTCATTTTATGATATATTTGTACGTCATAAGTTCTGCCTCGACTAACGATAATAGTACAGTAACTCATTTATATATTAGCATTGTTAGAAGGACCACAAATTATACTTCGAATTGTGTTAGGTAAAAGTTCTCCATGACGTGAATTGCGATCGTTGCGAACTGGACAAACGACTTCTAATTGTAAGTTTTGAGGTTGTCTCACAAACTTAATATTTTCTAAAAATAAAAGCAATATTAAGTACTACGTGTTGTAAGATTGAAAGGTTTGTACCCAATTCGCCTAGACCTTCAAGATATTAAGTAGTTATATGTGAATATAGAGTTTCAGAACAAGAATGTGTTTTGAAACCATATGAACTACTTAACAGAATGAGCGTTTAAAAAAATGACTGAATCGAAATGAGCGTTTTGCCGAAAAACGCCTTGGGAGTTTCAGAACCAGAATGTGTTCTGAAACGCCCAATAATATACTAAGGTCGGATTTTTATTCCCACAGAAAAAATGTAAACAAAGTTACGTCACTGCCAAAGTGACATTTCAGGGAATCTTAAAGATTGGGCAACTAAGAAATATAATATTAAGTTATCATTTCGCTCGTATCGTGATATAAAAATAATTGAAATTAAAATCGCACAAATGAGTCACTGGAAAGCGATTACGACGGGAGCACGAATTGTGAAGCGAAGCGAGTGAAGTTACGTCTCACATCAATCAAGCGGCCCTCAACTTGTTGACACAGGTGTATCGAGTCAATGATACCGGTGCAATAAATAAATTATGCATACAAAAACAATTTCTCGTTTTAAATTAATACAACAAAAAAATTATATCAAAATTAAGTCCGCAATCGACAAATTAAATTCTTCAATCTTGATTACAATATATATTTTGAAAAGGTTTTTCGTTAACGGCAACACCTTTGCTTACATTTTTTCTGTGGGAATAAAAATCCGACCTTACTTCGGTGCAATTCAGCACTACACGGCCGGTTATCTCTTCACTACCTTAGTATTTATCTCTCTATATAAGTATTTATATTCTTGTCCAGTGCCCATAGTACAAGCCTAGAAGCTTAGTTTGGGAATATATAAATTGGTGTGAGATAGTCCCCTGATATTTATGTAATTATTATTTACATAATGCTTTTTCTAAAGTCTTGCTTATTACACCTCCGTCGTGCGTTAAAAAGAAAAATGACGTTATTCGAAAAAAACAGATTTTGGTTTTATTGCATAATTGGGCTACAAACTAACCAAGTGGTGGTAAAGTGGTGCTTTCCAGTATTTTACCTACCGTAGTAGATGGAGCTCAAGTCACTTTTGTACTAACCGGGTTCTCTCCATCCTTTTTATGGAATGGTGTCCCATTCGCATTTGCGGCCGTAAACATTATATACCTTTATGTATACGTGACATATTTAAAAATTACCTAGAAATTATATTTGAACAGCGTATTTATAATGAAGTAAAAAATGGTATTTAATAAAGTATGTCACTGTTGTTGAAAAGTTTATATCAACCTAGCGGCGAATAACAATATTCCAAAATGACACTTTTTGATTTCAGGCTGAAAGTTGCTGTGGTATTTGGATTGAAAGTGACACTTTTCGATATTATCTGTTTTCTTTATTGTTTGTGTAGTGTTTATTATTGATTTTTAATAAAATGAGTGAAATAGTGCACATTACGTCTTTTATAGAAAAAAACATTAAATAAAAGCGAGAAATAAAATATTTGTCAGGTACTTGGGAAACGTTTGACCTTGCGTAAGCAGGGTTTTAAGCTTTGATTGAAGGAAAAAAGCTGTAGGGTCAGGGAGGGAACAGTAGCTCGGTGGGAACAGTGGCTCGAAGGTGCTGTACTCGAAAGGGAAATAGCTTTATGTCTGTCCCCTGCATCAATCAGAAGCGTTCGGTACCCGATCATGCACGAACTAGTTAGTAAGCCGCTCCAGCGCCATGCGGACGAGTTACGATGCGTTTTTGTTTTTACCCCTGACAAAACTACATTTTCAAATAAGTTTCACTTAATTTTTTTCTTAACTCGTACGAGATTTTTAATTAGTTATGTTTTTGTCTAAGAGTATGTCTAATCGACTTAGTACTGGCTGATAATTTAAGGCCCTCAGCTTTGGTGTTTGCTTCTAGTTTGATCTAAAATCCAAAATGGCGACAGGGTCAACAGTAGTTCGTTTCTGAAAAGTACACAGTCGCTCTCGAACTACTGTGTACATGCAACTCTTTATATTACATTATATCAAAAATGTATAAAATTATTTATTATTATGTATTAATTGTTTATTACCGAGTTTATTTAAATTACAAGAAGATTGATATTCTTTTTATTTTTGCCTTTAGAGGTATGGTTATAGATGTTCTAAAATGTGATTTAATATTTGTGACAATTATTTCTAAGTAGGTAGTAGATACCTAAGCATTATAACTTTAATAAAAAAGACCAATCATTATCAATTTTTAATTTTTCCTAAATATGTCAGAGCCTATTTGGTCATTGAATATCAAAACGTAGCCACTGTGTACTGTAAGAATAACTTTGTACTAGGGAGTGTACACAAAGGTTCGAGCCACTGTGCACTGTTAGAACCACTGTTTACTTGGGGGGACTAGAGACTGTGTACAGGGGGTAGTACACAGTGGCTCGATTCCCATTTTTTTTTAAAGACTGGATATTTCTTTTTGGTAAAAGTAATAGCAAATCTATTCGCTACATATGAAACTTCAATATTGCACTGTGCTTTGTGCTTGCAATAACTATTTCAGGGATTTCTATTTTTCATGCAACAGCCTGTTGAAAAAATCCTAGCCACTGTTCCCTTCTTGACCCTATATCAGCCTAAGTATAGATGAATTACCGAGAGCGTGGAATTGCATATGTAGTGATTGTACCGTTCGCATGAAAAGGAAAACTATTAAGGTTTTTTTCTTAATTTAATGAGATTACCATTAAAAACTAGAATAAGTAGGTATGTCCTTTTTTTGATTTTACTTGCTATCATTTATATAAATTTTCATCTTTAAGGTTGGATATTGCTTATGGGACAGATGAAAATTATATATAGTTCTCCTGATGACTTCTTGATCAAAATCATCTACTGCCGACGGACAAGTAGGTACAGTACTCCCAGCTTCTTAATAGAGTTTGGCTGGCTATCGCGATCACCCTTGCACTCGCAACTGACAGTATATCTGTCACTCGTGTTTCATACAAAAACGAAGATTGACGATCTATATTAAGAAAATGGTTGCACTGTACGTAACTTTGTCTTACTCGGAGAGGGGAATTCTTTCGTTGCTTTGAATTTGTCGGTCTTACTCTCAGTCATAATTTTATAAATAGGTAGTCGAGACGAGACAGAAACACCTGTAGCTTTTTCAACTAATTGGGCAGCGGTGTAAGGTGAATTTAATTTTTTCATTATTTCGAGTTCAAAATATTTATGACATATTTGTTTACTTTGACTCTCAATCGGACCAAAATTACTACTACTTTCTGCCATAATTTTTGCAAACTGTGTAACTTACAGTGGTATAGGTATGCCCAGTCAAAATAATTCTGATAATTGCGAGAATACAATAAAATAAGAGGTATATTTTAGCATTGCATTGTAAAAAGTATTTAGAATTTGACACTGACATTATTTTTGTACTTACTTTTTAATATATAATAAAACTCTTTTTATGCTGATGGTATGAGAAGTAGAGGAAATTTAAATATAGAATGCCTGTTAACACATTACCACTACATATGCAATTCCACACTCTCGGTAATTCATCTATAGAGTGCAATAGGAAATGCCTATTTCCAACATTAGAGTGATGCGGGGTGTTGTCGTTAATAATAGTGAATCTGTACATAGTCATAGGCAGTAACAGTAACATCCCCATTAAGTACTATTTCGAAGTTTTTATCACTAATATAACACATTTTTACCAATATTCGAATTTTAATTAAAAATAAATCATTGATATTCATTTAGAAATTATATAGAACTAGAAACCCGCCCCTCACTTCGCATCGGTTTTTGTGAGTTTCAGCACCTCCCGTACATAAACCAGAATGTATTATACATAAAAACCTTCCTCTTGAATCACTGTATCTATTGCTGAAAACTGCTAGCAAATGGATATACCTATAACACTTGTATACTTATTCGACACTTTTGTTTTTAATTTAAATGAAACATACACAAAACTTTAATTGCATGCCCATTGAACACATAATGAATAACGGCACTTTTCTTTTTAACACACGATATATGCTTGATGATACGTTTTAAAAATACTTCTTCACTACACACATCAAAAATGTCTAGATATCAAAATTATTTTGGGGTGGTACGTTTCACCAAATGTCTAAGGTTCACATATTATAGGATAGTATCGGAAATTATTATTAACCGTTAATTGATGAGGTGGTTTCAGAGCATTCTCAAAGTAACACTTATGCCGATATGGGAAGTGAAAGCGGTTGAAACGCTAGTAGAACTACCAGACTAACAAAAATTAACTATAGTGCTATAAGACAAACGGTGGTATCTCAAAAACTCCTGTAGCAAGTGTGTCATTCTTACTGATAGGTGAGGATTGAATCTGCAACATTCATTGGATTTCAGGTACCGCCTATTGGTGTCTGAGGGAACTATATAGATGTATGACTAATTTTCATTACTCACATAACTAAAAGTAAAAAAAAAGATAAAAGATGTTTATTCAGTAAGTAGGCCGCACGGGCACTTTTACACGTCAAAAATCTACCAGCGCTTCGCAATAGACCACTGTTGAGAAGAAACGCCGAAAGAAACTCAACAATCAGTCGTTTTTTAAAACTTACTTATACAATTATAGAACTTAACCTAGCATTATATAAAACAATGAATTTAACATTAAAATATATATATCATGCGTAGTTGAGCAGGAAAATGTGTCAAAACTCAGTATGTTTAGATGAACTCATAAATAGTAATAATAATAATAATTAAATATATATATACATATACTTACCCATGACGGTGCAAAACAACCACACAGTTTTGATACATTCTCCTACAGAAACCGTGTCCCCTAGACAATAATTATACCTACAATGTTTACATATTTTTCTGACTAAGCTATTACTAAGTTATTTAGGTGTTTAATTTAGGCCAAGCATTTTTATCTGATAGATAGTCCTCGACCCTATAGTAAGCTTTCGACATCAACGACTTTTTCAAGTAATTTTTAAGTGCTGGAAATGATAACTTAAAAACTTCGTAAGGTAATTTATTATAGAAATGAATGCATTGACCAACAAATGATTTATATACCTTACGGACACGAATTTTTTTAATAGCAATTTTATTTTTATTTCTTGTATTCAAATTATGTATATCTCAATTCTTAACAAAAGAGTCTTGATTTTTAATGACATAAATAATATTCTCATAAATAAATTGTGACGCTACTGTCAAAATACTAATGTCTTTAAATAGTAATCTTAAGGAATCACGGGAGTTTACGTTATATATGGAACGAATGGCTCTTTTTTGTAACACGAATATAGTCTGTATGTCAGCAGCTTTTCCCCAAACCAAAATACAGTACGACATAACACTATGAAAATAACTATGATAAACTAAGCGAGCTGTCTCAACATTGGTAAGTTGCCTGATTTTCCTAACAGCATAAGCTGCCGAACTTAATTTACCTGCTAGTACTGCTATATGAGGACTCCATAGCAAGTTTTTGTCTATAGTTATCCCTAAGAAAAGCGCCCTGTCCACCATCTCCAAACACTCATCATTTAGAAATATACTAGATTCTACCAGTCTAACATTAGGCAAAACGAACCTAACACATTTAGTTTTCTTAGCATTAAGTAGCAAATTGTTAATAGTAAACCAATTAAGTACTTTAACCAGCGTGGCGTTTATCCTACTGTAATCGACGGATTTTCGGTCCACCTTGAAAATTAATGAAGTATCATCAGCAAATAGCACAATATCACAAAGGTTATCTACCGTGGGTGGTAAGTCATTTATATAGACCAGAAATAAGAAAGGACCTAATATAGAGCCCTGAGGCACACCTAATTTAACAGTTGCTCCAATGGACTGTGTTTGGTTTACAACAACCGTTTGTGTTCTATCACTAAGATATGAAGACATAAGATTTAGAGAATTATTTGACAGACCATCATGTTCTAATTTTAATAGAAGAGTCGCATGATCTACGCAATCAAAAGCTTTGGAAAGGTCACAAAAATTTCCTATTGCATCACAGGATTTCTCCCAAATATTGTATATATATTTAATGAGTACAGATGCTGCATCAGTTGTGGATCGTCCTCTGGTGAAGCCGAACTGATTACTGTTAAGCAGTTTATTTTTATAAAAGTGACCTAACATATCTTTTAACATTAACTTCTCAAAAACTTTACTTAAAACCGGTAGAATAGAAATGGGACGGAAATTCGTTAAATCACTCTTGTCGCCCGATTTAAAAAGTGGTATGACTTTACTATATTTCATAAGATTTGGAAAAACCCCCTCTGAAATGCAATTATTGTAGATTAAAGCTAAGTGAGGTGCAATTATATCTATGACATGATGGATCACGTTAACTGATGCTCCCCATAAATCCTCGGTTTTTTTTAAACTGAGTGATTTAAATACCTTAACAATAGAAACTACATGGAATCTACATGGCTAAAATCAAAGGTTACATTACATTTAGTAACATTAGCACAAAGTAGTTTTTGAAACACAATCGCAGATGATTGAAGACATTTCGTTGTATTAATAGCTATAGTGGAGAAATAATCTTCGAACGCTAAGGCCACGTCTTTGTTTGACGTGATTTGTTTGTCACCCTTGTTTAGGGTGATTTGATTATCACGAGTTTTAGATTTACCCGTTTCTCTATTTATAATTTTTCACACCGTTTTTACCTTATCACCAGAAGCTTTGAGTTTAAGACTTAAAAAGTTTGACTTAGCAGTTAAGTTACCATTTCTAATTGGGCATTTCACGTGAAGCGGACAGGAAAAAAATTGTTGATGTTACTGATTTTAGTAATATTTGAATAAGTAATATCTATATATGTCCTCGATTCAGATAATTACAATATTTTTGCAGTACAATATATGGTTAACGAGTTAAAGGACATTGAAGTTTTGACTAACTAACAAGTATGCGCTACTTTAAACCCAAGTACCAAGTATAAAAAGTTATAATCAAATAAACAAAGCAGTGAAATGCATATTTGACTTAATGAGCTTTAAACAAAATATTGTTTTATTTTCATAGTCGGACCAGTTTTTTTTTTTCTCGAAATTGGTATAACTGTACAGATAGTCCATGCATAATGGGCCCGGAAGTCGTTTACGAGCTAGACCAGTCACATTGCCGGAGCACGGCGGCCGCACCCGCCGCTAGCAGCAGCTTACAGGAACTTTCTTTCTTTCTCTGGCAATGTGTCTGTTCTAGCTCCTAAACAACTTCCGGGCCCATTATGAAACTTGGCAAGGATTATCTGTACACAAATACCTACATTGAGAAAAAAAAAAACCTGGTCCAAGTATGAAAAAATGGAGTTTGAAAAATAAAACTATGTTTATTTTATAAAGTGACTTATGTTTTTTTATTTCCAAAAATGCAATTTGAAAGCTCATTAAGTGAAGTATTTCACTGCTTTGTTTATTTGATTATAACTTTTTAATACTTGGTAATTGGGTTTAAAGTAACGCATACTTGTTATTTAGTCAAAACTTCAATGCCCTTTAACTCGTTAACCATAAATTATACTGCTAAAATATTGTATATCTCATTCGAGGATATATATAGGTATAACTTAGTCAAATATTACTAAAATTGGAAACATCAACATTTTTTTACGTGTCTGCTTCATGTGGAATGCCTCTAATTTTAGACTTTAACTAGGTATATTTTTTTTCAAAACCTCCCATCAAAATGCCGTACATTGCAAAATATCGAAATAATCTAGGGATATTTTTAATCCTTAGACATTTTTGATGTGTGTTATAAAAAGTTACTATATGTTAAACAGTTTTCAATATCAGATTTTTCTTGTTTACATGAATTGTATTGGTATAATGAATGAACTATGCACCTTATTATAAAATAAGAAATATTAATTCCATATCTTGGTTTTTTCTCTTTAAATTAAAATGCAATTTAAGATAAGATTGTTTGTAAGAGTTATATTTACATCAGAACACAATACTTTTTCAATAAAATAAATTCAACTATTACAATAGACAACAACTACAATAAGCATGAACAGTTCACCAGGAACAGTGTACTACAATTTAATAAAGTAAAAAAGTAACTTACCCATAGCTCGCGTACGCCTTCTTTTCTTGAACTCAAGATTAAATGATGACCAGTAATACACACAGTTCCGTCAACATCATCATGATGAGGGTATTTCAAAATCACCCCGTCTAATTTATTGATTGATATCAATTCTATGAATTCCATTATGCTAATATTTTCGTACTTAATTTAACTTACAGTGATAACCTAGCTGGTTGCAGTAACAACAAAATTACAAACCTAAACCAACAAAATTACTATAACAAGAATTTGGTTTAGCCTAATTTACGAAACTATTATTAATTTAAGTCCAATATAGGATAAAAAGAGAAGTAGATAGAATGGGAATAATAAAATAAAAATACACTTTTCACGTATTATCTTTCATTTGAGTTTGACTTTGACAATCAATTTTGGCATCACAGATTATAACTGTTTGAAATTTCGTACGTGTACCAGATTCTCGCTGTCAAACGGGTTGGTGTACGCCATAGAGGTAGGAAAACATAGAAAGAGTATAAAAACGGCTAATAGAATAGTACTCTTCGCACCTAATACAAATGCCCTTCGTTAGAAAGAGTCGTCTATATATGACCGCTTTCGATTGAATTTTAAAAGTGTACTTTTTAGGTGTGTTCGTGTGTGTCTGTTGCTGTCAGTGATGTGCGGTTTGTCGATAAATTAGGTTAACCTATTAAAAGACATACAGTATTTTCAATAATAATTGTGATTGATTTCCTATTGATTATTGACCTTATTTCGGAAAGTAAACTGAGAAATTAACTTTTTTGTCGTATAATAAAAATAAACACAGTTTTTACAGTTTTCATTTGAAAATAAAACGTTTATCTTTAATAATGATGAGACTTACAAAAAGTAATTGGAAGATAGTTTGTGACCCTTTTTATTAGATGCCGGATAGCATTGCAACTTCTGGGGTACGTTTTATAAAGCTACAAGTTACAATTTTACAGGTCTAAACTAAAACATAAAAAAGGTAAAAGAAATTTATTCAGTAAGTAGGCCGCACGAGCACTTTTACACGTCAAGAATATACCAGCGCTTCCCAAGAGAAGACCACTGCTGAGAAGAAACGCCGCAAGAAAATCAGCAGTCAGTCATTTTTTAAACATATTTCTTATTACAATGGTACTACTTAGTCTAGCATTATATAAAGCTATAAATATTAAATTAAATATAGTATCAAATAACATGCGTAGTTCAGCAGGAAAACATGCCAATTAAGAATCTTACGGGAGAGATAGAGAAAAAAAAAAACACATACTTATGTGTATATAAGATGGTGCGAGACGACCACATAAAAGTTTCGATATGTTTTCCTACATCAACGGTGTCCCCTAGACAAGATAAAGATTTTGCATTTGAATAAATTATTATTGACTAAGTTTCGGGTTTAGGCCATGCATTTTTGTCTGTTAGATAGTCCTCGATCCTATAATACGCTTTAGACATTAACGACCTTTTCAAGTAATTTTTAAGTGCTGAAAAGGGTAACTTTAAAACTTCGTCAGGTAATTTATTATAGAAATGAATGCATTGACCAACAAATGATTTATATACTTTACGGACGCGGAATTTTCGGATAGCGATTTTATTTTTATTTCTGGTATTTAAATTATGTATATCAGAATTTTTGGTGAAAGAATCTAAATTTCTAATAAAGTAAATAATATTCTCATAAATAAATTGAGACGCTACAGTCAAGATATTAATTTCTTTAAAAAGTTCTCTTAATGAGTCACGGGAATTTAAATTGTAAATAGAACGAATGGCTCTTTTTTGTAACACAAATATAGTTTGTATGTCAGCTGCCTTACCCCAAACCAGAATACCGTACGACATGACACTATGGAAATAACTATAATAGACTAAGCGAGCTGTCTCAACATTGGTTAGTTGTCTAATTTTCCTAACGGCGTAAGCTGCCGAACTTAGTTTACCTGCCAGTACAGCTATATGGGGACTCCATTGCAAATATTTATCTAATGTTATGCCTAAGGAAATTGCCTTATCTACCATTTGCAAACACTCGTCATTTAGAAAAATACTAGAATGTACCGGTTTAACATTAGGCAAAGCGAACCTAACACATTTCGTTTTCTTAGCATTTAGTAGCAAATTGTTGCTAGTAAACCAATTAAGTACTTTAACTAGTGTGGTGTTCATCCTACTGTAGTCTACGGATTTTCTATCTACCTTGAAAATTAGTGAAGTATCATCAGCAAAAAGTACAATATCACAAAGTTTATCTACTGTTGGTGGCAAGTCATTTATGTAAACCAAAAATAAAAAAGGACCTAAAATAGAGCCTTGAGGCACACCTATTTTCACTGTAGCTCCAACAGATTGCGTTTTGTTTACAACAACTGTTTGAGTTCTATCACTTAGATAAGAAGACATAAGGCTTAAAGCTTTGTTGGACAATCCATAATGTTCTAATTTTAAAATAAGGGTCGTATGATCCACGCAATCAAAAGCTTTAGAAAGATCACAAAATATTCCTACTGCATCGCAAGATTTCTCCCAACTGTTATATATATGTTTAATGAGTACAGATGCCGCATCAATTGTTGATTGACCTCTGGTAAAGCCAAACTGGTTATTGTTAAGTAGTTTATTTCTGTTAAAGTGACCTAACATATTCTTCAGCATTACTTTCTCAAAGACTTTACTTAAAACTGGTAGTATGGAAATGGGACGGAAATTCGTTATATCACTCATTTCGCCCGATTTAAAAAGAGGTATTACTTTACTATATTTCATGAGATCTGGAAAGACCCCCTCTGATATGCAATTATTGTAGATTAATGCTAGATGGGGTGCAATTACATCATATGAAAGAGTACCTTAACTGATGTGCCTCACAAATCTTCAGTCTTTTTTAAACTAAGTGATTTAAATATCTTGACTATTGAATCTGAATTTACAGGGCTGAAATCAAAGTTTATATTACATTTACTGACATTAGTGCTAAGTAATGATTGAGCTTCAACCGCGGATGATTTAAGACATTTTGTAGTATTAATGGCTATGTTAGAAAAATAATCTTGGAATGCTAAGGCAACGTTTTTATTTGACGTGATTTGTTGGTCACCTGTGTTTAGAGTGACTTGATTATCACGAGTTTTTGATTTTCCCGTTTCTCTATTTATAATATTCCATACAGTTTTTACCTTGTTGTCAGATGATTTAAGTTTGAGACTAAGAAAATTTGCCTTGGCAGTTAAACAAACTTGCTTAAAGGTCCTTGAATAATTCTTAACATAATTTAGGAAGTCAGCATTCTTATTGTCCTCCCTCTCTCTATATAGGTCATAAAGCCTATTTCTACTTTTATGAATGCCTGCAGTAGCCCATTCACTAAATTTTGTTTTCGACCTAGAAATAGTTTTCATTTTAAAATTGTTGTTAATTTGATGTAGAATTACGCCGAAGAAGTCTTTATACAAACTATTACACTCATTCTGTAAAAAAGGTAACACTGAAAGATTACTCTGAACTTTATTTTTGAATAATTCCAAACGATTACTAGTTATAGGTCGGTATGTTATTGTGTCAGGTTTTTGATAAAAATCATAGATGAAAGATGCCTTCTGACCACTATGGTCAGAATTAAAACAATTAAATATTTCTTTATCCAAACATTCGCAACTACAAAAAATATTATCTAAGCAGGTTGCACTACTAACACCTATCCGTGTGGGTTCTAAGAACAGATTACCTAAATTAAAAGATTTAAATAAACTAAGTAACCTAATGGTATTATTTGACGTTTCGAGTAAGTTAATATTAAAATCTCCACAAACTATAACATGCTTCTGGGTATTACATTCTAATTTTAACACATGTTCCATAGTAGATTCAAATGTGCAAAAATCAGCCAACGGTGGTCTGTAAACACATATTATTGTATAACTTTCTAGTTCTGCGCAAGAAATTTCTACAATCCTTTCTATCGATAGCTTTACAATATCCTTTCTTTCTTTGGATTTAAGAGTACTTCTTACAATTATTAAAGAGCCACCATGAATGGCACTTTTTCTGGCAAAATAACTAACTAATTTAAAATTTTAAAAATCTAACATTAATTGCTCTTGTCTAAGCCAATGTTCAGTAATGCACATAATTTGTACATTTTCATTATCTAAGAACAACCCTATTTCTAGTTCTTTGCTGGAAAAACCTTGAATATTTTGGTGAATTAAATTTATATTCAAGGGTGTTTCCGCTGTCCTATAATTTAGTTTAAATCATGAGGCAAGGCATTATTGCCAATAATGGCTTGTTGGGGCTGGGTACTACTGTATGTATTTGGTTCTATATTAAAAGCTAATAGGTCAACCAAGGTCAAAATATATTTCCTGGGCAAATGAATTTTTCCTGATGTTAGATCAAGTCGTTTTATAAATTTGTTTAAGTCAAAGAAATGATATTTATTATTACAGCTTATAGCATTATATATTAAAGAATTAAAGTGTGCTATTCTATTATTATGACTAAATGGCATACTTTGTGAGTATGGTAGCGCACATAGTATAATTTTACCTATGCCCCTACCTTCAATAGTGTTTAGTGTTGATATTAATTTATCTACGCCGGACTTGTCCACACTAAGACTATTTCCTACCAAAATTACTAAAGTGGTGGTCCTGTCAAAACTTCCTTTTAAAAGTAAATCACTTAATTGCATAAGAGTTGCATTATGGTAACAGTAATTAGTAACATTTTGTTTTAATTTGTTATTTAACAATAAACCTAGTCCAGATCCAAGCTGGTCGGAATAAACAATAGTTTTATACCTACTTATAATTTGTCTAGGGGACTCCTTAGAAGTATCAAAAGCCATATCTGGCTGAATCACAGCAGTTGGTGAAGTTCCTGTCACTGTGAACACTGCTCACATAGCTGGGGCACGTTTTATAAAACTACAAGTTACAATTTTACAGGTCTAAACTGGCAATACTGCTCAAATGGCCGGTCGTCATTGATCGAGGTTGTGTCAAATGGAAACTTGTAACCTGTAAATTGTAATTTGTAGCTTTATAAAACAGGCCCCTGAAACCACGACGAACCATTTCTGTCAGAGCATCTCCAACCACTCCTGTTTGAAGTCTTTTATCAGCCTTCATAATAAATGAGTCTGCTGAAAAATATTTCGAACATAGTCGGTGCATTTTCGGGGTGTCCCATTCCAATCATGCAGACCGCTCCAAAGAAATTTCAGCCATTCCTCTGTGAAGGACTGGCGAGGCTTTTGGAAATCTGAAACAATACAATTAATTAATTTGACACATAGTAAGTTCTTTTACCGATTCATAGATATGTAGGTACGGATAAAATACATATTAAATTAAAACAGCAATGTTAAAATATTGAACATGAATAACGAACGACCCAAATATATACAATAATTATGCCATGCCTATGTCTAAAAGGCACACAACGCAAAAAACCGAACGTTTAGAATAACTAACTTTAAATGTTGTAACTTACGACATTTAAAAATATACCCAACAAATACTTTTGACATTTAAAACATCGCCCTTTTAACTGTTCGGCATCGCTATTTTAACTCAAAATGTATTATTATAGACATATTGACTCATTTACTCAATCAAAATGTCGAAAGTTTACTTATCGATATTTATTTTGGAAACACTATTATTCGGTAATTCATTACCGAAAGAAAATCAAAAAATGTATAAAACCTCAGTGAAATCGAATACTGGCTGGTGACAGCAGATTTCAAATATTTACCTCACTTCTTTTCTGACCTTTAAACTGACCACATGTTTGTTTAGTAAATGCTTTAGACTTCATTTACAGTTGTATTTATTTCATTAAAAATGTTTCACTAAGTGAGATCTTCCAGTGCAACTACTAATAATTTTCGACAGGCCTCTCCACAGGTTATGGGCCCAGCAAATGCCCTTATAGAACTATAAAGAAGAAGAAAAACATCGTTATCGTTTGCTTCATCATTTCAGATGTAATAACATTTTTGATTTATTCTTGACATATCTGTCATAACTCACAATAAAGGAAAACTGTAAGTACAATTTAGGGGTTCTTGTCTAGCTGCCATTTTGAAAACATCTGTCTATTTATTTCATTTTTTGTAAATTACTTTATAGTTGATTTTGGTTCGCAAATCCAGGGCAACTTTGTGAAGTAACCTCCAACACTGACGAAGAATATGCATCAAATAAAATAACAGTGAAAAGTTGATTCTGAATGAGCAAGCGGTCAAGAACACTCCAAACCATTGAAGTGGATGCCCGCCATCTTCAATGGTGTGCCGACTGGGACTGGAAGACGCCGACGACAACGACGATTCACCGTACAATTGCTTATATATGGTATACTTGACATTGGCAAAATTACATAACTTGTAGACGCCATTAAAATAAATAACAACAACAAGTACAATTTATTTTTGAGATGGAAGACTTAAAAATACAAAAAGTTGAAAAGTTAAATGTCAATTCAGATTATTATTTATGGAAGAAATTAATGACTGTTTATTTAATTGGAAAGAACTGTTCAATCCAAGAAAACAAAGACAAATCTATCGAGGCTAAGGGAAAATTTTACATCCTATCTGCAATTTCTTCAAGTTTATTATTTCATGTAATAAACTGTGAAACAATAAAAATATATTTTTGAAATTAGATAATAAATTTAATATAAATTATGCTGAAAGTAATATTGACGAATTGGTTGAATTTTATAGTTACAAATATACATGAAATATAATAAATGATATTAGTAGATTACAAAATTAATTTTTTGAAGCGAACCAAACAGGAAAGAGTTTAAAAGATGATGTTTTGATAGAGAAAATTTTAACTTTATTACCAGAAAAACTAAATAGTGACAGATTATTTTGGAAAACTATTAATGAAAAAGAACAAAATATTCATTCAAATTACTTCGAATGATACAGAATGAAAATAAATATTTAGATGTACCTTCAACTTCCTTTAATAACATGAACTTTAACGAAGTTTTCAAAGGTAAGGAGAAGACATGTTTCAAATGTGGAGCAGCAGGCCATATTGCAAGATTCTGCAATCAAGAGTTGTGCAATACATGCAACAAACCAGGACATATTTTTAGTAGCTGCTACAGAAATCAAACTTGTCAACTATATAATAAATATGGACATTGCCAGATTTTGTAAAACCAAGGATTATTCGGTAAGTGGTAATTTGATTAATACTACAAAGATCAAAGGAATCATAGATTCGGGTTCGAGCTCACACATGTTTGGTGATAAAAATATAATCAAAATTTCAAACAAAATCGAAGTAGACATTAAATGAGCTAATGGAGAAAATTTTACAGCACTTGGTGTCGGTACTATTAGAACATATTTTGGCAAGTTAGAGAACGTACTTTATGTACCCGGAATTTCTAGAAATTTAATTTCTGTCAGCTCGATTACAGACCAGAATGGTTCGCTACTTTTTTCTGGAAACAAAGTATTTATGGAGAAATATGATAAAATAATTTTAACTGGAAAAAAACTCAGCATGGTCTTTATGAAATTACATTTTTCGGCAAACTTTATTTCTGAGGCACTATTGGTTGAAAACTATAAAATTTGACATCGTCAGCTAGGTCACGTATCCCATGTATCTCAACTTGCGAAAATAGTTAATGGCGTTAAAATTGGGGAGGGTGTTTCGAAAGACTTTTGTGAGATTTGTACAAAAGCCAAAATGTCACGAAAACCTTTTAAAAATAATAGAAATAAAGCTAAATTCCCATTAGATATCATTCATACCGAGGTTTATGGCCCAATCTAAATTCCATCTTGGGATAATAAAAAAATATTTCGTCACCTTTCTAGATGAGTTTACACATTTTTGTATAGTTTTACCTTTAAGAGTGAATTTTTTGAAAAAATTAGCCAATATACTTTTCTGGCGGAAAATCATTTTAATTCTAAAATAAAAAAATACGTTGTGACAATGGAGGTGAATTCTCGAATAATAACGTGATTTCTTGGTGTAATGGCAAAGGTATTACTCTGGATTTCACCATTTCTTATACACCTCAACTCAACGGAATGGCTGAAAGATTGAATAGAACGTTGATGGAGAGAACAAGAACTCTACTATTTGATAGTCAACTACCAAAGTATATCTGGGGAGAGGCTCTTCTTACGGCAACCTATTTAATTAATAGAAGTCCTACTGTTGGCGAAGATAAAAGACCAGCTGAATTATGGTTCGGAATTAAACCTGACTTGTCAAATGTTAAAACTTTTGGATCAACAGCTTTCTTTAAAATTAACATTGGACTGAAAGAAATAGATGAGAGATGCTCAAAAGGATTTTTTATTGGTTATGTCAATAATGGATATAAAATTTGGCTGGATAGCGAAAAGAAAATCATAAGAGCAAGAGATGTTAAAGTAATCGAAAAAGATATTTTGAATAAGGGTGTGGAATATAACAAGATAAGAGGTCTGTGGGAAGAATATTTTGTGGAAAATAATAATGAGGAGCATATTATTATAGATATAGATTTAAGGTGTCGAGAAGGTTTTTGTGATTCTGATTTTGCTGGGGATCCGGTTACAAGAAGAAGTACCACTGGATACTTCATTTGGCTCAACGATGGACCAGTTGCTTGGAGCTCTAGAAAACAATCAATAGTTGCGTTATCAATCACAGAAGCAGAATGCTGTACAGAATTACTCTTCATTAAGAACCTTATCAAAGAAATTACTAACGAAAATCTGGAAACAGAAATGAGAGTTGATAATCTAATCAACAGGGGTCGTACTTTTGATGCCGATGACATCAAAATGACGTAATTTTACACACAGGGTGCTCTGCTTTCATTTGGCAGGTGTTTAGGTATTGTAGCGCTCCTTAAAGAAAGAAGGGTAAGGAATACTACAAGGGGTACGATGCAACCACCAGCACGACAATTTAGACCTGTGAAAGAAAAATAAAACCGAACGAATTTTTTAACGAGGTTATAATATTAGACTTCAAGTAATGAATAAAATAAAACAATAAATTACATTGTTATAAAACAACTAGATTGGTAGGCTGACACTGAATTTAACTTATTACGAAACCGGAATGAATATAAAACAATACTTGCAGTTTGTCACTGATTAAAAAAGCTACCTAAATTAAAGATCAGCACATAATCAATGAGGACATCCACTTTGGGACACATCCGGCGTTACTAGTATAAAGTTTAGTTGAGATAAAACAGAACTACGGTGTATTCTATCAGTAATATTTAAAAAATCCACTGATAAAACTTGAAACATGTTTAGAGTGAGATAAAATACAGGCAATAATTTGGGCGTTACTAGGTAAAAAGGGGGACTGTGCCGTGTTTAAATAAAGGCCGAAATCGTAATCAAAGGTAACCTACATTGGTTGGGGTGGAGTTCGCGGATTAGTCATACCGGGTACATAAAAAGACAGAAAAAGTATCACGATCGGGATAAGTACTCTAATCAAAAATTCCAAGACATACCAGTGCACGAAGTTTACTGACCAACCATACTGCTATCATACCCAAAATCACTGATTAAACTGTTACTGGAAACTATCTAACTTTTGACCCAGTAACATAGCCCAACAAAACAATTCCGCCTTGAAAATTCGCGCGAGAAAAACAACAAGTATCAAGACCTGTTTTCTGTACTATAATTAACACGATGGCAAACAAATACCTATCGTAAACAAAGTGATAGGAGATAAACAAACTTCGAACTTTGAATAACAATAATATGTATAGTCTAGGGCATGCATCCCGGTATTCCGGAATCTCGTAATTCCGGGATCTCGAACGATTATTTCCGATATTTCAATTCCGGGATTGAGCGTTTCAATATCGTAATTCCGGGATTGATTGAAGACAAAAATGTATCTTTGTTTTATTTAAAATAAGCTTTTGCGTTGCCATACTTGCCATTTGAGACCTCGAGCAGGTAGTAAATTAGTTGTTAGACAAAGGAATGTGTTGTACCCGAGAACCTTCCTGTATTTACCTCTCTCTTTCTCTGTGTATTGTCCGGCTATGCCAGTCTTTGTCGCTCGGATAAGGTATGCAATCTCACAGGTTCATCCTTCTACCCTGCGCAGTCGCTCAAATATCGTTACCGGGAGTGTTAGTGCCGACGCACGTGTAGTGTGTACTATAAATATTTATTAAAGGATGAAAAAAACGATAAGCAGTTCGCACATTTTGTTCAATTTGGTCTTAAACGTAAGTTTTTATGTCGTAATAAAGCACTATCTCAGCAATTTTGGATTGTAATAATAATATATTGAATTGTAAGACAACTCGTATCATATAAGCAGTGATCGGAATAGGTAGAGCTAATTTGCCTAAACTTGACGCATATTCATTCATGCGTGAGAGAGATGGGAATACATTATTGAATGAACATGCATCAAGTTTAGGCAAATTAGCTCACCTAATTCCGATCACTGCATATAAGAAAACAAGGAGTGATTGAAACTGTGATTAAAAGCCTATTTTTTATTTGTTATTAAAAACACGAATGGCAAATGTTGTTTTTTTTATTGACCTATTCAAAATCAGCATGCGTGGGGCATTTTATAACCTGAAATAATAAAAAACCCAATCCCGGGATTAATACCGGTATTCCGGTATTGGGATTTCAATATCGAAACTCAATACCGGGATTGACAACCTTGCGATATTGCATGCCCTACATGTAACTATCGCGGCGGGCATTCTTAGGCTGCATTGTCTTACATTGCCTCGTGTACCTGGACGACGTAATAATCTTTTCAAAAAGCCTACAAGAGTATATTGAAAAGCTTAAAGCAGTTTTCGACAGATTTAGGCATACAAATATTAAAGTACAATTAGATAAATCTCATTCTCTCCGAAAGGAAGTTCTCTACCTCGGACATTCAATTACAAGTGAAGGGCTGAAGCCAAATAACGACAAAATTGAAGCAGTACTTAATTATCCTTTACCCAAAACTACAGCCGAAATTAAAAGCTTTTTAGGACTCATAGGTCGCTATAGAACATTTATTAGAGTTTTTGCCAAAATAACTAGACCCCCAACATGATGTTTGAAGAAAGGAAAAAAGATAGTGATTGATGATGAATACAAGGGAAGCTTGGAACTATGTAAAAAGCTTTTAACAAATGCCCCTTTGCTACAGTTTCCAGATTTTAAAAAACCATTCATTTTAACTACCGACGCATCTAACTTCGCAATCGGTGCAGTCTAATCGCAAGGATCAATAGGATCAGATAAACCTGTAGCATACTTTAGTAAAACTTTGAGTGACACACACTACAGATATAGTTAGTACGATAGAATAGGAACTACTAGCGGTCATAGAAGGTGTTGAACATTTTGAACTATATCTCTACGGAAATAAATTTAAATTTTTTACGGACCACCGACCCCTAGCGTGGTTATACTCACTGAAAGAACCAAACAGTAAGCTAACGAGATGGCGACTAAGATTACAGGAATATAATTTTGAAATATGCTATAAAAAAGGAAACCAAAACACAAACGCCGATGCATTGTCTCGTATAAGACTTAATATCACAAAAGATGACAATGAGTCTATGGTAGTCAACGTAGGAAAGCAAGAAAAAAGAAATTTCGATGTAGATAAATTCCTAAAGACTTGGTAGAAGGAGAGTCAATCTCCGAAACATCTAGTGAACCTGACGTAATGGACATCTCGGACTCGGATGATGAAGCAACAGCCCATTCAATTTCAAACAGGGAACATGAAGGTATCCCTATAATGAATGAAGCTATAGATACGAAACCTAGGCAAATCCTTGTTTATTCGTGGCTAAGAGATAGTATTGATTTTAAAGACATATCTAACCCAACACAGAAAATTTTAGAGGTTCACATACCTATAAATAATGAGGTAATCGTTAAAAAGTTCTTGAAAGAATATGTCGGTTTTAAAAAGAAATGTTACATTTATTTTGAAGCACCAGAGTTTAGGAAAACTTTCAGTAACGTAGTAACTCAACTTTACAAAAAAGGATCCCAAAACTTGATAGAATGTACTGAACGGGTTATAAATCTAACAGAATCTGAAGAGGATCAAAAAGCTTTCATAATAAAATAACACGAAGGCAAAACTTTCCACAGGGGTATTACCGAGACATTAGCTAAACTAAAAAGACATTATTGGTGGAATATGACAGAGACCATTACAGCAGTAATTAATGCATGTGAACAATGTCGCAAGATGAAGTATGAAAGGAAACCAATTAAACCGCCCCTACAACTCACTCAAAGTTAGGACACACCATTCCAAGAAACTTTCATGGACTTGTTATTTATTGAAGGAAAATGTTATTTAACTATGGTTGATGCCTTTAGCAAACTCGGACAGGCGATTATTATACCAAATAGAAGTACCCCAGAAGTCGTTAGAGCTCTTATAAAATACTTTAGTATGTACGGCACACCTCAAAAAATAAGTTGTGACTCAGGTGCAGAGTTCAACAACGAACTGATGAAGGAATTGCTACTTCTCTATAAAATAGAATTACATATAGACAACCCGAACTCGATGGCTATATTTGAACGATTCCATTCAACCATAATTGAAATTTATCGTTTAGCTAAATACGATAAAAGCGAACTAGACGCTGCGTCAGTGATGACATATGCTATAATGGCATATAACAATACTGTTACGCCGATGGCATAAGGCGTCTCATCTTTTATCGTTAATTTTGGTGCTTTAGAAGCGTTTTCAGCAGGCTGAAATATCGTTTCAGTCCGTTTCAGAGGTAGCTCTATCACATACCAAATTATTAGATTTTCGACCAACTTGCCGTTGTTTTCAGGCGCCTGAAACATGTTTTCAGTCCGTTTCAGGCCACCCTCTATCAGGTGACGCCATAACCTGAAAACCCATTTTCAGGCATTTTCAGGACCGCTTATGGGCCTTTGAAGTACATTTCAGTATATGGCAATTTTCCACTAAGAGTGACAGAGATAGCATGATTGGAAAGAGACAGCTATACTGAGAACCTTCCAGAAACGTGTGAAAGAGATAGCATGATTAGAAAGAGACAGCTATACTGAGAACCTTCCAGAAACGTGTGAAAGAGATAGCATGATTAGAAAGAGACAGCTATACTGAGAACCTTCCAGAAGCGTGTGAAAGAGATAGCATGATTAGAAAGAGACAGCTATACTGAGAACCTTCCAGAAATGTGTGAAAGAGATAGCACGAAATGAGACGGCAACACGCGGAACATTCCAGACTCATCCAGATCCGTGAATCAAGGTCATTGCGATCGTAAAAACAACAAGGTAGTAAGGCGTAGAACATTCTAGCAACGAACAGTCTCGATCGACCTTGACGGGGCGAAGTACATCGAACATTCCGGAAGGCGTTCTAGAATAATCGGACTCGGGAACTATAAAACGGCGGACACCGGTTGCGACGAGTCAGTCCTTACTTGGAAAGCGATCAGTGCGAATAAGAGCGACCCGAGCGATCATCTGAGTATTCGAAGTTTATTGTGCGATAATTGTTTTGTAACGGTTTAAGTGAGTGCGTAATTAAAGTCTACTTTTGATTATCGGTGTATTCGTGCATTTCTATCAGTTACCTACCCCCACGTACGTAACAATACGATACACAGCGCGACAACATACACACCTTTCGAAATTGTATTCGGTCATACTGACTCAGGGAATTTATTCGATGTTGACAAAGAAGGAAACTTAATGCAAAAATTGCTCCAGCACCATAGAAAAAGACTAAAAATACTTTATGAATACGTTAGCAATAATAATTAGTAAATGATAAGTTTAAAGTTAAGGAAAAAAGAGGAGGAGAAAAACCCTCTACAATTAAAGAAGGAGATAATATTTTTATGAAGGACACTAGGATTCGTAAAGCAAAAGAGCTCCCTAGGTACGAAAAAGCAAAAGTAATAGGGAACTCCGTTAGAAATATTATCCCTGTTCAGGTTAAGAAGAGGAACACCCGTGTAGCACTGAAAAATATCAAACGACCTCCACAGGTGGCGTGTGATATTACCGATGGCGCTAGTTTACAAAGCAGCGGCCTCAACTTACAAAACCTCGAGCGGAACCCGGGGATAGCTCCAGTCTGAATAGGTACAGCTCTGAGGAAGACTAGTTCCTGGAATATAAATAAAACTATAGATTTAGATTCCTTAAATTTTAATTTTTAAACTAACATAATATACAGTATGGTAAGTTAAAATTGTTAGTCGATAGTAATAATGAATCTAGAAAAGAACTAATGGGTTTAGAAGTACAAATAGATACGTTTGCAGAACTAACAAAGGATAAACTTTTACAGTTTCTGCCAACGGTAAGAGTCAAAAGAGGCATATTCAACCCATTAGGCTCATTGATAAAAATAATCACGGGGAACTAGATAATAATGATGCAATTAAGTATAACTCATTAATCAATAACTTACGTAATAAGGAAATATCGGTAGAACATAGGGTAACTTTAATACAAAAGGCACTGGACAGAGTAGTTAATGTTTCGGAAGATATAAATTTTAACGTTTAATACTTAAGTCATAAATTTAAGCAGATAGAAACCATTTATAGTATTATACAAGAAATAGAGACTTCAATTGCTTTTAGTAAGATAGGTACCGTAAAACGGGGTGAGTAGGGACTCAAGGGTGAGTTGGGACACAACCTAAAATAAGTCATAACATGTTACAAATAAGAACAATTATTAAATGGACAATAACGTTACGTCTATTGGAAATAATTTCAGTCTTATAATTAGTAGCATATGCTTCATTTTAGGATGTGTCTCTACTCACCCCTTAATCCCTACTCTTTCCGTTTTACGGTACTTTACACCAGTCCTTAATAAACTCAACTGAATTACTGAATAATTTATTGGAAATTGAAAAACATAATCCTTTGATTTACCCTGTTTGTTTAGAAAATTTAATTAAAATAGACATTGAGGTATATTAACTAGAGAAGCAAATGTCAATCAAAAGCGACGCATAAAACGTGCCAACTACTAATACTCGCGACGTAGCTTTGAAACCAATATTAATATTTGAACAAAAAAACTATATTCATCTCTTTTACAATAATACACTAGTAGAAAGCAACAGACAAAGATGGCGAGCTCACCTGATATGAAAAGTTCAGTGTTGCCTAGAAAATGAAATTTTCCCACAAAAAATCGAGTAAATTCTTTGATAATATTAATCGTTACAATTAATAATACATTGTTTTAATATTTCATTTTGTTTCATTTCTCGCTTACAAGAATGGTAGTAATAAATTTACAATTATTTTATTTGACGACGTCGTAGCCTATCGGTAGCCTATGAAGCTAGCGGTTACAATTGCTCAACTATCTTAATCGAGATATCTTATCGCCACCCTTGAAATACGTCCCGTTGAGGAGTTCCGGTTGGCATTTGTGGTCTTCATCATCAGTTCCACTTCACCAATATGATACTTTCTGAATGCAAATGCTGGACTTGTAACTAAAAATACTAAAATCGCTGTATGTAGGGATGCCTATAATATTTGACGAGTTCCTTCAATTCCTCATGGACCCCCTCGTCAGATTCAGATTTGGCTACAATAGAAACATCTCAAAAGTATCCTTTATCAAACCAAAAACTAATTTTTAAAATCGAACATCTCTGTAAAAATTTCAAACTGCGAACCTCCTTTTTTTAAGTCGGTTAACATACCAAAACCTTCTCCTTAGTGTAACAAATACCTTTCTTAAAACCGCATCAAAATCGGTACAGCCAAACGCAAGATAATCGTGGACAAACATACATACATACATACATACAGGTCAAACTGAGAACCTCCTTTTTTTGAAGTCGGTTAAAAACGTATTCGTTTTTAACACTGGTCATATTTTCATTATTTATAATACTTATTGACTTATTTGGTGATGTACATTTTGGTACATTAATCCCTCAGTATCCAGCTTTCTTTTTTTCGAAATTCTTCGAAAAAAACACAAACAAACAAAACCTATAAGTTTAAAATAAATATGTTTCGTTAATTATAAAAATCCTCTATCGCTGTTCGTGTACAGCACATCACTCACTACCCGTTGACACTCAGTGCGGATAGGGTGTGTGATGGGTCAAAGGTCCAATGGACCCCTTCCCGCACTGAAATTAAAAAAAAGTCATTAAGTATGAATATTATCAAAATTTAAGAGCTATACAGAAAACAATACTTGTCTCTGTCCTACTCGGAGACTGCACAGATCCCCAGAGGCCCGTTTCACGAAGCTACAAGTTACAAATTACAAGCGGAAGTCTCTCAAAGTCATGTCCAAAAAATTTATAGAAAATTGAATCCGCCTCAATTTAATACCAAAATGGTGCCTCTAGGCCTCTTAGTTTTATCCAAAATAAAAAAATAGAAAAATATCGGATTTTGGCAACAAAATAAAAACATTGTATTGAATAATTTGAAACGATTTTCTTTAAATAATATGTGAATTTACCATTTTAGATGTATAATTATGGCTTTAAATAAACATACACTAAAGAAATGAACATACTTCAACGGTGTTTTGTTAACTGCGAAAATTCAAGGCACTTGTTTCAGTTTCTTCGAAATAATTATATAAAGGAAGCGTTTTTTGAGTATCTTTGTTCATATTTTAATAAAGCGTACTAAATTAGCTACAATTTAAGCCTAATTTGAGTACTGTAAGACTATTAGTTGCGGAGATACAGCTAGTCAAAGACTGACATTTGTTTTCAACAAAATGAAAATTTCATGTTATCGTCATTTTCCAAGTTACGTACTGGCTAAACTTATGATCCTAGAATAAAAGTTGAGATAAGAATTAGTCTACAATTTGACTAGCTTCAATTTAATACCAAAGTAATGCCTCTAGCTTTCATAGTTTTCTCAAAAATATAAAAACTATTAAAATATCTGATTTTGGTTAAATGATAAAAACATATGTATGAATGTATTTCTTAAAGAAAACCAAAAAGTGTAAATTTGACATTTTAGATGTAACATATGGTTTCAAAACAAATAAACGTAAACATAAAAAAACACAGCAAACATATATTTAAACTATAAAATAATACTATTTACACGGTCAAGCAAAAACAGTTTAGACTTTCGTCCTTTCAGAAGGACTAGGTCTCATCCAGTCTAGATCAGTGGGGAGGAGTGAGGGAAGAGGGATAATGTTTTCTGGAGTGGAGGCGGGCCGGCTCATAGTGTTGGGTCGTCCATATCCTCGTCTTCCTCGTCCAGGACGATAGGGATGGCATTGTTGCAATTTCACCCTTGGCAAAAGGAACATAGGATAGAGCACCTGAGCCCAGCCTGTCTGCAAGTGCACGACCCTAAGCAACCTCTTTTTGCATTTGCAAGTCACCATTTTAAGCAGGGTCTGAGGAGCGGGCTTTGCGCCCATTACCCATCTTCGACTTGCTGTATCTCCGCAACCATAGTGAGCTCAGGTTACGCTCAAATTGTAGCAAATTTAGTTATCTTTATTAAAAATGAATCAAAGATTCTTGAAAAACGCTTCCTTAGGGTATTTTTTTCGAAAAAACTGAATCGAGTGCCAAAATTTCGCAGCTTTTCGAGCACCATGGGGGTAGCACAGGGTTTTCAGGGTTGCAAACTTGGGTAATAACTACTCTCAAGGGACCTAACAACATATAAAAAAAATAGTAGTTACATGCGCGTTTGCGATCTATGATGTCTTTATAGACTGGGCTATCATCAAAATTAATTGGAATCAGATGAAAACCTGAAGTACAATCCAATTTTGTGAAATAATGTGCGCCGTGCAATCGCGAAATCTGGTCCGAAATGAGCGATAATGGATATAGACTCTGGTACCGTGTTCCTATTCAACTCCCTATAATCCACGCACATCCTATCGGATCCGTCACGTTTCTTAACTAACAGTGCCGGGCTCGCGAAAGGTGAACTGCTAGGACGAATTATATTTGCACTTAACAACTCACCTACCCTGTCCCTCATTATTTTTCTTTCTTCCGGACTAAAACGGTAAGTTCGCCTTTGTACACTTAAGTTCGGATCAACTAAACAAATCTCAAGCTCGCCCGTTGTTACGCGAGTCTTAGGCATACCGGTTATAAAATACTCTGAGTAATAACTTAAAACATTAACAAGTTCAGGTTTATTTTTTTGAGGAATGCCAGTATCAATAATAGTAGAATCATTAGAAGGGGGTAGATTTTTAACTATTATAACGATTAATATAATATTTAATATTTAGTACTGCCCCAAGCCCACAGAACTTTAAAATAATGGCATAAGAATAAACACATGTATACACGTGTACACGTAGAAGCGAATCTCCTTTACCCAGGCCCCAAATGCCGCGCTTTTAATACCTACTTCCCCCTTCACCCCTTTACGCTCCTCTGTCTTCCACGCCCAAAGTCAGGGCTGTTACTTGTGAAATATTTTAATCGGTTTATGAATGAGTTATACAAGTTTAGTCACGAAATGTTATTTATGTTTTCCTTCAACGTGGAAACATTGTTGCAAAGTGAGGTTTTTAGATTTACGTTAAATTAGGTAATAAAAGTTTTGATGATATTAAGATTATCTCCAGAAAATTCAATGGCGTATGTGGCTATTAATCTTCTATAAATCACAGAATCGAGTCTATAAATAAACAACATTTTAAGCTAAATAAGTTTTAAGTATTCTGGGATCTTTTTACGTTCCTTTCCGGACCATTAATTTCATTTTTTAAAAGCTTTATTACAAAATACTATTCTTATCTCTTAATTCGTTTTTAATGTTTCCGTTTTTTTATCTCCAACATCTAGGGGATGTACTATTTAACAAATAAAACTCCTTCATTCAATAAATTACCTATTTCTAATTATTTTGCCGTAAATAGTCGTTCACTTTTTAAAACACTAGGTATCTTAGTTCAACCATAAATACTAAAATCAACATAAATGCGAAAACCAATTCAAGACACAATAATAATATCTTGGTTAATACATATATATTCCGTCTGTGACGCCCCTGACTGACTAGACACCTCAGGTGTCGCCAGGCGGTAGGTATTTAACCGCCGGGAGTTTCGCCTCTACGTGTAGTTATTGTTTATTCTTATGATAATGGTATTTTTCCCCATATTGTAAAAGTTCCGTTAGCTTGGGGCAGTACTAAATATTAATGTATCTCTTTTATATTTTATATTATGAATGTTAGATATGTGTAACAACATTTTCATAGTAGCCGAAAAGGATTGAAGCAAACAATTTTTTTTCATACATTCAGTGATCCACCCTGTTTTTTTGTAATTTAATTAAAAATGTATAATTTTCAGATTTTTTCCTATACTTCACTATCACTATTACTGTAATGATGTATGCTTAGATCTTTAAAACTACGCAGCGGATTTTGATGCGGTTTTTTTTAAATAGATATAGTGATTCAAGAGGAAGGTTTATATGTATAATACATGCATAATATAGATAGTAGAGTTACACTGTTAATTTTAGAGGTTTCTAATGTGATGTCGTAAATAAACACTTTTTTTGCGCTTACATTGCAAACGCTGGCTAAACCTTAAGAGATATATCAAAATAATGTATAGAAGAATTGAAGTTCTTCAAAAAAACTAAAGAAAAGTTTAAAACTAAAATTTTTGTATTTGACCAACAATCAAGTTTTAATGCCCTTTTTCGTAACGTCTCTTTTACTCATTAGGGCAATCCCAATATATTGTCCTTTTCTGATTTGGTGGTGGTGATGTCCGGCGTTGTTTCTAAATACAATATTGGTCGATAATTTTTCCGATTTCGAAGATATTTGTGAAGTATATTATTGATAGTAATATTTTATTGGTTATTATCTTTTTTTACATTCCGATCCAGATGTTTCACAATGCCAAAATATACCATGACTGATATATAGGTACTTAATAATAATAAGAGGGTGAATCTTTATCGATAAGAAATATCATCACAATAAGTATGTCCCATCCCTATTCGGTCGGTGAAAGATCTGACGATCTTTAAATAACCAATCACGTCATCGCTTCCTCTTTCCCCGCATCCCGTGCCTACCTCCATGTTTGGTGATTTAGACGTTTAACAAAAGTAGCATTATGCTGTGCCTATTGGGGGTGATCTGTGGCCTATAGCCACGCTTCGCCCTTAGCGGCCTGCACATGTAGAGTTCGGACCGCGGGAAACGCCACGCGCCATTCCAATCTTCGCGCCGAACGGTACATGTAAATGCAACTGTAATAGTAAAATAGTGAAAAACCTACGGTTCGGACTGGCGCGTGGAATGGCGCGTGACATTTCCTGCGGTCCAAACTGTGCCGTGTAAAGGCCGCTCTTTAGTAGGTACCTACAACCGACAACCTACCTACAGCATACAATAGTACTTAACAAAAAAAATGAGTTATCAGACGTGCACCGGAGCTCTCCTGTTAGTTACTTATATTTATATACTAATAAAGAAATACAGGCTTTTAAAATAATAAATTAGGGAAATTGGTAGGTCCTGTAGTTACATTGAGCAATATTTTTATGTTGTTTTTCATATTTTTTAATACAAAGTATATGTAGGTAAGTAAATTAATAAAGGTAATAGGTAAATAAATTAATATTGGTAAATAAAATAAGTTCTTTCCCTAAGTGTTTTTTTTAATATTAAGTTATCAACGAGAGGTAGTGTTTATTATTTAATTTTGTGGATTTAAGGGATAAAACTCAATTTTTCTTATTTTAAGATTGTTTTGTAAATATTCAGAATATGTAAGTAGGTACCTACATATTTCCTTCCTATTTGGTTATCAAAGAGAAAGTCTGTTGATTAGGTAGTTAATATTTTTTTTCTTATTTTAAGGTTGTTCGTGTTGTAAATAATTCGGATATAGATACTTACGTATTTCCTGTTGTAAGTTTAAAAATAAATGTTAACTTTTATGCTTTTAGCATATTACCTTAGCCTGGCTGGTGTTAGTTTAGTATTTGTCCCATCAACGAAGCAGGTAGTTAATTTTGTGAATTTGGGTTAATAGGTATTGGTTTTTTTTTAAGGAGAAAACTCAAAATATGACGCGAAGAAGTCCTTCTAATATAGATCGTAGGTAGAATTAGGGATAATAGTTATCAAATCAAATCAAATCAAAATAAATCAAAACAATTTATTTGTCAGAAGACAGTATTATAAGGTGTTATAATTATTTTTGCACTTGTTTTCAGCATGCAAGCAGGCGTATAAACGTTAGTCGTAGGTATATTGAAATTCTATTTTATAATTTACATTACTAATTTATAAATAAATTTTATTATGGTCATGGGGGCATAACACGTACAAATTATAATTTGTGCTTAAAATTTGTTTTAGATGGCACCACCGGTATCATCAGGAATATTATTTTCTTCATTACCGTTAATCAAGGAAAAGTTAAGCTTTTATTAATCAGATGTACCTTAATTTTCATGCAAACATCATTCTTTACATAAATTTAAGGCTTTATTTTAGAAACTAAGAATGGCATTTTTTTGCGGTACACTGAACGGCCATCATTAGCTATTGAACTTGCTACGTGATAGTCATTAGATCCGCTAGATGGTGCTATACGAGGACGTTAGCGCCGACTTGTGTCGTCGCGGTCACTCCCGGTATAGATATTCAATGGAACAACATTTAATTAAAGCGTTTGTTATTTCTTATCCCAAAAATACGAAAGTTTATTTATTTTAACACCACAATAACTAACTTCCCAAGTATTTTTCACTATGCGTTTGACACAAACAAAACTAAAAGTTATCTTTCTTACTCTCGTGTTTTTCGTATCTGTCCATCATTCATTAGTGAAAGAAGTGAACATAATTGTAGTTTGTATAGCTAATTGTAGTTTGTATAGTTTGTATATGCAACTGCGACTATTTTTAACCGACTTCATAAAAAAAGGAGGTTCTCATCTCAATTTGTCCTGTATGTATCTATGTTCGCGATTATCTCGCGTTTAGCTGAACCGATTTTGATGTGGTTTTCATAAAAGTATTTGTTACACTAAGGAGGTTTTAGTTATTTAACCGACTTAAAAAAGAAGTTTCTCAGTTTGAACTTTTTACAGAGTTGTCCGAGTTAAAAAAATATTTTTTGGTTTGATAGAGTATACTTCCGAGGTAATCCCATTGTCATCAATCATGAGTCTAAATCTGAATCTGATGGGGATCCGTGAGGAATTGAGGGAACTCCTCAAATATCATAGGCATAGGTACATACAGCGATTTTAGTATTTTTAGTAACAAGTCCAGCATTTGCATTCAGCAAGTATCATTTGGTGAAGTGGAACTGATGATGAAGACCACAAATGGCCTCCTGAACTCCTCAACGGTAGGTACCTATTTCAAGGGTGGCGATAAGATACCTCGATTAAGATAGTTCAGCAATTGTAACGTGAATGTTTAATTGTTTAAATATGACTATGACTTTCCCGAGGCGTTGCTTGTTTAATTAAAGGCCCAGCCACACCGAATGCGTGCGCGTAGACGTGACGTGCGCTTGCGATTTACACTGCGTTGTATAGTAACATAGGTGGTCACATTTGCCTACAAATACCTACCTATGACTTCGATTTAGACAGTCAAAAGTCCTTAAACATTTTTATTGTTAGTTACCTACATTTATTGTTACCTACCTACTTAAAAGTAAGATATAAATTAAGGACAATTTTAAATGAGTATAAATAATAATAGATTGTACAACAAGTGCATAAAACGCACCATTTTACGCGAGACGTTTATCCATCCAAGCGAGCTTGCGAGCGAGGATGGATATAAAGTCGAGTGTTAAATGGGTTTTATGGACGAGTTGGACACTCTACTTTTCACTTCGATTGCGAGAAAACGAAACAGCAACATGTAAATTATTGTAAATGGTAATTTAATTAAAATTGAAAGTTACATTAGAGCAATGAGAAATATTAAAAGTAATCGTTTTTCCTGGTAT